>OX451738.1:986858609-989258609 GCA_948472305.1 Vicia faba
ATGCAATATAATATATAGAGTACAAGTATTAATATTTTCAAAAATATAATGAATAAAGTTATTGATTGATTTTAAATAATAATGATTTATTGTAAAATAAATCTAGAAAACTACTGAGGAATAAATTGTTATACCTTTTTTTAATAAGATTTTTATAACATTCAATATATTTTATAAATAAACACATGTTTGGAAAAACCAATTTAAATAATAAAATAAAAAAATTTAATTACATATATTTCTTTGTTATAGACTTTTTAAATATTTTTTTTATAGAATTACATATATTTGGTAAAAAAAAAAATTAAATCAAATGAAAAGATGTTTTTTATTATAATTTAATTTAAATATTTTTATATTTTTAAATAATGTAATTTTATTATATTAAAATATTTCAAAAAATGTTATAAATAAATAGTATATATGTTATATTGAAATAATTATATAATTTTATTAAGGTGAGATTTTCCAATTAATATAAGGTTGGAGAATAAAAATTTGAGTGTAAGTTGATTGTATGTTTATTTTAAGTAACATAAAATCTAAACCACTTATTTCATTTAATATAATTATAGTATATGATTGATTGTTTTCGTTTTCCATAATAATTAAGTGTTCGTGTTTTCAATTGAGTCGTCTCCTGTATATTTTTTTCATAATTATTAATAAATATATAATTCTAAATTATTGGATTACCATGTATGTATCAATTCTTTAAATGATTGAAATCTCATATTTATGGTTTACTATATGTATCAGATTCTTTGTTTCTATATGTGTCTGGAAATTTGATTTGAAAAAAGTACTGTAAATTGTATGAAATATATATTCTTTAAAATAGTTAAATGCATGTCCACATTTTAAGGTTAAATAAATTTTTAGTTTTTTTAAATATTTCAAATTTTGTTTTTAGTTTCTTTAAAATTTCTTTTAAAGAATGATATTTTAAAAAATTAAATTTTAATTTTTGATTCCTCTTACAATTTAAAGACGATTTTTTTATAATTTATCGATGATTTTAACGACGGTTTTAACGATAGTCTTGGCGGCCGTTTTTATTTAGCGACGGAATTAGAGACCATTTTAACTATAATTTTGTCACGAGAAATCAAAAATTAAAATTAAAATTTTTAAAAAGACAATTCTTCGAACAAAAATTTTAGAGGGCTTAAAAATGAAATTTAAGATATTTAAATGACCAAAAACTTATTTAATCGTTCTTTTAAATATTTCCATATATACACTAATTTTGAAAAAGAATTATAACAATTACTATATTAGGAATATATTTTTATCTATAATTGTTGATAAAAATGTAATATTATATTAATGGATTATCATTTATGTATACGATTCTTTTAATGAATAATTTTTAAATTTGAATTTAATATATTTTGATTAAATTGAATCTTCATATCCCATAGCCTTATTATTTATACAATCATCTCGCAACATAAAAATTTAAACTGAAAGAATGGGGATTTTTAGGGTTTATTTGATTGTATTTCTGGCTCTCTTGCACCTTTCTCTTGTTGCAAGTGATTATCAGATAAGTTATGAAATCCAAAGAAAAGTACCTACGGTTCCAAATCCAGCACAATCTCTAGATCCTATTCCTCAGGTAGCAAAGTCTTTTGGTTACAATTTTGTTCCGGAAATTAAAAGAGAAGTTCTACGGGTTCAAATCCAACTCAATCTCTGGATCTTATTCCTACCATGACAAAGTCTTTTGCTTACAACTTTATTGGAGAAATTAAAAGAGAAGTACCTACAGGTCCAAATCTAGCTCAATCTCCAGATCCTATACCTGTCGGGGCAAAGTCTTTTGATTACAATCTTGTTCAAGAAATCAAAAGACTAGTACCTACCGGTCCAAATCTAGCACAATCACTTGATCTTGTTTCTGTGGTGGACAAATCTTATGATTACAATCTTGTTCGAGAAATAAAAAGACTAGTACCTACAGGTCCAAATCCAGCTCAATCCCCAGATCATATTCCTAGTGTAGCAAAGTCAATCAAAAGACTAGTACCTACAGGTCCAAATCCAGCTCAATCCAAGTCAATCAAAAGACTAGTACCTACTGGTCCAAATCCAGCTCAATCCAAGTCAATCAAAAGACTAGTACCTACTGGTCCAAATCCAGCTCAATCCCCAGATCTTATTCCTAGTGTAGCAAAGTCAATCAAAAGACTAGTACCTACCGGTCCAAATCCAGCTCAATCCCCAGATCCTATTCCTAGTGTAGCAAAGTCAATCAAAAGACTAGTACCTACCGGTCCAAATCCAGCTCAATCTCCAGATCCTATTCCTAGTGTAGCAAAGTCAATCAAAAGACTAGTACCTACCGGTCCAAATCCAGCTCAATCTCCAGATCCTATTCCTAGTATAGCAAAGTCAATCAAAAGACTAGTACCTACCGGTCCAAATCCAGCTCAATCACCTGATCCTGTTCCTGAAGTAGACAAGTCTTATGATTACAACTTCATTCAAGAAATTAAAAGACTAGTACCTACCGGTCCTAATCCAGCTCAATCTCCTGATCTTATTCCTAGTGTGGCAAAGTTTTATGATTCTTCTCTAACCGTGAAATCTTAATTTATATATTTATATTCCTAATGTGGCAAAGTTTTATGATTCTTCTCTAACCGTGAAATCTTAATTTATATATTTGTATTTCACAAAATTTCTTAATAAACAAATACGTTAACGTTTCCCGAGATTTTATCTAGGTTTTACATATATGATATAGAACCATTCAATATCTATTACATTTATAACGTGATAATAAAAAAATTTGATATTAACATTTCATTATATTTTGAATTTATGTCAGTTTATCCTTCAAGGTTTAGGTTTGAGGAAAAGCTTTAATGGCTATACAAGGTTCCAATAAACCATAGCAAAACATTAGAACATGTTGCATTCCAACTTGCACACCTTTATCACTAGTTTTGTATGGAGAAGATATGTAGTGAAATAGATGTTTTTTTATGCGATAGTAAGAGAGTTTAGGTTTTGCAAGTGTTGCACTTAGATAATTTACTTTTAAAAAAATACATCTTCTAGTTACTCTTTTATATATATATATATATGATTTTAAATTGAGTTTTTGAAAAAACCGGCATAAAATCACAATCTCCCAAAATCTATGATTTTGTACTAAATTTTGAAAACTCAGTTTAATATATAAAAAATTCAAAAAATAAAATGTCAAAATTAAATTATTTTATATTTTCTACTTAAAAAGCAAAATAGTCATTTTTGATGATATATAAGAATATGGGCTACTCAACCTTAAATAGACCCGTCTATGCGGGCCTCAGGCTTTTTCAAGACCAAATTCAAAATACTCATATTTAAATGGACTTTAGTTTTACTACCCAGTCCTGTCTGGGTTGTGGGGTATCTAGCTCTAAACGGATCTATATATATATATATATATATATATATATATATATATATATATATATATATATATATATATATATATATATATATATATATATATATATATATATATATATATATATATATATATATATATATATATATATATATATATATATATATATATATATATATATATATATATATATATATATATATATTTTGCTCCCTTAACTATATCCTTGGGTTCAGATTGGTCCCTTAATTAGAAAAAAAATTAAGAGATCAATCTGAACTTATAGATAAGGGAATAAAATAAGTATTTTGCAAAAAAAAAAATTCTCATATCTAAAATTATGATATTTAAATAATGTTTTCTAAATAAGGATTTCGCATATAAAAAAATTATAATTTCTAAATAATTCATATAAGTTAACAATTAAAATGTAAAATAACACATTAACTTAATTCAAACTATTCAAAATACACCGCATATTATCCAATGTAGCACACAAAATTAAATAACTTATTCCAACAAATTTTAAGTTATAAATATTCATGATAACACAAAATATTCATGATAACACAAAATAACTTTAGTCCTTCCAAGATAACACAAAGTCAAATAGTCCTAACTCGACTCATAACATCACTTGCACTTTCTTCAATGACATTCACACATTCAAATGTGTTGGATGCTTGTCCACTTTCATCATCTTGATTAGTGTTAATGTCATTATCAAATTCTACAAAAATAAGAAAAATAGTCGTTAAAAAAATATTAAAAGCATATAACCAAGTTTATAACTTGCATAATATACAACACTATGATAATACTAAAAACATATAACTAAGTTTATAACATGCATAATATGCAACACTATGATACACTAGAGTAAAATTAACAAGTTTACCTTCAAAACCATATAATCAACTTCGTGTGCACCTGAGAGCTTGAACAAATTCCTCTTTCATTTAACTTCTATACTTGTTTAAAACTCGAGAGTCAATACTAAAAGGAGATTCAGATGCCACCGTGGTTATTGGAATACTCAATAAATCACAAGCCATTCTTGCAAGATTGGGACATCTACAATTCTTTTCTTTCCAATAAGTCAAGATATCAAAACCAACCGGTGGAGGCAACCTTTGTTCATCTAAATAAGCATCAAGTTCATATTTTCCAATATTGTTACTTGCTTGACTTTCATGCTCTTCAAATTCCTAAAAATTAAACATACAAAAAATGATAAAAATTTAAATTTTAAAATTAATCCAATCAAAAGAAATAACAATAATAGTTTGCACTTACTTCATAAATATATAACGAAGATGCCAAAGATTCCTTGCTAAATTTCTGATAGAGAAGGCTCAGTTGTTTCTGGATGCTATGAGTTTTCTTGCTTTCGAGGAGACCTTGGATCTGTTGATCTATGATTTGGTACTATTCCCTAATCTAGACCAACTCGTAGATGTGAACGCCATCAAAATATTCCTTGCTGGTAATCCTGTGCCTATTTTGCTTGGAGATATTTTGTATTCTCTTCACACTCGTACTATGAGGAAGCGAGGGACTCTTATGTGTTGTATACCTTTACTATCCAGGTGGTTTATTTCGCACCTTCCTCGATCAGTGACGAAGAATGAACAAGGTTTAAGGTGGTCTCAAAGGATGATGTCGCTCTCTCATTCAGATATCTATTGGTGTTCCTGATCTCACGAGGATATCACTATCATTGACCGCTGTGAGGAATTCCCTAATATTCCAATCCTTGGCATTAAGGGAGGTATTAATTACAACCATTTTCTAGCTT
Source organism: Vicia faba (assembly GCA_948472305.1). NCBI lineage: Eukaryota > Viridiplantae > Streptophyta > Magnoliopsida > Fabales > Fabaceae > Vicia > Vicia faba. The sequence goes on from OX451738.1 coordinate 986,863,814, forward strand.
TACGTCAATTTGGTTATGCGCGAAGAGACGGTCCTCATGACATACTTATCCAGGGTATTATATTCGATTACGAGAATGATCCTCAAGGTTATCGTTAAAGGTTTGTACATGCTTAGGGAATAGTAAACAAGATTGATAGCAAGACTTTGGGACAAAAGAATTCCATCCCTTTGGAGCCCTACCTCAGATGGATACGATCTCATGCTCAAAAACTTATAATGCCATATCCCGTTGTCTTACCAATAATTATGGAGCCTGTTGGCAAGGGGGATATTTCTCATACTGTTCTTCATCCAGATATGCCTATTGACCTTGAAGGGCTACAAAAGTCTTGGATTCAAATGAAAGAATAAAGGGACACCTTTGAGACTCAGTTCTATGCTAGCGAGAAGAAGGTGTTAGAGCTGACAAAACGACTTCAGGAAGAGCATAGCCTTAATGCATATGTCAACACAAAGAGGAAGCGTCTGTGGGAGACTTGAGTCTTAAGTCTTAGGAGTTCATATTTTTTTTCTTTTTGAGACCCTTTTGTTTTTATTGTAAGCCTAAGAGGCAATTATAATTTGAGCTTACTAATAAAAGCATTTGTTTATGTTTCCTTTTGATTAACGAATTTAAATCCCACGAGATCCTTGAAAACGTTGCATATACATATCATGCATCATTACATCACAGGTTTTCCAATACATGTTTTCTCATTATCCTTGTTGCTTATTTCAGTAAAAGATGACTCTAGAACAGACTGTTAAAGAACTCTAATCTCATAACGCTCAATTCCAAGAGACTCTCCTGAACTTAGCACGAGGACAAAAAGACATGATGGCGCTCATCGCCAAGAAAAAGAAGTCTTGAAAGCTAGTTGCTCTCTTCAATATGGGGAGAAGATTCAAAGGGCCTGCTCAACCGGGTCAAGCTGTTGGTATCTCCTCTGATGAAGACGACAATTAAGAGGAGGATGGTAGAAGTGTCAAGGCTGAAGGTGGAAATAACCAGGGTTCTGAGAAAATTCCTGAAGATGAAGACTATTCTGATGAATAGTACCCTCCTGCGGATGATAAGTACAAGCAGTTGGAAGATCGTCTCAAGGCTATGGAAATCCAGAGAGTGCCTGGATTAGATTTTAGAGAGCTAGGTGTAACACCCCAATTCTACCCCTCGTAATTATTAATAAAATCAGAGTTTCAAAATTTCATCCAAACATGAATTGAGGTATCACATATTCGTGTTTTTCATCACTATGCATTATAATTCACATCACAAAAATCAAAAGTTGGATATATCGATTCATAACATAAGTCATCATATAAACATATGACTAATCACAGCACAGCGGATGTGTTCACAAAATGTACGTATCATCATGTTATCATCAATACATAAAGTCATAAGATAGTATACATAAACTATCCTATCAAAATAATAACGTCGCCCAAATCCCGAGTGTTACTACTATCAGAGAAGAGCGACTCAAAATAAAGAGACTCGAGCTAATCCTCATCATCATCGCGGATCACCTGCACGTTACCAATATAAAGGCAACAGCAAAACAAGTGAAGGGTGAGATACTCCAAAACATATAATTAAAGGCATGATAAAATATATAAATAGGTTTGGAATCATAAATGATATAGGTTAATAAGAATATGTCAACAAATATCAAATCTCACATACTTTAAAATCATCATTTAGTGTATAAGATCAACACTTTAATATCATCACATAATCATCATAATCATGTCAAAACAAGACATAAACTCCATTGCCATAAACTCATATCGTCGCTTTACCGTCATGTTATATCTATCGCATAATTTTCATGAAATTAATACAAAACAAGGTAACATATAACATCGCAATTCATTATAAGCCATCAAATAAAACTCAACGCCAAAGACTCAAAAATAAACATAACCGACTCCATGAGACACGACTATGTTATGCATGTGGTACCCGTCGCTTTGTCCATAATTAGGGACATTCGGCATAAAAGCCCATCATCGCTTTGGCATAAAAGCCCTCGTCGCTTGGCATAAAAGCCCTTGTCGCCAATGCAATGTATATGACTCGACAACACGACATCACAAACACGACACAACAAAACATCATCATCACACATCAAAATTGGTATAAAACCCACGTCGCCATATTTATCCACATCAAGATAAACATATCATCGCATCGCATATCATCAAGTATTCATTATAAATAAACCGTCGCAAACATCATATTTAATCACACCACATCATTATCAAATAATTCACTAAATTTCAAACACGGAAAAATAGTCAAACATCACTAATCGTCGCGAAAGTCATTCATAATAATCAGCATCAATTATAAACATTAATGTTGCAATCAGATTGTCCATACGCGACTTAAACCGACTAAAACGCAATCCGGTTCAACTTAACCGTAAATTGACTTATTTTGGGTCGCTCTGTTAAAAACTCGTAATCTCAAAAGACTAACCTCACCACGATGTTCTACACGTCAAAATTAGCTAGCACGTCAATTTTCATTAAATTCGGAGCAACTTGCTCCGTCGCCGAAATTGCCGAAATCAAGAAATAAAACATAATCGAGTTCCAAATTAAATCGGCTAACTTATGTCATATTTGTATTTAATTAATATAAATATTTAATATATTAAATTAAGAAAAGAAAAAACAAAACATAAATTAAATAATTTCTAAACTTACATTTCCATTTCTTATACTGCTACTTTTTCGTTTCTAACTTCATTTAATAAACACTGCTAGTTTTTTGTTTTAACTTCATTTCTATTACACATGTTTAGTTTATAAGCTTAAAACAATTTCAATATTGCTAGCACATACTGCTAGTTTCGTTAGAAGTTTCATTTTATGATATCCTGCTAGCATAGTTATAAGTTTCTAAGCTACTGCTAGTTTTTGTTTACAAGCTTAAATCAACGTACTGCTATTTCTCTTCTTTTTTTTTATAAAATTAAACTTAATTAATATAATTTAGTTTTTCTAATTTAATTTCTATTAACATAACAATAATCCCACAACACTAACACCTAAATTAACTCTCCTAATTTATCTCAACAAATCTCAAGAACCCTAACATCAATTTTATCCCAAATCAAAATATACCAAATCAAACCCTAACTATAAGCATTGGAAAATAAAACCCCTTATCTTAGATGTTTGAATGATTCTTGATGTTCCAACCAACCCAAAACCCAAGCTTTGTTCTTGCTCCTCTTCTTCTCTTCCAAGACCTCTAGCTCTCTCTAACTCTCTCAAAGGGTGTTTTTATGTGTTCTGTCAAAACAAATAGTGTTGTGTTTGGTTTTGGTCTTGCAAGACACAAGTAAATACCCCACAAGCCCTTCTTGTAAAAATGCTTCTAAATAATACTAAATAATATCAAATAATATTATTAACCCAAATAATTAAAATAACTCCAAATAATTAAAATAACTCCGAATAATTAAATATCGGTCCTAATAATATTTTACCGAACCGAACGGAATAAAAACCGGACCGAACAAAATAATTACCGGTCCCTCAAAATAAATACCGGACCGAATAAAATAATTAACGGTCCCTCAAAATAACCGGACCGAATAAAACAATTACAGGTCCCTCAAAACAAATACCAGACCGAATAAAATAATTACCGGTCCCTCAAAACAAATATCGGACCGAATAAAATAATTACCGGTCCCTCAAAACAAATACCGGACCGAATAAAATAATTATCGGTCCGAATAAAACGTCGCCGGATATATTAACAGATATAACGGTTAATTTAAATATTCTCGTCGCAAAATAAACGTCAAACGGTAATTCGAAAATATTAATATAATATAATATTAAATAAAACGGGGCGCTACAACTCTCCCCCACTTAAAGAAAGTTTCGTCCTCGAAATTACCTGACTCGAAAAGCTCGGGATAGGAATCCCGCGTCTTGCTTTCTAACTCCCACGTCGCACTTTCACCAGCTGCTCCTATCCAAACAACTTTAACCAAAGAGATCTCTTTGCCACGAAGAGACTTCATCTCACGATCTTCGATCCTTAACGGTATCATCTCCACCGTAAGATTGTCTCGCACTTGGATATCATCCATCTCAATCACATGTGAAGGATCCGGAACATACTTCCGAAGTTGCGACACATGGAACACATCATGCAAGTTCGAAAGATTTGGTGGTAACGCCACTCTATAAGCCATTTTCCCACTTTACTAGTAATTTGGTAAGGACCAATAAAGCGAGGAGTTAGCTTCTTCGACTTTAATGCTCGCCCAACGCCGGTTGTAGGAGTAACTCGCAAAAATACATGATTTCCATCTTGAAATTCCACGTCTTTTCTCCTTTTATCAAGATAACTCTTTTGTCGACTTTGAGAAATTCTCATCTTTTCTCTAATCATCTTCACCGTATCAGTAGTCTCTCTAACCAATTCTGGTCCAAGCACCACACTTTCACCCGACTCATGCCAACACAAAGGAGTTCTACACCTTCGACCATACAAAGCCTCGAACGGTGCCATTCCAATACTAGCATGAAAACTATTGTTATAAGTGAACTCAATCAAAGGAAGATATGTATCCCATGAACCACCATGTTCAAGAATACAAGCACGTAACAAGTATTCCAACGATTGAATCGTCCTTTTCGTCTGACCATCAGTTTGAGGATGATAAGCCAAACTCAACCTCAACTTTGAACCCAAAGCCTCTTGCAAGCTCTTCCAAAATTTAGAAGTAAACCTTGGATCTCTATCTGAAACAATACACAAAGGAATACCATGTAATCTCATAATCACATGCGTATAAATTTCCGCCAACTTCGATATGGGATAAGTGATGTTAATAGGAATAAAGTGAGTCGACTTTGTAAGCCTATCAACAATCACCCAAATCGAATCGTGTCCTCTTGGTGTATTCGGTAACCCCGTTACGAAATCCATAGAAATGCTATCCCATTTCCATTCTGGAATCTCTAACAGTTGCATCAACCCTGCAGGTTTCTGATGCTCCACTTTAGACTTCTGACAAGTCAAACAAGCATAAACAAACTGAGCCACCTCTCTCTTCATGCCCGACCACCAAAATAGTTTCTTTAAATCTTGATACATTTTGGTTGCTCCGGAATGAATACTCAAATTGCTTCTATGACTTTCTTCTAAGATCATTCTCTTCAAATCCACATCATCGGGAATACAAATCCTATCTCGGAACCTCAAAACACCCTGAGCATCTAACTTGAAATCTTCATTTTCAGTTTGTCCAATACCAACCAACAAATCAACAAGTTTCACATCAAGCTTCTGAGCTTCTCTAACACTATCAAGGAAATCATTATTGATCTTTAACATTCCCAAGATAACACTCTTCGATGTCACTTCTACTACAAGACTCATATATCTAAATTGCTCAATCAATTCCAACTCTTTCACCATCAAAAGTTCCATATGCAAAGTCTTTCGACTTAAAGCATCGGCCACCACATTAGCTTTACCAGGATGGTAATTCAATCCAAAATCATAATCTTTCAATAATTCAAGCCACCGTCTTTGTCTCATATTAAGCTCTTTCTGATCAAACAAGTACTTCAAACTTTTATGGTCACTAAATACTTCAAATCTAGAACCATAAAGATAATGCCTCCAAATCTTAAGCATAAAAACAACCGCTGCAAGCTCCAAATTGTGCGTAGGATAATTCTTCTCATGAATCTTCAATTGCCTAGAAGCATAAGCAACCACTTTTCCATTTTTCATAAGTACACCACCTAAACCCATCTTAGAAGCATCATAATAAAAACAAACGGTTCTTCAGGATTAGGTAGAATCAAGATCGGAGCCGTTGTCAACCTTTTCTTCAATTCAACAAAACTTTCTTCACACTTGACATCCCACACAAATGCAACTCCTTTACAAGTCAACTTTGTCAAAGGGAGCGCCAACTTAGAAAAACCTTCAATGAACCTTCTACAGTAACCAGCCAATCCTAAGAAACTTCTAATCTCAGTAACAAACTTAGGAGTTTCCCATCTCAACACATCATCAACTTTAGAAGGATCAACTGCAATGCCATCACCAGAAATGACATGCCCCAAAAAGCTCACTTCACTTAACCAGAACTCGCACTTTGACAACTTAGCATAAAGCTTCTTCTCTTTTAGAACTTCCAACACGATGCGCAAATGTTCTGCGTGCTCTTCTTCCGATTTAGAATAAACCAGAATATCATCAATGAAAACAACCACGAAACGATCCAAGTAAGGATGGAAAATAAGATTCATGTACTCCATGAATACTCCCGATGCATTAGTGACACCGAAAGGCATCACCGAATATTCGTAATGTCCATACCTCGTCCTGGAAGCAGTTTTCTGAACATCTTCTTCTTTCACCCTTATTTGATGGTAACCCGATCTCAAATCGATCTTACTAAACATGCGAGCGCCAACCAATCGGTCCATAAAATCATCAATTCTAGGAAGTGGATACCTATTCTTGATATTCAATTTATTCAACTGACGATAATCAATACAAAGTCTCATGCTACCGTCTTTCTTCTTCACCAATAACACAGGAGCTCCCCACGGCGACACACTAGGTCTAACAAACTTCTTCTCGAGCAAATCTTCTAATTGGCTCTTCAATTCTGCTAACTCAGATGCGAACATCTTGTATGGTGCCATAGAGATACGTCTGGTACCAGGGACAAGATCCACCTAAAATTCAACTTCTCTTTATGGAGGTGCACTAGGAATCTCATCAGGGAATACTTCGGGAAAATCGCACACCATCGGAAAGTTTGCTATCACAGCCTGACTCTCCACAGAAAGAGTCGCCATCAACAAGAAAACCAATTCCTCATCCTTCATGAACTCATTCAACTGCTTCTTCGACACCAACATAGATTGTTCTTCTTCTACTAAGGAAGAAAACCTCACACTGTTGTCATAACAATTGATATGGACATAATTAGCTTTCAACCAGTCCATACTTAAAACCACGTCCAACCCGACAAGCGATAAACAAACAAGATCCACCACAAAGTCTCTATCAAAGATTGATAAATGGAAACTTGCACATTGTTGTACCCCAAAATTTGCCCTCCCATATTCTTCAAGAGCAAGCTTCAAAATTCCCCAAGGATTGCACAGTTCAAGGGCCTCCTAAACAGTCAAAATTAGGGTTTTGGTTCTGATCAAGTAAATGAAGTTTCCAAGGGTCCAATCAAGTCCCACATGCCTATAAATATGGTCAAGCATCCTCATACCAAGTTTCAAGACTTTCAGCACAAAATTGCACAGTCAAAAACCCTAATTGCACTACAATCAACTGTAGGGGCAAAATGGTCATTTGACAGTCAAAAGTCCAAATTTTTGGTCAACATCTCATCTTGAAGCCACAAACATCATTTGATCAATGCTTGATCATGATTCTCAAAGCTTGGCTCAAAAATCATCAAGATGCAAAAGTTTCCTTATTTGGACAGTTGAAAAAGTCAACTGTAAATTGACCAGGGCATAACTTTCACATGGATTATCAGAAAAATTCCATCCAAAGCTCATTTTGAAGAGAAAGAAATTTCCAACAACTCCTCTTCACACTTCAAGTCAAAGAAATGCTCTCACAAAAAGTTATCAATTTCAACATTATAGGTCATTTTCAAAAGTCAACAAAAAGGGACTTTAAGTCAAAGGCCATAACTTGAGATTGGTAAATCAAAATGACATGGGACCAAAGACATTGGTTAGAGGACTCAAAGACATTTCCAAAATGTCCAAGAACATGAGCAAATCTTAAAAATTGAGCAAGTTATGCCTTGTGGAAGTTGGGAAATCTTTGGATATTTTGAAAAGTCAACATTGATTCAAATGACCTAAAATTGCTAATGGGCCTCTTTTTCTTCCACAATTCATCATCCAAGGCATGTGCACGACCATTTGGCCCAAGGGGAAGTTTTTATCATTTTTTATTTATTTATTTGGATTTTTATTATTAATAATTCATTTAAATTAAAATAAATACATGAAAAATACTAAACCCTAAAACTATCCAAACCCTATTTAATCCATTTGTTCAATACACAGAAGAGGACACACCTTAAAACTATCCAAACCCTATTTAATCTTCTCTCAAAACTCTCCTAAAATTCTACCATAACCTACTACATTCACCCAGCCGAACTCCACATTCTCTCACCTTCTTGAATCTGCGACATACATAGTCTATCACTCTATACTCTCCCACTGCCCAAGAAAATTTATGTTAAAAAACACAAAAAAATAGTCTTCAAGATCACCAACCATTAACCTTACACATACCCTGCAAAATCCATCTCAAACCTTTGTTTCATTCCACCTGCATAAACCCATCACCATATATCACATGTAACTCAACCCCACAGACCCTTAACTTTTCCTGCAACCACCCTCTAAACCTCTTCAATAGACCATCAGCAACCGGAAACTATAAATACCACAACCTCCCAACCTCTCAACTTTGACATTATCCTCACAACCTCTATTTTCACGCATCACCTACACAACTCCTTTCCTCCAGCCACAAATCTTACATACAAACTCACAGAATCACAAGCGTACACACAGAAAAAATAAATTTCAAGAGACCAAGAATCATCACCAGAAACATTGAGAGAAAAATAGATACAAAATTAGATACAAAATTCCATAGAAAAATTTCACAGAGAAAAAACATACAAAAATTACACAAACATCTACAATTTTATATCTCCAACCGTCGCCTGCTAAAATTTCACTAGCTCACCATTATAGACCCTTAATCACAACACAACTTTTATACAACATAACTCATCTACAACTATCCTCGACAACTCAAAACCGCAAATCCCTAACCACCAACTCACAACAACGGAAACACAGTACCAAACACAAATCCAAACCAGAATTTGAAGAAGAAGAAGGAAAGAAATAAGCTTTGAACCATTGTACTTGAGTATTTTGGAGAAGTTATCCTTTTGGTCGGTAAGTGTTTTTCTCTGTTTCTTCGTTCTTTATTTGTTGCTTTACCATATAACTTCCCTTTGGATTTGGTTATTGTTGTTTATGAATGAGGGGATAAAGCGAGAAACCATCAGAGGAATAGAGTTGAATGTTGTTGTAGATAGAAATAGAAGAGAGTGTGATATGATGAGGAAAACGAGGTAACCTGCAAGTTATGTTGAGAGAGAGAAATAGAGATTTATTTTTTTTCCTATGTTTTAACGTGTGGTCTTTAATTGGGTTTTATTGAGACCAATCAACATTTAATAAAAAAAATAACGATGATTAAACTTTTGACCCTTTCCCCATATAATCCCAGCGGCGCCCCTTTTAAATTTTTAGGGTTTCGAAACCCTCTCCATTCTCTCCTATAGCGGATCCAGGTTTGGGCTCGAATTTTAAGCCTAAACCGTTTGTTTTTATTACTTTTATTTTATTTAAAGAGTATTGTTAACAGAAATACATCATTGACTTAGTGGCAAGGTAAAATAGCCATAACCATAGGGACCTGAGTTTGATCCCTGATTTTTAAATGTTTTAGTTTTAAGTCTTTTTATTATTTTTATTCTTATTTCATTTGAAATTCATGCAAAAGTACAAAAAAATATTAGATTAGGTTTATAGTTATTTCTTTCTTTCCCCTTATAAAAATACCAAAAAATATATATTACTATAATTTAATCTCTTTATTTGAATTAATTTTTAGTTGTTAATTATTTAGTTATTTAATTTCTATGTTTATTTAATTTTTTATTATTATTTAGTCTTTCTATTTTTTGTTTGCGTCTATTCCAAGGGAAATGATCAAATTTGTTGACTTCATGTCATCGAATATATCTAATATGATTATGCGAAACCCCTTTTATACATTTTAGTTTTTGTTAATCTTAAGTTAAATCTCCTAAAAAACCCAATTTTCAAACTCACACCTTTTAAGCCAAAACCTCGGCATTAGGTCGTTGCATTTTTTCCAAAATTTGATCCCTACACTTATTTAGCAAGAAAACCAGTTTTAACCGAAAAACAGATATTTCAAAAGGTTCCTATAGGATACTATAGATACATAGGGTGCTAATAACTTCCCTTTGTATAACCAACCCCCGAACCTTCGATCTCTTTCAAATGCATTATATTTTTCTTTACTTTTAGTATTGCACTTACTTTGCATATTTATGAGTTTTATTTCTCACTTTTCCCTTTTCCCTTGGAAATAATAAATCATGGTGGCGACTCTTGCTTTTGCGATTCAAGTTAATAAATAGCTTGTTCTCCGATTTTCACCGCTACAACATCAATGTGCGAAATCAGTAACATAACTCATTGCATCAGTCTCCGTGCATCAATATGTTTCCTCCTCTGTGATATAATTCACTGTGTCAGGCTCCATGCAACAATGTACGAAATCTTCAATTTAACCACATAGCAACATTGTTATAACTCATTGCATCAGTCTCCGTGCAACAATGTTGTTATCAAGCTTTTTTCTGTGACATAAACCTTTGCGTCAGTCTCCATGCAACAATGTTATTATCAAGCATTTTTCTATGATGTAAACCTTTGCGTCAATCTCCATGCAGCAATGTTGTCATCAAGCTCTTTTTCAAATATATATCCCCTAGGTTACGATAGATATGTGAATAAACCTGCTTAATCCATTGCATCAGTCTCCATGCAGCAATATGTCATCAAACCTTGTTTTATCCACCCCTAGGTTGTGATGAATAAACAAAATCAAATCAAACCAAAACTTACTATATTAGTCCCCAAGCATTAGTAAGTTAACTTTTCAAACTTGTATCATTTACCTCCTAGGTTACTGTAATTATGCAAAATTTTACAATCTCTTCTTAGATACTGACGGGTTATCCGTGTCGTCATATCTAAGTTAAAACAAACTTTGTTTCAAACGTTGGTACGATGATACATCATCATTTATGCCTATTCTTCATACTCATAGGAACATTGTACAACGTATCCTTATAATCTCTCGGACAAATATTGGGGTCTTCCAATATTTAATAAACTTTCGATTAAACGTGTGGGACCTGCGTATTCTCGCACTATTCAATCGAAAGGTAATTAAATAGGGGTAGTTGTCATACCCCAAATCTGCCCTACCCTTATATTATATTTAGGGTTCTTTTTAAATAAATTGTATTATATAGTTTTTATTTCTATGTGGGAGTAAAACATAGAAAATGGATGTGTTGATTTAAAATGGACCATCAATATATGATGGCCCATTAGATTTTTAAAAAAAGGGTCCATTTCAAGATAAAAAGGGAGGTGTTTTATTTTAACCAAGGAGGTGTGAACAAATCATTTTTTAAGACCCATTAAGGTTTCATTCTTTTTTTAGAGAGGATTATAAAGTAATATGTTTTTATTCAAGGCCCAATAATTGAACGGTGTGGCCCGTTCAGTTTTTGGGTTGGAAAATTTGTTTTTTTAAATATATTTTAATTATAACATTATTAGTATTATTAAACACTACTACTATTTGTTATAATTAATTTTTGTTACTGGTTTTTCTTAAATAATTGCAAATTAATTAAAAAAGAAAATTTTATTTTAGTTTTTTGAAGTGTTAACAAGAAGGCCTTTTTTACACGGATCTTTTAAAGCCCAGTCCAAAGCCATTACAGGCCCAATCCAACCTAGAATACAAAAAACGCTCCAAGTCCAAAATCCAGGAAATGAATGGCCCAAAGCGTGAACAGGCACTATGCTGATTTAATAAAAAGTAACGCATGCTTTAAACAGAAACATGCACTATGCGAATTCAAGAAGGAAAGAAAAAGTTTGTCTCAATGAATAATGAAAATCAGATCTGCATTCATATACTCTTTTTTTCCCCAAAATTAGAACGAACCAAAAACATAATCAAACCAAAGCAGAAACTTAATCAATACAGCAATTACATATTCAAAATTTCCTAAATTTTAAAAATTAACGACAAACATTAACTTTTTTTTCCTAATTTACAATTCCTAAAATGCTATAAAATCCAAGAATCAAAACGAAATAAGGGGGGAAGAATTTAACGAAGAAAATAAATTGATAGAACAGAGGGGGAAAAGAAAGAGTAAATTGTAAAACAAAGGGAGTTTTGTCTCTGTATCCACCATCAAACCCTTGTCCCCATCACCGCCGCATACTCGTACCCATCACTCCGGTTTAGGGTTTCAAGATCTGAAACCCTAAATCCACGCCGCTCTCTCCCTCACGCTGTCATCGTCATCACCAAAACACCATCGTCGTACCTGCAAAGACAAGGCGAAAAAAGGAAAGATCAGAAAGAGTCAAAGAGGGAACGCAAAGAGATAGAAACAAGTCAAGGCGGATGGTAACTACTTAGATTGAATTGTTTTTTTTTATTTTTGTTTTAATCGTTTTAAGGGTTGTTGTCATATGGAGGGGTAAAAAAAGAGGTAGCGCCGCCGCCAGTAAGATTTACGGTTTGGATATTGTTTGGGAGTTGTTAAGAAAGAAGAGAGGAAACGAGTTTGAGACCCGGAGAGAGAAGAGGATAATAACAAAATGAAGCATTTTATTTGATAAAATGAAAATATATGTGTTTAATAATATGATGCGCGCCACCCTATAACCATTACCATCCTCCCCCAATTATAACCGCATGATCATCATCACATGTCACCAGCATGCGCACCCACAATAACCACCATAGGCTTTCCTACACTCGGTCCAAACTGACTCAAACCCTTGGGCCTGGCCCATTATCTATCCATTCCCCTTTTCAAATTTTGTTTTACTAATACATGTAATTTCGTACCTCCTAATGCCAATGGGCCAAGTACAAAATATGGACTTGGACCCATACTTCCAACACCTCCCCGAATTTACTAGCTCATGCAATTTCACACCCACTGTCTTATTGGGCCTGAATTCAATATCTGAATTCAGGACCCTTCTATTTACACCCTCCTATTTTACTACATTAACATAATTCACACCCCCTACATTTTTAATTCATTCTCTTTATCATTTTTATCTTATCATATTTATTTTTATATTTTATATTTTTATATATTTATAATTTTAATATATTTATTATTATTAAATCATATATTATTTTCCAACTAATCAAAAAAAATATTTTTATTGCATTAAATTAAATTATTTTAAGCATGCATTAATTAGATATTTTTTATAATTAACACTCTAAAAAACCATTCAACCAAACACCAAATCATTTTTCATAAATAAATTAATTCAACAATTAATTTTCGAAAAGGAGTATGAAGCATATGTTAATTACCTGCACACTTGGTCCAAAATCTCCACTATTCACACATTCGGGCTAAGTATGGAGGAATTAAAATATTTGCGTAATCTATAAAAAAGCACAAACCACGCGAACTACAAAATGGGACTCTGATTCCTCCTAAGAGGATATGTAGGCATACGGTGAAAATCGCGGCGAGTTCCCCTAATAAAATATAAAAACCATTTTTCCTAAAAATCGCGCTTCTAAACCTAGTATCCTTGTGAACAAGGTAGATGAGGGGTGCCTAACACCTTCCCTTCGTCTAGAACCGAGTCAACAATCTTGAATCTATGAATTTTTTAGGGTTATTCTTTATATTCCCTTCCTTAGGATAAAAATTAAGGGTGGAGACTCTGATTTAAAAACCAGTTGCAACAACATGGTAAATGTCATTTTAAATATTGTAACATTTTTCAAGTAGTGGAAGCTTGGAAAGTGAGGAAGCTGGACAAGAATGTGTCTCTCTCTCCTTTGGTGAGTGGTTCATTGTTTCTAAGGATGATCTTATCTTCTTCCAAAAATGCTTTCATTAATTGAATGGTCGTTACAAGCAAGGTTTTGTTATAACCTAAGTAACTCTCCTTGTATTTAAAGACCTTACAACCTCACCATCCCCACAAGCTCCGTTTCAACATGAGCAAATATTCTAATATTGCTGATGCAAAGAGAGGTCTTCAGCTGGAAACTAAGAAGGAAGTTGGTTTTGGTTCAAAGAAAGTAGTGTTCAACACTGTAACAAATATTCTAACATCTACTGGAACATCCAGGATATGAAAAACACCTATAATAAAGTTGAAGTCCCTCAATAAGAACCATATGCATCTACATGATTCAGACTCAGATGCTGATCGGGATTAGGTCAATTTTATTGTCTCAGGAGGGTGTGTTAGATAGCTGTTATATGCTATCTATTTTAAATAAATAAAAAGTGTGTGTGTTTTTTTGTTTTGTTGTTTTTCTTGTTGAGTCTGTTTTTTTAAGAGTCTTGTATCTCTTTCATATTGTTAGTTTTTGCCTCTTTGAAGAGACTTAGTTTTTTTTGGTTGAGTCATTTCTTTTATTTTTACCCTTAGCTTGATTCTCTTTGGGTGATTTTTTTTTATTTCTTCCTTTCTTTTGAGTCAGTTTGGTGCAATTGATCTTGTATCAAACACATGGTCTGTTTGTTTTGATTCAGTTTTAAGTCTTCTTTTATTTGTCTTGAATCAATTCTTCCTTCTATTGATTCTTAGCGTGTCACTTTCTTTTCACTTTGTTTTTGTCAATTTTTGGCTATAAGGGGGAGAAAATATGTCATTGAGTCTAGTCAAGTGTTATTTGTTTTATACAACACTTTAGGGGGAGCATGGGAGTCTGTCATGCGTGTCTTAAGTATGTTCTATTTACTACTACTTCTGTTGTAGTTGTTGCAGGATGTCTTATAGGATGTTATAACATTCTGTCTGGTCTGTTATGTCTTGTGGTTTGAGTTATGAGCATTGTTGTGTCTTGTGCTCTGAGTTATGTGTGTTGCTTCTGCTGCATGTGCTTGTAATATATTGTGCTCTTGAGGGGGAGATTTATCTCTCTGTGACAAGAACTAATTATGTGTTTAAGGGGGAGTAATTTTGTTTATGCTGCATGTGCTTCTAATGTGTTGTGTTATTGAGGAGAAGATTTATCTCTTTGTGACAAGAACTGGTTCTATGTTCAAGGGGGAGTAATATATATCTTCTTCCTCATGTACAAAGTTTACATGTTCAATATGTAGCTTGTGTTGTGTAACTGATGTATCTTTGATGAATATTTTGTGTAGTTTTCTTTGTGGTGTTATTCCTCAGCGGTCTTATTCCTTGTGATTTTATTTCTCTCTCCAACTGTAATTGGATTTGGTTGTTTTAGCCAATGTTTGCCAAAGGGGGAGATTTTTAGTTCCAGGGTTTTGGTGTTGGCATAATTTTGATAAAACATGGTTCTACTGATATTGATCAAGATGTTACACCATTCTTGTCAACTGTAATAATAGTTTTGTTGTTATGAGTTTTTCAGTCAGATGTCGAAGCAGATGTCATGATATCTTGGTTAGGTACAACAGGCACTGCTGTTTTTAAATTTTGACAGATTTGATTTGATTTTGTGATATTTCTTTTGGATATATCTCAGTTTATTTCGCAGGTCAAGAAGATTTGATTTTCCAACTGTGCATTGGTTATTAAATTGGGTCTTGAGAGATAATTTATGAAACTTTGTATTGTTTGTTCCATAATTTAAGAAGATTTTGCTGCACAATTGGTACATCGCTCAACTTATGGATCAAGAAACTTCTTGATGCAGAATTCGAAGCCCATCAACCGCAAATGTGTATTTAAAGAGAAGACCTAACCTAATGTAATTAGTTCTTTCAACAATTTTTTAAAATTAGGGGAAGAAAAAATAGTCTTAGATTTTGAGAGTCTCTTGTGTATTGTGTGGTGTCAGTCACCCTTGTATCTTTTGACACTTGTGGTCAACCCTACTTTCTCACTTAGAAGCCTTTAGGCAATGAGTTAAGTATTGTTCTTGGATAAAGCTTTTAAGCAAATCCAAGTATTGTTCTTAGTCAAGAGTCTTGGCTTAGTATTATAATGGAAGTACGATATTCTTGTTGAGTTACTCTTGACACAGTTACTTGGATTGAGACTGTTATATACCACTGAGGTGATTTAGGAAGTGAAATGGCGGTTTCTCATATTTAGGAGGTTCCTAGGTAGAAGTTTCATTGGGTAGGGATTAGGCGAGAAGTTGTAAATTGGGATTGTTTAGCTTTGAACTAATACTGCAGATAATGGACTTCCTTCCTGGCTTGGCAGTCCCCAGATGTAGGTGATGTTGTACCGAGCTGGGTTAACAACTCTATGTGTTATTTATCATTCTGCAGTTTAAGTTTTAGTATCTGTTATAACTTTATAAATCTATTTAAGATGTCAAATAAGGTGTTGTAACATCTGTCTTAACATTGTTTTGATGTTGGAGAGAAATTTAAGAGAAATTTAGGTCAAGACTCTAGCCCAACAACCTAGTTCCCCTTGAACATGTGTGACATGCAGTTGGAAAAATAAAGGTAAAATATTGTCTCTGAATCTACTAGTATTAACACTATAGATGAGATTAATTGTCATAATGGATTTGAAACATTAGCGATTTGGGATGACCCTGGTGTTAGCAACCAACTAGGTTTATGATTGTATCGTGGAATGTTAGGGGGATAAATAATTCAGGTAAGTGCAGAGAGATTTTCTTCCGTATCAATAGCATGAAACATGACCTTATCATTCGTATGGAAACCAGAGTTAAGTAGCTGAAAGCTCAAAACATTAGGTAAAAAAAAAGAGGGAATAGATGGAAGTTTATGGGAAAATATTCTCATTATAATAATGGTAGAGTG
Source organism: Vicia faba (assembly GCA_948472305.1). NCBI lineage: Eukaryota > Viridiplantae > Streptophyta > Magnoliopsida > Fabales > Fabaceae > Vicia > Vicia faba. Next base: position 986,880,525 of record OX451738.1, read on the forward strand.
TGGATTATGTAGGATGAGACAAAAGTGAAGATAGAATTCATATCTTGTACTGACCAATTTATTCATTGTGGGATATACTATCCTAACGAGGACTTCATAACCTGCTGTACTATTGTTTATGCTATGAATACTCTAGACAAAAGAAGAAAGCTATGGCAAGATATTGAGAAGATGCATATGAACTTGAACATGGCTTAGTTTGTAATGGGGGATTTTAACATTGTCTATCAGGCCCAAGACATGATTGGTGGGAATCAATTCAATGAAACAGAATTTATAGACTTGATTACCATGATGGATAAAATTGACCAGAGTGAAAAAGATAGTGTTGGAGACCACTATACCTGGTTTGATAAAAATTCCAATGGCCATATTTACTCAAGAATTGATAGAGTGATAGGCAACATAGAGTGGCACTCTAAAAATTTGAACATAGTGTTGAAGATTTTGGATGTAGAGGTGTCAGACCATGCCCTTATTTGCTTAGAAGACCATGTGTAGATTATGTCCAGAAGAAGGTACTTCACATTTCAGAATATTGTGAAATTTTATGAGGGATTATTAAAGGTTGGCAATCAGGATTGGAGTTAACGTATATAATGGTTCAGCCATGCATGTTGTGTGGAGGAAATTGCATAGACTGAAAATAGTATCAAGGAGAAAAGCCCCCCTTCAAAGGTATAAAATCTCAGCTTGACATAGCTAGAGATAGTCTAAAAGTGGGGTCTGAACATCGTATCTTTTATCGAGTGGAATAAAGCTACTGTGGAACTTAAGTGTTGGAAGGCTGACAATATTTGGGTAAAATGGATACATTGTTACTACACTAAAGGTATGGATATAATGAATGTGCCTATGAGGAGTTCTTGCTCTTGGATCCTCAAGGAAATTCTGAAATAGAGGGAGAGTACTCAGCATAGTCAGACCTCATGTCATTTGATGCAGTAGGAAAAATTCAGAATTGGAATTATGTATTAGAAGATTAAAGAGCAGCACCAATTGGTCTATTGGAGGAAAATAATGTAGAGAACATTGTGAAACCTAGAGCCATGTTCACTCTTTGGATGGCTTGTCATAATAGACTTGCCACTAAAGATAGGCTCCATATATTTGGCTTTGTAGATAAAAAAAATCTGTGTGGATTTTGCAAGCAACCTGAGACTATACATCACTCGCTATTTTCTTGCTCAGTGAGGAAAGACATTTGGCTGTATATGCTTAATTAGCTCCAAATCACCCATACTCCTAGTGGATGGAATGAGGAATTGATATGGATTATTGATCAAAGTAAGGGCAAAGGTTGGAAGGCTTTTATTCTCAAATGTGCTTTTGTTGAGATGATCAATGAGCTATGAAATTTTAGAAATGCTTGTTGTTTTGGTAAAGATGTTAATAGTCATATTGTTGGTCCTAAGATTATTGATAACATTGTGTATAGAAGATGAACAAAACCTAATCTTAGGAGTCATATTAGCAGACTCATAATGCCTTAGTGGGCGTGTAGTTATTTTTGGTTGGCTGGATCGTTTTTGATCGCCATGGTTATATTGTTTTTTTGGAGTTAATAAAGTTTTTCTCTTCCAAAATAAATTGACTACTTAAACTTGAACAAAACAATTATTTTTTTTGTTTCTTTAGCTGGAAATTCGACACTCAAAGTTTGAATAATTGGTAAACAGTTTCAAGAGAAATCAAGAGTAGTGAAGATGTTTCAAGCTCGATTTTAACAGAACATGAACTTTCGATCGAAGTTTTTGTGAAATAGTTTAAGGTCGAAATGTGGCATTTTGGAAATGTTTTCAAAGCGGGTTCGAGAGGCTAATTTCAAAATAAGGCTAAATAATTGAATTTTAGCGCTTATCTAATATTTTTGAAAAGAGACGCGTGGAAGCCTGCGAAGGGTCGGATGCATGTCCATGTTGAATTATTATAAATGGAGTATTTAGTTTTAGGATTCCGTGTGTTTAAATATTGTACAAATTACTCATATTCACTCAAAGTATCATAGTGTAATCGAGAACGAGTTTTTGAGTAATGCACGTATGAAGCACCATATTTATTTTCAATGCCAGTTTAATTTTATGAAATTCATTTACGTTCCTTTTAAATCCCATTCAAATCTCCTTTACCTTCCTATCATTTTCATAAATCACTTTGTTACTACTTTCGAACTTACATTTATTGTCGAAGAGATCATTATCCAAAAAACCTAAAAACACAAAACTATACACTATCGTCCTAGGATCAATCTAGTCGATCTTGTAAGTAACCAGAGTCATTAGATTTTAGAAGATTAGCGGTTGTTTACCAAATTTTACAGTTAAAAAATTGGCACGCCCATTGGGACCTCTGTCTAGTTGTTGTGTGTTCCAGAAATTTTTCTGCAGCTTCTATATACAAAATTTTCTCTAACATTATTGCATGAGATTAAGAATTGATAGAACAACCAAAACTAGCGAAGCAATACCAAAAAGGAAGTACGTTAGAAGAATGGTTAACCCACCAAACAATAATGGAGAACAACGCCTCCTCTGACAGGGGAAAATACGGCCATAATATATGTGACCAAAAAGATACCTTCTACAATGAGTACAACGACAATCCCGTCAAACACTCAAAGTGGACCACTATTATCCCATGTAAGAACACAAGTTCAACCATCGACACCAAGATCAGTAGGGAATAACAATTTTAGGCCTTATGTGCCTAGATTTTCAATACCTATGTGTTGTACCCCCAAAATTTTCCCTCTCATTTTCAAATCAAATTGTTTCAAGAGGTCTCTTCATCTTCCTAGAGTTCTCAATTGCTCAAGGTTTTCTCAAGGAATTGATCAGACAAGTCTTCTCCTAAGCAATTAGCCTACAACTAGGGTTTTTATTTTCTCAAAGGAAATTGGAATTCTAATACCTAAAATGGTTTTCATGACTCCTCATATGCTTCAAATAATTCTCATACCAAGTTTCATGCCTTGCATCACAAGTTTGCTGAGTCAATTGCTCAGATGATGAAAAATCAACTATATTGGATAAAAAGTCAACTGTGGTCAACATACAATCAAATCTCAAGATTTTTGATCAACATCAACATTTTTAAGTCACGTTTATCATTTAATAAAGGGTTAATAATGATTCCTCAAGAAAAAAGCCTCAAATCATCAAAAGCCAAAAGTTGCCAAATTAGGGTTTCCTTAGAAGAAGTCAATTAAACTTTGACCAAACATAACTTTCGCACGCTTCATCAGACATGTCTCAACCAAATCCTACTTTTAAGGAAATTCAATTCCCTACAACTTTGTCTCTCTCAGCTCAAGTCCAAAAAATGCTTCATTTGAGAGATATGTGCCAATACATTATAGGTCATTTCAAAAGTCAACAAAAAGACACTTTTTGTCAAGGTAGCTTACATCAAGATAAAATCTTCAAATGCAAAAATGATCAAAATAGAGATTGTAAAGGAAATCTTAATCTTTCCAAAAATCCCAATATCACCTTTAAATAATGAAAATTGAGAGAGTTATGATTGGTGCAAGTTGGGCAATTTTGAGTAAAATGCATGAATTTTAATTGAGTAATTTTGGACTTTTTGGCAAATGGGCTTAACTTTTGAAGTTCAAACATGTTCATGACATAGTTAAGGACCCATAAATCCATTCATGCATTATATTTTATTTTTATTTTATTTATTTTGACTTTTATTCAATTAAACTCAAGATAAATTAAATAAAAATCACAAATGATAGACCAATGCATATGGGCTTAGTTTTGGATCATATTGAGGCCCAATAACACATGACAAACATGCCTAAAACTGTGTGAGCTCAAAATGGCAAGAATCTCTAAAAATGTAAGCTTGAGAGAATGTTTGATTTTGGCCATGATTGCATGATATTGTTCCATATTTGTTGACTCAATCCCACACTTTATATATATCCAACAATATCATATGAAAAAGGACACGAGCTGCTGCCTCAAGAATCACTTCCAAAAATCTCTTAAGATTCAAGATTTATGGCAAAACCAAACCCTGGTCTCCAAAATTTTTTAATTTATTTCAATCATTCATTCATACTCCTGAGGACTCCAAAGGTCGTTCCCAATCATCACTCAAGCTCAAGCGATCCCTGAATGTTCCAGTCAGGTAGCTCCAGTTTGCTCATGTTCTTCAATCTCAAACATTTTATTCTTGTCACATAAATTGATTCTAAGCATATACATATGTTCATAATGATGTCTGGATTCGTTTAGAACCATTGCTTTTAAGGTTTAATGTAGGGATAAGAATTCACCATGGCTAGGGCATGAAGTTCATAGATCTTCGTATTTAACATTGTAGGCCTTCTTAGCTTAAAATAATGCCATCATTGGATTCGTGGTATCCTGTTTATGCAACCTAGTTTCTTTTCTTGTTTTAATTCATCGTATTTTGCAGGTTTTGAAAATGAGCTGATCGGAGAAGAGGGTTGCGCCACCATTGGAGTTGGAGGATAAGCTCAAGGAAATGGAAGTCCAGAAGGTGCCCGGACTAGATTTTGGTGATTTAGGACTGGTTTCATGGGTGGTCATCCCACCTAAGTTCAAGATACCTATTTTTCTAAGTACGGTTGATTCTCTTATCCTAAGCTCCCCTTGAGGTTGTACATTCGGAAGATACAACCTCACATTGTTGACCAGAAGTTATGGGTCCATTTCTTCCAAGAAAGTTTGACTGGCACATAACTGAAGTGGTTCTATCAACTGGAGGGAACCAATATTCATACTTGGGAGGTCTTGGATGCTTTTTTCTACAAGCAGTACCAATACAATGTTGACCTGGCACCAACTCAAGTGCAACAGCAGAACATGTCCATGGGCTCTAATTAGGGGTTCAAGGAATATGCTAAGAAATGGAGGGACTTAGCTGGAAGGGTGCAACCTCCTCTGAATGATAGCGAAATGCTAGACATGTTTATGGACACTCTGACAGGCCCGTTCTTTAATCTACTGATCGAGAATTCCTCATCTGGTTTTACCGAGATGATTATGAATGGGGAAAGAATAGAGAATGGTATTAAAAGCGGGAAGATCCCGATGGCTGCATCTTCAAATGCTGTGAAGAAGTAATTTAGAGGGAAGAAAGAGGTCAATGATGTCTATGGCCAAAAGAGTCGTGGTAAAAGTAGTCGCCACCAATCTGTGGGAGCAGTATTAATTTCCAATCTGATGCCTACCCAACAACAACAATAGCAGGGTAACTACCGAAGGCCAGACGCACCGAGAAGTAAATTCACCAAGATTAATATGCCTTTGTGTAATACGGTGGGAGAACTGACTTGATATATTTTGTGTTTGATTGCAAATGTTACGGTTAGCAAGAGTCGCCACCGACTTTTCTTTTATCCAAAAGGAAAGGTGGAAAAGAACAGGAAAGACCTTTGAGATTATTTCTTGAGTTCGGGGGGTAGATTATGAAAAGTGAAGGTGTTAGCACCCTTTTCATCCATAGTTATCTATGGGCTCTTAGCTGCTTGCTAGATCAGTTACTTTTGTTTGAAAATGTGCTTTGTTTGGAAAATGTGCATTGTGGTGATTTTGAAAGTATTTTGAAAAGGCGCCTTCGTTTAGGCAAACTTTGTAATAGTTCTCGTTCGTAAGAAGGTATACAAAGTGTTGAACTTTTGAAAATATTTCATATTTTGAAAGTTTATTTTTGAAAGTGTTTGGTGTTTATTTTGAAAGTGTTTTTTGTTTGTTTTGCAAGTGTTTGTTTTGAAAATGAGCAAGGATGTTTATTTTGAAAGTGAGCAAGCAACTAGGAACAATCTACCTACTCAAAAGTCTTTTGTTTATTTCTTCCTTCCTTTGATATTGCTATCTTACCATTGATTTGGTAAGAAGCCTTATCTTTGGATGTAAAGGGACGAGTGTTGGTCATCGTATAGTCATGATAGCAATGTTGTGAGATATCTTAGCATTTCTTTTTGAGGGACTAAGATCATTTTTAAAGGCAACATTTGTAGCAATATCGAGGGACTATGATCATGTATCTTTGATTGTTTTTGCTAAGACATCCCACATGCATAACATGACCGTTTTTATAAGGCAACAAAGTGGAGTTAACCTTAGGGGTGCAAGTGTGTAAGTGCGTTTGATTTACATGCATTGTTTATCTTGAATTAGAGTTTACTAATTGTTGATTTTAGTCTTTCCATACAAACCCGAATTACTAACATTTATATGAAAGCGATAAATTGCGGAAAGTAAAATTACTACGCTATTACATCATTAGGGGAGGGGGTATACAAATTTACAAATGCGGATTACAAGAAAATTAAACCTAATTATCTATTACAACCATATTGAATAATGTACAAGAAATAAATAAATGTGCAAGAAAATAAATGGAAAGGAAGTGATTTTGTTTGGTTTTTATTAAGGGTTTTAACCTAATTACTAAAAAAAGGAAAAATAATTAATTAAAGATAAATAAAATTAAACCTAAATTAATTAAGAAAAGAAAATAAGTTTGAAGAATTTTTAGGTTTTTTTTATGAAAATGTTTAAACTTAATGAAAATAATATGGTATTTAATTAATTAAAAGAAACTTAAGTTCTAAGTTAATTTTAATTAAGAAAAAGAAAAAAACTAAACCTAAACTTAATTATTATTTATTAAGAAAAAGAAATTAAATTTGTTAAGAAAATATTTTTTTTGTCTTGTCTTTATAAAGAAAATAAATAAATAAGTGTGAAAAATATTTTTGGATTTTTTACTAATAAAAATAATAATAATAATAATAGTAATAAAAAATAATAAAGAAAACTGAAATAAAATAAAATAAGAAAAAGAAAATAAATTAAATTAAAATAAAAATGTTTGGGCTATGTGTGTGAAAGTGAAGGCAGGGGTTAGAAGTTAGCAAAAAAATGACAAGGCCCAGCATTGGAGGCTCATGTGCGCCTATTTGTGACAAAAAAGGAGGAAAATGCTGGAAAAATCAAAAAGTGGCAGCGCTGGGGCTTGAACCCACGCCCTAGACATGAAACGCGCGATGCCTTGCCATTGGGATAGTTGTACATCCGTTAACATAAGCAAAACAACAAATACATAAAATAAATCAAGTCCTGAAAATGACTTCATCTTCAACCTCCAACCATGGTTCCTGTAACTTGCTCATTTCTCAACAAAAATGAAAGATGTAAACATGAAAGTTGCTCCATTTTTCCATACGAATCCAACCATTTACATATCATAATCTATAAATCAAAGATGAATGAGAATTTCTAAAAGTACCAAATTCTTACCTAACTTTTTTCAGAGGTTCAAACCTAAAATTCTCTAAGCTCAATCAATATAAATGAAATCTACGGACATGTACAGTTTTAGGGTAATGATATCTACATTTTATCTTCACAAATGCAAGCTTAACAATGTCTAAATTAAAATATAGAAGTTCAGAAAAGATACCTCAAAACTGGAAATCATGAAATGCAAATGAGCTTGATTCAAGATGCTACAATGATCCAGTTAGCTTCCTCAAGTTCCCAGAAAGCTAATGCAATAATTAGCTTGAGCAATGGATGGCTGGAATGACTTGGAGAAGTCAACTTGCAAACTCTGTTTTTTGGCTATGGAGGTTGATGAAAATAGTGTTACAGTTCTAGAACAAGGACAGGGATGGACTATATTTGAGGTATAGAAGCTTTGTGAATGATTAGGAATGAAAATGCACGAGAGAAATGTGAGTTACAAGTTCAAAGTCAGAAACTGTGCATCAATGGTGTTTTTGGATAATTTCTGGCTTGCAAGTGTTTGAGAGAGTTTCAGGGTGCTTCTGCTCGTGTGTTAGCTCACAAATAGGGCCTCTATTTATAAGCAACAAGTTTGAGACTTGTAATTGATCAGAATTCAAAATCAAATGTTTAAGCTCAACATGTGATTTTCTTGAAAAATCAAGTTTCAATGCTTTATACTTGCTGTTGTAGAGTGGTTACACTTTAAATAAGCTTGATTATAACTTTGTAGATGGAGTGTGATCAGAGGGAACAAGTGAGAGGCTCAAGAATTGACTTTGCGCATAAAGCTTGCTTTTCAAGAATGACAATGTTAGCTTTCTTCCCAAAATGGAAAATGGACTTGGAAATGCATAAACCACTTGGATTATAGCTCAAAAGCTTGTGTAATCCATTAATTATGGATAGATACACAAGTTAGAAGGCATGCAAAGTAACATTATGCAGCCTAACATTGAGATTGGATTATGTGTTCATCAAGAAATGACTTGTAATTCAAGTTTGAAACCCTAACTTCTTGCCTTTGATTCTCTTAGCTCAAGTATGATCTCAATGAGTTCTTTGACATTTTGGAAATCTTGTAACATCCCCTACAGCCTCTATGTTGAACATTTTTGAATATTCATCTTGGAACTATGTGAAAAATTGTCATGAAGTTAGGTCAAAATCCTGCCTAAACTAGGGCAAAATTTCACTAAGTCTTCAAGTTTCATGAGCATGTCTTCACAAAATCATATCTTTAAATCAAAGCATTCTAGAAAAAGTTCTGCCCTACAATGTTTTATATCTCATTGAGATCTACAACTTTCATGTTGGAAGTTTCCTTTGAATCATCTCGCATCATGGTGAAAACTTGGCTCAAAGTTATGAAAAAAGTAAACTTTTCCAACACTTAGAAAAAATTCTAAGTTTTAGGAATTTTGACTTTTCAAAATGAAATCTGAATTTTTGATTTCTTGATGAACAAGTTTCATATTTGACATGTCTTGATGAATTATAATCCTTGAAACTTGATTTTGATCAAAAAGTCAAAGTTTGACCTTTTAGTGTACAATTAATTTTTCATTAGTTAACTGAAATTCAACTATCAATCAATTGATCTTGAGAAATGTTTTGAGCCATGCCATTAGGTCAAAATGATCTATTTGAATCCTTTAGATCATGTCTTAAACCAATAAGTCATTTGTTAGGTCAAAAATCAAAAATTGCACCTTCTCAATCAAAACCCTAATTTTGACCATTTTGCCCTTTTGATGATCTGATCAAATTTCTTGAGGAATTTTGATCCAAACTTGATCAATTGACATATATGAGTTCATAATGTTGATATGGATAAAAAATGATGAAGTTTGACTACAAATTGACCACAGTTAACTTTTTCCCCAATACAGTTGATTTTAGGTCAACTGATCAATTGACTGAGCAAAAATGTGATCCAAGACTTGAAACTTGACATGAGAAATCTTGAGGGTCCAAAATGATCCATGAAAGTCATTTTAGGCTTTGAAAGTCCATTTGTCCTTGTGCAAACTTAAACCTTAATTTGAGTCATCAGTGCTTAAGGAGGTGTCTTAAGTTGATCGAACTTTGTGCAGTCTTAAATCAATGGAGATCTTGTGAGAGATTACTTGACAGATGAGAGGGAAAATTTAGGGGTACAACATCTGCCCCCATTCAATCTTCTTACACCTGAAGAGTTAGATTGGCAGATCCTCCATTCGTGACTTGAAGGTGGAAGATGATTGAACACTAGAGTGCCCAGAAATTTGCACTCGAAGATGTATCGGCAATGGGCTTATAGATTCCATTTGGAGGAATGATGGTAAATATTGGAACAAGCATCGGCAAAAATCTTTGTTTGATTTATACTAAAACTTGATGTTTTACCTGTGGAAAAAAGGGGTTAGTTAAATGCAGATGTATGCGTGATGTTCACCAGATGAATGAGATCATGCTAAATGCATTTATTATGTATATGCTATGATGTATGAATATGGGATGCATATTCTTCCGGGAAAATAAATCGCTGACTACTACTGAGACGTTTTTGGGAAGCTGAATCCCGGATTGTTGTTGGGGATGAAGAATATACACATCTTCAAATTTGTTAAAAGAATGCTTCCGGTGGGGATTATGTCTTGAATGTTAGCTGTTATCTGGTCGGGTCCAGGCTTCACAAAAATTTTCCGAGGATGAGGAAGTCAACTGCTATCTGGTCGGATCCAGGCTTCACTGTTACTTACTGGGGAAGAATAAATTAAATGTTATCTGGTCGAATTCCAGGCTTCACAGAAAATTTCTTGAAATTGAACTGTTATCTGGTCGGATCCAGGCTTTGCAGTAACTTGAAATGGTAACTACTATCTAGTCGGATCCAGGCTTCATGGTTTTTAAAAAGTTATACTATTATCTGGTCGGGTCCAGGCTTCATAGTGATTTGCTGGGGATTGTAGCTAGTTGTTATCTGGTCGGACTCCAGGATTCACAATAACTTAATAATATTAAGCCGCTATCTGGTCAGACTCCAGGCTTTGCAGATTTCTGAGGTGGATGAAGTTAATTGTTATCTGGCCGGGTCCAAGCTTTACAATAATTTGCTTGAAAAGATGAAGTTAAACTGATATCTGGTCAGATCCAGGCTCCACAATAACTTGTTGGGGTAGAGGCAAACTCTACCGGGGAAAAGAAGTTATACCCTAGTCTGGTTGAGTCCAGGTTCTTCAATATCTCGAAGAGTTTTAAACTTTTATCTGGTCAGGTCCAGTTTTCAGAGTATTTGGAGAAGTTACATTACTATCTGGTCGGGTCCAGTATTCATAACATTTGGAAAGTTGTACTATTATCTGGTCAGGTCCAGTCTTCATAGTATCTAAAAAGTTACACTAATATCTGGTCGGGTCCAGACTTCAGTGTTTTGAATGAATGAAGTTGAATGTTATCTGGTCGGATCCCGACGTCACAGTAACTTTTGGAGATAGTAAAGACTTTGTTGATGACTTAACTGGGGATTAGGGGTTGTGACTCTCTGATTCGTAATAGTCTGAAAGGCAAACTCAAGCTAGAGAGGATAAACTCATCTGAGGAAAACAGACTCGGCTGGGGAAGATAGACTATGCTGGGGGAATTTTGTTGTTCGTTGATTGTTGTATGTTGGGGAAATAAACCCTGTTGGGGAAATAAACCATGTTGATGAATACTTGATGAACTTCTGACGAGGTGCATTCTTTTTTAGAAAGAGATCCGCAAGGCTTCTTCTTTTAGGACCAACTTAGTTGGGGAGAGAGCTGTCAAGAGATTAAGACTCTGGTTGGAGACCAACCTATGCAAAAAGACTTTGTGGGTAACTCTGTTAAGGGAAAGGTTTATTGTAGCCGGTCTTGTGGGGATAATGCTAATGAAATAACTCTGTGGGGATATTCCATATACATTAAAGAGATGCTCGCTGCTACTTAGCAGGACACATGTGCCAAATAGTTTTGATTATGTTCATATGCATATGTTCGTTCAATTTTAGCCATTGGACATTTTTGCATTCAAAACAAAACAGAAATTTTGCACTTCAAAGTATATTTGTATTGATATTTTGCCCATGAATAGGCATTTTTCGTACAAAGAGACGGAGATTCTAATGAGAGGAAATCGTCGAAGGGGAAACAAAATTTTGAAAACAAAAACAAATAGCCATGTGGAAGCGATCTCATTGCATTCCAACTCTACTATTGCCCCCATGTCTTCGAATGCCCTTTGTCGTTGACAGAAATTGATTGGATTGATCTTGGACCGTTTTAACTCAGACCTTGGTAATAAAGTCGACTGTGATGATTCCACGGGACATAGTCATACGATTTCAATCCTTAATTTTTTCCTGGACCGCCCTTTTGAGTTTTCAGCCCACCAGGATACCCATTTTTACCCAAGTTGCCCTTTCGGGTTTCAAAATTTCTGGGTGTACAATCTTTTGCATATATCCCTAATTTTTTCCCAAACCTTTTGGTTTGCTGGGATGCCCTTATTTTTCCTAGGTGTGTCAGCCTAGCGGGTCTCTTACGCATAGTTTTTTTAACTATGTCCGCGTTCACAGGATGTGGGAAGTCTTCACCATCCATGGTAGTCATCATCATGGCACCACCAGAGAACACTCTCTTGACAACAAATGGACCTTCGTAGGTGGGAGTCCATTTTCCCATGGGGTCACCTTGTGGCAGAATGATGTGCTTTATCACCAAGTCACCATCTTGATATACTTGAGGCTTGATCTTTTTGTTGAAAGCCTTGATCATGCGTTTTTGGTACATCTGACCATGACAAACAGCAGCCAATCGCTTCTCATCGATCAAGTTCAACTGATCCAATCTTGTCTGAATCCACTCGTCTTCGCCTAGGCTTGCCTCATTCATAATCCTTAGTGAGGGAATCTGAACTTCCATTGGCAGAACAACTTCCATGCCATAAACTAAAGAAAAGGGAGTTGCCCCAGTTGATGTTCTAGCTGAAGTGCGGTAGCCGTGAAGAGAAAATAGTAACATCTCATGCCAATCTTTATAGGTTACTACCATCTTCTGCACAATCTTCTTAATATTTTTGTTGGCTGCTTCGACTACGCCATTCATTTTAGGTCTATATGGAGAAGAATTGTGATGCTTGACTTTGAACTGAGTGCAAAGCTCAGTAATCATAACATTGTTGAGGTTAGTCCCATTATCGGTGATGATCCTTTCGGGAATACCATTGAGGAAAATGAGGTTATGTTTGATGAATCTGGCTACCACGTTCTTGGTGACTGAGGCAAATGAGGCGACTTCGACCCATTTGGTGAAATAATCAATAACGACCAGAATGAAGTGATGTCCATTGGAAGCGGTGGGCTTGATCTCCCCAATCATGTCAATGCCCCACATTGCAAATGGCCACGGAGCAATCATGACATTTAGAGGGATAGGAGGCACATGGACCTTGTCAGCATAGATTTTACATTTGTGGCAAGTTTTTGAGTGTTGATGACAATCAGTCTCCATTGTTGACCAATAGTATCCAACTCTCAGGATCTCCTTGGCCATAGTATGTCCACTTGAGTGAGTCCCGAAGAGACCATCATGCATGTCTTCCATAATTTCCTTTGCCTCCTTCCTGTCTGCACATCGGAGTAGAGTAGAGTCATGGTTGCATTTTTACAAGATTCTGTTACTTAAGAAGAATTTGGCTTCAAATCTTCGTAAGAACTTTCTGTCATTAATGGATGCTTCTTCAGGATACTCTTGTGCTTCAAGGTATCTCTTCACCTCATGGTACCATGGCTTTTTTGTGTCAGTGTCGAGCTCATAGCTGTGTACAGGTTCGCCGAATCTCTCTATTGTAATCATAGGGGCTTCGTTGTCCCATCTGACCTTGAACATTGAAGACATGATATCCACAGCATCGGCTAATTGATTTTATTCCCTAGGGAAGTGTTCAAAGGCGATCTCTTCAATGTAAGGAATCAGAGATAGCACAATCTCCTTGTAAGTAATGAGATTAGGGTTTTTAGTATCCCAATCTCCTTTTACTTGGCTAATCACTAGAGCGGAATCCTCAAACACATTAAAATACTTGATCCTCAAATCAATAGCAGCCTTCAGACCCAAAATACACGCTTCATACTCAACCATATTGTTTGTGCAATCAAAGCATAGTCTGGCAGTGAAAGGAGTGTGGCAACCTTCAGGGGATATGATCACGGTACCAATTCCGTTACCCAAGGCGTTGGAAGCCCCATCGAAGACCATAGTCTATCGGGATCCTTGTTCAGGTTCGTCATACGGTTCAGGTTTCGTGCAATCGGTCACTAGCATGATGTTCTCATCCGGGAAGTCAAAGTTCATAGACTGATAATCATCAACAGCTTGATGGGCCAAATGATATGCTAGTACACTTCCTTTGATGGACTTTTGCATTATGTATTGAATGTCATACTCAGTCAAGATCATTTGCCATCTGGCTATTCATCCGGAAAGATCAGGTTTCTCGAAGATGTACTTGGTTGGGTCCATCTTAGAAATCAACAGAGTGGTATGAGTCAACATATACTGTCTTAGTTGGCGAGCAGCCCATGCCAGAGCGCAACAAGTTTTCTCGAGTAGTGAATATCTGGGTTCACAGTTGGTAAAAAATTTTCTTAGGTAGTAAATAGCATGCTCTTTTCGGCCAGACTCATCATGTTGGCCCAAAACACACCCCACAGAGTTCTCTAGTACTGTCAAGTACATGATCAGGGGTCTTCCTTCAACTGGAGGCATGAGAATAGGAGGTTCTTGTAGATATTCTTTGATTTTGTCGAAGGTAGCTTGGCATTCATCATTCCATCTGACTACTTGATCTTTCTTCAAGAGTTTGAAGATTGGCTCACAAGTAGCAGTCAAGTGAGATATGAAGCGGGTGATGTAGTAGAGACGACCCAAGAATCCTCTAACTTCCTTTTCAGAGTGGGGGATTGGCATTTCTTGGATGGCCTTTACATTGGCAGGATCGACTTTGATGCCTTTACCACTGACAACAAAACCTAGAAGCTTTCAAGATCGTACTCCAAATGTGCACTTATTAGGGTTTAACCTTAACTTGTACTTTTTCAGCCTCTTGAATAGCTTGTATAGGTGATCGAGATGTTCCTCTTCAGTTTGTGATCTGTCAATCATATCATCCACATAGACCTCTATTTCATGATGAATCATATCATGAAACAAAGCTACCATAGCCCTTTGATATGTTGCCCCTGCATTCTTCAATCCGAACGGCATGACCTTGTAGCAAAAGGTTCCCCATTGCGTAACGAAAGTGGTCTTCTCCATGTCTTCGGGAGCCATCCTAATTTGATTATAGCTGGAGAAACCATCCATGAAAGAGAAGACTTTATGCTGAGCAGTGTTATCGACCAAGACGTCAATATGAGGTAGAGGAAAATCATCCTTGGGGCTTGCCCTATTTAGATCCCTATAATCTATGCACATGCGAACTTTTCCGTCTTTCTTCGGTACTGGCATCATATTGGCAACCCATTGGGGGTAAGATGTCACAGCTAGGAATCCTGAATCAAATTGTTTCATCACTTTAGCTTTTATCTTTTCAGACATGTCAGGCCTCATGCGACGACATTTTGTTTGACAGAAGGACAATCTTCCTTTGTCAGCAGACGATGAACTACAATGTCGATATCCAACCCGGGCATATCTTCATATGACCATGCAAACACTTCCACATAGTCATGCAACATCTGAACCAATCTGCTTTTGACGCTGCTTTCTAGGTTAGCGCTGATCTTGACTTCTTTCTGGTCTGTCTCGGTACCCAAATTGATGAATTCAACTGACTCTTCGTGTGGTTGAATAGCTTTTTCCTCTTGTAATAGAAGTCTGGCTAGTTCTCCCGGTATTTCACAATCTTCCTCGCCTTCATCTTCGGCTTGGTTAATTGGACATTCAAAGTCATAGTTGGCAATAGTAGAGTCATTGGCAATGAGATCTAGAGTGGATGAGGACCTGCAAGAGTGTGTGTGTGTGCATGTAAGATACATGGCTATTCTGAAAAATGTATTTGAAGAAAAATAAAGACAATGAGAACAAGATTTGAATGCAAAAGAGTCCAATGGTTTGTATTGAATGATCATATGATAAGATGAACATAAATAAAACCTTTGGCAAATGGACCATAGTGCCCCGGGCTAGGCACGTGGCTTAAAAGTCATTGTTTAATATTACAGACAAGATGTTCTTGAATTAATAAAAAGAAAAAATATAGTGATTACTCCTCAATGAAGGAGATGGGAACGAAGTCCTTTGCTTGACAATTGTTGAGCTCAGTTGTAGTAGGATACACCCAATCTTCAAATGCACATTCATCATCAAAATCACCTACAACGTTGACTTTGTGACTTCCAATACGGAGAGGGGGCTTCCCTGCACGAGCGCGCCTCACTTCCTTTTGAGACTTGACGGTGAAACCCAAACCATATTTGTCTGCTTTGAATGGGATCTCGAGGAGTTTCCCCCAAGTATCACAGCTTCCTTCTTCGATTGCAGCATGAGCATCTTTTAACGAAAACATCTTTGGCGCGATCTTAACAACTTTGGACACATTAGAGGAACATTTGGTAGCGGCAATCATTGGTGGCACAACTTCAAAAGCTTGACACGGGATCTTTATAAATTCTCCATCCATCTTCACGTATTTGAAAGAGTTGAGGTGGCTTACCATGAACTCCTCCTCACCACAGACAGTGACAATTCTTCCTTTGATCGGATACTTGAGCTTTTAATGGAGAGTTGAGGTTACTGCCCCAACTCTATGGATCCAAGGGCAACCCAACAAACAGGAGTAGGCAGGACGGATATCCATGACGTAAAAGGTAGAGTTGAAAATCTATGAGCCCACCTTGATCGGGAGATCCAACTCTCTATGAACTGCCCTTTTAGACCCATCGAAAGCCCTAACAATGATGTCACTTGGTTTTAAGACTAAACCTTCACAGTCTAAACGGTCTAACGCCCCCTTGGGTAGCACATTTAAAGAAGAGATAGTGTCGACCAGAACATGTGCTAGGGTGGTCCCCTTGCACTCGACAGAAACGTGCAGAGCTTTATTATGGTTCTTCCCAAGTGGTGTCAGATCCACATCCGAGAACCCCAAACCATTGTCGCCCGTCAAGCTTGCCACGCAACTTTCAAACTGGTCAGTTATGGTTTCATGAGGGACATGAGCCTTCTTCAAGAATTTTATTAACGCCCGAGCATGAGCATCGGAACAAAGTAGCAAAGACAATATGGAGATCTTGGAAGGGGTTTGCCCCAACTGCTCCACAATCTTGAAATCGCTCCTTTTTATAATTTTCAAGATCTCGTCCATTTCACGAGTGGAAGATTCTCCATCAGCAATGTCTTTTGTGGGTATTTCCGTCTTAACAGGCTCAATTACCTTCTCCTTTCCTTTTAGGTCAGCACTTGGTTTAGCAGCAGTGATGCGGACAAGTGCCTTTGTAATAACTGGTGGTGAGATGTTGGGTGAAAATATTCTCCCAGTTCTGGTTACCTTACTTGAGCCAGTTATGTTACCAACGTCATTAGCTTTGTCTTCTTCAATCCAAGCGTCTTGTTTTATCCCATGGTAAAACACCTCAGCACCATAGTTCCATGGCACTGCTTTGTTGGAAGAGTACGAAATTGGTCTGAGATTGGTAATTATCAAAGGAGAAACAATTGGTTCATTTGAAATCCTGATAGGACCCTTGGAGGAGATCCTAAGAGGCTTGTTTGAGATAGTTATAATGGAGAGATCTTCACATTTATTAGTCAATATTTTGGCAAGCGGAGTTTTCTCAAATAGGATCTCATGGCTATCCATCAGGCGTTAAATGCCTTCCTTCAGCCCTTCACATCCATTGAGTTGTTTGGCACATCAAACACAATCTTTCACACAACCAGGGAAAATCCCGACTTTTAACAGATTATCTTTGATCATGATTAACGGAGTAGTCAATTCTTTGACAGAGGAAATGAAAATGGTATCTTCAACAACATTGACACCCTTGCCATGATTTGTCATAGGCGCGGTGATTACATTCAGAGTTGGAGGAGGATCAAATTCAATGGTCTTGTTATCGATCAAGTCCTGAATTTTATTCTTCAGTGCCCAGCATTGGTCAGTCTCATGCCCGGGACTACTTGAGTGATATGCACATTTGGAATTCAGATTGTACTTTGGTGAAGAGGTATCTGGATTGGCCGGAGGATCGCGCAATGTCACCAAATTAGCCTTTAGTAAGTGTTGTAAGGCTTGGGATAGTGACATGCCTATCCTCGTGAATTGTCTTCTCGGAGTTTCAAACCGTTGATGATTGGCAGATGGTCTTTGAGTAGGAGTTAGATTGGATATTCAGACAACACTAACAGACGGATGATCATCCTTCTTGGTACGGGCCCTTGCCCCATACACAACATTGATTTCTTCCTTTGCGGCAAAAGGAAACTTCAAAAAATCATAGAAAAAATTATAAAAATTATTTTTGGTTATTCTCTTTCTGATTTTTATTTTTTTCACAATTTTATTTTGCGTTTTGATATTTTTTATAAATTTTCACTTTATTTGATTTGTTTTAAATGTTTAAAAAAAATTTTATGCATTTTTAAATTCTGAAAAAATTATGGAATGATCCAATGATATTGTAACAAATATTGGTGACCTTATTCTATTTTTTTTTTTGACTTTGGTATTTTTTTCATCATTTTTCGTTTATTTTACTCATTTCTTTTGATTTTAAAAATAGTTTCTGACTTTAAAAAATTACCAAAAAAATTATAAAAATATTTGAGTCCATTTATAATTTTTCTATGGTCTTTCTTTTTATTTCTTGATTAATTTGAACATAGTTTATATTTTTATCCCTTGTTTCTATTTTAAATATTTCTAAACCCTTTTTAATGTATATATTAAAATGCAATATTATTTTGTGATTATTTTCTGGCTAATCTTGGGTTGAATTTTTTATCATGAACTTTATTAACATCATTGGATTCATGGTGTTGAGTCTAACTCTACAAAAATGGATGAATGATTTTAATAATAGTTTGATTAAATTTAATTCAAAAGTGTTTGTATATTCTCTCCCACCCCTCTTCATCTCATCCCTTTCTTATTGCACTAAGTGTTATTGGAGCATGATCTATATATCATGTCTCAAAATAAATGGTGCATAGATTGCTATTGACCGACCTCAAAATAGGTGTGACTTCTATATAAGTCTACTTACGATTGCTTAATATACCGCTAAATTTTGTCCCGATTCGAATAAATGATCATTCGTGACCCAAACTTATGTTTGCAAGCCCAAGTATGTTAATTTGATCTCTTTGATCCAATAACCTTGAGATTCATTGTGTGGAGGCTTTGGTTCTACCAATCCTCTAATGGATCTACAACACCTTTGGTCAATGCGGATCACTTAAACATCGATGATCATTAAATGGTACTTATGAGGATGCTAAATGGATGATATACTTGACAAAAAGCAAATGCAACTTGTTGTGTGGAGGCTTTGGTTCTACCAATCCTCTAATGAGTTCGAAATGCAAGTTTCAAGATGATCATCCAGCTAACCACTAATCACTACTAATTGACTTTATCCTGTATTTTTATTATATGCCCCTTTTATTTTTATGCCCTATTTACTTTTAGCATTTACATTTCATGCCATTTTCATCTTTGCTCATTTGAGCATTTACTTTCTTGTCATTTTTATTTTGCTCACTTTAGCTTTTCTTTTCTTTTCTTAAGATACTTAATAATCAATATGAACCATAAAATCCTTAATGATACTTGGACTATTTGGTTACTATCCTTGGCATTATGGAGCACTGGACTTCTTAGACTTAGGATTAGAAACCTTGGCCTACGACTGGAGACCTTGTGACCTTATATGATTATTTTGTCTGGAGCTCTCGAGGTTTACCTCAAGACATTGGGTTGTTTGTTTGTTTTGTGTGCAGGTTATTGTGATTACACTCTTTGTTTGTAATATGGAATTCACCCGTATACAGCCGTTACTCTGCCCAATTTTTGTGAAGACTTAATACACTTGAAGTTTGGTTCTCTCAAGAGGTCTAGTATCTTTGTTGTTTGGTTTCAATCCAAAGAACGGGAATTCTATCTTGGCTCATAATGTCAAGTATTGGCTTCTTATTGATTAAATGGTTCCTATCCCTAGCTTTTACCTTATGCTTTAGGATAGTCTCTTCTTCTCCTCCCATCTTCTTTAATTTCAAAAATCTTCTTCCTCCTTTTGAAAACTCCTCTTGTTTTGAAACTTGAACCACTTTCATAATAAACTTGGACTTAGGTCCATGCATTTTCAGAAAAACAATTTCATGAATAAACTTCAATCAACTTAATAATATTTTGACATCATTTTTTTTGTGAGAAGACTAAAAGTCAATCAATCTCATTTCAAATCATTTTTGCCACTTTGGCTCTCTTATTTTAAAACCTTTCTCAAAAGATTAGACTCTTGTCAATCATTGTAGTGATGCAAACAACTATACTTCTATAATATGTAGTGAAGATAGATATTTTCCACTTGGGTGTTGAGTGAGGCATTGTTGATTTTAAAATCCAAGCCATATCGTCCACTTTGAGATAATGCAAATACTCCTTTCTCATGATTGTGGGTAGTAGGTATGTTTTTCACACGAACAATGATGATGATGTTTTATCTCATAAAAATTAACCAACACACTTTTCATTTTAAATTTTTTAAAGAGGAACTACGTGTATCCTGATCCCCTATTGCACCAAAAGGTGGTACGTAGGCACTAAAGGTTCGCAACCGTGTCGGGTGCAAAAACCATAAAAATATATTTCTTTTCTCACCTTCACCATCCATTTTTTTACACAATATTTCATAGCCAAAATATACAGATTTTACAAAGAGGTTCCTGCGGAGTACCGTAGATGTTTAGGATTCTAATACCTTCCCTTTATATAACCAACCCCCTTACCTTGAATCTTTCCTCCTCTTTTTGGGTTATTCACTCTTTTCCCATTCATTTGGAAACAATAAAGTGCGATGGCGATTTTATTTTGATTTGTACAATTCTAGTCAATCTCATGGCTTAGTCTTAAACATTTCTACCACTACAACGGTGTAGACCGATATGGTTGAAGTGATGGCTACATTAGTGAGACACATTGGTTTGTGCTGGTATCCCTTGAGTCAGTCGAGGAGTATACTAGGCTGTCGCGTGGTGTTATAAGCACTAATTGACCTTTAGAACCTTAATTGACCCAACTTGGCCATTAGAAGGTAGTGAGATGGCCGACTTTGGTGCATTCCAAAGTTGGTTGATAATCGATACTACACTCATTGAGATTCGACTCTCGGGATATTTTGATGGCAAGTTAGTTATACTTCTTAAACAAAGCCTGAGAGAAATATCGGTGATATGAGACTCCTAGAACTCGGTTACTATTCTTAGGACATGTTGAGCCAACTGAACTTCAAGAGGGTACTTACCTACGAACCTCATACAAGCCTTAAACCTAACATTTTCATGAACCTGACATCATAGCATCATGACATCAAACCATATCATTTTCACTAATAATTTCAAGGATCTCAAGGGCCTATGATGTAGGTTTATCATGAACCAGATGTCTATCAAGGGGCAAGAGGATTTATTTTCCTCTAACCAAATGTCGTCAAAGTATCATGAATCAGACGTCTAGCAAGGGGCAAGAGGATTTATTTTCCTTTAACCAGATGTCGTCAAAGATCTAAGTACGTTCTTTTGAGTCAAAGGCTAAGACCCACTTGACATGGTGAGCTTGATTATCCTAGAAGGACATTCAAAGATGCAAAGTTCTTCAGTCAAAGCTGCAGCCAGACTCAACTTCTAACATTCCATTTCTGTTTATCCCGCGAGATCTTTAAAAACATTGCATCTACATATCATGCATGTCATTACATAACAGGTTTCCAAGACAAGTTTTCTCATCTTCTTGCTGTTTATTTCAGTAAAAGATGAATCTAGAACAAACTGTGAAAGATCTTCAAGCACAAAATGCTCAATTCCAAGAGACGTTCCCGAACTTAGCCAAGGGGCAGAAAGAGGTGATGGCGCTCATCGCCAAGAAGAAAAATACTCGGAAACAATTGGTATCTTCAATATGGGGAGAAGATTCAAAGGTCCCTCCAAATAAGTTCCAGCTTCTGATATCCCATCAGATGAAGAAGACAATCAAGAAGAAGACGGTAGAAGTATTAAAGCTGAAGGGGGAAGCAACTATGGTTATGGTAAAATTCCTGAGGAAGAACACTATTGTGATGAGCATTATCCTCCCACTGATGACTGATACAAACAGTTGGAATATCGTCTGAATTCCATGGAAATCTAGCAAGTGCCTGGGCTGGATTTTGAATATCTGGATCTTATTTTGGAGGTTGTTATCCCTCACAAGTTCAAGGTCCCTGTATTTTCCAAATATGATGGTGTGTCTTGTCCTAAGCTTCATCTGAGGTCTTATGTTCAGAAGATCCAACCCCATACTGCTGACAGAAAGTTACGGGTTCACTTCTTTCAAGAGGGCTTATCGGAGACACAACTGGAATGGTTCTATCAGCTGGAAGGAACTAACATCCGCACTTGGGAAGACCTGGCTGCTGCTTTTTACAAGCAATATCAATATAATGTTGACCTTGCACCAACTCGTGTGTAATTACAAAGTATGACCATGGGCTCTCACGAAGGCTTTAAGGAGTATGCCCAGAAGTGGAGAGATTTAGCTGGAAGGGTGCAACCTCCTTTGTCTGATAAGGAGATGGTTGATATGTTTATGGGCACTTTGATAGGGCTTTTCTTTAATCATCTGATCGGGAGTTCTTCATCTGGTTTTACCTAGTTGATACTAACAGGGGAACATGTTAAACATGGTATCAAGAGTGGAAATATTCAAGTTATTGCGTCTTTGAGTGCTGTAAAGAAGACGTTCAACAATAAAAAGGAAACAAATGTTGTCTATGGCCAGAAGGGTCATGTTAGAGGCAACCGTGACCAATCTGTAGGAGTTATGCTAATTTCTAATCCTGCACCTGTTCAACAACAACAACAATAGGGTAATCGGCGTAGGACAGACGCACCAAGAAGACAATTTACAAAGATCAACATGCCGTTGTCTCAAGCATTACAACATTTTCTAAAAGTAGAGCTGATAACGGTAAGGGATCCTCCTAAGAATCCTAACACCACCTCTCCTTGATATAATCCCAATGTGAAATTTGCTTACCATCCTAATAGCCACGAGCACGACACCAATAGTTGTTGGGCTTTAAAGAATAAAATTCAAGACATGATTCACAATAAAGAAATTGAATTTGATCTTCCTGAGACCCCCAATGTAATTACTGCACCTATTCTGAAGCACGTCAAAGGCATAAGTGTTATTGATGATATTCTTTATGTTTCTACTGTAAGTGAATTGGCTACTCCCCTCCCAATTATCAAGAAGAATCTGTTGCAGGCCGGTTTATTTCCGGGTTGTATTGAGAGATGTTATTGTTGCGTAGCCCAACCCAATGGCTGCAAGTTGTTGGAAGAAGGAATTCAGCATCTAATAGACAATCACCTAATTCCGGTTGAGAAGATTTGGTTTGTTGAGAATTTTTTTCAAGACTTGAAGCTAGAAGAAGTATCTGTAATATCTGGCATTCCTATCAGGATCACTTCCAAGGGTCCTGTAAGGATCACTGCCAAACCCAAAGTTGTTCCTCTAGTGATCACCGCACCCGGACCTATACCATATTCTTCGGATAAGGCTATTCCTTGGAACTATGGAGCCGACGTCTACTACCATGGCGTCAAACAAGAACTATTGACTACTGATAATGAAGGTATTAAAGCTACTGATTCGAACATTAACAATATTGTTGGAACTAGTAAGGTTACTAGAAGCGGAAGGGTTTTCTCTCTGAAAATATCTCCAAAGACTACTGCTACACCAAATAGAGTTACCGCTACTGAGTCAGCTACTGAGGCTCGGGGCAAAGATCAAATAACGGAGCCTACCTAGACGGAGGCACCAAAAGAAGTTACTATTGACGATACTTCCAGGAAAGAGTTGGAGGAGGTATTAAAGATTATCCGTAAGAGTGATTACAAGATTGTTGAACAGTTGGGACAAACTCCCTCCAATATCTCCATGTTATCCATGTTGTTGTGTTCAAAGGCCCATGCTCAGGCTTTAGTGAAATTTTTAAAGTCTGCTCACGTGCCACAAGAAATTTATGCCGATCAATTTAGAAGTTATGTTGCTAGTCTAACTACTGATAATGGGCTAGGCTTTTCTGATTTCGACTTGACTCCTGAAGGAAGAAACCACAACAAGGCCATGTATGTCTCTATTGAATGCATGGGCGCTACTTTGGCTCATGTGTTGATTGATATGGGTTCCTCATTAAATGTTCTACCGAAGGGTGCTTTAGAGAGGCTTGACTGTGAAGGGATTATGCTGAAACCCAGTAATATTATGGTCAGAGCCTTTGATGGTTCAAAGAGGATGGTGGATGAAGAGGTGGATCTCCCAATCAAAGTGGGTTCCCAAGTCTTCGACTCTACTTTTTTATGTGATGGATATTTGTCCGGCCTACTCTTGTTTACTTGAACGCCCATGGATTCATGGGGCGGGTACTATTACCTCTACATTGCATCAAAAGATGAAATATCCTGTGAAATAAAAGTTTGTTACTATTTGTGGTGAGTCACTTGAATTCATTCAGGTATGTTGAGATGGACGACGAATTCATTGAAAATCCCTGCCAGACTTTTAAAGTTATCCCTCCTACCGCTACTGCAGACGCTTATGCTATTCCCAGGGTTCCGCCCAGAATGGCTTCTTTGAAGGATGCTAAAGCTGTTATAGAAGAAGGTGGTTGTACTACTTGGGGTCAGCTTCCTTACATTTTGTACAAATCTGAAAATTTTGGTTTGGGTTTCAATGTAGAGGCTCAGAGGGTTGTTCGTCACGCTCGTGTTGGAATACTACCATTCTGCGTCAGCAACAATGGAATCAATGCTATACAAGATGCTGACACTGACTATGACCTCGACAACTGGATCTTTCCCACCATTGACAACGTGCTCAGAAACTAGAAGACTGAAGACCTTATCTCAATCTCCTTTAGTCAGGAGTAATTGCTACATTCTATTTTTATTGCTTTCAAGTTTTAGCTATATAATTTTTAAACAATGACTTTAAGCCTTGTGTCTTACCCAGGGCACAATGCTTCAATTGTTATGGGTTGTCATTTCATAAACATATCTTCATTTAATAAATCATTGGACGTTTTGCATTCAAATTTTATGCTCTTTATCTTTCTTTTTACTTTATCACTTTCAAATAGCTATGTGTTCTTACACACACCCATACAATAAATTGTAGATCCACATCTACTATGGATCATATTGATAAAGATTCTGCTATTGCCACTTATGACTTTGAAAATCCAATTTATCAAGTCGAGGAAGAAGGTGAGGAAGAATGTGAAATACCTAGAGAACCTTCCAGACTGTTAGTGCAAGAGGAAAAGGCTATAGAACCGCATGAAGAGCCGGTCGAGATTGTAAACTTGGGTATTGAAGCAGACAGGAAAGAAGTCAAGATAGGTGCCAACCTGGAGGACAGTGTCAAGAACAAGTTAATTCAGATGTTGCATGACTATGTTGATATCTTTTCATGGTCGTACGAAGACATTCCAGGGCTCGATACTGATATTGTGCTTCACCGTCTTCCAATGAAAGAGGGTTGTTCTCAAATAAAGCAGAAGGTTCTTTGTATGCGTTCCGAGATGTCTAAGAAGATCAAGGCTAAGGTTATGAAGAAATCCAACATAGGTTTATTAGATGTTACATCCTATCCTCAATGTGTTGCAAATGTGGTTCCAGTACCTAAGAAAGACGGCAAGGTATGTATGTGTGTAGACTACATGTATTTGAATAGGGAGAGCCCCAAGGATGACTTCCCACTTTCACATATTGATGTTTTGGTCGACAAAACCGCTGTTTGCCGTGAAAAATGGTAAACAACCGCTGATCTTCCAAAAGGTTACATATTTGGTGACTCGCAGGATCGATCAGATTGATCCTAAGACATGGTTGATTTTTGGAGTTTAAATGCTTTGAAATAAAGAGTTTCGACTAATCCTAATGGTGATTAATGCAAGTAAAGTAGAGGCACTTTAAATAAATTGCATGGAGAAAAGCTTGATAAAGTAAATAAAAGCATTAAAGGGTTGTTAAATAAATGACTTCGACTGAGGTAAATAAGTGAAAGCGATAAATTGCTTGAATGTAAAAGATTTTGATTAAGGTAAATGGTGTTTCACACATACATTCTCAATGATTCTTTCTCTCACGCTGGGTACTTGAATCTAAATGAGTGACTTGTATACAATGATGAACACACCTAATAACTTCGTGAACACTTAGTATTTATACTAAAAAAATCCTAAGTAACTGCTGGGCATTCACACCGCTTCGTGATAACACCACATGGCACGCTCACAACCTTCGATGCCTATGTTCACGAGACGTTGCGCTTGGTAACTGTTGGGAACCGTTTTCCCTCTAACAATTCAAAATTCAAACCGTTCGATCTTGGGCATCAGGGACCTTGGTCGAAAGGTTGCTCCTTCGACATCAAAGACAACATGATTCCAACTTAGAGGAATTTCTCTAAGTATGTTGTCATTCTTTGATGAGCCTTCGATGTGATCAGCTGATCGAAGCCTTCTTGTGTAGGAAACTCTTCTGACTCATAATTAATGATCTATATGATAATAGAACGTGGGTGTCGAATTTAGGATCCAACAAATTGTCCCCCAAGAATGTCTTATTTCGACGCTTAGAAGAAAGAGGCATTCTTTGATATTCCATTCGACACCTGTCCTTCACTCTCTGCCACAAATTAGTTTGTGTGCTTTTCGTCTCCTACCAACAATCTGACAATCTCAAAAAATAATCATTTCAACTTTTCCCAAGACGTCACTTCAGTAAGGCACTTCGCACGCACGATGGCCTTTCACACGCTATCATCATGACCATTCTCTGAAATCGAGGAAGCATGTTGCAACGTTTCCGTTTTTCAGAATGGTTACAGCACCAAATACGTGCCACGTGCCCCACTCCCGTCTGTGGCATTAAATAACCTCGAGCCCTGTGATTTTTTCAATCACTATAAATAGCACTAAGTTCCTCAGTTGGACTCTTTACGCTTCCTTGCATCCAAACCTTCGATCGAACGAAATTTTCTGCAAACAACCCTTTGCTTCTTCCTCTCCAAACCCAATAATCTTTATTCTTCATCCACCCTCATCTCAAACCAAAAATGGCTTCATGTACTCATACTCCCAATGCCCCAAGAGCTAGCATTCTCTCCAAGACTGCTCAACCAAAAACCTTCTCAACCACTCCGGTAGTTAATTCTATGGGAATGCGAAGGGTTCCTGAACCCATGGGTGATGCTGAGCGCGAAACCTATGGCTCTCAACTGCTGATTCCCGTTGGATATTCCAACCAGGTTTTTGCCATGTCAGGCCCTCTTTCAATATGCATTACTGACCCCACAAAAATTGAGGGTTTCTTCCCCGCGCATGAGGCACTCAAACCCATTGGGTGTTCAAAGAAGGCAAAAGATGATATTGAAGATCCTGCGAAAGAGAAAATAGATCTTTGGTTTTTTAACAGGGGGGTTAGGGATTTTCGATCTAGCCCTAGTCTTACACTAGAATATACCGCTTGGCTCCACAAGATGGAGAAGTGCCAGGCTTCGATTTGGAAAGGCATGGGCATTTATGACCTGGTCATGTTGTCCAAAACTGGTCTTAACTACTGTCCCGGCATGCTGGTAGCTTCATTGCTGTTTTGGGACTACACTCACTATACCTTCCACTTGCCTTGTGGAATGGTTACGCCCACCCTCTTCGATGTGGCCGCCATTGCTGGTCTTCGACCAACTGGGGACTACTTCGACCCAGAGGAAATGTCTGAAGACCAGATTGGGTTTTTTGCTACCAAACCCACCTACACAACTTACACCAATCATTACCACGACAAATCGATGGTTGTGGTAACTGATATGGAGCACATCGCGTTTCTAGCCCTTTGGCTGTCGCGCTTCGTGTTCTGCACGAAATCCCTGCAGGTGACGAAGAAGATGGTCACCCTCGCTACTCAACTTCATCACGGCCAAAACATCTATTTGTCCGAATTAATATTGGCGAACTTGTATGAGTCGATAAGCAATGGAGCGGCTCAATTAAAAGTAATTGAAAATAGAGCCAGCCTGCTGCTTGCTGGTCCCTTCTGGCTACTTCAACTCTGGTTGAATGCCACTTTCGAGTCTTTTCTACCCCAGAAGACTCAAATAAATGAACAGGCTCCTGAGATAGCTAGAAGGCGCGTCGAAGGCACCAGGCTTGCCTTATTGACTCCTACTAAGGATGGGTTGGAACTACAAAAGACCTTCGCAAACTTCATTCAGATGTTTGCAGGGAGGAAGGAATTTACTTCGACCATGGCCCCTTTTGCCGGTCGAAAGTGTGGTCCATGATGTTTTACCAGGCCCCATCCTAAATCACCAGAGGATCCTCACTTCAAAGAGCATACAACAATGTGGGAAGCGTTTCTCACTCCAAGGATAATGTCGTTGCGTTTCAAGAGTTCAAAAAATCAGTTGAGCCTGATTGCCTACCAGCCGAATCTTGTCTCTCGACAATTTGGCATTATCCAATCGCTTCCTTCTCCAATTTATCCTCGGGAGAAATCATTGTTGTTCTTTTCTAATGATTACTCTGAAGACGCCGCTACTAGGAATATTAGTAGGTACGTTGGTCGGACCGTACTATCATTGTTCGACTACCAACTCAACTTCCTCTGTTCATCAGCTTTTGAAGACTGGTGGAAGAGATATTACGTCGAAGAGTTCCTCGACGAGAAGGACTTTGCAGACGAACTCAAGAAGTCCTTCGTCATGGTCCTTGATAAAATAAAGAAATGTACGTTCCCTCTTCAAATTATATTTGTCTTTCCATTTCGACTTATATCTGTCAAATATAACTTGTGAACGTTTTTCTTTCAGTTGTTCGAAAACCTGTGGCTAAGAAGGCCATAGACAACAATCAGGGTGGAGGTCCCTCTGCAAAACCTCCAGTACAGGTAACAATTTTTTCCTTGTTTCCCTTTTTGGTTTTAAACATCCTGGTTTCCGATGCTGTGTTTTAAATCGACTCCGTTTGGGATTTTTAGGAACCTGCGCCAAAGAAGCGACCCATATTAATGGTCGAAACTTCGAGTGGCGAAGAGGAGGAATCTCCTCCTGTTCCTCTCAAACGGAGAAGGCTGAAAAAGGCTGCCCCTGCTCCTGAACCTCGACCTGTGATAAGAACTAAAGTCACAGGGAATAAACCCAGGCCACCCCCTGTGATCATCAAAGAACCCATGGAGGAGGAGCTAAATGTCTTGCTCAGTAATCCTGTTGAGAGCGATAACTCTAGCCCTGGGGCTGAGGTTCCTTTACATGTAATGCCTCCGACCACTTTTAACTTAAGTGTCGATGATCACCTTCGATTGTGCATCTCTCTAATCAGAATATTTTTCCCTTTCTATTTTTAGGAAATGACTGGAACTTCAGCGCCAGCTGGGCATCCTACCGAAGGTTCCGGTACCTTCGTAAACAGCTTAGGGGAACCTACCTACAATCCTTCTT
The DNA here is from genome assembly GCA_948472305.1 of Vicia faba. NCBI lineage: Eukaryota > Viridiplantae > Streptophyta > Magnoliopsida > Fabales > Fabaceae > Vicia > Vicia faba. The sequence goes on from OX451738.1 coordinate 986,909,570, forward strand.
CTTTCGTCAGTTCTGCTAACGAAGTGAATCAAACTTCAGAGTCGCAGGACTCTGCTGACCATAGCAGACAACACGAAGAGGAACTGGTGGATGATGAATTTCTTGCTGAGACAAAGGGTGCCCCTGAGAAGCACCAGGAGGAAGTCTAAGTGGTCAACGAGACAGAAGAGCAACATGATAAAGAGGGTCATGTTGATACCGATGTTGCTGAAAATGCTCAGCCCCAAGCCACCATTGCTGCAGAAAAGGTTACCTCGACAAAGCCCAGGTCTAAAGAGGACTTGGCCCTCTTGAAGCAAAATGATCCAATTGGCTACCTGAACGCCATCGTCGATAGCAGGGAAAATTCATCTGACCCTAGTCATGATGCTTCTACTGCATCAGGGAAGTCTACTTCGACTTCTCCTCTCGATGAGGTCTTGAAGAAAGTTAAGGCTCAATTCTTCAAGAGGGACCTAATGAAAGCTTTGGAGGGGGATCCTACTGCCCAATCTTGTTTGGGGGCTATCTTGGGTGCAGTCGATTTGCTTGTTGTTTCTCCAGAGATTTCCAGCTTCATCTTGGATTTATACTCCATTATTGACCAAGTCTTTGCGGATTACAATCGTTGAAGGGGGTTCAACAGCCAACTCGAAACGCTGCATGGCAAGAGTTCTTCTGCTTGGACTGAAGTAGATGAATCGACTTCTCGAATTGCAGAATTGTCGAAATAGAGAACGTCCAAGCAACAGGAAATCGAATCCATCGATCAGGATAATGCCTCTATACGGGTGCGGATCGAGGAGTTGGAAGCCAGGTTAAACGCTAATACTAAGCGCAAGGAAGAACTTCTTTTGACTGTTTCAGACGCGGAGAGCCAAGATGAATTTGCTCGAGGCCTAGAGTTCGTTGAAAGGGCCCAGGCTCTAGATGACCAGATTGCCAAAATCTCTCAGGCGAATGCCTTGTGCAACAAACGACTGGAGTTACAGCGAGCAAAATATCTTCGTCTCAAAGCTTCCGTCCCTTTTTAATTTGCTCTGTACTTCATTGACCATGTACTGTAATTTTTGTAGCCATTTTGGTTTATCAATTTTTTTTTCCATTTTGGCTTTATGGTTAACTTAATCATTAATTATTATTTATTTGATCTCCTGGAGCATAGGTTTATATTTTTTCAAATATTTGCCGTTTACTCTCAAGAGTCTTTTATCTTCGCTTAACTCTTCGACCTCATATGCTCCACCAGAAAAAGTTTGAATAATTTTGAAGGGTCCTTCCCACTTGGGTGACCATTTTCCCATGCTTCGATCTTTTCGATCCATAGGAAGAATTACCTTCCAAACTAGTTCTTCAGGCGAGAATGCCTTAGGTTTTACTTTCTTATTGTAAGAGTCTTCCACTCTTTTCTTCTGAATTCTCAGTAGGTCGAGAGCTCGTAGTCTTTCTTCATCTAAATCTACCAATTCGTCTAACATCATATCCCAATAAACCTCAGAGGGAATATCTTGATGTCTTTGAACCCTTGCTGATTGAAGACAAATTTCTGCTGGCAGTACTGCGTCATGACCGTAAGTTAGCCGATATGGTGTTGTACCTGTGGCTTCCTTTGGGGACGTTGGACAGGCCCACAAGATCTGGTCTAACGTTTTATGCCAATTTTTTGGCTTCTTTCCTACATGCTTTTTTATCAGGCCAATCACTATTTTATTCGCCGCTTCGACTTGACCATTTTCCTGCGCGTAATAAGGTGTTGATGTTAGGAGTCTGAAGCATGTTTCTTGCGCGAATTCCTGCATCTTTCGACCAGTGAACACTGACCCTTGATCAGTTGTTATAGTCTCAGGGATTCCAAATCTGTAGATAATGTTCTTTTGAATAAATTCAATGACATTTTCTTGGTCTGCGTTGACTAAAGGGATAGCTTCGATCCATTTAGTGAAATAATCAATGCCTACCAGTATATACTTCTGGTTCTTCGATGATGCTGCTCGAATCTCTCCAATAAGATCCAACGCCCATCCTCTAAAAGGCTAAGGTTTCACTATTGAGTGAAGCTCACTTGCTGGTACATGTTGGATACCAGTATGGACTTGGCATTCCTGGCAACCCTTCGCGAACTCGACACAATCTTTCAAGATAGTGGGCCAATATAGTCCTTGTCGAAACAACAACCATTTCATCTTATGACCTACTTGGTGAGCCCCACATGCTCCAGCATGCGTAGTCGAAAGGGCTATGTATGCTTCGGTTTCGCTTAAGCATTTTAATAATACCCCTTCAGGCGTCTTTTTGAACAACTCATTCCCCATGAGTACGTAACTTAACGCCCTATATTTTATTTTTCGTTCTGTCAAAGCTGCTGGATTTTGTAGGTAATCTACAATGGGTTTCCTCCAGTCTTGCTCCGATAAATTGTTTATGAACGTAACTTTGAAATTCCTTTGATCGGCATATCCTAGTCTTGTCGATTCCAAATCAGTTGGAGACAAGCTGGTTGCTGTTATTTTTTCTCGGACTTCGATTGCTCTTTGTAATCTCGTTTTTGAAATCCTATACCCAGATGCAATTTGTGCCAAATCATTGGCTACTTGGTTTTCCAATCTAGGTATGTGTCAAATATTAACCACTTCGAATTTTTTCAATAAACGATTTGCTATCACAAAGTACATAATGAGATTTTCTCTTATACATTTGTACTCTTTTGTGACTTGCTTAATGACTAACTCTGAGTCTCCCATTATTTCGACTCGAGTTGCCCCCAATTCCAACAATATTTCAAGGCCAGTAATTAGAGCTTCGTATTCAGCCTCATTGTTCGAACAAGTACCTTCTATCTTGTACTTGAATGTTGTTGGAATTTTTTCTGGAGAAATAATTAAGACCCCTACCTCCCGTTCCATCTTTATGGCTGGAACCATCGAAGTAAAATTTCCAGGGTTCTATCTCCAAGTAATTTATATTTTCAACCTGAATTGAGTGGTCAACTATAAAGTCTGATACCACTTGTCCTTTTACTGCCTTAAGAGGCATAAAGGTCAATGAATACTCAGTTAATGCTAGCGCCCACTTGCCAATTCGACTGTGCAAGATGGGTTTCGACAACATGTATTTGAAAACATCAGAATGGGACGAAACATACACATCAACTGGTTTTATATATTGTTTGAGCTTTGTACAAGAGAAATAAAGACATAGACATAATTTTTCAACTTCGCTAAATCTAGTTTATGCATCGTTCAAAACTCTGCTAAGGTAGTAAATGGGTCTTTCGACTCCATTTTCATCTTCTTGGGCTAACATGCTTCCCAAAGTTTTGTCGGATGCAGCTATGTACAATCTCATACTCCTATTGCTACAAGGAGGCACCAAAATAGGTGGCTTGGTAAGGTACCCTTTGATCTTGTCGAAGGAATCTTGTTGCTCTTGCCCCCACTCGAATCCTTCCTTATTCAATCGAAGTAAGGGTGAGAAGGCTTGCGCTTTTCCACTTAGGTTAGATATAAATCTCCTTAAGAAGTTTATCTTGCCTAGCAGAGATTGCAGTTCCTTCTTGTTCGTTGGCGCTTTCGCTTCCAAGATTGCCTTCGTCTTATTCTGGTTGATTTCGATTCCTTTCTTGTGGACGACGAAGCCCAAGAAATCTCCAGCTTTCACACAGAACACACACTTCAAAGGGTTCATTTTCAGACCATGCTTTCTCATTCTTTCAAATGATTATCGAAGGTGGTCTATATGGTTCTTCCTGGAAACAGATTTTACAACAATATCGTCAATATATACTTGCATGAACGTGTTAATAAAATCATGGAAGTTAGAGTTCATTGCTCGCTGATATGTTGCCCCAGTGTTTTTTAGGCCAAAAGGCATTACTACCCATCCGTAAGTGCCTAAGGCCCCAGGGCATCGAAAAGCTGTTTTCGACACATCTTCTTCAGCAATGAAAATTTGATTGTATCCTGAGTAACCGTCGAGCATGCTCAGGTACTCGTGGCCAGCGGCAGAGTCGACAAGAATTTCCGCCATAGGCATAGGATATTCATCTTTGGGTGTTGCAGCATTCAGATCTCTGAAATCTATGCACACCCTCAATGTACCATTTTTCTTAATCACTAGCACAATGTTTGCAATCCATTCGATGTACCTCGTAGTTCGTATGAATTTGCACTTCAGCAGTCTTTCGACTTCCGGTTTGATCTTCGACAGTATTTCTGGAGCGAAGTGTCTTGGAGTCTGTTTGACAGGCTTTTTCCCAGGTTTGATTGGCAACTGAAGTTCTACCAATCCTCTGTCGAGACCAGGCATCTCGTCGTAATCCCATGCAAAGCAGTCCTTGAACTCCTTCAGTAATTGGATCACTTCAACCCTGAGCTCTGGGTCTATTTTGGCGCTGATGTAGGTGGGTCTTTTATCTAACCCTTCGCCCAAGTTGATTTCTTCTAAAGGATCCTGTGCTAACATTTTGACGTTGTTCGCCAGGGGGTCCTTTTCGAAACCCAAAGGCTCATCGTCATAGATGGCGTCGAGCCTTTGTTCCTGCATTCCTTCTGTCATGATATCGGAAGGTTCTGGGTCGAAATCTTTTCCAGGACCTATATCTGGTGGCTCTTGGTCATTGGCCTTGGTGGCCATATATTTTACTTCGGCTTCGAGAGCCGCTATCATTCTTGTTTTGGCTACGTAAGCCAAAATTCGCTGTAACGCTTGTGACTCAGTCATTATCACTGAATTCTCTTCCCCAACCAGTTGGTTGGATGTCAGTTAGCCCACTGAAATCAATGTGGGACAAGTCTTCTTTATCCCATTGAAACCCATGATCAGGATGCAGGTACAAGGAACAAAAAGCATTTGGCGCTGGCGCCATGTCGAAGTCAGGTGCTGGACATGGCCCAATGTGAGCCAAATTTTTGTCGAAGTCAGCTCTACCTAGGTGATTAACTTCGCCTAAGTAGTAGCTCTGATCTGCTTCTACATTCTCGACAATCCCATCGGGATGCCATAATATCACCCTTTGGTGCATCGATGATGGTACTGCTCCGACACCATGTATCTATTCTCGGCCTAACAGTAGGTTGTAATTTGGTTTCGCCGATATGACCATGAACATGGTTGGTCGAAGGATGGATCCCACTTTGAGGTCTAGTTGAATCACACCCATGGTGGTCCCTATTCCACCTTCGTAGTTCGATAGGACCATATTATGAGGCTTAATGTTTTCATCATTCTTGCCTACTTTTCTTAGCATGAAGTGGGGGATTATGTTGATAGTCGCCCCACAGTCCACCAAGATTTTGTTTACAGTGGCCTCTTAGAGCTTTGCCCTTATGAATAAAGGCTTGAGGTGACTTTTCATCGCCTCAGTTGGTGGTTCGAAGAAACCATTTTGCTCTTCAGTGCATCCATTACCCATGACAAAGTAGCATACTGGCATATGCTTCGCCATCTCTTGTTCGACTTCTCAGTCGTTTGATTCGACTTCCATTTGGCGGTCGAATTCTCTTGGCAAGACTGAAACTATATTTACCATGATGTCTAATGTGTCGTCGAACTCGAAACTATCTTCGTCACCAGCTTCATCTTGATCAGGCCACACCAATCTATTGGTCACTGGTTCCCTCTCCAAAGGATTTCTTTGCTTTCGCTGGGGGACATTTGAACTCGACTCTGGTTTTGGTCCTTTGACAGCCTCTCTCTCAGCCTTGCGCCGCCTTTGGTACCTTCTCCACAGGGATCGAGACATTGGGTTCTTTCCCTTGTAGTTACTCGATACTTGAGCAACTTTGGTGGCACCTACATGAGGTTCTTTCTTGAGTGTCAAAGATGAACCTCTTAGCACTTCAAAGGGATGCCACCTTTCTTCGTTGGGTCTCTTTCGACCCGATGTTTTGAGCCATGTATCGACTGGCACATTGGTTGGAGGCCTGAAAGTTAGTGGCCTCTTTTCCTGACTTGAACCCTTTTGATAGGTTCTTCTAGGATTGTGTCGAACATCAGAGCCTGCACTTTTTTGGGCATTTCTGCTCCATTTTTTGTTTGTTGCTCTCATACCTTTGATGTGTTCAGCAGCTTTCTTGTCAAAAATAGAGCTGCATCGAGGACACAACATTACTTCTGATTTCTTCTTCTGGCATCGCTGCAAGAATTCTGCCAGATTTTCGTTCTCTAGGGGGAACGTTGTCCTGTTTGCTTGCTCTTGCCTGATGGCTTCCTCTGAAACTTTTGATTCAGAAATTTCGACCATGTTGACTGTTGTACCCCAAAAATTTGCCCTCCCATATTCTTCAAGATTTGCAAAGAGCATGCTTCACAATCTCTCAAGAGTTGCACAGTTCAAGGGCCTCCTAATAGTCAAAACTAGGGTTTTGGTTCTGGCAAAGAAATTGAAGCTTCCAAGGGTCCAAACAAGTCCCACATGCCTATAAACATTGTCAAGCATCCTTATGCCAAGTTTCAAGACTTGCAGCACAAAATTGCACAGTCAAATACCCTAATTGCTCAGTAGTCAACTGTAGGGGCAAAATGGTCATTTGACAGTCAAAAGTTCAAATTTTTGGTCAACATCTTATTTTGAAGCCACAAACATCATTTAACCAATTCTTGATCATGATTTTCAAGGTATGGCTCAAAAAGTCTCAAGATGCAAAAGTTTCCATATTTGGACAGTTGAAAAAGTCAACTGTAACTTGACCAAGGCATAACTTCAACATGGATCATCATAAAAATTCAATCCAAAGCTTATTTTGAATAGAATGACATTTCCTACAACTCATCTTCACACTTCAAGTCCAAGAAATGCTCTCACAAAAAGTTATCAATCTCAACATTATAGGTCATTTTCAAAAGTCAACAAAAAGGCACTTTAAGTCAAAGACCATAACTTGAGATTGGTAAATCAAAATGACATGGGACCAAAGGCATTGGTTAGAGGACTTCAAGACCTTTCCAAAATGTCCAAGAACATGATCAAGGCTTAAAAATTGAGCAAGATATGCCTTGTGGAAGTTGGGAAATTTTTGGGAATTTTGAAAAGTCAACTTTGCTTCAAATGCCTCAAAATTGCTAATGGGCCACATTTTCTTCCAAGAATCATCACCCAAAGGCTATGCACGACCCATTGACTTTGAGGGGAGTTATTTTATCATTTTTTATTAATTATTTGAATTATTATTATTATTAGTTCATTTAATTAAAATAAAATATGACTAAAATAGAAAATCATGTTTTCCAATCTCTTTTTGCAGCATATTCTCTCCATAAAACCTCAAGATTTCGTGCATCACTAATATGGAAAGATTTGGCCATGATTGGTATCAAAAGGGCATGAAAAAGATTGAAAAAAGATTCATTGAAAATCAAATATTGGATTCATGATTACAAAGGTTTTGGACTTGTTTTGCAAACCTAGAACACTCCTCATAAAAGCCAGAACACAACCCTAATGCTCAAGACCTGAATGTTGCGCTAGAACCTAAGAACACAAACTCACTTTTTCCTTAAAAACTTCAAACCTGTTTTCTTGGTTGCAAGGCACTTCAAGGCGTGGAAAGTACCTCAAAAGTTTGATGGGACCTCTCTGATCATAACCCAATCAAAATCACATCTCCATACACAAAGAACGGGTAGAACGAAGCCGCCCTGTTCTTGATATTTTGCATATTCGTATTTGCCTTTCCATGCCATATTAATGTATTCTAATGATTGTTTTGCACTAACATGAACTCAACGAAACTCATGGTATCATTGAATTAATATTGCTTGTATAGAGAATTGCCATGGCTATTTTTTAGGGTTTCAGGAACCAAGAATTGGGGCTTTACGCTTGGGGAAAAATTGGCCAACCTAAATGGCGCCATTGAAACCAGAAGCTCATGACGATTCAAAGCCATGCCTCGCGCTCAATTTATGATGAACCAGGCCCTATTCGCTATTATTCGTGGCTTCATTTAGTGGGGGTTTAAAACCCCCGCTATCTAACGTGTTTTGTTACAGGAAAACGAAGAAGAAGATTAGGTGTCCTCACGTGATAGGGCCATTCAAACGTTCGCGCATTTTTTTTTATATTTATCAATGGCATATATTCTCTCTCATATTAATCACGTTCCAGTAATCTTACAAACGAACGCACTTGGTTGGTTGGTTGATGCGTTGTCCTTTGAACATTGGGACCTGGGTTCGATTCCCAGGTCCCCTCCCTTCTCAATATTATTTTGCTTTCCATATTTCCATGCAGCGCCCCTTTAGTGGTCTACCATACACTCAATGCCATAGCGCGCCACATGTCCCTGGAGACGAATCTGAAGGTCAGGATCTGGAGTCCACCATGGACACCAGTCAAACGTTCCACACGCATCCCAGAAAAGTCAAAAGGGCCTTCCTCAAATGGGCCAAATTGCTGGGAATTCACCTCCAACTTTGGGTCAACACCCCTCTTGTTTGTATCTCTTTCCCTTTTTCTTTTTCTTTCTTTTTATTTTATTTGTTTTAATTATTTTCTTTTAATTCATAAAATAAATTTTATAATAAAAATGCAAAAATCAGAAAAGACAAAAAAATAAAAATATATTTTATTTAATAGTTTTTGTAAATAAATTTTATTAACTAATTTAGTTCTAATCTTAGGTTTAATTTTAATTTTTTTTTTTAATAAACTAAAAAATGTAGAAATTAGGGTTTTAATGCTTTTTTTCTTTTTTCTTTTCTTTTACCATATTTAATTATTAATTATTTTGTAAATAAATTTATCATTAAATAATTAGGTTAAAACTAGGTACAACTTAAACATTTTTTTAATAAATTAAAAATAGTTTAGAATTAGGGTTTTTAATTCCAATTTAATTTTCTCATTAAACTCCATAAATACAAAAAACTCCAAAAAATTCTTTCTTTTATTTAAACTTAATTAATTTATTAATTGTAATGTAATTTCTTTAAAGGGTCCAATGCCCTCGCATTCGATTATAATTTCTTTTCGCACATTTACTTTCATTTCCCTTTTATAATTTCATGTACTTGCCCCAAAGCCTTGTAATAGATTAATTAGGATACTTATCTTTCCGCATTTTTATTTTATTCAAATCGGGTCTTGGATTAATTTGGCGATGTGGACCCGCGCCTTTGTAATAGCGTAGGACTTTTAAATCCCGCATCTTTTAACTGCTAATAATTTGCATGAAAGAATGAATGCCAAAAATAAGAACAAAGCGTAGATCACAATGCATGAACAAGACAAATATAACTGAAAATGACACACAAATCACACACCACCCCTAGGGTACGTCTCACTGTTGCCTTGCCCCTCGAAAAGTGGTCGTCGAGTAGAGGATGTTTTAGTAAGTCCTCATGTCCATGAACATGGCATGAGGGTAGCTTCTAAGGTGTCTTCCTATTGCTCTGGTGACCACACTGTCCCGAACCCTCGAATTGACCCGAATACCTCCAACGGTGGTGCTACCTACCTCTCAATGGTGGGATGGCACTATCTTAAGGACATTTACACAGAAGAATTCCTTAGGGTAGGTAGACGACTCGTAGATACTTGCTCAAATTCAAAACAAATCCAAAACTTCTTTTCACACCGACACTTTGCAAAAAGCTTTCAAAAACAATTTTTCAAACACTCTTGAGGACTGATACAAGAGTCGAACTGAAATTTTAAACGAAACTTTTTCAAACCCACTCTGAAAAGCAAACAAACATTTTGAAAACACAATGAGCAAGTATCTAAGAGCCCATGGATAACCATGGATAGAAAGGGTGCTAACACCTTCCCTTTCTATAAATCTACCTCCCGAATCGAGAACTATTCTCAAAAGGAATTTTTCTGTGCTTTTGTCCTTTCCATTTGGAGAAAATAAAAGACGGTGGCGACTCTTGCTTCCGCGACATTTCGCGAACCAGCGTTAAACAGTCAGTTCCAGATCCACCGATCACAGAACTGGCGACTCTGCTGGGGAATACTTAAAGTGAGGTGTACCTTAGGATAGTTCATAACTGTGTTTTCAATTGTATTGACTTGTTTGCTTTAAATTGTGGGTTGCATCGGAGTTACATAGATCCTAACCCGGATCTGGGGATATCCTGTTTAGGTAGCATAAGCTGTGAGGGACCTGTCCAGCATAGACCGACATGGGTGAAACAATGGCTACGTTGGTGTGGCATCTTGGTCTGTACTGATATCCCTTGTGTTGCAACGAGGAGAATATGGGTCTTCTGAGGAGTCATTAAGCACCAACAGACCTTAGAACCTTAAATGACACAACTTGGCCATTAGAACAGTAGCAGTATGCTACGCCTATTGAGGCTAAACTCTCGTGATGGTTCTGGCCGTAAGAAAAGATTGCGATGCTGGAGTTATGACCGATTGAGGGTAGTCGATGATATTGGGATCCTCTAAGAACCCGGTTACTTTTGATAGGACAGGTATGAACCAACAAACTGAAAGAGGGTAATACCTAGACCTCATGCTGGCCTAAACTTTAAGGGCTTGTCTGGTGTGACTTGTGTGCCTTATCATGTTTGCCTTTGTAAATATTTGTGGTGTGCTTTATCATAACATCATAACATCATGAGCATTGCATGCATCCTGCATAAGGACTGACTATTTCAAAGACAAGAGGGTTTCACCTTTGCTCTGTTTTGTAGGACATCATGATGCCTATGCGAAGGAATACTATCCGGTTCAACTTTGTTCACCCACCTGAGTTTCTTGAAGAGTTGGTTAGCAGGATTCCAAATACCACTTCCTTCATCCAGAGGCATGGTTCTCTTCTCAGTTTAGTCACTGCAAAGCGGGATCAACAGTTGATGAGTGTCCTGACCCAGTTCTATGACCCTCTGTACCAGTGTTTTACCTTTCAAGACTTCCAGCTGGTCCCTACCCTGGAAGAGTTCTCTGATTTGCTTGGTATCACTATCTTGGATCAGACTCCCTTCACTGGTTGGGAAAAGACCCTCAGGCTTGAGGAGGTTACTGCAGCTCTTCCTTTGACCCATCAAGAAGTAATGGACAACTGGGTGACTAGAAGCGGAGTTAAGGGTTTCCTGGCCAAGTTTCTGATTGGTAAAGCTAACAGTTTCTGGAATGACTTGGACTTTAGGGCATATGAAGACATCTTGGCTCTCTTAATCTATGGTCTAGTCTTGTTTCCTAATCCTGACAACTTCATCAATGTCACTGCCATAAGGATCTTCATGTCTCAGAATCCTGTGCCCACTCTCTTGGGTGACATCCTGCAACAACTTTATGCTCGTACTGCCCGAAGACGAGGAACTCTATGGTGTTGTATCCCTTTGTTGGTGAGGTGGTTTATTTCGCACCTCCCTAAGTTCGTGCTGAAGAACCAAGAAGGAAGAGGTTGGGCTCATAGGTTAATGTCTCTCACTGATAAAGACATTATTTGGACTTTCAGAGGTTTGGATGAGATAGCTGTTATTGATCGTTGTGGAGAATACCCTAATGTTCCTCTGATTGGTACTCAAGGAGGAATCTCTTACAATCCATGTCTAGCGCTCCGTCAGTTTGGAAGAGCCAGAAGAGCAGGGCCTCATGAGATGTTGGTGCCTCACATCAGTTTTGAGTTTCAGGTGGATAGTGACGAGCTGCGTCGTAGGTTCATCAAGGCTTGGGACAGAGTTCATAAAGCTGACCCATAAGAGTTGGGGCCAAAGACTTCTTTACCTATGGAAGCCTACTACAAATGGGTTCGCATCCGGGCTCAGAAGTTAGGTATGCCATACGAAGCTGTCAGACCCGTCATTCTTGAGTATCCTGACAAAGATGGGGCTCCTCCAACTGTCCTCCCTCCTCAGATACCTACAGATTATGAGACATTAAAGAGGTCTTGGTCGCAACTCCGAGAAGAACGGGATTCGTATCGGGAAAAGTTCAACGAGCAGGAATCGAAGATCCAGAAGCTGACAAAGCAGTTGGAGAATGAGCGAGCTCTGAATGACTACATCCGCACTGAGAAAAGGAGACCATGGGATCAATAAGGAACTCTGGATGTTCTTTTACAGTTTTATTTCCCTTTTCAGTATTTCCCTTTTATGTAACGCCTAAGGGCAATCCTGTTGAACAATTTAAATTTCAAAGTTGAATCTAATGAAGTGTGTTCCTTTTGTTTACAAAGTTGATTCCCGATTGTCTTTGAAAACATAAATCATACGCATTCCATTCATCATGTGCATAGCAGGTTTTCTTCTTTTCAGGTTGCTTACTGTTCTTCGCTGTTTATTTCAGCATCATGAACCCTGACTCATCATCAACTGAGATGTCTATCAAGGCCCTTCAGGCGCAGAACGCGCAATTTCAGGAGCTGATCATGGGTTTGGCTCAAGGCCAAGAAGAGCTGAAGGCTTTACTCCTGAAGAAGAAGAAGAAGAAGAAGAGAATTGTTCTTTTCAACTCGGGCCGAAGGTTTGGTAACACTCTGCAGAATGAAGAAGCTGGTTCTTCTGTAGGCAAAGGCAGTCCCCAGGGGGGAAAGGCTTCAAGTCCAGTAGTCTCTGACAACGAGACTGACTTTAATGAGGAACAGTATCCTTCTGCTGAAGACTAGTATAAGCAGTTGGAAGACAGACTGAATGCAATGGAGATCCAACAAGTGCCTGGGTTGGATTTTGGAGACTTGGGCTTATCTACTGGTGTGATTATTCTTCACAAGTTTAAGGCACCATCTTTCACCAAGTATGACGGGGCGTCTTGTCCCAAGCTACACCTCAGATCTTATGTGCGGAAGATTCAACCGTACACAGTGGACAAGAACTTGTGGATCCACTTCTTCCAGGAGAGTCTTTCAGGGACTCATCTCGAATGGTTCTATCAGCTGGATGGGACCAAAGTTCGTAACTGGGAGGAGTTGGCTACTGCTTTTTACAAGCAGTATCAATATAATGCCGACCTTGCTCCTACACGTACCCAACTCCAGGGTATGTCGCTAGGATCAAGCGAAGGTTTCAAAGAGTATGCCCAGAAGTGGAGGGATCTGGCTGGCAGGGTGCAGCCTCCGTTAACTGGCCGTGAGCTGGTGGATATGTTCTTGGGGACCCTATATGGGCCATTTTTCAATCATCTTATCGGTAACTCGTCTGCAGGGTTCACTGATCTTATTCTGACTGGAGAGAGAATAGAGGCTGGAATGAAGTCCGGAAAGATTCAGAAGGGTGCGTCTTCAAGTGCTGAGAAGAAACCCTTTAAGAAGGAGGCCAGTGCTGTATATGGGCCTAGAAGACATGATAAACCAGAGCGCCGCTAATTTGTCAACACGGTAATGATTGCTAAACCTGCTGCCGCTCCTCGGCAAACCAATCCACCCAGGGCTGAAAGACCTAGAAGAGAGTTTACCCGGCTGAGTATGACCTTGTCGCAAATCCTGCCGCAGTTGCTATCCACCAATTTGGTGACTGTTAGAGAGGCCCCGAAGGTTGTGAATACTGCCTCTCCCAAGTATAATCCAAATGCTCGCTGTGCTTATCACTCCGATAGCCTGGGGCATTCCACTGATGACTGCTGGGCCTTAAGGAATAAAGTGCAAGACCTTATTGACGCAAAAGAGATACAATTTGAAGCGCCTGAGAGGCCAAATGTGGTGACTGCTCCTATGCCCCAGCATGGAGTGAACGCCATTGATGAAGATGTGTATGCCGTTTCTGTGAATGATGTAGCTACTCCTCTGATGATTGTTAAGAGGAACTTACTGCTGGCCGGTTTATTTCCGGGTTGTAGTGAAGATTGCCTTTTCTGTGTTGTTTCCCTTTCTGGTTGTCCTTTGCTGAAGTTGGGCATCCAAAGCCTGATGGACAGCAAGGAGATTTTGTTCAAGAAGACCGTTGTTCCGTTTGTTCCGGTGGAAGAAGTATCTGTTGTTACCATTTTCAATAATCCGATCAAGGCTCTCCCAAGGAAGCCGGTTAAAATCATGACTGTCGCACCCATTGTGATTACTGTTCCGGGGCCTCTCCCCTACGAATCTGATAAAGCTGTCCCATGGCACTATGGGGCAGATGTATATGTACATGGAATAAAGCAAGAGTTCAACACTGGTACCAGCGTCAGCAATATCACTGGTCCAGCCAAAGTAACCCGCAGTGGCAGGCTCTTCTCGCCCGACATTGCGCCACCCGTTATTCGAAGACCCCTCATTATAACACCTGCAAGTACACCTGTTCCCATTTCTGATCAAGTTGTTTCCCCTGCCGCCGAGTCGTCTAATGCTCGGGGCAAAGGGACTGAAGATGAGCCTGCCCGGATGGAGGCACCAAAATTTGTGAATGCTGAGGCCTCCCAACAAGAGATGGAGGAAATTCTAAAGATAATCAAGAAGAGCGACTTTAATGTTGTTGAACAGCTGGGGCATACCCCCTCCAAGATCTCCATGCTCTCCTTGCTGCTGTGCTCAGAGGCCCATGCTAAGGCCTTGATTTCATTTCTAAAGACGGCCCATGTGCCACAGGAGACATCTGCAGTCCAGTTTACTGATTGCGTAGCCAATTTGACAGCCGACAATGGTTTAGGTTTCTCGGACGCTGACCTTACTGCTAAGGGAAAGAACCACAATGACGCCCTGCATGTCTCTATTGAATGCAGGGGCACTACTCTTGCGCACGTGTTGGTGGACACTGGTTCTTCCTTGAATGTGCTACCCAAAAAGGCCTTAGACCGGTTGGATTGTGAGGGCCTGGAGCTGAAACCTAGCAACATCATTGTCAGAGCCTTTGACGGTTCTAAAAGGATGGTTCATGGAGAGGTAGACATTCCTATTCGTGTGGGTTCTCAGGTATTCGACTCTACTTTCTATGTGATGGATATCCGTCCATCTTATTCCTGTTTACTGGGTCGACCTTGGATTCACAAAGCTGGGGCAGTGACCTCTACCCTACACCAGAAGCTCAAGTACCCCGTCAGAGGGAAGATAGTCACTGTGCAGGGGGAGGAAGAATATATGGTGAGCCATTTGAATTCCTTCAGGTATATTGAGATGGACGGGGAGTTTATTGAAACCCCCTTTCAACATTTTGAAGAGGTACCTCCAACATTGGCAGCGGCAGAAACAGTGGTTGAAGAGGACTTTCCATTGAAGATGGCTTCCTTGAAGGATGCCTGGGCTGTAATCAAGAAAGGTGAATGTACTAACTGGGGCAGGCTCCCTGATTTTACACCTAAAACTGACAAGTTTGGACTGGGTTTTACTGCAGAGGGTCAGAAGGCTGTGCGCAAGGCAAAGACCAGAAGACCTCCTGTGCTCATTACCAATCCAGGAGTGAATGCCATTGGGGACGAAAATGAAGTGGAAGAGTCAGAGTTTGATAGCTGGATCTACCCGACAACTGATGGTGGACTGACTAATTGGATTGCTAAAGATCATACTCCTGTTACTTTTGTTACGCAGTAATAAACTCCTTTGTTTTTGTTATTTGTAATAAACAATGAATTAAAACTCTATGGCCCGGTGTCTTACCCGGGGCACCGTGGCTTCATTTATGAGGGTATATTAATTGTCATTTCATATATCATGAATAAAGACCTTGGACGTTTTCTCGCATTTCAAATCTTGTGCTCCTTTTCTTTCTTTCCTTTCTTTATATATTGCAAAACAGCTGTATTTACACACACTCACTCATACAGGTTTCAATCCACTCTGGATCTCACTGGTAACGGCTCTGCTACTGCCAGTTATGACTTCGAAAATCCGATCAACTTAGCCGAAGACAAAGGTGAAGATGATTGCGAAGTGCCTGGCGAGCTTGCAAGACTGTTACTCCAGGAAGAAAGGGCAATTCAACCACATGAAGAGCCGGTGGAAACGATAAATCTGGGTACTGAGGCAGACAGGAAGGAAGTTAAGATTGGTGCCAACCTAGAGCTCAGCGTGAAGCAACGGTTGACTCAGATGCTACATGATTATGTGGAGATCTTTGCCTGGTCCTGCGAAGACATGCCCGGGTTGGATACCGACATTGTGGTCCATCACTTGCCTACCAAGGAAGACTGCCCTCCGGTTAATCAAAAGGTCCGTCGTATGCGTCCAGAGATGTCTGAGAAGATCAAAGCTGGGGTTATGAAACAGTTTGATGCCGGGTTCCTTGTAGTGACTTCTTATCCTCAGTGGGTTGCTAATGTGGTGCCAGTACCAAAGAAAGACGGTAAGGTCAGAATGTGCGTTGACTACAGGGATCTGAACAGGGCCAACCCCAAGGATGACTTCCCCTACCTCACATTGATGTCCTTGTTGACAATACTGCTCAGCATAAGGTGTTCTCTTTCATGGATGGTTTTTCAGGCTATAATCAGATCAAGATGGCTCCTGAAGACATGGAAAAGACTACCTTTGTTACTCAGTGGGGCACCTTCTGCTACAAGGTCATGCCTTTTGGACTGAAGAACGCTGGGGCAACCTACCAACGTGCCATGGTTGCTTTATTTCATGACATGATCCATCATGAGATAGAAGTGTATGTTGACGACATGATCGCAAGGTCCCAAACTGAGGAAGAACACCTAGATCATCTGCAGAAATTGTTTGACCGTCTGAAGTTGTACAAGCTGAGGTTGAACCCGAACAAGTGCACCTTCGGGGTAAGATCTGGAAAGTTGCTAGGCTTCGTTGTAAGTGATAAGGGTATTCAAGTAGACCCTGCCAAGGTTAAAGCTATTCAAGAGATGCCAGTTCCTAAGACAGAGAAAGAGGTCAGAGGCTTTCTAGGACGCCTGAATTACATTGCTCGATTCATCTCGCACCTAACTGCTACCTGTGAGCCAATCTTCAAGTTGCTGAAGAAAGATCAGGTAGTACGTTGGAATGATGAATGCCAGGCTGCTTTTGACAGAATTAAGGAATACCTTCAAGAACCACCAATTTTGATGCCACCGGTTGAAGGGAGACCTCTGATATTATACCTGACAGTACTTGACAACTCAATGGGGTGTGTGTTGGGGCAGCATGATGAGTCTGGCCGAAAAGAGCATGCCATTTATTACCTTAGCAAAAAGTTTACCGACTATGAGACCCGATACTCATTGCTCGAGAAAACTTGTTGCGCTTTGGTATGGGCTGCTCGCCGGCTGAGACAGTATATGCTGACTCACACTACCTTGTTGATCTCAAAGATGGATCCTATAAAGTATATATTTGAAAAGCCTGCTCTGTCTGGGAGAATAGCAAGATGGCAAATGATCTTGACAGAATACGACATCCAGTACACGACTCAGAAAGCCATCAAGGGAAGTGTATTGGCAGACCACTTGGCACATCAGGCAGTAGACGACTATCAGTCAATGAACTTTGAATTTCCTGACGAGAGTATCATGATAGTGACTAATTGTGAAGTACCTGGACCGGATGAAGGACCTGAGGAAGGATCCCGATGGTCTATGCACTTTGACGGAGCCTCCAATGCTTTGGGTAACGGTATCGGCGCTGTGATAATATCCCCCCAAGGCACTCATACTCCACTTACTGGCCGGCTATGTTTCAACTGCACCAACAACATGGCGGAGTATGAGGCATGCATCATGGGTCTCCAAGTTGCGATTGACTTAAGGATCAAGTTTCTGAGTGTCTTCAGAGATTCCGCTCTCGTGATCAATCAGATCAAAGGGGAGTGGGATACGAAACATCCGAATCTTATTCCTTACAGAGAATGTGTGTTGACCTTGATCCCCCACTTCACAGAGATAACCTTTGAACACTTTCCGAGAGAGGAGAATCAGTTGGCGGACGCGTTAGCTACGATGTCTTCCATGTTCAAGGTCAAATGGGACAATGAGGCTCCCCGGATCATTATCTGGAAACTGGACGAACCGGCATACTGTTGTGATCTTGAGACTGAATTGGTGACTGAGAATCCTTGGTACCATGAAGTGAAGAGATACTTAGAAGCTCAGGAATACCCTGAAGGTGCATCTATCAACGACAAGAAGTTCCTGAGAAGGTTCGCAGCGAAGTTCTTCCTTAGCAACGGCATCCTGTACAAGCGAAACCATGATTCAACCTTACTGCGTTGTGTGGATAAGACTGAAGTAGAAAGGATCATGGAAGAGCTACATGAAGGGACCTTCGGAACACACTCCAGTGGACACACTATGGCAAAGAAGATCCTTCGGGCAGGGTATTTCTGGTCCACAATGGAAGCCGACTGCTACCAACACTCTCGGACATGCCATAAATGCCAGATATATGCAGACAACGTGCATGTTCCTCCAGTTCCTCTAAATGTTCTGACTGCACCTTGGCCTTTTGCAATGTGGGGCATAGATATGATCGGTGAGATTAAACCTACGGCATCCAACGGACATCGCTTCATCCTGGTGGCGATCGACTACTTTACGAAGTGGGTTGAAGCAGCTTCCTACGCTACAGTAACCAAGAATGTTGTGGCACGGTTCATTCGGCACAATCTGATCTGTCGATACGGTGTCCCTGAAAGGATCATTATAGGCAACGGTACCAATATTAATAACAAGATGATCACTGAGCTCTGCGAGCAGTTCAAGATACAGCACCACAACTCTTCTCCCTACCGGCCGAAGATGAATGGGGCTGTAGAAGCAACAAATAAAAACATTAAGAAAATCGTGCAGAAGATGACAGTGACTTATAAAGATTGGCACGAGATGTTACCGTTCGCTCTACATGGGTACCGTACCTCAGCCAGGACGTCAACCGGGGCAACTCCTTTCTCCTTGGTCTATGGTATGGAGGCAGTCTTACCGATCGAAGTGCAGATACCCTCTCTCCGGATAATGAAGGATGCAGATCTGAGCGAAGATGATTGGATCTAGACACGACTTGATCAGCTAAACCTTATTGATGAAAAGAGACTTGCTGCTATTTGTCATGGTCAGACGTACCAAAAACGGATGATCAGGGCATTTAACAAAAAGGTCAGACCACAAGAGTATCAAGTTGGGGATCTGGTAATCAAACGCATCATCCTTCCTCAGAGTGATCCAAGGGGAAAATGGACCCCTACGTACGAAGGGCCATTTGTGGTTAAACATGTGTTCTCAGGAGGAGCCATGATTCTAACCAACATGGATGGTGACGACCTTCCTCACCCCACCAATGTAGACATAGTAAAAAAATACTACGCATGAAAAAAAGACCCGCTAGGTTGACATACCTAGGCAAAAATTAGGGCTTCCCGGCGAACCAAAAGGGTTCGGGCAAAATGAAGGGATGAAATGAAAAAAATCTGTACACCCGACAAGTCGAAAACTTGAAAAGGCGGCTTGGGCAAAAATGGGTATCCCGGTGGACTGAAAACCCGAAAGGGCGGTCCAGGCAAAAGTTAGGGATAAAGCGTAATACTATGTCTCATTGGATCACCTTGCATCCAGAATCCG
Organism: Vicia faba; assembly: GCA_948472305.1. NCBI lineage: Eukaryota > Viridiplantae > Streptophyta > Magnoliopsida > Fabales > Fabaceae > Vicia > Vicia faba. The sequence goes on from OX451738.1 coordinate 986,928,891, forward strand.
GTATCAGTATCAAATTCAGACGGCATCGATCAATCAGCTTCATTTTCAGCTAGGTCGTCAAGTGATGAGACGCTCGAAGATATAAAGGCAATAGCAGAGTTAGAACCCAGTGGGATCATTCTTTTCACACAGCTGTTTTATTTTCCTTGTACAAATTTGTATAAACTCTTTTGTTCGGTGGCGTTCTCTTACTAGGACGTCAGCCTCTTGTACATAAAACGCCTATTTACAGGCAAATTCAAAAATCAATACAAAATCACTTTTCAGTTAAAATTACCAATTGTTTTTTCTTTTCTGTTTTGTTTTGCGAAGAACGTCCAAGGTTCAATTTGTGATATATGCATTTGACACTAATTGTTAACTCATAAATATTTGCATACGAAACAAAGGATTAATTACGGGTAACATTAGAAACAGGGGCAATAAAGAGTTGTCTAAGCAATCTAATTGTTCTGTCCACCAAGGTATCAAGGTAGGTTCAGCTAAAGAACGTAACCAGTACATCTTAATTCCCCAGAGAGTGAGTCAGCAAGTCAATGCGCTCTCCCCAAGCAAAGTTATATTATCAGCCTTAAGGAAGTTGGGTATCCCCAACAAATCTCAACATTCCCCAACAATATACAAACATTCTTAACAAGCATCCCCGGCAGTCTTGACCTAAAAGATTGTTCCCCGGTGGCATATCAAACATTCAACGGAGTCACTTCCCCAATATAGTTCAAAATATCCCCAGGAGAGTCCAATCAAGATTTCCCCAGGAAAGTTGGAACCCATCTCCCCAAGCAGTAAGCTTATCCCCAGTAGATTCTGGAAGCTTATCCCTCGCAGAGCACGAACGCGTCTCCCGGCTTTATTCAAAGGTTATTTCCCCACCAGAATATAACTGGGTTATTGTTGTACCCCAAAATTTGCCCTCCCATATTCTCCAAGAAATTGCCAAGTCAAGCTTCAAAGTTCCCCAAGGGTTGCACAGTTCAAGGGCCTCCTAAACAGTCAAGATTAGGGTTTTTGTTTTGATCAAGAAAGTGAAGTTTCCAAAGGTCCAATCAAGTCTCATATGCCTACAAATATGGTCAAGCATCCTCATACCAAGTTTCAAGACTTTCAGCACAAAATTGCACAGTCAAAAACTCTAATTGCACTACAGTCAACTGTAGGGGCAAAATGGTCATTTGACAGGCAAAAGTTCAAATTTTTGGTCAACATATCATTTTGAAGCCACAAACATCATTTGATCAATTCTTGATCATGATTCTCAAAGTTTGGCTCAAAAAATCATCAAGATGCAAAAGTTTCCTTATTTGGACAGCTGAGAAAGTCAACTGTAAATTGACCAGGGCATAACTTCCACATGGATTATCAGAAAAATTCCATCCAAAGCTCATTTTGAAGAGAAAGACATTTCCTACAACTCATCTTCATACTTCAAGTCCAATAAATTCTCTCACAAAAAGTTATCAATTTCAACATTATAGGTCATTTTCAAAAGTCAACAAAAAGGGACTTTAAGTCAAAGGCCATAACTTGAGATTGGTAAATCAAAATGATATGGGACCAAGGGAATTGGTTAGAGGACTCAAAGACCTTTCCAAAATGTCCAAGAACATGAGCAAAGCTTAAAAATTGAGCAAGTTATGCCTTATAGAGTTTGGGAAATTTTTGGATATTTTGAAAAGTCAACATTGATTCAAATGACCTAAAATTGCTAATGGGCCCATGTTTCTTCCACAATTCATCATTCCAAGCATGTGCACGACCACTTGGCCCAAAGGTAAGTATTTTTTCACTTTTTATTTATTTATTTGAATTTTTATTTATAATAATTCACTTAAATCAATTAAATATGTGAAAAATATTTAACCTAACCTAACAAATCTTTTTGTGCATGTTTTGTCCTCAAGATTTCGTGCATGACTCAATATAGAAAGATTTGGATTGAATTGAACTTAATTGATACAAAATTGCATGAAAAATATTTGAAAAAATAAAGCTTGGAAATCAAATCTCAAAATCATGAATACAAGAGATTCTGATCAAATTTGTTAACCTAATTGATCCATTACATAAGCATAAACATAAACCTAATCATGCTAACCACAGAGCTGCGCAGAAAGGCATCAAAAGAACTTGGAATTTTTGCTTGAAAAAGAAAAACTGAAAACCTAATTCTAAAGGGATTCAAGCCAAGATTTCCTTTCCATTAGCTTGCTGAAGGTTCATAGGACATATTCCAATCATTCTCCAAGCCTCATACTCAAGAAAACGTAAGATCACCATGGAAATTGGTGAAGAAAAATCTTGAATCGGTTTCTAACATTCATGCATTCTCAACGTATTTTGTTGTTATGGTTATGTTTCTAATGATGTTTGCAAACTAATCATGTGCTTTAATTGAAGATTTACGCGTTATATGCCAAAGTACCATGTTCGTTTTCTAGGGTTTACAGGATTGGAAATTAGGGCTTTTGCAACAAGGAAAATTGGCCCTCAAGACCACCACCATTCAAATCATCACGTTCAGACGGTTACAAGGATACCCTCGCGCCTAATTTATGGACCTCCTAGGCCTAATCGCTATTTTTCCAAAGCGTGCCTAGGAGAACAGTTGGAAAACCGTGGCTTAATGTGTTTGTTTCAGAAAAAAATAAAAAACCCCACGAAGGAGACGATGAAGTGGCGAGAGGTGATAGGGCCGTTTGAATTTCGCGCGCAGTGTCCACTAACTCTTTTGTTTTCTTTTATATTATTTGTTCGTTATTAATATATCAAACGCGTAAACTGGCACGGTTGGTGAGCATAAGGATTGGCAAGGTATGTGACCTGGGTTCGAGCCCCAGGTCTTCAACATTCTCAATATTATTTTGCAATAAGTCTTCACATGCAGGTTCAGCATCCAAGCGTACCATACGCCCTCCAGATCAAACCGTCCACGTCCATCTTGAGATCAATCCAAAGGCTGAGAGATAGAGAACAGCATGGACGTGAGTCAACGTGCCAGCATGCTGCCTAGAAAAGTCACATGGGCCAATGGATAAATGGGCTTGAAATTTCTAAAGATGCCTCCTAATTTGGGGTCTGAACCCCCTGGGTTTGTCATTCTCTCTATTTTCCTTGTTTTTATTATTTTCTATTTTTCCTTTTAATTATTGCTTCCAATTAATTAATTATTTTCACAAAAATATAAAAAAGGCACATAAAGGTCAGAAAAGAGCAAAAATATAATAATTTTTATTTTAATATTTTCTTAAATAAATTTGCATGTAATTGAATTTATTCTTAAATTAGGTTTGCAATTTTAATTCTTTTCATAATAAAATCTAAAAAAACATAGAATTAGGTTTAATTAATGTTTTTATTCCTTTTTAATTTTTCTTTTTATAATAATATTAAATATTTTATTTTTTATAATTAAATTGCATGAAAATAACTTAGGGTTAATTTAGGTCAAATTCTAATGTTTTTCCTAATAAATTAAAATAAAATAGAATTAGGGTTAGCGTTTAATTTCAATTAACTTTTTCTATTAAATCTTAAAATTCTAAAAATACCAAAAACAAGTTCTTTCTTTTTTTCATTAATTAACTTCATCATTAATTTAATTCTTGCAAAAGGGTCCAACGCCCTCGTTTCGATTTAATTTCGCGTATTTATTTATTTTCTAAATATTATGTATCTCTCCCGAAGCCTTGTAACATTTTAATTATTTCTCGCACTTTTAATTCTTTATTTGCTGTTAATTCTTTATTTTCTGTCAAATCGGGTCCTGGTTAATTTTGGCGATGTGGACCCGCGCCATTTGTAATAGCTTTAGATCTTTACATTCCTGCAATATTTTTAACTGTTAATCAAAAGCATGAAAGAATGTATGGACAAAATAAAAACAAGCGTAGAACACCAATAACATGACAAGAAAAATGCAAATGAAAACGACACAAATCGCACACACCACCCCTAGGGTACGCCTCACTGTTGCCTTGCCTCGAAAGGTGATCGTCGAGTAGGGGATGTCTTAGTAAGTCCTCATGATCCGGGAACCTGGCATGAGGGTAGCTTCTAAGGTGTCTTCCCATTGCTCTGGTGATCACCATGTCCCGAACCTTCGAATTGACCCGAACACCTCCAACGGTGGTGCTACCTACCTCTCAATGGCGGGATGGAACTACTTTAAAGGACATTTACACAGACGAATTCCTTAGGGTAGGTAGGTTCTCGTGGATACTTGCTCTAAATTCAAAACAAATCAAAAAATACTTTTCACACCGACACCTTTTCAAAAAGCTTTCGAAAGCAAATTTTCAAACACTCTTGAGGACCGATACAAGGGTCGAACTGGAATTTTCAAAGAAACTTTTTAAAACCCACAGTTGAAAAGCAAACAAACTATTTTGAAAACACAAGTGAGAAAGTATCTAAGAGCCCATGGATAACCATGGATAGAAAGGGTGCTAACACCTTCCCTTTCTATAACCTACCTCCCGAACCGAGAGCAATCTCTTTAAGGAATTTTTCTGTGCTTTTGTCCTTTCCATTTGGAGAAAATAAAAGATGGTGGCGACTCTTGCTTCCGCGACATTTCGCGAACCAGCGTTAAACAGTCAGTTCCAGATCCACCGATCACAGAACTGGCGACTCTGCTGGGGACTCTTTATAAAGTGAGGTGTACCTTAGGACTAAGATCACTGTGTTTTCAATTGCTTTCCTTGTGTGCTTTAAAATTGTGGGTTGCTTGGGAGTTCTATAGATCCTAACTCGGATCTGGGGGATACCTTCTTAGAAAGTAGCAACAAGGATGTGAGGGAACTGTGCGGGGTATACCGACATGGTTGAAACAGTCTGCTACGTTGATGTGGCACTTTGGTGTGTACCGGTAACCCTTGAGTTCAGTCAAGGAGAGTACGGGGCCTCTGCGTGGTGTCGTGAAGCATCAACAGACCTTAGGAACCTTAATTGAACTATCTTGGCCTCTTTAGGGTAGTGAGATAACTGACTTTGGTGCAGTCCGAGGTTGGTTGATACTCGATACTACACTCAATTGAGGGTTGCTTTCCTGGAATATTTCGGTCGCCAGTTCAGTGGCTAAATCGAAACGATGAACAATGAAAGCAATCCAGTGATATTGGGACCCTTAGAACCCGGTTACTTCTAATAGGACAGGTTGAGCCCACCAACTTCAAGAGGGTAATACCCAGACCCCATGCTGGCCTAAACTCTAAGGGTTTCTCTTGTGTGACTTGCGTGCCTTCGTACTTGACTACTTGCATGCTTGTTATCTATCTGACACATGAACTACTTGCAGGTTTTGTTTATAGTCCTTAATTGGGACTCGTAACAGGGTTTACTAAGTCTCTTGCAGGTTTTGTTTATAGTCCTTAATTGGGACTCATAACAGGGTGTACTAACTACTTGCAGGTTCTGTTTATAGTCCTTAATTGGGACTCATGATAGGTTTTACTTGAGTTTCTTGCCGGTTTTGGTTTGCAGTCCTTAATTGGGACTCATAACAGGGTTACTCATATTACCCCATGCATAGCATAACATCATACCATTGCATGCATCCTGCATAAATCCTAACCCATTTCAAGGATCTCAAGGGCTTGTGATGCAGGTCACGATGAATCAAACATCTAGCAAGGGGCAAAGAGGATTTATTTTCCTCTAGCCAAAGTTGTCAGGGGCTATGACCCACTTGATATGGTGAGCCTTTGACCCTTGGAAGAAAGACTCTCAACAAATATGAAGTTCTTTCAATCAAGCTACCAGATCCAAATGCTAACAAATTTTCTTGTTTACCCCGCGAGGTCCTTGAAAACATTACATGCATGTCATACTCATCATTGCATAACAGGTATCCTTGTTGCAGGTCACTTACCTTTCTCGCTGTTTATTTCAGCAATGGCTTCACAACAAGATAACCAGGACCTTCACGCTCAAGGGACTCAGTTCAGGGAAATCTTCCTAGGTCTGTCCAAGGGGCAGGAAGAGTTGAGGACACTCCTCATGGGGAATCTGATCAGAAAGAGTCCTGAAGATGACAAGGACGAACAGCTGAAACGTCTGCAAGCTGAGGTAGATACGTTGAAAACCCAAATGCTGGGGCAAAGGGCCCTCATTCAAGGTTTAGCTCAGGAGCAAGGAGAGCTGAGGGCCATGATCAGTCAGCTTCCTCAAGGCATGAAGCAACCAACCCAAATCAGGGACCAGGTCATGGAACAGCTTCCAAGAGGGCAAAGGTCGGGCCCAATGAATAGACCTCTCCGAGTTGCTACTACTTCACAGGTCCAACAACGACCTCGCCAATAACAGCGGGTTGATCAGAACAGGTCGGACGAGCCCAAAAGACAATTCACCAACATCAACATGCCATGGTCACGAGCTTTGCAGCACATGTTAAGGATGAACCTGATTGCGGTGATCAACCCTCCTGCAAATCCAAAGACCTCCTCTCCAAATTACAACCCAGAAGCAAGGTGCGCTTACCATTCTGGTAGCCCGGGGCACGATACTGAGGATTGTTGGGCACTAAAGTACAAGATTCAGAACATGATCGATGCTAAAGAGATCGAGTTTGAGCCCGCCGAGACTCCCAACGTGATCACTGCTCCCTTGCCAAAACATGGCTAGGATTGAGAAACTTTTGTTCATTTGAATGTTCAAGTTGCAATTTTCTTTTGTTCAAACATTTATTCATGTTAAACATTGTTATTCCATTAATGCATCGCTTATGTCTATTTTGAATCAATATATTCGTATTCACTCTATGCAAATTATTTTCATATTTTTCTGATGATCAACTCTCAATAATTCTAAGCCTCTTGAGGGAGGATGACGAAAACGATACCACGATCATTACAGTATGCTTTTGAACAGACCCCGCTGATGAGGTACATGCATTGTTTCAACCCCTAAACACTGGAGTTATAAGGATGATAATCCCTCGTCAACCCCTCTGAGCCAAAGAAGTAGGAGTTTTTCTTTTCGAAATTTAAAAGCCCTTAATCATAACCTGGGGCAGGGTAGTCTCTCAGTTGATCCAAGTGCATAACGAATGGCACCAAAAAAAAGGTCCTTACAAAACGAAGAAAGACAGTGATGGTCCAGAACAATCATAAAGACATGCAGTCATTACCAAAATCAAAAAGCCCATTAAGTCAAAACCTACGAAGGAGACTTACAAAACTGGGGCATCCCGCTGACTGTAATTCCAAAAAAGGAAACAGTTCAGGCAAAAAAGAAAGGGATAACGAAATCAATCAAGAAAGAGGTCCTACAAACCCTCGGCAAAAAAAAGGAGATGACTGCCTATTCAAATAAACGTTCAACATCCGAATCATCACCGGAAAATCAGAGCAAAGACTCAAACAAGGTCTAACGTATGATCAACTGAGTTTAGGTTTGGAGAACATCACGAAGAGCGGGTGGATACAAACAAAATTTGAGCTTTTATCCTTTGTTTCTTAAACCGTGAACCAGGCCACGTTATAACCCTCAAAAGTCCTAGCTGAAGCATGGGTTAGTTCGAAAGCATACTGTTACGAAAGGTATCCTGACTCCTTAAGGCTTGGGATAAAATACGGAGTTGACATCACGTTTTACAAACATTCACTTGTTTTATGAAAAAGAATGCATTTTCAAAATCTTCAAGACAGACATAGGCTTTGCATTTTTAACATAACTTTGTTTGCATATGACTTTTTGTTTGAACAGCAGGGAAATTCGCACGAGAAATACCTAGTGAACAAAAGCACTTCCAACCAAGGGGTACAACATGATCATGGTCCAATCATCTGGGGCAATCCAATCAAGATTCGGAGAATCTCTCAAAAGGCCAAATAGCCTGGGGCAAATCTCTGCATGAGTCACCTGGGGAATTTCAACAATAAATCTTGCCTGATCAGACATCTTCTAGTAGCACGGAAAAACACTTCTAACAGGGGCAACTCCCTACATTCTAAGAGCGTGGACATAGTCGAAAAAATACTACGTAAAGTCAAAGACCCGCTAGGTTGACACACCTAGGCAAAAATAAGGGCTTCCCGGCGAACCAAAAGGGTTCGGGAAAAATGAAGGGATGAAATGGAAAAATCTGTACACCCGGCAAGTCGAAAACCTGAAAAGGCGGCTTGGGCAAAAATGGGTATCCCGGTGGACTGAAAACCCGAAAGGGCGGTCCAGGAAAAAGTTAGGGATCAAAGCGTACGACTATGTCCTGTCACCTCGTCACCTGCCTACCAGAAGAAGGTCTGTCTATCAACAAGCTATCAGCACCTCTCAGGTCTTCCTCTCCCACCTCAGAAACAGGGGCAATAAGGAGTTGTCTAAGAGCAATCTAATTGTTCTGTCCTCCAAGGTATCAAAACAGGTTCGGCCGAAGGACATAACCAGCACCTCAATCCCCCAGAGAGTAAGTCAGCAGTCAGTACACTCTTCTTCAAACAAAGTTATCAAATCTTAAGGAAGTTGAGTATCCTCCAGCAGATCTCAACATTTCCCCCAGCAGTACACATATCCTTAACAAGCATCCCCGGCAGTCTCGACCTAAAGGTTGTTCCCTGGCAGTCTATCAACATTCAAAGGAATCACTTCCCCGCAGTTCAAAATTTCCCCAGGAAAGTTGGAATTCATCTCCCCAAGCAGTAAGCTTATCCCCAGTAAATTCGGGAAGCTTATCCTTCGCAGAGCACGAACGCGTCAACCGGCTTTATTCAAAGAGTTATTTCCTTAACAGGATATAACTGGGTTATCCTCAGCCAAAAGCCACGGAAAGAGCGTCCTCGACGAAGTCTTCTTACCCCAGCGAAGTCTATCAATACTTCCAATACAGCAAAGATATCCCCAGCAAATTATTATCAACACTTAGCAAGGCATCCCTCTTCCCACAGAGTATTGCTTCCCAGCATGGTCGCTAGAGTATCTTTTCTCCCCGCAGAATCTTCCATTTGCCAAGTTTATTCCGCAACGGAGTCATCTTCTCCTACCGGTATTCTTGCAGTTATCATCCCTAGCGGAAGCAAAATCTATTCTTCAACATCATCCCAGGATATGACTTCCCGGCACCCGTCAAGGATTCACTTTCCTAGACGAAAGCATACATAAACATTACATACATCATTATAGCATGCATAGATGCATCATACAAATCTCATTTATGTTGAGAACATCATTGCTTGGTCTATGTCATGCATTGCATATGACTGACCTTTACCTTTCAGGAAAAGACGCAGATAAATTCTCAATCATATTTCAAGACCTAGACCGGTTCAGTTAATCGACTCTAAAGATTTCTTATCCAGTCCAAAGCCTTCTCTAGTCCAGCTAAATCGACTCCCAACAGATTTTTCTGATAAAGACTCAGTAGAAGTTATCCCAGGTTATTAATTTCCTATGGTTCCCTCTCCGACGGTGAGTGAGGTGATAATTCCTTTTCAGATGGTTCCCTCTCCGACGGTGAGTGAGGTGATAATTCCTTTTCAGATGGTTCCCTCTCCGACGGTGAGTGAGGTGATAATTCCTTTTCCTATGGTTTCCCTCTCCGACGGTGAGTGAGGTGATAATTCCTTTTCCTATGGGTTCCCTCTCCGACGGTGAGTGAGGTGATAATTCCTTTTCAGATGGTTCCCTCTCCGACGGTGAGTGAGGTGATAATTCCTTTTCCTATGGTTTCCCTCTCCGACGGTGAGTGAGGTGATAATTCCTTTTCCTATGGTTCCTTCTCCGACGGTGAGTGAGGTGATAATTCCTTTTCCTATGGGTTCCCTCTCCGACGGTGAGTGAGGTGATAATTCCTTTTCAGATGGTTCCCTCTCCGACGGTGAGTGAGGTGATAATTCCTTTTCAGATGGTTCCCTCTCCGACGGTGAGTGAGGTGATAATTCCTTTTTAGATGGTTCCCTCTCCGACGGTGAGTGAGGTGATAATTACTTTTCAGATTATAATTCCCTAGGGTTCCCTCTCCGACGGTGAGTGAGGTGATAATTCCTTTCAGATTATAATTTCCTATGGTTCTCTCCCCGATGGTGCGTGAGATGTAATTCCCTTTCAGATTATAATTGCCTATGGTTCTCTTCCCGATCCTGCGAAGATGGTAATTCCCACCAAGATTTGCTCAACGAGCGTTGTTGAAGTTAAAGTCACCCAAGGTTCTCTCAGCGTTCATACTAAGGTAGTAACCATCCCTGGTTCATTCATCACCTTTTGAAGATCCAGACTCAGCTCCTGTAACCAGTCAGGACACATCTATACCAACCATCTGAAAACCAGTTCTTGCAACGTGTCAGGTACTCATTTTTCTTTTGCAGGTATGCAGGTTCTCGCTAAGGAATCTCTTACGCAATCAACATCCAGATGGCATCTATAAGCCCATCATCCTATTCATCAACCTCTAAATGGCATCTATAAGCCCATTCCCATCACCACACGGCTACTATGTGAGCGCAAATTTCTGGGCACTCTAGTGTTCAATCATCTTCTACCCTCGGATTATGAAAGGCACGTCAGCCAATCTGCATCCTCAGGTCTAAGAAGATTGAACAGGGGCAACTGTTGTACCCCAAAATTTGCCCTCCCATATTCTCCAAGAAATTGCCAAGTCAAGCTTCAAAGTTCCCCAAGGGTTGCACAGTTCAAGGGCCTCCTAAACAGTCAAGATTAGGGTTTTTGTTTTGATCAAGAAAGTGAAGTTTCCAAAGGTCCAATCAAGTCTCATATGCCTACAAATATGTTCAAGCATCCTCATACCAAGTTTCAAGACTTTCAGCACAAAATTGCACAGTCAAAAACCCTAATTGCACTACAGTCAACTGTAGGGGCAAAATGGTCATTTGACAGGCAAAAGTTCAAATTTTTGGTCAACATATCATTTTGAAGCCACAAACATCATTTGATCAATTCTTGATCATGATTCTCAAAGTTTGGCTCAAAAAATCATCAAGATGCAAAAGTTTCCTTATTTGGACAGTTGAGAAAGTCAACTGTAAATTGACCAGGGCATAACTTCCACATGGATTATCAGAAAAATTCCATCCAAAGCTCATTTTGAAGAGAAAGACATTTCCTACAACTCATCTTCATACTTCAAGTCCAAGAAATTCTCTCACAAAAAGTTATCAATTTCAACATTATAGGTCATTTTCAAAAGTCAACAAAAAGGGACTTTAAGTCAAAGGCCATAACTTGAGATTGGTAAATCAAAATGACATGGGACCAAAGGCATTGGTTAGAGGACTCAAAGAACTTTCCAAAATGTCCAGGAACATGAGAAAAGCTTAAACATTGAGCAAGTTATGCCTTATAGAAGTTGGGAAATATTTGGATATTTTGAAAAGTCAACATTGATTCAAATGACCTAAAATTGCTAATGGGCCCATGTTTCTTCCACAATTCATCATTCCAAGCATGTGCACGACCACTTGGCCCAAAGGGAAGTATTTTTTCACTTTTTATTTATTTATTTGAATTTTTATTTATAATAATTCACTTAAATCAATTAAATATGTGAAAAATATTTAACCTAACCTAACAAATCTTTTTGTGCATGTTTTGTCCTCAAGATTTCGTGCATGACTCAATATAGAAAGATTTGGATTGAATTGATCTTAATTGATACAAAATTGCATGAAAAATATTTGAAAAAATAAAGCTTGGAAATCAAATCTCAAAATCATGAATACAAGAGATTCTGATCAAATTTGTTAACCTAATTGATCCATTACATAAGCATAAACATAAACCTAATCAAGCTAACCACAGAGCTGCGCAGAAAGGCATCAAAAGAACTTTGAATTTTTGCTTGAAAAAGAAAAACTGAAAACCTAATTCTAAAGGGATTCAAGCCAAGATTTCCTTTCCATTAGCTTGCTGAAGGTTCATAGGACATATTCCAATCATTCTCCAAGCCTCATACTCAAGAAAACGTAAGATCACCATGGAAATTGGTGAAGAAAAATCTTGAATCGGTTTCTAACATTCATGCATTCTCAACGTATTTTGTTGTTATGGTTATGTTTCTAATGATGTTTGCAAACTAATCATGTGCTTTAATTGAAGATTTACGCGTTATATGCCAAAGTACCATGTTCGTTTTCTAGGGTTTACAGGATTGGAAATTAGGGCTTTTGCAACAAGGAAAAATTGGCCCTCAAGACCACCACCATTCAAATCATCACGTTCAGACGGTTACAAGGATACCCTCGCGCCTAATTTATGGACCTCCTAGGCCTAATCGCTATTTTTCCAAAGCGTGCCTAGGAGAACAGTTGGAAAACCGTGGCTTAATGTGTTTGTTTCAGAAAAAAATAAAAAACCCCACGAAGGAGACGATGAAGTGGCGAGAGGTGATAGGGCCGTTTGAATTTCGCGCGCAGTGTCCACTAACTCTTTTGTTTTCTTTTATATTATTTGTTCGTTATTAATATATCAAACGCGTAAACTGGCACGGTTGGTGAGCATAAGGATTGGCAAGGTATGTGACCTGGGTTCGAGCCCCAGGTCTTCAACATTCTCAATATTATTTTGCAATAAGTCTTCACATGCAGGTTCAGCATCCAAGCGTACCATACGCCCTCCAGATCAAACCGTCCACGTCCATCTTGAGATCAATCCAAAGGCTGAGAGATAGAGAACAGCATGGACGTGAGTCAACGTGCCAGCATGCTGCCTAGAAAAGTCACATGGGCCAATGGATAAATGGGCTTGAAATTTCTAAAGATGCCTCCTAATTTGGGGTCTGAACCCCCTGGGTTTGTCATTCTCTCTATTTTCCTTGTTTTTATTATTTTCTATTTTTCCTTTTAATTATTGCTTCCAATTAATTAATTATTTTCACAAAAATATAAAAAAGGCACATAAAGGTCAGAAAAGAGCAAAAATATAATAATTTTTATTTTAATATTTTCTTAAATAAATTTGCATGTAATTGAATTTATTCTTAAATTAGGTTTGCAATTTTAATTCTTTTCATAATAAAATCTAAAAAAACATAGAATTAGGTTTAATTAATGTTTTTATTCCTTTTTAATTTTTCTTTTTATAATAATATTAAATATTTTATTTTTTATAATTAAATTGCATGAAAATAACTTAGGGTTAATTTAGGTCAAATTCTAATGTTTTTCCTAATAAATTAAAATAAAATAGAATTAGGGTTAGCGTTTAATTTCAATTAACTTTTTCTATTAAATCTTAAAATTCTAAAAATACCAAAAACAAGTTCTTTCTTTTTTTCATTAATTAACTTCATCATTAATTTAATTCTTGCAAAAGGGTCCAACGCCCTCGTTTCGATTTAATTTCGCGTATTTATTTATTTTCTAAATATTATGTATCTCTCCCGAAGCCTTGTAACATTTTAATTATTTCTCGCACTTTTAATTCTTTATTTGCTGTTAATTCTTTATTTTCTGTCAAATCGGGTCCTGGTTAATTTTGGCGATGTGGACCCGCGCCATTTGTAATAGCTTTAGATCTTTACATTCCTGCAATATTTTTAACTGTTAATCAAAAGCATGAAAGAATGTATGGACAAAATAAAAACAAGCGTAGAACACCAATAACATGACAAGAAAAATGCAAATGAAAACGACACAAATCGCACACACCACCCCTAGGGTACGCCTCACTGTTGCCTTGCCTCGAAAGGTGATCGTCGAGTAGGGGATGTCTTAGTAAGTCCTCATGATCCGGGAACCTGGCATGAGGGTAGCTTCTAAGGTGTCTTCCCATTGCTCTGGTGATCACCATGTCCCGAACCTTCGAATTGACCCGAACACCTCCAACGGTGGTGCTACCTACCTCTCAATGGCGGGATGGAACTACTTTAAAGGACATTTACACAGACGAATTCCTTAGGGTAGGTAGGTTCTCGTGGATACTTGCTCTAAATTCAAAACAAATCAAAAAATACTTTTCACACCGACACCTTTTCAAAAAGCTTTCGAAAGCAAATTTTCAAACACTCTTGAGGACCGATACAAGGGTCGAACTGGAATTTTCAAAGAAACTTTTTAAAACCCACAGTTGAAAAGCAAACAAACTATTTTGAAAACACAAGTGAGAAAGTATCTAAGAGCCCATGGATAACCATGGATAGAAAGGGTGCTAACACCTTCCCTTTCTATAACCTACCTCCCGAACCGAGAGCAATCTCTTTAAGGAATTTTTCTGTGCTTTTGTCCTTTCCATTTGGAGAAAATAAAAGACGGTGGCGACTCTTGCTTCTGCGACATTTCGCGAACCAGCGTTAAACAGTCAGTTCCAGATCCACCGATCACAGTTATCCTCAGCCGATAGCCACGAAAAGATCGTTCTCGGGAAAGTCTTCTTATCCTCAGCCGATAGCCACGAAAAGATCGTTCTCGGTAAAGTCTTCTTATCCTCAGCGAAGTCTTCCCATCCTCAGCGGAGTCCATTAAACACTTCCAAATGACGGTATCCCCAGCGGAGTTATCACCATCAACATCCCAGCAAAGTATCTCTCTCCTCACAGAGTATTGCTCCCCAGCAAGATCGCTAGAGTAATTTTCTCCTCGCAGAGTGTTCTATTCGCCAAGTTTATTCCCCGACGGAGTCATCTTCTCCTACCGGTATTCTTGCAACCATCATCCCCAGCGGAAACAACAAAGCATTGTTCTCCAACGTCAGCCCAGGATGTGACTTCCCGGCACTCGTCAAGGATTTATTTTCCTAAGACGAAAACATACATTCATAAACATCGCTTACATCATGATACATACATATACGCATCATACCTTACAATCTCATTTATGTTGAGAACATCATTGCTTGATCCATATCATGCATTGCATATGACTGACCTTTACCTTTCAGGAAAGATCCAGTTAAGTTCTCAGCTATATTCCAAGACTTTAGTCTGGTTCAGTTAAATCGACCCTAAGATTTTTCTGATTCTTATCCAGTCAAAGGCCTTCTCTGGTTCAGTCAGATCGACCCTAAGATCTCCCTGATTCTTATCCAGTTGAAGATTTCAAGACCTTGTCCGGTTCAGTTAAATCGACCCTAAGATTTTCCTGATTCTTATCCAGTCCAAGGCCTTCTCTGGTTCAGTCAGATCGACCCTAAGATCTCCCTGATTCTTATCCAGTTGAAGATTTTAAGACCTTGTCCGGTTCAGTTAAATCGACCTTAAGATTTTCCTGATTCTTCTCCAGTCAAAGGCCTTCTCTGGTTCAGTCAGATCGACCCTAAGATCTCCCTGATTCTTATCCAGTTGAAGATTTCAAGACCTTGTCCGGTTCAGTTAAATCGACCCTAAGATTTTCCTGATTCTTATCCAGTCAAAGGCCTTCTTTGGTTCAGTCAGATCGACCCTAAGATCTCCCTGATTCTTATCCAGTTGAAGATTTCAAGACCTTGTCCGGTTCAGTTAAATCGACCCTAAGATTTTCCTGATTCTTATCCAGTCAAAGGCCTTCTCTGGTTCACTTAGATCGACCCTAAGATCTCCCTGATTCTTATCCCAGTAGAAGACATCCAAGATTCTCTCAGCGTTCCTGTTGAGGTAGTAATCGCCCCAAGATTCTCTCAGCGTTCCTGTTGAGGTAGGTAATCACCCAAGATTCTCTCAGCGTTCCTGTTGAGGTAGTAATCACCCAAGATTCTCTCAGCGTTCCTGTTGAGGTAGTAATCACCCAAGATTCTCTCAGCGTTCCTGTTGAGGTAGTAATCATCCAAGGTTCTCTCAGCGTTCCTGTTGAAGTAGTAATCGTCCAAGGTTCTCTCACCGTCCCGTTGAGGTAGTAACCATCCCTGGTTCATTCATAACCTATTTGAAGCTCCAGACCCAATTCCTGTAACCAGTCAGGGCACGTCTACATAAGAGCTTGAAGACCAACTCCTGTAACAGGTCAGGTAATCATTTTCTTTTTCAGGTGCGCAAGTTCTCGCTAAGGAAACTCTTACGCGATCGACACCCAGATGGCATCTATAAGCCCATCCACTCATCCATCATCTCTCAGCATGGCATCTATAAGCCCGTCATCCTATCCATCAATCTCCAAATAGCATCTGTAAGCCCATTCCCACCATCACTGCCAACATGTGAGCGCAAATTTCTGGGCACTCTAGTGTTCAATCATCTTCCACCTTCGGATTACGAAAGGCACGCCAGCCAATCTACATCCTCAGGTCTAAGAATATTGAACAGGGGCAACTGTTGTACCCCAAAAATTTTCCCTCCCATATTCTTCAAGATTTGCAAAGAGCATGCTTCACAATCTCTCAAGAGTTGCACAGTTCAAGGGCCTCCTAACAGTCAAAAACTAGGGTTTTGGTTCTGGCAAAGAAATTGAAGCTTCCAAGGGTCCAAACAAGTCCCACATGCCTATAAACATTGTCAAGCATCCTTATGCCAAGTTTCAAGACTTGCAGCACAAAATTGCACAGTCAAATACCCTAATTGCTCAGTAGTCAACTGTAGGGGCAAAATGGTCATTTGACAGTCAAAAGTTCAAATTTTTGGTCAAAATATTATTTTGAAGCCACAAACATCATTTGATCAATTCTTGATCATGATTTTCAAGGTATGGCTCAAAAAGTCTCAAGATGCAAAAGTTTCCATATTTGGACAGTTGAAAAAGTCAAATGTAACTTGACCAAGGCATAACTTCCACATGGATCATCAGAAAAATTCCATCCAAAGCTCATTTTGAAGAGAATGACATTTCCTACAACTAATATTCACACTTCAAGTCCAAGAAATGCTCTCACAAAAAGTTATCAATCTCAACATTATAGGTCATTTTCAAAAGTCAACAAAAAGGTACTTTAAGTCAAAGACCATAACTTGAGATTGGTAAATCAAAATTACATGGGACCAAAGGCATTGGTTAGAGGACTTCAAGACCTTTCCAAAATGTCCAAGAACATGATCAAGGCTTAAAAATTGAGCAAGATATGCCTTGTGGAAGTAGGGACATTTTTGGGAATTTTGAAAAGTCAACTTTGCTTCAAATGCCTCAAAATTGCTAATGGGCCACATTTTCTTCCAAGAATCATCACCCAAAGGCTATGCACGACCCATTGACTTTGAGTGGAGTTATTTTATCATTTTTTTATTAATTATTTGAATTATTATTATTATTAGTTCATTTAATTAAAATAAAATATGACTAAAATAGAAAATCGTGTTTTCCAATCTCTTTTTGCAGCATATTCTCTCCATAAAACCTCAAGATTTTGTGCATCACTAATATGGAAAGATTTGACCATGATTGGTATCAAAAGGGCATGAAAAAGATTGAAAAAAGATTCATTGAAAATCAAATATTGGATTCATGATTACAAAGGTTTTGGACTTGTTTTGCAAACCTAGAACACTCCTCATAAAAGCCAGAACACAACCCTAATGCTCAAGACCTGAATGCTGCGCTAGAACCTAAGAACACAAACTCACTTTTTCCTTAAAAACTTCAAACCTGTTTTCTTGGTTGCAAGGCACTTCAAGGCGTGGAAAGTACCTCAAAAGTTTGATGGGACCTCTCTGATCATAACCCAATCAAAATCACATCTCCATACACAAAGAACGGGTAGAACGAAGCCGCCCTGTTCTTGATATTTTGCATATTCGTATTTGCCTTTCCATGCCATATTAATGCATTCTAATGATTGTTTTGCACTAACATGAACTCAACAAAACTCATGGTATCATTGAATTGAATTAATATTGCTTGTATAGAGAATTGCCATGGCTATTTTTTAGGGTTTCAGGAACCAAGAATTGGGGCTTTACGCTTGGGGAAAAATTGGCCAACCTAAATGGCACCATTGAAACCAAAAGCTCATGACGATTCAAAGCCATGCCTCGCGCTCAATTTATGATGAACCAGGCCTTATTCGCTATTATTCGTGGCTTCATTTAGTGGGGGTTTAAAACCCCCGCTATCTAACGTGTTTTGTTACAGGAAAACGAAGAAGAAGATTAGGTGTCCTCACGTGATAGGGCCATTCAAACGTTCGCGCATTTTTTTTTATATTTATCAATGGCATATATTCTCTCTCATATTAATCACGTTCCAGTAATCTTACAAATGAACGCACTTGGTTGGTTGGTTGATGCATTGTCCTTTAAACATTGGGACCTGGGTTCGATTCCCAGGTCCCCTCCCTTCTCAATATTATTTTGCTTTCCATATTTCCATGCAGCGCCCCTTTAGTGGTCTACCATACACTCAATGCCATAGCACGCCACATGTCCCAGGAGACGAATCTGAAGGTCAGGATCTGGAGTCCACCATGGACACCAGTCAAACGTTCCACACGCCCAGAAAAGTCAAAAGGGCCTTCCTCAAATGGGCCAAATTGCTGGGAATTCACCTCCAACTTTGGGTCAACACCCCTCTTGTTTGTATCTCTTTCCCTTTTTCTTTTTCTTTCTTTTTATTTTATTTGTTTTAATTATTTTCTTTTAATTCATAAAATAAATTTTATAATAAAAATGCAAAAATCAGAAAAGACAAAAAAATAAAAATATATTTTATTTAATAGTTTTTGTAAATAAATTTTATTAACTAATTTAGTTCTAATCTTAGGTTTAATTTTAATGTTTTTTTTAATAAACTAAAAAATGTAGAAATTAGGGTTTCAATGCTTTTATTCTTTTTTTCTTTTATTTTACCATATTTAATTATTAATTATTTTGTAAATAAATTTATCATTAAATAATTAGGTTAAAACTAGGTACAACTTAAACATTTTTTTTAATAAATTAAAAATAGTTTAGAATTAGGGTTTTTAATTCCAATTTAATTTTCTCATTAAACTCCATAAATACAAAAAACTCCAAAAAATTCTTTCTTTTATTTAAACTTAATTAATTTATTAATTGTAATGTAATTTCTTTAAAGGGTCCAACGCCCTCGCATTCGATTATAATTTCTTTTCGCACATTTACTTTCATTTCCCTTTTATAAATTTCATGTGCTTGCCCCAAAGCCTTGTAATAGATTAATTATGATATTTATCTTTCCGCATTTTTATTTTATTCAAATCGGGTCTTGGATTAATTTGGCGATGTGGACCCGCGCCTTTGTAATAGTGTAGGACTTTTAAATCCCGCATCTTTTAACTGCTAATAATTTACATGAAAGAATGAATGCCAAAAATAAGAACAAAGCGTAGATCACAATGCATGAACAAGAGAAATATAACTGAAAATGACACACAAATCACACACCACCCCTAGGGTACGTCTCACTGTTGCCTTGCCCCTCGAAAAGTGGTCGTCGAGTAGAGGATGTTTTAGTAAGTCCTCATGTCCATGAACATGGCATGAGGGTAGCTTCTAAGGTGTCTTCCTATTGCTCTGGTGACCACACTGTCCCGAACCCTCGAATTGACCCGAATACCTCCAACGGTGGTGCTACCTACCTCTCAATGGTGGGATGGCACTATCTTAAGGACATTTACACAGACGAATTCCTTAGGGTAGGTAGACGACTCGTAGATACTTGCTCTAATTCAAAACAAATCCAAAACTTCTTTTCACACCGACACTTTGCAAAAAGCTTTCAAAAACAATTTTTCAAACACTCTTGAGGACTGATACAAGAGTCGAACTGAAATTTTAAACGAAACTTTTTCAAACCCACTCTGAAAAGCAAACAAACATTTTGAAAACACAATGAGCAAGTATCTAAGAGCCCATGGATAAACATGGATAGAAAGGGTGCTAACACCTTCCCTTTCTATAAATCTACCTCCCGAACCGAGAACTAATCTCAAAAGGAATTTTTCTGTGCTTTTGTCCTTTCCATTTGGAGAAAATAAAAGACGGTGGCGACTCTTGCTTCCGCGACATTTCACGAACCAGCGTTAAACAGTCAGTTCCAGATCCACCGATCACATTGACATTCATGTTGTCTTTAGTAGCAAGAGTCATTTGCTTCATTTGAGCCTCCAGGTCTTTTGTCTGGCCTTTCACCGCAGCCAAGTAGGAAGTGGGTTTAGTTCCAGATTTTGAGACTCCACCTGTTTCCAGTTTTGGGCCCTCAGCGGCCTTTTGGACTGCTTCGATTGTTTTTCTAGAAAGGTTCCCAGAGAACTGCCAAATATTGGCATATTGATATTATCTTTGGTGACTTCAACCATAGTTATCCCTGGCCTTTTCACCTGACTCCTGGAAGCTTCGATCACATTCACCTATGAAGGTTCAGCATAGTGGGCTTCCGCCTGCAAAGGGCTCGAATCCACATTCACGGGGGCCTTATCAGCGAACTTCAACCTCCCTTCTTCGATAGCATTTTGCACGAGATCCCTGAAAATAAAACATTGAGATGTTTTATGGCCCAGAAAGTTATGATATTTACAATAGCCTCTTTTCTTTCTTTGATCAAGAGGAGGCACTTTTACCCCTAGGGGTATTATCATTTGGCCATCTTTTACAAGTAAATCAAAAACTTCATCACATTTCGTAATATCGAAATTGTAAGTCTTTTTAGGGAACCTATCATTGGCCTTTTCAGACCCAGTGGGTTTTTTTCCACTTGAGGGGACTAGTAATTTGCAAGAGTATGGTGGCCCTTGTTTTAACTCAGCTAAATCGACCTTACTTTCTTCGACGGTTATAAGTTCGTCGAATGTTTCTGGATCTTCATCGTCCATTTCGACATATGCTATCTTTTCTCTTTTATGAGTTTTCGTCGCCCTGGCTTTTTCAGCTTTAAGGCGTTCTACCTGTCGAACCTTATCGGCTAATTGGGCCATGTCCCTCAGGTACTGAGTGTCTAATTTCTTCCAAATGGAGTAATCTAGACCTCCTACGGCTATTTCGACTAACTCGTGCTCTGGCACTTGCGTAAAGCATCTTGCCTTGAGCAATCTAAACCTATTTAAGTATTCGTCTATAGGCTCAATGAATCTCCTCTTTACACTAGCCAACTCTTTCAGGCTTATCTTGGTTTGTCCCATGTAGAATTGCTCATGGAACAATCTCTCCAACTGGGTCCAATGATGGATCGAATTGGGGGGGGGGGGGGGGAGTTGTGAACCATGTAAACGCATTCTTTGTTAGGGAACTTGGGAAATACTTAATCCTTAGGTTCTCATTGTTTGAGATTTCTCCCGCTTCGATTAAATATCTTGCCACATGTTCGACAGTGGATTCTGTCGTGTCCCCTGAAAACTTAGTGAACTTAGGGACTTTGCATCTAGGAGGCAAGTCCGTTTGTAACACATATTCCGACAACGGGGATGTGAAGTTGGGCCTACGGAAGCCCGTATTCATCCCGTTTTGCATCATGATTCTTTCAATCATGGCTGTCAAGTTATTCTCCAAACCAACATTCTGGTATTGGATCTGTTGAACTACTTCGTCAGCGTTTTGGTTTCTATTAACCATCCTTATTTCCGGGGCTATGAATCTCGGCTCTTCGACCCCGGGTTTTTCCATTTGTACCCTAAGGTTCTCTTCGACAGGCTGTTGGACTTGGTTAATAGTGGTTTCTTCCTCTAGAAGTATGCCTTGGTTTTCCCTTATCTGTGCCCTTTGGGGCTGTCGAATAGGTTGGGGTACCCCAAAAAAGTCAGCCAGACGCGACATTTACGTTGTCATTTGCTTATTCGACTGGGTGGTATTCTGTATTAGAGGATTTAGCACTGTACTTAAATTTTGCGCCAACATTTGAACCATGTCGTGGTTGCTTTCATCCATTTGCTGCCTCAAGACTGTTGTCGAGGCATTCGTAAGGCCAGGCATTCTATGGGACGTTCCTCCTAAGATTTGGTTCCTACCCCTATTCGCCATACCAACCCCAGAGCCTTGGAGTGGCGAAGAGGCGCTCACTAAAGGGTCTGAAAAGGTGGACGTAGCGTTCGTCAGGCTAGCCAATTCAGAAGTTGGCATGCCGTAGGGTGGTTCTCGATTTAACCCGACTGTCGAAAAACCTGGGGGAACATATGGTATGGTTCCTTGGTTTCCCCTAGGTGGGGGAGTTCCCAAGGGCATTCTGGGGCCTGTAAATGGAGGTAATGGCCCCGTTTGTGTAATCGTTACTGCTGGCGTTGAACCAGCGGTTACCACTTCGCTTACGGTTGGGATAACCGTTGCTCCCACGTTTGTTTGTGGGATTTCTCCATTGTTTGGAGGGTTCTCCATTTCTCTAACTCTTCTCCTAGTATTGGTTTCGTTGGTGTATATTCTACCACTTCTCAATAACATGCAATACTCTCGAAAAAGGAGGATATTTTATATAAAACGATTAAACGTGAAAAAATCAACACAATGTCCCATCAGGTGTGCCAATTTGTTTGCCATGAAAAATGGTAAACAACCGCTGATCTTCCAAAAGGTTACTTATTTGGTGACTCGCAGGATCGATCGGATTGATCCTAAGACATGGTTTATTTTTGGAGTTTAAATGCTTTGAAATAAAGAGTTTCGACTAATCCTAATGGTGATTAATGCAAGTAAAGTAGAGACACTTTAAATAAATTGCATGGAGAAAAGCTTGATAAAGTAAATAAAAGCATTAAAGGGTTGTTAAATAAATGACTTCGACTGAGGTAAATAAGTGAAAGCGATAAATTGCTTGAATGTAAAAGATTTTGATTAAGGTAAATGGTGTTTCACACATACATTCTCAATGATTCTTTCTCTCACGCTGGGTACTTGAATCTAAATGAGTGACTTGTATACAATGATGAACACACCTAATAACTTCGTGAACACTTAGTATTTATACTAAAAAAAACCCTAAGTAACTGTTGGGCAGTCACACCGCTTCGTGATAACACCACATGGCACGCTCACAACCTTCGACGCCTACGTTCACGACACGTTGCGCTTGGTAACTGCTGGGAACCGTTTTCCCTCCAACAATTCAAAATTCAAATCGTTCGATCTTGGGCATCAGGGACCTTGGTCGAAAGGTTTCTCCTTTGACATCGAAGACAACATGATTCCAACTTAGAGGAATTTCTCTAAGTATGTTGACATTCTTTGATGAGCCTTCGATGTGATCAACTGATCGAAGCCTTCTTGTGTAGGAAACTCTTCTGACTCATAATTAATGATCTATATGATAATAGAACGTGGGTGTCGAATTTAGGAGCCAACAACCGCTCAACACAAGGTATTCTCCTTCATGGATGGTTTCTCGGGTTATAATCAGATCAAGATGGCACCTGAAGACATGGAGAAAACTACCTTCGTCACACAGTGAGGTACTTTTTGTTACAAGGTTATGCCTTTTGGTTTGAAGAACATCAGGGCAACATATCAGCGTGCCTTGGTAGCTTTGTTCCATGACATGATACATCACGGGATAAAGGTCTACGTCAATGATATGATAGCTAGGTCTCAGATTGAAGAAGAACATCTTGTCCATCTACACAAGCTATTTGAGAGACTGAAGAAGTACAAGCTGAGGTTGAATCCAAACAAGTGCACCTTTGGGATGAGGTCCGGTAAACTACTAGGTTTTGTTGTCGGTGGTAAAGGTATTGAAGTTGATCCAGCCAAGGTCAAGGCTATTCAAGAAATTCCAGCTCCCCATACTGAGAAGGAAGCCAGAGGTTTCTTGGGACGACTGGATTACATTGGCAGGTTTATTTCCCATCTGACCGCTACTTGTGAGCTGATCTTCAAGTTGTTGAATAAAGATCAAGTAGTGAAATGGAATGACGATTTCCAGATAGCCTTTGACAAAATCAAGGAGTACCTACAAGAAACTTCGATTTTGATGCCGCTAGTGGAAGGAAGACCTCTGATCATGTACCTAACAGTGTTAGATAACTCAATGGGGTATGTACTGGGGCAACATGACGAGTCTGGTCAAAAAGAGCATGCAATATACTACCTTAGAAAAAAGTTTACAGACTATGAAACAAGATACTCACTGCTCGAGAAAACTTGTTGCGCTTTGGCATGGGGTGCTCGCCGAATAAGACTGTATATGTTGATCCATACTACTTTGTTGATCTCTAAAATGGACCCTATAAAATACATATTCCAAAAACCCGCTCTCTCCGGAAGAATATCCCGATGGAAAATTTTATTAACAGAATACGACATTCAGTATACTAATCAGAAGGCCATCAATGGAAGTGTACTGGAAGATCATTTGGCTCATCAAGCCGTAGATGACTATCAATCTATGAATTTCGAGTTCCCGAATGAGAATATTATGCTAGTAACGGATTGTGAAGAACCTGGACCGTATGAAGGACCTGAGCCAGGATCCTAATGGACTATGGTTTTCGATGGAGCTTCTAACGCACTTGGCAACAAAATCAGTGCCGTAATTATCTCTCCAAAGGGTTGCCATACGCCCTTCACCGCCAGACTTTGCTATGACTGCACCAACAACATGGACGGATATGAAGCGTGCATCATAAGTGTCAAAGTTGCTATTAATATGAGAACCAAGTTCTTAGATGTGTACAGGGACTCAACCCTAGTGATCTGTCAGGTTAAGGGAGAATAGGATATGAAGCACCCGAATCTCATTCCTTATTGGGAACATGTGTTAACTTTAATCTCATACTTTGAAGAGATCACTTTTGAACATAGTCCACGAGAAGAGAATCAGTTGGAAGACGCGTTGGCTACTATCTCATCTATGTTCAAAGTCAGATGGGACAATGAAGCTCCTCGAATTACCATTGAGAGGCTAGACGAACTGGCACATTGCTACGAAGTTGACACTGACGGAGTAGAAGAGAATCCTTGGTTTCATTAAGTGAAGAGGTACCTCGAGGCTCAAGAGTGTCCCTAGGGGGTATCTATTAACGACAAGAAATTCCTACGGAGGTTCTCTGCCAAGTTCTTCCTGAGCAATGGAATTTTGTACAAGCGCAACCATGATTTGACTCTGCTTCGTTGTGTAGACAAGAAGGGAGCGGAGAAGATTATGGAAAATATGCACGAAGGAGTCTTCGGTACTCATTCTAGTGGACATACTATGGCTAAGAAGATTCTGATAGCGGGTTACTATTGGTCGACTATGGAAACCGATTGCCATCACCACTCAAGAATCTGTCACAAATTCCAGATTTATGCTGACAAAGTACGTGTGCCTCCGGTCCCTCTGAATGTCTTGACTGCTCCTTGGCCGTTTGCAATGTGGGGCATTGATATGATTGGAGAGATTAAGCCTACTGCTTATAACAGACATCACTTCATTCTCGTTGATATTGATTACTTCACAGAGTGGGTTGAAGCAGCTTCGTTCGCCTCCGTTACCAAGAATGTTGTTACCCAGTTCATTAAACATAACCTCATTTGTCGGCATGGCATCCTCGAGAGGATTATCACAGACAATGGCACATATGTTAACAACATTATGATCACTAAACTCTGCATGTAAAACAAGATCAAGCACCACAATTCTTCTCCGTATCGACCAAAAATGAATGGCACAGTGAAAGCCGCCAAAAAGAACATCAAGAAGATTGTGCAGAAAATGGTTGTGACCTACAAAGACTTGCATGAGATGTTACCATTTTCTCTTCATGGCTATCACACTTCAGTACAGACATCAACTGGGGCAACCCCATTCTCTCTAGTCTATGGTATGAAAGTTGTCCTACCTGTCGAAGTTTAGATTCCTTCTCTAAGGATTATGAAAGACGTAGATTTAGACAAAGACGGGTGGATTCAGACTAGGTTAGACCAGATTAATTTGATTGACGAGAAAAGGCTTGTGATGGTTTGTCACGATCATATGTACCAGAAACGTATGATCAAAGCCTTCAATAAGAAAGTCAAGCATTGGGCATACCAGGCTCGCGATCCCAAGGGAAAATGGACTCCCACCTATGAAGGGCCATTTGTAATCAAGAAGATATTTTTTGGTAGTGCTATGATACTTACCACCATAGATGGTGAAGATTTTCCGCACCATGTGAACATAGTCATAGTCAAAAAATACTATGCATGAAAGCGACCCGCTAGGTTGACTGGCCTAGGAAAAAATAAGGGCATCCCAGCGAACCAAAAGGGTTCAGGCATAAATTAGGGATATATATATATGTATATATATATATATATATATATATATATATATATATATATATATATATATATATATATATATATATATATATATTATACACCCGATAAGACGAAAAAATGCAAAGGCGGCTTGGGCAAAAAATGATGGACTGAAAACCCGAAAGGGAGGTCCAGGAAAAAGTTAGGGATTAAAGCGTATGACTATGTCCTGTTGGATCACCTACATACAACAAGCTTTATTACCAACATCAAGTTCAAATGGTACAGATCAATCCAGTCAACTTCTTCCAACAGTGAGGGATGAGATACTCGAAGGCATATGGGCAATAACAGAGTTGAAACTCGACGGGATCGTTTACACATTAATATATGTTTTGTTTTTACTATGTACTCTTTTAGTTTTATGACAATTTTCTCTTACTAGGATTTCTGCCTCTATGTACAAAATCGTCTGTTTATAGGTAAATTATCAATACAAAATACCATTTCAAAATTCAAATTTTGTTTTACTTTTTCTGTTTCGTTTGCAAAAACGTCCAATGAATAAATTGAATAAACATATGTATATGAATATGATTACTGTTAACAAATATATGCATAAAAACAGGGATTAGCATATACTGAAGACTCTAGGAGTTGGGATAACGTTCGAGTTGTCCATAAATCCCCACAAGAATCCATATAGAGCTACCTTCACAAGCTCATCCCCGACAGAGATACATTCCTTGCAAGTCTAATATGCCTTCAAGACAAAAATTGGGGCATCTTCTAGCTATTAACGTGGCCATAATCCCCAGCAGATCCCCTTAGCGGATAAAGGAGTTTGATCATTTTTCTAGCATATAGGGGAAACTTCCTCCGCACAGCCTACGAAATTCCAATCTCATCAAAGTTTGCTTCCTCAGCACGGTTCACAGGAATTTAACTCCCCAACTGAGCTTATTTCTCCAACACTACAAAATTCCCCGCATAATCTTCTTCCCTAACAAGGTTTATTTCCCCAATGAAATTTAATTTCCCAAGCAGAATTCATTTCTCTGATTACTACAAATCACCAGCAAAATTCCCATCTCCAGCAAAGGATAGTCCAGGCGTCTATCGCCAAGGAGTTGCTACGGAATATGAAACCGGACTAGATATCATTTAACTTTGTCCTTCCCAGAAGAGTTAGACGTCCATGTCAGAAACTTGGTCATATAACACCTCAGAAGGTTATCCATCTCTTTTATCCCCAGTCAGTGTATATAAGAATTAAATTCCCCAATAGAGCGATGAACGACCGATGTTCCTGAACTCTCCTATCCCCAATCGGAAGTCAAACATTTCCAGCAGAGTATCCTCAAAACAAAAAGTAGGAATACCAAGCATAAACATTCTAAACAAGATTGGAGAGACATATATTTCATCCCCATCAACAGTCAGGGATTTATTTTCCCCAGTCAGAGTTGTTATATGGAGCTACTAATACGCTTCAACGACATCTCATATCCATACATCATTTATAAAACATCATAGCACATGAATACGAAACGCATATAGCATTCTCATTTATGTTCAGAACATCATCATGAAATGCATTACATACACCATGACATTGCATAAAACTAACCTTGTTTTCTTTCAGGTTAGTTCGCAAATGGATAAATCTTATCAACAATTTCTCATTCTTCAGATACAATCAAACGGCGATTCATTCTGATGATCAATTGGAAACAGTTAGGCATAGACTCATTCCAACACAAGCTCTAGATATAGTTCAGATATGTTCAAGACATAGATCCATTCTGATACTTATTCTAGCACATCTTCCAGATATACTCCAGATACGATCAAAACATAGATCCATTCTGATACTCATTCCAGTATATCTTCAGATACCGCCCAGATCTCAGATACATCCAGGCGTAGGCTCATTCTAACACAAATCTCATATTCAGTCGAGTGAAGACTCATTTTGGTCCACTTATAGATACAATTAATACATATACTCATTCTAGGACAACATTCAGATACAATCGAGACACAAGATTCTTTCTGACACTCCCCAGTACATCTACTAGATACAGTCGGACACAAACTCATTCTAGCATACTTCTCAGATACAGTTAAGTGTAGACTCATACTGACACTCTTATCAGCAATTACTTAGGATGGCATCTACAAGCCCATCTCTGACGACACTCTATCACCTCTCCAAATGGCATATTTAATCCCATTCAAGCAATATTATCAATCAATAGTGTTACCTCCTGCACATGTGAGTGCAAATTTCTGGGAACTTAAGTGTTCAATCCTCTTCTACCTTCAGATCATGAATGGCGGACATGCCAATCTAACTCTTCATGTTTAAGAAGATTGAATAGGGGCAGCTGTTGTACCCCAAAAATTGCCCTCTCGTTTTCTTCAAGACTTTCTCCTAGGGTTTTCAAATCAATTGTGGTCAACATACAGTCAAGCCTCAATATTTTTGGTTAACGTTAATATTTTGAAGTCACATTCATCATTTGATCAAGGGTTGCTCATGATTCATCAAGAAAACTCTCAAACCATCAAAAGTCAAAAGTTGCAAAATTAGGGTTTCCTTTAGGAGAAGTCAACTGAACTTTTACCAATCATAACTTTCACATGCTTCATCAGATTTTCCTCAACCACAACTCATTTTGAAGGAAATTCAATTCTCTAAAACTTAGTCTCTCTAAGCTCAAGTCTAAAAAATGCTTCATTTGAGAGATATGGGTCAATACATTATAGGTCATTTCAAAAGTCAACAAAAAGACACTTTTTGTCAAGGCTACTTACATCAAGATAAAGTCTTCAAATGCAAACATGATAAAAAGAGATATTATAAAGGACATCTTGAGCTTTCCAAGTCTAAGATCACCTTTAAAATATTAAAAGAGTTATGACCAGTTCAAGTTGGGAAATTTTGAGCAAATGCATGAAGTTCAAATTAAGCAAACTTGGATTTTTGGGCTAATAGGCTATTGTTTTAAAGACCAAACATGTTCTACACTTCATATACCCCTCAATACTTTTTCATACACCTCCCTTTGGTTTATTTTATTTTATTTTTTATTTTTATTATTTTTAAAGTCAAAATAAAATAAAATAAGACAAGGCTTTTTCATATAAGTCCAAGCCCACCATATGTTGACCTAATTCTCTTCTATATATCATACAAACCCTAGGAACGAAAAACCTTGTGCAGAAACCTCCAAAAACTCCAAGAAATCATTCATATTATGGCAAATTGTAAAACTTATTTCAGCCACCTTCAACACATACTACCCCTTCCATTCACTTCCATGAAGATCATAGGGTAAGGTTGGATCGTTTGCAATGATCCAACAGGCTCAAAACACCCCTGCATGCATCATCGTCTCATTATTATTTCATAAATTCATATTTAAATTTTCTTGCTGTTTTGATTAAAGCTAACGTTATTGATGCGTTTTTGAGATTCCTTAGTGAAGGACTAAACCATCGCAGGCGTCCCATGCTGCAGAAATCGTGCATCACCATAATTGCACCGATTTTATGTATTTTAGCCATATCTCTTGTTGAAATATGATTCACCCCAAACTAACCGATCCAATGAATTCACAGACCTTGAATTAGGGGGGTAGGCCCCCCCTGGATTTCTAATATGTGCTGTTTTGGAGGAACAAGAAATCTATTCACCGGAGAAGACGACTGGAACTAGGGCTCCGACGCCTCTCTGTTCCAGGCATTTTGTTTAATATTTGTTTTAATTGTTTCAGTTTAAACAATGGATGTATCACCACCCCAGTGGTTAAACGCACGCGCTAAAGGCTTTATTATGCAATGGCACAGGTTCGATCCCCGCCTCATGCATTTTTTACATTGATTTTCTGATTCTTGCAGATCCAGCTCAGCACATCCTCACGCGTCCACCACACACCCTCTCATCATCACCCTCGGATCTCAACAGATCTTGATTCAATAGACCCAGAGCGAGTCCTCACGGTGCACCTCCTGGAGCCTCCCACACTGGATCAAACGCTGGGACTTATTGGGCCTAACGAATTTCTTTCAACATACCCCCCTGTTTGCTGATTATGGCCAAACTCTTATTTTTTTTATATTGTCTTTTATTTTCTTTTACTTTTTTTTTATTTAATTAAAATGCCAAAAATATTTAGTATTAGGTTAAAATTAATTAGGTTTAGTTTTAATTAATTCTTTTAATTAATTAATTAATTTAACCAATTAATTTTCTTAAATAAAATTAACTAGATTTTAGGGTTTTTTTAATTACTTGACTTTTTTTATTAAAATTTAGGTTTTATTTTTAGGATAATCATCAAAACTTTTTTTATCAAAAAATCGCCAAAAACCCTTTCGCTTCCCTTTTTTTCCTATTTTACATTTTTTTCGTGGTTTATTATTCTCACATTTTTTCCGATTTTGTAACTGCTCACAGTTTGTAATAGTAATTAGGGTTTATTTTCGATTTTTTTTTTAATAACCAAGTATTAAAAAAAATTTCGCAAATAACCGCGTTTCGGAAAAAATTACGCAAATAACCGTGTTTCAGATGACTCCCCAAAGGAGGAGCCATCTCACTTGGCGCCTACACCCATTATTTAAGGGGAGGCGCCATCTCACTTGGCGCCTATTGTAACACCCCAGTTTTATTTGTTTGGAATTATCTTAATAAGAGTTATTTTATTTGAAATTAATAAAATTATTTTATTTGGGTTAATATAAAATAAAAGGATTATTATTTATTTTATAAATAATTGTAGAAAAATAAGGATTGAAGGTTATTGGGCTTATGATGTTATTGGTAAAAGAGGGGGTGCAAGTGAAGTAAAATGTTATTTGGGACTTATATGTCACTTTTGCTCACTTTCACGTAAAACTGAGATTTTGGGATTTTGGAACTCAGAGAACGTGTAAAGAAGAGAAAGGAGAAGAATGAGAAGATTGATCGAGGAAGTTGCAGGAGCTGCAGATTATCCAAGGTAAGGGGTTTGGTCATTCTTTTACTATGAATAAGTTGTGATATATTCTATATGAGTTAGGGTTTGTAGGGATGATGGATTCTTGATGCCATGGTTGTGGTGATGATGAAACATGAATGGGTATTAGTTAGGATGAAATAAGAACCATGAAATGTGGGTTTTGGTGGAAACGCCATTTGTACCCTATTTTGCAAAACCATAGAAATGAGGAAATGATGGCATGAGATGAATGGAATTGATTGGTGTTTTGATGTGGTATTGATCCTATTGTATGCCTTAGATCATTGCTATATGGTAGGAATTCGATTTAGATGGTTTTAGGATGTTTGGGGATGATTAGGAATGGGTTGGGGTGATTTTGGGAAGCATAAAAACGTGAAATATGGTGTTGCAGAGTCATCAACACGGGCCGTGTTGATGCACACGGGCACCCGTGTTGATCTTCTGTGTTGATGCTCGGGTAGGTTTTTCCCAAAAATCGTTTCGGCCATAACTTTTGAACCGTAACTCCGATTTAGGCGCCGTTTGATGCGTTGGAAAGCTAGTGAAATTTTCTATATGATTATGAGGAATTAAGTAGCTTTAAGAGCTTATTTTAATAAGCGATTATTGGAGAAAGTGTTTATGTTTATAAGTGAATTTGATTGTTATGTATTTTAGTGAAGTGTTTAGAGATATTTGGGATTGGAGCTCTGAAGAACGACGAACAATCGCTCAAGAGTTCGAAGCTGCAATTTGATAAGGTAAGGGGGGCTACTACTCAATTTATATTTGCTTATGGGTTTAGATGCGATCGGTTGGGTAATCGTAGGATAATCCCATTTTCTCTGATGTTCTTAGTGATCGATAACTTTAGGGTCGAATTTCGTTAGAAAAGATTAGGTTCCCTAAAGGTTGTGAATCGATTAAG
The DNA here is from genome assembly GCA_948472305.1 of Vicia faba. Lineage (NCBI taxonomy): Eukaryota > Viridiplantae > Streptophyta > Magnoliopsida > Fabales > Fabaceae > Vicia > Vicia faba. The sequence continues at coordinate 986,960,749 of OX451738.1, forward strand.
AAATTAATCCCTATTGTTGATTTAGATCGAAATTGTATGATCGGGGGTTTCCCTTATGTGTTCTAAGGATAACCTTGATGTTATCAGATTTCCCCAAAAGGACGAATAATCACTTTTAAGCTTACCTTGATAATTGTTGGTAATTATAAAATTAAGTTTTTGGATTAAATGATTTGAAAAAGGAATTCTGTTTTCCAACGATTTTAGAAAACTATAACCTTGAAGGATTTGAGTTATTCAATTTGTGGGAAATTGATGAACATAAGTCAGAGGCTTAGGAAATTGATGTTTTGGAAACTTGATGTGTATTTGGATGTTTCTGTACTGCATTGCACTGCTGTAGAAATGTATTTTCGTGCAAATATGTTGGCATATGAGCTGCTGCAGGTACAGGAATATTTGGCACGCGCTCATCAACACGGGCCGTGTTGCTGCACACGGGCACCCGTGTTGATCCCCTGTATTGATAAAGATAATGTGTTTTCTGGACACATTACAACACGGGCACCCGTGTTGAGCCTCTGTGTTGGCTTCTGGATTCTGTTTTCTGTGCATGCTGTTATGTACGGAATTGATTCTGTTTTGATGTGCAGTGTTTTATATGTTTTGAATATGCTGCTTATTGATTTCCTAGTGTTGTTGATGCTCGTATCGAATAACGTTTGTATGTTATGATACCAACACTACGTAGATTTTACGGTCATGCTTTTAGATAATGTTATCAAGCATGAATTATGATATAACTTGATATGATTGGTTGATGTTTAATAGTATGCTGAGTGGTTACATGCTATTCATATCGTGTTGTATTTGATATTGTTGATGTTACATGATATGGTTTATTGATGTTAATAGTATGCTGAGTGTTACATACTTTACATATCATGTTGCATTTGTTAATTCCCATTGTGTGGAATTAACATGGTGGCCAATATACGTGTCCGCGATTTAATGGAACGTTGAGGTGGTAGCCGTGTCCGCGATATAATGGAACGGTGAGTTATCCGTGACCCGAGAATTAATGGGGCGGTAGAATGGTACCACATGCATGGGTGTGTTGCATTATATTGAATATAACATGAATGGATGATTTTCTAATGTTGTATTTAATTGATTGTATGCATGTATTGTTGTTGAATTGTTAATGATGTTTGATGTTAATTATAAGTATGAAAAGTAATATATTATGAATATATGAATTGTAAAGGTGTTCGTAAACTATGAAACATGCTAACTGTTTGGGTGATGCTTATGGTTTTTCTGAATTGATTGTTATGAACGTATAATCAAATGTATAGTTGAGATGCTCACCCTTACTGTTGAATATTTCAGATTGAGGAGCTTCGTTCAGGTGCTTGGCGAAGGCTTGTTGTTTCTAGTTTATTCCCGTTTAAGTATTGTTCGGGTCATGCTCTGATAGTTGTAACTCCGGGAACGTTTGTTTGTCGAGCTGCTTTAGTCAGACTCGTTTATTCCTTATGTTTGTTATAATATGATGCTGATATATTCCAGGTGTTAATCCCTGACGATTTTGAAAATATTATAACATTGATTTTGTTAATTAAATTATTCCGCTGTGTAAACATGTATGAGTTGCTTCTATGTTATGCATGACAGGAACTTGTTTTTGTAAAAAGAGAATTGTGACATCCTCGTTAATACATGTACTCTGAAAGTATGATTTTAATTATTTGCGAAATTTTATGCGGGGTTTCAGAGGTTGTTACAATAGTGGTATCAGAGCATGGTCGGTCTGTCCGGCCAAGTTGTTATGTCAGTGTCATTACCCTTGGTACGCAATAAGTGTTTGAAAACACTGTTGGTACTTCTTTGTTTTGGATCACTTGATTGCAGGGATAAGATTGCGATAAGTGGGGGAGAAGTTGGTACTTCTCCATGGTGCTTCTGGATGCTAAGTAATGGCTCGACGTGAGGAAAATGGTAAGAGTATGAGCATGGTATAGACTGCATTGTTCATAGTCCTGAAGAGGATTCAGAGGTAAGAGCATTACTTAGGTGGAATTTATCTCATGGATTTGTGCATCAGTTGTATGCAGTGCTAATGAAGTCAGTAAAGATGGGTTTTTACATTCATTATGTCTTCGGTTGTCTATTGACAAATTGAGGGACTGATCGACCTTAATATGTTGTTGATAGCAAATAGGAGCATAGTGGATGTGATAGACATGTCTTGCTAGTTTTGTTAGTATGTGTATGAACTTGGTAGAGCGAAGCCAATTGCTTTAAGATGGATATGAGAAGTTGATACGGATTCTGATATCCGAAAAGAATACCAATTAAAGGTCTCGATGTATTGATCAAATTGAGATGGTTCGATAAGAGAACGATCAAGTGAAGTTGGAAAGTACTTCTCTAGAAAGTGAAGGTGTAGCGACAGATAGTGTTGTATTAGTGGTTTATGAATTCCTAGTGACACTCTGAAGCTAGCAGTAGTTCTGTAAGTGTGAACTAAGGTCCAACAAGAGTAAACGATGATATATTGAGAATGTGGAGTACTTGTGGAATTATGAAGTCTGCCTTCGTGTTAAACTGGATTGGTTGGTATTAGTTGGACTTGGTTGTTTTGTGAATCTCGTGGGCTAAGAGTGTGATGGATATGCTTCCCTGTAGCGGAGATTCGAGAAGGAAGATTGGTTTTCCATGATTGGAAGTGAGAACTTGTATGGATTCTGATGATACAAGAGTTCTGTTAGGCAAGTAAATAATTCATAAGAAATGAAGTCTAGACTTGAATGTTGTGGCGTATAAGAATATGTGTGACGTTATTGTAAACCTTCTGGTTTATTCAATTCAGGATAAGGACTGATGGAGTAATTACAAATCTTGTGTTGGGAATTGACAGAGATTAGACTTGGTGCTAAGCTAGCAAAGTGTGACTTCGGTTTAAAGAAGCGAGTTATGAGTATGATGTTCCAGATGGTGGTATGTGTGAATCCATCCCAGTAGATGAGATTCTATATTGAGAATTACCATACCGATTATAGTGATTAGAAACTTGTTGAGCTTAGTTGAGCACTGCTGTGTTGTTGAAATGGGGTAAAGTGTTTATCTGAGGTAAGGTTCAGTGCGAAGAATTTTGGTAAGTTGTGGTAGTACTGATGGAGGATATTCTGATTTACTTCAAGGATGAAGATGAATAGTTGGAATATCTCGAGAATTGTTTTGAGAGTTATTGAAAGAGAAGTGATTTCATATGTATCCTGGTTAAGTAAAGTTAATTCTCGTGGACATGTGATTTCTGTGATGGTATTGTGTTGATCCTAAGTAAGAAAGGGTCCAACGTATATTGGTACTCTAAGTGTGAATAAGGATTTCAAGAGGTGAAGAAGAGGTTAACTAGTGTGCCTATTTTGAGTTGCCAATCCGGCAGAACTTTGTTGTGTATTGTGATGCATCCTTGATGGGATTAGTGCAGAGTGTAATGAAGAATCGAGAAGAAGTGGCTGATGCTCCGAGACAACTGAAAGTGCATGAAAGAAACTATCCTACTCATGACTTAGAATTGGCGGCAGTTGTGTTCGTTTTGAAGTTGTGAAGACATTATCTGTATGGTTCGAGATTAGAGGTGTATAGTGATCATAAGAGTTTGAAATATCTTTTCGATCAGAAAGAGCTTAACATGAGGCAGAGAAGATGGTTAGAATTTCTCAAAGATTATGATTTTTGTTTGGTTTACCATCCTGGTAAGACAAATGTAGTTACAGATGCTTTGAGCAGGAAATCATTGCATGTGTCTATGATGATGGTTCGTGAATTGGATTTAATTGAGCAATTCAGAGATTTAAGCTTAGTATGTGAAAGTACTCTGAAGTGTGTCAGGTTGGGTATGTTGAAGCTGACTAGTGGTATACTAGAAGAGATCAGGATTGGGCAGAAATCTGATGTTAATCTAGTTGATAAATTGACATTGATCAATCAAGGTCAAGGAGGTGAATTCCGAATGGATAAAAACAGTATTATGAGATTTGGTGATCGAGTTTATGTTCCTGATGTCGTAGAAATCGAGAAGAGTATCTTAGAAGAAGGACATCGCAGTGGGATGAGTATTCATCCGGGTGCCACGAAAATGTGTCATGATTTGAAGAAATTGTTTTGGTGGCCGGGAATGAAAAAGGAGATAGCTAAATTTGTGTATGCTTGTTTAATCTGTCAGAAATCGAAGATTGAGCATCAGAAGCCGTCGGGATTTATGCAAACGATGTTTATTCCGGAATGAAAGTGGGACAGTATTTTTATGGATTTTGTATCTGGGTTGCCGAGGACTCCTAAGACTTGTGAAGCGATATGGGGTATTTTGGATAGACTAACGAAGTCTGCTCATTTTATACCGGTGCGAATGGATTACCCAATGGAGAGACTAGCACAGTTATACATTGAGAAGATAGTAGGTTTGCATGGAGTTACTTCTAGTATTGTGTCGGATAGAGATCCGAGGTTTACTTCAAAATTTTGGGAAGGATTGCAGAAGGCTTTGGGCACTAAGTTGAGGTTGAGTTCGGCTTATCATCCTCAGACTGATGGACAGACTGAGAGGACGATTCAATTATTAGAAGATTTACTGCGTGCTTGTGCATTAGAGAAGGGTGGATCTTGGGATAGTTATTTACCACTGATTGAATTTACTTATAACAACGGTTACCATTCGAGTATTGGTATGGCTCCGTTCAAAGCATGGTATGGTCGGAGATGTAGAACGCCTTTGTGTTGGTATGAATCTGGAGAAAGTTCAGTAATTGGGCCAGAGATTGTTCAGCAAACTACTGAGAAGATCAAATTGATTCAAGAGAATATGAGAGCTTCTCAGAGTCGTCAGAAAAGTTATCATGATAAGAGGAGGAAGACTTTAGAATTCAGTGCTGGAGATCATGTGTTTATGAGAGTTACTCCGATGACGGGTATTGGTCGAGCGTTGAAATCTAAGAAATTGACTCCGCATTTTATTGGTCCGTTTCAGATTACGGAAAGAGTTGAAGGAGTTGCTTATCGTATTTCTTAACCGCCGAGTCTTGCAAATTTGCATGATGTTTTTCATGTTTCTCAGCTAAGGAGATATATTTCAGACCCATCTCATGTGATCCAAGTAGATGATGTTCAGGTGAGGGATAACCTAACGGTGGAAACATTGCCTATGAGGATAGAAGATCGGGAATTGAAACAACTTAGAGGTAAAGAGATAGCTTTGGTAAAGGCAGCTTGGGGAGGCCCAGCAGGTGGAAATGTTACATGGGAATTGGAGAGCCAGATGAAAGAGGCGTTTCCGGAACTTTTCGTCTAAGGTATGTTTTCGAGGACGAAAACTCTTTTAGTGGGGGAGAGTTGTAACACCCCAGTTTTATTTGTTTGGAATTATCTTAATAAGAGTTATTTTATTTGAAATTAATAAAATTATTTTATTTGGGTTAATATAAAATAAAAGGATTATTATTTATTTTATAAATAATTGTAGAAAAATAAGGATTGAAGGTTATTGGGCTTATGATGTTATTGGTAAAAGAGGGGGTGCAAGTGAAGTAAAATGTTATTTGGGACTTATATGTCACTTTTGCTCACTTTCACGTAAAACTGAGATTTTGGGATTTTGGAACTCAGAGAACGTGTAAAGAAGAGAAAGGAGAAGAATGAGAAGATTGATCGAGGAAGTTGCAGGAGTTGCAGATTATCCAAGGTAAGGGGTTTGGTCATTCTTTTACTATGAATAAGTTGTGATATATTCTATATGAGTTAGGGTTTGTAGGGATGATGGATTCTTGATGCCATGGTTGTGGTGATGATGAAACATGAATGGGTATTAGTTAGGATGAAATAAGAACCATGAAATGTGGGTTTTGGTGGAAACGCCATTTGTACCCTATTTTGCAAAACCATAGAAATGAGGAAATGATGGCATGAGATGAATGGAATTGATTGGTGTTTTGATGTGGTATTGATCCTATTGTATGCCTTAGATCATTGCTATATGGTAGGAATTCGATTTAGATGGTTTTAGGATGTTTGGGGATGATTAGGAATGGGTTGGGGTGATTTTGGGAAGCATAAAAACGTGAAATATGGTGTTGCAGAGTCATCAACACGGGCCGTGTTGATGCACACGGGCACCCGTGTTGATCTTCTGTGTTGATGCTCGGGTAGGTTTTTCCCAAAAATCGTTTCGGCCATAACTTTTGAACCGTAACTCCGATTTAGGCGCCGTTTGATGCGTTGGAAAGCTAGTGAAATTTTCTATATGATTATGAGGAATTAAGTAGCTTTAAGAGCTTATTTTAATAAGTGATTATTGGAGAAAGTGTTTATGTTTATAAGTGAATTTGATTGTTATGTATTTTAGTGAAGTGTTTGGAGATATTTGGGATTGGAGCTCTGAAGAACGACGAACAATCGCTCAAGAGTTTGAAGCTGCAATTTGATAAGGTAAGGGGGGCTACTACTCAATTTATATTTGCTTATGGGTTTAGATGCGATCGGTTGGGTAATCGTAGGATAATCCCATTTTCTCTGATGTTCTTAGTGATCGATAACTCTAGGGTCGAATTTCGTTAGAAAAGATTAGGTTCCCTAAAGGTTGTGAATCGATTAAGAAATTAATCCCTATTGTTGATTTAGATCGAAATTGTATGATCGGGGGTTTCCCTTAGGTGTTCTAAGGATAACCTTGATGTTATCAGATTTCCCCAAAAGGACGAATAATCACTTTTAAGCTTACCTTGATAATTGTTGGTAATTATAAAATTAAGTTTTTGGATTAAATGATTTGAAAAAGGAATTCTGTTTTCCAACGATTTTAGAAAACTATAACCTTGAAGGATTTGAGTTATTCAATTTGTGGGAAATTGATGAACATAAGTCAGAGGCTTAGGAAATTGATGTTTTGGAAACTTGATGTGTATTTGGATGTTTTTGTACTGCATTGCACTGCTGTAGAAATGTATTTTCGTGCAAATATGTTAGCATATGAGCTGCTGCAGGTACAGGAATATTTGGCACGCGCTCATCAACACGGGCCGTGTTGCTGCACACGGGCACCCGTGTTGATCCCCTGTATTGATAAAGATAATGTGTTTTCTGGACACATTACAACATGGGCCGTGTTGCACAACACGGGCACCCGTGTTGAGCCTCTGTGTTGGCTTCTGGATTCTGTTTTCTGTGCATGCTGTTATGTACGGAATTGATTCTGTTTTGATGTGCAGTGTTTTATATGTTTTGAATATGCTGCTTATTGATTTCCTAGTGTTGTTGATGCTCGTATCGAATAACGTTTGTATGTTATGATACCAACACTACGTAGATTTTACGGTCATGCTTTTAGATAATGTTATCAAGCATGAATTATGATATAACTTGATATGATTGGTTGATGTTTAATAGTATGCTGAGTGGTTACATGCTATTCATATCGTGTTGTATTTGATATTGTTGATGTTACATGATATGGTTTATTGATGTTAATAGTATGCTGAGTGTTACATACTTTACATATCATGTTGCATTTGTTAATTCCCATTGTGTGGAATTAACATGGTGGCCAATATACGTGTCCGCGATTTAATGGAACGTTGAGGTGGTAGCCGTGTCCGCGATATAATGGAACGGTGAGTTATCCGTGACCCGAGAATTAATGGGGCGGTAGAATGGTACCACATGCATGGGTGTGTTGCATTATATTGAATATAACATGAATGGATGATTTTCCAATGTTGTATTTAATTGATTGTATGCATGTATTGTTGTTGAATTGTTAATGATGTTTGATGTTAATTATAAGTATGAAAAGTAATATATTATGAATATATGAATTGTAAAGGTGTTCGTAAACTATGAAACATGCTAACTGTTTGGGTGATGCTTATGGTTTTTCTGAATTGATTGTTATGAACGTATAATCAAATGTATAGTTGAGATGCTCACCCTTACTGTTGAATATTTCAGATTGAGGAGCTTCGTTCAGGTGCTTGGCGAAGGCTTGTTGTTTCTAGTTTATTCCCGTTTAAGTATTGTTCGGGTCATGCTCTGATAGTTGTAACTCCGGGAACGTTTGTTTGTCGAGCTGCTTTAGTCAGACTCGTTTATTCCTTATGTTTGTTATAATATGATGCTGATATATTCCAGGTGTTAATCCCTGACGATTTTGAAAATATTATAACATTGATTTTGTTAATTAAATTATTCCGCTGTGTAAACATGTATGAGTTGCTTCTATGTTATGCATGACAGGAACTTATTTTTGTAAAAAGAGAATTGTGACATCCTCGTTAATACATGTACTCTGAAAGTATGATTTTAATTATTTGCGAAATTTTATGCGGGGTTTCAGAGGTTGTTACACCTATGTGCTTAGGGCATGCCCTAAGCCAAGTGAGATGGCACCTATGTGTAATTCTAGGGCAAATCTTGCATTTTTTTTTGGTCTGGTGCGTTGCGTATTGGATACAGGATCAACAAAATTGACTTTTTATTTAAAAAATAATAATTACATCCAAATGTATTACATTAATAAAAAAAGAGATAAATCAGTGATCCCCCGGAACCCGGTAATGACCCCCGGTTCCGCATCCCCGTCCTCGCCTTTCCCGTGTTGGGTGTCGTCGCGTTTCCTGCTGTGGCAGGGTCGATGGCCCAGCGAAGTCAATGCGTTCCAGATCCATAAAATCAGTCAGATCTCCATATCTAGAAGATCCGCTTTGGTAAAGTCGGTTACCCATACCCTCAAAGTTTGGTCGTGTGGGCGGTGGGTGGGGTTCCATGGTGGGTCTGTAGCATTGATCGTCTGAGTACGGTGGATAGAAAGCAAATAGATCTTGGGGTGTTTGGTATTGAGGATGTTGGGTGGTTTGGTGATACTGTGGTTGATGGTAGGCTGGGTCGGTTTGTTCGTAATCTTCTGACATTCCCAGATCAGGGCTAAGGCTGGATGTTGAGGGGCCCATATTGGGATATACAGAAGACTGAAATTGTGTGTGGGGTATGCGGGTGTGTTGGTATTGTGATTGGTATTGTGGTTGGGTGTGAGGCATATGGGGTATTGGTACTGAGGTGGTGATTGTGGTTGGTTGTGGGGCATTTGAGTGTAGACTAGGCTCAGGCTACGTGACAGCCTTTGGGATGACATGCCTGAATGCATGTAACACTATTGGAAGTGATGGGAGGAGACTTACAAGATACAGTGTAGGTGCAGAGTAGGCGCAGGCTAGGTGGCAGCCTAAGGGATTACATATTTGCATGCATGTAACACAATTGGACATTAAGGGAGGCGCCATTGGACTTGGCGAAAGAGTACAAAAATGAAAGGTGTCGCCATCCCAATTGGCGAATAAGAGGTGTCATTAGTTGCAGACTAGGCTCAGGCTACGTGACAGCCTTTGGGATGCCATGCCTGAATGCATGTAACACTATTGGAGGTGATGTGAGGAGACTTACAAGATACAGTGTAGGTGCAAAGTAGGCGCATGCTAGGTGGTAGCCTAGGGGGTTACATATCTACATGCATGTAACACGATTGGACATTAAGGGAGGCGCCATTGGACTTGGAGAAAGAGTACAAAAATGAAAGGTGTCGACATCCCAATTGGCGAATAAGAGGTGTCATTGGTTGCAGACTAGGCTCGGGCTACGTGACAGCCTTTGGGATGCCATGCCTGAATGCATGTAACACTATTGGAGGTGATGGGAGGAGACTTACAAGATACAGTGTAGGTGCAGAGTAGGCGCAGGCTAGGTGACAGCCTAGGGGGTTACATATCTGCATGCATGTAACACGATTGGACATTAAGGGAGGCGCCATTGGACTTGGCAAAAGAGTACAAAAATGAAAGGTGTCGCCATCCCAATTGGCGAATAAGAGGTGTCATTGGTTACAGACTAGGCTCAGGCTACGTGATAGCCTTTGGGATGTCATGCATGTAACACTATTGGCAGCCTTGGGGGGTTAAATCCTTACTTAATTGAAATTCAGTATGAGATTTTTAGTCTTACGTTTATCATAACATTGATTCACTTAATCTATCAAACCTTCCAACCTTCAAACATTCATACAATCAAACCTTCAAACCTTCAAACCTTCAAACAATTAAACATACAAACCTTCGAATAACTCATAAACTTCAAACATTCCAACCTTCAAACCTTACAACCTTCAAACCTTCATACAATCAATAAACTTCAAACATTCCAACCTTCGAATAACTCATAAACTTCAAACATTCCAACCTTAAAACCTTCAAACAACCCTACGCAATGGCCTCTGCACCATAATATGTCGTCAAAGCACATTCAATGGTGAGACATACATTTGTCCCACCGCTGGGTTTTTGTTTAGAGACACAGACAACATCTGATTTCTTTTAAACGGGAAAGCCAATTTCTCGTACTTCAAAAAACGATTGGAGGCCAAACTTGGACGAGGCCCGGTGACATAGATATTTTATCAGAATCCAATTTTTTTGGAAACAACCAAATAATTTTTTATAAGGTTGAAGTTCAAGATGACGAGGATCTCCAGAATATGTTTTCCAGCCATGTGTATTCTGGGTACGACTCTATTGAGTTGTACATTATGCTGCTAGAGCCTCAGGTGACACAAGTGGTTGATCCTTTGGAGAATGAACAAGCTGAGGTAGATGCAGTTGATGAAGAAGAAGAAGATGACGAGTTAGAGTTTGATGAAATGGTGAATGATGATTCTGATGATGATGGCATACCTAGTATTCCTGCAAACGAGATCTACACACCACCTCCGCACATGACAAACTTCAACATGGGCGGAGATGAACCGTCTACTGACTTATTTTTCAATCCATATATGCAGTCGGATGAAAATTTAAAAGAGAAGGACAAGTTTCGTAACAGAGAGGAATGCATCAGAGCCATAAAAAAAATTCCACATGCTCAACTCGGTTGATTTTAAGGTGGACCGTGTCAACCCAGAAAGGTACAAGATCAAGTGTGTCCACCCTAACTGTATGTTCAAGCTGACTGCATCATACAGATTAAGAGGTGATTGTTGGGTCATAGGTTTCATGACTACCCACACTTGTGTAAGTTCTACCCAATCAAAGGACCACCGAAAACTTAATTACGATCTCATCTGTCAAGAAATCCTACCACTGGTCAGCAACGACCCATCTTTGAAGGTGAAAACAATCATCTCCCACATCACCACGGTTTTTAACTATACTCCGTCTTACCGTAAGGCGTGGTTAGCAAAGACTAAGGCGATTGAAAAGGTGTACGAAAACTGGGAGGAGTCATACCAAGAACTTCCTCGCTACCTGAATGCACTCAAGACGTATTCTTCGGGTACTGTTTATGTTCTGGAAGCAGTGCCAGCATACGCCCAAGATGGTAGTCTACTAAACGGCAACAAAATATTCAGTCGAGTGTTTTGGGCATTTCAACCTTGCATCACAGGGTTTGCATCATGCAAACCAATTATACAAATTGATGGGACTTGGTTGTATGGGAAGTACAAAGGCACGCTACTGATGACAGTTGCATAAGATGGAAACAACAACATTTTCCCCATTGCCTTTGCCCTTGTCGAGGGGGAGACCGGTGGTGCTTGGAGCTTTTTTCTGAAAAATCTGCGGACACACGTGGCTCCTTAACCAGATCTCTGTTTGATCTCGGACAAACATGCCTCCATTGAAAGTGCCTACAATAATCCTGCAAACGGTTGGCATGACCCTCCTTCTACGCATGTCTATTGCGTTAGGCATATCGTCCAGAATTTCACGAGGGAGATCAAGGAAAAAACACTAAGGAAAGCGGTTATGAATGCAGGATATGCATTGACACAACCCACATTTAAATATTACCGCAACTAGATCCGTTTGTCAAATCCAGAAGCCGGTAGGTGGATCGACAATATTCTGGTGGGAAAATGGACAAGGTCATACGACAATGGCCAAAGATTGGGGCACATGACAACGAATCTTATTGAATCGATGAATGGGGTATTCAAAGGCATACGAAACCTCCTGATCACTGCTTTGGTAAAATCTACGTATTTTAGGATGGCTGCGTTATTTTCCAAAAGAGGTGAAATATGGAATGCGGTGTTGCAATCATGACAACTATGGAGTGAAAGCTGCATGAAATACATTAAGGCAGAAAGTGCCAAAGCCAACACTCATATGGTTATACGGTTTGACCAACACAACCACAAATTCATTGTTAAAGAGACAATCGACCACAACGAAGGCCTGCCAAGACAAGAATATAGGGTCATGCTACCTTCTCGTTGGTGCGATTGTGGCAGGTTTCAAGCATTTAGTATGCCTTGCTCTCATGTCATTGTCGCTTATGCTCATACCCATCAAGATGCGCTGCAACTTCTGTCACACATTTACAAATCTGAAACGTTGCTCAACGTTTACAACAACAACTTTCCTTTGGTAGCAAAACCAGATTATTGGCCTGCATACGACGGCGAAATAGTGTGGCACAATGACCAAATGCGAAGGAACAAGAAGGGTCGTCCCAAAAGTAAGTGCATCACAACAGAAATGGACGATCTTGACAAGCTGGAAAGAAAGTGTGGTTTATGCCGTCAGGTCGGACACAATCGCAAAAATTGTCCGAATCAGGCGTCTGCCTCGACCACATAAAAATTGTAATACATAAAATCTTTCCTTAATTTTGTTGTAAACATTAGGTTTTTCCGTTAACAGATTTTGCTACAATAAATATTACGCGTACAAGAAAAATAGACAATATTCCGTCTACGAAATTACAACTGTTAACACAATTTCATCTGACCCATGCATCATCAACATTACATCGCTGTCTATTTTGACTTCCTCCAACCATACATTAGGTCTTCCTGTCGCATGTGAGGTTGTTGTTCGTTTTCGCTGGATCCTTCGAATTTTTCCCCCTCCGCAATGTCTCCATCTAGCCATCACATCAACTCCCGCTTCAGACGCTCCATGGAGTGAATGTGCCAGAATTTCATTTTCATCGCAGGTTTCGTGGCGGAGAAGATAACGTAACCATCTCTGCTAAAAATCATGGGCGACGTCATGACGCAAATAACAGAGTAAAAAATAAAAAAACAGTGCGAGAAAGTGTGAGAAATTTCGGAGAAACGGACGAATTATTTATAAAACAGCATTTTGCCCTAGTTTTGCCCTAGGAGCCAAGTGAGATGGCGCCTCCTCTCAATTTTAAAGTGCATGCGCCATCTCACTTGGCTAAAAGTGAGAGGAGGCTCCAAGTGAGATGGTGCCTAGGGAAAAACTAGGGGTGGAGGCGCCAAGTGAGATGGCTCCTCCTTTGGGGAGTCATCTGAAACATGGTTATTTGCGTAATTTTTTCCGAAACGCGGTTATTTGCGAAATATTATTTTAATACTTGGTTATTGTAAAAAAAATTCTTTATTTTCTGTATTTTCCTATTCATGTACCTCTCTCAAAGCATTGTAATAGCCTAGGGTTTTATTTTTCGCTTTTTACTTTCCGCATATTTACCGCTTTCCTATTTTACTATATTATTATTAGTAATTAGGTCATGTATGGCAAGATAAAAATAAATCGATAAATAACCCTAATCAAACATTAAAATAACTGAAAACAAATTACTTCACACACTCGCACCTCTAGGGTAACCTCCCTTGTTGCCTAAGATGACAAAACAGTCATGTCCCTCGAACGCGGGGACGCTTTAGCAAAGTCCCTCGAAAATAAAGATCATAGTCCCTCGATGACCCTTTCGATGTTGACTTCAATAAATGATCTAGTCCCTTAACGATAATTGCTAAAGCGTCCTTACGAGTTTCCTTCGATGACTGTACAATGACCCACGCTTGTCCCTTCACATCCAACGATAGGGCTTCTTACTAATTAATGATAGGATAGCACTATCTAAAAGAGGAGGAAAATACAAGAAAGACCTTGAGTAGGTAGACCGTTGTTAATTGCTTGCTCACAAACATTTCAAAACAAAAACCTTTCACACAAACACTTTCAAATATTAAAAAAAACACTTTGTACGCATTCTCGAGGACAGATACGAGAATCATTACAAAGTTTCCTCACATTGGCATTTCAAAATATTTTTCAAACACACATTCACAAAGCAATTTTCAAAACAAAGTGAGTTAGCGATTAAGAGCCCGTAGATGACTACAAATGAAAAGGGTGCTAACACCTTCCCTTTTAATAACCTACCCCCCGAACTCAAAATCGAAAAAGGTCTTTCCTATTCTTTTCACCCTTTCCTTATTAGATAAAAGAAAAGCCACTGGCGACTCTAGCTATTCGCAACATTTGCGATAAAATGCAAAACCAAGTCAGTTCTCCCACCGTATTACACTCATCATCATGAGTCTTGTGGACTCATAGCTTATAATTCTCTCAAAGCCTCAACTAGAGAAGATTGGTATTTTGATAGTGGCTGCTCCAGACACATGACTGGGGTTAAGAGATTTCTAGTGGACATCAAACCACGTGCCACTAGCTATGTCACTTTTGGAGATGGGTCAAAGAGTGAAATCAAAGGTGTGGGAAAGGTGGATTATGCTGGACAACAGAGTCTTGATAATGTGTTGTTTGTGGAAGGGCTAGCAGCAAATCTGATAAGTATCAGTCAACTCTATGATCAAGGTCTCAAAGTTAATGTTACTCAATCAAAATGCCTGATTACAATGATAATAATGAAGTGCTTATGAGAGGAACCAGGTCAAAAGACAACTACTACCTATGGAATTCTCCAGATTGTCTCTTAACATGCTTATTGTCAAAAGATGATGAAGTAAGCATATGGCATCAAAAGCTTGGACATCTACGTCTGAAGGGTGTGAAGAAGATCCTGTCAAAAGAAGCTATTAGAGATATTCTCAAACTGAAGATTGATGAAGGAAAAATTTATGGTGAATGTCGAATTGGGAAGCAGACAAAGATGTTCCATAAGAAGATTCAACATCTTGCTACCTCAAGAGTTCTAGAGCTTCTTCACATGGACTTGATGGGGCCTATGCAGGTGAAAAGTCTTGAAGGAAAAAGGTATGCTTATGTTGTTTTTGATGACTACTCGAGATTCACTTGTGTGAAGTTCATCAAATAGAAATCTGAGGTGTTTGAAGGGTTCAAGGAACTATGTCACAAGCTTCAAAGAGAAAAAGGCTGGGGTGTCGTCAGAATCAGAAGTGATCACAGGAAGTAATTTGAGAATAGTAAATTTGAGGAGTTTTATGCATCTGAGGGGATTAGTCATGAGTTTTCCTCACCCATCACTCCTCAACAAAATGGTGTGGTTGAGCGAAAGAACAGGGCTATTCAAGAGTGTGCAAGAGTTATGCTTCATGCGAAGAAATTACCCCTTCACTTTTGGGATGAAGCCATGAACATTGCTTTCTATATTCACAACAAGGTAACAATCAGAACTGGAACTTATGTTACTCTATATGAATTGTGGAGAGGAAGAAAGCCAATTGTTAAGTACTTCCATGTCTTTGGAAGTAAATGTTATATTTTAGCTGATCGTGAGCCAAGAAGAAAGTTGGATGCTAAGAGTGATGAAGGAATTTTTCTGGGATACTCTATTAATAGTAAAGCTTATAGAGTATTCAACTCCAGAACCAAGGTGATGATGGAATCCTCAAATGTTATTGTAGATGACTCAACTAATGAAGATGATGTCCCAGAAGAAGTTGTGACAACTATTCCTACAGGAGGTGTGAGTGGTGAAGAAAATGTCACAATATCTTCCAAGACGTTGCAAGTCCAAGTGTTGATCCTAAAGTTGAGTAACCTCAGGTAACTGACAAAGGACCCTCTCTTAGAATTCAAAAGGATTATCCTAAGGAATTGATAATAGGAAATCCTAGACAAGGATTAGTTACCAGATCAAGGGAAGTTGTATCAAATGCTTGTTTTGTGTCAAAGATTGAGTCTAAGAATGTGAAGGAAGATTTGACTGATGAATTTTGGATCAATGCTATGCAAGATGAGCTTGTTCAGTTCAAAAGAAATAAAATCTGGGACTTAGTACCAAGACCTGAAGGGGAGAACATCATTGGTACAAAATGGGTGTACAAGAACAAGACTGATGAGCAAGGAAGTGTCATCAGAAATAAAGCCAGACTGGTTGCTCAAGGGTACACTCAAATTGAGGGAATAGATTTTAATGAAACATTTGCTCCTGTGGCTCATTTGGAGTATATTAGATTTCTTCTTGGTGTAGCCTGTCACCTAAGGTTCAAGCTGTATCAAATCGATGTCAAGACTTCCTTTCTAAATGGGTACTTGAATGAAGAAGTTTATGTTGAGCAACCAAAAGGATTTGTTGATCCTTCTTTTCCAAATCATGTGTTCAGACTGAAGAAGGCCTTGTATGGACTGAAGCAAGCTACCAGAGCTTGGTATGAAAGATTGACTGAATTTCTAGTCAGTCATGGATACGGAAAGGGTGGAATTGACAAGTCTCTCTTTGTCAAACATGAAGCTGGAAAGTTGTTGATAGCTCAGATATATGTGGATGAAATTGTTTTTGGAGGAATGTCGGATGACATGGTTCAACATTTTGTCAGACATATGCAATCTAAATTTGAGATGAGTTTGGTAGGTGAACTGGCTTACTTCCTTGGATTGCAAGTCAAGCAGATGGAAGACTCCAATTTTCTTTGTCAGAGTAAATATGCAAGAAATATTGTGAAGAAGTTTGGGTTAGAAAATTCCATCCAGAAGAGAACTTCAACTCCTACACATATGAAGTTATCTAAAGATGATAAAAGGGTTAGTGTTGATGAAAGTTTGTATAGAAGCATAATTGGAAGCCTTCTATATCTTACTGCTAGTAGACCAAACATCACATTTATTGTTGGAGTATGTGCAAGATATCAAGCAGAACCTAAGGTAAGTCACATTAATTAAGTAAAGAGGATTCTGAAGTATGTGAATGGAACATGTGACTATGGTATGTTGTACTCCCATGATACACATTCCTCGTTGGTGGGATTTTGTGATGCTGATTAGGACGAAAGTGATGATGATAGGAAAAGTACCTGTGGAGGTTGCTTCTTTATGGGAAGTAACTTGATCTCATGGTTCAGTAAGAAGCAAAACTGTGTTTCTCCATCTACTGTTGAAGTTGAGTACATTGCAGTAGGAAGCAGTTGCTCTCAACTGGTATGGATTAAATGAATTTTGTCTGAATACAATGTCACACAAGATGCTATGATATTGTTTTACAATAATTTAAGTGCTATAAATATTTCCAAAAATCATATTCAGCATAGTAGAACCAAGCACGTTGGCATCAGACATCACTTCATCAGAGATTTTGTGAAGGACAAAATCATTAAACTCGAGCATGTCAAAACCGAGAATCAGCTTGCTGATATCTTTACAAAAGCTCTTGATGCTTCTCAGTTCGAGAACCTAAAGAGGATACTTGGGATCTGTATCTATGAAGAGCTATAGCAATTACTGTTGGTGTTGCATCTTGTGTTGAGGATGCTAAGTATGGTGTTGCACCTAATGAACATTCTGCCAGTGCTTTCGAGGAACGAGAACACGCTGCTACATGAGAGCTGATCATGGGATTTTGCTTGGATCTATCTTATGGTCCTGTTTATTTTGGTTTATGATTATGTAAGGGCTAAATGTGCAAGATATTTTTGAATTGCACCCTACCTCTATAACTTTAGGTGCTTAAATTGTTTTTTGCTAATATTATCTACTTACCTTTGTCACATTATGGCTACAAAGGGGGAGTAGTATGATATTGAGGGTGTTGGAGTTGACAACATTTTCTGTTTTAAGATAGCATGTATTGACTTGATGGGGAGTTCCTATTGTTTTGAAGAGATGTCTTGACATCATCGTGTGAGAACTTAAGCGTTCTCTATTTTCGGTGCAGTTGTGTTAGTAGATCAACTAACTACTAACTATGTGTGTGTGCTGCTAATTTTTGTGCTGCTAACCTTGCATATATGTTTTTCCACTGTTATAGCTCTGATGTGTATGTTTGATTTATTTTCAAGCATATTTTTGTGTAAGGGTTGTTTAAGTGTTTTAGCTAAAATGTAACAAAATGAGAGATTGTTATTTCTCTGAAGTTATGATTGGCTTACGTTTTGGTAAAACCATTTTAGCAGCAACATGTTGAACAAGATGTTCCAACTTTCTATTTTCAACATGTCGAGAAGGATGTCCCAACAAGGAGTTAGGACA
This sequence comes from Vicia faba, assembly GCA_948472305.1. Classification (NCBI taxonomy): domain Eukaryota; kingdom Viridiplantae; phylum Streptophyta; class Magnoliopsida; order Fabales; family Fabaceae; genus Vicia; species Vicia faba. The sequence continues at coordinate 986,978,937 of OX451738.1, forward strand.
TCGCGTCTGCAACAAGCTGGCAGTGTGGATAAGTTAATTTTTAGCGATATTCAGAGAATATTCAGTTAGCTTATGTGGCGTCCAAGATTGAGAAATCAGAATATTCTTATATTGGTTTTCGAGGATTTGATTAGTTTCTAAATATGGAGATTTATTAGGAAACTAATGATTGAAGACCTATTTTCTTAGAGGACTTTTTGTAGACTTTGTGCAGCCTCACTGTTGCGGTTTTGAAGCCCAATCCAGTCTAGGATAAATTAATAAATAGACTGGATTATACCTAGTATTAGGTGGAATTTACGGATGTATTTGTGTTAGGGTTTTTAGAATCCTTATTTTTGGATTGTAAGTTTCCTTTTAGATGTTCAGAAGCTTTTAAGCATTGAACATATTGTGTGTCAATTCTCATAAGCTTTTAAGCATTGAGTCTTGCGTGTTTTGGAAGTATAGCTTCCGATTGTTTTTGTTCTCTACTTGTGTTTAGAGTTTGCTCCAATTGCTGAGTGTAATTGAAGATAGATTTAAGGAGGGCCTCATACCTAGGTGAGTCCTAGGTAGAAGTTAAGCAAAGGGTAGGGATTAAATGCATAGACTATAAACAGGAGGTTTGATGTAAGGTTTGCAAATTGATACTATCATAGTTAATTTTTTCCTTGGCTTGGTAGCCCCTAGAGTAGGAAGGTTGTTCCGAATTGGGTAAACATATCTTGGGTTATTTACTTTCAACACTGTTTTATTTGTCATTACATCTTGTTGTTGTGTGTGAAGTCGGATCCAGTGTCTCGAAATCTCTTAGGACATCCAGGATCTGATAACCAGAATTTTAGACTTCAATAATCAAAGGAGATTTGGGAGATTGAATGGTAAAATTGAACCTTTTCAGAACCAATAAGTCAATAATGTAATTTCTTAAAGTCAGCTTGGTACCATTACCAGTCATAGCCGTCAAACTAGAGATTAAATTAATTGAACTCTTCCAAGAAACTAGTTTATTTTGAAATCTGGCATTATTTATAACCTGTCAAATGGTGCTGATGATGTTGACAATACATGCCTGCACCATGACCCTGAACTGAGGATGATAGTTCCTCTCACACAAAATCCAAATCTCTTGAACTGAATTGTAGGAAAGAGGTAAGTTTAGAGCATCAACAACCACATCTAGATTATGTTATCAAAGGAGAAATCAAAAACAAATGGACATAATCCTCATGGTTGTGCATACAGATATTGCAGATTGAGGGAAGCTGACACCCTCTCAAAATCAAATTATCATCAGTTGGTAATTTGTTATGCATTAGCCTCCAAGCAATGAGGTATTTGGATAGAGGGATGTCCTTGTTCCAAATGAACTTAGACCATCTATACCTGTTAGGAGACAAGTTTCTGGACTTGAAAATGTAGGCCTCAAGTAAAGAAAGCACATCAAAATCAGAATGTTTCTAGCAGGTGATGTCCTTTTTGGGCTCGGCGAGCATAATAACTTTCTCAACAAGGTTTTTCAAAGAAGGAAATTAAGCATCCATGTCAGAAGGAATAACCCAGATATTGTTCACAAGGAGATCACTAACCAAAATGTTGTATTTGTTCTTTCAGTAGATTTTCTGGAATTCACCACATGTCATGAGACTAAGGCAAACTTTGTGAACAAGTTATTTAGAATAACCAAGTTGGAGAGTCTCCCATTATAATAAACCATACAGTCACCAACATCTGAATTCAAAAATATACTCTAATTTGTATTTGGATTTACGTAAATTTTCTTACGATACAATGTATGAGGATTAAATAATTTTATGACTATTTATAAATCTATAATTTTAAATTAGTGGATTACCATGTATGTATAAGATTCTTTGAATGTATGATTTTCAAATTTTGAATTTAAAACATTACTATATAAATTTTATTTGGATTAAATAAAATTTAATACTTCGTAGCGTGGTATTTATACATCATCTTTACAAATCATGAAACTCAAGTTCAAGCGATGAGAATTTTTTTAGTTTTTTTGATTGACTTCAATATTTTATTGCTCCTTTCTCTTGTCAATAGATGATTTCCTTTGGATTTCATAACTTGTCTCTTTACGACTCCGTGTAATCGTCAGACAAGTTATTAAATCAAAAGAAAAATATTTACTGATCTAATCTAAATTTAAGTGATTTTTTCTTTATATTTAGTATTAGTGAAAATCATCTTTAAAAATTCGAAAATATTTTTCGGAGATGCACTTCCGAACACATCTATCAATATGTTTTGGAAGTGTATTTCCGAAGACACTCTTTTTCCATGTTTTATAACATAAATGTTGGATTTGAATTTTTTGAGATAGTTTCGGAGTTGCACTTGTGAAACATGCTAATAGGTTATTTCGGATGTGCATCTCTGAAATTACCTTTTCTATATCAAAATATTGTCTGGTCACCTATTCCAACTATTTCATTCATTTTCCATTCTTCCATAAACAAAATTCTTATAAACCTTCAATCATTTTCAATAGATTTTTCGTCTCCAAATTAAATTTCAAGTATTTGAGTATAGCAAAGATAACATAAAAAATTACAATTTGAAGTAAACTTATATTATTTCATTACACATTTTCTGCATTGAGACTAATTTATTGAAGATTAATAACTAATCTGTAGTGCGTAATTAATCTGCAGTGCGTAATCTCTACTGCAATTTCTCTTGTGTTTTTTTATAAAGATCCACATTCAAGTAAAGCATTCATGTTTTCAAAATATCAGCATGAATATAAAGTGGTGAAGGTTAAAACATAAGTGTGGTTAATGTAATTTTAGACTGATGCGATCAAATATTTATTATTGTATATAAGTTGCTTGCCGTCGTGTCGTAACATATGGGAATTGGAATGTTCAAATGACGGCTCTACTCATAATTCTTAGGATTGTTACATATTTTTTTTTTCGAGGATTGAGGCATATGGTGTATGCTACATGGCCAAAACATTTCCATACTGAAATTAGTATAATGATTTTTCTTATCGTGTACTCATAAGGAGTAACTTTTAATGTTGTTTTATATTTTTTTTATTGTGCACTGTTATTTATTATTGTAAGATAATTTATGCCGTGTTTTTCATTCATGTGATAGTCATTTATATACACAGTACAAATATGTGGTTATGATTCTAATAATCATTGGTAATCAATACTAATAATAATCTTTTTATATTTACATATCTAATACACCCCCGTAGTCGAAACTGGAGGTGAACGAATATTGAGACTATCACGAAAGTCATCAAAGAGTTGCAACGGAAGTCCCTTTGTGAAGATGTCAGCAATCTGAAAACGCGAGGGAATGTGAAGAACGCGTACTTGACCGCAAGCAACTTTCTCACGCACGAAATGTATATCCATTTCAATATGTTTGGTGCGTTGATGTTGAACAGGATTGTCGGAAAGATAAACCGCGCTGATGTTGTCACAATATACCAGAGTAGCTTTTGTGACAGGACAACATAGTTCCAAGAGTAAGTTGCGTAACCAACATGATTCAGACACAACATTAGCTACGCCTCTATATTCGGCTTCGGCACTTGAATGAGACAAGGTATGTTGGCGTTTTGCGGACCATGAGATCAAGTTGTCACCGAGATAAACACAGTAGCCGGAGGTAGATCTTCTTGTGTCAGGACAACCGGCCCAATCTGCGTCTGTGTAAGAAATGAGCTTGTCGACAGATGAAGGGTACAGATGAAGGCCGAGATCTACGGTACCATTAATGTAACGAATAATGCGTTTCAAGGCAGACATGTGTTGAGTTTTTGGATCATGCATAAATAAACATACCTGCTGAACTGCATATGAGATGTCTGGTCGAGTGAATGTTAAGTATTGCAATGCTCCGGCAAGGCTACGATATTCGGTTGGATCATGGTAAGGGTTACCGGATGAACCACTGAGTTTCGCCTTTGTGTCTACTGGTGTGGGGGATGGTTTGCAGGAGGACATACCAGCTCGTTCGATAATTTCTTCTGCATATTTCTTTTGAGAAAGAAAAAGGCCTTCGGGATGTTTGGTGACAGAAATACCCAGAAAATAACTTAAAGGCCCCAGATCCTTCATGGAGAATTCGGAACTCAATTGTGCCATGATAGATTCTCTAAGAGTGTCAGATGATGCAGTAAGAATAATGTCATCCACATACAAAAGAATATAAGCTATATCATTGCCATGATGATATATAAAAAGAGAGTGGTCAGAAATACTGTGAGAGAAGCCCATTGTAGCTACATAATCAGTAAAGCGCTGGTACCAGGCGCGAGGTGCTTGTTTCAGACCATATAGAGATTTCTTCAATAAACAGACATGATCAGGAAATTGAGAATGACGAAATCCAGGAGGTTGATGCATGTATACGGTTTCATGAAGGTTCCCATGCAAGAAAGCATTTTTAACATCTAATTGATGAAGACACCATGATTTAGATAAAGCAACACTTAGAACCGTTCGAATGGTAGCCGGTTTGACCACCGGGATGAATGTGTCACCACAATCAATACCTGTTTGTTGATTTGCACCATTACCTACAAGGCGAGCTTTGTATCTCTCAAAAGATCCGTCAGATTTCTTTTTATGCCTGAAAATCCACAAACTTCGAATAACATTAGCATTAGACGGACGAGGAACTAAGTCCCACGTCTTATTTTCAATAAGAGCATCATATTCGTCTTTCATGGCCATTTTCCAATTTTGATCATTTAATGCATCAATGGGATTTGTAGGTAGAGGGGATATGGAGGTTGAGGTTGATGTATGGAGATTGAAGAGTTTGCGAGGTTTGACGATACCGTGTTGGGCTCTGGTTGTCATTTGAGGGGAGAGGGGCTGATTTTGTTGTGAAGGTGGAGGAGTCGGAAGTGATGTAGTGGATGGGGATGAGACGATATTTGGTAATAATGGGTTTAGAGGTGATGTTGTGGATGGGGCTGATGTTATGGTTGGTGAGGTGGGATTGTGGGAGGGTGACGAAGGCGAATTCAAAGAAGATGGTGATGGTTGGTAAATGTTTGTTTGAACTGGTGTAGTTAGGGGTGAAGTGCGATTTTGATGGTTAGAGGAGGGAGCACTATAGGAATAGGATGGAAGGAAGGGTGTGTCGTCATCCAAAAAATTATAACCAACCGTTGTAGGAACATTTGGATTAGAAAACGGAAGCTTAGTTTCATCAAAAATGACATGCCGGGAAATAAATATTTTACGGCTAGATAAATCATAGCATTTATATCCTCTATGATTTGAGGGATATCCTAAGAAGACACAAGGTGTAGACCGAGCTTGTAACTTATTTCTATATGATGAAGGGATGAGAGGATAGCAAAGACATCCAAAGACACGAAGGTGAGTATAGGCCGGATCTTTTTGGTAGAGTATTTTAGTGGGTGATTGAAGGGAAAGCTTTTTATTTGGAAGGATATTATGTAGGTAAGTGGCCATGTGTAGTGCATGATGCCACATTGATGGAGGTAAAGAGGCATGGGCGAGAAGGGTACGGATGATGTTATTTATGGTACGAATTTTTCTTTCGGCTTTTCCATTTTGTGAGGAGGTGTGAGGACACGAAAATCTAAAAGACATTCCATTTTTTTTACAAAAATTATGAAACATAGTGTTATCATATTCTTTACCATTGTCACATTGGAAACATTTAATTTTTCTTTCAAATTGTGTTTCAATGTGAGTTCTAAATTGAAGAAAAATGGAATGAACCTGAGATTTTGTATGAATTGGAAAAGTCCATAAAAAATTTGTGTAATCGTCAAGAAATAACACATAGTAACGATGACCTTCTGAACTAAGAATTGGTGAAGTCCAGAGGTCGCTGTGCACAATATCAAAAGGCATAAAAGTACGAGACACATAGCTATAAAAGGGAAATTTTATTTGTTTTCCAAGAGGGCGTGAATTACAAAAGTAATTGTTCCGAGACTTATTACATCGGAGAAAGTTGTCTCTGTGTAGAGAACTTAAGATAGTAGCTCCTGGATGTCCTAAACGGTTGTGCCATAATTCTGTGGATATTGCGGCAAAGGTGGATGGTGGTAAGGTTTTATTAGGTGGTCTTGTGGCAATGGGATAGAGGTCACCAGAACTGTTACATCTCATTAACAGTATTCCTGTATGAAAATCCTTCACAGAAAAACCAAAAGGATCAAATTCAACCGACACATCATTATCTATGGTAAATTTACGAACAGAGATAAGATTTTTTATGAGTTTTGGTGCATGTAAAACATTAGGTAATTTTAGTAAATGAAGGGAATTTGGTAATGATGCATGTCCACAACCAATTACAGGAATATTTTGACCACTACCGACAATAATATTATTACTCATATTGAAATAGGACGAGAGATTACCTCTGTTGGCCGTCATATGCGAGGTTGCTCCGGTGTCCATGTACCACTGATCATCAGGAGTAGAAAGTGAGAGAGTATGCATGGCAGCTTGAATATCTGTTGGAGCATATGAGGAGGTTGGCGCTGTGTTGGCGACATAAGCTTGATTTGGAGCATATGAGGAGGTTGGCGCTGTGTTGGCGATATAAGCTTGATGAGATGGCTTGGGACCAAGGATGCCGGGTTGTTCCTTTGGATTTCTTGCTGTTGGATACGGACAAGGTGGTGTAGCCCATGGTTGCCATGGCGGGGAGCTCCATTGTTGATATTGATTTGGGTATGGCGGATAAGCCCACTGCTGATGCGGGTAATATGGTGAAGGCCATTGCTGTTGCGGAGCACGACCTCCGCCACGTCCATTGTTTCGCCCTCGGCCTCGTCCACGCTGTCCTCTGCCATTGTTTCGGCCACCACGGTTGTGGTTACTGTTGTTACCGCGGTTAGGACGGGATGCCGATGAATTAACTGATGCGTCATTGTGAGACGCCATGAAAGATGAATTTTCGACTGAGCTTGACACCTTTTTCTGCAGTGCTGTTTCTTCCAAAATGATCATGGAACGAGCTTTATAGAACTGAGGAAGTGAATCAGCATGACGAATTTGAGATCCCACAGTAGCATATGCATCGGTTAGTCCCGAAATGAGTTGAAGAACTAAACGTTTATTCGATACAGGGGCACCAATATTAGCGAGTTGATCAGAGAGGGATTTGAGATGCTGACAGTAGGAGGAAGCATCAGAGAATTGCTCCATATGAGTTTGCGAAAATTCTTGCTCTAGGTAGAGAGCCCTAGAATTCTTGTTATCATAAAAGATGTCGAATAAGCGATTCCACGCGATTTCAGCGGTGGAATTATGTTCGATGATAGTGTTGAGAAGATCATCGGAGATTGTTCCATATATCCACTGCAAAACAACAGCGTCGAGACGAAGCCATAACTGTGGATCGGTAGTTTTGAGAGAGGGATCTGCGACTGGTTCAGAGGGATTGATATGGTCAATTACTTGAAAAACTCGAGCATGAATTTTGAAAAGTTCTGACCACGTGTTATACGTGCCCTTTTCAATGCTCAGAGTAATCTTGATGAAATTAGTAATATTTGGGACAGTGAGAGCAGGGTGAATCGGTGTAGGAGTGGTAGGTGGTGGAGGAGGGTCGGTATGACCGGATGATTTCGGGGAAGAGTTGTTGTTAGAGGAATCAGAAGTGGTAGTCATGGCTGTTTCGCGGTAGTTGAAGAGAAAAAGAATGAGGGATAGAAAGGAAGAAGGTTTACGGCTGATTTTAGGGTTTGGAACAAACCAAGACTGATACCATGTAAGATAATTTAGGCCGTGCTTTTCATTCATGTGATAGTCATTTATATACACAGTACAAATATATGGTTATGATTCTAATAATCATTGGTAATCAATACTAATAATAATCTTTCTATATTTACATATCTAATAATTATAAAATAATATTAACGATAATAACAATAACAAAAGAATAAAAAACAAATTAAATCTGTAACACATGACATAGCACATATTAGTGATATTTTATTTCTCTTCAACATATAATATGATATAATAGCTTTTGAACATGCAATATGATTATCCAAATGAGACACTATGCTTGTTTCCACTCATGTGTACAATAAGTTACACTCTCAATAGCTCTGGTATTTTGTTTGATAGGTTAGCTTGAGCTACATCCCTTTTGAAAGGTCCAAGGTTTCAAAGATTATGGTTTCATGCTTTGACACATAATTTTAGGTAACACTCAAAATACTATGTCATCCTCTATTGAACGGCATTGATGATACCCTGAACATACTTGAAATCCTGAAGAATGATTGTGCTGCTGAAATATAAATGGATAGATTGTGACTCATCCGTGACTGCTACTCTCTTTTCTTGAGTCATGTATATGTTCCATTTGTTTGGTTGAAGTAAATTTTTGTGCATTTGTATAATGTTGTCGATGAGTGTGAGTATCTAGTCACGTTTAGGATAGTTTGAATTTGATTTCAAAGAGTTAGTTACATCAGTCAACAAGTTAGTTCCAACCTCCATTAAATTTTAAAAATAAGTCTTCCGCATTAACATAAACAAACTATATTTTTCTAGAATCAGAAACTCTGCAATGAATTTGCTACATATTAGCTACGATTTTAACTACCGATTAGCTATAAAATTTTATGGTTTCAAGTATGATGTTGATCTTAGCAATGTGTTATGACACGTCAGCATCTTGTCACGTTGGCACTACCACGTGGTGTGCCGCATTAGCTTCTATTAACCGCCATTGAGATAAAGGACCAAAAGTGTGGACAAAAAATATTATGAGGTTCATTCTTTAAAGAAATATTTTTTAGGAACTAAATACGAAGTTTAAGATATTTAAAGAACCAGAAACACATTGGCTATTGACTGCAAAGCTGCAAGAAACAAACACCGTAACACGTTAGCAGTCTGACGCTAAGGTACAAACTACAATCTATAAACTATATAGTAACTAAAGTATATGAGTATGACATATTTTTAGTATATCTTTCTACTCCTTCCGTCTCAAAATAAGTGTCATATTTAGAGAAAAAATTATTCCAAAATACTTGTCACTTTAGATTACCAATGCAATTTTATATTTAATCTTTCCATTGTACCCTCTAATAAATACTCTTAATTTACTTTTTTCTCACTTAAAATTAATGATAATTTGAATACACCAATAGTTCATTAGGATAATATGGTAAAATTAAAATTCCCTCTTTCATTTATTATTGTTTCTTAATCTGTATGAAATAGTTAATTGCGACAAATAATATGGGACATAGTTATATTATTTTTTCTATCTTATTCTAGTTCTACTATCTACTTTTTCTTTTTGAAAAAGTTTAATATTATTATACCCCAATTTTTTCCACTAAGATCCCTCATCATTTCATATGATCACAATGCATCAAGACCACATATTACGGTTGGTTCTCTCTTCTACTCTCTCCTATCTTTAAGTTTGCTCTTGAGGGATCACCAAGTACCCTAATTGTGTATCTTGTATATATGCGATTTATATATTACTGACCTCTAACCAAAATCCAAAAATATGTCTTATTTATTTTGTTTCTTATAGAGGACATGGCTTCTAATCAAGAAATTCAGGTGATGATTCTCCAATTAGGGTTGTGGATTGTTCAGACCAAAGATTGGTTCTCAAAGGCCTATTTTTCAGAGTTGTGATCTATAATCTTATGCACATTATCCTCAAGCTTTATTCAGCATGGTGAAGGCAAGTTTGGTTGCTGAATTCTCAAGACTCTTCGAGATAGGTTCATGTGTTTATTTCCATGTCTTCTTCGACAAGTAGTATCAGGTTCTGACGAGTGTGAACATGGTTTAATCAAGATTTCATTATCTTAAGTTTATATGTGCTTAAGAGTACCTTGGGTTGTAGAAAAAGATCAAGTTTGCAAGTTGATTCAAAGTTGGTTTGACCAAAAGTTAACATTCACAAGTTCGAGCTCAAATGATCATAACTTCTTCATTATTCAATATTTTTAAGTGATTATTTTTGCATATGGTTCCTTTTGACATCATCTTCAACTTCTTTTTACAAGTCAAGAGCTAATTATGTGTAGAAGACCATCAAAAGTTTGAGTATGTTAGAGGTTGCTTTGTGACTTTTACCTAATTGTAAGTGACTTTCTTCCAACTTTCAAGGATTATAACTCTTTCGATTTTAATCATTTTGGGGTGGTACCTTTTGCACGATATCACATATGGCGTTATCCACAAGATTGCTTCAAGGAGCGAGAGCAAATTGTGCTTAGAAGATCATGAAATTTATTAAAATATTATAGGCCATTTTTTGACTTACAATGTTCTTAACCTCTAAATTCCAATTCATGTTATAAATTTTCTAATGCCATGACATTTGCTTCAAAACCTTATTTTTTACGTTGATTTTATTCATCATCAAGACAAGAGCCATGGTACAAGATTGTTGAATTTGAAGATTCATTTATTGTTTGTTGCTTATAATACAAATCATTTGTGTTGGAGCATTAACAATTATTTAATTAAAATTGGATTTTGATCAAAGTTCTTAAGACATTTGGTTTGTCCATCATGATTACATTCTTGAAATAATGTTTAGATGGTTTACTAGGAATGTATTTCAAAGATTATTCAAGAAATTCAAGGCAATCATCAATTCTTTCAAGTCTTTTCCAAGAATTCAATAGGAATTTTTTTATTCATGAATTCAAGCTCCTAATGTCATGAGTTCATCTAGAGAAATAGTTCAATTTGCCAAGCATTATAAGCCAATATTCATTTAAGATTCATATTTCTTTTCAAACTACAAAGTACTAATTCATCAAAGGTAATTTCAAGTCCATTGTTCAAAGGAGGATTTTCTTGATTTTCAAGTGTTCTTCATTCACAGATAAATTCAAGAATAAAAAAAGACACTCGTGTTCAATGGCATAAGTTCCAAGTTCAACATTATTCCAAGTTTTCAAACATTATTCAATCCTACAATTCAAGTTTATATTGCAAATTCTACATCATTCAATTTTTAAGACTATGTTCAAAGTATGAAGTCAAGACTCTCCATCTATTTTGTTTTGATGAAGACAAAGTGATAATCAAATGAATGACAAAAGAATAGAAAAATCTTTCAAGGTCAAAATATAGAATCAAGTGTTCAAGACTCATCATGTGTGAAGGCTAGCATCAAATGTTCAAGATTTATCTTTTTGAATGCTAGAATTATGGTCTTGATTGATCTTTATAATAGAGGTACAAGCATGCAAATTATATTGATTTCTTAGTGCTCAAAATATTTTTTGTCATGCATTTGAAAATTTATTTTTCATGTTTGAACCATGTTAAATCACTTTCAAATATAATATTTTTCATGTTTGAACCATGTTAAATCACTTTTAAATATAATCTATTTACTTCGATAAATCAATAGATGCTACATATTTGGTTCAAATACTTAGACAAATTTTCAAATTTTTTTTCAATTTTTCAAACATTTTGTTTTTGGTAAATTATGGCAGTTTGACCCACGTAAACAACACTAAAAACCGTTATAATCTGCACCGGCCTTAAACGGTATTTTAATTTTAAAATTATAAAAAAAATGTTCTTCATCTGTTAATTCAAGTATCCGTTAAAATCGACTTAACAAGTCCTGTACGAATTTGAAAGAAAAAAACAGTAAATTTTCTAACACCTTTTCATGCACTTCTTCATAAAACCTTTTCATTTTAACTTGAATTTTATTCATAATATTTTTTCATGACTTCACCATGATTCATAAAGGTATTATGCTCATATAAATATATGAAATTTCAAATTACAATTCACCTCTTCCATTGAAATTAATATCATTATATTCATTCATTTTCAAAATCAAGCGTTTTGATACTTCAATTTTTATTGAGAATTTTTCTGCATGTGTTCTTCATATTATTTCAGAAAAATCCCTCTTTCATTCATAAACACTTGAGCACTATATTGTCTTTATAAATTTCTCGTTTAGAAGAGAAGATCAATCTGTTATTGATATATATTCATCAACTTTTTACTTAATATTTTTCAGATTTGGTTGTAAATTCATTGTTGTCCGAAATTGTTGGAAACAAGAGAGTAGAAAGGAAAGAATTATTTTCTTGTTCTACTTGTTTAGTGTATTCCTTTCTATCCAGGATTGTTGGAAGCAAGAGATTGAAGTGACAGGATTTTTCTCATTTCAACTTGGTTGATCCAAGAGGATTGTTTTTGGTGGTTTTATTAGTTAGAGTCCTGTATAGAAAGACTAGATTGTCTTGTCTAGAGATCTAATAATAATGAAGTCTCTTTCGTGTTGAACGGGGATTGGAGTACTCTTAGACTGTGAGGGGAACCGGGATACATCCTTGCGTTCTTTACTTTTCTGCATTTACCGTTTTCATCACAAATCATAAACCAGAAAAGAGAGAAACACGTCTAAAAACTCTTGCACCAAACAAGAAAAATAAGAACGAGTATTCTAAAACCAGATAAATTTTCAAAGTCCTACTCAATCAATAAACATCACAAACTCACCTGACCGAAGAACATAAACACCGCCAGAACTCTGACCATCTCGCTGGAACCGCGCCTGAGCCACCCTTGACCATTACCAGAAACCTCCGTCTGAACCCAGCCTAACCGGAATCCACCTTTGACCCCTAAACCTCGCCTTCCACCCTGATCGAAAAAGCTTGCCAGAAACACCGGAAACCGTGAACCTCATCTCAGACCACCCAAATCTTTCTTCTGTTTCACTTTTCTGTGTTTGGTTTTTGAACTTGGAGTTCCAAAGGTTTTGTAGATCTTGTGAAAATGGTTGAGTTTTTGAGAATCGAAGTAAGAAGAAAATTTTGAACTGAGAAATAAAGAAAAATCGAAATCTGAGTTTTCTTGCGGTGGCAGCACCACGACTTCATCACCGACCACCGCGAGTTCATCTTCGGCTGCCTCTTTTTTCTTTTCTCCATTGGTTTTCTGTTTTTGTTTTTTTTAATAAAGAATAGAAAATAAGAGATTATGATGTTTGATAATGAGGAGAGAGGAAGATTCCTTTAGGAAATTTTGAAAAAGGAGTTAAGGCTATTGTTGTCGGTAAACATAACAACATTGTCCACTGCATAAATTTTTTTCTCTCTTCATCTCCCTCACTTTGGATCCACGCCGGCTATATGAAGGATAAGTTATTCTTCCGCCACTTTTCCTCATCTGAGAAGATGATCACAAAAGTGATTATCCGCGCGTGTCCCTAATGTATTTATAGTGTACTCTCATTCTGGATCATTGATCCTACATAAATATGCTCATTGACTTGATCTGAGAGCTACAAATTTGTTTGTTTCTTAATTCATCTGAGGCTTGGTATTCATCTGAATTCATCTGAGGCATGGTATTCATTTGAGGTTTGGTATTATGCTTGCTTAGTTTTTAATCTAAAGGATGAGAATTCTACATTGACTTCTTTATGTCAAGTGTTGGCTTCTTGTTGGTTAGACATTTCCTTACCTTAGCTTTTACATTGTGTACATAGGATAGTCTCTTCATCTCCTCCCCTCTTCCGTAATTTCAAAATCTTCTCCCTCATTTTCAAAACTCTTCTTGTTTTTCAAACTTGAACCGCTTTCATAATAAACTTCGACTTAGGTCCATGCATTTTCAAAATCTTTTTCTTAATTAAATCTTTAATCAATTTAATCATACTTTGACATATTTTTTAAAATACTAAAAGTCATTAACCTCATTCAAACAATTTTGTCACTTTGACTTTTCATTTTAAAACTCTTCTCAAAGATTAGACTCTTGTTGATTCTTGTAGTGATGCAAGCTACTATATTTCTATAATATGTAGTGAAGTGAGCCATTTTACACTTAGGTGTTGAGTGATGTCTAATTGATTTTTAACCCAAGCTATGTCATCCACTTTGAGATGATGTAAATGCTCATTTCTCATAATTATTGATATTAAGTATGTTTTTCACTCGAATACGACGAGATGTCTCTTCTCTTAAAGTTAACTAACATACAAAACTTTCAAAAAATATTGAGGTGAATGAGTGCCCTAATCCTCTATTGCACGAAGGGGGTACATAGGCACAAAGGTTCACAATTGCGGTGGGTGCAAAAGTTGAAAAAACCACTTATTTTCTCATCTCCACAATCTCATTTTATAAATATTTCTTTATAGCCAAATACACATATTTTCAAAGAGGTTCATGCGGAGTACCGTAGATGTTTAGAGTGCTAATATCTTCCCTTTGCATAACTAATCCCCTTACATTGATCTCTATTTTACTTTGGGTTTATTCACTCTTTTCTCATTCCTTTGGATAAAATAAAAGTGTGGTGGAGACTTTCACTGATTTGCGAGATAATTCAATCCAATGGCTTAGTCTCAACATTTATACTGCTATAGAAAATTGACGACTTCACTGGTGATAATCTCTAAGTGGGTTGAGCCTGTCTTTGTTTATCTATGTATGTGTTATTATTTGTTGTATATGTGCCTGTTTGCCTGGACTTTTCTGGTTTTCAGGGTGCTTTGTGGTCCTTTCTAAGTCTTATACCCGGACTTGTGCAAACTTAAGATAAGATGGGCGATATAATCACTTCAACTTATATGGAGAAAGTTCTTAGTAAGTTTATTTGAAAAAACTCCCGCTCAGTGGAGGCCCATTTGGGGTAGTATTTGTTGAACGAGCAAGTTGTGAAAACATTACTACTTCGATGTGGGAGTCCGAGAAGCTGAGAGTGTAGAAACCTTAACCCATCTTGATCTTTTTAGGTGTAGTGTGGAGACTATTCAGGAGTCAATTCTGGTATAGTTGTTACGCGATACTGCACTCAGACGAGTTTTCCTGCAAATATTACTAATTACCAAGTAAATTGAAATGTTGGTAATATCTAAAGGAGGGGCGTAAACTCTGCGGTTTCTTAAAACCTTGATTTACAGGTGATTGAACCATTAGTCCATACCTTATGGGTAGTACATTTGGCTTCATGCTCGTGACGTCGAACCTATAAATCTACATGTTTGTGATCTTCTGTGTGATTGTTGCATCATACATTCTTACACCCATGAACATTGTTTTAACCAAATTTTCAAGGAACTTAAAATAACCTCTTTGTAAACATCGCATGTATTTAATTATGGATATTAGAAGAAGTAGTACCCAAAAATATAGTTTCAGCAAATTTGAGGTAGAAGAGTTAAAAAAGCTAGCATCATTAATGGTTACTCCTGAAAAGCTAGCATTCATCAATATCTTCTTTTTTTTGTTAAAATCCATCTATCTAAAACAAAATTCTTTATTTTAATGAGTTAATTGTTAGTGCGTGAGGCACTTTTAGTGAGGAGAGAAAGAGAGAATAATAAAGAAAAATAAGGATTTGTATTATTCAAGTGTACAAATAATGATACACACTATGACTATTTATATACAATCCTAATTGGGCTTGGGCTAACTCAACTTGGATTATATTAAATATTAAATCTAATCAAATCTAATCTAATCTAATTTAATATTTCAACACATCCCCATAATCCAAGTTGTCGAACATCCTCAAAAATAGTCAATCTGAACTATTCCTAATTTCTTTCTCAAATTCAGGAATATGTCGATCTTCAATCCTTTGGTGAAAATGTCGGCCAACTATGCTTCACTTCAGAAATGTCTGACTTCAAGTTCACCTTGATTTACTTTTTCCCTCAAGAAGTGAAACCTTGCTTTAATATGCTTACTTCTTCCATGCAGAACTAAATTTTTTGCCAGATTTATGGCTGACTTGTTGTCGATTTGCAATACTAGAGGTTTCTTCACTTCGACAGTCATTTCTTCAAGTACAGATCTGATCCAAATTGCTTGACATGTAGCATAGGATCCCGCTATATATTCAGCTTCACACGATGACAATTCCACCACAGGTTACTTCTTCGAACACCATGAGATTGGGGCACCAAATACTTGAAAGAAATATCCAGTTGTGCTTCTTCGATCTTCCTTATCTTCACACCAATCAACATCTGAAAAACAATTAACTATTTCTTCTTTGCCTTCAGAATCTCGTCGAAATAGTATTCCATAATTTATTGAACCCTTCAAATATCGAAGGATTCTTCTTGCAGCCTTCATATGTGACACTCTTGGTTCACCCATATATCTGCTTACTAATCCGACTGCGAAACCTATATTAGGTCGACTATTGCACACATACCTCAGAGATCCCACAATTTGCTTGAACAAAGTTGCATCGACTTTATCTTCCTCTCCATTCTTCTCCAACTTCACATTTGGTTCGACAGGTGAGGATGCAGGATTCGAATCATCCATTCTGAATCTCTTGAGTATTTCTTTGACATACTTTCTTTGATGTATCACCATACCTTGCTTCGAAATTTGAAATTCCATGCCTAGAAAATAAGACAATTTTCCTAGATCCGACATTTCAAATTCCTTCGTCATCAACTCTTTGAACTTCGACAAGTTCTCCAAACTATTTCCAGTTACTAGCAAGTCATCAACATACAAGTAGATGATTGTTATATCTTGTGCTACAACCTGAACATAGACACCATACTCTGATTTGCATTTGACAAATCCTAATTCGACTAAGTATGAGTCGATCTTCTTGTTCCATGCCCTAGGTGCCTGCTTGAGGCCATAGAGCGCTTTGTGCAATCTATATACTTTACTCGCTTCCTTCTGAATCATAAACCTAGGAGGTTGTGTGACATAAACTTCTTCGTCTAAAGGACCATTTAAAAATGTTGATTTCACATCTAGATGAAATGTTGACCAGCCTTGGTTGCATGCCAATGCTACTACTAGTCAAACAGTCTCTAATCTTGCTACTAGAGAAAATACTTCAGAGTAGTCAAGTCCTGCTCTTTGAAGAAAACCTCGAGCTACTAATCTTGCTTTATGTCTTGCTATTGACCCATCTGCATTGTGTTTCAACTTGAACACCCACTTTACTTCGATAGCTTTTGTATGTGTTGGCAATTCGACTAACTCCCATGTGTTGTTTCTTTCGATTGCCTGTAACTCTTCGACCATAGATAACTTCCACTTATTAATCTTCAAAGTTTCGCTATAGTTGATTGGTTCAGCACCTGCAAGTAAAGCAAAATGAACTAATTCTCCATCTAGTGTGATTTCATTATCACCCATCACTTCATAATCATAAAGTCTTGTTGGAAGAACTTTATTTCTTTGAGGTCTTTGGCTTGTTTCAGCCACAACCTCTTCGACTTCGACTGTGACGGGAGTGTCAGCAACCGCTTCCTCTTCGACTTCGACTGGATTCTCAACAATTCCTTCAACCTCTACTTCATTAGTTTCTTCGTCGAAATCAAAGTTCATTAATGATTTGTTAATTGAATTGCTAGAATTCCAATCCCAGGCAAAATTTTCATTAATCACAATATCTCGACTCAACACAATATTTTCATTAACTGGATTGAATAGTCTGTATGTACCAGTTTCATGATATCCTACCAGAATCATAGGTCCACTCTTGTCATCAAGCTTCCTTCTCCTTGCATCAGGAACATGCTTGTAACACATAGAGCCAAACACCTTCAAGTGACTTACTGATGGTCGTTTTCAACTCCACACTTCTTCAGGAACCTTGTTCTTCAATATCTTAGTAGGACACCTATTAAAAATATAAACTGCAGTCGAAACAGCTTCTCCCCATAAAGATTTTGGAAAATTGTTTTGCTTCAGCATGCATCTTGCCATATCTAATATGGTTCTATTTCTTCTTTCAGCAATTCCATTATGTTGAGGTGTGTAAGGAGCCGTTACCTCATGATCAATACCATGTTTTGCACAGAAATCTTTAAACATCTTGGATGTGTATTCGCCACCTCCATATGTTCATAGAACTTTGATCTTCTTCTCACTCTAGTTTTCGACAAGTATCTTGAATCTCTTAAAGATTTCAAATACTTCGTCCTTTCGTTTGATCACATAGATCCACATCTTTCGACTAAACTCATCGACAAAGGAAACAAAATATTTGTTTCCACCAATTGTATGTTCTTCAAATGGACCACATACATCTGAATTCACCACTTCGAGAATGAAGTATGATCTCATTGACATGGTCGAAACGAAAGAATTTCTGGATTGCTTTCCCACTAAACAACCTTCACAAATTTTTCCAGGCATCTCAAGACTTGGAATACAGTAACCATATCTTGAGTAATCAGTTGATTAAGTGATAGAAAATTCAAATGTCCAAACCTCAAATGCCACAACAAACTATCCTTGTGGTCGACAACAGTTTTCAAACATTGAACTTATGTCGAACTGATCATAGTCTTAAATGTCATGTTCTTCGAAAATGGAGATTGTAAAACCAAATTGTTCTTAGTGTCGAACAATTTCAAAACTCCATCTTTCATGACAACTGAGAAACCTTTTTCAACTAGTTGTCCAACACTTAACAAGTTGCATTTCATTCCAGGTACATAGAGCACATCTTTGATCATAGCTTTCTCTCCATTACTCATTTGAAATACTATGTTTCCAGTACCTTCTACTTGCAACGAACTATTATCACCAAGTTTTATCTTACTCTTCTTTGACTCGTCAAAATCTGCCAACCACTCCTTTCGACCAGTCATGTGGTTCGAGCAACCTGAGTCGAGAAACCAGATATTAGATTCAACATGGTTATCTGCAACTGCAGCCATAACCATCATACCACCTTCAGAATCATCTGAATCTTGGCGTGCAAGGTTCGCTCTTTCGTCCTTGCCTTTCGATCCCTTGTCTTTTCTGTACCAATAATTCTTGGCCAAGTGTCCCCACTTTTCACAGTTATAACACTGCATACCTTTCTTATCTTCTTTGTCCTTTCGATAGTTTCCTCCTCCCCTTTTCGAGGATTCAGAAGATCTATCTTCGACCTTATTCTTATGGGAATTCGACCAAGACTTCTTGCCATGAGTCTTGTCGAACTTGCCTTTGAATTTGTTGGAACCACCATCTTTTTTCCACGATTGAGCTTGCAGTGCCTGTATCGAGTCCTGAACTCATTTCCTTTCGACAATCCTCATCTCATGCGCCTCCAACGAACCAACCAAATCTTCCGCTTTAATGGTTTCAAGATTGTTGGATTCTTGAATAGCTACGATAACGTGATCAAAGTGAGAGGTCAGCGTTCTCATTACCTTCTCAACTATCATCTTATCAGTAATGGTTTCACCATAATCCTTCATGAGATGAACGAGTTTCTGAACCTTCGACACATATTCTGCAACTTTTTCATCTTCTCCCATCGACAATAACTCATATTGTCGACGCAAGGTTTGTAATTTGACAACCTTGACTTTCTGACCTCCTTCGAAATACTTTACCAGAATATCCCATGCCTCCTTCGTTGTTTCAGCATGAGAGATTATGTCGAAGTTAGCAGCATCGACAACCGTTTGAATGCAATAAGCAGCCTTGCAATCTTTTTTCTTGACTTCGTTGTGGGCTTTTTTCTGTTCGTCGGTTGCATTTGTAGCCAATGTCGGAACGCCACTGGTAACCACTTCTAGGGTTTCATGGAAGCCAAATAAGAATTGCATCTGTTTTTTCCATCGGATCCAATTTTTACCGTCAAGCATTGGAAGAGAATTTGGAACGCCCTTATCACTAGCCATCTTCGCAGCGGTTGATTTACTTGCCCTAGAAAAACGATCTCTGACGTGAAATTCTTGAAAACTTGATCAAGAACAATAACTGAAAGCTCTGGATACCAATTTGTTAGTGCGTGAGGCACTTTTAGTGAGGAGAGAAAGAGAGAATAATAAAGAAAAATAAGAATTTGTATTATTCAAATATACAAATAATGATACACATTATGATTATTTATACAATTCTAATTGAGTTTGGGTTAACCAAACTTAAATTATATTAAATCTAATTAAATCTAATCTAATTTAATTTAATATTTCAACAAATTCTTCTATTTAAAATTATAATTTTCATTTTCGATAAGTTTCTTATACTATTGACCTCAATATTAAGTGAAAGATACAACCAATAAACTGTAGATTTTAAAATAAATTAAAAGTAGTCAAAGATCAATCCGGGAATCCATTTCTCAATTTATCATCACATTCACATATCTAAAGTTATGTTAAATTGCTGGTTTATGTTAAAACTGTGTACTTGTGATGAGTCATCGAAAGAACACACTTGTTATGACATATATGAAGATTACGCGGTTAAGTAACATACATAGTCGCTGAAATTGCTTCTACTTTGTTCCAACAACAATGTAGATTAGCATCACTGTAATGTAACACGTGTGGTGTGATGGCAGTTGGCTTGGACAGGAGCCAATAGTGTGGTGAGCTGTTTTCTTTTTCTCTCTTCACCATTAATAAATTGTGTAAGTTTTTATAATATTTATTGTTAATCAGGAAATAATCAAACACATTTATTATGAATAATTTATATTCATAGAATAGGAAATTGTCATTATAAGTTGTAATTAGTTATTATGAGTTGTAATTAGTCATTATGAGTTGTAATTACTGACACTATTATATATAGTATCAAATGCAATGAGAAAAACATCAAGCCAGAATTTATGATATGGTATCAGAAGGGTTTGTTAGAACAATGTTTGAATCTAGTACCCTACAATTAAGTTTTGATGATAACAAAGTGAAAAGATATAGTAGTTAAATATTTCATGATTGAATTATATGCTACTTAAAATTACTATGCTCTGACTTGCAGATATGCTGATCAAAATAAGCAAGATCACGTTCTCAGCATCAGAATATGAGTTTGCACACCAGCATCAGAAGTTGCTGAATCAGAACGTCAAGATCAGAAGATCAACGCTTGCACATGTTGAAGCTTGATGAACAGAACTGCGCGTAAAATACTCTGATACAGAATCAAATTAGTTCATCAGCAGCGAAGCAGAATCAGAATGAGCCAAGCCAGAACGTGCATTGAAGAAGCAACGGTACTGTGCATTGAAAGCTAATCAATACCAACGGCATCATTCTAGACAAGATCTGCTCAGAAAGGAAAGCTTGTTAATAGCATTGAATCAAGAATATTTGCTTCAACGTTCATCTTCTCAAGTGCTATATAAACCAAGCTTTGAAGATTATCACGGCTAATGCTTCCAAACTCTCTACACGCAAAAAGCTGAACAGTAATCTTAACTCTACAAGTTTTGCTAAACCACCAAACTCTGATACTCTATTAGCGTTTAGCATCTTAGTATTCTAAGCTTCATTTGTGTAAACATCACAGTTGTGATATAGTTTTTGTAGAAAACATTCATACACACTTGTTCATTCCTTTGTAAGAAAGTGTTGCCTTGACAAACCGGATTGTGGTTTGAATCAAGAAGGTTTTAGCAGTTGCTAAAGCAGATTTGTATTCAGTTGAATATAGTGAATTAAGACCTCGTTGGAGAGAGGCGAAATCACCTTGAACGGGTGGACTGGAGTAGTTTGAGATCAAACGAACCAGGATAAAAATACCTTGTCATTTGCTTTAAAGTTTCCAGTTTTACAATTCAACCCCCCCTTCTTGTGTTTTTCACCCCTTCAATTGGCATCAGAGCGCCTGGTTCTGAGCTAAAACACTTAACCGTGTCAGTAAAAGATCCAGCGTCAGAAAAACACTATGGCAGGAAACAACTCTCATTTCAGCAATGACAACAATGAGGATAGAGACAGATTCAGCGGCAAACCTCCAGTCTTTGATGGAGAAAACTTTGACTACTGGAAAGACAGAATTGAAAGCTTCTTTCTAGCACATGATGCTGATCTGTGGGATATGGTGACAGATGGATACACGCACCCTGTTAATGCAACTGGTCAGAAGATTGATAGAAAATCAATGACTGATCAACAAAAGCGTGATTTCAAGAATCACCATAAGGCCAGAACCATCCTCCTCAGTGCTATCTCCTATACTGAGTATGAGAAGATCTCCAACAGAGACACAGCTAAGAACATCTTTGATTCTCTCAGAATGACGCATGAGGGCAACGTCCAAGTCAAGGAAACAAAGGCTCTGGCGCTCATTCAGAAGTATGAGGCGTTTAAAATGGAAGAATCTGAATCCATTGAAACTATGTTCTCCAGATTCCAAATTCTGGTAGCTGGTCTCAAAGTTCTGGACAAGGGGTACTCTACTACTGACCATGTCAAGAAGATAGTCAGAAGTTTACCCAAGCAGTGGAGGCCTATGGTTACTGCTCTGAAGCTGGCGAAAGATCTCAACAAAATCACTCTGGAGGAACTTATAAGCTCCCTCAGAAGTCATGAGATAGAGCTGGAAGCTGACGAGCCTCAGAAGCAAGGTAAGCCTATAGCTTTAAAATCTAACAGAAAATCTGAATCTAAAGTTTTGCAGGCAGTTGAAGAAACATCTGATGGATCCTCATCAGAAGAAGACGAGCTTTCTCTTCTCTCCAGAAGAGTAAATCAACTGTGGAAGCAAAGACAAAAGAAATTCAGGAATCCCAGAAGATCTGATCAGAACGAGTCTTCCTCCAGATACAGAAGAACAGATTCTTCCTCTGGATACAGAAGATCTGAAGGCTCCTCAGGTAGCAAGAAGCCAAATACAAAAGACATCATCTGCTACGAGTGCAATGAGCAAGGTCACTACAAGAGCGACTGCCCAAAGCTTCAGAGGGAAAAGCCAAAAAGGAAGTTTGGAAGAGAGAAGAAGAAAAGTCTCATGGCCACATGGGATGACTCTGACTCGTCTGAAGCTGACTCAGAATCAGATGATGAAAGGGCGAACATAGCGCTTATGGCTAACATTCCAGATGACAGTGAAGCTTCTGACTCAGACTCAGAATCAGACACAGAAGAGGTATTCCCTAACTTCGCTGTTAATTTTACAAAGGCTGAACTTGCTGAAAGCCTAAATGAAATTCTGGAACGTTATCAGCAGATTAGAGCTAAATTCAGAGACCTGAAAAGGACTCTTGAATCTGACTCTAATAAGTCTGAGAGTCTCAAATTGGAAAACTCTGAGCTGAGAGATAAAATTTTAAAATTAGAAAACTCTTTACAAAACTCTCAGAAGGTACCAATTTCTGAAACTCCCAGCAACGCTGATGAGATCATCAAGGAGTATGATCATAGTTTCCAGAAGTTCCTTGCTAAAAGCATAGATAGAAGCAGAATGGCTTCAATGATCTATGGAGTTAGCGGAAACGGCAGGAAAGGAATAGGATACCTAGGTAAGGTTCCTACACCTAAAAATGTCATGGATTTAACAATTAAATACACTCCTCTAAATTCACACTTTGTGTATGGTCACACACATGACATCAAATATACTAGTAGTAATCACTTTGTGAAACCAAAATTCAACCAGAGTTTTGGTAAAACTAACAAATCAGGACCCAAGAAGATCTGGGTACCTAAGGATAAAATAATACATGTTGCAGATATCTTTAGCAGCAAGTCAGAAACACCAATCATGGTACCTGGACTCTGGCTGCTCACGTCACATGACGGGAAGAAGGCATATGTTCCAAAGCCTGGAACTTAAGCCTGGAGGCCACGTTGGCTTTGGAGGCAATCAGAGGGGAAAGATAATTGGCTCTGGAACTGTAGGTAACGGAAATCTTCCCTCTATTAATAATGTTCTGCTTGTTGATGGATTGATGCATAACCTGTTATCCATAAGTCAATTAAGTGATAACGGTTATGATATAATCTTTAATCAAAAATCATGTAAAGCTGTT
This sequence comes from Vicia faba, assembly GCA_948472305.1. NCBI lineage: Eukaryota > Viridiplantae > Streptophyta > Magnoliopsida > Fabales > Fabaceae > Vicia > Vicia faba. The sequence continues at coordinate 987,002,651 of OX451738.1, forward strand.
AGTCAGAAAGATGGGACTATCCTATTTAATGGTAAGAGGAAAAACAACATTTACAAAATCAAACTTTCTGAACTTAAGAGTCAGAACGTAAAATGTCTTCTGTCTGTTAACAACGAGCAATGGATCTGGCACAGAAGATTGGGACATGTTAGTATGAGAAGAATATCTCAGATTAACAAACTCAATCTGGTCAGAGGACTTCCAAATTTGAAGTTCAATTCAGATGCTCTGTGTGAAGCATGTCAGAAAGGCAAATTTGCAAAACCCTCTTTTAAATCCAAAAATGTTGTTTCTACCTCTAAGCCATTAGAACTTCTGCACATTGACTTATTTGGACCAGTTAAAACTGCTTCTGTCAGTGGCAAGAAGTATGGGTTAGTAATCGTAGATGACTATAGCAGATGGACATGGGTAAAGTTCTTAAGACACAAGGACGAGTCACACTCTGTGTTTGTTACCTTCTGTAACCAAGTTCAGAATGAAAAAGATCTTAGAATCGTTAAAGTCAGAAGTGATCATGGTGGAGAATTTGAAAATAAAGATTTTGAGTCATTCTTTAATGACAAAGGCATTCTGCATGATTTCTCTTGTCCTAGAACTCCTCAACAAAATGGAGTTGTAGAACGAAAGAACAGAACATTGCAAGAAATGGCCAGAACCATGATCAACGAGACAAACGTTGCTAAGACTTTCTGGGCAGAGGCAATAAACACAGCGTGCTACATTCAGAATAGAATCTCAATAAGACCTATTCTGGAAAAGACTCCATATGAATTGTGGAAGAACAGAAAGCCCAACATTTCGTACTTTCATCCATTTGGATGTACTTGCTATATGTTAAATACTAAGAATTATTTGAACAAGTTTGATTCTAAGGCACAGAAGTGTATTATGTTAGGATACTCTGAACGCTCAAGAGGGTACAGAGTATACAATACAGAAACACAGATTGTGGAAGAATCAATCAGTGTTCGTTTTGATGACAAGCTTGACTCTGAAAAGTCAAAGCAGAATGAAAATCTTGCAGGTATAGAAATTGAATTTGCAGGTTCTGAAGACAAGTCATCAGAAGCTCTCAACACAGACATTCCTTCAACGTCTGAAAGAAGCAATGCTAGAAATCCTACAACTGCTGCTGATCAACCTCAGAAGAGATTACCCAGAAGCAGTTTGGATCACCCAGAAGAGACTATCCTAGGAAGAAAGGAAGATCCAATCAGAACAAGAGCAAGCTTCAGAAACTCTGAAGAAACTCTGATGGGACTTGTGTCTCTGATTGAACCTTCTTCTATTGATGAAGCACTTCTGGACAATGACTGGATTCTGGCAATGCAAGAAGAGCTGAATCAATTCACCAGAAACGACGTTTGGGATCTCGTTCCAAGACCAAAAGGATTCAACGTCATTGGAACAAGATGGGTGTTCAGAAACAAGCTCAATGAACAAGGTGAAGTCGTCAGAAACAAGGCACGACTGGTTGCACAAGGTTATAGTCAGCAGGAGGGGATAGACTATACAGAAACCTTTGCCCCAGTCGCCAGGTTAGAATCTATCAGACTCTTAATCTCATTTGCTGTTAATAGAGGCATCACTCTGTATCAGATGGATGTCAAAAGTGCATTCTTAAATGGTTATATAGAAGAAGAAGTGTATGTTCACCAACCCCCAGGTTTTGAAAATACTAAACATCCAGAACATGTTTTCAAACTGAAAAAGTCACTGTATGGTCTGAAACAAGCTCCCAGAGCTTGGTATGAAAGGCTAAGTAACTTTCTGCTTGAAAATGAGTTCACCAGAGGGAAAGTGGACACCACTCTATTCTGTAAAACAGTTAAGAGTGACATTTTAGTCTGTCAAATTTATGTTGATGATATAATCTTTGGTTCTACTAATCCTTCTCTTGGAAGAAAATTTGCTAAGTGTATGCAGGCAGAATTTGAGATGAGCCTCATGGGGGAACTGAAGTTCTTTTTAGGAATTCAGATCAATCAAACTCCAGAGGGAACTTACATTCATCAGAGCAAATACATCAGAGATCTTCTGAAGAAATTTGACCTCTCAGAATGTAAGCCATCAAAGATTCCAATGCATCCCACGTGCATTCTGGAAAGAGAAGAGGTAAGCAAAAGCGTAGAACAGAAGGTCTACAGAGGTATGATTGGTTCTCTCCTTTATCTGACTGCTTCAAGACCTGATATTCTATTCAGTGTATGTATTTGTGCTAGATTCCAATCAGATCCTAGAGAATCTCACTTAACAGCTGTTAAGCGAATTTTCAAGTATCTGAAAGGTACTACTAATCTGGGTTTGTTTTATAGAAAATCTAGTGATTACAGTTTAGTAGGCTACTGCGACGCTGATTTTGCTGGAGACAGAGTGGAACGCAAAAGTACTTCTGGAAGCTGCCAGTTTCTGGGAGAAAATCTGATCTCGTGGTCCAGCAAAAGGCAATCAACTATTGCTCTGTCAACAGCAGAAGCTGAGTACATAGCAGCAGCTGGATGTAGCACACAGATGCTCTGGATGAAAAGTCAGCTTGAAGACTTCCAGATTTTTGAGAGTAACATTCCTATTCTTTGTGATAATACTTCTGCTATTTGCTTAAGTAAGAATCCTATTTTACATTCTAGAGCTAAGCATATAGAAATAAAACATCATTTCATTAGGGACTATATTCAGAAAGGCATTTTAAACTTGAAATTTATAGATACAGACCATCAATGGGCTGATATCTTTACAAAACCCCTTTCAGAAGATAGGTTTAATTTCATTCTGAAACATCTCAGCATGAAAGTATGCCCAGAATGAAAATGCTTTAATTCCATATTTTTATCTTTCAGAATGTAATTATATTACTGTGAACTTCTGATCAATCTTTGTTTCAGAAAGTTAGAACATGCAGATTGTATCAGAGGCAAGTCTAAAGATCTGAGAGTCTAATCTCAAATACAGACGTGCTGATCACTACATCAAACAAGTGTCATCCAATCATCAGCAAATCCCTGAAGCAGAACGCGTGCACGCTTCTGAGAAAGGAAAGCGCTGATTGGGTGCATTGAGACACATGTCTGGTAACCGTTTTTAAGTATCTTTCTCAAATCCCCCAAAATCAGCAAGCATTAAATGCAAAAGTAATCACGCTTGTTAATTGCAATCATTATTTTTTTTCTCTCTCTTAAAAACGTTTTATTTTTCAAAATAATTTTTGAAAATCCTATTTAAGCACATTACTCTTCATGTTTATTCTTTACGCTTATTCATAATCTCTTAAGAATTTTTCTGCATATCTCCTTCAAAACCCTAGCTTTTCTCAAATCACTCTCAAGCTTTTTGTGTGAGAACAATGGCATCCTCCAGCATTTCTGCAGGAAATCAGAAGAAAGAAACCTCTGAGCAATATCAAGCGCCTACCAGAACTCTTCTCACACCGGTTAAGAATCTTGAGGTTCTCTCTGAATTAATCATCGATTTCGAAAGTTTGAAGGATAATGGATTTGACCTATCTGCTGAAGTCAAAGCTCAGAAGTGGGAGAGGTACTTTGATAGATTGGTTGGACCAACCTTCCCAGAGCTTGTCAAAGAATTTTGGATTCATGCCAAGATTGATAAGCATCTAGTTATCTCTTCTGTCATGGGGAAGAAGATAATAATTTCTGAAGACCTCATTGCCAGGTTAATAGGTCAGAGTGGTGGTGGAGTCCGTTGTGTGGACATGGCTGATAGGTGCCCTGATATTGGTGTGGTAGCAAACTGCATCTTCACTCTTGGTTTTCCCAGCAGCAAAATCAAGGATCTGAAGGATCACTGCAGAGTGTGGGCCAAGATTGTCCTAGGTTGTTTCAATCACAGGAAGCCAACAAGCTCTCCTGACTATATAAACGTGGATCAGCAATTTCTGATCTACTTTATTAATCAGAGGGTGAAGATCAATTTGGCACACTTCCTGTTCAATCATCTGAAGACTAGTGTGAAAGAAACCAGCAGAAGAAGACAAGACTCTTCAAGAAGAAAATCCAGCAGAAGATGTAGCTGAAAGTTCTGAGAAGCTTCCTCCTGCTGAAAGTTCTCAAGCTGCCTTGGACAGGCAGGCTCTGGAAGAATTAAGGCTGAATGACTTGCGTCTACAGCAGCGGATGGATGAGAATAATCAGAAGATGGAAGCAAGAATGAATGTCCAGGACAGCAAGATTGATACTGTTGTCACCATGGTTCAGAAGCAGAATGCAACTTCTGAAAAGATTCAGGCAATGCTGGAAAGCCTGTTCTCACGCATGCCCCCACAACCTTGAAATTTTTTTCATGCATGACATTCTCTATATTTTCTTCATTTTCTGATGTACTTTTGACTATGTTTTGACTATGGTTTGTAATGCTATTTTGCACTGATTCTGAACTATCTTTAATATTATTAGTTTTTCTGATCTAAATCATTTTAGCACATCACCAGCACTTTTTGATTGCTGACAAAAAGGGGGAGAACAAGAATGATATTTAAAATCAATAACGGCTAACTAGACAGAAATTCTCAAACATTCTAACTCTATTACTTGAAATGTTTTTCTGTTTTGTCTTTAAGTCTACAGGCACAATGAAGACTAGAAGCTCTGATCAAATATGAAGTTCTGATATATGAAGATCTGATCGACCTAACACTCTGATCCGAAGCAAAGCTCTGACAGGAAAAGCTCTGAAGCTCTGCTCTCTGATAAGTCAAAGACTTATAATCTGATGCTCAAAGATAGAAAAAGATCTGACTCTGAAGAACACACATATCAAAGGGAAGTAACAAACTCAGGGGGAGTATCTCTTAACTCTGACTTCTCCGTACTTCTTATTCTGATACATAGATCTGATAACTTTTCACGTTATTTTTTATTTAAAATATCTAGTTTTTGTCATCATCAAAAAGGGGGAGATTGTTAGAACAATGTTTGAATCTAGTACCCTACAATTAAGTTTTGATGATAACAAAGTGAAAAGATATAGTAGTTAAATATTTCATGATTGAATTATATGCTACTTAAAATTACTATGCTCTGACTTGCAGATATGCTGATCAAAATAAGCAAGATCACGTTCTCAGCATCAGAATATGAGTTTGCACACCAGCATCAGAAGTTGCTGAATCAGAACGTCAAGATCAGAAGATCAACGCTTGCACATGCTGAAGCTTGATGAACAGAACTGCGCGTAAAATACTCTGATACAGAATCAAATTAGTTCATCAGCAGCGAAGCAGAATCAGAATGAGCCAAGCCAGAACGTGCATTGAAGAAGCAACGGTACTGTGCATTGAAAGCTAATCAATACCAACGGCATCATTCTAGACAAGATCTGCTCAGAAAGGAAAGCTTGTTAATAGCATTGAATCAAGAATATTTGCTTCAACGTTCATCTTCTCAAGTGCTATATAAACCAAGCTTTGAAGATTATCACGGCTAATGCTTCCAAACTCTCTACACGCAAAAAGCTGAACAGTAATCTTAACTCTACAAGTTTTGCTAAACCACCAAACTCTGATACTCTATTAGCGTTTAGCATCTTAGTATTCTAAGCTTCATTTGTGTAAACATCACAGTTGTGATATAGTTTTTGTAGAAAACATTCATACACACTTGTTCATTCCTTTGTAAGAAAGTGTTGCCTTGACAAACCGGATTGTGGTTTGAATCAAGAAGGTTTTAGCAGTTGCTAAAGCAGATTTGTATTCAGTTGAATATAGTGAATTAAGACCTCGTTGGAGAGAGGCGAAATCACCTTGAACGGGTGGACTGGAGTAGTTTGAGATCAAACGAACCAGGATAAAAATACCTTGTCATTTGCTTTAAAGTTTCCAGTTTTACAATTCAACCCCCCCCCCCCCCCTTCTTGTGTTTTTCACCCCTTCAGGGTTCGATCTAACCTGTGAATCCTTGTTCTCTTGGCTGAATAGCGACACCCCACTGGGTCGCTCTTGAAATCGTGTTTCTTGTTTGTATTTCTCGAAATCTGAAATCTTTCAATTGTCGTTTCGTGATTTCTTAATTGTTGTTGCTTCGTGATCTTGATTTCGTGTTTATCGCACGTTGTTTCGGTGATCGTTAATCATTTGGTGCTGCTAACATATTGTGCTTTGCGATTCCGTTTCATAGTCTCGGCGATTCCGCTTGGTGATCGTTGTTCTTGGTGATCGTTGTTCTTGGTGATTTTGTTCGGTGATCGTGGTTTCATTGTTGAATTGTTGGCGATTTCTAGATCGTGGGTGTTTCTTCACCGTTCGTTAGCTACCGCGTGGTTTCCTAGTTTAGCTATCGCGTGGTTTCCTGGTTTGCTTCCCATTGTTTTACTATTTATTTAATTGGTATTATTAAATAAATTGGTTGCACGTGCACACTGGGTTTGGATTTATCCTGTTTATTTAACAATACAAAGGGGTTATATCTAATGGCAATGAAAAATGAAAAGAATTTTTGTGTCCGTTTTACCGGCAAGAATTATTCTGCATGGGAATTTCAGTTCAAGATGTACGTTAAAGGAAAGGGATTATGGAGTCATTTAGATGGTGTTTCTAAGGCACCGACGGAGAAAACTGGTTTAGATGCATGGGAAACTAAAGATGCTCAAATCATCACTTGGATTCTCAACAGTATTGATCCTCACATGATCAATAACTTACGTTCTTTTTCAACTGCTCAAGAAATGTGGAATTATCTAAAGCGCATTTACAACCAGGGCAATTCGGCAAAACATTTTCAGTTGGAGTTAGAAATAGCCAACTACAAACAAGGTGATTTGTCTATTCAAGAATACTATTCTGGTTTTTTAAATCTCTGGGCAGAACACTCTGCTATTATACATGCTAATGTTCCCAAGATCTCTCTCGCGACTGTTCAAGAGGTTTACAACACAAGTGGTCGAGATCAATTTCTCATGAAATTACGCCCAGAATTTGAGGTTGTCAGAGGTGCCTTGCTAAATAGGAATCCTGTTCCTTCTTTAGATACATGTGTTGGAGAACTCCTAAGGGAGGAACAACGTCTTATTACTCAAGGAGCCATGTCTCATGATGCTACCATTTCCGAGCCCGTGATGGTTGCATATGCTGCTCAAAGTAAAGGTAAAAATCGTGATATGAAACAGGTTCAGTGCTTCTCTTGCAAACAATTTGGTCATATTGCTCGTAGCTGCAATAAGAAGTTTTGTAATTACTACAAGCAACAGGGTCATATTATCTCTAAGTGTCCCACACGTCCTCCACGACCAACACAACGTTCAGTACAGGCATTCCATGCAAATTATGCGGTTGGTCCTTCCACTAATGGGGCATCAAACGATAGTGCTATACAACATGAATTGATTCAACAAATGGTACTTTCCGCTCTCTCGGCCTTGGGAATTCAGGGTAAGTCTTCTAATGTTTCTCGCTCATGGTTTCTTGATTCGGGTGCATCCAATCACATGACAGGTTCTTCAGAGTATTTGAACAATTTACACTCTTATCATGGTAATCAGAAAATTCAAATAGCTGATGGTAATACTTTATCTATTACGGATATTGGTGACATCAACTCTGATTTTCGGGACGTGCTTGTATCACCTGGACTTGCGTCTAATTTATTATCTGTTGGTCAATTGGTAGATAAAAATTATGATGTTAACTTTTCTCGTGATGGTTGTCTTGTGCAGGAACAGGTGTCGGGGAGAGTGATCGCGAAGGGGCCTAAAGTGGGAAGATTGTTTCCACTCCAGTTTATTTCTAATCATATATCTATTGCTTGTAATAATGTTTTGAACTCTTATGAGGATTGGCATAGAAAATTAGGTCATCCAAACTCTGTTGTTTTGTCTCATTTATTTAAAAATGGTTTGTTGGGAAATAAAAATGTTTCTAATGCCTCTATTTCATGTTCTGTTTGCAAATTAGCTAAGAGTAAAACACTTCCTTTTCCGTCTGGTGCTTATCGTGTTTCCACTTGTTTTGAAATGATTCATAGTGATGTATGGGGTATGTCTCCTGTAGTTTCTCATTCTCACTATAAATATTTTGTCACATTTATTGATGATTATAGTCATTTTGTTTGGATATATTTCCTTCGGTCTAAATCTGAAGTGTTTTCTGTGTTTAAGAAATTTTTAACATATGTTGAAACTCAATTTCAAGCAAGTGTTAAAAAATTTTGCTCTGACTCTGGTGGTGAGTACATGTCTCATAAGTTTCAGGAATGCCTTCAACAAAAAGGCATCTTGTCGCAACGATCTTGTCCCAATACCCCTCAACAAAATGGTATTGCAGAACGGAAGAATCGTCATTTGCTTGATGTAACACGCACATTGCTTCTCCAAGCTTCAGTACCATCCCGATTTTGGGTAGAAGCTCTTTCCACAGTTGTCTTCTTGATCAATCGTCTTCCTTCTACGGTTATTGAACTTGATTCTCCTTTCTTTCGTCTTTTTAAAATTCATCTTGATTATAGTGCTTTACATACTTTTGGGTGTGTGTGTTTTGTTCACTTACCCCCTTTTGAAAGGCATAAGCTTGAAGCACAATTAGTTCAATGTGCATTTATGGGATATAGTCACTCTCATAAGGGATTTGTGTGTTATGATGTCACTAACCATCGTTTTCGCATTTCTAGAAATGTGACATTTTTTGATAATCAGTTTGTGTTTCCCTGTGTTTCTCCTGCCATTAATGATATTGTTACTCTTCCTAAGTTTTCTATTATGCCTCAATCTATAGAACGTTATAAACCAGGTCATGTATATGTCAGAAAACACAGACAGCAGGTTCCCACACCCCTTCCCGATGCTGAACCGCCACCTGATCCTGTACCGGTTGAACCACGGCATTCTGGTCGAATATCTCGTGCACCAGATAGATATTCACCAGACATGTATGATTCCTCACGTACTTCTCTGACTGCCACACTCTCTAGCATATCTATTCCTACTTGTTACTCACAGGCTGTTAAGGATGTGCGATGGATAAAAGCAATGAATGAAGAGCTTCAAGCTCTTCAAGAGAATTTCACATGGGATATTGTCTCTTGCCCTCCCGATGTAAAACCTATAGGTTGCAAATGGGTGTATTCTGTGAAATTAAATTCTGATGGGTCCCTCAACCGTTACAAGGCTCGTTTGGTTGCGTTAGGAAACAAGCAGGAATATGGAATTGATTATGATGAGACATTTGCACCGGTTGCCAAAATGACAAATGTACGCACGATTATCTCTATAGCTGCTTCTAGTGGTTGGACTCTTCATCAAATGGATGTGAAGAATGCTTTTCTTCATGGTGACCTGAGAGAAGATATTTATATGACTCCACCTCAAGGCTTATTCTCGTCATCTAAAGGCGTGTGTAAGCTCAAACGCTCCTTATATGGTTTGAAACAGGCACCTATAGCATGGTACGAGAAATTCCGCTTCACTCTACTTGGATTCTCCTTTATTCAGAGTCAGTATGATTCATCTTTATTTATTCATAGCACATCTACGGGTATTGTTCTGCTTCTTTTGTATGTTGATGATATAGTTATTACTGGTTCGGATCATGCTTCCATTCAGCGACTTAAGCAACAGTTACAAGCCTCATTTCACATGAAAGATCTGGGTAATCTACATTATTTTCTTGGTCTTGAGGTTCATTCTACATCCAAGGGCATCTTTCTCCATCAACACAAGTATGCTACAGATTTGATTTCTATGGCCGGTCTAGAATCGGCTAACCCGGTAGATACTCCTCTTGAGGTTAATGTTAAATATCATCGTGATGATGATGATCTTTTACCTGATCCCTTATTGTATCGACAACTTGTGGGCAACCTCAACTACTTGACTATTACTCGCCCTGACATATCTTTTGTTGTTCAACAAGTAAGTCAATTCATGCATTCTCCTCGTCATCTTCACTTGGCTGTGGTTCGTCGTATAATTCGCTACTTAAAGGGAACCTCTCACCGCGGATTATTCTTTTCCATTGGAATTTCTCTTCAGTTGAGTGCTTATAGTGATGCTGATTGGGCAGGGTGTCCTGATACTCGTCGATCTGTTACTGGTTGGTGCATGTTTCTTGGTTCTTCATTGATCTCTTGGAAAAGTAAGAAGCAAGCAAGAGTTTCTAAATCTTCTACTGAATCAGAGTATCGTGCCATGTCTGCTGCTTGTTCAGAAATACTTTAGCTTCGTGGTCTTTTGGCTGAACTTGGATTTCCCCGAACAGAGTCAATTTCACTTTATACTGACAATACAAGTGCCATTCAAATTGTTGTAAATCCTGTTTTTCATGAGCGCACCAAATATATCGATGTTGATTGTCATTCAATACGTGACGCCTACGATAATCGAATAATATCACTTCCTCACATCAGTACTCAGTTGCAGGTTGCAGATATTCTTACCAAGGCTGTTCCACGCCCACGACATCAGTTTCTTGTTAGCAAATTGATGCTCTTTGACCAGCCGCATCAATTTGAGGGGGGATGTTAATCAGGAAATAATCAAACACATTTATTGTGTATAATTTACATTCATAGAATAGGAAATTGTCATTATAACTTGTAATTAGTTATTATGAGTTGTAATTAGTCATTATGAGTTGTAATTACCGACACTATTATATATAGTATCAAATGCAATGAGAAAAACATCAAACCAGAATTCATGACATGTATATGATATGTTTTAATTGTTATTGTAGATAAAAAATACAACTTTTTCATGGTAGTCAAAAACATCGTTTGATCAGGCTAAACGCCACCCAAAAAATGTAGAAAACTATAAGGAAGTTAGTTGAAATATTATGTGCTTTAGAGATATTATGTGCTTTAGTTGAAATATTATGTTGGAGTTGCAACTATTGCAATTTAGCTTTTAATGGATCTTATTTTAGAATGAGATGTCATTTATTAAAAGAATTTGTGCCTTTGATGTTTATTTCTATTTATGAAACAATATTTGCTTCAGTTATTGTTATGCTTAAGAGGTTGAAAACTATTAAAAAATGTCTCCTAAATATGGTAATTAGTGAACAATGGTCTGAATATATAGATGATGATGTTCAAAAGGTTGCATTTGTGAAAGAAACAATTTTAAATGATCGATAGTGGGATGATGTTGATTATATTCTAATATTTACAGAGCCTATATATGACATACTTTGCTTGGCTCATTCTCTCAATCCAAGGTTAAAAAAACTATATTCTATTTCATTTTAAGTTTTATTTATCTTACCCTGCACTTATTATTTTGTTGTGTAACAGATATTATTGCATACAATGGCTTGATCAATCTTCAAGTCGAGTTTCCCCATATAGGGACAATGAGATTTGCACAGGACGGAAAAAATGCATAAGGGATTACTTTGTGGATGAACATGAAAGGCTAGAGGCAGCTACATAATTTGTTAAGTTCTCAAGTGGTGAAAGAGAGCTCAGTCAATTTGATTCATTGCAAGATAGGTGAAATTTGAAACCAAGGGAATGGTGGATCACTTATGGATTAGCAATCCCTAAACTTCAATCCGTTGCGTTGAAACTTCTTTCATAATCATGTTCTTCTTCATGCACTGAGAGAAACTGGAACATATATTTATTTATCTAACTCAATGAAAAGAAATAGGCTCAATCCAAAGAGAGCCGAAGATTTAGTTTTTGTTCATACAAATCTCCATCTTCTCTCGAGAAAGAATAAAATTTATAATGAAGGTGAAACAAAGATGTGGTATATTGGTGGAGATGAATGAAATCTCTTAGATGGAACTGGTATTCTTGAAGTTGCAAGTCTTTCTCCTGATGAATCAGATATGGAAGCCATTGTTTTTACTGAGGATGAGCAAGGAAATAGTGACATTGACACTGTTAGAGTGTAATTTTTATATTCATACATAGATCTTAAGTTCTCTTTCAAACAAATCACTTTAAATTTTTGATATTTTACCGTAATTTTTTAGATTGTTTCATCGTCATTTTAACGATATAATCCCTTCATATTATATTATTTAAAATATTAAATACCCTAGTTTTTTCTAAAATTGTCGTATCATATACCTGTACCGGGTATGTATCCGTACCTATGTATTATAGGATCATACATATTTTAACAACTTTGTTCCTGAAACAAACAAAAAAATACAGATATAAATCCAATTCAATAACCTGACTCACCTCCTATTGTGGCAAGATTACATGACTACGTATCTATTGTCTTTATTTTTTTATACTGAACAGGAAATCTCTCATTTGTAAGAGGAATGTTACATGAATCGTCCACGTATTTATGTTGTAATTAAATCAATAACAATTAATCACATATGATCTATATTATATACCATATACTTTAGTGTTGAATATAATAAATACTATTAACATGTATATATGAGAGATGAGATTTAAGGAATACTTGGATCCATAAGATAAAAGTATTTTGACAATGATAATTATAATCCTGAAACGCAAAAGTGTAGAGACAAGTGATCAGCACTTGTTGGCTTGTGGATATTCCTCAACCGGTACTCATAATGCCTTGAACACTATTCAGATTGAGAGAAGAGGTACGCTAATTGTGTATTGTATATTGGGGACCATAGACTATATATAGTGTGATGGCCAATTAAGATTTCTATTATTCTCAAATAGATCATCCTCACATCCACACATATTTGAGTTCATACCCAATTATTTAATTAATTAAATAATTACTAAATAAAATCTAAATGACTTTTTAACATTATTTGATCACATAATTATTTAAGACATTTTATTTGATAAAATAGCTAATATAATTAAATAAATATATTTGGCCACATAATTATTGAAATGCTAATATAAGACTAAATTATTAAAATATTCCAACAATCTCCCACTTGGCCAATATATCTTAATAATTATATCATAATTCTTTAGGCGCGCATCTGAATGCTATTTATCTTTAGATTTCAACTTTACAATCTGATTCACCTCATACATCAATAATGGGACCATCGCGATTGTCGTCACTAATGTATAATGTGACAGAACCGTAAAGACCACCACATAAATATACTTGATGGCATATATCGATATGGATGAGTGGCATAGAAATTTCATGCAATGTGATCTTTAAATCGTGTATATTTCCAACTGGTCAAACTGAAGTCTTTATTGAGATCAAACTAAAGTTTGTAAATTCAATATTTGCACAAATGGTACATAAATAGTTGTAACAATAATAACCTTATAAACATTATTTCTACCGATAATCTTAACATAAAGTCTGTATCAATATCAAAATAATATTATTAAACATAAAGAAGGAGTGACTCCCACTAATCTAAGACATCCTTAATGACAATAATCATATGAAAGTCCTTATATGTCAAGTCTTTGATTAGTGAGTATTTAGCTTAAATTCCTTATGCATATATTCTAGTTTCAACAATAATAACTTATAAGTCAATGAACTTTTAAAACATATTGTTGAAACAATATATGACTGTCTTACAATAAAATATAACTTGAGTGATCTTTCAATGCCTTATATTGAATTGTAACTGAATAACATAAATAATTATCTTCATTTATTATGTATTCGAATTTCTATTTGACATCTAAAATATCAGAGTCGTACATGCTAATAATCTCCTCATAGTCAAATTTCCGATTTGTGAGTACAAATTCATGGTTGACCTTTTTTTCAACAATTCAATTTTGAGTTGTTCAAGTATTCACTTAATGATTTTATGTACGTCTTTCCATATACGTATAAAATCATATATAAGATTCTCGCAACCAAAGTATAAGAAAATTTAATTTTTTAAATTTTCACATTCTTTTATTTTGGACAATGATTGAGACTTAATAGTCTCCCTTGATAATTGAGACATAACCTAGTTTTTTTGTCTTTCTTGTCAGTTTTATTTTCAATTTTATATATATATATATATATATATATATATATATATATATATATATATATATATATATATATATATATATATATATATATATATATATATATATATATATATATTGTGATAACCGGATGATACATTGAGAATAATCTCTAAGTATCTAAATACTCAATACAAAAGAGATGTGCCTAAGATCTTTCATCGCTAAACTTTTGTTAGAAATTTATTGGTTTCACAGAACAATCATATATCATTGCTCACTAAATAAAATAAAATCGACACATTAAACTAGGAACATAAACTTACTCCAAATAAACTTGTAAAACTCAATAATTTTTTATAATAGACATCTCAAAACCAAATATTGTGGTATTACTAATGAGACAATTTCATTAACTCATAAATGGACTTTATCTGTTCGCAAACCATAAACGTTGTATCTATTGACACATTTTTTTCCCGTTGCATCATATTGTATTTCTTAATGTCTCCATTAAGAAACACTAACTTGATATTCATCTTATGAAGCTCCAAAATTATAATAAGTAACAAGTGTCACAACTATCATAATAGAGTCTTTCAATCATATTGAATATAATTTCTCTTTTTCAGTCAATTCTTTATGACACTTGATGTTCTAGTTCTTGATAATGTTAAGTTTGATCTTCAAGGATTATTTCTTATTTTATTTGAGAGAAAGAACAATAATATACGTATGAGGAGCCAAATTTTCTATATAAATAACAACTATATGAATTAAATTAGAACCAATTTTTTCCCACTCAATTTTGTTTTTTTTACCATATTTCTCCCTCAAACTCAATATTCACAAGACACGTTATAATATTTGTTTCTAAACACTCTTTAACTTGGTACTAAAGTTTATATTTCTCAAACTTTTCAACAATTCTAAATTGTCACAAATCATGACTGAATTAACTATAACAATATTTGGATTTAAAAGACAATTGAATCTATCATTTAAAAAAACTATAATATTAAAACAAAATTTTATTCATCCACTGAATTATCTTTTAAAAACAAATTTAAGCTTATGATGATAATTAAAAATAGTTAAAAATAAATAAAAGTATATCAATCTTCACCAAATTTGTCCCCTTCAAATTGGTGTATCTTTCAACACGATTAAACATTTGTCAGTTTAGATCATATTTTCTTATTATTCTTTATTTACTCTTATCCTTTGAGGTATTTATCGAATGAGCACTATTTTATATTCTCTTGCTTCAATCTTTTCTTTATTGCACACTTTATAAAATTATTCTATTAAAGAATAATTTCTAACTTTAATAGTTATAAACTTAATTGTGCAAAGAGAATACCATATGCTAAATTTTCGACAAAATCACCTAATTGACGAAACTATAGCGCTTTAGCAAGGTTAAATAATTTCGTAATACTCTTATGGTATTTTATAACTGTCACATGTTTATCAATATAGGTGTGAATGTAATCCAGTAAATACTTTATGATTTTACGTTTACACGACTTTATTAGGCACGTCAATAAATTATTATAGAGACGCGTACATTTATAATTGTAAATTTATAACACAAAAACAAGAAGCCAAATGCACCATTAGAGCATCCACATCCATCATACTCATTTGGATTCTTTAAATGAGACCCACATAATTTTTTATATTATTTCACACTTCTCAATTTTTTAAACAACCCATTTACAATTCTCAAATATCCATGTAACTCATCAAAAAATCTAAAATGGGTCCCGCATTTAAAACAAATCAACTACATTCTTGTAATTTTATTTATTAATTTATTATCATGACCCACTTAATTGGAGTGTAGAAGCGTGCTTTAGTATGAGGACGTGCTTTAGTTCAGGAACGTGAAAACAAGTGAAATATTATTATTGACACAATTTCTTTAATAAATGTGTAGGAACTTTCAAAGAACACCGATAATCATGCTCTTAGTTCACAATCTTTAATTGCCAAGAATTAACTATAAGTGGTACTCTCAACTTAATAATCAAACATTGATAACACCAACCTTTATCCACATGGAGGAAAAAAACTTAATAATTACCACATATTCACCATCACGGATATGCAATTATACGGTCAAACTGTGTCTTCTTTTTGGCCGACTATAACAGCTCGCATGAACAATTTTATACTACATCGTTTATAATTTCAACTAGATCTAATATATGCAGCTGATGTTACTTTTACAACTTATTGTTTCAACCAACTCAATCAAAATAGCTAGATAATTTAATAAATTAAATGAGAAAAAAGATCTTAAATTTACAAGACACTACCCATAAAATGTAGGCCAGATTCGTAAGTTTGTAGCATTCCTCATAATCATAAGATTACTTAGTGGCCCTTAATGTGAGAACAAACTCACAGTAAAAATATAAGTTTTTTTATGAAGTTATACAAATTGCATGATTAAAAAAATATTATTGTATAAAAATTAATAACAATAAATCCAAATAACATAATCATGCTAAATGTGTAATTTCAAATCAGATAAATATTAAATTTATATCAAGAGCTATTAATATCAAATTTTGATGATCCTATAAGAGCAATTGTTGAAAACACATATCCCAATTTGTTGGAAAAATATCAAGATATTGAATTCTTACAAGGAAAGGCTATTCTTGCTTCAACCATTGAAGTTGTGGATAAAATCAATCATTATGTATTAGACTTGATACCAGGTACATGTGTTTTATATTTACTGTATTATTACATTCATAATATATATATATATATATATATATATATATATATATATATATATATATATATATATATATATATATATATATATATATATATATATATATATATATATATATATATATATATATATATATATATATATATATATATATATATATATATAAGAACATAGTTTTACTAATTTATTTATGTTTTGCTTTTAAACTTTTTTTTAGGAGAAGAGAAAGAGTATTTGAGTTTTGATTCCATTGATAGAACAGATTCAAGTTATACTGAAGCATATGAAGTTCTAACTCCTGAATTTCTCAGTAAATTAAGAACGTCAGGGCTTCCCAATCATAGGATCAAATTGAAGGTTGGTACACCTATTATGCTAATGAGAAATTTGGACCAAGCCGGTGGGTTGTGCAACGGAACAAGATTAATTGTTACAAGATTTGCAAATCATGTCATTGAGGCAAAAATCATGTCTGGAAAGAACATAGGTAACATTTTTTACATTCCACGAATGTTTATGTCACCTTCTGATTCACCTTGGCCATTCAAGTTGATTAGGAGATAATTTCCGATTATTGTCTCCTATGCAATGACAATTAATAAGTCACAAGGTCAATCTCTTGATAGTGTTGGATTGTATTTGCCTACTCATGTGTTTAGTCATGGTCAATTATATGTTGCAATTTCAAGAGTTAAGAGCAAAAGTGGGCTAAAAATCCTAATTCATGACAAGGAGAATGTATCGTGTTCTACTACTACTAATGTTGTGTACAAGGAAGTCTTTCAAGCACTTTGATAGTTGGTAAACTTTATATCTTATACTTTACGATTCAAATTAAAAATCTATTTTGAATTAAAATATATAGTATGTACATTTTCCATGTATTTCAAGAAGTATATAATTTTTCCTATTTGTTCATGCAGACGTGATTTGTTGATAGGACCGACGCTTGCTACAAATATGGAGTTAAATGCCAACATGGTTTACATGAGACATATACTCAACTGAAAACATGGTAACATACTTAATAATTTAATAATCTATAAATGTAATGTGAATCCAGACGAGACCCGTGCGATAGCACGTATTTGTTACTAGTTTATATATCCAAAATAAATGTCAAACAAATTCACATATGCACCGAATAATTCTTTAAATAAATTATTTTAGAATCAATAAAATCAATTCTAAAATCCAAAATATCCAAAATTTAAAGAATCAAATCTTTAGTTTTTGCCTTATTTTGAGAGATATTCAAAATATTCAAAAAAATTCATTAATAATATATAATAACTAAATATATATTAAACAAAATAGTATTTGTCTTATCTCTCAAAATCTAAATTCATGTGCAGATTTTATAATTCATGTGCAGATTTTATGTGAATCAAATTGAAAGATAAAATAATAATTAAAAAATCAAATAAAAAGATTTGATAATAAAGTCTTTTTTTCATTCAAAACCAAGAATCAAATAACCAAAATAAGTTTTAAATTCAATATTTATCTTTTCTAAATAATTGGCATAGATATATTTCTAAATACATACTCTCAAATCATAAATAAATGGTTGGAAATCAAAATCCTTAAATAAAATATATTTTTATGATTCTCAATCATCGATCATAATCATATATGTGATTCCATATATATTTAGCATAATATATGTTAAATAACATATCTCCCAAAAAAAACTAAAATTTTCACAAATATTTTTCTTCCAAAAATATTCAATTTTTAATTTTCAAAAAAATCTTTATCATTAAGTTTTTATGTTAAATTCAAAAAATTTCATTATCACAAGTATAATTCTAGGAATTATAACCTAATATAGATTCTTACGGTTGAAATATGAGAAGCTAAGAGACATTTGATAAATCGTATGACTGAATAGCATTACGAGAATGACATTATATAAAGAATTATACAGCATATTGCATTAATTACAAATGGAAATATCATATTCTATTCTAGAATGTACTAAGGAATATTCTATAGAATATTCTCTTTATATATATATATATATATATATATATATATATATATATATATATATATATATATATCAACACTCTCCCTCAAGCTTGAGCATATAAGTCAAATGCACCAAGCTTGCCACATACACCCTCCGGTCTCATTTATAAGAAAAAATTAACTTTTTAGATACATTAAATAAGTAATGTATTTGGACAATATATTGTCCAAATACATTACTTATTCAATGTATATAAAAAGTTAATTTTTTCTTATAAATGAGACCGGAGGGAGTATATAATTAGTTCTGGGATTTCGCAGGGAATTTATAAACACATCTGCCAATTGATCATTAGAGTTGACCAACTTTGTAAGGATGTCACCTAATTCAATCTTCTCTCTGACAAAGTGACAGTTTATCTCAATATGTTTGGTCATCTCATAGAAGACTGGATTTGAAGCAATGTGCAATGCAGCTTGATTATCACACACAAGTGTTATTGGACTTTCTTCTTCAATTTGAAGTTCCTTGAGTAATTGTCTTAACAAAATAAGTTCACATGTTGCCATTTCCATGGCCTTATACTATGCCTCGGTGCTTGATCTTGCAACTACGTTTTGTTTCTTACTTTTCCAGGATATAAGGTTTCCTCCAACAAGTACATAATACCCAAAAATGGGTCGTCTATCAATGGGTGATCCTGCCCAATCAGCATCGGAGTATCCAACTATCTGAGTATGTCCTTTGTCTTCATACACAAGACCTTTTCCTGGAGCACATTTGTTGTATCTCAGAATTCGGATAGCAGCATCCATGCGTTCTTGACAAGGGGAAATAATTCTGAATGATTCCTTGTTCTTCTGGGAGTTCTGAACTTCCTCTATCTGTGCTTCCACAAATGATTGACTCTTCTAGAGAGAAGATATAGTTCGTCTTCTTCTGACGAGGATTCACCCTAGTTTTCTTCTTTTTCCTGCAAAACATTAGGTTTATATTTTTATTAGATCTAAGAGCGAGAGACTTACCTTGCTTCTGGGGCTCATCTTCTTCTAGATCTATCTCATGACTTCTCATGGAGCTGATAAGTTCTTCAACAGAAATTTTATCCAAATCTTTGGCTAGTTTTAATGTTGTGATCATGAGTCTCCATTTCTTGGGTAAACTTCTTATGATCTTATTTACATGATCTGTTGTGGAGTACCCTTTGTCCAGAACTTTCAATCCCGTAACCAGAGTTTGAAATCTTGAGAACATTGTCTCTATAGTTTCTTCTTCTTCCATTTTGAAAGCTTCATACTTCTGAATGAGAGCAAGAGCTTTGGTTTCTTTGACTTGCGTGTTACCTTCATGCGTCATTATCGAGGAGTCAAACATGTGTTTTGTTGATTCTCTGTTTGTGATCTTCCCATACTCTGTGTACGAGATAGCACTCAAGAGAATTGTTCTAGCTTTATGATGGTTTCTGAATTCTTTCTTTTGTTGATCTGACATTTTCTTTCTGTCAATCTTCTGACCGTTTTCATCACTAGGATGAATATAGCCATCAGTCACCATATCCCATATATCAGCATCATGAGCTAGAAAGAAACTTATGATTATGTCTTTCCAGTAATTAAACTTTTTACCGTCAAATATTGGGGGTCTGTTGTTAATTTTGTCTTTCTCATCATGATAATCATTACTGATGATCTGACTTGGTCCTGCCATAGTGTTTTTCTAGCTTGGATCTTTTTCTGACACGGTTAAGTGTTTTCACTCAGAACCAGGCGCTCTGATGCCAATTGAAGAATGAAAAAAAACAAGAAGGAGGGGGTTGAATTGGTATTAAAACTTAAAATTAAAGACACATTGGTTATCTTGGTTCGTTTGTGATCGGGACTTTATGAGTCTGTCGGGATACTAACTGCAAGTATACAGTTCAGTCGTTCTAGTTTTAAAAGATTATCGAACCCACAGAGACTGAGGATCAATCACATACGATCTAATGCTACAGTTTGTCTAACTAAGCGAAGAATATTCGATTTTTGGGGGAAACAATTTAATTTAAAATAATAGTACTAGTTATACCAGTATGTGATAATCGGACTTAGGGAATTCGGTGAATCGCTTGGCCTATAAAGTATTTCGGTAAAAGCTAATTGTTTAAAAACCTGAGACATACACTCTCGTGTTTATGAAATAAGTCATGCTACTAAACCTAGTGGATGCACTTTAAATTTAATAACACTTTTTGAAAACAATTTGAGTTTAATTAATTTATTAAAACACTCTCGTGTATTTAAAAATCAATGCTTCGTTACCACTATCTGGGTTGAACCCCAGCTCTCGCATGCAGGTTCTTGCCTTAATTAATTTCCCACTCTCGTGGCAAAATCGTGTTAATTAATCTCTCACTCTCGTGACAAGGATAGTTAAATTAATCTTGGAAATTGGAAACCAGAAATTGTTTTGTAAATATTTTTGGCCAAGGTATCACTGAATTCTTTCAGTTCTTACGGTCATATACCGGTATTAATAATTTAGCCAGACATAATTAACTTAACAACAATACAGTTCAAAATATAATTCATAGCAACAATTGGCATAATATAAAAAATGAATGAATAATAATTGCAATATAAAACCTGGAATCAAAGTTGCTATGGTAATCTTGAAGTATTACAATAATCCAATCTTCGAGCTTGATTTGCAGTAAATAATTCGCGTTAATTCTTGAAAGAAGAATTAACACTTAAAACTAAAAACTAAGACTTTGAATGAAAATTACAGGAACGTGAAAACAATATTCTAAAACAAGGAAAAATGGAAAATAACTGCAAAAGAAAATAATATTTGTTCTGAGGAAATTTCTTCGACCCTTGAACTATGCACTGGTACACATATATATAGCATAGGAAAATCAACAGTTCAGAATTCTTGATGAAGTCTTCAATGGAGAAAATATAGGAGCACTAATAGTGGTGGCAGGAAAATAGGAGACTCAGCAGAAAAAGGGAGAACGAGTCTGCCCTTAATGCCCACGTCTCAATCCATGTATAACGTCCACCTTCATGCGCGTGACGGTCGTCACAGGTGGGTGACGGTTGTAACGCGCTGAAGTAGTGCATTACGCTCGTCAGTGGTGTGTAACGAGCGTTTCTTCATGTTGGGGGGTGTTACGCCCGTCACAAGGATGTGACGACCGTCAATGTTCCAAAAATCTAAACTTTGTATTTTTTTATTCTTTTTCTCTTTGTTTATTGTCTAGCCTTCTTCATGTTGTCCTTTTCCATCGGTTTGAGTCGACAAATGTTATACCTGTAAAAAGACAAATAATCTCAGAATAATCGGGGGTTAGACGACTTAATGAAATATAAAATCGGTAAAAAGCATGGTAATTATATGATATGTTTTCTCGTTATCAAATTCCCCCATACTTAAACCTTTGGTTGTCCTCAAGCAAATAGTCATTCAAAAGGTAGGACAAGTTTTGTCAAGCGCATATGCATGACATACCTTGGATTTTTAAAGCAATTTCGGGAAATCCTCGTCGGTTCGGCCAATACTTGAGTGAAACACTAAAGATACGCTAATGACACAAGCAATAAGCTCAGTCGTAGGTTTCCATTTCAAACGAGCTATCCAACAGTTCCGTTATAATTCTGCCCAGAGTTCCTCGTATCTATTTCACCCGGTTTCGTTCTGGCGCAATCACATTAAGCCCTTTGTCTTAGCATGCACGTAGTGGAGTAACCGGTTAGTGACTTTGATCCTTTTAGCACGGGGTCTGGTACACGAATGTGGCAACCCTACATATGTTATCCAAATTGGAGGTTGTGGGGGATCGGGCCGTAGCACGCTCTACCGAGTTCAGAACCAGATACCTCTGAACCAACCAACACTGGATTCCTTCATTATTTGCTCAGCTCTTATATGTGACCGTATATTTTGGTGCACAAAATTTCTTTTCTTTTAGCAGCGAGATAGGAAGGATATTTTTAGAATCAGGCATAAAACACTTATATTCATCAATTCTCCACGTGGTTTGTGTCAAGACGGTGCTGACTGCTAGTATAAACTACTAGGGGTTACTCTAGAACTTAAAACTCCAGATATCGGTATAATGGTTATTGAAACGGATCGCGTAAGTAGGAAGTCTACGGTGTCATAACCGTATCAATCTTGTTATGTCGTTTTCGGCTTCCTCAACTTGGATTTCGTTAAAATAGGTATGTCGGGCTAATGCGAAGATAAAAGATTTCGGTATGGCTAAATAAAGCGAAGAATTTGAATCGAGACATATTGTAAAAATTTACTAGTTTATAAAAGATGGAAAGGTACCTCTCCCACACTAAATCCGACATTGTCCTCAATGTTGCGGTATATAGGCGGGGAAGTACAATTACAAAAACAAACGGAAAGGAAATGAAACAGAAAAAATAATAAACTACATAGAGAATTAAATAAAACTACTGGTGACCATGTCCTCTACTCCTGGTGCGAGAGCGCCTAGTAGGAGTGGCTTTTGTGTCAGTATCTTGGAAACCAAGGGTGCTGACGTCCATCCTTAAGGCATTAAGCTCTGACAGGGCCTCATCTAACCTCTCATTCATGTTGCGCTGCCCAGTCAATATCTGAGCATTTTGAGCGCACAGATACTCATATTGCTCCTGCTGTCTTCTTTCAAGCGCTGCGCTCATTTAAAAACTGTAAAAAGTAGACTTGTTTAAAATGAAATCATAAACTGCCTAGAAACATAAAACACAAGGTAAAAATAAGTGTTGATTCTGCTGCTTCATCCCAGTCGCGTCTTCAAGTCTTCGAAAGCTGCATGTATGTGAGAAAACTGTTCCACAGTTATATCAGTTAAGCTTATCACGTCCATACGCATACCCTTCAACTCGTTCTTGATTCCATTGATGTCCGTCTGATAAACATCCAGCGTAGAAAAGATTTTATTCAAATTTTCAGCATATTCCCCCTTTGTTATTGCAGGGGCATCAACTTCCTCTACGATGTTGTTACCATCATGGTAACCAGGAGGGGTCTCGGGGTCACACTCATCAGACATTGTGGTATCATAAACTTGGTAGGATTGGGGTGTCTCAGGTGTCGAAGGGTGGTCGGGAGGGTTAAGCTCCTACAACCAATTGTCGCGATTTTAGGCACTTGTTTTGGCATGGTTAGGAAGTGTAAATACCGTGACTACTTCGTCCCTTATCAAGTAATCGAAGGTTGCAGGACCTAGGTTACCTATTATTCGTAGGTGGAAACAAAAATCAATGTTTATAGGGCGGATTGAAACAAATTGTGTGCACCTATGTAGCTGGTATCTAAGTCTGAGGGCGTTATCAATCATGGTAACAAGGCCTCCTATGATGATTGGCTCGCTAGGGTTCGCGGCAATGCGGGTAAATGTCTGCATTAAGAATGGCACTACATTTACAGGTCGGCCCTGGGTCATACACTGCAGCAAAAATATCTCATCTTTAGATACGGCAGTGCGGTTCTGTTCTTTGCCGAAAACGGTATATGCTAGAATCTTGTGGAAATAGCGGATAGCGTGGTTGTGTATTTCATTATTATCCATGTTATCTGGCTCAGGGTGGTAGTTCCCGGTTTAAGTCCCGCAAAAGTAGTCTAGCTCAAAATCCATTAACTCTGCCTGGGTGGTAGAAAATGCAAAAGGTACACAAGGGAATCCTAGAAGGTTGGCTAATTCTTTATGGGTATAAGCAAATTCAATACCAAACAACCTGAAGGCTATAAATACCTTTCTAGTTCTGAAACCGCGCTCGGGTATATGAACTAAAGAGCTCAAAAACTCAAGGGTGAGCTCGCGATATGTAACAAACCTAGATTTAATGTGGGCTTTTTCCACCCCAGCTGGCTAAACAGATAATAGACACTATCCTTAATGCCTAAAGTGTCCATTGGTGGTTCATCATAATATAAGGTCATACCAATATTTATGTGTGATAATTCCTCAAAC
Source organism: Vicia faba (assembly GCA_948472305.1). Classification (NCBI taxonomy): domain Eukaryota; kingdom Viridiplantae; phylum Streptophyta; class Magnoliopsida; order Fabales; family Fabaceae; genus Vicia; species Vicia faba. Next base: position 987,027,199 of record OX451738.1, read on the forward strand.
CTCCTCATTTGGTTCCTGCCTCTAAAAGTGGTTTCCATAGTAAATAGCAAAGGGGGAAAGCAAATCAGGGGAGAAGGTAGGATAGAAAAAGACTTTTTCAAAAAACCTGTAAAGTTGATTGAAAATCAGCAGCAGTTGTATAAAAATTTTTTTTAGAAAAGATGAAAAATAAAATAATGAAAATAATGCTTTAAAAGAAAACGAATATAGAAACGGAATAGAAAGTTAAAGACAAAAACAAACAGAAACAAACAGATGGGTCGCCTCCCACGCAGCACTTTGTTTAACGTCATAAGCCTGACGAACAGGAGTGCAAGCACTCATGGTGGTTCTCTCGAGGATGACTCCTAGGTTGAACTTTTAGTAGTTTTCATTTTCCATGGCCACTTATCAAGCCATCTCACATATCCCTCACCTTTTCTTTTCTTTCTTCTGTGGGGTGGTTCATTCTTCTGAACTTGTGGTGGTGGTTCTGGATCTATCCTAAGTATCAACTTTTCAAGTTTGGGCTTAGTGATTTCATCCACCACCTCAAAGGTTAACCTTACCTTCTTAACACTAATTATATCCCTAGTTTCACGGTCCTCTAATTTTCTCTTTTTATGCAAGACTTCCAACAAGGGTGCATTAGTGTGGATATTTTCCAATACCTCCACATACGTTTTAGATTTGGAGTCTATCTGAGCTTCCATAAAACTTTTCGAGAAAGGAAACGGTGGGGTATAGGGGTGAGGCATAACAATAGGTGCTCCCATTTCTACCTCTTCTACAACCTCCCTTTTAGATGGTGTTGGAGGATTTTTCTTAATCTTTACTCTTTCCTCGTCTGAACTCTCCTCATCCAAATCATCACTCTCCTCAACCTCATTATCGCTCTCCTTAGGATTTTCAACTTGTTTTTCACTACTGGTTGTTACAACATCCAATTTCTCCTCAGGGAAGGGTCCTAGAGGGTTTTGTTCAAGCTGGGAGATTTGGGTCTCTAAGGCTATGTTGTGGGTCGCGAGCGAGTCAACCACAGTGGTCAGTTGCCTAAGGTTTTCACTGTTTTGAAGACTTTGTTTTCTAAAATCTTCGTTCTGGACAGTTTGTGTCTCTACAAAGTGCCCAATCAGAGATTCTACCCTAGAGTGAATTAGCGTCGCGTCGGAATCCTCCATTGATGTTTCGAAGTCGAAATCATGCGATTCTTCTGATTCTTCAAATTGAGTTAGAGTCGCATTTTGTGTTTCCGTAAAGCGCTTTGTCATCATTGATATTTCATTAAAATTTCCCATTAATATTTCGAGGTCGGATTTATAGGATACTTGCGTCTCCTCGAAATATTGGGTGTAGTGATTGTAGGGGAAATTTGGTTGAGGATAAGTTTGATTGGATCTATAATATTCTTGCGATTCCTCAAAATTTTGGGATTGATAGTTGGAAAGGTAATTTGGGTGAGAATGAGTCTGTGATGCATTGAAATTCTCCAATAGTATTTCGAGGTCGGATTTATGGAATTCTTGTGATTCCTCGAAATACTCAGAGTGGGGGTTGTAGAAAAAATTTGGGTGATACATAGTAATTGGGACAAGATTCGTAGATGCAAAGACTCGCTTCAGGAGTGATTATTTGGCATACAAATCGAATGAGGGTTTATGTTGCCTAGTCTAAACGTGCAACAAAAGGATCGTACTTAATTGATTAATCAGTCCCTGGCAACGGCGCCAAAAACTTGATCGGGACTTTATGAGTCTGTCGGGATACTAACTTCAAGTATACAGTTCATTCGTTCTAGTTTTAAAAGATTATCGAACCCACAGAGACTGAGGATCAATCGCATACGATCTAATGCTACAGTTTGTCTAACTAAGCGATGAATATTCGATTTTTGGGGGAAATAGTTTAATTAAAAATAATAGTACTAGTTATATTGGTATGTGATAATCGGACTTAGGGAATTCGGTGAATCGCTTGGCCTATAAAGTATTTCGGTAAAAGCTAATTGTTTAAAAACATGAGACATACACTCTCGTGTTTATGAAATAAGTCATGCTACTAAACCTAGTGGGTGCACTTTAAATTTAATAACACTTTTTGAAAACAATTTGAGTTTAATTAATTTATTAAAACACTCTCGTTTATTTAAAAATCAATGCTTCATTACCACTATCTGGGTTGAACCCCAGCTCTCGCATGCAGGTTCTTGCCTTAATTAATTTCCCACTCTCGTGGCAAAATCGTGTTAATTAACCTCTCACTCTCGTGACAAGGATAGTTAAATTAATCTTGGAAATTGGAAACCAGAAATTGTTTTGTAAATATTTTTGGCCAAGGTATCACTGAATTCTTTCAGTTCTTACGGTCACATACCGGTATTAATAATTTAGCCAGACATAATTAACTTAACAGCAATACAGTTCAAAATATAATTCATAGCAACAATTGGCATAATATAAAAAATGAATGAATAATAATTGCAATATAAAACCCGGAATCAAAGTTGCTATGGTAATCTTGAAGTATTACAATAATCCAATCTTCGAGCTTGATTTGCAGTAAATAATTCGTGTTAATTCTTGAAAGAAGAATTAACACTTAAAACTAAAAACTAAGACTTTGAATGAAAATTACAGGAACGTGAAAACAATATTCCAAAACAAGGAAAAATGGAAAATAACTGCAAAAGAAAATAATATTTGTTCTGGGGAAATTTCTTCGACCCTTGAACTATGCACTGGTACACATATATATAGCATAGGAAAATCAGCAGTTTAGAATTCTTGATGAAGTCTTCAATGGAGAAAATATAGGAGCACTAATAGTGGTGGCAGGAAAATAGGAGACTCAGCAGAAAAAGGGAGAACGAGTCTGCCCTTAATGCCCACGTCTCAATCCATGTATAACGTCCACCTTCACGCGCGTGACGGTCGTCACAGGTGGGTGACGGTCGTAACGCGCTGAACTAGTGCATTACGCTCGTCAGTGGTGTGTGACGAGCGTTTCTTCATGTTGGGGGGTGTTACGCCCGTCACAAGGATGTGACGACCGTCACTGTTCCAAAAATCTAAACTTTGTATTTTTTTTATATTCTTTTTCTCTTTGTTTATTGTCTAGCCTTCTTCATGTTGTCCTTTTCCATCGGTTTGAGTCGACAAATGTTATACCTGTAAAAAGATAAATAATCTCGGAATAATCGGGGGTTAGATGACTTAATGAAATATAAAATCGGTAAAAAGCATGGTAATTATATGATATGTTTTCTCGTTATCAAATTCCCCCATACTTAAACCTTTGCTTGTCCTCAAGCAAATAGTCATTCAAAAGGTCGGACAAGTTTTGTCAAGCGCATATGCATGACATACCTTGGATTTTTAAAGCAATTTCGGGAAATCCTCGTCGGTTCGGCCAATAATTGAGTGAAACACTAAAGATACGCTAATGACACAAGCAATAAGCTCAGTCGTAGGTTTCCATTTCAAACGAGCTATCCAACAGTTCTGTTATAATTCTTCCCAGAGTTCCTCGTATCTATTTCACCCGGTTTCGTTCTGGCGCAATCACATTAAGCCCTTTGTCTTAGCACGCACGTAGTGGAGTAACCGGTTAGTGACTTTGATCCTTTTAGCATGGGGTCTGGTACACGAATGTGGCAACCCTACATATGTTATCCAAATTGGAGGTTGTGGGGGATCGGGCCGTAGCACGCCCTACCGAGTTCAGAACCAGATACCTCTGAACCAACCAACACTAGATTCCTTCATTATTTGCTCAGCTCTTATATGTGACCGTATATTTTGGTGCACAAAATTTCTTTTCTTTTAGCAGCGAGATAGGAAGGATATTTTTAGAATCAGGCATAAAACACTTATATTCATCGATTCTCCACGTGGTTTGTGTCAAGACGGTGCTGACTGCTAGTATAAACTACTAGGGGTTACTCTAGAACTTAAAACTCCAGATATCGGTATAATGGTTATTGAAACGGATCGCGTAAGTAGGAAGTCTACGGTGTCATAACCGTATCAATCTTGTTATGTCGTTTTCGGCTTCCTCAACTTGGATTTCGTTAAAATAGGTATGTCGGGCTAATGCGAAGATAAAAAATTTCGGTATGGCTAAATAAAGCGAAGAATTTGAATCGAGACATATCGTAAAAATTTACTAGTTTATAAAAGATGGAAAGGCACCTCTCCCACATTAAATCCGACATTGTCCTCAATGTGGCGGTATATAGGCGGGGAAGTACAATTACAAAAACAAACGGAAAGGAAATGAAACAGAAAAAATAATAAACTACATAGAGAATTAAATAAAACTACTGGTGACCATGTCCTCTACTCCTGGTGCGAGAGCGCCTAGTAGGAGTGGCTTATGTGTCAGTATCTTGGAAACCAAGGGTGCTGACGTCCATCCTTAAGGCATTAAGCTCTGACAGGGCCTCATCTAACCTCTCATTCATGTTGCGCTGCCCAGTCAAGATCTGAGCGTTTTGAGCGTAAAGATACTCATATTGCTCCTACTGTCTTCTTTCAAGCGCTGTGCTCATTTAAAAACTGTAAAAAGTAGACTTGTTTAAAATGAAATCATAAACTGCCTAGAAACATAAAACACAAGGTAAAAATAAGTGTTGATTCTGCTGCTTCATCCCAGTCGCGTCTTCAAGTCTTCGAAAGCTGCATGTATGTGAGAAAATTGTTCCACAGTTATATCAGTTAAGCTTATCACGTCCATACGCATACCCTTCAACTCGTTCTTGATTCCATTGATGTCCGTCTGATAAACATCCAGCGTAGAAAAGATTTTATTCAAATTTTCAGCATATTCCCCCTTTGTTATTGCAGGGGCATCAACTTCCTCTACGATGTTGTTACCATCATGGTAACCAGGAGGGGTCTTGGGGTCACTCTCATCAGACATTATGGTATCATAAACTTAGTAGGATTGGGGTGTCTCAGGTGTCGAAGGGTGGTCGGGAGGGTTAAGCTCCTACATCCAATTGTCGCGATTTTGGGCACTTGTTTTGGCATGGTTAGGAAGTGTAAATACCGTGACTACTTCGTCCCTTATCAAGTAATCGAAGGTTGCAGGACCTAGGTTACCTATTATTCGTAGGTGGAAACAAAAATCAATGTTTATAGGGCGGATTGAAACAAATTGTGTGCACCTATGTAGCTGGTATCTAAGTCCGAGGGCGTTAGCAATCATGGTAACAAGGCCTCCTATGATGATTGGCTCGCTAGGGTTCGCGGCAATGCGGGTAAATGTCTGCATTAAGAATGGCACTGCATTTACAGGTCGACCCTGGGTCATACACTGCAGTAAAAATATCTCATCTTTAGATACGGCAGTGCGGTTCTGTTCTTTACCGAAAATGGTATGTGCTAGAATCTTGTGGAAATATCGGATAGCGGGGTTTTGTATTTCATTATTATCCATGCTATCTGGCTCAGGGTGGTAGTTCCCGGTTTAAGTCCCCCAAAAGTAGTCTAGCTCAAAATCCATTAACTCTGCCTGGGTGGTAGAAAATGCAAAAGGTCCACAAGGGAATCCTAGAAGGTTGGCTAATTCTTTATGGGTTTAAGCAAATTCAATACCAAACAACCCGAAGGCTATAAATCCCTTTCTAGTTCCGAAACCGCGCTCGGGTATATGAACTAAAGAGCTCAGAATCTCAAGGGTGAGCTCGCGATATGTAAATAAGCTAGATGTAATGTGGGATTTTTCCACCCCAGCTGGCTAAACAGATAATGGACACTATCCTTAATGCCTAAAGTGTCCATTGGTGGTTCATCATAATATAAGGTCATACCAATATTTCTGTGTGATAATTCCTCAAACCTCCTCATTTGGTTCCTGCCTCTAAAAGTGGTTTCCATAGTAAATAGCAAAGGGGGAAAGCAAATCAGGGGAGAAGGTGGGATAGAAAAAGACTTTTTCAGAAAACCTGTAAAGTTGATTGAAAATCAGCAGCAGTTGTATAAAAAAATTTTTTTAGAAAAGATGAAAAAGAAAATATTGAAAATAATGCTTTAAAAGAAAATGAATATAGAAACGGAATAGAAAGGTAAAGACAAAAACAAACAGAAACAAACAGATGGGTCGCCTCCCACGCAGCACTTTGTTTAACGTCATAAGCCTGACGAACAGGAGTGCAAGCACTCATGGTGGTTCTCTCGAGGATGACTCCTCGGTTGAACTTTTAGTAGTTGTCATTTTCCATGGCCACTTATCAAGCCATCTCACATATCCCTCACCTTTTCTTTTCTTTCTTCTGTGGGGTGGTTCATTGTTCTGAACTTGTGGTGGTGGTTCTGGATCTATCTTAAGTATCAACTTTTCAAGTTTGGGCTTAGTGATTTCATCCACCACCTCAAAGGTTAACCTTACCTTCTTAACAGTAATTATATCCCTAGTTTCACGGTCCTCTAATTTTCTCTTTTTATGCAAGACTTCCAACAAGGGTGCATTAGTGTGGATATTTTCCAATACCTCCACATACGTTTTAGATTTGGAGTCTATCTGAGCTTCCATAAAACTTTTCGAGAAAGGAAACGGTGGGGTATAGGGGTGAGGCATAACAATAGGTGCTCCCTTTTCTACCTCTTCTACAACCTCCCTTTTAGATGGTGTTGGAGGATTTTTCTTAATCTTTACTCTTTCCTCGTCTGAACTCTCCTCATCCAAATCATCACTCTCCTCAACCTCATTATCGCTCTTCTTAGGATTTTCAACTTGTTTTTCACTACTGGTTGTTACAACATCTAATTTCTCCTCAGGGAAGGGTCCTAGAGGGTTTTGTTCAAGCTGGGAGATTTGGGTCTCTAAGGCTATGTTGTGGGTCGCGAGCGAGTCAACCACAGTGGTCAGTTGCCTAAGGTTTTCACTGTTTTGAAGACTTTGTTTTCTAAAATCTTCGTTCTGGACAGTTTGTGTCTCTACAAAGTGCTCCATCAGAGATTATACCCTAGAGTGAATTAGCGTCGCGTCGGAATCCTCCATTGATGTTTCGAAGTCGAAATCATGCGATTCTTCTGATTCTTCAAATTGAGTTAGAGTCGCATTTTGTGTTTCCGTAAAGCGCTTTGTCATCATTGATATTTCATTAAAATTTCCCATTAACATTTCGAGGTCGGATTTATAGGATACTTGCGTCTCCTCGAAATATTGGGTGTAGTGATTGTAGGGGAAATTTGGTTGAGGATAAGTTTGGTTGGATCTATAATATTCTTGCGATTCCTCAAAATTTTGGGATTGATAGTTGGAAAGGTAATTCGGGTGAGAATGAGTCTGTGATGCATTGAAATTCTCCAATAGTATTTCGAGGTCGGATTTATGGAATTCTTGTGATTCCTCGAAATACTCAGAGTGGGGGTTGTAGAAAAAAATTGGTTGATACATAGTAATTGGGACAAGATTCGTAGATGCAAAGACTCGCTTCGGGAGTGAGTATTTGGCATACAAATCGAAAGAGGGTTTCTGTTGCCTAGTCTAAACGTGCAACAAAAGGATCGTACTTAATTGATTAATCAGTCCCCGGCAACGGCGCCAAAAACTTGATCGGGACTTTATGAGTCTGTCGGGATACTAACTGCAAGTATACAGTTCAGTCGTTCTAGTTTTAAAATATTATCGAACCCACAGAGACTGAGGATCAATCGCATACGATCTAATGCTACAGTTTGTCTAACTAAGCGATGAATATTCAATTTTGGGGGGAAACAGTTTAATTAAAAATGATAGTACTAGTTATACCGGTATGTGATAATCGGACTTAGGGAATTCGGTGAATCGCTTGGCCTATAAAGTATTTCGGTAAAAGCTAATTGTTTAAAAACCTGAGACATACACTCTCGTGTTTATGAAATAAGTCATGCTACTAAACCTAGTGGATGCACTTTAAATTTAATAACACTTTTTGAAAACAATTTGAGTTTAATTAATTTATTAAAACACTCTCGTGTATTTAAAAATCAATGCTTCGTTACCACTATCTGGGTTGAACCCCAGCTCTCGCATGCAGGTTCTTGCCTTAATTAATTTCCCACTCTCGTGGCAAAATCGTGTTAATTAACCTCTCACTCTCATGACAAGGATAGTTAAATTAACCTTGGAAATTGGAAACCATAAATTGTTTTGTAAATATTTTTGGCCAAGGTATCACTGAATTCTTTCAGTTCTTACGGTCACATACCGGTATTAATAATTTAGCCAGACATAATTAACTTAACAGCAATACATTTCAAAATATAATTCATAGCAACAATTGGCATAATATAAAAAATGAATGAATAATAATTGCAATATAAAACCTGGAATCAAAGTTGCTATGGTAATCTTGAAGTATTACAATAATCTAATCTTCGAGCTTGATTAGCAGTAAATAATTCATGTTAATTCTTGAAAGAAGAATTAACACTTAAAACTAAAAACTAAGACTTTGAATGAAAATTACAGGAACGTGAAAACAATATTCCAAAACAAGGAAAAATGGAAAATAACTGCAAAAGAAAATAATATTTGTTCTGAGGAAATTTCTTCGACCTTTGAACTATGCACTGGTACACATATATATAGCATAGGAAAATCAGCAGTTCAGAATTCTTGATGAAGTCTTCAATGGAGAAAATATAGAAGCACTAATAGTGGTGGCAGGAAAATAGGAGACTCAGCAGAAAAAGGGAGAACGAGTTTGCCCTTAATTCCCACGTCTCAATCCATGTATAACGTCCACCTTCACGCGCGTGATGGTCGTCACAGGTGGGTGACGGTCGTAACGCGCTAAAGTAGTGCATTACGCTCGCCAGTGGTGTGTGACGAGCGTTTCTTCATGTTGGGGGGTGTTACGCCCGTCACAAGGATGTGATGACCATCACTGTTCCAAAAATCTAAACTTTGTATTTTTTTTATTCTTTTTCTCTTTGTTTATTGTCTAGCCTTCTTCATGTTGTCCTTTTCCATCGGTTTGAGTCGACAAATGTTATACCTGTAAAAAGACAAATAATCTCAGAATAATCGAGGGTTAGACGACTTAATGAAATATAAAATCGGTAAAAAGCATGGTAATTATATGATATGTTTTCTCGTTATCAGTTTGAACTCAAACTACTTCAGTCCACCCACCAAGGTGATTTTGCCTCTCTCAAACGAGGTCTTAATCCACTAATCAAACTTGATTACACAAATACAATGGCAACTGTCAATGTCTTCTTGAGTTTAAACCACAACCCGGTTTTCTCAAGGAATTACAAAGTAATATGAATGAAAGGAGTGTACAAATATGTTTTTCTCACAAAACTAATATCACAACAGTGATGTATTACACAATTGAAGAACACAAGGTAGAACTTGATAATTATGTTTTTCTTTTTCGTGCACAGTAGTTGTGTCTTGAAATCTTCTTCACGTTTTCTTTATATAGGCAACGCGTGAGAAGATGCTTTTGGAAGGTTGATAAATAATAGTTAATGTACTTTCCAAACATAGAGATTCTTGTCTTTCAGTTGTTACTTTTGATTTCCATGAATAAAATGTAACACTTCAGAACATGCTCATATCAGAAGATGAATGTTACCGTTGAAACTCGTTTACTTCTTTCCAGAACTTTACATATCAGAATGTCAAAGTTCTTGTTTCACAGCGTTGGTGCATTCAGAAGTTGTAACATAAAACTTCTTTATATAAGCGTGTTACATATATTTTCTTCTAAGTATGTTGTGTCAGATTAGAGTTATAACAATGATCTATCTCATCTTATGCGCTTCTTACATCAGAACTTCCAGGGGTGTAGAACCAAACCATGTCCTAATAGATCTTTCTTATCAGAACTTCCCTGCATATTAAAATACTTTATTAGAGAGCATGTATGTTCTTTATATATATCATGTGTTTCTTATCATCAAAACTCTTACATGGGTGTAGAACCAAACTATGCTCTAACACTTTTGGGATCGATGATAACCAAGAAATACATATTTTAGTGAGCGAGCTGATAATTTATCAAGTCCAGAGGAGAGATTGTGTATAAAATATGTAGACCCGAAGACTTGGAGAGGAATTAGGTGAAGGGAGATTGTGGAAACAGGATTGAATGAGGGATTTTATTATTAAGGACAAATGAAGGCATGTAATTTATAAGGTAACATGTTGTGAGCATTGCATCCCCCCAAAACCGGAGCGGAAAATTACCATGGAGAAGTAGGGTTTGAGTTGTTTCTACGAGATGCCTATTTTTGCATTCGGCTACCCTGTTTTGTTGAGGTGTATGGGGGAAGGATGTTTGGTGCAGAATCTCATTAAATGACAAAAAAGTTTGAAATTGTTGGGGTAAAGATTCACGTGCATTGTCACTTCTTAAGGTATGAATAGGAAAACCAAATTGTGTTTTTATTTGTAACACCCCAATTCTACCCCCAAGCAATTATATAAAATAAATCAGAGTTATAAAATTCAATCATGCAAACGAACCGGGGCGTCACAAATTCTTCTATAAAACTCATTGCATTCATGGTGGATATATAACACTTTCAAAACATCGGATGAACCATCATAACATCTTTAATTAAATAACTCAACATCTACGCATCGGAATTCTCAATAACAATTTTATCATCAATACAGCAACTTCAAAAATAACACAATTTAATAATAATCAACAATCAAAAACAGCAAGCGTTCATCTTTAATTAAATATAACATTTTCATGGTGGATATATAACACTTTCAAAACATCGGATGAACCATCATAACATCTTTAATTAAATAACTCAACATCTACGCAGCGGAATTCTCAATAACAATTTTATCATCAATACAGCAACTTCAAAATAACATAATTTAATAATAATCAACAATCAAAAACAGCAAGCGTTCATCCCCCCCCCCCCCCCCCCGAGTGTTACATATCAGAGCAATGACACCGACTCGAACTACTGAAGGTATACAGCCTTCACTCTTAATTACCTGCACGTTACCAACATAAGGGCAACATTCAAACAGAAGGAGTGAGATATTTAACAATATAATAAAGCGCATGATAATTAATATATTAAATCAGATAAATACACATCACCACTTCCCATCTCATAATCAACAATAATCACAATAATAATACACATTCACAACATCATTACACACTTCTTCATGCAATCATATAATGCGACTCAATATTATGCAAATGCATGTGGTACCATTGGAGCAAAACTCCCATCTCAAAAATTTGCCAATTAATAAAGGCATCAACAAGGCATAAGCTTTCATCTCAAAATTCGCCAATACAGGCCATCTCAACGAGCATAAGCTCCATCTCAAAATGCAATGTATGCAACACAATCATGAATATAATAACAACACCCAAATTAACAACATCTCAAATTAACAACATCTCAAAAGCATCTCAACGTCTCTTCATCAACATCTCATATCATCATAATAATTCATTAAACATCATTTATTTATTATAAATCATCAACACAACATTATTAGTAACTTCTCATTAACAACTCAGTTGTACATTAATACTACAGTAATTCATACTCTTATTCTATAATTCTTACATCGTTACTGTCACTAATCCTACTGTTATGATTCTAATAGCAGCCTCTAGGCATCTAATTTGCATCATTCTGTTCAAAACCAACACAACAATCAACATGGGGATTAACTCTAAATCCTAAATTGGTTACTAGGATTACACTTCCTATTATTCATTTTAATCCTCTAGAATAATGTTCATCGCGTTATCTATTCAACGCTTCGAACGGAATCTCAAACGACATCCTAAAACTCAAGTTACAACACTTTAAAACTGAATCTGCCAAAAATCAGGCATTCTGGGTCGACGCAAAACCCCTTGGATCGACGCGTACTACTCTAACTGCACAACATGAGTCGACGTATCCTCTCATGGATCGACTCATCCTGAGTCTTGCACACCGCATGTATCGACACATGCATCCCACATATCGACTCATCCTGAGTCTTTCAACCTTCATGTATCAATGCAAGCCTCTTCGTGTCGACTCATACTAAGTCTCTAGGCCCTCATGTATCTATGCATCAAGTTTGAGGTCAACACATCCTGATCTTTCCTGCATAATTCTGCAATTTCCTCTGCATTTCACTACGGGATTCATGTTTTTAACCCTACAAACTTAATATAATCATGATAAATCATCACCTACAATTATCCTATAATACTACATTGATCAAACAACATCGGGACATCATTATTCATCTAAAATTCATCAAATCTTCATCATACATCATCATATACATCCAATTCAAGATCAAGACAGCAATCACCTCTAACCCAACATACCAATCATCATGAACCCAATTATAAAGTCAGAACCCCACCCTTACCTTGGATTGAAGGTCGCTCTATAATCTTCCGGTGGAATCCTCGTTCTGTCGTTTTTCCACTTTTTCCAGCCGCTTCACGTTCTCCTTCTCAATCCTTATTCTTCTACTGCTTCTTTATTTTCTACTCTTTCTAAAAACAATAAAATAACCTATTATTCTCTTAACTCCTTATTGGGCTCCAAACTAATACACCCCCTTATTACTTTTATTCCTTCAAAATAAGTCCACACCAAATAATATTATACTTCTAATATTATTTCTCCACTTAATAAATAAATCCAATTAATCATAACACATATTCACAAATATTCCAAAAATAATTTAATTAAATGATTAATTAAATTACGGGCGTTACAACTCTCCCCCACTTAGAATATTTTCGTCCTCGAAAATTTACCTCAATCAAACAACTCAGGGTAGGAGTCTCGCATCTTGCTCTCCAACTCCCAAGTTATGCTCTCTCTGGAAGATCCTATCCAAACCACTTTAACCAAGGAAATCTCTTTGCCCCCCAGAGTCTTTATTTCACGATCCGCGATCCGTACAGGCATCGTCTCCACCGTAAGATTATCCCGTACTTGCACATCGTCCATATGAATCACATGAGATGGATCTGAAATATACTTCTGAAGTTGTGACACATGAAACACATCATGCAAATTCGAAAGATTAGGCGGTAAAGCCACTCTATAAGCAACATTCCCCACTCTCTCTGAAATCTGATACGGTCCAATAAAACGAGAAGTGAGCTTCTTAGACTTCAATGCTCGTCCAACACCAGTCACAAGTGTAACTCTCAAAAACACATGATCACCAGCTTGGAATTCTAAATCCTTCCTTCGCTTGTCATGATAACTCTTCTGTCTACTTTGTGAAGCTTTCATCTTTTCTCGAATCAACTTCACCTTCTTAGTAGTCTCACGAACAAGTTTAGGTCCAAGTACTACACTCTCACCAGATTCATGCCAACATAAAGGAGTTCTACATCTTCGACCATACAATGCTTCAAAAGGTGTCATCCCAATACTAGAATGGTAACTGTTATTATAAGTGAACTCTACCAACGGAAGATAGGTATCCCACAAACCTCCCTGCTCAAGAACACATGCCCTCAACAAGTCTTCCAACGATTGAATCCTCCGTTCAGTCTGACCATCTGTCTGAGGATGATACGCTGAACTCAACCTCAACTTAGAACCCAACGCTTCTTACAAACTATTCCAAAAATCAGAAGTAAATCTTGGATCTCTATCTGACACAATGCACAAAGGAACACCATGCAACTTCACAATCACACTAGTGTAAATCTCAGCCAACTTCGACACTGGAAAACTGATGTTAATAGGAATAAAATGAGCTGACTTCGTAAACCTATCAACAATCACCCAAATCGAATCATGTCCTCTTAAAGTATTAGGTAACCCCGTCACAAAGTCCATTGAAATGCTATCCCATTTCCATTCTGGAACTTCCAACGGTTGCATCAACCCTGAAGGCTTCTGATGTTTAACTTTTGAATTCTGACAAGTCAAACATGCATACACAAACCGAGCGACATCACTCTTCATCCCAGACCACCAAAATAAACCTTTCAAATCTTGATACATCTTTGTAGCTCCTGGATAATACTCAACTTACTTCTATGACTCTCTTCAAGTATCACTTTCTTCATCTCAGCATCATCAGGAATACAAATCCGGTTACGAAATCTCAACACACCTTGTGCATCTATCTTAAAATCATTGTTCTCAGACTGATCAATCCCAACCATCAAATCTACCAGTTTCACATCCAACTTCTGAGTTTCTCTGATACTGTCTAGAAATTCATTATTAATCTTCAACATACCCAATATAACACTATGTGGAGTAACCTCGCAAACTAAGCTCATATCTCTGAACTGCTCAATCAATTCCAACTCTTTAACCATCATTGCTGACATATGTAAAGTCTTTCGACTCAACGCATCAGCTACCACGTTCGCTTTTCCTGGATGATAATTAAAACCAAAATCATAATCCTTTAACAATTCTAACCATCTTCGTTGCCTTATATTCAACTCCTTCTGATCAAATAAATACTTTAAGCTCTTATGGTCACTAAACACTTCAAATCTAGAACCATAAAGATAATGCCTCCAAATCTTCAACACAAAGACAACGGAAGCAAGCTCTAAATCATGTGTAGGATAGTTCTTCTCATGAGTCCTCAACTGCCTTGACGCATAAGCAACTACCTTACCATTCTGCATAAGCACACCTCCTAAACCCATCTTAGAAGCATCACAATACACCACAAAAGGCTCTCCTGGATTAGGCAATGTTAAAATCATAGCCGACGTCAACCTCTTCTTCAATTTCGTAAAACTTTCTTCGCACTGAACATCCCATACAAACGCTCTACCTTTACAAGTCAACTTAGTCAACAGAAGGGACAATTTAGAAAATCCTTCGATAAACCTTCTATAATAACCAGCTAATCCCAAGAAGCTTCTAATCTCAGTAGCTGACCTCGGAGTTTCCCATTGCAACACAGCATCAACCTTCGATGGATCTACAACAATGCCACTACCTGAAATCACATGACCAAGAAAACTAACCTCTTTCATCCAGAATTCACACTTGGACAGCTTTGCATACAACTTCTTCTCTTTCAAAATCTGCAATACTACCCTTAAGTGTTTTGCATGCTCTTCTTTTGACTTAGAGTAAATCAAAATATCATCAATGAACACCACTACAAACCGATCCAAATAAGTATGAAAGATACGATTCATATATTCCATGAATACTCCCGGCGCATTAGTAACACCGAAAGGCATCACTGAATACTCATAATGTCCATAACGCGTTCTGAAAGCCATCTTCTGAATATCTTCATCCTTCACTTTAATCTGATGGTAACCCGACCTCAAATCAATCTTACTAAACACACGAGCATCCACCAATTGGTCCATCAAGTCATCTATTCTTGGAAGCGGATACTTGTTCTTAATCGTCACTTTATTTAACTGTTTATAATCAACACAAAGACTCATACTTCTATCTTTCTTCTTCACTAACAACACTAGAGCACCCCACGATGATACACTTGGTCTTACAAACTTCTTCTCAAGTAATTCTTCCAATTGCTTCTTTAACTCTGACAATTCAGATGCAGACATCTTGTATGGTGCCATAGACACAGGTCTGGTACCAGGTACAAGATCAATAGCAAATTCAACTTTCCTCTTAGGTGGTACATCAGGAATCTCATAAGGGAAAACTTCAGGAAACTCACACGCCACCTGTAATTCCTCAATTATAGCTTGAGTCTCTACAGATAGTGATGCCATCAATGAGAACATTTGTGCTTCTTCTTGAATCAACTTCCTCAACTGTCTAGCAAACAACCGACTACCTCCCTCTTCTTCAGGAGTAGAAAACCTCACAGACTTGTCATAACAGTTAATATAAACACAGTTATGCTCTAACCAGTTCATACCCAGAATCACATCCAAACCTCTTAACAGAAAACAAACCAAATCAACAACAAAGTCTCTGTCGAAGATCGACAAGGGACACTTAAAACACACAGAAGAATTAGTCACCGACCCCTTGGCTGGAGTATCGACGACCATTTCTCCATTCAAAGAAGACAACATAAGACCCAATATTTCAACACAATCAGCAGCAATAAAACAAGGCGTAGCACCAGTATCAATAGTAGTGATTAAAAGAGTACTATTAATGAAACATGTACCTCTGATAAGTCTGTCCTCAATAGCTGTCTGGTCCTCCACAAAAGCAAACACTTTACCACTTGACTGAGCTCTTTTCGGTTTCGGACAATGGCTACCAATGTGCCCTTCTTCTCTACAATTGAAACAAATCACATCCTTGTGTTCACACTCAGATACAACATGTCCGTTCTTACGACAACAGAAACACCTCTTCACTTCAGTAGCGCATACATTACTCTTGTGCCCAGGTTTTCCACACTTAAAGCAAACCACACCAGTAGGAGCATCTCCCCCACCAGTCCTTTGACCCTGAGCAACTTCCTGTTTACCTTTACCAACTGGGGCATCATAAGGCTTACCACGATTTTGTTGGTGCTTACCACTCTTCTCATTGATAATCTTGTAATGAGCATTATTATCCTCTTCATAAATCCTGCAACTATCAACCAAATCAGCAAAAACACGGATTTTCTGGTATCCAACCGCCTTCTTAATCTTCAGGCGCAACCTATTCTCAAATTTGATACACTTCAAAAACTCAGCATCTGCATCATCGTAATACGGATAAAACTTAGCCAACTCAGCAAACTTGGAAGCATACTCAACAATCGACATACTTCCTTGCTTCAGCTTAAGAAACTGAATCTCCTTCTTACCACGGACATCTTCAGGAAAGTACTTTCTCATAAATTCTCTACGGAACACAGCCCAAGTGACATTCTCACCCGCAGCTTCCAACTTCTGACAAGTCTCTAGCCACCAGTCATCAGCCTCGACTGCTAGCATATGATTACCATAACGAACCTTCTGCGTTGGAGTGCAGTCCATCACACGAAAGATTCTCTCAATCTCTTTCAACCACTCCAATGCTCCGTCAGGATCATACTTTCCCTTGAACGTAGGTGGATTCTCTCTCTAGAAAGTCGCCAAGCTACGAGATCCATCATTCCCGTCAGCATTCGGCTGATTCTCCATCGCATGAGCCATTGCTTCTAAAGCAGCAGCAAGTGCAACATCATTCCTTCCAGCCATCTTAACTTCTCACTACAACATAAACAACGATTAGAACTCAAATTAACAATACTCGACTGTTAGACAACTACGACTCGACGACAAGGTCGGACCAAACTTTTTCTCTGATACCAACTTTGTAACACCCCAATTCTACCCCGGCAAATTATATAAATAAATCAGAGTTATAAAAATCATTCATGCAAACAAATCGGGATGCCACAAATTCTTCTATCAAAATTCATTGCATTCATCATGGATATATAACACTTTCAAAACACCGGATGAACCATCATAACATCTTTAATTAAATAACTCAACATCTACGCAACAGAATTCTCAATAACAATTTTATCATAAATACAACAACTTCAAAACAACACAATTTAATAATAATAAACAATAAAAAACAGCAAGTGTTTATCCCCCTCCCCCCCGAGTGTTACATATCAGAGCAATGACACTGACTCGGACTACTGAAGGTATACAACATTCACTCTCGATTACCTGCACGTTACCAACATAAGGGCAACATTCAAACAGAAGGGGTGAGATATCTAACAATATAATAAAGTGCATGATAATTGAGATATTAAATTAGATCAATACACATCACCACTTTCCATCTTATAATCAAGAATAATCACAACAATAATGCACATTCACAACATCATTACACACTTCTTCATGCAATCATATAATGCGACTCAATACTATGCAAATGCATGTGGTACCATTGGAGCAGAACTCCCATCTCAAAAATTTTCCAATTAATAAAGGCATCAACAAGGCATAAGCCTTCATCTCAAAATTCGCCAATACAGGCCATCTCAACGAGCATAAGCTCCATCTCAAAATGCAATGTATGCGACACAATCATGAATGTAATAAAAACACCCAAATTAACAACATCTCAAATTAACAACATCTCAAAAGCATCTCAATGTTTCTTCATCAACATCTCATATCATCATATAATTCATTAAACATCATTTATTTATTATAAATCATCAAAACAACATTATTAGTAACTTCTCATCAACAACTCAGTTGTACATTAATACTACAGTAATTCGTACTGTTATTATGTAATTCTTACATTGTTAGTGTCACTAATCCTACTGTTATGATTCTAACAGCAGCCTCTAGGCATCTAACTTGCATCATTCTGTTCAAAACCAACGCAACGATCAACATGGGAATTAACTCTAAATCCTAAATTGGTTACTAGGATTACACTTCCTATTATTCATTTTAATCCTCTAGAATAATGTTCATCGCGTTAGCTATTCAATGCTTCAAACGGCATCTCAAACAGCATCCTAAAACTCAAGTTACAACACTTTAAAACTGAATCTTCCAAAAATCAGGCATTATGGGTCGACGCAAAAGCCCTTGGATCGACGCATACTGCTCTAACTGCACAACATGAGTCGATGCATCCTCTCATGAATCGACTCATCCTGAGTCTTGCACACCGCATGTATCGACACATGCATCCCACAGATCGACTCATCCTGAGTCTTTCAACCTTCATGTATCAACGCAAGCCTCTTCGTGTCGACTCATACTGAGTCTCTAGGCCCTCATGTATCGACGCAACAAGTTTGAGGTCGACACATCCTGATCCTTCCTGCATAATTCTGTAATTTCCTCTGCATTTCACTACGGGATTCATGTTTTTAACCCTACAAACTTAATATAATCATGATAAATCATCACCTACAATTATCCTATAATACTACATCGATCAAACAACATTGGGATATCATTATTCATCTAAAATTCATCAAATCTTCATCATACATCATCATATACATCCAATTCAAGATCAAGACATCAATAACCTCTAACCCCACATACCAATCATCATGAACCCAATTATAAAGTTAGAACCCCACCCTTACCTTGGATTGAAGGTCGCTCTATAATCTTCCAGTCGAATCCTCTTTCTGTCGTTTTTCCACTTTTTCCAGCAGCTTCACGTTCTCCTTCTCAATCCTTATTCTTCTACTGCTTCTTTCTTTTCTACTCTTTCTAACAACAATAAAATAACCTATTATTCTCTTAACTCCTTATTAGGCTCCAAACTAATACACCCCCTTATTACTTTTATTCCTTCAAAATAAGCCCACACCAAATAATATTATACTTATAATATTATTGAAGGAAAATTGCGATCAAAAGCGCAGTGGAATTTAAAATTTTCCTTTAGAGATCCTTACGATTGAGCATGGTCAGTGATAGAAATATTTACCTCTTGTGGCGATTCAGACCTTTGATGTCGTGATCACGAGCGTTGATGAAGAACAACGCCTCTACTCAGTCCACACGAACAGATCGCTTTCGGTCACAGTGCTAGCTGATCACGAACAGAAACCTTGAGTGAGAGAGAGAATCAAAAACGAAATTGCATCAAGTGAAATTGCTTCATCACAAGGGATCTATTTATAGAATCACTCGTGTGGGCTACAAGCTAAAAGCCCAATTAAGGCTATAAGCTAAAAGCCCAATTAAGCTTATGGACATCATACCTTATGATGTACCATATATCACTTATCCACGTGGTACCTTACCACTTTCTGTATTACACTTAAGTGCACCGTACCTTACGGTGTTCCTTATTTATTCTATCTCTCATCAACCTGTCCTTATGTGTGTGACCCTGTAGGTTTTCACGACGTTGGCAATTAAATTAAATCACACATTTAATATAATAAACAGTGAGCGGTATCTAGCAACACATCATTGTTACCCAAGTCACGAAAATGTCATGTGATCTGACCAAACCTTTTCCGTGATAATATTTGTGTTGTACAATTACCCTTTTACCCTCATGTCTATATTGAACACAAGGCATACACTGTGTCACCCTTGTCCAGTTCAATATTGGGCCCTTAGACATTTATCCTGTTATGCAGGATGAGCAAATTCCATCTAGGTCACTCATGTCCCTTAGCATGCTTTGTGAAGTACCCATCAACCGTCTTTATAGTCATCCATTTACGGATGACGTTTGATCAGTAATAAAGTAATTGACTCTACATCTAGGGTCCATAGTGGTTTCAGGTCGAAGGGTGGTATACACCATTATCATCATGAGAATAACTTATGATACTTTTCATAACATTCTATGTAGTATTCTCATAGCGGGTCAATCCAGTATAAATATTACTCCTAATATTCATACCTATGTCAAGACTTGATAACTCCATATCTATGATCCATGAGATGTGATCATCAATCTATCTTCATAATAATCTTAATGCTTTAATGTTATCCCACTTCACATTAAAGCTTGACTACGGATACTTTAAGAATAGTGTCTTATGTTTAATGGGATCTCATGATTAAGTCACACTTAACATTTCATTAAACCAATAAACCATTCTAGGGACTTTATTATTTTGGAAAGCAAACATAATAAAGAAATGCCTTTTATTAAATAAATAATTTGATACAAGTACCAAAAGTATTGGCCTCTAGGGCTTACACCAACAATTATTTCTCCACTTAATAAAAAATCCAATTAATCATAACACATCTTCACAAATATTCCAAAAATAATTTAATTAAATGATTAATTAAATTGCGGGCGTTACATTATTTCTTGATGACATTGTTCAAAAATAGAAAAGAATTCAGATCTATTCTTCATTAAAAATAGCCACGTGCAATGTGAAAAATCATCAATAAAGGTTACAAAATACCTAGACTCAAAAGTAGACACGGTACGTGAGGGAGGTGGCGCGTGAGAGCGCATTACAGGGTTGTTGGTGATGATTTTTCAGGGACAGGCCGGATCAGAGACGAAAAATACTCTGAAGCGGTTTGTTCACCGAAAAGTTGACGTGAATAATAGTAGTGCGGTGGTCGTTGAAAAAAATTAAAAAAAAAGTGAGGCGAACTGGAGTGATGACGCGATTTTCAAAAAGGAAAATTCTCACCGGAAGACAATGGATCAACCGAGTAACGTACTGTGAAGATTTGTCTCTTAGTAGACTCTCGTACAATATTAAAACATGTGGTTGGGCCTAACTTAATCCTACAAAATCGGCTTGTAGGGTGAGGATTACCCCCACTTATAAGCACATGTTCAAACCATATATTGTCTGATGTGAGAATCTTAACACACCCTCTCATGCCCATGGCTAGACAATTGGAGCATAGAAATAAATGGTGGGTGACCCGATAGCGAAAACCATAGAAGATATCCCACCAGATTTGACTCTGATACCATGTTGAAATATGAGAAGTTAAGAGACATTTGATAAACCGTATGACTGAATAGAATTACGGGAATTCCATTATATAGAGAATTATACAACATATTGCATTAATTACAAATGGGAATATCCTATTTTATTCTAGAATGTATAGAATACTCTCTCTCTCTCTCTCTATCTCTCTCTCTCTCTCTCTCTCTCTCTCTCTCTCTCTCTCTCTCTCTCTCTCTCTCTATATATATATATATATATATATATATATATATATATATATATATATATATATATATATATATATATATATATATATATATATATATATATATATATATATATATATATATATATATATATATATATATATATATATATATATATATATATATATATATATATATAAAGAGAATATTCTATAGAGAAAATCAAAAAGTCAAAAAACAGTAAAAGATATTAAGAGATAGTATAAGATATTAATAACATTTTTATTCTAACAATTAATGAAATATATTTTGGACATTGTTATTGCTCTGTTGAGTTTTAACAATTACAAATATGTAATATGTATCTCTTATTGCAGGTGTGACAATCTTGAGAACTTTAGAGCTGAAGAGAGAAATAAGGAATTGGGGTTTTGAGAATTATTTTGAGTTATCTAAGGGGATTGAGAAATACTTCTAAACACTTTGAGTTTGTGTAATTAATATATTGAGAGTTGGAGATATCGAGAACACTTGGTAAAAAATTGGGTTTGTTCTTGAGAACTTGGAAAACTCTTTTCTTGTAACTCTTTGTAATCTCTTGTAACAACTTTTGAAGTATAATGAATTGGAGAGATACTAATTATCCAGACGTATGGTCACAATCTGAGGTATTTTCCCAAACTTGAGCGAAATTTGGTATTCATAAATATGTGTGATGATCTAGGCTATTGCACTAGAGTTGAAAGTGGGGTGTTGAAGATCTTGCATGATGAAGTGATCATAGTTAAAGGATCTAAAATACGGAGTCTATTTCTTTTTAGAATGTTCAAATGTTGTTCATTCATCATTAGTTAGTGAAGACTTTCATGACAAGAATAAAACATGGGATTTTAGATCAAGGCATGATGATTGCCCAGAGGTTGTTTCAGAATACTTTAATGAATTTTGCAAAAGACAAGGGATAAAAAGTTTAGGAGTTGTGTTGTTTGTTACCATTTTTTAATTACTCATTACAATATTTAAGATCGATTATGTTTGAAGTTTGAAAATTATCAGGAATTAATGTATTGCTTTGTTTAATTGATAGGTACAAATATGATCTCATTTGTTCACATATGATTATGCATATGGTAGCACAAGACAATCTTCATCTACAATTTATGATGATTGTGTCGCACCGCTTGTTGATGCACTCTTCAATGGATATAATGCTACGTTTCTTGCGTGTGGACGAGTATAATTTTCAAATGTTGCTTGTAAAGTTGTAATGTATGTTGTATATTTATTAATTATAGTCTAAAATTTTATTACGAATTGTAATGGAGTATTTTTTTCCCCTCTCATTTTGAAAGAATGACCGAAAACATACACTATGGACACATATTATAATCGAGATGAAACTAGTTGTGGGATTATACCAAAGGTCATGGAGACCATATTCACAAAAGTTGATACTATGAAGAACTCTACAGAGTTTTTTATTAGAGTATCACTTATTGAGGTGAGCTATCACTTGTTGTCGAGTTTTTATGTTATCATCTATTGAGATCAAAATTTTAAGATTGGAATTGATATAGAAAATTACACATATTCAAGGAAGAGGTTTATGATTTTCCCAATTTTTCTAAAGGAAAAGTAACACCTACTCCAAAGATTACTCTGCCTAGCAGAGTTCCTATACAAATCAGAGAAACATTACACTAGTTACATGAAAACACTATAGTTAAAAAAATCCTTTAAATATTTATTGCTATTGTCCTAATTTACCCAGCAAACAACTCAAACATAACCCAACATAGTCACCGAAGAAACATAACCTAATTAGAAAAATAATAATGAATATTTAAAGGATTTTTTTTTAACTATAGTGTTTTCATACTTCAAAAGAACAATTCACAAGTTAACAAAACACAAAAAAAAAAATCAAATTTGAATTTTAACTCTGTTTAATACCGATTAGCTGTTAAATTTTACGGATTCAAGTATGTATTTGACTACTACGTCATTATTTTTAATAAGTGGAATTGCTATATGTTAGTGCCACGTCAGTTTTGTTAAGATTATTTACAATGGCAAAATTATCTAACACTTATTTTTCTCATTTTTTACACTCCACATCATCTTCTCCCTCTTCTACCTAATAATTCAATACACATTCAACTTTTACTTACTACAACGGTTTTGTTTAATAAAATTCAACACCTTACCTCCACCACTTTTATTTCATATTTTTTTTATGTTTTTATTTTTTTTATTATATATTAATAATAATTATCAATTGAAATTAAATTAAAATAATTAAGAGTTAAATTTTTTTTAATTTAAAAGCTTATTTTAATTTTTTTCTCTAATTTTATATTCGTAATTACAAAAAACTTAAAATGCAATACAATACACACAACACACAACACACTTAAAATGAAACACACATAATTTAATTAGTACAATAGACTCAACTCACAAACAATCTATTTAATCACGAAACATTTCAAACTTTAACCATATACGTTTGACTAGATTTACTTGTAATTCATGATGTACATTTGAATCACGCATCACAGACCTAGCACACACATGATTTGCAAATGCAGGTAGCACCTCAGTCGAGAATGGCTCAGGTGTACCAGACTCACTTGCCTCAGATTGATCATAATCTGTCCAATATTGAGAATATGTATCTCGTTCATCCTCAACAATTATATTATGCAATATGATACATGACCTCATGATGAGAGTCAAATCGGCTATGTCCCACAAACAGGCTGGTTCGCGAATGATTTTAAATCGAGCCTGCAACACCCCAAATGCACATTCGATGTCCTTCTGACATCCCTCCTGATATTTTGCAAATAACTTATCTGGTTCACTTTGAGGAAGTCTAATTGATTTGACGAAAGTCGGATAAGAAGGGTAGATACTGTCAGCAAGATAGTATGCCATATTATATGGACGTTGATTCACAAAGAAGTTAACTCTTGAAGTTTTTCACTGCTCAACATCATCAAACACGGGTGAACGGTCTAGAACATTTATATCGTTCAATGTGTCTGGACATCCAAAGAAGGCATGCCAAATCCATAGATCACAAGTTGCAACTGCTTCAAGAATAATAGTGGTGGTTCCCTTATCTCCCTGAGTAAATTGACCTTCCCATGTTGTAGGACAATTTTTCCATTCCTAGTGCATGCCACCAATACTTCCAATCATCCCCGGGAACCCCCGCATTTAACTAACATGTAGTATTCTTTGCAGGTCATCTTGAGTTGGGGCTCTGAGATACACTGGCTCATACAATTGTATGATTCCTTTACAGAATCTACGTAAGCACTCTAATGTTGTTGTACCTCCTATTTTAATATATTCATCGACCGCATCAGCCGCCACACCATATGCTAACATTCGCATGGTCGTGGAACATTTTGCTAATGGAGATATACCTTCTTTTTTGGTTGCATCAACTCTTTGGGTGAAGTAGTTGTCACTGCTAGATAGTTCCCCATTTGTTCATGTAGTTGTAATGATTTCTACATGCATCTCCATCACGGGGAGGATCAAATGAGCAATGCTCATTACAGTAATAAGCAATTTTCCCCCAATATAAATCATTTTTTTGGTTTCTCCCAACAACACTGTCTGTTCCATATTTAATCCACCCACAAATTAGAACCAAATTTTGATCAGTGGTCCATTTGGGGCTTTTCTGACGAACAGGAGTTGAATCCTCTGCATTTGGAGTGACTCCATGACCACCGATCATGCCACCAAGAGTCGTTTGTGTAGAAAAATCAGGAAATTCATCAAGTCCAACATTAGAAACATTTTTATTTTTCATTGGAGTAGAAGAATAATAAGGTGGTGCTTGAGATGAATATGACATCATAGATCCATAATATGGACGATAGTTTGGATTAGATGACGATATTATGAAATTTGGTATATTTTAGAGACCTTGTTGGTTGGAAGATTGATTTTGAAATATATATATAGTTGGGATTTTGGTAGTTGAAATGATAATTAGTAGAATTTTGGGTGTTAAGAGGGTTATTGTTGTGATTCATTTCACTAAAAAATTATTTAGAGCTACAAACAATAATTTATTGGAGGCTAAATAGGAAAAATTAGAGAGAAAAAATAGATTTTTTTTCTTTGTCCAAATCAAATGAACCAAGGCTCTATTTATAGACAAAAAAATGATGAATTTTGGTGAAAATAAAAATAAATAAAAAATTGATTTTCTATAAAATAATTGACTCCAAATAATTTATGTGAGATAAAAATATAAACAATCACAACAATCAATTATATTTTGCAAACAATCAATTATATTTTGTAAAGTATTATAAGTGACCCTCACTCATTTCTCATTCAACATGTTGAATGTTTTCAATACAAATTAATTCATGTCGCATTCAACACCTTATTCAACAATTCATTGAAACAATTCAACTATTAAAAAAATTACTCAACACCCCATTACAAAGACCGAAAATATGAACGAAAAATTAAAAAAAAAATCATTCTTTAAAGGAAATATTTCAAAGAACTAAAAATAAAATTAATAATATTTAGAGAAATCAAAAAATATTTAACTCTATAAATAAAGTCACGTGTAACAAATAGGATTGTTAAAAAAAATGTTGAATCAAAACCAAATAAAAAATTGAACTGAATCAAACTAAAATAATTGAATATTATACAAATAATTTTATAACTGAATCAAATGAAAAACAAATCAAACTGAAAATAAAAAATATTAAAAATAACTTTAAATTTTTTTATAAATCTTGTTTAAAGAAAAGTATAAAGGTTAAATTCAAATGGTAAGATTTAGAAAGAAAAAAATTCTAAATTTTGTTATTGTTGATAATTCTAAACATCAATAAATTTGAAGTAATGTTAACCTATGACATTAGGGCACATGTTTAAAAATTTAAAAATAGAAAATTTATATTGGAAAATTTAATAGAAAAATTAATGATTAATTTTTAATTAAAACAATGCAGAAATTTCTAAGAAATTGTTTATTGTTTCTACATTTACCTCTTAAAATGTGTCCACATTTTGTTATTGTTCGATTTTGCTATTGTTCAATTCAGATGACTTTTTACTATATGATTTTATTCGATTTTCTAATTGATCTATGATTTTATTTAATTTTCTAATTGCTCTATTCTATAAACGGTTACTTTTTACTATATGATTTTATTCGATCTTCTAATTGATCTATGATTTTATTTAATTTTCTAATTGCTCTATTCCATAAACGGTTCTAATAATAGTAGAACTAATGACCTTTTTTTATATGAAACCGTTAAAAAATACATTGTTGAACATTAAAAAGTGTGCCACAAAACACACCACAACAATACACTTACATGAACAAAGTAGGTAGGTATAGCAGCATTTGTTCAAAATGCATGCATCAAACAAGTTTCAACTAAACATGATAATATTATACAACATATATCAATATCCATAAATGTATAATCCATAGTCGAAATAAGAATCGCAATATCAATCTCAATATTGTACATCCTATATAAATAAATAAATAAATCCAGACAAGCCAAAAGGACAAAAACTCTAACCTACCAAATTTATGTTTGAAACAACTATGTTGTCTACTTCATTTTATTTTTGCTTTTTATTTTTCTATCTAAATCTACCAACATGTAATGTAATTTACCTCATTCTTACTTCCACTTATGAAACTCAGGTTGTAGTTGTTCCTTGAACCTTGTTAACACCCCTTCCATGGCATAATCAAATGCATCCTTAACACCCTCAATCCCTTTGTTATCTTTTGCATAAACCATCCTTGGAATGTACTCAATTACTTTCTCCCTCATATTTCTTACCTCTTCTTTGGTGTAACTCTCAAGCACTGCTTTAACAGAAGTTCCATTTTTTACTGCTTCCCGGTTTATATAAACCGAGTAACTCCCCGGTTCATCCGGTAAAAACCATTGATATTGTAAATATGCACTTCTCCGCCAGAAAAAAACCGGTATCGAACCGGCTATCATACAATCGAAAATCGACCGGCGCGTGAAACTATCCCCTCTCGGCTGCAAACAAAAATCCGAGTCCAAAAAGGTTTCTGTGATAGCCGATGTTCCGTTGAAGCACCGTGCCCCGCCGCAGTCTACCGTACGACACGATCCGCCCGAGTCACGGCATTGATTCAACAGAATTTCCCTGAAATCATTGCGGAAAGTGCGGCGTGGCGCTCCGGCGAAGCAGAATAGCGAGTTTCGTCTGCGTCGGCGGACGAAACTCTGCCAGCGAATGATATCGGAGTAGGAATCGGGGTGGAATCCGGTAGGGTAGGGAACACCGACGTCGAAATAGTCCCACGGGTTTTTCTCTATGAGAAGGCGCGTGATGTTTCTCAACCCTGGCTTGTAGATGCAACTAGAACCCCAATCTTCGTCTTTGGAGCGACGGAAATCCCATGTGATGCGTCCCATCGTGATGAAGTGATCCCAGCCGTTGGATTTTTTGTAATGCGGTTTGTCCTGAAGCCACGTCAGCATCATCTCGCAGTGACGATCACGATCTTTCGCGGTGGAAGTATTCAGCCATAAGTACTTACCTACCGCGAGTCCAGCGTAGAATGGTATGTAGAACGCCGCAGCGGATTCTGGTTTCATGGTTCTGCATTTATGGTTTAGTATACGGTTGTGAAAGATGATTTCCGAGACGAATTGGTCGGTCCAGTACCATGACGAAAGGAGATTCTCCGGTATGATTCCGGAGTATTCCACTGCTGCGCTGTTTCCAAATCCATTGTTGGAGAGAGCGTCACAGCGGGAGCTCCATGGATTGAGATTGTCGCAATTATCGAGTATTTCTTGATTGAAGAATTTAGGAAGGTCGTAGACATAAACCCTACCGGAACCGCATTGATCGTTGTTGATTGTGGGAGAAGAATCCAAGACGGTGCCGTTTTGAATTGCGGCGGTTTGGGTGAGAGCAAGGCGAGTGGGGAAGCGGTGATGTGGAGGGGGAATTGAGATTGGGAATCTACGGAGGTTGAAGAAGAGGAGGATCTGGATGAAGAGGACGATGAAGAGAATCCATGCTCGAGGATTTTGGACTGAGAAAAATGATTGGATTATAACTGAGAAAGAGGTTTTAGTTTTTGTGTCGATTCTGAATGCAGGGGAGGAGGGGAGTGATTTGGAAAGCATGAGAAAGAAGAAGGTGAAGCGTTGTAGATTCTCCGATGATTTTGATGCGGAAATTATGGTGGGTTTATGCAGGGGGAAAGTGTAGTTTTTTGGGGTCGTGTGAAGATGGTGGAGTATAAATGCGGCTATAAAGAAATGAGAGAAATGAGAGAACTTTACAGACAGGTGCCAGTAAATCTACCGGCTGCCAGGGTAACCGACAAGGGATTCTTTGGAATCAGTTGTAAATGGACGCGTGGTGATTTTTTTGCGACTAACGACTGTTGTGCCTTGATATGTGTTCTGTTTTCTTTTTCTCAAGACAAAATGAATAAATAAAAAATAACTTTCCGGCAGTACAAACCAAAAACTTTTCTATACAAACAAAATGAAACCCGAAAAACATTATATAAAAAAATCTACTCCTGTACCAGAAATAATTAACCAGAGTTAAAAACTGCTTCTGTATCAACAAAGAGAAACTAGATAGAATGACAAATAAAAAACTACAGACTAATTATAACAGGAAAATTAAACTCAGAGCCACTCAGAAAACCAACTACTATGGCCATCATTTATCTGCACGTGTTTTACAATTTTCTTAATTTATTTTTATAAATTATAGGCGGGTCAACTCTCTTTTAAGAGATTTAAGATTGTTGATCTAGGACAAAGATCGAATCCAGAACTTCTGGTTAAATTGGAGTTTGAACAAACTCACTCCATCTCATTCAAGTATTTTTGAGTAATAAAAAAAAATTTGTTACAAAGAAAAGAAAATAAGAATAATTTTAAATTTGCATTTTTATAATATATCAATAAATGACGATCAATAAATGGTCTATTTTTCCCCCTAGATTCTTCTATTTATATAGTCCCTCACACTTACACGAAAGTTTATCAAATACGGATTAAGGTGATTTCTCCCTATTCGTGTGACTTTTTAATCATTATTAAATATCATGTTTGATTGTTCGAATTTTGTCATGATATCCTCAATCAATCATAAATGTATTCTCTATCTTATCTCATTCATATATTAACCTATGCTAGACTTGAATTGACATAGTCTGCCTGACTCATTAGATATTTCAGTACGATCTTACTCTTGTGGATAGACTATTAGTTGTGGCGAGCTTTATTGG
The DNA here is from genome assembly GCA_948472305.1 of Vicia faba. NCBI lineage: Eukaryota > Viridiplantae > Streptophyta > Magnoliopsida > Fabales > Fabaceae > Vicia > Vicia faba. The sequence continues at coordinate 987,057,016 of OX451738.1, forward strand.
GTTTGATTGATTTTGATTGTAATTCTGGTACTACAAATATATATTTGATGGATCAGCGTCTTACCTCCACCCTTGATCAAAATTAAGGTTACTTATTTCTAATAATTGTTGTTCCCTCCTTGGTATTGATGTGGTTTTTGTTGATTATTAAAGTGATTTACCTCTTCATCACCAGAAGATTTGTATGCAGTAAGATGATCTCATGTATGCAGTTCACTATATGTAATTTGTCTATGCTTACTTGGTGATCCTTGCATATTTTTAAGTTGTTGTAGAAGCACGGCCAGTTGCTCTGAATGTTCTTTTACAATCTAGGTTAATAACTTATTTTGAGCAAGCATTGCATCATTGGTACTTAAGATGGAACCGCAGTTGTATTGTCCATGATAGCCAGTGAGTTGCATTCTTTCTATGATTGCAATGTCCTGAGTACTCTTTGACGTCTAGGAACCAGCAACAGTTGTAGTACTCCAATATTGTCAAGAAAATAAAAAAAATGCTTTAACAAAATATGTAAATATTGTGTTTCATTTTATCGCATTTTCCATTTTATTTCTTTAGAAAATTATAGTGATATATTTATAAATGACCCATAATAGAGTAATATGGGACTAATCATCATCAGGCACCCTCCCCAAAATAGGTCGCTTGGGCATGATTCCCACTCAGTAATAAGCTCGTTCTAAGGGGGGATGTGGAGATGACGTGTACATAATCCATAACCACGTGCGAAAGAAGTCATAACCACGACTCCCTAAGAAGTAGGCACTCAACGAGTTTCCTGGTCAAGGTGGAGCAACTATTGCTTCTTAGGATTACCTAAAATGCAGGCCCATGGGAATATATAAATACTACATCCTTAGGATTGAGAGATTTTGAACTCACCACAAAATAACCCAAAATACAGAGCTTCTAACTCCCTGTGAGTTGGCTCTCACCTCATAAAACAAACACCCAAAAATAAGGCCTCTCACTACTGCAAGATTATCCTAAGCCACCGCAAATCGAAAAAGCTCTGACCACATATACCAACATAGAGGTGCCATACATATGTATTTTTTTAGCAACTACAGTGGCGCCCACCGTGGGACTTTGATAAAACTGACATGGCCCACATCTTTCATTATCACCACCATTTCAATAATCTCCAAAGTCTTCATTCCTAACCCTAACCACCACTACCAGCCTGTTTAACATTTGGTAAGACCTCTCAAAGTCACTAAGGGAATACCTCACCTATTTCAAAAAGTCACCATAAAATTCGTCCACTCGGACCAATAAATGCTTATAGGAGTATTTTAGAATGGTCTCAAAGTAGGGAACTTCAACGAGTCTCTCTCCCAAAGGCTAGCATCTTCATCAGTAGAGGTTGTCATAAGAGAGGAATACTATATAAATGGTGAGGGTAGTAACTTCAAGAAGAAGGCACGTGAGGTGAAAGAGTGTCTTCCTAGCGCAGAAGGCTCATAGCCCTCGTGGAAGAATAAGTATACATCGCCCATCAGTGACAAAAAAATGTTTAAACAGGGTGGGAAGGCCATGGAGAGCTTCACATCCTTGAATACTTTCCACGAGAAAATATGGCGTAAGGTTCTCTACTTGCATGATATCCATGCACCTCCTACTCCAAAGGCGGATCTTATGGGACTTGAGCCTGGAAGATGGTGTAAATTCTACAAAGTCAAGAGACATCATACAAAAGATTGCTAAAAGCTTAAAAAGGAGATAGAGTGCATGATCTGGGAATGCCCCCTCAAGAAATATGTCAAAGGTGAGTCCTCCCAAGGACAAGACAGCCCTAGCTTTTGCGACAATGATAAAGCTGGGAGCTATGGTCCCAGAAAAGGGAAGGAGTCATGCAAAAAAGGTGGTGACGAAATTATGCACCATACCCTTAATACTATTGCAGGAGGATTTGATGGGGGTGATGAAACCAGTTCTTCCCAACAAAGATATGAAGGTAGAGAAAACACAAGAAAAGGGGGGTTTGAATTGGGTTTATAGAAAACATTCCCCTTTAGAAATTCTGGACACTCAAATGATGAAATCAATAAGGACATTGGAGAGTAAAGGACACAAAAGATTTATCCAGATTCACCTTAACAAGGTTAATCTTGTCCACTCCTCAAGGATGATTTTGCCTTCAACAAGGACTTAATCCACTATAACCAAACTAATTACAATTTCACGGGCAACCGCTGGTGACTAACAAACAATGGCACGTCCAGTGATCTTGACGGATATAAGGTTCATTGATCTAATAGAATCTGATCACTTAATATCTCCTATCAGAATTTTCCATAATGACCGCATCCACTGACTTCTTGAGATCATACCTTTACTCAATCACTCAAGGCACCTTTCAATGATATGTTCAGTGATTCGATTTAACGAATATAAAAACCATTGGCCCAACAGAATCTGATCACTTAAGATCTTCTATCAGGATTTCCCATAATGATCGCATCCATTATCTTCTTGAGATTAGACATTCACAAAGTCACTCAAGGAACCTTCCAATGATATGTTTGGTGATTCGATTTAATGAATATAACAACCATTGACCCAATAGAATATGATCACTTAAGATCTCCTGTTAGGATTTCCCACAATGACCGCAACCATTATCTTCTTGAGATCATACCTTCACTTGGTCACTCAAGGAATCAATCAAAAACAGTTGATAAGGTTTTTGTATTTACATGATGGCTTCTTCTAATAAGATTACACAAGTGATTTAAGCACATATTATTTAACACAATTTCGAGCAACAATTCTTATGTTAAAACAATTTACATGAAGAAATCAGAACTAGCACAATACGAGCAACAACTCTTGTGTACATTACAATATTCTATCAAGATGTATTTGATCAGAAGTTGAGTAGCATCTTGTAGTGTTCTTCTTCTTCATCTTCTTGTACAACAAGTTACAAGCAACAACTCCCTGCTTCTTCCGAAATCTACCAAGATGTATGTGATGATAGTTTGTATAGCACTTGTAGTCTTCTTCTTCTTTATTTATTTCTTTTCTCTCATTTCTGTGTAGTGGTCATTAGCATGTTTAGCATTACAACTTTGACAACTTCAGCATCCATGGCTTTTCAGCTTGATAGCCAAAGGCACTTTCCTTCAAGTCTTTGATCTTCTTTTATAGGCTTCAGAGAGAGAGAGAGAGACAGAGAGAGAGAGAGAGAGAGAGAGAGAGAGAGAGAGAGAGAGAGAGAGAGAGATAGATAGATAGAGAGAGACATTGTAAGGATATAAAAGTCTTTACCTGCATCAACGGTTAGTTCTCAACAGATAAAATAAGGTGTAAGAGTTTAGACAGTATAAAATAATATTTTCCATAGCATGTCCTTTTTAAATGCTAGCTTTCCACCTTTTCTTTCAATAATTTTTTTCTAATAAGCTTGTAAATAGAGATCCGTTAGGGAAATAAAGTAATTATAAATCTAGTTGTTTGTTCCCAACAGTCACAATGAGAGTGGTTGACAATACAGTACGAAAGGATGGTCCTTACGCCACCCTAGAGGGTAGAGATCACATAGCACTTTTTGTACCTTTTGTATACCATCACACATTAACCATTTAGAACTTGTTCTTATCTTCAGAGGCTTCATATAATTTGAATGTTTGAAGCTTGTTGTAAAAGAATCACTCTTAAGTCTTAGAACCTAAGTCTTGGAGTCTTCAGAACTTGTCCTATCAGAACCTCGTCTTCAAAGTCTTCAGCACTTGGTTGTAAGAACTTGCTTTTCTTCAGATTATCAGAACTTGTTCAGCAAAACCTTGTCTTCATAATCTTCATAACTTGTAACATACAGAAGCAAAGCTTTAGAAGGCCTCCAAAGCTTAACGATAAAGTCATTATCATAACCTCTTGTACTAACGTTCCTGATACCCGTTGCATAAGATGAATTCCATAATCTTAACTTCAACTGTAACATGTAACCACATGTTTTCATCCATTAGTGTTTATGTTCAGAACCCGATGATGTCACACGCCTTGATACCAGATCTAGAACATTACAGCAGCAGCTACACACTTGAACGAAACCATTAGAGTATACAATTGTTCTTTATAATATCATGTAAAGTTATAATCAAAATCTTAAGGCCAGATGTAGAAACACTTCTGAATAGAACATACGTTGCAGAAGCACACGTATCAGAGCATGCATCAGAATGTTGACTTGACTTCCTTTCAGGATAGCATAGCTTCTGAAGCTTTAAGTCCGAATTCCATACTTTCAAATAGTTCACAACTTCTGAACAACATGATATCAAGCAAGATTACCTTACTTTCAGTAAGTTTATAACTTCTGAATTGTGTTTGGTACATCTGTTTAAATATACATATATTCACAAAGTGTACAACTTCTTATATATGAAATCAAAGTTGATTTCATCCATAAGGTTCTCAACCTTAGCATCAGGATCTTCATATTCAACCTGTCTTAGAATACTCAGTGAACTTATTCAAAGTTTTTGGAATGAAACATCAAACAAACAGTTAGTAGCAACAATATTTTATATGTTTGAGTTTAAGATTCTGAGAATAAATATTATCAAAATCATTTTAATTTCTCCCCCTTTGTCAGAAATCAAAAAGGTAATAAAGAGATAGAAAGGTAAACTATGAAGATAGCCGACAACCAGTTAAAAACTTCATTAAGGGTTTAAAAGATACAATTGTTTTAGACACGGAAGAAAATAAATCTTAATTTCTAAGACAAAGGTTTAATCCTAAGACTCCTTGTTAAACTTCTCCATAAACTACTTCAACATCTCAGCCATCTGATTAAAGGAAGTTGCTTGAGCTAGACTTGTTTCCTCTTGTTGTTCCAGACGCTCTTGAACAACCCTATTAGATTCTTGCATCTTCTCCAAGTTTTCCTTTATCCCATAAATTTATTTTTTGACATCCATAACGGGCTTTACCTAGAGCACGAGGGTTGATTTTCATTTGTCACTAAAACAATATCAGAGGTATTGGAAGGGTGTACAACTTCTAAGCCAAGAACCACTTGTCTTGTAGGTTCTGGAGGAGGGAAACATAAGGGAGGTGGGGATAAGGATTCAAGTAGGTCTTTATATTTCCTTTTAGCCTTTTAACAGTAGACATATTGCATGATGTTAGAATTGACATTAATTACATGTCTGAAGGTAATCCAGGCGGCTTCAGTTTTGAATGGATCCATGCTGGAAGATGATATTCTCAAGATATTTTCAAGAGAGATTAAGGAAAGTTGTTGAAACTTTTGGAAGAGTTCAAGTGGGGTTACTGGCCAGTTTGAAGTTCGATAAATGGCAGGGTGAAAGGGTATTGCAGGCAAGTTTGAGGATGTGATGGATGGAAGATCTACTCGACTTGTTTCTGATTGAAAGATAGGATGAGAGAATGATTGGGGTAGGTTATGATAGAAGTTGGTAAGAGAGCCAAGGAACGGTAAAGGATTTGGATTTTGAAGAGAAAGATATGGGTTACAAGGGTCAGTGTGAGTAAGTGATTTGATTTCCTCCTCCAAGTTAGATGATAGCTCAACTATATCAATAGAGTTGGAGGATGTTTCTTTATCAAGAGTTTCAATAATTTTTGCAACTTTATGAGGATTTTTGAAGGAGCAAGCAGATAGTGTAGGAAGAATGGTTTGAAGAGGATTAGGTTCATCAGAAAAGGGCATATGATATTTTGGTGATGAAGGGCACGAATCTTCTTCACTGGATGAATTATTAAACTTTTGTTCAAGGTCCACATATTTTTCTATGAATTGTGGCACGAACTTCAGAAATGGATGGAAGTTTATCTTTGTATCCATAGCGCTCAACAATACTGAGAATGCATTGAATGTTTCTTTGAGAGAGAATAGTAGGAGGATCAAGAAGGATTGATACAACAACTTATGGGGATAAAACTTGTTGGTACATGTGCCTGCTGTTTTCAGCCTTGCCCTGTTTTGTTTACAGCCTAGTTTTGTTTGCTACTTTTCTGTTGTTTTTTGTAATGTTTGAAAACTTCTTTTTCCCTTTTGTGAACTAAAAGATCAAAATTTTGTGATTTGCAAAAGTAGGAGATAGACCATGATTAAGAACAAAGCCCTTCTAGTCTGATTCCAAATACAAAACCTTATGATGAATTTTCAAAAAGAAAATTTTGAAAATTTCTTGTTTAAGCTTCATTATTTATGTGCTAATCATATCTTTTTCTTCTTCGATTTGTTGCATGTGATGGTATGGAGAAACAACAAGGCGATTTATAATTGGAAGTCATGGATAGTCTTGAAGGGAAATGATGATGTCTTGAAGGAATGGGGCTGCCATGAAGCTTGAAGAATATCTCGAAGATTTTGGGATGATTTAAACATGTTTACGACTTAGGATCAGGCTTTGGATGTAAAGTCCCTTTAACACTTGTAATTTGAAACTAATCTTGAAATCATAATTTGTAATTTGAAATTTATAATTGTAACTTGAATTTGATCTTTGAAAAAGTCTTGGTAAGAATTTGGGTGAAACAAAATAATGCCCTTGTAGTTTCCTTTCTAAACTTAAAAGTTTCTTCCATTTCAAATCTTGAACTAAAGACAAATTTAAAATAAATGAATTATGCCTTGTATGCTTGAACTGATTTGAAATCAAGGGCACATTTGAATGGATCCTCAAATATCTTTCGCTAAAACTCTATGTCACATCTTCAATTCATAGTAACTCGCAATACAAGTCAATGATACTTGAGTGGACAAATCGTGTCTTAAGAAAACTCGACCAAAAATCCACCGTAACCTAATAAACACCAATGCTCAAACACCAATTACTTGAAGTCAGCGACAAACAAACAAGGAATCCCCTGTCTCAACATAAGAATCAATATCTTTGATAAAATAAATATGGCAGGTGTTGAAATTAGAAGTTAAAAACAATCTAAATCAAGGAAATGATCTATGACAATTTGATAACTCCCAGGGTCTTCTAAGCATAATTTTCCTTTGATTCTTGAAGAGAACTTGTTGATGACATCACTTAGGACAATGTGCAAAAATAATCGTCTCAAGGTCTTCTAATTTGAAGAAATAACAATCAGACGACCGCTATTTTAAATTAGGTCAAAATTCAAGATGTGACTTCTAATGCATTTGAATTTTTGGTGATCTTCTATGCGTAATCAGCTCTTGATTTGTGAAGAGAAATTTGAGGTGGAATCAAGGAGGATCATATGCAAGAAAAACCGCTAAAAAATATTGAATAATGAAGAAGTTACAATCGTTTGAATTTGTTCTCGCAAAAGGGTTGATTTTGAGGTTGCTGTAGTTGTTTTCAGTTATCTGGACCATTGTTTGAGCAAACTTGCAATGTAAGGTTTGAAAACTGGCTTAAACAACCTAGAAGAGATATGAAAACCCATGAAGACGAATTGTGACCTTTTTGACTCAATTTTCTTTGAGAAATGCAAAACCCTAATTGCTGATTTGCTGGTTAGGAAGAGAATCTATCTGGTCAAATTCTGAGCCAAATTGAGTATCCGAGAAACCCTAGGATAGTATCTGTAGTGAAAAATGGAAGGGAAAATTTTGGGGTACAACAGTACATCCATCACCAGACATTCTTTTTTATGATTGAAAATAACTTCTGGTCCATCTGCAGTGTTGAACACGTAGTTACCTTCTATTTCAAGAGTATGATAGTTTGCAGAGTTTGACATGAATTCTTCTGACGAAGGGATAACAATTGGCAATATAGCTTTTAAATTTCTTCCATCAAAGAGTTTTCTAGATCGTGGAGTCAAATCCTCATGCAAGTTCAATTGAACGAGGGAATCAACTAATCTATAGTTGATTAAGAGAGAGGTGATGAGTCTTCCCAGAGGTATCCATTTGATAGGTGTAATACGGTGGGAGAACTAACTTTTCATTTTTATCGCAAATGTTACGGTTAGCAAGAATCGCCACCGAATTTTCTTTTATCCAACAATTAGGAAATGTGAAAAGAACAGAAAAGACCTTTCATAGATTTTGAGTTCGGGGGGTAAGTTATGAAAAGGGAAGGCGTTAGCGCCCTTTTCATCCTTAGTTATCTACGAGCTCTTAATTGCTTAGCTCACTTTGAAAATTTCTTTGTGTGTGTGTGTGATCTGTTTGAAAATATTTTGAAATGCCAATGTAAGGCTAACTTTGTAATAATTCTTGTATCAGTCCTCAAGAATGTATACAAAGTGTTTTTTGAAAATATTTGTTTTGATGTGTAAAAATGTATTTGTTTGTGAAAAAGGTTGTGAGCAAGCATTCAAGAGTTCTTACCCACTAAAGTCTTTCTTGTTATTTTACTTCTCCTTTGGAGATAGTATTATCCATACCATTAGTTAGTAGGTAATCCTATCTATTGGATTTGAAGGGACAGGCGTAGGGTCATCGTATGATCATCGAAGGCAACATGTAAGGATACTTTAGCAATTGTCTCGAAGTGACTATCATCATTTTACTCGTAGACTCATCAAAGGGACCAGATCATTTTGTAAGCAACTCGAAGGGTTATCGAGGGATTATGATCTTTATTTGAAAGGGACGATGATGATATTGTTAAATCGAGGGTCTTTTGCTAAAGTATCCCCACTTTCGAGGGACATGACCAATATTTCGTAAGGCAGCAAGAGAGGTTACCCTAAAGGTGCGAGTGTGCAAAGTATTTGTTTTCAGTTATTTAGTCTTGATAATTAGGGTTTTCTAGATTGCTTTTAGTCTTGCCATACAAACCCTAATTACTAACAGTTATAATGTGAGGAAAGTAAATCCTAAGCTATTACATCCTGTGAGCAGTTACATAATAGGAAAAAAATGAAGGAATGTAAATCTACGCTATTACAATTGAGAGTGCGACCTATACACTTTGTCTAAGAAATTAAATAGCGAAAAGAAATAAGAAAAATGATATAAGAAAAAATGTTAAAGACCTAAGATCTAAATGTATGTTTTTGTTGTTTTTTGTAGAAAATAATTTAAGTTAATAATCAATAAAAACCTAATTATTTCTAATTAATTTTAATATTAAGAAAAAATCATAATCCTAATTTGTTAAGGTTTTGAAAAAAAAAAGGTTTGTTAATGGTTAATTAGAAAATAGGTTAATTAAGAAAATAGAATGAAATTTAGCGTTAGAAAATAAAGAGAACAAAAAAATGCATGGGGTGGGAGTTGAACTCGCGCCCTCAGCCTCATTGCTGCACTTTCTTTCCATCAGGCCATGGTGTTGTTTGTGTTTGAGAATAAGAATGAATCCTTTTAATATAAACTTGTGTGTAGATCCTGAAAAACAAAAGAAATTAATAAAAGCTGGGATCGAACCTACGCCCTCACGCATAATGACCATCACTCTTACCAATGGGACACTTGTTTTTACGCGTTGGTATAATCAGCATCATTCAATATAATATAAAACTTAATTCAAAGATCATAAGTCAAACAAAATTGAGCACACGCGTGTTAGTGGGGTCCTTATGATTTTGAAAGGACGAATGAACATGTGCCACACCTAGGTTAAATAATCAGTGGGACGGATGTAACACCCCAGTTTCAATTTTTGATTTATTTAAATTTGGGAAATTGTTTTATTAGAATTAATAAAATAAAAAGGGATTATTTATTTTGAAATATGGAGGAAAATAAAAGAAATAAGAAAATGCTGAGTTTTTAAGTTATTGGGCTTAGATGTTGTTAGTAAAGAGTGGGGGTGAAAAAGAAGTAAGGATATGTTTTGGAACTCAAGTTATTTTCTCATTTTTTCACGATAAACAGAAGTTGTGATTTTGGGAAGCAGAGCTCTGAAGGTACGAAGAACGAAGAACATCGCTCAAAAAGTTCAAAGCTGCTAATTGATAAGGTAAGGGGGGCTATTACTCGATTTACCTTTGTTTATGGGTTTATGTACGGTTGATTTGGGTAATCGTAGGGAAAAACCCCAATTGTTAGATGTTACTAGGAATCGATACCCTTAGGATTGAACCTTGTTAGAAAAGGGTTAGGTTCCCAATTTTTATGAACCGATTAGGGATTTTAGGTTCCAAATGGTGGATTGGGAGTATATCTGCATGATCGTGAATTTACCTTAGAGGTTTAGGGATAACCTTAATGTTGTCAGAAATTCCCAAAAAAGGACGATTAATCCCGGTTAAGGTTACTATAATGATTGTTGGTAATTAGGGAATTGATGTGTTGTTTCGAGTTATACAAAATCGATGTCGTTAGGTACCGAAATGCGCGTTTTGGCTGGCATTTTCCGCGTTGGCTGTTGTTTCTGAGTTGCTGCAGGTACAGGGAAAAATTCTGTACGCGCTCAGCAACACGGGCCGTGTTGCACAACATGGGCACCCGTGTTGCTCTTCTGGTTGCACAACACGGGCCGTGTTGCACAACACGGGCACCCGTGTTGCTCCCCCTGTACTGATAAGGATAATGTGTTTTTTTCTGGATATGTTACAACACGGGCCGTGTTGCACAACACGGGCACCCGTGTTGCTCTTCTGTGTTGCCCAACACGGGCCGTGTTGAGGCTACTGTGTTGATTTTTCTGAACTTTGTTTTCAGTGCTTGATTTTGGATTTTGCCATGCTTTTGGATAATGTTATCGAGCATGAATTATGATATGACTTGATATGATTGATGTTTAAATAGTATGCTGAGTGATTACATGCTATCCGTATCTTGTTATGATTGATGTTGTTGATGTCGCATGATATGTTGATTGATGTTCATAGTATGCTGAGTGTTACATACTTTACATATCATGTTGCATTTGTTAATTCCCATTGTGTGGAATTAACATGGTGGCCAATATACGTGTCCGCGATTTAATGGAACGTTGAGGTGGTAGCCGTGTCCGCGATATAATGGAACGGTGAGTTATCCGTGACCCGAGATTTAATGGGGCGGTAAAGTGGTACCATATGCATGGGTGTGTTGCATTACCTTGAATATAACATGAATGGATGATTTTTCCAATGTTGTATTTGATTGTTTGTATGCACGTATGGTTGCTAAATTGTTGACGATATTTGATGTTAATTGCAAATATGAAAAGTAATATATTATGGGTATATGAATTGTAAAGATTCTTGTGAACTATGAAATATGCTAATTAATGGGTGATGCTTATGATTTCCTGAATTGATTGTTATGAACGTATAATCAAATGTATAATTGAGATGCTCACCCTTACTGTTGAATATTTCAGATTGAGGAGCTTCGTTCAGGTGCTTGGCGAAGGCTCGTCGTTTCTAGTTTATTTTCGTTTTAGTATTGTCCGGGTCATGCTCTGATAGTTGTAACTCCGGGAACGTTTGTTTTGTCGAGCTGTTTTAATCAGACTCGTTTAATTCCTTATGTTTTGTTATAATATGATGTTGACATTTTCCAGGTGATAATCCCTGATGATTTTGAAAATATTATAACATTGATTTTATTAATTTAATTATTCCGCTGTGTAAACATGTATGAGTTACTACTACGTTATGCATGACATGAATTTGTGTTATTTAAAGAGAATTGTAGCATCCTCGATTATACATGTACTCTGAAATTATGATTTTAATTATTTGCGAAATTTTATTCGGGGTTTTTAGAGGGTGTTACAACAGTGGTATCAGAGCATAGTCGGTCGTTGCGACCAAGGTCTTGAGTCAGTCATCCCTTTTGTATGCGATTAGTGTAAGGTAACACTGTCGATACTGTAGTCTAATGTGGAATATGTTTTAATTCTAAGGAATATGGCTGGAAGAGGTAACGGACGAAATGATGCTGCACTAGCTGAGGCTTTGGGGATGTTAGCTGGTGTACTTGCTGGAAACCCAACTGGAGGCGTGATTGGTGCTGATAGGCAATTGGGAAATTTCCAAAGGAACAACCCTCCATTGTTCAAAGGTACACATGACCCTGAAGGTGCTCAGAAGTGGCTGAAGGAAATCGAAAGGATTTTCCGTGTGATTGATTGTGCTGAAGATCTGAAAGTCAGATATGGTACGCATATGTTGGCAGAAGAGGCCGACGACTGGTGGGTTGCCACAAGGACTGAAATGGTTCAAGATGGAGAGGCACTGACTTGGGCTAACTTCAAAAGGGCTTTTCTGAGGAGGTACTTTCCTGAAGATGTTCGGGGAAGAAAGGAAATTGAATTTTTGGAGCTTAAGCAGGGCAATCTGACGGTTAGTGAGTATGCTACTAAGTTCACTGAGCTGGCAAAGTATTATGCACACTACAACAATGATGAGGCTGGAGAATTCTCTAAGTGTATCAAATTTGAGAATGGTCTCCGAGATGAGATTAAGCAGGGAATCAGGTACCAGCGTATTCATAGATTTTCTGATCTGGTGGATTGTAGCAGAATCTTGGAAGAAGATATTACCAAGAATAGGTCGTCTCACTCTCGTGGGGCTGTTGATAAAAGGGGAAAGCAACATATGGACCGTGGCAAGCCATATGGTAGAGATAACCAGAGATCAGGCGGTTGGAAAAGGCCTAGTGGGGGAGATTCTAAGGCTCCTATCAGATGCTGCAGGTGTGGTGAGTCTGGTCATCACATTCGAGATTGCAAGAGTGATGAGAAGAAGTGCTATAAATGTGGAAAGGCTGGTCATTTGTCTATTGATTGCAAAGGGAAGTCTGTTACTTGTTACAATTATGGCGAAGAAGGTCACATTCGTCCGCAATGTCCTAAGCCTAAGAAGGATCAGTCAGGTGGAAAAGTGTTTGCTTTGTCTGGATCTGAGACTACTCCAGAGGATCGATTGATTAAAGGTACGTGTTTTATTCATGGCACACCTTTAGTTGCAATTATTGATACTGGTGCAACTCATTCTTTCATTTCTTTGGATTGTGCTGAGAGGTTGAAACTGGACATATCTGGTATGCGAGGTAGCATGGTTGTTGATACTCCTGCATCGGGTTCAGTGACAACTTCACTTGTATGTAGGAATTGTCCTATTGAGATTTTTGGTAGAGGTTTCGGTATGGATTTAGTGTTCCTACCGCTTGAACAAATTGATATTATCCTTGGGATGAATTGGTTGGAATTCAACCGGGTTCATCTGAACTGCTTTGCTAAGACGGTGATTTTTCCAGAAGCAGTTGGTGTCGAGAACTTGACTATGACTGCTAGGCAGGTACAAGAAGCAATGGAGGATGGTGCTAATGTGTTTATGTTACTTGCTTCATTAGATGCAACAGGAAAGGTCAGGAGTGGCGAATTGCCAGTGGTGTGTGATTTTCCAGAAGTCTTTCCGGATGATGTTGGTGAGTTACCTCCAGAGAGAGAAGTGGAATTTTCTATAGATTTGATTCCTGGTACGAGACCGGTGTCGATGGCGCCATATCGTATGTCTGCGTCTGAGTTGGCTGAATTGAAGAGTCAGTTAGAAGATTTACTGGAGAAGAAGTTTATTCGTCCAAGTGTTTCGCCTTGGGGTGCTCCGGTATTGTTGGTTAAGAAGAAAGAAGGTTCCATGAGACTGTGTGTTGATTACAGACAATTGAACAAGGTAACCATTAAGAATCGGTTTCCATTACCGAGGATTGATGATTTAATGGATCAGCTAATTGGAGCCAGTGTATTCAGTAAGATTGACTTGAGATCTGGATATCATCAGATTCGTGTGAAAGCGGAAGACATTCAAAAGACTGCTTTTCGAACGAGGTATGGGCATTATGAATATTCTGTTATGCCGTTCGGGGTTACTAATGCACCTGGTGTTTTCATGGAATATATGAACAGGATTTTTCATCCGTATCTGGATAAGTTTGTTGTGGTTTTTATCGATGACATTCTGATTTATTCCAAGAATGACGAAGAACATGCGGAACATCTCAGAATTGTGTTAGAGTTGTTGAAAGATAAGAAGTTGTATGCAAAGTTGTCCAAATGTGAGTTCTGGCTGAATGAAGTTAGTTTTCTTGGACATGTGATTTCTAAGAATGGTATTGCAGTGGATCCTACAAAAGTAGAAGCAGTATCTCATTGGGAAGCGCCAAAGACTGTTTCTGAAATCAGAAGTTTTCTTGGTCTTGCAGGTTATTACAGAAAGTTTATCGAAGGATTCTTAAAGTTAGCATTGCCGTTGACGAAATTGACTCGTAAAGGACAAGCGTTTATTTGGGATTCTGATTGTGAGAAAGGTTTCCAAGAATTGAAGCGGAGATTGACTAGTGCTCCTATTCTGATTTTGCCGAATCCGGTGGAATCTTTTGTGGTTTATTGTGATGCATCTCTGTTGGGTTTAGGTGGTGTTTTAATGCAGAATCAACAGGTAGTTGCGTATGCTTCGAGACAGTTGAAGGTTCATGAAAGGAACTATCCTACTCATGACTTAGAGTTGGCAGCAGTTGTGTTTGTCTTGAAATTGTGGAGACATTATCTGTACGGTTCGAGATTTGAAGTGTATAGTGATCATAAGAGTTTGAAGTACCTTTTTGATCAGAAAGAGCTCAATATGAGGCAAAGAAGTTGGTTGGAATTTCTCAAAGATTATGATTTTGGTTTGAATTACCATCCTGGTAAGGCAAATGTGGTTGCGGATGCTTTGAGCAGGAAATCCTTGCATATGTCTATGATGATGGTTCGTGAATTGGATTTAATTGAACAATTCCGAGATTTGAGTTTAGTTTGTGAAAGTACTCCGAAGTGTGTTCGTTTGGGTATGTTGAAACTTACTAGTGGTATCCTAGAAGAGATCAGGATCGGGCAGAAATCTGATGTTAATTTGGTTGATAAATTGACACTGATCAATCAAGGTCAAGGTGGTGAGTTTAGAATTGATGAAAATGATGTTATGAGATTTGGCGATAGAGTTTGTGTTCCTGATGTTGCAGAAATCAAGAAGAGTATATTAGAGGAAGGACATCGCAGTGGGATGAGTATTCATCCGGGTGCCACGAAAATGTATCATGATTTGAAGAAATTGTTTTGGTGGCCGGGAATGAAAAAGGAAATAGCTGAATTTGTGTATGCATGTTTAATCTGTCAGAAATCGAAGATTGAGCATCAGAAGCCGTCTGGATTTATGCAACCAATGTTTATTCCAGAATGGAAGTGGGATAGCATTTCGATGGATTTTGTATCTGGGTTGCCGAGGACTCCTATGAATTGTGAAGCGATATGGGTCGTTGTGGATAGGTTGACTAAGTCTGCTCATTTTATACCGGTGCGAATGGATTACTCAATGGAGAGATTGGCACAGTTATATATTGAGAAAATAGTGAGTTTGCATGGAGTTCCTTCTAGTATTGTGTCAGATAGAGATCCGAGATTCACTTTGAAATTTTGGGAAGGATTGCAGAAGGCTTTGGGTACTAAATTGAGATTGAGTTCAGCTTACCATCCTCAGACTGATGGACAGACGGAGAGGACGATTCAATCGTTAGAAGATTTATTGCGTGCTTGTGTTTTAGAGCAGGGTGGAGCTTGGGATAGCTATTTGCCATTGATTGAATTTACTTATAACAATAGTTACCATTCGAGTATTGGTATGGCTCCGTTTGAGGCATTGTATGGTAGACGGTGTAGAACACCTTTGTGTTGGTATGAATCTGGAGAGAGTTCGGTAGTTGGGCCAGAGATTGTCCAGCAGACTACTGAAAAGATCAAATTGATTCAAGAGAAGATGAGAGCTTCTCAGAGTCGTCAGAAAAGTTATCATGATAAGAGGAGAAAGAATTTAGAATTCAGTGCTGGAGATCATGTGTTTATGAGAGTTACTCCGATGACAGGTATTGGTCGAGCGTTGAAATCTAAGAAGTTGACTCCGCGTTTTATTGGTCCATTTCAGATTACGGAAAGAGTTGGAGAAGTTGCTTATCGTATTGCTTTACCTCCGAGACTTGCGAATTTGCACGATGTTTTTCATGTTTCTCAGTTGAGGAGATACATTCCAGACCCATCTCATGTAATCCAAATAGATGATGTACAGGTGAGAGATAACCTGACAGTAGAAACATTGCCTATGAGGATAGAAGATCGGGAAGTGAAACAGTTAAGAGGTAAAGAGATAGCATTAGTGAAGGTTGCTTGGGGAGGTCCAGCAGATGGAAATATCACTTGGGAGCTGGAGAGCCAGATGAAAGAGGCTTACCAAGAACTGTTCGTCTAAGGTATGTTTTCGAGGACGAAAACTCTTTTAGTGGGGGAGAGTTGTAACACCCCAGTTTCAATTTTTGATTTATTTAAATTTGGGAAATTGTTTTATTAGAATTAATAAAATAAAAAGGGATTATTTATTTTGAAATATGGAGGAAAATAAAAGAAATAAGAAAATGCTGAGTTTTTAAGTTATTGGGCTTAGATGTTGTTAGTAAAGAGTGGGGGTGAAAAAGAAGTAAGGATATGTTTTGGAACTCAAGTTATTTTCTCATTTTTTCACGATAAACAGAAGTTGGGATTTTGGGAAGCAGAGCTCTGAAGGTACGAAGAACGAAGAACATCGCTCAAAAAGTTCAAAGCTGCTAATTGATAAGGTAAGGGGGGCTATTACTCGATTTACCTTTGTTTATGGGTTTATGTACGGTTGATTTGGGTAATCGTAGGGAAAAACCCCAATTGTTAGATGTTACTAGGAATCGATACCCTTAGGATTGAACCTTGTTAAAAAAGGGTTAGGTTCCCAATTTTTATGAATCGATTAGGGATTTTAGGTTCCAAATGGTGGATTGGGAGTATATCTGCATGATCGTGAATTTACCTTAGAGGTTTAGGGATAACCTTAATGTTGTCAGAAATTCCCAAAAAAGGACGATTAATCCCGGTTAAGGTTACTATAATGATTGTTGGTAATTAGGGAATTGATGTGTTGTTTCGAGTTATACAAAATCGATGTCGTTAGGTACCGAAATGCGCGTTTTGGCTGGCATTTTCCGCGTTGGCTGCTGTTTCTGAGCTGCTGCAGGTACAGGGAAAAATTCTGTACGCGCTCAGCAACACGGGCCGTGTTGCACAACACGGGCACCCGTGTTGCTCTTCTGGTTGCACAACACGGGCCGTGTTGCACAACACGGGCACCCGTGTTGCTCCCCCTGTACTGATAAGGATAATGTGTTTTTTTTTCTGGATATGTTACAACACGGGCCGTGTTGCACAACACGGGCACCCGTGTTGCTCTTCTGTGTTGCCCAACACGGGCCGTGTTGCACAACACGGGCACCCGTGTTGAGGCTACTGTGTTGATTTTTCTGAACTTTGTTTTCAGTGCTTGATTTTGGATTTTGCCATGCTTTTGGATAATGTTATCGAGCATGAATTATGATATGACTTGATATGATTGATGTTTAAATAGTATGCTGAGTGATTACATGCTATCCGTATCTTGTTATGATTGATGTTGTTGATGTCGCATGATATGTTGATTGATGTTCATAGTATGCTGAGTGTTACATACTTTACATATCATGTTGCATTTGTTAATTCCCATTGTGTGGAATTAACATGGTGGCCAATATACGTGTCCGCGATTTAATGGAACGTTGAGGTGGTAGCCGTGTCCGCGATATAATGGAACGGTGAGTTATCCGTGACCCGAGATTTAATGGGGCGGTAAAGTGGTACCATATGCATGGGTGTGTTGCATTACCTTGAATATAACATGAATGGATGATTTTTCCAATGTTGTATTTGATTGTTTGTATGCACGTATGGTTGCTAAATTGTTGACGATATTTGATGTTAATTGCAAATATGAAAAGTAATATATTATGGGTATATGAATTGTAAATATTCTTGTGAACTATGAAATATGCTAATTATTGGGTGATGCTTATGATTTCCTGAATTGATTGTTATGAACGTATAATCAAATGTATAATTGAGATGCTCACCCTTACTGTTGAATATTTCAGATTGAGGAGCTTCGTTCAGGTGCTTGGCGAAGGCTCGTCGTTTCTAGTTTATTTTCGTTTTAGTATTGTCCGGGTCATGCTCTGATAGTTGTAACTCCGGGAACGTTTGTTTTGTCGAGCTGTTTTAATCAGACTCGTTTAATTCCTTATGTTTTGTTATAATATGATGTTGACATTTTCCAGGTGATAATCCCTGATGATTTTGAAAATATTATAACATTGATTTTATTAATTTAATTATTCCGCTGTGTAAACATGTATGAGTTACTACTACGTTATGCATGACAGGAATTTGTGTTATTTAAAGAGAATTGTAGCATCCTCGATTATACATGTACTCTGAAATTATGATTTTAATTATTTGCGAAATTTTATTCGGGGTTTTTAGAGGGTGTTACAACGGAGAGACGCCGGAGCCCTAGCTCTGGTCGTCTTCTCCAGTGATCAATTTTTTCAAAACCTGCGAAAACGGCCAAATCAAAAGAAATTAAGGTTACTGTCCACCTAAATCGACCATTGTGAGTTTAACGGTGATCTCCTTTTTGGCTAATTCAACATGTACAGTGAGATGCAATCAAAATAAAATAACACAGTGCAATAATGGTAACTGGGTATTTTGGCATCATGGGTCTCATGTAAGGGATAGAACCTGTGCTATTTTACCTCAGAAATACATTGAAACTGTTAGTTTGAAACAAAGCATCATAAACATTAAAATAAGAATTTCAAATATAGGCATGACCAGTGACGTTTTGTATGCATGTCTTAGACACATTTGATCATCAAGAATGATTGGGACTTACTCTATAACACCTCAGGGATTGATTTGAGTAGTTATCTAGCCTTGAGGATGGCTGAAAACTGGAATGCGAATTTACTCTTTCTCTTGCAAATTTTTGACCTCAAACCCTTGTTTCTTGAGCAGCATCCGTCTCTTTTTGATGTATGAATATGTTGAGTATATATAGAGAAGTGATTTAGGTCAAGTGGTGGGCTTGGACATCTCATGAAATTATATCTTTGATTTTGTTTGAAAATAAGTTGAAATCTTCCAAAGCCAATGAAGATTTGTTTCAAATGTAGACCACACGGTTTCTTCAACTTCAAGATATATTTTTGGGCCTCCAACATGATTAAAACAAGAGTCCACACGCCTTAATCCAATGTTCTTATATTTTATTTGATTTGATTTTCATTTAAATGAATAAAATCCAAATAAAAGAAATAAAAATAATAAAAAATATGTGAATGGATTTAGAGGTCTAATATGAGGTCATGAACACGTTTGAACCTAAAAAATTAGGCCTATTAGCCCAAAAATTCAACTTTTCTCAATTTGAACTTCATGCATTTTCTCAAAATTGCTCAACTTGCACCAATCATAACTCTCTCAATTTTTGTCATATGAAGATGATCTTGGACTTTTTGGAAACCTCAAGATATCTCCTAAAACTTTCATGTTGGTCATTTTTCATTTGAAGCCTTTATATTTTTGTAAGTTACTTTGATAGAAGATGTGTTTTTGTTGACTTTTAAAATGACTTGTAATGTTTTGGCTCACATCTCTCAAATGAAGCATTTTTTGCCTTGAGCTTAAAGAGACAAAGTTATAGAGAATTGAATCCTTCAAAATAGGTTTTGGTTGAGGAATTTCTGATGAAGTATGTGAAAGTTATGCTTGGTCAAAGTTCAGTTGTTTTCTCCTTAAGAAAACCCTAATTTAGTAACTTTTGACTTTTGATGAATCTTGAGTTTTCTTGATGAATCATGATTGACCCTTGATAAAATGATGAATGTGACTTCAAAATGTTGATGTTGACCAAAAATATTGAAGTTTGGCTATAGATTGGTCAAAGTTGACTTTTTATCCAATACAGTTGATTTTCAATCATCTGACTAATTGACTGAGCAAACTTGTGATGTAAGGCTTGAAACTTGGTATGAGGGTACCTTGAGATATATGAGAAACCATAAAGTCCATTTGAGGAATTAGAAACTCAATTTACTTTGAGAGAAGCAAAACCCCAGTTGTAGATCAATTGCTTAGGAGGAGAGTTTGTCTGGTAAACCCTTGAGTAGTCTTGAGTACTTGAGACCTTCATGAGCGGGAGGAGGTATCTTGAATCAATTTGTCTCAAATATGGGAGGGAAATTTTTTGGGTATAACAATAAGACTATCTACATGACTTTTGGAGTTATATATAACATTTCTCAAATGCTTGAAGAGAATGAAAGGAAGATTAACCTTTCTTTTTGATTCCAGGTTGTATAAAATTTCTTTTATATCATTGTCAATTGTGGGCATCTTATTTTTGAGAGGTCTTTAATAAATGCATTTCAAAATGATTTTGCCCCAGATATTAAGAGAAGGTTGAAGATCCTTGAACAAATTGGAGCTCTTCTTTTCCAAGAAGATTTTTGAGGATACATTCATTCTATGTTTCCTGCTAATGCTCTTTTCATTTAAGCTGCAACACTTTAATCCAGACCCGTCACGATTAAGTAGTTGTGCAATAGATTTTTTAAGTAATCACGACTTGAATTCCAATAATGTTTGCTGTGATCTCTTGTCTTGATTCATTTACCATAACCCAATTTTTTTTTACTAATTTAGGAAAGGTGAGACCTTTTAGAATTTCAAAGAAGGTTTCCCATCCTTGCAAGGAAACATCTAAAGAAAGATTAAAACCATTTTCCTTGAGGTTTTCAAAGTTAACAATTGATTCAGATAGAACTAGTAACTGAGATGTAGGAATGGAACAATGAAGTTCAGGAAAGTTGATACCCATTTGCTTTGAATGATATGATGAGCCAATAGTTAATTTTTAAGAATCCATTGTTGATGATGAATGGTTTTGAACCCAGACGGAGAATTTTAGGGTTTTGAAGATTTGGGGCTAAAAATAGCGAAAGTGTAGGTAGTGGAGTGAGATTTGTGTGAGAGGTGAAGTGAGTGATTTAAATAGTTTTTGTAATTATTAATAAGGCTTTGAAAATTGAAAAACTCTAACAAGGGGTAAGGCATGAATATATTTCATCTAATTTCGAGAATATCTCACTCCTTATTGTATCACATCAAACGCTAGGCGTGTTTTGAAAGACAACCTATTTAATGAATTTAGACTTTTCAATTTTAAAGGGATAGACTTGATTTTAAAAAATAAGATAGTTTCTTCCTTGAGCACTTCTAATTATTTGAAGATATTAAAAGTTCTTTATACTAGACGTAAAAAGATTTTAGTTAATTTTACTTATTATTTATTTTTACTAATGTTTGAAAGAAAAATAACAAAAAGAAAATACTTTATTCGAAAAAATGTAAATTATAACCTGGAATATCCTGCTTGTGAAGAGTTTGCCTTCATCATTGAACTTGTTTCTGATCAGCCATTCTGTTGAGCACTTCTTGTATTTCACATATCATTCTTTGTCCTGGTGTTTCTTTAGCCAGTGGAGATATTATCATTGATACTGAGCAGAGAGCATTTAGCTTGAGTCCCAGCAGATGACTTCTTTTATGTTTGACTTCCTTCAGCCGAAATAGATTTTGATTGTCCATCAGTCTTTCTGATGATTTGAGCAAGTTTCTTCTTTAGAGCTTTTGGCAGAACTTGCCTGAGACAAGTTGATTTGATCTATAGCAGCTTCCAGCGGTTGTCATTTGGATGATAGCTTCATTAGATGATCTATAGTACTGATTATTGACCTTTACTTCTGATGGAGAACTTCTAATGATGAGAAGATGAATTCCTTTTCCATCAGGTACTTAACTCTTCATAATTCTGAGAACTTGTTCCCAGAGATTCTGACTTCATATTTCTGATTCTTGCTCGAACTTTTAAATACTCTTCACAACGGGTTTTCAATCAGAAAACCTTTTCAATCACTTGAGTTAAAATAGTCGAAGAATTTTCTCTTGATGGATCTCTCTACACAATTAGGTGTTTGATTCTAAAATCAATAACATAGTCGGGCTCTGATACCAATTGAAGGTAGAGAAAACACAAGAAAGGGGGGGGGGGGGTTGAATTGGTTTTATAGAAAACATTCCCCTTTAGAAATTCTGGTCACTCAAATGATGAAAGCAATAAGGACATTGAATAGTAAAGGACACAAAAGATTTATCCAAGTTCACCTTAACAAGGATAATCCTATCCACCCCCTTAAGCATGGTTTTACCTTCAACAAGGACTTAATCCACTATAACCAAACTGATTACAATTGCACAGACAACCGCTAGTGACTAACAAATAATGACACGTTCAGTGATCTCGACGGATATAACATTCATTAACCTAATAGAATCTGATCACTTAAGATCTCCTATCAGGATTTTCCATAATGATCATAAACACTGTCTTCTTGAGAGCATACCTTCACTCAGTCACTCAAGTCACCTTTCAATGATATGTACAATGATCCAATTTAACGAATATAACAACCATTGACCCAACAAAATCTAATCACTTATGATCTTCTATCCGGATTTCCCACAATGACCGCAACAATTGTCTTCTTGAGATCAGACTTTCACTTGGTCACTCAAGGAATTAATCAACAACAGTTGATAAGGTTTCTGTGTTTACATGATTGGTTCTTCTAAGCATATTACATAAGTGATTTAAGAACATATTGTTTAACACAATTTCGAGCAACAACTCTTGTGTTAAAATAATTTACATGAAGAGATCAGAACTAGCACAATACGAGCAACAACTCTTGTGTACATTACAATGTTCTATCAAGATGTATTTGATCAGAAGTTGAGTAGCATCTTATAGTGTTCTTCTTCTTCATCTTCTTGTTGAGCAAGTTACGAGCAACAATTCCTTGCTTCTTCTGAGATCTACCAATATGTATATGATGATAGTTTGTATAACATCTTGTAGTCTTCTTATTCTTCTTTCTTTCTTTTCTCTCATTTTTGTGTAGTGGTCTTTAGCATGTTTAACATCGCATCTCTGACATCTTCAGCATCCACAAATTTTCAGCTTGATGGCCAAAGACACTTTTCTTCAAGTCTTTGATCTTCTTTTATAGGCTTGAGAGAGAGAGAGAGAGATAGAGAGAGAGAGACATTGTGAGGATAGAAAAGTCTTTACATGCATCAACAGTTAGTTCTCAACGAATAAAATAAGGTGTAAGAGTTTAGACAGTATAAAATAATATTTTCCATAGCCTGTCCTTTTTCAATGCTAGCTTTCCACCTTTTCTCTAAATAAGTTTTTATAATAAGCTTGTTAATAGAGATCCGTTAGGGAAATAAAGTAATTGTAAATCCAGCTATTTATTCCCAACAATCACAATGAGAGTGGTTGACAATACAGTATAAAAAGACCGTCCTTACGCCACCCTAGAGGATAGAGGTCACATATCACTTTTTGTACCTTTTGTAAACCATCACATGTTAACCATTTAGAACTTATTCTTATCTTTAGAGGCTTAAGATAATTTGAATGTTTGAAGCTTGTTGTAGAAGAATCACTCTTAAGTCTTAGAACCTAAGTCTTGGAGTCTTCAGAACTTGTCCTATTAGAACCTCGTCTTCAGAGTCTTCAGCACTTGGTTGTAAGAACTTGCTTTTCTTCAGATTATCAGAACTTGTTCAACAGAACCTCGTGTTCATAATCTTCAGAACTTGTAACACACAGAAGTAAAGCTTTAAAAGGCCTCCAAAGCTTAACCATAAAGTCACAATCAAAACTTCTTGTACTAATGTTCCTGAGATCTGTTGCATAAGATGAATTCCAAAATCTTGACTTCAACTGTAACACGTAACCACATGTTTTCATCCAGTAGTGTTTATGTTCAGAACCTGAGGATTTCACACGCCTTGATACCAGATCTAGAACATTACAACAGCAGCTACACACTAGAACAAAACCATTAGAGTATACAATTGTTCTTTATGATATCATGTAAAGTTATCATTAAAATCTTAAGGCCAGATGTAGAAACACTTCTTGTTCTTACAAGATATGCTCACCAAATATTAACCATATATGATTTTCCCATAAACCCAAAGGAAGGCGAGACCTGTAACGCCCCAAATATTAAATTTATTATTTGATTGGTTGTTTGTGATTTATTTGGTAGAATAGATGGGTTGATGACATTATATGTGGGATAGTGTCAGACTGAAGTAGTAATGAGAATTATTTTGAATTTAGATAATTTAGTTGGAATTATTTGGATTTTAGAATAATTATTTAGAATTTATTTAATAATTAAATTGAATAGTATGAGTAGAAATAATGAGGGAAAGATGATCATTTCTTGAGGTTTAGTGAGGATAAGAATGGAAGACCATATTAGGGGTCTAAGGGTTATTCTAGTAAAAAGGAAGAATAAATAGTGAATCGTATCATTTAGAACGATTTCCGTAACGCTCGTTATTTAATTAATTATATTTGAATTATTCGTTGAAGTTGTGAGATGTTGTGAATTGTTGGTATAAGTTGATATATTATTACTAGTTAATTAATTAGTTGATTAATAGTAGTAATAGTATTAGAATTAGTAGAATACTAGAATAATTGTGTTGGGCCTATTTTAATGGTTAGAAGTAGAAATATAGGGTGTGTGTTGTTAAGCCTATTAAGAATAATAATATTATGAGGTCCTATTTTAAATGAAGAATTAGGTTAATTGGAAATAAGGAAGTCTTGGTGTGCTGGTCGTGAGAAGTGCAGAGAAAATTAATAAGGAGAAGAGAAAAGCAAGGTTCCAGTCGGAGAGTTGTCGAGCGACCTTTAATCCAAGATAAGGGTGGGTTATGACCTTATAATGGGGCTTATGATGAATATTGTGTAGGGGTTTGGTCGTGGGTATAACTGTTATGCGTTGGTTTTCTGGGCCTGTTCTTGAAAGTTGCCTGTTTTCATGTTGTGGTCGTGTAAGAATTTTCTACATAATTGTCCTGTACAATTGATGAAGTTGTTAGTAGGAGATATAGTTGCCCTATTGCCATGTTATTCCATGTTGTTGGTTGGAAAAATTAATGATCGAAGAGAATAATGCAAGGCTAGGTTAACGTTCATCACATAGTGGATGAAATCTGTGCAAAAATGTGAAGACGCGTCGTGCCGAGGAGTACAGGTATTTGCATCGAACGACATAAGGCAGCAAGATGTGCCGAGGAGCACAGGTGCTAGGTGTCGAGTGACACAAGGCTGCAAGGTGCACCGAGGGGAACATGTAGTTGTGTCGAGCGGCACAAGGCTGCACGATGTGCTGAGAAGTATGGTGTCGGTCGGTACATAGGCATGAGGGGAAGGTTCCGAACGGCATGGCCACCGTGTCAAGGGGAACACGTTGTTATTAATGTCCCTTATGTTATTCCCGTGCACACTGAAGGGCACACATTCCTTTCTTATTTCTTAGTGCTCCTGAGTAGGCTAATTAGTGATTTAATTTAGTTTAATAATCTCAGTATAATAATTAGAATTCTTAAGGTATTTTATCCCCAAACGATTAATGAATTCTAGTAAATATAAGTTAGTAGTAAGAGAGATACATAATTAATAATTGACTAGAAGTAAACTGTATGAACTTGGAGATAGAAGTACAAAACCGAAAACATTAGTATTTTAGAAGAAAACTACTTAGCCGGACATAGTTGAATTACCTGAATAATTACGCAAGGCATTGTAGTATATTTCGGTTAATGCGGTGTATTGTATGCTTTGTTATAATTTAAGATTTTGCAGGTGATGATGAATTTTGTTGAGATGCCTCTAATTATTGGCAGATATTAAGTTATAGGCTTATGGCCAATGTTGAATTGTGTTGAGTTGTTGTTGAATTATTGTTGTTATTGTTACTACATTCATATTGTTGTTGCATACATAGCATATCAAGTTGAGAGCTCATGCTCAGTAAGT
The DNA here is from genome assembly GCA_948472305.1 of Vicia faba. NCBI lineage: Eukaryota > Viridiplantae > Streptophyta > Magnoliopsida > Fabales > Fabaceae > Vicia > Vicia faba. The sequence goes on from OX451738.1 coordinate 987,082,762, forward strand.
TGGCATGAATTGACATATATAAAGTTGAAGGCTTATACCTTGTTGACGCCTCTATTAATTGGCAGATTATTAAGTTAGGAATTTTGCTCCGTTGGTACCACATGCATGTGCATAAAAACAAGTCGCATTTTATGTTTCATCCTGAGTTGTTGTATGGATGACTTGATTATGTTAAATGTTGTTGAAGAGCTGTGAAGTGGTGATTTTGTATGAATTGATTCTAATATACTATTTATCATGTGTTCTATTATATTGTTTGACATCTCACCCCTTCTGTTTGAATGTTACCCCATGTTGGTAACATGTAGGTAATCCAGAGTGAAGGTTGTTTACCTTCAGTGGTTCGAGTCGGTGTTGTTGCTCTGATACGTAAAACTCGGGGGGATGAACGTTTGTTGCTTTATTGTTGATTTTACTTTCGTTGCTGAATTTTAAGTTATTCTCGTTAAGTACTTGTTGTTTTGAAGTTGTTTTCAGTTGGACAAAGATGTTATGTCATTTGAGTTGAATATTGTGATGCTGATGCTTAATTATAAAAGTTGTTTTGATTTCAAAGACTAAACATGTTGTTATCGGTTCATCCGAATTTTATGTGTTATGTATCTGTTTTACATGTGATTAATTGAAATGTTTTAAGTAGTAAGTGTAACATCCTATTTGTATGTCGAAATTTTGTAACTCTGATTTTATAAAATCCGTTGGGTAGAAATGGGATGTTACATTAGTGGTATCAGAGCAGGTCGGTCCGTCCGACCAAGTTGTCTAGTCGTAGTTTTGTCTAACAATCGAGTATTGTTAACTTGAGTTCTAACCATTCTTTATGTTGAAGTGATAAGTTGAGATGGCTGGAAGGAATGACGCTGCACCTGTTGCTGCTTTGGAAGCAATGACGCATGCTATGGAGAATCAACTGAACGCTGACGGGAATGCTGGATCTTATAGCTTGGTGACCTTCCAGAGGGAGAATCCGCCTACCTTCAAGGGTAAGTATGATCCTGACGGAGTATTGGATTGGTTGAAAGAGATTGAGAGAATCTTCCGTGTGATGGACTGCACTCTAGAACAAAAGGTTCGATATGGTACCCATATGCTAGCAGTTGATGCTAATGATTGGTGGCTAGAGACTCATCAGAGGTTGGAAGTTGCAGGTGAAAATATCACTTGGGTTGTGTTCTGTAGGGAATTTTTTAGGAAATATTTCCATGAAGATGTTTGTGGTAAGAAGGAAATTGAGTTTCTTCAGCTGAAGCAAGGGAGTATGTCGGTTACTAAGTATGCTGCAAAGTTTATTAAGTTGGCTAAGTTTTACCCTCACTATAGCGAGGAAAATGCTGAGTTTTCAAAGTGCATCAAGTTTGAGAACGGGTTGCACCCAGAGATCAAGAAGGAAGTTGGATACCATAAGATTCGAGTCTTTGCTGATTTGATTGATAGTTGCAGGATTTATGAAGAGGATAATAATGCTCATTATAAGATTATCAATGAGAAGAGGGGTAAGCACCAACAGAACCGTGGCAAGCCTTACGATGCCCCAGTTGGTAAAGGTAAACAGAAAGTTGCTCAGGGTCAGAGAACTAGTTGGGGAGATGCTCCTGCTGACGTGGTTTTTTTCAAATATGGAAGACCTGCTCATAAGAGTAATGTATGTACTGCTGAGGTGAATAGGTATTTCCGTTGTGGTAATACTAGACATGCTATATCTGAGTGCAAGCCTAAAAAGATGACTTTTTTCAACTGTGGTGAAGAAGGACACATTGGTAGTCAGTGTCAGAAACCAAAGAAGGTGCAAACTAGTGGAAAAGTGTTCGCTTTGGCTGAGAATCAGATGGCTAATGAGGAAAAACTCATCAGAGGTACATGTTTCATTAATAGTGTAGTGGCACAAATGTTAAGACTAAGCCATTAGATTGACTTGACTTGTACAGATCAAAAATAAAAATTGCCACCGTGCTTTATTGTTTCCAAAGGAATGAGAAAAGAGCGAATAACCCAAAAGAGGGGGGAAAGATTCTAGGTAAGGGGGTTGGTTATGCAAAGGAAAGGTATTAGCACCCTAAACATCTACGGTACTCCGCGGGAACCTCTTTAGAAAATCTGTATATTTTGACTATAAAATGTTGTATATATAAAATAGATTGTGGAGATGAGGAAAGAAGTATTTTTTTTATGATTTTTGCACCCGCCGCGGTTACGAACCTTTAGTGCCTACGTACCATCTTTCGTGCAATAGGGGATCAGGGTACACGTAGTTCCTCTTTAAAAATTTAAAACACAAGTGTGTTGGTTAATTTTAAGAGACAATACATCATTGTCATTGTCTGTATGGAAAGCATACTTCCTATCCACAATTATGAGAAAGGAGAATTTGTGTCATCTCAAAGTGGAGGATATGGCTTGGATTTTAAAATCAACAATGCCTCACTCAACACCGAAGTGGAAAATATCTCACTTCACTACATATTGTAGAAGTATAATTGTTTGTTTCACTATAAGGATTGACAAAAGTCTAATTTTTTGAGAAAAGTTTTAAAGATAAAAGTCAAAATGGAAAAATAGTTTGAATGAGATTGATTGACTTTTAGTTATCTCACAAAAATGTTAAGATATTGTTAAGTTGATTGAAATTTAATTAAGAAAATGGTTTAGAAAATACATGGACCTAAGTCAAAGTTTATTATGAAATTGGTTCAAATTTTAAAACAAGAAGAGTTTTCAAAAGGAGAGAGAAGATTTTTGAAATTAAAGAAGATGAGAGGAGATGAATAGACTATCCTAAAGCATAAAGGTAAAAGTAGGGAAAAGGACCTTCTAACCAACAAGAAGCTAACACATGACATAATGAGTCAATATAGAATTCCATCCTTTGGATTTGAAACCAATCAAACAATTAGTAAACCTCTTAAGAATACCAAGCTTCAATTTGCATTAAGTCTTCACAAAAAATTGGGCAGAGTAACAACTGTATACAAATGAATTCCAGATTACAAACAAAGTATGTAACCACAATAACCTGCACACAAAATAAACAAGCAACCCAATGTCTTGGGGTAAACCCCAAGAGCTCCAGACAAAATAACAATTGAGGTCAAAAGGTCACAAGATAGGCCATAACTTCTAATCCTAAGTCCAAGAAGTTCACAATCTCCATAATGCCAAGGATAGTAACCAAGTAGTCTAAGTAACATTAAAGTTTTTTAGTGTTTAAGTTGGTTATTAGTTATCTTCAAAAAGAAAGTGAAAAGCTCAAGTGAGCAAAATAAAAAGACATAAAAGTAAATGCTCAAGTGAGAAAAGATGAAAAATAACATGAAATGTAAATGCTAAAGTAAATGGTACATAAAGTAAAGAGCATAAAATAAAAGCATAAATTAAAGTCAATTATTAAAAAATAATGGTTAGTTGGATGATCATCTTGAAACTTGCATTTGGAACTCATTAGAATATTGGTAGAACCAAACCCTCTCAATAACAAGTTGCATTTTCTTTTTGTCAAGTATATCATCCATTTAAGAATTCTCAAGATAACACTTAATGATCAATGATATTTAAGTGATCTATTTTGACCAAAATTGATGAAGTTCCATTAGAGGATTGGTAGAACCAAAGCCTCCTAACAATAGATCTCAAGGTTATTGGATCAAAGGGTTCAAATTAACAAATTTGGGCTTGCAAATATAGGATTGGGCCATGAATGATCATTTTCTAAAATCGGGACAAAATTTAGCGCTATGTTAAGCAATCGTAAGTGGACTTATATAGAAGTTGCACCTATATTGAGGCCGGTCAATAGCAATCTATGCACTTTATGTTTTGAGACATGATATATCAATCATGCTCCAATAACATTTGGTTCAATAAGAATGAGATAAGATGAAGAGGGAAGGGGAAATGAATAAACCACATTTGAAACAAAAATTTTAATCAAACTATTATTAAAATCATTCATCCATTTTTATGGAGTTAGACTCAACATCATAGATCTAATGATGTTAATAAAGTTCATGATCAAAATTTTAATCCAAGATCAGCCATAATATATAAAAAATAAAATTATATTTAAAATAAAAGAAAAAGGTTTGTTAAAATGATTATAAAATGGAAATAAGAGGGAAAAATAGCAACTATATTCAAATTAATCAAGAAAAAATAATTAAGATCATAGAAAAATCGGGAATGAACTCAAATATTTTTATAAAATTTTTGGTAATTTTTTAAAGTCAGATGCTATTTTTAAAATTGAAAGAAATAAGTAAAATAAACTAAAAATGATAAAAAATAACAAAGTCAGGAATAAAAAATAAATGAGGTCACCAATATTTGTCAAAATGTCATTGGATCCTTCCCTATTCTTTTCAGAATTTAAAAATGAAGAAAAGTATTTTTAAACATTTAAAATAACTCAAAAAAGTGAAAAATTATAAAAAATACCAAAACACAAAATAAAATTGTGAAAAAATAAAAATCAGAAAGAGAAAAATCAAAAGTGTTTTCCATAATTTTTTCAGATTTTTTGGAGTTAAAATGAATTTCCTATGAATTTTTGAAGTTTAAAATAATTTAAATATAAAAATCAGAAAATAAAACAAAGTAAAAAAATGTGGACCAATGGATGAGAGTCAAAACACGTTAGTAATCAAATCCAAGGGATCTGACGTGTTGTGCATATCATGGTCATTACTGAATAAAGCACTGAATAAAATATAAATCAGATTTTTGAAAATTCCAAATGGCACGCTTTCATTGGCTGAAGGATGACACGTTGGTTATCTTAAATCTCTAGCCAGTCTCAAAACCAAGTTCCTCAAACTGTAAAATTGGAACACGAGACTGGTACCATTCGCTTCGTCTCATCAAGACAAAGACAACCACACATTCGCGAAAAATTTATATAAACTGTAACTCAGTCATTTTTGAAAAGAAGTTTTGAAAGGGATTTGAAATTTCATGATCAAAACGTGCTTCCAGTTGAAAACAAGTGTTGCAACTAGAACCAAGATGATGAGAGCTTCATAATAGTATCAAAGTTTGAGAGAATTGGTGAAGGAATCTACCTATTGAAGTTAAGTTGCAGAGCTCTGAAACTGGACTTGGCTAGCACGATTCTGGGAGTTTTAGAGCTTAATTCTTATTCTATTAGCTTCAGTGACATTCAAGAAAGGTGAAATGACAAAGAAAAACGATTGCGAAAGGATGTAAGAGCAAATTCGAAGTTACAGAAAATTGAGTTCAAGAGAGAGTTTGGCAGGGTGATTATGGCTTTCCAAGCTTAAGGAAATGAATGAGGAATGACCCTCTATTTATAGGGAATCAAATAGGATGCTCAAGCATGTGAAATGATGAAGTTTAGAGGGAAATCGTGTGAACCTGATACACGAGCAAATTGTGATCTATTTTGCATCAAAACACATCCAATTCTTGCGTTTTAAGGCTCTAATCCACTTTGGAAAGTTGGTTAAACGTGTTTAAACCAAAAACACGTGCTAATTTGATGTTTAGAAGCTACAACATGAATTTCAAATTCTGCCTTGTGGTGAAACTTCAGTTTCAAGTTAGCAAATTCAAATCGATGGTGTGCATGATTCAGGGCATCTCAAGACTTGATTCTTGTTGCATTAGAAAGATGAGATTATAAGCTTTACAATTTACAAAGAATGGGATCAAATGGATGCTTGAGCTGAAAAATGTGATGAGTCAAAGTTGAGAAAAAGAGGTTGACTTTCTATACTTAGAAAATTTCTAAGTTTTACTTCAAAAATGACTTGTAATGTCTTGCATTCAAACATGGCTTTCAACTTGAAATTTGTTCTTGACCAAAAAAGATGGAATGAAATAGATCTCTTAAATGAAATTTTGAAACTTGAACCATTCAAAATCTCAAAAAATTGAGAGAGTTATGACTTGTTGAAGTTGGCAAAAATTCATGAAATGACCTATAATCTTTTGCATCCTCAAGGCATCTTCCATCTATTTTCACACGTTGCACAAAAGAAATATTGAAGTTCACATATTTAAGATAATTTTGGAAAAATAATGGGTTCAAGGTGATAAAAATTGATCAAGTTATGATTATTTGAAGTCACATAAGGGAATTTGAGGGTTCATCTGGAGGACTTGTAATCTTTCTTCATCATCAAGTTTCTTCCATACAAAATTTCCTTGAAACTTTTGAAGTGATTTGTTAGTAACCCTTGTAAGAGAAGGATGTATTTTTAATCATTCAAAAATACCAAAAGATGATCAAGATATACCCCTTTGAAGTTCAAAACCCTAACTCCTAGAGCAAGAAAATGCCTTGGGAAACCTTTGCAATTTTGACCAACCTTCTTGCACAAATACCTTTGTTATGTGCTTATAAGTTGTTGAGGATGATAAGGAGAAACCATAGAAACCAAAACCACTTCAAAATCTTGAGAATTGAAGAAGATATGCACTTGTGATCATTGAAATCAAAGACTTGTCCATTTGAGTCAAACTTCTTCAATCAACCCTTATACTTTTGAACTAATTTTGACAACTTGAGGCATGATAAATCATACAAGATTTTGTCATGATATTACTTCAAAACATCTTTAATGATGAGGCTTGAATCTCAATGAAGCTTTGTTGAGGAAGGCACATAAATGAACTCATGAATCCCTAGATCAATTTTGATGGAATGTATTGTGCTTTCACCTACAACATCAACAATTGAGGCAAACACTCATTGTTTTTATTAGTTAAAGGATAATCAATACAAAACATAGATGATCATAAAATACAAGTCAAGGTGCTTGGTGATTCCTCCTAGATAAAAAGTTAAAGATAGGGAGAAGAACAAAACCCTAGTGTGTGACCTTGTTGTGATTGAATTGATATGATATGATGAATGGATCTTAGGGGCAAAAATTGGGGTACAACAAATAATACTCTTTTAATTACTATTATTGATATCGATGCTACTCATTGCTTTATTGTTGTTGATTGTGTTGAAAGATTGGGTCTTATGTTGTCTTATATGAATAGAGAGATGGTCATTGTTGTACCCCAAAATTTTCCCTCTCACATATCAAGAATTTACCTACAAGATCTCCTTGACTCAAGACTGCACTAGGGTTTGATCAGCTCAAGACACCTCCTTGAGCACTGATGACCAAAGTTATGGTTTGAGTTTGCACAAGGATTTTTGAACTTCCAATGCCCCATATGACTTTCATGGATCATTATGGACCCCCAAGATCACTCATGTCAAGTTTCAAGCCTTGGATCACACTTTTGCTCAGTCAATTGAGCAGTTGACCTAAAAATCAATTGTATTGAGGAAAAAGTCAACTATGGCCAATTTATAGTCAAACTTCATAATTCTTGATCCACATCAACATTTTAAACTCATATGTATCATTTTATCAAGATTGGACCATAATTCCTCAAGAAATTTGATCAAATCTTCAAAAGGGCAAAATGGTCAAAATTAGGGTTTTGATTGGGAAAGGGCAATTTCTGATTTTTTTGACCTAGCAAATGATCAATTGGTTTAAGGCATGATCTCAAGAGTCAAATTGCATCATTTTAACCTAATTACATGGCTCAAAACATTGCTCAAGTCCAATGGATTGACAAATGAATTTTCAGTCAATTGATTAAAAGTCAACTGTATACTAAAAAGTCAAACTTTGACTTTTTGGTCAAAATCAAATGTCAAAGATCAAAATTCATCAAAACATGTCAAAATATGAAACTTATTCATCAATAAATCAAAAATTCAAGATTTCATTTTGAAAAGTTGAAATTTCTAAACTTAGAAATTTTTCTAAGTGTTGGAAATTTCTTTTTTTTCTCCACAACTTTGAGCAAAATTTTCACCATGATGAAAGATGATTCAAGAGAAACTTCCAACATGAAAGTTGTATATCTCCATGAAATATACAACTTTTCTTCACACAACTTCTTCCAAAAGTGCTTGGGTCTCAAGTTATAATTTTAAGAACATGTGGTCATGAAACAAAACACTTAGTGAAATTTTGCCCTAATTTGGTCAGGATTTTGACCCAACTTCATGGCACTTTTTCATATAGTTCCAATGGGAATCTTAAAAAGTGATTCAAAGAGGTGTTGTATATAACATTACAAGCTTTCCAAAATGTCAAATAAATCCTTGAGATTATTTTTGAGTAGGGAGAATCAATAAGATGAAGTTAGGGTTTTCACACTTGAATTACAAGTCATTTTAGTGATGAGCAAAATTCAAAATCAAGCTATACTGCATAATCCCTACTTCACAGGCCCCAAAATTTTTAGGAACACCATAATTAATGGTTTACACAGCTGTTAGAGGTCTCACTTCAAGCATTTAATGCAAAGCCATGCTTTATATCCATTTTGGGAAGAAAGTGCACAATGCCATTTTGATAAAGTGACTTTTTGCACAAAACTTGTTCTTGAGCCTTGCACTTGTTCTCTTCTGATAAAACAAGTCCTATAACTCATGAGAAATGGTTTAGACACTTACAATCACTCAGCCCATGCTTGTACTACACATTGAAACTTGGTTTCCCTCTTTTCTTCAAAATCAAGTAACATAGCCATTAGCTTGTAACTTGTACTTCTGACTTGCCAATGCACTCCATTCCTTTTGCTTATAGATACACAAACTATTTTGCACCAATAACACAAATGCTCAAGCCTTGAAAGGACCTAGAACTCAGAATCACATCTCATACTTCCATTTTCACACAAACTAACCAAAAACTTGAAACTCATAATCTACTCGTGCGTTTCTTGGCCTTTTGGTTCCTAAAGCTTCTAAACATCAAATACAACTCATCCCGGACCCTGTTTCATAACTGTAACATCTCCATCATCAAGTTCCATTTTCAAAAATAGAGCTCTGCAAGTGGACTTCTCCAGAACTCCTCAACCACTTTCAGCTCAAGCCAAGCATCACATTTGCTTCCTGAGAACTTGAGGAAGCTAACCCAATCACTGGAACTCATTGAAAGCTTCTCAAACTCAAAACACGATACCCTCTTGCAAGGTGAGTTTTTTGACTTTTGAACTCTTCATACAAGCATCATCAATGATTTATTTATGAACAAAACATATAGATATCATTGCCCTGAAGCTAACCATGTCCATAGTTTCCATTAATTTTGCTTGAGCTTAGAGAATTTTGAAACTGAAATTTCTGAGATTTTTAGGGTTCAGATTAGGACCATTAAAATTCATGCTTATCTTTTATTTGTAGTTTTAATGCTTTACATTTCTGGAACCGTGAGGAAATTTGTTACAAGTTTTATGTTTACAATTTTAATTTTTGATGAGAAATGAGCAAGTTACATATGTTCTGGCTGGAGGTTGAAGACGAAGTTATCAGGGCGCGTTTTGCCTTGCATATTTATTATTTTGTTTATATTAATGAATGTATAGCCACCCCAGTGGTAGAAGCGCGCTCCTGTAACCTTTGGGACCTGGGTTCGAGCCCAAGTGGTACCCTTTTGCTTTTTTCACATTTTTTGACATTTCTTTTTTTGTTTGCAGGCGTTGGGCCCCTTTGGGCCTGGCTTTGTTTTTGTTTTTACTAGCATACTCCCTTGATTATTTTTGCACCCCTGGCCTAGTTTATTTTATTTTCTTATTTTTATTTTATTTTATTTTCTTAAATATTTTTCCTAATATTAAAAAATCACAAAAAATACAAAAATAGTAGATTTATATTTTGACTTAGTTTATTTTATTTTTCTCACAAAAAATATTTTATTTAACTATACTTTATTTGTTTTATTAACTAGTCTTATAAATTTAATTTAAAACTAGGTTATTATTTATTTTCTTTTACACCAATTAAAATATATTTATTTTAATGTAAAAAAGGCCAAAAATATTTTATAACACCATATATTATTTTCAAGACAACAATACCAAAAATACTTTTCTTGAAACTTAATTTCTTTTTAATCAATTAATAGAATTAGGGTTTTATTTAAAATCTTTTCTTAATAAATTTAAGTTTAAATAACTATTTTCTTTAATTAGTTAGGTTAAAACAAATTCCCTTTTCTCATGAAAACCAAACAAAGATCCATTTCCTTTATATTTTCATTTTTGTACATTTATTCATTTTTGTACATTATTTCAATTCTTGTATAAATTTAATTTGGTTGTAATAGATTAATTAGGTTTTAAATTCTTGCAATCCCCATTCACAATTTGTACACCCCCCTCCCACAAGTATTGTAATAGCGTAGCAACTTTTAATTCCGCAATTTATCGCTTTATATATAAAATGCTAGTAATTAGGGTTTGTATGGAAAGACTAAAATCAACACTTAGAAAATCCTAATTCAAGACAAAAAACAAACATGAAAACAATATACTTGCACACAAGCACCCCTAGGGTTACTCCACTTGGTTTCCTTACAAAACGACCATGTTACGCATGTAAGGTATCTTAGCAAAATTAAGCAAATACAAGATCATAGTCCCTCGATGACGCTATCTAATTTGCCTTTCAAAAGATCTTAGTCCCTCAAAGAAAATGCTAAGATATCTTGCAACATTGCTAATCATGGTTATACGATGACCCACGCCCGTCCCGTTTACATCCAAAGATAGGGTTGCTTACCAAATCAATGGTAAGACAACAATGTCAAAGAAAAAGAAAATGAACAACAAAGACTTTTGAGTAGGTAGATTGTTCCTAGTTGCTTTCTCATTTTCAAAACAAACATCCTTGCTCATTTTCAAAACAAACACCAAACGCTTTCAAAAACACTTTCAAAAACATGAAACATTTTCAAAAGTCCAACACTTTGTATATGTTCTTACGAACGAGAACTATTACAAAGTTTTCCTAAACGAAGGCACCTTTTCAAAATACTTTCAAAAACCACCACAAAGCACACTTTCAAACAAAGCAAGTGATATAGAAAGCAACTAAGAGCCTGTAGATAACTACGGATGAAAAGGGTGCTAATACCTTCCCTTTTCATAATCTACCCCCCGAACTCAGAAATAATCTCAAAGGTCTTTCTTGTTCTTTTTAACCTTTCCTTTTGGATAAAAGAAAAGTCGGTGGCGACTCTTGCTAACTGCAACATTTGCGATCAAACGTAAAACAACCAAGTCAGTTCTCCCACCATATTACAGAACTGGCGACTCTGTTGGGGATGATTCTAAAAGTGGGGTTACCTTAGGGCTAGATCACATTTACTTGCTTCCTTTGTTTGACTTGTTTGCTTTACATTATGGTTCTTTGTTTGGGTTTGAATCCTCTACCCGGATTTGGGATACATTATAGGTAAGTAGCAATACATTGTGGTAACTGTGCGGGGTATACCGACATGGTCTAAGCAATAGATACGTTAGTGCGACATATTTGTGGGTACCGGTAGCCTTTGAGTTAATCAAGGAGAATACGGGGCCGCTAAGTGATATCATGAAGCACTAATGAACTTTTAGAACCTTTACTTGACCAACTTGGCCATTTAGGATGTAGTGAGATGACCGACTTTGGTGCAGTCCGAAGTTGGTAGATACTCGATACTTCACTCATTGAGGTTTGGTTTCTTGGGATATTTCGGTCGTTATTAAAGAGGCATGTGCTGAAACAATGACCAAGAAAACAAAACAGTGATATTGAGCTCCTTAGAACCCGGTTACTATTACTAAGACATGTTGAGCCAACTAAACTTCAAGAGGGTACCTACCTATGAGACTCCATGCAAGCCTAAACCTAAGGACTTGTTTGCTTTGTTTGTATATACATACTTGTACATAACATCATGAACATCATAACATCATAGACATTCACTAACCATTTCAAGGATTTTTGGGATTCATCTTTGTTCTTGTTTTGTAGGACATGGATTCTATTTGCAGGAAAACTATTCAAGTCAATCTTGTGAGGATACCTCCACAACTTAAGGAGCTAGCATCAAGAATTCCTGAAAACTCTCCATTCACCGAGAGACATGGCCTCCTACTCAACTTGGTCACCTCCAACACTGATGAGGATATGATGAATGTTCTCTTCCAGTTCTTTGATCCCTTACACCATTGCTTCACATTTCCCGATTATCAACTTGTGCCTACTTTGGAAGAATTATCCCGACTCTTGAGGATTCCCATTCTCAATCAACTACCTTTCAACGGTATGGAAAGAGACCCAAAGCCATAGGAGATTGCCCAAGCTCTGCACTTGCACTCATTTGATGTCACAACTCATTGGGAAACAAGGAGTGGTGTCAAGGGTTTCCTAGCAAAGTTCTTGTTTGAGAAGTACCAAAGCTGTTGGAATTCTTTGGATCTGCAAGATTTTGAGAAAATTGTGGCTCTCCTCATCTATGGGATGGTTTTGTTTCCAAATCCTGACCAACTCATAGATGTGAACACCGTCAAAATCTTCATATCCCGCAATCCAGTGCCTATATTGCTCGGGGATATCCTACACTCTTTTCACACTCGCACAATGAGGAAAAAAGGTGTCCTTATGTGTTGCACCTCTCTTTTGGCAAGATGGTTTATTTCGCATCTTCCCCAATCTGTATTAAAGAATGGGCAAGGTTCAAGGTGGTCACAAAGGTTGATGACGCTAAAACATTCAGACATTCATTGGTGCTCCCGATCCATAAAGAATGTTATTATTGTCGACCATTGTGGAGAGTTCCCTAATGTCCCCTTACTTGGCATTACGAGAGGTATCACCTACAACCCCTGTTTAGCCTTAAGACAGTTTGGATACGCCCGAAGGGATGGCCCTCATGAGATACTGATTCAAGGTTCGGTATTTGAGTACGAGAACGACGATCAAAGTCTTCGCCAAAGATTTATCCGAGCTTGGAGGATGTTGAACAAGGTAGATAGCAAGACTTTGGGGCACAAGAATTCCATCCCTCTTGAGCCTTACCTCAAATGGGTACGAACTCGTGCTCATAATCTTATGATGCCTTATCCCTCCATTCTCCTGATAATCATGGAGCCTGTTATGGAAGGAGATGTTCCCTACACTATCCTACATCCTGACATGCCCACCTCTCTTGAATACCTACAAAGATATTGGATACAACTCAAGGGGGAGCGAGATACTTTTGAAGCCCAATTCTACGCAAGCGAGAAAAAGGTTTTGGAACTCACTAAGCTACTTCATGAGGAGCAGACTCTGAATGCCTACATTGCACCAAAGAGGATGCGTACTACATTTCTATCTTAGAGTTTCTTGTATTATGTTTTGCCTAAAGAAGCACTGATGTACTCAAGTTTTATTTATATAACATGTGTTTCCTTTTTTGTCTAAAACAAATTTAATCTTTAAAATCCTTGAAATCATTGCATATGCATTTACCATTCATCATAACATAATCAGGTTTCTTGCAACAAGTCTCCTCATCTGTCTACTGTTTATTTCAGTGAGATGGATCTCGAGCAAACAGTGAAGGACCTCCAAGCTCAGAATGCACAATTTCAACAGTTGTTCTTAACTCTAACCAAAGGACAAGAAGAGTTAAAGACCTTGCTGGTTAAGGAGAAGAAAAAGACAAAGAAGATAACCGGAGTTCTAAACATGGGAAGAAGATTCTAATGGAAGACAAGAAGGGCCTTAGACTTTGCAACGACATCTGGTGAGAAAGACAATCAAGATGGGAAGGGCAAAGAAACAGTTGTCCAGTTAGAATCAGAAGAGGAAGAGGAAGAAGAAGACTATTATGAAGAACAATACCCTCCGACCGGCGACAAGTATAAACATCTAGAAGAGCGGTTAAGTGCAATGAAATCCAAAAAGTGCCTGGTTTGGACTTTGAGGAGTTGGGCTTAGTATCAGGGATTGTCATTCCTCCAAAATTCAAAGCACCTGTGTTCGCCAAATATGACGGAGTCTCATGTCCTAAAATGCATCTTCGGTCCTATGTGAGGAAAATCCAGCCTCATCCTCCGACAAAGATTTATGGGTACACTTCTTCCAAGACAGTCTATCTGGAACTCAACTTGATTGGTTTTATTAGTTAGAAAGAGTCAATCTTCATAACAGGGAAGATCTTGCTGCAGCCTTTTACAAACAATACCAATACAACGCTGATCTGACACCTACCTGTACTCAGCTCTAGAGTATGGCCATGGTTTCGAATGAAGGCTTCAAAGACTATGCGCAAAAATGGAGAGACTTGGCTGGAAGAGTTCAACCTCCCCTATCTGAAAGAGAGTTAGTTGATATGTTCTTGGGCACCTTTTCCGGACCTTTCTTCAATTACTTAATTGGAAGTTCATCGGCAGGTTTTACTGAGTTAATATTGACTGAAGAAAGGGTAGAAGCTGAGATAAAAAGTGGAAAGATTCAGAAAGATGCATCCTCTGCTGCTGTAAGGAAGCCATTCATTTGAAAGAAAGAGGTGGTTGCTGTATATCCTCATAGAAATCAAGATAGGGTCGAACGCCGTCTAATGGTGGGGGCTGTTATGATTCCTAAACCTGCGCCTGATCAACAAAGAAGCAATCATCCAAGAATGGAAAGACCAATCAGACAGTTCACCAGAATTAACATGACATTATCTCAGATATTACCACATATGTTAAGATCCAACCTAGTAACTTTGAAAGAAGCTCCAAAGAACCCTAACACAACCTCTCCTCACTATCATCCCAATGCCCGCTGTGCATACCACTCTGAAAGTTCCGGCCACGACACTAACAACTGTTGGGCTCTAAAGAACAAAGTACAAGACCTCCTTGAAGCCAAAGACATTGAATTCAATGTGTCAGAAAAGCCCAATGTCATTTCTGCCCCTATGCCCAAACATGGCCATAATACCAATGCTATTGAGGAGGATATGTTTGTTACTTCAGTTGATGAACTTGCAACCCCACTCTTGACTATCAAAGAGAATTTGTTGAAAGCCGGTGTTTTCCCGGGATGTGATGAAAGCTGTCATTTCTGTTTGTTCTCACCAACCAGTTGTCCTTTGTTGAAAGCAGGCGTTCAGTGCCTAATAGACAACAAGGAAATTTTGTTTGAAAAGACTTTTGATCCAACTGTTTCTTATAATGAAGTTTCCATTGTGACCATTTCCGACAATTCTTCCAGGATCTCCACCAAAAGACCCGTTAGAATTACATCAGTTCTAAAAGTAGCTCCTTTGATAATTACAATGCCTGGACCAGTCCCGTATTTGTCAGACAAAACTGTACCATGGAATTATGGAGGGGATGTCTACTACCACAATATCAAGCAAGATTGGCCAGCTGTCGAAGATTCAAGTTCTGAGAAGGATGACTCCAATATCAGTAATATTGCAGGGACTAGCAAGATTACTCAAAGCGGAAGGGTTTTCTCTCTAGAGGTAGCTCCTCCAAAAGCTATTTATGGACCCGTAATCATTCATGTCATTGTTGCTCCTCCGAAGGCCATTCCCGGTCCTACAATCATCTCCAATGATACTCCAACTGAAAAAGCTGTTACAACTCCTGTTACCACTCCCACTGACATTCCTGTTGCCGAATCAACCGAGACTCAAGGAAAAGGTATTTTGATTGAGCCTGTTCGGACGAAGATATAATCATTTGCTATCCCTGTGACCTCCCAGAAATAGATGGAAGAAATCCTAAAGATTATTAAAATAAGCGAATACGATGTAGTTAAGCAACTGGGACAAACTCCATATAAAATTTCCATGATGGCTTTATTACTATGTTCCAAGGCTAATGCAAAAGCCTTGGTTAAATTCCTTAAAACTGCCCATGTACCCCAAGAAACATCTGCTAATCAGTTCCAAGACTGCATAGCCAGCTTGACTGCAGACAATGGTTTAGGTTTTTCATATGCTGATTTAACTCCAAGACGGAGGAAGCATAATGAGGCATTACATGTCTCAGTGGAATGCAGGGGCACAACCTTGGCTCATGTTTTAGTGGACACTGGATCGTATCTGAATGTGTTTTCTAAAAAGGCTCTTGATAGGCTTGACTGTGAGGGATTAACATTGAAACCAAGCAATATAGTAGTGAGGGCTTTTGACGGCTCGAAAAGGATGGTGCATGGGGAAGTGGATATCCCCATAAAGGTTGGAACCTAGACATTTGAATCAACTTTTTATGTAATGGATATCCGCCCTTCATATTCCTGCTTTCTAGGCCGACCGTGGATTCACAATGCTGGCATTGTTACTTCCACGTTGCACCAAATGCTGAAATATCCAATTCAAGGGAATATCATCATCGTTCATGGAGAAGAAGAGTATATGATCAGCCATCTCAATTCCTTTAGATATGTGGAATTAGATGGTGAATTTATTGAAACTCCATTCCAACATTTTGAAGAAGTCCCGCAAGATGTGGCAGTGACCAAGGTTGTGTCTCAAGCTCCCAAGATTACAAGGCCTCCACTCAGGATGTCATCTTTGAAGGATGCCAAGACAATGATAGAAGAAGGTGGGTGCACTATTTGGGGACAACTCCCAGATATCCCATACAAATATGACAAGTTTGGTCTGGGTTTCACTTCAGGTGCCCAGAAGGTTGTATGCCGCACTCGTGCCAAAGGACCGCCCTTGAAGACCAGTAACCGCGAAGTCAATACGGTGGAAGATGATGAAGACAACTATAACCTAGAGGGTTGGATTTTCCCAACTGTCAGTGGAGGGATCAACAACTGGGAGGCTAGAGATTTCATCCCGATCACTTTTATCTCGCAGTAATTTGTCTTCACATTTTGTTGGATCTGTAATATTAAAATAATTCGGACTCTTAAAAACCTTGTGTCTTACCCGAGGCGCAATGGTCCATTTGTAAGGGTTATTATCTCATTTTCATATGAAATTAATGAATCATGGATGTTTTTGCATAAAAACTTTGTGCTCATTGTTTTTCTTTTTTACATTTTTACTTCTTTCAAAGATAGCTATACCCTTACACACACTCACACTCAATGCAGGTCTACATCCATTCGGGATCCCATGGGTAATAGTTCTGCTATGGCCTTCTGTGACTCTGAAAATCTAATCTAACAAGCCGAAAACGAAGGTGAGGAAGATTGTTAAGTACCAGAGGAACTTGCAAGATTAATACAATAAGAAGAGAGAACCATCTAGCCCCACGAGGAACCAGTAGACACTATCAACCTAGGTACTGAAGAAGACAAAAGAGAAGTCAAGGTGGGTGCCAACCTGGAACCCAGTGTCAAAAAGCGTCTGATTCAGCTGCTACACGATTATGTTGAGGTCTTTTCCTGGTCGTATGAAGACATGCCAGGACTTGATGCAGATATTGTGGTACATCATCTACCTACAAAAGAAGACTACCCACTAGTAAAACAAAAGGTCCGCCGCATGCGACCGGACATGTCAGAGAAGATTAAAGCTGAAGTCATGAAACAATTCAATGTTGGATTCTTGGTCGTCACCTCCTATCCGCAATGGGTTGCCAATGTTGTTTCCGTTCCAAAAAGGACGGCAAAGTGTGAATGTGTGTAGACTGCAGAGATTTGAATAGGGAAACTTAGCACAAATTCCACATAAACACAAATAGCTCAGGTTTGAGAAACACCTCAAACACACATGTGATCAGAAACACATCAACAACAAAAGCTCGGTAGTTAGTCAGAATTCTCGGAAGTTAGTCAGAGTTCTCCCCTTCAAAATAGTCAGTAGCAGTTAGTTAGTTTATATACTACTCCCCTTTTTAGCCACAATATGACCATGGTATAATAACACAAAAATTCAACTGACACACAAAGTGCACATAATAAGTTTGGGTAACATGACCCTTACAGATCCGAAAATCAAATACACACAAAATAACAAATACAAAACGCAAAAATCTTAAGGAGGAAGATTATGCATTGTGATACGGTGGGAGAACTGACTTGGGTTTTGCGTTTGTATTCGCAAATGTTGCGGTTAGCAAGAGTCGCCACCGACTTTTTATTTTATCCTAAGGAAAGGTTAAAAAGCACAGCAAAAACCTTTTGAGATGTTTTCTTGGGTTCGGGGAGTAGATTATAGAAAGGGAAGGTATTAGCACCCTTTCTATCCATGGTTATCCATGGGCTCTTAGTTACTTGCTTAGATCACTTGCCTTTTTGTTTTCAATTGTTTTAAATGGTGCTTGAGTGTGTGGGTTTTGAAAATGTTTTGAAAAGATGCCAATGTGGTGGCAACCTTTGTAATGATCCATGTGGGGATGTATACAAAGATGTATGTCTTTTGAAAAGGTTTTCATTTGTTTTTGAAAGTTGTTTTGAAAGTGTAGTGATGTGTGATTTTGAAATTAGGCAAGTGTTTTGTTTTGCAAGTTTGATTCAAGTAACTAAGAGGTTATCTACTCCTAAATTTCTCAAAAGATTATTGCTATGTTTTAACCCTTTTAACAAGTTTGTTCCACCATTGTATTTGGTGGACAATCTTGTGTTAGGATGTGAAAGGGACAGGCGCGGGTCATCGTTTAGACCATAATTGCAACGGCGTTAAATGTCTTTGGGCAATTTTCTTTAAGGGACTTGATCATTTGTTTTTGTTTGTTTTGAAAAGTTTTGTCGAGGGACTATGATCATTCAAATTGTTTGCTTTGCCCAAAGAAGTTCAACATACAATATGGCCCATTTATTTGAAGGCAACAAGTGGAATACCCTAGGGGGTGCAAGTGTGATTTGTGTGTCCATTTTCATGCTTATTTATCTTGAGATTAGGTCATAACTATATTTTTTTATCGTTTTTCGCATACAAACCCTAATTCTAACATGTTATCATTAGAAAGCAATAAAGTGCGAAATTAAATTTACTAAGCTATTACAAAACCAAATATGGGAAGGGGGTACAAATGTTCAAATGGGGATATTGACAAGAATTTAAATCTAAATTATTACATCATTTTGAATATTTGCAATGTAAATAATGTACAAAAATTAAATAATAATGCAAGATGCAAAAAGAAATGTTTTGTATATGTATGAAAAAAATATTATTTATGTAAAAGAGAATAGAAAATAAAAATGTATTATTTTTTTGGAGTATTTTGAATTTAGGGCAAAAACCCTAATTTTGAAGAAAATGCATTATGATCTAATTTAATACAACTATTTATTTATTATTTATAAGAATAAAATAAAATGAAGTATATTATGAAAAAAGTATTTTTGTATCAAATATTAATAAAAATGGAAAATTCAAGTATTTTTATATTTTAACTTAAATATATTAATAAACATATATATATATATATATATATATATATATATATATATATATATATATATATATATATATATATATATATATATATATATATATATATATATATATATATATATATATATATATATATATATATATATATATATATATATATATATATATATATATATATATATATATATATATATATATATATATATATATATATATATATATATATATATATATATATATATATATATATATATATATATATATATATATATATATATATATATATATATATATATATATATATATATATATATATATATATATATATATATATATATATATATATATATATATATATATATATATATATATATATATATATATATATATATATATATATACTAAGTTCTAAATATGCCTTATATACAAATAATAATAATAATTGATTTTTTTTAATAAAATCAATAATAAATAAAAAAGGTATTTTTTATGTGAAATATTTTCAGAAGGTAAATAAAAAATGAAAATGTATTTATACCATTTTTGTATTTATTCTAAATAAAATATGTATATATTTATGCATAAACAAAAGAAATAAATCAAATAAATATGTCATAAATTCAAAAAAGGATGGAAAAAATATTTTTATGTTTTTTATATCATGAGAAAAAATAAACAAAGTCAACCAAAAAAAGAAAAAGTCAAAAAGAGTCAAAAATGAAGCAAATGGGCTCAGGGGGTGTAATAGCAAATGTGTGGTGTGAATAAGAAAAGATATACAGGCCCAGCCCAAGGAACATTGTCTTCAACCTCCAGCAACAAAATTCAAAAAAACGCGCGCCCCTGTTCTTCAATGTCCAACTCTCGATTCCTGGCTTTTCAGCAAAAACTCATAACACAACAAATGTTCAGCATGAAGAGACGGTTCTAACCATATATGGAACTTGACCTAACTCTCTAAGATGAGGGAGAATTTCTCCTCCCCCAAATCCTAACCTAATTTTTCTGCCATTTTCAAACTACAAATTCTCTCTACTCAGGCAAAAGAAATGAAATGTAAAGATATGTACATGCTCAGGGCTATGAGTAGAACCTTGTTTCTTCACAAACTTAAGACTAAAAATGCATGATAAGAGAGATACGAGTTCAAAGTTTTACCTGTGCAGCTGAACTTCTATCTGGAGAATGAGGAACTTCTAGTGCAAGGTAATGATTGGAAAAGCTTCCTTGAGGTCCAGGGATGCTGTTTCAATGCTTACTTTGTCTTGAGAGCTTCTGAATCAAGCTATGGAACTTCAACTGCAAAAGGAAAAAATGAAAATGGTGGAAACTGTTAGGGTGATTACAGGTCAGGTTTTAGGCCATGGTTAGCTTGCATATGTTGTAAGGAAGGTAGAGGAACAGGTTTGGACAAGAATGCTCGAAGGAAATGGGAGTTGGCACTCAAACTGCAGAGGCAACTCTATTTTTGCAGTTTGAGGATGATTCTGAGATGGAGGGTGTGTTGGAGGTCAAAAGCTCGTGTGTTAGCTTGGATATGTTATGTGTAATGTGTTTGTCAACTTCTTTCTTGTGTGCTTAAGCTGAGATGAGAGATGGTACAAGTTATGCAATGTTACTTGAAAATGAAGCAAGCAATGGTCACTTTGTGTTTTAGGTTAGTAGGGGGCCTCTAATCCTGCTGCATAAGCCTCTCTTGATCAGAGCAATTTGTCCATAATCTTGTGCCAAAAGGATTTTGCTTGTACCTTCTTGGATTTCAATTTGACATAAAGCTAGCTTTTTACAAAAATGGATAAAGCACTTTATCTAGTTTAGGATTAATCCACTATGCAATGTTAGAACACAAAGAACATGGTCTTAACACATTGAATATGCATTAAATTATTGAGTATGGAATGGTTCAAGGACCTGTAATCAAGCATAAAGCAAGCTGAGTTCAAATTTGCAAAGTTATGAACATGTTTTGATGAAGAACAAAAGTGAATTTTTGCCAACTTGTGAAATTCGAATCTCTCAAGTTATGAGGTTGTTTGATAAGTTCTTGGACATTTTGGAAAGCTTGGAATGTGTACTAAAATCCATCTCTGAAATTCAAATTAAAATTCCAAGTGGAAGGGTATGAAAAGTGGCCTTGAAGTGGGGTAGAAAACCTTGTCAAAATAGGTTAAAATTTCACTAAGTTAAAAATGGTTTAGTGCCCTTATTCAAAAAATTGTAACTTGAGATACAAGCTTCAAATGAGAAAACTTTGTGAATCAAAGTTGTAGATTATGCAACAAGCTACAACTTTCATGTTTTGACTTTTGTTTGAATCCAAATGGATCTTGGTGAAAAGGTGGGGCAAAGTTGGGAAAAAATTAGGGTTTTTCATAACTTAGAAAAATTCTAAGTTATGAAAAATTCCATTTTCAAACCCTAATTTGCATTTTGTGATTTCTTGGTGAACAAGTTTCATGATTTGGCATGTTTTGATGAAAAATGAATCTTGACTCTTGATTTTGACCAAAAAGTCAAAGTTTGACTTTTCAGTATACAGTCAAAATTGATCAATTGACTGGGAAATTCAACTGTCAACCTTGTGTGCTTGGGATCTTTTGAGCTTGATGAATGTGTCAAGACCATTTCATTGAGTCCTTGAGGCTATATGTGAGCTTGGTTTGCCATTGGCTAGGTCAAACAGTCAAAAATTGCCTTTGTGCAGTCAAAACCCTAAAAATGACCATTTTGCCCTTTTGGTGATCTGATCAAATTTCTTGGAGAATTGTGATCCAAACTTGATCAAATGGTCCATATGAGTTCATAATGTTGATGTGGATCAAATTTCATGAGGTTTGACTGTCAATTGGCCACAATTGACTTTTTCCCCAATACAGCTGATTTCTAGGTCAACTGTCCAATTGACTGGGCAGAACTTGGAATCAAGACTTGAAACTTGGTGAGGGTAAACTTGGGAGTCCAATATGAAGCATGAAAGTCATCTTAGGAATTTTAGGTCAAAACATCTTTGTTCAACCACAAACCCTAGTTTGGTTTAACAGTGCAAGGAGAAGTCTTGAGCAGAGGAAACCCTAACTGGATCTTGATCTTCAAAGGTCTTGTGATGAAAAAATGTTGAGGAAATGGGAGGGAAAATTTTGGGGTACAACAGTTGCCCCTGTTCAATCTTCTTGAACCGAAGAGTTAGATTGGCAAGTTTGCCTTTCGTGACTCGAGGGTAAAAGGAGATTGGACACTAGAGTGCCCGGAAATTTGCACTCGCATGTTGAAGTGTCAGCAATGTGATGTCAGGAATGGGCTTACAGATGCCATTTGGAGAGGTGGTAGATAGGGAGATGGGCTTATAGATGCCATCTGGAGACGTGACAGAACCTTGTCGGGAATGGGCTTATAGATGCCATTTGGGAAGTGTCGATCGCATAAGAGATCCCTTAGCGAGAACTTGTGTATTCGAGAAAGACGGATGTTTTCCTGGCTTGTTACAGGTGTTTGATCTTCAGTCTCCTTATGCAGATATGCCCTGGCTAGATACAGGTGTCGAATCTACAATCGGTTGCTCACAGATGTGCCCTGGCTGGATACAGGAGTCGAATCTGGAAATAGTTGTCAATAGATGTGCCCTGGCTGGATACAGGAATCGAATCTTCGAACTCCTCAGACGTGCCCTGGCTAGATACAGGAATCGAGTCTGGAAACGTGGTCCACAGATATGCCCTGGCTGGATACAGGAATCGAATCTGGAGATGTTGTAGTTGATAGATGTGCCCTGGCTGGATACAGGAATCGAATCTTCGAACTCTTCAGACGTGCCCTGGCTAGATACAGGAATCGAGTCTGGAAACTGATCACTCTCAGATGTGCCCTGGCTAGATACAGGTATCGAATCTGGAATTGCGATAGTTGAAGGTAATTGTTTTTGGGATTGTCTTTTCCCTGAAAAGGCAAAAACGTAAGTTGTATGCAATGTCATGATGTATGATATGCATGGTGTTATGATGTTCAATCATGAGATAGTGTTGTATGCGCTTTATCATGTATGTAAGCAAGATGTATGAAAACGTGAAATGTTTATGAATGCAATCTTGTCTTAGGAAAATAAATCCTTGACGAACGGCCGGGGAGTTGCTCCGCAGTAGAGATACTTGGTCGGGGTTTTGCTGAGAGGCCTGTTGAGGACTTTAATGATGGATTCCGCTGGGGATAACGATGATAAACTCCGCTGGGGATAACGATGATAAACTCCGCTGGGGATTGAAGGAACTTTGCCGAGGGCGATCTTCCGTGGCAATTAGCTGAGGATAACCCAGTTATAGGCCCTTGTGAGGAAACAACTCTAAATAAAACTCGGGAGAGACGTCCGTACTCTGCAGGGGATGAGCTTCCAGAATCTACTGGGGATGAGCTTTAAGACCTGCCGGGGAATGTTGTGTCCTTTTCAGGATTGACGGGGAATCAACTCCGCTCGGGGAAAGTATTGCTGAACCTGATTTTAATCTGCGGGGAGCTGAGATGATCTGGCCGCATTCTTCAGTTGAACCTACCTTGGTGCCTTGGCGGACAAAACAACCAGACTGCATTAGACAACTTCAATTGCCCCTGTCTCCGATGTCACTTGTAATCAATCTCTCGTTTTATATGCAAATATTTATGAATTAGCAATTTTAATGTCAAATGCATATATCAAAAATGAACATTGGACGTTCTTCGCAAGACAAAACAGAAAAAAGGAAAACAATGGTAATTTGTATGGACAAGTGAATTTGTATTGATTTAAATTTTGCCTGTGAATAGGCGTTTTTGTACAAGAGGCTGACATCCTAGTAAGAGGACATCGCCAAATAGTATAGAGTTTACAATTTGAAAAAGGAAACAAAACAGCTATGTGAACAATCCCACTGGGTTCCAACTCTGCTATCGCCTTTATGCCTTCGAACATCTCATCGCTTTGCTGCCTAGTTGAAGATGAAGCTGATTGGTCGATGCCGAAACCTGGAGCCAGATAGTTGATGCCGAATTCCGGATGCGAAGTGATCCAATGAGACATAGTGTTACGCTTTCATCCCTAACTTTTGCCTGGACCGCCCTTTCGGGTTTTCAGTCCACCGGGATACCCATTTTTGCCCAAGCCGCCCTTTCAGGTTTTCGACTTGCCGGGTGTACAGATTTTTATTTCTTTCATCCCTTATTTTTGCCCGAACCCTTTTGGTTCGCCGGGAAGCCCTTATTTTTGCCTAGGTATGTCAACCTAGCGGGTCTTTTATTTATGCGTAGTATTTTTTCACTATGTCTGCATTGGCGGGGTGAGGAAGGTCGTCACCATCCATGGTGGTTAGGATCATGGCTCCTCCTGAGAACACATGTTTAACCACAAATGGCCCTTCGTAAGTAGGGGTCCATTTGCCCCGGGGATCACTTTGAGGAAGGATGATGCGCTTGATTACCAGGTCCCCAACCTGATACTCTTGTGGTCTGACCTTCTTGTTAAATGCCCTGATCATCCGTTTTTGATATGTTTGACCATGACAGATAGCAGTGAGCCTCTTTTCGTCAATCAGATTTAATTGATCAAGTCGAGTCTGGATCCAATCATCTTCATCCAAGTCTGCATCCTTCATTATCCGGAGAGAGGGTATCTGGATTTCAATTGGCAAGACTGCCTCCATGCCATAGACCAAGGAGAAGGGAGTTGCCCCGGTTGACGTCCTTGCTGAGGTGCGGTACCCATGAAGAGCGAACGGTAACATCTCGTGCCAATCTTTATAGGTCACTGTCATCTTCTGCACAATTTTCTTGATATTTTTATTGGCTGCCTCTACAGCCCCATTCATCTTCGGCCGGTAGGGAGAAGAATTGTGGTGCTGTATCTTGAATTGTTCACAGAGTTCAGTGATCATTTTGTTATTGAGATTGGTACCATTGTCCGTAATGATTCTTTCCGGGACTCCGTACCGACAGATCAGATTATGCCGGATGAAACGTGCCACGACGCTCTTGGTTACTGTGGCATAGGAGGCTGCCTCAACCCATTTCGTGAAGTAATCGATCGCCACCAAGATGAAGCGATGCCCATTGGATGCCGTCGGTCGGATCTCACCGATCATATCGATGCCCCACATTGCGAAAGGCCAAGGTGCCGTCAGGACATTCAAAGGGACCGGAGGGATATGCACCTTGTCAGCATAGATCTGGCATTTATGACAAGTTCGGGAGTGTTGGTAACAATCGGCTTCCATTGTGGACCAGAAATATCCTGCCCGAAGGATTTTCTTAGCCATGGTGTGTCCACTGGAATGTGTTCCAAATGTGCCTTCATGTAACTCCATCATAATTTTCTCTGCTTCAGCCTTATCCACACAACGTAGCAGAGTTGAATCATGATTCCGTTTGTAGAGAACGCCGTTGCTGAGGAAGAATTTTGCAGCAAACCTCCTCATGAACTTCTTATCATTGACAGACGCACCTTCAGGGTATTCCTGAGCTTCCAAGTACCTCTTCACCTCATGATACCAGGGTTTTTCAATAACCTTCTCAGCCTCGAGCTCGCAGCAGTATGCCGGTTCATCCAACTTCCAGATTATGATTCAGGGAGCCTCATTGTCCCATTTAACTTTGAACATTGAAGACATCGTAGCTAGGGCGTCCGCTAGCTGATTCTCCTCTCTAGGGAAGTGTTCGAAAGTTATCTCTTCAAAGTGGGGAAGCAAGGTCAACACATACTCTTTGTAAGGAATAAGATTCGGGTGTTTCGTATCCCACTCGCCTTTGATCTGATTGATCACGAGAGCGGAATCTCCGAAAACACTTAGAAATTTTATCCTTAAGTCGATTGCAGCTTGTAAACCCATGATACATGCCTCATATTCTGCCATGTTGTTGGTGCAGCTGAAACATAATCGGGCGGTGAGGGGAGTATGAGTTCCTTTGGGAGATATGATTACGGCGCCGACGCCATTACCCAAAGCATTGGAGGCTCCATCAAAATGCATAGACCATCGGGATCCTTCCTCAGGTCCTTCATTCGGTCCAGGTACTTCACAGTCAGTTACCACCATGATGTCTTCGTCCGGAAAATCAAAGTTCAGTGATTGGTAATCGTCCACAGGTTGGTGTGCCAAATGATCTGCCAGTACACTTCCCTTAATTGCTTTCTGAGTTGTATACTGGATGTCATACTCTGTTAAGATCATTTGCCATCTCGCTATTCTTCCAGACAGAGCAGGCTTTTCAAATATGTACTTGATGGGATCCATCTTTGAAATCAATAAAGTAGTGTGAGTCAGCATATACTGTCTCAGCCGGCGAGCAGCCCATACAAGAGCGCAACAAGTTTTCTCAAGCAGTGAGTAACGAGACTCACAGTCGGTAAACTTTTTGCTCAAGTAATAAATAGCGTGCTCTTTTCGGCCAGACTCGTCATGCTGCCCCAGCACACACCCCATTGAATTATCAAGCACTGTCAAGTATAGTATCAGAGGTCTTCCTTCCACCGGTGGCATAAGAATGGGTGGCTCTTGGAGGTATTCCTTTATCCTTTCAAAGGCGGCCTGACATTCATCATTCCAGCGTACTACTTGATCTTTCTTCAGCAATTTGAAGATTGGCTCACAAGTAGCAGTCAGATGTGAGATGAATCGGGCAATGTAATTCAGTCGTCCTAGAAAGCCTCTGACTTCTTTCTCTGTTTTTGGAGTCGGCATCTCTTGTATGGCTTTTACCTTGGAAGGGTCCACCTGAATACCTTTATCACTTACAATGAAACCTAGCAATTTTCCGGATCTTACCCCAAAGGTGCATTTGTTGGGATTCAACCTTAGCTTGTATAACTTGAGTCGGTCAAATAACTTCCTCAGATGGTCAAGATGCTCCTCCTCAGTTTGAGACCTTGCAATCATGTCATCAACGTATACCTCAATCTCATGATGGATCATATCATGAAATAAAGCAACCATGGCACGTTGATAGGTTGCCCCAACATTTTTCAATCCGAATGGCATGACCTTATAACAGAAGGTGCCCCACTGAGTCACAAATGTAGTCTTCTCCATATCTTCTGGAGCCATCTTGATCTGATTATACCCCGAAAAACCATCCATGAAGGAGAACACCTTGTGTTGAGCTGTATTGTCAACAAGGACATCAATGTGAGGTAGGGGAAGTCATCCTTGGGGCTGGCCCTGTTCAGATCCCTGTAGTTGACGCACATTCTGACTTTACCGTCCTTCTTTGGCACTGGTACCACATTGGCAACCCACTGAGGGTAAGAAGTCACTGCAAGGAAACCGGCATCAAACTGTTTCATAACCTCGGCCTTGATCTTCTCAGACATCTCTGGACGCATCCGTCGGACTTTTTGCTTTACCGGAGGGCAATCTTCCTTGGTTGGCAGGTGGTGAACTACAATGTCGGCATCCAAACCAGGCATATCCTCATAGGACCAAGCAAAAATCTCCATTTAGTCTTGTAGCATCTGGATCAATCGTTGCTTCACGCTGAGCTCTAGATTGGCACCAATCTTGACCTCTTTCCTATCTGTCTCAGTACCCAAGTTAATTGTTTCCACAGGCTCTTCATGTGGCTGAATAGCCCTCTCTTCCTGGAGTAGCAGTCTTGCGAGTTCACCAGGCACTTCGCAATCATCTTCACCTTCGTCTTCGGCCAAGTTGATCGGATTTTCGAAGTCATAACTGGCGGTAGCAGAGCTGTTACCAGTGAGATCCAGAGTGGATTGAAACCTGTATAAGTGAGTGTGTGTAAATATAGCTGTTTTGCAATATATATAACACAGAAAGGAAAAGAGCACAAGATTTGAAATGCAACAAACGTCCAATGTTTTGATTGATGATATATGAAAATGTCATACAAAAAGCCCTCACAAATGGAGCTACGATGCCCCGGGTAGGACACCGAGCCAACAAAGTTTTAACATATTGTTTGTTACAAATTGGAAATCAAAAGAAATTAATTACTGCGTGACAAATGTGATAGGGGTAAAATCCTTTGTCGTCCAGTTGCTTGGTCCGTCGCTGGTAGTCGGGTAGATCCAACTGTCAAATTCTGCTTCCTCTACATCCTCCTCGATAGCATTCACCCTTGAGCTGGAAATAAACACCGGAGCCTTTCTGATCTTCTCCTTGCGCACAGCCCTCTGAGCCTCTGCAGTAAAGCCCAGCCCAAACTTGTCGTTCTTCTGAGTGAAGTCAGGAAGCTGACCCCAGTTTGCACAATTGCCTTTCTGAACCATAGCCCGGGCATCCCTTAGGGAAGCCATCTTCAAGGAAACATTCTCTTCGACTATTGTTTCTGCTGCTGCTGAAATTGGATGTACCTCCTCGAAATGCTGAAAGGGGGTTTCAATAAACTCCCCGTCCATCTCAATGTACCTGAAGGAATTCAAATGGCTCACCATATACTCCTCTTCTCCTTGCACAGTGACGATCTTCCCCCTGACGGGATACTTCAGCTTCTGGTGCAAGGTGGAGGTCACTGCCCCAGCTTTATGGATCCAAGGTCGACCCAGTAGACAAGAGTACGATGGACGTATATCCATCACATAAAAAGTAGATTCAAACACTTGAGAGCCTACACGAATAGGGATGTTAACCTCTCCATGAACCATCCTTTTTGAACCGTCAAAGGCCCTGACGATGATATTGCTGGGCTTCAGTTCTAGGCCTTCATAATCCAAACGGTCTAAAGCCTTCTTCGGTAGGACATTCAAGGAAGAACCAGTATCCACCAATACATGCGCCAGAGTAGTGCCCCTGCATTCGATAGAGACATGCAGGGCATCATTGTGGTCTCTTCCTTTCGTGGTCAGGTCAGCATCTGAAAAACCCAAGCCATTGTCTGCTGTCAGATTTGCTATGCAATCAGTGAACTGGACTGCAGACGTCTCCTACGGCACATGGGTCGTCTTGAGAAATGAGATCAAGGCCTTAGCATGGGCCTCGGAGCATAGCAATAAGGAGAGCATGGAGATCTTGGAGGGCGTATGCCCCAGCTGCTCGACAACATTGAAATCACTTTTCCTTATTATTTTCAAGATCTCCTCCATTTCTTGTTGGGAGGCTTCAGCATTTATGGGTATTGGTGCCTCCATCCGGGCAGGCTCTTCTTCAATCCCTTTGCCCCGAGCATTTGATGACTCGGCAGCAGGGGAAACAACTTGATCAGCAACAGGAACAGGTAAACTTGTAGGTTTTATGAGGAGGGGTTTTCGAATAGCGGGCAGTGCAATGTCAGGCGAGAAGAGCCTGCCACTGCGGGTGACCTTGGCTGGACCAGTGATATCGCAGATACTGGCGCCAGTGTCGAATTCTTGTTTGATTCCATTTACATATACGTCTGCCCCATAATGCCAAGGGACAGCTTTATCAGATATGTAGGGGAGAGGCCCCGGAACAGTAATAATCACAGGTGCAACAGTCATGATTTGAACAGGCTTCTTCGGGGGAGCCTTGATTGGATTATTGAAGATGGTAACCACAGAAACTTCTTTTATCGGAACCAACTGAACAACAGACTTTTTGAAAAGAATTTCCTTGCTATCCATTAGGCCTTGGATGCCTAACCTCAGCAAGGGACAATCAGATAGGGAAACAGCACAGAACAGGCAACCTTCACCGCAACCCGGAAATAAACCGGCCCGCAGTAGGTTCTTCTTAACAGTCTTCAGAGGGGTGACAACTTCATTTACCGAAACAGCGTACATTTCTTCCTCAATGGCATTTACTCTATGCTGGGGCATAGGAGCAGTTACAACATTTGGTCTCTCCGGCGCTTCAAACTGAATTTCCTTTGCGTCGATCAGATCTTGCACTTTGTTTCTCAAGGCCCAGCAATCATCAGTAGTGTGCCCGGGACTATCAGAATGATAAGCACACCGGGCATTTGGGTTATACTTAGGTGACGCAGTGTTGACGACCTTAGGAGCTTCTTTGAGGGTCACTAGGTTGGTGGATAACAGTTGGGGTAAAATTTGAGATAAGGTCATACTCAGCCGAGTATACTGCCTCTTGGGCCTTTCGCTTCTTTGTTGATTGTACTGCTGAGGAGCAGCAACAGGTTTTGAGATGACCAAAGCATTGACGGCTTGGCGACTTTCGGGCTTGACTTGTCTTCTAGGACCATAGACGGTACTTGCTTCTTTCTTAAACGGCCTCTTCTCAGCACTGGTGGAGGCAGCCTTTTGTATCTTGCCTGACCTGATGCCAGCTTCAATTCTTTCTCCCGTCAATATTAAATCTGTAAACCCAGCGGAGGAGTTACCAACCAAATGATTGAAAAACGGACCAGACAACGTCCCTAGAAACATATCAACCAGCTCTCGATCAGTTAACGGAGGCTGCACCCTGCCAGCCAAATCTCTCCATTTTTGAGCGTACTCTTTGAACCCTTCACCCGTTCCTAGAGACATACCCTGAAGTTGGGTACGCGTAGGAGCGAGATCAGAATTGTATTGGTATTGTCTGTAGAATGCGATTGCCAAATCTTCCCAGTGTCGGATGCTAGCTCCATCTAATTGGTAAAACCATTCAAGCTGTGACCCCGAGAGGCTATCTTGGAAGAAGTGAATCCAGAGGTTCTTATCTGCCGTGTAAGGTTGGATTTTCCTTACGTACGACCTTAGATGTAGCTTTGGACAGGAGACCCCATCATACTTGGCGAAGGCAGGTGCCTTAAACTTGTGTGGAATTACTACTCCAGAAGATAACCCCAAATCTCCGAAATCCAGCCCCGGCACATTCTGAATTTCCATGGCGCTCAAGCGGTCCTCTAATTGCTTGTATTTGTCAGCAGCAGGTGGGTATTGTTCGTCGTTATAGTCCGTCTCGTTGTCGGAGACTGCGGAACTAGGAGCTCCTCCCCCTTGGGGACTGTTTTTCTCAGCAGAAGAAGTAGTTGGATCAGCTTCATTATGGAGTGTGTTCCCAAATCTGCGTCCGGTGTTGAACAATGCAGTCCTCTTTTTCTTCTTCTTCTTCATGAGTAGAGTCTTCAACTCTTGCTGACCTTGGGCTAGGCTTAGGACCATCTCTTGAAACTGTGCACTTTGGGCCTGAAGGGCCTTGATTGCTTGCTCACTGGAGGAGTCTGGATTCATGATGACTGTGCACATAAATAGCGAAGAAAATTAAGCAACCTGTGAAATAGGGTACCTGCTTATGCATATGGTGCAATGGAATGCGTATGTATGCAATGCATTCAAGGATTTAGAACATTCAAAATTTGTTGTAGACAAAAAGGAACGCACATCATATTAATAAGGAAAAATTCGTTAGTACATAAATGCCCCATGGGCCAAATATTACAAAATAACTCCTTAAGGTAAAAAAACATTGCGCATCCTCTTTGGCGCGATGTAGGTGTTGAGATTCCTTTCCTCGTGCAGTAGGCGGGTGAGTTCCAGGACCTTCTTTTCGCTAGCATGTAGACTGGTCTCAAGAGAATTCCGTTCTTCCTTAAGCTGGATCCAGCTCTTCTGCATCTCTTCCCAGGAGGTGGGCATGTCGGGATGTTGAATGGTGTAGGACGCCTCTCCTTCCAAGACTGGTTCTTTGATCACAGGAAGCATATGAGGATAAGGCATCACTAACTTCTGGGAGCGGGCTCGTACCCACTTGAGATAAGGTTCCAACGGGATGGAGTTCCTGTGCCCCAGTGTCTTGCTGTCTATCCTACTTGGCATCCTCCAAGCTCTGATAAATCTCTGACGAAGTCCTTGAGTATCGTTGTCGAAGTCAAAAACTATGTTAGGAATTAACATGTCATGAGGGCCATCCCTCCGAGCATAACCGAACTGTCTCCAAGCCAGGCATGGGTTGTAAGTAATACCTCCTTTGATTCCAAATAAAGGAACATTAGGGTACTCCCCGCAACGATCAATGATAGTGACGTCTTCCCTGGACCTAGGGCACCAATGTATATCTGCATGCGTAAGAGCCATTAACCGTTGTGACCATCTCAAACCCCGCTCGTTCTTCAAAACTGATTGTGGAAGGTGCGAAATAAACCACCTTCCCAGGAGGGGAGTGCAACACATAAGGACACCCCTTCTTCTCATGGTTCGAGTGTAACATGAGTGAAGGATGTCCCCCAGCAACGTAGGTATAGGATTCTTGGTCATGAAGATCTGGACAACACTGATATCAATAAGCTGATCTGGGTTAGGGAATAGCACCAAACCATAGACAAGGAGGGCCATAACTTCTTCAAAAGCTTGTAGGTCAAGGGAGTTCCAACATTCTTGGGCCTTCTCGAACAGAAACCTGGCTAAGAAACCCTTGATACCACTTCTAACTTCCCAATGTCCCTTGAGGTCAGACGGTTGTAGGTGCAAGGCTTTAGCAACCTCTTCAAGCTTGGGCTCCTCTTCCGTACCGTTGTAGGGTAGTTGATCAAGGATAGGGACCTTCAGGAGTCGGGAGAACTCTTCCAATGTAGGCACCAATTGATAATCCGGAAAAGTGAAACAGTGATGCAGAGGGTCAAAGAACTGGAACAGGACTTTTATCAAATCCTCCTCAATGTTGGTGTTAACCAGGCTGATGAGTCTTCCATGTCTCTCACTGAATGAAGAACCCTCGGGAATCCTGGACATAAGTTCCTTAAGCTGAGGAGGGATCTTTACAAGGCTAATCTGAATTGTCTTTCTGCGAGCAGTTTCCATGTCCTATAAAACAAGAACAAAGATGAAGATTCGAAACCCTTGAAATGGTTAGTCAATGCTCATGATGTTGTATGATGTCATGATGTTATGATACACCACAAATATTCACAAAGGCAAACATGGTAAGGCACACAAGTCACACAAGACAAACCCTTAGAGTTTAGGCCTGCATGAGGTCTGGGTATTACCCTCTTGAAGTTTGGTGGGCTCAACCTGTCCTATTAGAAGTAACCGGGTTCTAAAGGTCCCAATATCACTGGATTACTTTCATTGTTCATCGTTTCGATTTAGCCACTGAACTGGCGACCGAAATATCCCAGGAAAGCAACCCTCAATTGAGTGTAGTATCGAGTATCAACCAACCTCGGACTGCACCAAAGTCAGTTATCTCACTACCCCTAAAAGGCCAAGATGGTTCAATTAAGGTTCCTAAGGTCAGTTGATGCTTCACGACACCACGCGGCGGCCCCGTACTCTCCTTGACTGAACTCAAGGGTTACCGGTACACACCAAAGTGCCACATCAACGTAGCAGACTGTTTCAACCATGTCGGTATACCCCGCACAGTTCCCTCACAGCCTTGTTGCTACTTTCTAAGAAGGTATCCCCAGATCCGGGTTAGGATCTATAAAACTCCGATACAAAGCCCACAAATGTAAAAGCAAACAAAGCAATCAATTGAAAGTAAAGTGATCTAAACCCTAAGGTAACCCCACTTTAAAAATTCTCCCCAGCAGAGTCGCCAGTTCTGTGATACGGTGGGAGAACTGACTTGGGTTTTGCGTTTGTATTCGCAAATGTTGCGGTTAGCAAGAGTCGCCACCGACTTTTTATTTTATCCTAAGGAAAGGTTAAAAAGCACAGCAAAAACCTTTTGAGATGTTTTCTTGGGTTCGGGGAGTAGATTATAGAAAGGGAAGGTATTAGCACCCTTTCTATCCATGGTTATCCATGGGCTCTTAGTTACTTGCTTAGATCACTTGCCTTTTTGTTTTCAATTGTTTTAAATGGTGCTTGAGTGTGTGGGTTTTGAAAATGTTTTGAAAAGATGCCAATGTGGTGGCAACCTTTATAATGATCCATGTGGGGATGTATACAAAGATGTATGTCTTTTGAAAAGGTTTTCATTTGTTTTTGAAAGTTGTTTTGAAAGTGTAGTGATGTGTGATTTTGAAATTAGGCAAGTGTTTTGTTTTGCAAGTTTGATTCAAGTAACTAAGAGGTTATCTACTCCTAAATTTCTCAAAAGATTATTGCTATGTTTTAACCCTTTTAAAAAGTTTGTTCCACCATTGTATTTGGTGGACAATCTTGTGTTAGGATGTGAAAGGGACAGGCGCGGGTCATCGTTTAGACCATAATTGCAACGGCGTTAAATGTCTTTGGGCAATTTTCTTTAAGGGACTTGATCATTTGTTTTTGTTTGTTTTGAAAAGTTTTGTCGAGGGACTATGATCATTCAAATTGTTTGCTTTGCCCAAATAAGTTCAACATACAATATGGCCCATTTATTTGAGGCAACAAGTGGAATACCCTAGGGGGTGCAAGTGTGATTTGTGTGTCCATTTTCATGCTTATTTATCTTGAGATTAGGTCATAACTATATTTTTTTTATCGTTTTTCGCATACAAACCCTAATTCTAACATGTTATCATTAGAAAGCAATAAAGTGCGAAATTAAATTTACTAAGCTATTACAAAACCAAATATGGGAAGGGGGGTACAAATGTTCAAATGGGGATATTGACAAGAATTTAAATCTAAATTATTACATCATTTTGAATATTTGCAATGTAAATAATGTACAAAAATTAAATAATAATGCAAGATGCAAAAAGAAATGTTTTGTATATGTATGAAAAAAATATTATTTATGTAAAAGAGAAAAGAAAATAAAAATGTATTATTTTTTTGGAGTATTTTGAATTTAGGGCAAAAACCCTAATTTTGAAGAAAATGCATTATGATATAATTTAATACAACTATTTATTTATTATTTATAAGAATAAAATAAAATGAAGTATATTATGAAAAAAGTATTTTTGTATCAAATATTAATAAAAATGGAAAATTCAAGTATTTTTATATTTTAACTTAAATATATTAATAAACATATATATATATATATATATATATATATATATATATATATATATATATATATATATATATATATATATATATATATATATATATATATATATATATATATATATATATATATATATATATATATATATATATATATATATATATATATATATATATATATATATATATATATATATATATATATATATATATATATATATATATATATATATATATATATATATATATATATATATACTAAGTTCTAAATATGCCTTATATACAAATAATAATAATAATTGATTTTTTTTAATAAAATCAATAATAAATAAAAAAAGGTATTTTTTATGTGAAATATTTTCAGAAGGTAAATAAAAAATGAAAATGTATTTATACCATTTTTGTATTTATTCTAAATAAAATATGTATATATTTATGCATAAACAAAAGAAATAAATCAAATAAATATGCCATAAATTCAAAAAAGGATGGAAAAAATATTTTTATGTTTTTTATATCATGAGAAAAAATAAACAAAGTCAACCAAAAAAAGAAAAAGTCAAAAAGAGTCAAAAATGAAGCAAATGGGCTCAGGGGGTGTAATAGCAAATGTGTGGTGTGAATAAGAAAAGATATACAGGCCCAGCCCAAGGAACACTGTCTTCAACCTCCAGCAACAAAATTCAAAAAAACGCGTGCCCCTGTTCTTCAATGTCCAACTCTCGATTCCTGGCTTTTCAGCAAAAACTCATAACACAACAAATGTTCAGCATGATGAGACGGTTCTAACCATATATGGAACTTGACCTAACTCTCTAAGATGAGGGAGAATTTCTCCTTCCCCAAATCCTAACCTAATTTTTCTGCCATTTTCAAACTACAAATTCTCTCTACTCAGGCAAAAGAAATGAAATGTAAAGATATGTACATGCTCAGGGCTATGAGTAGAACCTTGTTTCTTCACAAACTTAAGACTAAAAATGCATGATAAGAGAGATACGAGTTCAAAGTTTTACCTGTGCAGCTGAACTTCTATCTGGAGAATGAGGAACTTCTAGTGCAAGGTAATGATTGGAAAAGCTTCCTTGAGGTCCAGGGATGCTGTTTCAATGCTTACTTTGTCTTGAGAGCTTCTGAATCAAGCTATGGAACTTCAACTGCAAAAGGAAAAAATGAAAATGGTGGAAACTGTTAGGGTGATTACAGGTCAGGTTTTAGGCCATGGTTAGCTTGCATATGTTGTAAGGAAGGTAGAGGAACAGGTTTGGACAAGAATGCTCGGAGGAAATGGGAGTTGGCACTCAAACTGCAGAGGCAACTCTGTTTTTGCAGTTTGAGGATGATTCTGAGATGGAGGGTGTGTTGGAGGTCAAAAGCTCGTGTGTTAGCTTGGATATGTTATGTGTAATGTGTTTGACAACTTCTTTCTTGTGTGCTTAAGCTGAGATGAGAGATGGTACAAGTTATGCAATGTTACTTGAAAATGAAGCAAGCAATGGTCACTTTGTGTTTTAGGTTAGTAGGGGGCCTCTAATCCTGCTGCATAAGCCTCTCTTGATCAGAGCAATTTGTCCATAATCTTGTGCCAAAAGGATTTTGCTTGTACCTTCTTGGATTTCAATTTGACATAAAGCTAGCTTTTTACAAAAATGGATAAAGCACTTTATCTAGTTTAGGATTAATCCACTATGCAATGTTAGAACACAAAGAACATGGTCTTAACACATTGAATATGCATTAAATTATTGAGTATGGAATGGTTCAAGGACCTGTAATCAAGCATAAAGCAAGCTGAGTTCAAATTTGCAAAGTTATGAACATGTTTTGATGAAGAACAAAAGTGAATTTTTGCCAACTTGTGAAATTCGAATCTCTCAAGTTATGAGGTTGTTTGATAAGTTCTTGGACATTTTGGAAAGCTTGGAATGTGTACTACAATCCATCTTTGAAATTAAAATTAAAATTCCAAGTGGAAGGGTATGAAAAGTGGCCTTGAAGTGGGGTAGAAAACCTTGTCAAAATAGGTTAAAATTTCACTAAGTTAAAAATGGTTTAGTGCCCTTATTCAAAAAATTGTAACTTGAGATACAAGCTTCAAATGAGAAAACTTTGTGAATCAAAGTTGTAGATTATGCAACAAGCTACAACTTTCATGTTTTGACTTTTGTTTGAATCCAAATGGATCTTGGTGAAAAGGTGGGGCAAAGTTGGGAAAAAATTAGGGTTTTTCATAACTTAGAAAAATTCTAAGTTATGAAAAATTCCATTTTCAAACCCTAATTTGCATTTTGTGATTTCTTGGTGAACAAGTTTCATGATTTGGCATGTGTTGATGAAAAATGAATCTTGACTCTTGATTTTGACCAAAAAGTCAAAGTTTGACTTTTCAGTATACAGTCAAAATTGATCAATTGACTGGGAAATTCAACTGTCAACCTTGTGTGCTTGGGATCTTTTGAGCTTGATGAATGTGTCAAGACCATTTCATTGAGTCCTTGAGGCTATATGTGAGCTTGGTTTGCCATTGGCTAGGTCAAACAGTCAAAAATTGCCTTTGTGCAGTCAAAACCCTAAAAATGACCATTTTGCCCTTTTGGTGATCTGATCAAATTTCTTGGAGAATTGTGATCCAAACTTGATCAAATGGTCCATATGAGTTCATAATGTTGATGTGGATCAAATTTCATGAGGTTTGACTGTCAATTGGCCACAGTTGACTTTTTCCCCAATACAGCTGATTTCTAGGTCAACTGTCCAATTGACTGGGCAGAACTTGGAATCAAGACTTGAAACTTGGTGAGGGTAAACTTGGGAGTCCAATATGAAGCATGAAAGTCATATTAGGCATTTTAGGTCAAAACATCTTTGTTCAACCACAAACCCTAGTTTGGTTTAACAGTGCAAGGAGAAGTCTTGAGCAGAGGAAACCCTAACTGGATCTTGATCTTCAAAGGTCTTGTGATGAAAAAATGTTGAGGAAATGGGAGGGCAAATTTTGGGGTACAACATGCATCATTAGAATTTTCATCATCAGCAGACACATATGTCTCTTCTTCTTCATCAGCATTGTCACCACTAGAAGCACTCTCACCAATTTTATCATCATTTGAAGCATTCTGATTACTAGTCGTATCAGCACCATCAGATGCAGTCTTATTGGAGGTACTGCCATCTTCAGTTTCCATATTTCTAGAATTAGAGCAGCATTACCATGTCCAGCCTGGTTCTTCTCTTCCTCCATCAAGACCTTAATTAATCCTTCAAGTTTGATCTTCCTATCAGAGCTAGTCTTGATAATTGCATCTAACTCCCTACAAGTTTCTTTCAACTGAGCAATAGTTCCTTCCTTGGAAGTTTCATGGCCAGATGCTTGAGAAGATGTCCCAATAATGTCTTGGACATGTTCAACGCTAAATAATTTATAGTGTAAGGTCAAAGAAGATTCCCTTTTCTTTACAGTATCAAACAATAGTAAGATTTCAGGGTGTTGACTTATGATTATTCCATAAATGAGAGAAGGGAAGCAAATTGGCAACTTCACAAGATTTGATGATGCTTGCTTCAAGACTTGACCAAAAATATATCTACCAAAATCAAATACTTTTTCCTTCCCAATGGAAAAAATTAATTTTCCAAGCCCATTGGAGATAGTGGAGGTATAGTTTGTGGGAACCCAATTTACAGTAGCCACCTTGTGAAGAATAGCATACTTTACACTAAGTTTTCCAGAGGATAACTTCCCTTCTTTAGGCTAATGGTTTACCTTACCACCAGTGATTTCATTGCAAACTTCATTATTTGAAGCCTCTAGTTCAGCTTGAGGCTCTTCAAATCTTCCTAAAAAATTGTTAATCACAGTGGGAGAAAAGGTCACAGTATTTCCCCTAACATATACCTTCATGTGATCTTCACTCCCCACCATATCACAGCCATCAGGTATATTCACCACAAACTCCTTCACCAGTCTTTCCTAGCAAGGGATAAAGCTTGAGACAATTTTCATTAGACCTGCCACCTCTATATGCTTTACGACATCTTTTCATTTTTGAAAGTCCTTTCCCAATTCCCTTTTCAAGGCTAATCTTCTTTGTACAATATTCGTCCATTTAATAGCATTTTCTTTAACATGTAAGATTACCCTACCCTCTGATATTTTGTGAACATTAGCACAAGTCTTATTAGATGCATACTTTTTTACTGGGAATGATGTCCTGAACATCCTTCTCAACATTAAAATCAGAGTCACTAGAACTCACATATTTTCTCTTTTTAGAGGGAATAGCAACTTTTCTCCACGGTTTTGAAGGACCAACTTGAGATTTACCCTTGACAGATTTAGAGGGAGTAATCTTCTCATCACCAAGTTTCCTTTTGTTTTCATTAGGAGGCAAACTTTCAACCAACACATCCTTTTCTTTCCTTCTTTGTAGTCTTTCTACTATTCCAGAAGGCAAGTTTTTGGTTATGGGATCCCCATCAGATGTCAGCTCATCAACATCGATAACCAAATCCGCCTTCTTCTTGCTTCTTCTCTCACGGGCAACATGATCAGAATTAGCATCAATAGTTTTTCCACCAGTATCTTCCTTAGTCCCAATGACTTTTGGAAGAGATGTTTGAACATCAGGTTCAACATCTGGATAGATTTCATTCAATACAGTAGCAACAAACTTCCTAAGTTATTTATCGACAACATTCTTTCTAGGTTTAGACTTATTCTTATCACCGGAGAAGGATTCATAAGGATTTGTTCTATCAGTCTTACTTAACCTATATTCCATATTAGTCTTAGGGGGAGACACATATGACTTACCAGAAGTCTTGAAATTGTTAGCAGTAAATGACCTTCCTTCCCTATGATATTAAGGATGGATGATGGAAATAGGGACAATATCCAACACCAGATCAGAGATATTAATCATTTAGAAGGGTTCCTCAATCCTAGCATTTGGGAAAAAGGATCGTTAATCTCCAGAGGATGCATGCATGTGATCGGAAGAAGAATGTTGAGACATCTTTAAATTTGTTTGGAACTGAAGTGATGTCGCCATGAAAACTTTAAAATGAGATTCCAAGTTATTGAACGAGAGAACATAAGGAATATTGGGGCGACGACTTTGATAAAGATAGTATATTTTAATCACACTTTAGCTTAATGGGCTTAGTCAAGTGTGAGAGTGGGTATCATAAGAGTTACTATTTTGCTTTACCCACATAATCTGCAGTAATTGTTATAGATCCTCATAAGTATCAGTATCAAGTATTCCTCTTAACTTGTTAAATTTTACATCCTCCGAGATTTTCACAACAATATCATTAAAAGGCATTTCATTGTCTTTAAAAACCCCTCTCATGAGATGATGTCTAATAGACTTAGATCTACCATGTAGAATTGAACATTTATAAATATTGACCCCAGCATTCAAGTTGTCACATAATGATGTAATGACATCTTGTGTTACATTATGCTCAGACACCATATGTTCATCAAGAGGTTGTATCACTATGGCATCACTACTTCTAAGTTTTTCTCCTTCAATGTTCCACGTGTCAATGCTTCTGGCATTTTTATTGGGTAGACTTTTCCCAAATTTCTTCAGACTTAGATGTCCCAACTTTTCACTGCCCTTTTTTCACCTTTTGATTCATTTCCAAAAGTGACATTATTTGGGGAATGTGGTTTAAGGTTCACCAAGACGTTCTTGGCACCATTTAAGTGTCTGGAGAAATCACTATGAAGGTACCAGTTTTCTCTGATAGAGGCTCTGAGAGAGGTGTGAGTTATAAGCCTAGAGGTACCATTTTTAGGAATCCACTCCTTCTTAGCTTTTACAAAGATATGTTCTCTTTTGGATTGAGCAACAAATTTAGGATAGCCATATAATCTGTAGCAATAGGGTTCTATGTGACCAAACCTTCCACAATGATGACACCTCCATCTTTGAAACTTACACCCTTAGTGGTTACTCTAATGTCTTTGCTGATGTTGAGGCATTTGATTTGACATCTTTTATTCCTGCTTCCATTTTTCTTTAACAAACTTTATTTCTGACTTCTTTTCTTTGTTCTTTACAACCTGACTATCAAACCCAATACCCCTGACATTTCTAGCATTCTTTTCAAATTTAAGAATTTCATCCAAAACATCAGAACTATTGTTAAGCATTCTCACAGTTTTAGTCATATTGTCAATTTGATATTTGAGCAATATGACTTGACCCTCTAATCTAGAGATAGTGGACAAGTGTTCCACTTTTTTAGCATTCAGCCTAGAGATGATCGATATGTGTTCCACTTTTTCAGACTGCAGTTGAGCTATATTTTTCCTTTGCTTTTCTCCTAATTGACATATCTATTCACTTCTAAGACACAACTCCTTGTAAGAGGCAACAAGATCTTCAAAGGTCAGTTCTTCATAATTGAATCTTCATAAGAGTCATAGATACCAGTCAAGGCAGCAACCAGTTTGACAACTTCTTCTTCAGTATTATTTTTTGAGTCTTTTCCCGACCAAGATGTAGTCAAACTCATTTTCCGCTTATTAAGATAAGTTGGACATTCAGTTCTTATGTGTCTTAAACCTTCACATGACTGGCATTGAACTCCTTTGCCTTAGTTAGTCTCTTCTTTAATCTTGAGCCTTCTCCCAATGTCCTGATTTTTGTTGATGTCTAAGGACATGTTCTAGGCATTTGACCTGGAATTCCAGTCCATATTCTTTAAAACTTTGTTGAATTATCTCCCAAGTAACATAAGAACTTCAGATATTCCTTCATTTGTATCCAAGTCATACTCACCTTCTAGGTCATCAGTATTGGAGATAAAGTCACTGCTCTTCTTCTTTTCAGGTCTCTCACTGATCCATAACTCAAAGGTTTGTAGGGATGCCATGAGCTCATCAACCTTCATGTTGTTTAGGTCTTGAGCTTCTTCAATGTCAGTCACGTTCATGTAAAACCTCTTTGGAAGGGATCTGAGGATGTTTCTCACTAACTTGGCTTCAGACATCTTCTCTCCCAGTGCACTTGAGGCATTGGCTATTTCAATGATATTCATGTGAAAATCATGGATATTCCCCTCTTCCTTCATTCTTAAATTCTTAAACTGAGTGGTAAGAAGTTGGAGTCTTTACATCTTCACATTGGAGGTACCTTTAT
Source organism: Vicia faba (assembly GCA_948472305.1). NCBI lineage: Eukaryota > Viridiplantae > Streptophyta > Magnoliopsida > Fabales > Fabaceae > Vicia > Vicia faba. The sequence continues at coordinate 987,124,824 of OX451738.1, forward strand.
GAGCAGTTTTTAGGATCTCCCAAGCTTCTTTAGCAATAGTGTAATTGCTTATTATCTTAAAGATATTCTTGTCCACTCCGTTGAATAGGACATTCAATGCTTTGAAGTTTCCCTCTGATTCTTTTTCATCTTTATCATCCCAATCTTCCCCAGCCTTCACAACATCATTAGATTTCCCATCATGTCTGTGATACGGTGGCAGAACCGGAACTGTTTGAATGCTGGTTTGCGTTTGTGTTCGTAAAATGTCACAGTAAGCAAGAGTCGCCACCGACTTTTATTTTATCCAACTGGAAAGGAAAAAAGAACAGAAAAATTCCTTTTTCGAGATTTTGAGTACGGGGGGTAGATTATAGAAAGGGAAGGTATTATCACCCTTTTTATTTGTGGTTTTCCACGGGCTCTTAGGTACTTTCTCATCATTTTTAAAATTGCTTCTGTGTGTTTGATTTGATTTTTTTTACTTCGATTTAACCCTTGCTTCTGTCTTCAAGAGTGTTACGAAGTTGTTTTGAAAACTTTGTTTGAAAAAAGTGCTTGGTGTGAAAAAGTTTGATTTGAGCAAGTACCTACTAGCATCTACCTACTCGAAAAAAGAATTATTCTATGTTCATTTCCTTTAGACAGCGCTATCCTACTATTAATGAGTAGGTAGCACCGTCGTTGGAGTTGTAAGAGTCAATTCGAAAGGGACGTACGATCACTAAAGCAATGTTAAAACGTCTTAGTAATAACCCTAATGTCTTAAGATCAATATTCGAGGTAAGATATCCGAGGCAACCTTTCCGAGGAAACTTTTCCGAATGGGACATTTGATCTTTTGTTTAGACAAGAGGGCGACCACTAAAATACCCTATACTTAATGATCGTTTACCGAAGGCAACCGAAGTGAGAGTATACCCTAGGAGTGCGCATGTGCGAGTGATTCAATTTCAAGTTATTATCTTTGCACATTTAGAGTTTGCTAACCGTTTTAAAGTTTACATACAGTCTTGTCATGCAACCCTATTACCATACATCTAACAGTTAATATTTTGCGGAAATTAAAATGCGGAAAATAAAGTTAAGCTATTACAAGGCTTCAGGTATTAATTACATAGCCAAAAAACCCGCTAAAACAATAAATAAACGAAAAAAAGGTCCTAATTAATCTATTACATCCTGTAAGCAATTACATCAATATTATAAAAAATAAATAAATGCGCGCGAGGAATTCAGAACGAGAAAAGTTTGGGTTTTGACCCCGTCTAACCAAATTACAAGAAAAAAAACATTTTTTTGTTGTTTTTGATTATTTTAAGAAAATAGTTTTAAATTAAATATGTACTAACTTAATTACTTAATTAAATTAAATTAAAGAAAATAATTTACATTTGACCTATTTTTGTATTTTGTGATTTTTTAAGAAAAGAGAAATAAAAATTAAATTAAACAAATCCTAATTCTTCTATTTGATTTTAATTTATTTACAAAGGAAATTAAAGTTACCTAATAAATTAAATTAACTAAATTAATTTTTTATAAAAAATAAAACCTAAATCTACTTTTGATGAAAACTTGATTTTTTATGATTTTTTTGATAAAAAAGGAATTAATTTTTATGTTAATAAAATAATTAAATAAATAAAATAAAATAAAATATAAATGAAAAGGAAAAGAATATTGGCCTATAATCAACAATTGGGGGGGGGGGTGTGAATATCAGCTTCTGGGCCCAAAACAAGTTGACCCATGTTTGACTTCCATGTTCCCATGCTGTGCATTGACCAAGGCTTTTGGTGGACCCTCATGTAATGGCCTTCAGATCTGGATGGTGGGTAATATGATGGTTAGGAGATGATGATCCATGGTGGTCTTCACACCTATGCGCGCGCCTCATTAAGCAAATCAAAATAAAATGAAACATGGGGGGACCTGAGATTCGAACCCAGGTCCTATGGCCTTTTCCACTGCCTTATTACCAACTGAGTTGTGTGCCGTGTTGTACATAGAATAACAACAATTAATAATATATAATAATGCAAGTTAGTGGGGGAAAAATAAAAAAAATGCGCCAGAATTCAAATGATCAAATGGGAAGGTGCCACGTCTTCGTCCCCAACCTCTCTCCGTTGGTAAAAGATCACTGACTTTTACCTACGGATAAATGTCCGTAGCTATATGCCAACGACTTTCCAAAATCCTCCACAGGCACGATAAATGGAATCTAAAGCCATGAATCAAACCGCCTTGGCCTGCTGAGCATTATGGTGCCCTTCTTGTGGACCAATTTTGCCTGTATAGAAAGACCCTAAAACAAGACCAAGAACCCTAACAATGGTGAATTTCAATATAGCTTCCAAAAATGCAATTAAATGGTGTCGTTAGCTTGCAAACATGCTAGGGATTACAAATATGCTATTAAAACATGATAAAGATGAAGGAATAATGGAATACGATTTCAAGAAAAATGCCAAACCGTGAGGGTCGTGGAGATGAATTTTGGGCACTAACACGCTTGTTTCTGATTGGTATAGGTTCCTTGCACTCCCAGGAAGTGAATGGGATGGCTTATGAGTCTTGAAAACGTCTGGAAGTGTGAAATCAAATCACCACTTTATTTGAATTTTTTCAAGTTTGGTTCTACCTTTTTACGCCTCAAAACCTTGTTGTTTTTGGCTGCAATTGTACACTATATACCAAGGGACGAATTAGGGTTGCAAATATGCCTTCAAACTTTGTCCATTATGATTTTTGATCTTGATTTGATTTCCATGAAATTCTTTCCAAAATAGGCCAAAATCAATCTTTTTGTGCCCACCTATGCTTTGCACGATTTGATTCACTTGCTAGCTGTATATGGGACCTGAAATGTGCACAAGATCTTGAAGTTTGAATGATTTGGATATTTTCATGATTTGTTTTGATTTAAATTGATTTAATTGAAATAAAAAACCAAAATAAATAGAAAAAATAAGATAAAGACAAATGGAAAGGGCTAGGGCTCGTGGGCCATGATACCAACTTAAAACAAGTGCAAAAAGTTAGGCCCATTTAACAAAAATTGCAATTTGAGGCAATTTTGACTTTTGGCAATTTTACAAAAAAGGTCAACTTCACCAATGCATAACTTCTTCAATTTTGACTCTTTGAAGGTGTTCTTGGACTTTTTGGAAATATTGAGATGTCCTCTAAGCAAACCTTTTGGTCTCATCTCAATTGAGTCTTCCATGTTTATGTATGAAGCTTTGACAAAAAAGGTGTTTTTGTTGACTTTTCAAAATGACCTATAATGTCCAAATTTATAACTTCTTGTGAGTGCATATTTTGAACTTGGGAGCTGAAGATGAATTGTAGAGCATTGCATCCTCTTCAAAATTAGCTTTGGATGGGTCATTTCTCATAAATTATGAGAAAGTTATGCTTGGTCAAAGTTGAGTTGACTTTTCCTACAAAACCCTAATTTAGCAACTTTTGGGTTTTGATGAATTGTGAGCAATCCTTGATGAATCATGATAAACCCTTGATCAAATGATGAATAATACTTCAAAATGAGGATGTTGACCAAAAATCTTGAAGTTTGACTGTATGTGGGCCACAATTGACTTTTGCCCTAGCACAGTCGATTTTCAAGCCTTTGAGCAATTGACTGAGCAAACTTTCTCTGTAGGGATTGAAATTTGACATGGATGTTCTTGAGAACATATTAGGAAAATATTGAGAATTTGGGATCCCTTGGACTCAAGTATCTTGATGCAACATGAAACCCTAATTTGAGGTAGACTGCCTTAGGAGAGAGCTTGTCTGATCAACACTTGGACTTCCTTAAGCAATTTGAAGACCTTACTTGAAATGTATTGAGAAATATGAGAGGGAAAATTTTGGGGTAAAATAGTTTCCCCTGCTCAATATTCTTAAACCTGAGGATGTAGATTGGCTTGCTTGCCTTTCGTGATCCGAAGGTGGAAGATGATTGAACACTAGAGTGCCCAGAAATTTGCACTCGCATGAAGTTGTATTTGTCTTGTGATATAGGGAATGGGCTTATAGATGCCATTTGGAGATTGATGACGGACGATGGGCTTAAAAATTCCATCAGAAGGAGTGTCGATCGTCTAAGAGATTCCTTAGCGAGAACCCATATACCTGTTGTTGAGGAAGATTACACTGGGGAATGTTGGTCTCTGTCTTGAGAAAAAATTTGAATTTTAGGAGCTTCGGTCATCCGTTATTCTACTGGGGAATAGTCTCTTGGTCGAGGAGGTGAAAATGAACTACTATCTGGTCGTAATCCAGGCTTCATAGTGATAAGACCAACTACTATTTGGTCGTAATCCAGGCTTTACAGTGACTTACTGGGGAGATGATATTAAACTTGCTATCCGGTCGTAATCAAGGCTTCGCAATTTCTCAATTCTTATCTGGTCGTAATCCAGGCTTTAGAAGGAATTCAGTTGTTATCCGGTTGCACCCGGGCTTTAACTTGAATTTAGGGCACACTAATATTCGGTCGACTATGGGCTTCTTAGTATTTGTTCAGGTAAACTGCTATTGGGTCGAAATCCAAGCTTCATAGTGTCTTGTACCGCTATCTGGTCGTAATCCAGGCTTCACAATGTTTCATACCATTATCTGGTCGAATCCAGGCTTTATGGTGTCTTGTACTGCTATCCGGTCGATTCCAGGCTTCACAATACCCTACTTCTTATCTGGTCGAAATCCAGGCTTCAGAAGAAATCAAGTGGTTATCCAGTCGCATCCGGGCTTCCATTTAATTTTAAGGCCTACTAATATCCGATCGACTCCGGGCTTCATAGTAATTGGCTGGGTAAACTGCTATTTGGTCGAAATCCAAGCTTCACAGTGTCCCTTACTGTTATCTGGTCGTAATCCAGAATTCAGTGTCTTTTACCTCTATCTGGTCGTAATCCAGGCTTTACGATGTCTCATACCATTATCTGGTCGAATCCAGGCTTCATGGTGTTTGGAGAAATCAAGATACTATCCGGTCGAACCCGGGCTTCATAACTTGCATTAAAGATATACCACTATCTGGTCGAATCCAAGCTTCATAGTATTCTTGGCTGCTATCTGGTCGTAATCCAGGCTTCACAATGTCTTCTACCATTATCTGGTCAAATCCAGGCTTCATGGTCTTATATTGCTATCTGATCGTAATCCAGGCTTCACAATAACTTGTTAAGCTGTTATCTGGTCAATTTCCGGGCTTCACGGCTTGTGTTTATGATATACCACTATCTGGTCGAATCCAGGCTTCATGGTGTCTTTGTATTGCTATCTGGTCGAAATCCAGGCTTCACAATAACTTGCTGGGGATTAAACTATTATCCGGTCGAATCCGGGCTTCATAGCTTGCTTTTAAGAGATACTACTATCTGGTCGATTCCAGGCTTCATGGTGTTCTGATACTGTTATCCGGTCGTTCTCCGGGCTTCACAATATGATGGAGTAATCAAGATATTATCCGGTCGAATCCGGGCTTCATAGCTTGAACTTTGTGAGAATTTGATTGTATCTTTTCCTGAAATGTAAAAGGTTAGCCGTATGTAATGCCATGATGCATGACATGTATCGAGAAGTGATGTTCTCAAAATAAATGAGATTGTGTTGTATGATGCATATGCGTACACCATGATGTATGGAAATGCAATGTTTTTATGAAGTTCTCTAGTTGGGGGAAAATAGATCTCGGACTGCTGCTGGAGAGTAACAAGAGTTTCGCTCGCTGGAGATAACGACCGAAGGTGATTGGGAGGATGATCTTGCTGGAGAATAAACTGACGACATAATGACTCTGCGGGGAAGGGACATTCTGCTAGAAGATCTGCTGATTTGGAGAAATAACCTCGGTTGTGGATGAATTACTGTTGCTGGCGATGATAAACTCTGTCGGGGTAAAGCCTCTATTTGTGGAAGAAATAAACTCTACTGGGGATGGCCTTCCATTGTTGGTGAAAGATAAACTCTGCTTGGGGAAAAATTAACACCGAGGTTTTCTGGTACCTCTTGCTCTGCGGGGAGTGTATATACCTTTAGTCATATTCTCCAGCTGGGTATATCCCTGTACCTGGTGGATAGAGCAACTGTAAGGTTTGGGACATTTCTGTTTGCCCATGTTTCTGAAATTATGAGTAATCGTCTTTTGTTTTACATGTAAATATTTATGAGCAACAATTATTGTCAAATGCATATATAAAAAATGAACCATTGGACGTTCTTGCAAAACAAAACAGGAAAAGAAAAACAATTTTGAAACTATTGTAAAATGAATTGTATTGATTTTGAAGTTGGCCTGTAAATAGGCATTTTTGTACAAGAGGCTGACGTCCTAGTAAGAGAACGCCGCCGAAAGATAGAAATTATACAATTTGTGAGAAACAAAGAAAAAACAGCTATGTTAACAATTCCACTGGGTTCCAACTCTGCTATTGCCTTTATATCTTCGAGCGTCTCATCACTTCGCTACTTGGTTGAAGGTAGATCAGATTGATTGGCGCCGTCCGAGCTTGATAGTCGATACCGAAGTCTGGTTGCAAGATGATCCAATGAGACATAGTGTTACGCTTTAATCCCTAATTTCTGCCTGGACCGCCCTTTTGGGTTTTCAGTCCACCGGGATACCCTTTTTTGCCCAAGCCGCCTTTTCAGGTTTTCGACTTGTCGGGTGCATGTTTTTTTATTTTCATCCCTTACTTTTGCCCGAACCCTTTTGGTTCATCGGGAAGCCCTTATTTTTGCCTAGGCCAGTCGACCTAGCGGGTCTTTGATTATGCATAGTATTTTTTCACTATGTCTGCATTGATGGGGTGAGGAAGGTCGTCACCATCCATGGTAGTTAGAATCATAGCTCCTCCTGAGAAAATGTTCTTAACCACAAATGGCCCTTCGTACGTAGGGGTCCATTTGCCCCCGGGATCACCTTGTGGCAGTATGATGCGCTTGATCACCAGATCCCCGACTTGATACTCTTGTCGTCTAACTTTCTTGTTAAATGCCTTGATCATTCGCTTTTGATATGTCTGACCATGACAAATAGCGGTAAGTCTCTTTTCATCGATTAAATTTAGCTGATCAAGCCGGGTCTGAATCCAATCATCCTCACTCAAACCTACATCCTTTATAATCCGGAGAGAGGGTATCTGAACTTCAATGGGCAAGACTGCCTCCATGCCATACACCAAGGAATAGGGTGTTGCCCCTGTTGAGGTCCGCGCTGAGGTACGGTACCCATGAAGAGCGAATAGTAACATCTCATGCCAGTCTTTGTATGTCATCGTCATCTTCTGCACAATATTTTTGATGTTCTTATTAGCCGCCTCAACAACCCCATTCATCTTCGACCGGTGAGGAGAAGAGTTGTGATGTTGTATCTTAAACTGTTTGCAGAGCTCGGTGATCATTGTATTGTTGAGATTTGTACCATTGTCCGTAATGATCCTCTCTGGTACACCGTATCGACAGATCATATTGTGTCGGATGAACCGTGCCACGACATTCTTGGTTACTATAGCAAAGGAAGTTGCTTCCACCCACTTTGTAAAGTAATCAATAGCTACCAGAATGAAACGATGCCCGTTAGACGCAGTAGGTCTGATCTCACCGATCATGTCGATGCCCCACATTGCAAAAGGACACGGAGCCGTCAAAACATTCAGAGGAACTGGAGGTACATGCACCTATAGTAGACCAATAATATCCTGCCCGTAGGATTTTCTTCGCCATGGTATGTCCACTGGAATGAGTTACGAAGGTACCTTCATGTAACTCTGCCATGATCCTTTCTGCCTCGTTCTTGTCCATACATCGCAGTAAGGTTGAGTCATGGTTACGCTTGTAAAGGATACCATTACTGATGAAGAACATTGCAGCGAACCTTCTCAAGAACTTCTTATCATTAACAGATGCACCCTCGGGGTACTCTTGAGCCTCAAGATACCTCTTTACCTCGTGAAATCAGGGTTTATTTGCTACTTCTTCAGTCTCAATATCACAGCAATGTGCGGGTTCGTCCAACCTCTCAATGGTAATCTGGGGAGCTTCATTGTCCCACCTGACCTTGAACATATAAGACATGGTGGCTAGCGCATCCGCTAGCTGATTCTCCTCTCTTGGGAAGTGTTCAAATGTTATCTCCTCAAAGTGTGGGAGCAACGTCAATACATACTCCTTGTAAGGAATCATATTTGGGTGCTTCCTATCCCACTCGCCTTTGATCTTCTGATCACGAGAGCGGAATCTCCGAACACACTCAAGAACTTAATCCTTAGGTTAATAGCTGCTCGAAGGTCCATGATGCATGCTTCATACTCTGCCATATTGTTGGTGCAGTTAAAACATAAACGGGTAGTGAATGGAGTATGACAGCCTTTAGGAGATATGATCACGGCGCCAATGCCATTACCCAATGCATTTAAGGCTCCACCAAAATACATAGACCATCGGGATCCTTCCTCAGGTCCTTCATCCGGTCCAGGTTTTTCACAGTCAGTCACTAACATGATGTTCTCATCCGGGAACTCGAAATTCATGGATTGGTAATCATCCACGGCCTGATGCGCCAAATGATCCGCCAACATACTCCCCTTGATTGCTTTTTGGGTTATGTATTGGATGTCATACTCAGTTAAGATCATCTTCCATCTTGCTATTCTTCCGGACAAAGCAGGCTTTTCGAAGATATACTTGATTAGGTCCATCTTTGATATCAATAGGGTAGTGTGAGTCAGCATATACTGTCTCAGCCGGCAAGAAGCCCATGCCAAAGCGCAACAAGTTTTATCAAGCAGTGAGTATCGGGTCTCACAGTTGGTAAACTTTTTTCTAAGATAGTAAATAGCATGCTCTTTTCAGCCAGACTCGTCATGCTGCCCCAGCACGCACCCCATTGAATTGTCCAGTACTGTCAAGTATAAGATCAAAGGTCTTCCTTCAACTGGAGGCATCAGGATAGGTGGCTCTTGGAGGTATTCCTTGATTATTTCGAAAGCGGTCTGACATTCATCATTCCATTTTACCACTTGATCTTTCTTCAACAGCTTGAAGATTGGCTCATAAGTAGCAGTCAGGTGTGAAATGAATCGGGCAATGTAGTTCAGACGTCCCAAAAGCCTTTGAATTATTTTTCTGTTCGGGGAAATGGCATCTCCTGTATAGCCTTCACCTTTGCAGGATCCACTTGAATACCTTTATCACTAACGACGAAACCCAACAGCTTACCAGACCTTACCCCGAAGGTGCACTTGTTCGGGTTTAACTTTAGCTTGTACATCTTCAACATCTCGAATAGTTTATGGAGATGGTCAAGATGTTCTTCTTCAGTCTGGGACCTTTCAATCATATCATCAACGTAAACCTCAATCTCATGGTGAATCATGTTGTGGAACAAAGCAACCATAGTGCGCTGATACGTTGCCCCAACATTCTTCAACCCGAAAGGCATTACCTTGTAACAGAAAGTGCCCCACTGTGTAACGAAGGTTGTCTTCTCCATGTCTTCGGGAGCCATCTTAATTTGATTGTAACCAGAAAAACCATCCATTAAGGAGAAGACCTTATGCTGTGCGGTGTTGTCAACCAGAACATCGATATGAGGAAGTGGGAAATCATCCTTGGGGCTCGCCCTGTTCAGATCTCTATAGTACACACACATCCGAACCTTACCATCCTTCTTCGGAACCAGAACCACGTTGGCAACCCACTATGGGTAGGAAGTAACAACTAGAAACCCGGTGTCAAACTGTTTCATAACCTCAGCTTTGATTTTCTCAGACATCTCAGGGCACATACGAAGGACCTTTTGCTTTACCGGAGGACAGTCTTCCTTAGTTGGCAGACGGTGTACCATAATGTCAGTGTCTAAACCAGGCATATCTTCATAAGACCAGGCGAAGATCTCAACATAGTCGCGTAGCATCTGTATTAACCGCTGCTTGACACTAGGCTCCAGATTCACACCTATCTTGACCTCTTTCTTGTCTTCCTCTGTACCCAAATTTACTGATTCCACTAGCTCTTCATGTGGCTGTATGGCCCTCTCTTCCTGAAGTAACAGTCTAACAAGTTCTCCAGGCACTTCACAATCATCCTCACCTTCGTCCTCGGCTTGGTTGATCAGATTTTCAAAGTCATAACTGGCAGTAGCAGAGTTATTACCAATGGGATCCAGGGTGGATGTGGATCTGCATTATGATATGTGAGTGTGTGTAAGACAAATAGTTGTTTTGATAATGTGCAAGATAGAAAAGAAAAACAAGGAGCACAAAATTTGTAATGCAAGAAAACGTCCAATGCTTTATTGATGATATATGAAAATGATAAATAATAAGCCCTCACAAACAAAGCCAAGGTGCCTCGGGCAAGGCACCGGGCCATAAAGTTTCAAACTGTCTGTTACAAGTCTTAAAACAAAAGTCTATTACTGTGTAATAAAATAAACGGGCACGAAGTCCTTTGCCGTCCAGTTGTTCAATCCACCGTTGGTAGTCGGGTAAATCCAACTGTCGATATCTGACTCTTCTTCATCATCCTCAATTGCATTCACTCCCTGATTGCTGATGTGCAGAGGAGGTCTTCCAATCCGCGCGCACCGAACATCCCTTTGAGCCTCTGTAGTAAAACCCAAACCAAACTTGTCAGTCTTGTGTGCAAAGTCAGAGAGATAACCTCAATTTGCACACCCACCTTTTTCAATCACAGCCCTGGTGTTGCTACTTTCTAAGAAGGTATCCCCCAGATCCGGGTTAGGATCTATAGAACTCCCAAGACGGTCCCACAATTTAAAGCAAGCAAGTCAATACAATTGAAAACACAGTTATGAACTAACCCTAAGGTACACCTCACTTTAAGTTTATCCCCAGCAGAGTCGCCAGTTCTGTGATCGGTGGATCTGGAACTGACTGTTTAACGCTGGTTCGCGAAATGTCGCGGTAAGCAAGAGTCGCCACCGTCTTTTATTTTCTCCAAATGGAAAGGACAAAAGCACAGAAAAATTCCTTAAAAGAGATTGCTCTCGGTTCGGGAGGTAGGTTATAGAAAGGGAAGGTGTTAGCACCCTTTCTATCCATGGTTATCCATGGGCTCTTAGATACTTGCTCAATGTGTTTTCAAAATGTTTGCTTGCTTTTCAATGTGGGTTTCAAAAAATATTCTTTGAAAAGTTTCAGTTCAACTCGTACGTCAGAGTGTTTGAAAAGTTTGTTTTGAAAGTTTTTTGAAAGTGAGTTGGTGTGAAAAGTATTTTGATTTGTTTGAAATTAGAGCAAGTATCCTTGAGAACCTACCTACCCTAAGGAATTCGTCTGTGTAAATGTCCTTTAAAGTAGTGCCATCCCACCATTGAGAGGTAGGTAGCACCACTGTTGGAGGTGTTCGGGTCAATTCGAGTTTACAGGGACATGGTGATCACCAGAGCAATGGGAAGACACCTTAGAAGCTACCCTCATGCCGGGTTCCCGGATCATGAGGACTTACTAAGACATCCTCTACTCGACGATCACCTTTCGAGGCAAGGCAACAGCGAGGCGTACCCTAGGGGTGGTGTGTGCGAATTGTGTGTCGTTTTCATTTGCGTTTGTCTTGTCATGTTCATTGTGATCTACGCTTGATTTTATTTTAAGTCCATACATTCTTTCATGCTTATTTAACAGTTAATATTTGCGGGAAAATAAATCTAAACTATTACAAATGGCGCGGGTCCACATCGCCAAAATTAAACCGGACCCGATTTGACGGAAAGTAAAGAAATAAAAGAAATAAAAGTGCGAGAAATTAAATTGTCCGAGTTACATGGCTTTGGGAGAGATACATAATGAATTAAGCGAAATAAAATAAATGTGCGAATTAAATAAATTACAAACGAGGGTGTTGGACCCTTTTGCAAAATTAAAATTAATAAGGAATTAAAATTAAGAATTAAAAGAAAATGTTTTTTAGTATTTTTGTGTTTTTTGAGATTTAATAATAAAGAATTAATTAAAAACCAAAATGAAATGTTTAAACCTAGTTCTAATTATTTTTTAAGTTTATTATGAAAATGAAAGTTAACCTAAATGCAACCCTAATTAGTTTACAAGTTTAATTATGAAAATAAATAAATCACTAATATTATGGCAAAAAAAAGGAATCACTAATATTATGGCAAAAAAAAAGGAAAATTAAAAGGAATAAAAAGTTATTAAACCTAATGCTATATTTTTGGATTTTTTATGAAAAAAAAGAATTAATATTGCAAACACTAATTTAAATTGAATTTATTTACATGCAATTATTTACAAAAAAATATGAACATTAAATATTTTATTATGTTTTTTATCTTCTTTTCTGATTTTTTAGGCATTTTTTATATATTGTAAAAAATAATGAATTAAATTAAAGCAATAAAACAAATGAAATAATAATTAAAATAAAAAATATTTTCAAACCAGGGGGGGTGGAGGTCCCCAATATGGGGGTATGGGCTCAGCAATTCAGGCCCAATATCCTTTAAGATTCGTTGACTTTTCCAGGCGCCATGTGGCTCTTTTGACCAGGCCTATGATGTACATCCAATCTTAGCCTTTGATGTGAATTTGCTTGGATACGTGGAGGGCTAGATGATGAAGGAATATGGTGTGCCTCAATGTTGTGCCTGCATGGGAATTAACATAGAAAAATAATATTGAAATTATTCAGACCTGGGACTCGAACCCAGGTCTTGGACATTGCAAGGGTGAACGTCTACCACTGAAGCGCTTGAATCAATTTTAATATATAATGGTTAATAAATATTATAAAAAGAAAAGAGAGTTAGTGGCCCCAACGCGCGCGAAATTTAAAAGCAACGTATCATGTGTGGACAGCACATCATCTTCTCCATTACCCTGTAAAACAAAACGCAAGAGCAACGGTTTTATGCGCGTGGCCTTAGGGACGTTTTCAGAAAATAGAGATTAGAGCTATGCAACTCATAAATTAATCGCGACCATGGCTTCTTCTTCGTCCAAGCATGCCAAATTGAACGGTGGTGGTTTGGAGTCCTGATTTTTCCTCTTTGCAAAAGCCCCAAATTTAACTTCTGAAAACCCTAAATTTCACTCATGGCATCATCGTGTATGGCAAATAAAAATACAATTAAAGGTGCTGGTTAGCTTTGAAATCACATCAGGAACAAGAATCAATAAGTTAAATGTCATGAAAATGCATAGAATATAGAATACGATTATGAAATTTTCATGGAATATGTTGAGTTCTGTACACCAATCCCTTGCCTTTTGATGAGTGTTATGAATGGGAATCTGATCAGTGAACCACAAGGAAGCTTTTGGAAAAGGAATTAAGCTTTGAATCCACCTAGAACACTGATTTCAGTTTTGAGTTTTATGGAGTTTTTTTCAAGTTGGCAATGGTGTCTCCTGCGCAGCATTCAGTGTCCAAGGCTTAGGGTTTGACTCAGTGCTTATGATGGAAGAGAATTAGCTTGTTAGTTGGCCTTAATTCATGCTCATGAAAGAACTAGTCCTAGGGTTTTCACCATTAACCAATTTTCCTTCTTTTAAGCCAAGACCAAGACTTAGTGTGCAATTTAACCCTAGCCTGAGTTTTTGAGTTGGCCCATGATATATGGAAGTTGTCCAAATTCAAATGACACTATTCCATTGGTTTTTGAATTTTATTTGAATTTTTAAAGATTTAAAATGAATTAAATTATCAAAAATTAAATAAAATAGAAAAATCTATATTTGGTCTTGAAATTAATCATGGGACACGTGTGTGGCATGACAAGGATGAATCAAGTGGAAGAAAGTGGGCCCTTTTGTCAAAAATTGGAGTTTCAAGGATAGTTGACTTTTGCCATTTCACAAAAATTTCCCAACTTCTACAAGGCATAACTTGCTCAATTTTTAAGCTTTTCACATGTTTTGGACATTTTGGAAAGGTCTTTGAGTCCTCTAACCAATGCCTTTGGTCCCATGTCATTTTGATTTTCCAATCTCAAGTTATGGCCTTTGACTTAAAGTCCCTTTTTGTTGACTTTTGAAAATGACCTATAATGTTGAAATTGATAACTTTTTGTGAGAGCATTTCTTGGACTTGAAGTATGAAGATAAGTTGTAGGAAATGTCTTTCTCTTCAAAATGAGCTTTGGATGGAATTTTTCTGATAATCCATGTGAAAGTTATGCCCTGGTCAATTTCAGTTGACTTTTTCAGCTGTCCAAATATAGCAACTTTTGCACCTTTGATGATTTCTGAGCCAAATTTTGAGAATCATGATCAAGCATTGATCAAATGATGTTTGTGGCTTCAAAATGATATATTGACCAAAAATTTGAACTTTTGACTGCCAAATGACCATTTTGGCCCTACAGTTGACTGTAGTGCAATTTAGGGTTTTGACTGTGCAATCTTGAGCTGAATGCCTTGAAACTTGATATGAGGATGCTTGACCATGTTTGTAAGCATATGAGACTTGATTGGGCCTTTGAACACTTCCTTTTCTTGATCAGACTCGAAACCCTAATTTTGACTGTATGGGAGACTGTTGCACTGCACAACCCTTGGGGAATTTTGTAGCTTGGCTTGGCAATTTCTTGAGGAATATGGGAGGGAAAATTTTGGGGTATAACACCTGGCATCCTTGAGGGAAGCGATCTTCATTGGAGGTTCATCAATAGCAACTTCAATTGACGCCAGAGTCTGGGGGACCTCTTCAAAGTTATGACACGGGGTTTCAATGAACTCCTCATCCATCTCCACATAGCGAAAGGAATTAAGATGACTCACCATTTACTCCTCCTCACCTTGTACTGTAACAATCTTCCCGTTCACTGGATATTTCAATATCTGATGGAGCGTAGAAGTCACTGCCCCAGCCTTATGAATCCATGGGCGACCCAGCAAGCAAGAATAAGATGGTCGGATATCCATCACATAGAAAGTAGATGTGAAAGTCTGAGAGCCAACTTTAATAGGGACGTCCACCTCCCCGTGCACCATCCTTTTTGACCCATCGAAAGCTCTAACCACAATATTACTCGGCTTCAGAATCAAACATTCACACTCTAGACGGTCTAATGCTTTCTTTGGTAAAACATTTAATGAGGACCCAATATCAACCAGTACGTGGGCCAAAGTAGTGCTCCTGCACTCGATCGAGACGTGCAGAGCATCATTGTGATTTCTTCCTTTAGCAGTCATATCTGCGTCTGAGAAACCCAACCCGTTGTCGGCAGTCAAACTAGCTACACAGTATTTGAATTGATCAACAGAGGTTTCCTGCGGCACATGCACAGTCTTGAGGAAAGAAATTAAAGCCTTTGCGTGGGCTTCAGAACACAATAACAAGGATAACATGTAGATTTTCGACGGGGTTTGCCCCAGCTGCTCGACTATGTTGTAGTCGCTCTTCTTGATAATCTTCAGAATTTCCTCTATCTCCTGCTTAGAGGTTTCTACAATGATCTTCTTAGGCGCCTCCGTCCGGGCAGGCTCACCTGTAACTTCTTTGCCCCGAGTGTCAGATGACTCGTCGACAGGGGTGATAACTGGAGTAAGGATTGGAACATTAGATGATGTACTGGCAGATGGAATGGCAACAGGCTTTTAAACAGTCAGAGGGGAAATCTCAGGAGAGAAGATTCTTCCACTTCTAGTGACCTTGCTAGACCCCACAATATTGCTGACATCAGCATCATCCTCTTCAACCTTCAAGTCTTGTTTGATCCCATGATAATACACATCGACCCCATAGTGCCACGGGACAGCCTTATCTGAAGTGTATGGGATAGGACCAGGAATAGTAATGATTAATGGAGAAACTCTCGGAACGGATGTAATCCTAACAGAATTTCTCGAGGAAGCCTTGGAAGGATTGGCGGAAATGGTTACGATGGAAACATCTTCAACAGGAATCAACGAAATCAAAGTTTTCTCGAACAGGATCTTTTTGTTATCCATCAGGCGCTGAACACCTGATTTCAGTAAATAGCAACCAGCAGGAAGGATGAAACATAGGTGGCAACCTTCACCACAACCCGAAAATAAACCGGCCAACAATAGATTCTTCTTAACTGTCATCAAAGGAGTAGAAATGTCTTCCACAGAGGCCACAAATAAATCATCTTCCACAGAATTTACTCCATGACCATGCTTGGGCATAGGAGCAGTTATGATGTTGGGTTTCTCTGGAGCGTCAAACTCAATCTCTTTAGCTTCGATCAGATCTTGCACCTTATTCTTCAAGGCCCAACAGTTATTCGTATCATGACCCGGGCTATCAGAGTGATAGGCACAACGGGCGTTTGGATTATACAGCGGAGATGTGGTGCTGGGATTCTTTGGGGCTTCCCTTAGAGTTACTAGGTTGGTCTTCAACAATTGCGGTAGAATTTGTGACAAGGTCATATTAAGCTGAGTATATTGTCTCTGCGGCCTCTCCACTCTTTTCTGATTGTTGCATTGTGGGGCAACGATGGGTCTTGATATTACAACCGTATTTACTGCTTGACGGTGCTCAGGTCTGTTTTGGCTCCTTGAGCTGTAAACTGCACTAACTTCTTTCCTGAAAGGCTTCTTTTCTGTACTTGATGAAGCACCCTTCTGTATCTTACCACTTTTGATACCAACTTCTACCCTCTCCCCAGTCAAGATCAATTCAGTAAACCCAGATGATGAACTACCGATCAGATGATTGAAAAATGGACCAGACAAGGTCCCCAGAAACATATCAACCAACTCCCTATCAGACAGAGGGGGTTGGACTCTTCCAGCCAAATCTTTCCACTTCTGCGCATAGTCCTTAAAACCTTTGCTTGCACCCATGGACATACTCTGAAGCTGAGTACGAGTGGGAGCAAGGTCGGCGTTATATTGGTATTGCTTGTAAAAAACAGCAGCAAGGTCCTCCCAGTTTCGGACATTAGCTCCTTCCAATTGATAAAACCATTCAAGTTGAGTCCCTGACAGACTATCTTGAAATAAATGTACCCACAGATTCCTATCTGCAGTGTAGGGTTGGATTTTTCTGATGTACGAGCGGAGATGGAGCTTTGGATAAGACACTCCATCGTACTTAGCAAAAACCGGAGCTTTAAACTTATGAGGGATCACCACTCCTGATGCTAGTCCCAGATCTCCAAAATCCAAACCAGGGACCTTCTGAATCTCCATAGCACTCATACGGTCTTCGAGATGTTTGTACCTATCCTCAGCAGGAGGGTAATGTTCATCATCAAAATCAGTATCATTATCAGAGACCACACGACTAGGACCCTTTCCTTCCTCTTGATTCTCTCCTCCTCTAGATGAATGATACAAATCAGCTTCTTGTCGCAACCTATTCCCAAACCTGTGACCCATATTCAGAAGAACCACCTTCTTCTTCTTATTTTTCTTCTCCTTCAGGATGAGAGTCTTCAAATCCTGTTGTCCTTTTGCAAAGTTCAAGAACATCTCTTAGAATTGAGCATTTTGTGCTTGAAGAGCTTTGATGGCTTGATCGATAGGTATTTCAGAAGACATTTCATGCTGAAATAAACAGCGAAGAAGATAAGAAACCTGTAATGGTACCTGTAATGAGGTGCATGGTAATGGAATGCGTATGAAATTATTTCGAAGACTTTGGGAGATTTAAATTTGTAAACCAAGAAATAAACAAACTTTATTAGATTAACTTGTAAAAATGTTTAACAATTCCCTTAAGGCGTTACAAAAGAAATAAACTGAAAACAAATCTAAACTAGAAAAAAAGCAAAATCAAAAATCCCATGGTCGTTTCCCCTTCGTGCTGACATAATCATTGATTGTCCTTTCATTCTCAAGTTGCCTCGTGAGCTTCAAGATCTTCCTCTCTTGCTCATGATACTTATCTCGGTAGGTATCCCTTTCTTCCTTCAGCTTAATCCATGATCTCTTCAATGCCCCAAGATCAGTAGGCATGTAGGGATAAAGGACTGTATAAGGAACACCCTCTTTATTGGTATGCTCCACAACCACTGGCAAAATAGCTTCATAAGGCATCCCAAGCTTTTGAGCCCGAGCTCGAACCCAATGGAGATAAGGTTGCATAGGGAGAGAAGTCTTTGGTCCTAGCTCGTGAGGGTCAGACCTGTTCACCATGCCCCAGACCCGTATAAACCTTCGGCGATGCTCATCAACGTCCTCCTTGTAGTCAAAGATAATATCTGTAAGAAGCAGTTCGTGAGGACCGTCTCTCCGAGCGCGAACAAACTGTCGTAAAGCCAAACAAGGACTGTAGGTTATTCCCCCTCTAATTCCAAGCAACGGGACATTAGGGTATTCCCCACATCGATCAATGACAGCTACTCTTTCCATATCCTTAGAACTCCAAAGAATGTCTGTATGGGCAAGTGACATGATTCTGTAAGCCCAACCTAAAACTTTCTCATTCTTCAATGCAGACTTGGGGAGGTTCGAAATAAACCACCTCGCCAACAGCGGCATGAAACACATGATGGTCCCTCTTCTTCGCACAGTACGAGTATAGAGGGCATGTAAAATATCACCCAGAAGAGTAGGCACTGGATTGCGGGATAGGAAGATCTTAACCGCATTCACATCTATGAAAGAATCTGGATTCAGGAAAAGAACCAAGTTATAGATGAGGAGAGCCAAGATGTCTTCAAAAGCCTAAAAATCCAAGTTATCCCAGAACTGTTAAGCTTGATCCATCAGAAACTTAGCCAAGAAACCTTTAACCCCGCTCCGTGTCTCCCAGTTGGATACTACATCAGCCCTTTTTAGATGTAGGGCTAAAGCAATATTCTCTGGACTAGGAGCCTCTTATAAACCTGTGAAGGGTGTCTGCTCGAGGATGGATATACCCAGTAAGTTAGAAAACTCCTCCAAAATGGGAACTAGCTGATAATCCGAGAAGGTGAAACAATGATGCACCGGTTCAAAGAACTGGAAAAGCACGCTCATCATCTGCTCATCCAACTTTGAAGTGACCAAGCTAAGGAGATGACCATGTCTTCTAACGAAAGAAGAAGTATCATGAACTTTTGAGACTAACTCTCTGAGTTGAGCAGGCATTTGCACGAAGTTAACTCAAATGGTATTTCTGCGCACGGAAGCCATAATCTGCAAAACAGAACAAAGATAAATCCCCTCGGTCTTTGAAATGGTTAGTACAATGAAGTATGCATGCTATGTCGTGATGCATGATGTCATGATAAAACACACAACAGGTATAGCAGGTAACAAACATGGTAAAGGCACACAAGTCACACAAGAGCCTTTAAGTTTCAGGCTTGCATGGGGTCTAGGTACTACCCTCTTGAAGTTCAGTTGGTTTTAACCTGTCCTAATAATAGTAACTGGGTTCTAGAGGTTCTCAATATCACTGACCATCCTCCATCTGTCATGTTTTCAGCTTACGCAATTTTTTCTTGTGGCCAAAACTATCTCGAGAGTATGGTCTCAATGAGTGTAGTATCGAGTATCAACCAGCTCTCAGCTCTATACCGAGGCCGGCTATCTCACTACTTCCTATGGCCAAGTTGGTCAATTGTAGGTTCTAAGGCCAGTTGATGCTTAACGACCCATATAGCAGCCCCGTATTCTCCTTGTTTCTCCACAAGGGATACCGGTACCAACCAATGTTCCACATCAACGTAGCTACTACTTCAACCGTATCGGTCTATGTCGTACAGTTCCCTCACAGTTTATTGTTACTTACCTAAAAGGTGTCCCTCAGATCCGAGTTAGGATCTATAGTAACTCCCAATACAAAGCCCTCAAAAGTAAAGCAATCAAATCAAACAATAGAAAAAATATGATGAACTAATCCTAAGGTATACCCCACTTATTAATTCCTCCCCAGCAGAGTCGCCAGTTGTGATACGGTGGCAGAACCAGAACTGTTTGAATACTGGTTTGCGTTTGTGTTTGCAAAATGTCGCGGTAAGCAAGAGTCGCCACCAACTTTTATTTTATCCAACTGGAAAGGAAAAAAGCACAGAAAAATTCCTTTTTCGAGATTTTGAGTACGGGGGGTAGATTATAGAAAGGGAAGATATTAACACCCTTTCTATTCGTGGTTTTCCATGGGCTCTTAGGTACTTGCTCATTGTGATACGGTGGGAGAACTGACTTGGGTTTTGCGTTTTGTTGTACCCCAAAATTTGCCCTCCCATATTCTCCAATAAACTGCCAAGCCAAGCTACAAAATTCCCCAAGAGTTGCACAATGCAAAGGCCTCCATACAGTCAAAACTAGGGTTTGTGTGTTGATCAAGAAAAGGAAGTGTTCAAAGGCTCAATCAAGTCTCATATGCTTACAAACATGGTCAAGCATCCTCATATCAAGTTTCAAGGCATTCAGCTCAAGATTGCACAGTCAAAACCCTAAATTGCACTACAGTCAACTGTAGGGGCAAAATGGTCATTTGACAGTCAAAAGTTCAAATTTTTGGTCAATATATCATTTTGAAGCCACAAACATCATTTGATCAATGCTTGATCATGATTCTCAAAATTTGGCTCAGAAATCATCAAGGATGCAAAAGTTGCTATATTTGGACAGCTGAAAAAGTCAACTGAAGTTGACCAGGGCATAACTTTCACATGGATTATCAGAAAAATTCCATCCAAAGCTCATTTTGAAGAGAAAGACATTTCCTACAATTCATCTTCATGTTCCAAGTCCAAGAAATGCTCTCACAAAAAGTTATCAATTTCAACATTACAGGTCATTTTCAAAAGTCAACAAAAAGGGACTTTAAGTCAAAGGCCATAACTTGAGATTGGTAAATCAAAATGACATGGGACCAAAGGCATTGGTTAAAGGACTCAAAGACCTTTCCAAAATGTCCAAGAACATGTGAAAAGCTTAAAAATTGAGCAAGTTGTGCCTTGTAGAAGTTGGGAAATTTTTGTGAAATGGCAAAAGTCAACTATCTTTGAAAATCCAATTTTTGACAAAAGGGCCCCATTTTTTCCACTTGGTCCATCCTTGTCATGCCACACACGTGTCCCATGGTTAATTTCAAGACCAAATATTGATTTTTTTATTTTATTTAATTTTTGATGATTTAATTCATTTTAATTCTTTGAAAATTCAAATAAAATTTAAAAACCAATGGAATAGTGTCATGTGAACTTGGACAATTTCTATGTATCATGAATCAACTCAAAAATCAGGCCAAGGTTCATTTGCACACTAGGTCTAGGTTTTGGCTAAAAAGTAGGAAAAATGGTTAATGGAAGAAACCCTAAGACCAATTCTCTAACAAGCATGAATTAAGGTGAGTTAGCAAGCCAATTCCACTCCAGCATAACCCCTAAGTCAAACCCTAACCACAATATGCCAGAGGCTGCGTTGAAAAAGCCATTGGACATTTTGAAAATAGGCCATATATTGCAAATCTGAAATGAAGGTTAGGGGGAGTTTTAAGCCTTAATTCTTATACCAATAGCTTCCTGAGACAATTCTGAACGCAATCCAATTCATAACATCAATCAAAACTCCTTGAACTGGTATCCACAACTCAAACTGTACAGCAAAATATTTGAAATCGTATTCTCCATTTTAAGCATCTTCATTGCATTTCAATAGGATATTCTTGTTCCATGTGAAGTTTCCAAACTATTCATGGTGTTTAATTTCATTTTTGCTAATCATACGCTAATCCACCATTTTCGAATCCTAGGGTTACAGCTTTCTTAAATTAGGGTTTTTTTGTAGAGGAAAAATTAAGGTTCCTGACCACCATGATTGAACTCAGCATTCTGAGACGAAGAATAAGATATGCTCGCGACAAATTTATGAGCTACAGGGACCTAATCGCTATTTTCTCAAAAGCTCCCTAATGCAACGTTTCAAAAACCGTTGCCTTCTTTCTTTGTGTTTCAGGAAAATGGAAGGGATGATGGCGTGGCACAAGTGGATTGGAGGAGTTTGAATTTGCGCGCGTTTTAAATAAGCACTAACCTTTTTTCTTTTATATTTTTTATTGACTATTATATGTTAAATGAAATCAACTGGCTCAGTGGATAAGGAAGCGTGCATGTGACTCTCATGACCTGGGTTCAAGTCCCAGGTCTGGCAAAATTCATATTATTTTTCAAAACAAAATTCCATGCTTTGCTAATGTCCAGGTACACCATGCACACTCAAAAAATCAATCAGCCACGCGTCCCAGGAGACTTATCAAAGGGTGCAGAACAAAGGCATATGGTGGGCGCTAGTCAACGTGCTACACCTGATTGGAAAAGTCAACAAATTGCCAGCAAATGGGCCAGAAATTCCAGGCCTGGACCCTCCAAATTTGGGATACCCCCCCCCCCCCCTGGTTTGCATTTTTTTTTTATACTTTTTTTTTCTTACCTTTATTTTTGCTATTTTATTCATTTTATTGTTTCAACATAATTAGTTTATTTTTCTATAAAATATAAAAACATTCAAAAAATCAGAAAATATAAAAAAATATGATATTTATTTTATATTATAATTATTTTCATAAAAAATACATGTAAATATTTAGTTTTAATTAGGTTTTCAATTTTAATTCCTTTTAATAAAAATCAAAACAAAAACATAGAATTAGGTTAATGACTTTTTCCTTTTAACTTTCCTTGTTTTTTGCCATAGTATTAGTGTTTTTTCATAATTAAACTAGGGTTGCATTTTAGGTTAGATTTTAATTCTTTTAATAACTAAAATCCAAAAAAATAGAGTTTAGGTTTAATAACTTTTTATTTTCTTTTTTTTAATAATAATATTATTTATTTATTTAATGCACCTAAATTAATTTAGAATTAAATTAGGTTAAAAGTCAATATTTTCATAATAAACTTAAAAGACATTAGAACTAGGATTTTAATTTTAATTAACTTTTCTTTTTTTTCTTTTAAATCTAAAAAACACAAAAATACCATTTTTCATTTAATTTTAACTTTAGATAACTTAATTATTTTAATTCTTTTAAAGGGTTCAACGCCCTCGCATTTGATTATTTTCTTTTTTTCGCGCGTTTCATTTATGTCTTTTGTAAATAATTATGTATATGTACCAAAGCCGTGTAATAGCTATTAGACATTTTCTTTTCTGCAATTTATTTTAAAATGGGTCTGGATTAATTTGGCGTTGTAGACCCTCGCCCTTTGTAATAGCGTAGGACTTTTATCTTTTCCGCACTTTAAATTCCCGCACTTTTAACTGTTAATAAATATGCACGAAAGAATGTATGGACCCAAAAATAAAATCAAGCGTAGATCACAACAAACATGACAAGACAAAATGATTGAAACATGACACACAATTTGCACACACCACCCCTAGGGTACGCCTCACTGTTGCCTTTCGAAAGGTGATCGTCGAGTAGAGGACGTTTTAGTAAGTCCTTATGTTCCATTGATCTAGTTGCCTCGAATAAGCTGCCTCGGAATAAAAGATCAATGGCATAAGGGTAGCTTCTAAGGTGTCTTCCCATTGCTTCGGTGATCACCATGTCCCTAAAACCCGGATTGACCCGAACACCTCCAACGGTGGTGCTACCTACCTCTCAATGGTGGGATGGCACCACTTTAAAGGACTCTTACACAGACGAATTCCTTAGGGTAGGTAGGTTCTCGTAGATACTTGCTCTCTTTAAAACAAAACCAATCAAATCTTTTCACACTAACACTTTCAAAAACTTTCAAAACAAACTTTTCAAAACACTCTGACGTACGAGTTAAACTGAAACTTTTCAAAGAATATTTTTGAAACCCACATTGAAAAGCAAGCAAACATTTTGAAAACACATTGAGCAAGTATCTAAGAGCCCATGGATAACCATGGATAGAAAGGGTGCTAACACCTTCCCTTTCTATAACCTACCTCCCGAACCGAGAGCAATCTCTTTAAAGGAATTTTTCTGTGCTTTTGTCCTTTCCATTTGGAGAAAATAAAAGACGGTGGCGACTCTTGCTTCCGCGACATTTTCGCGAACCCGCTTTAAAACAGTCAGTTCCAGATCCACCGATCACAGAACTGGCGACTCTGCTGGGGAATTAAACTTAAAGTGAGGTATACCTTAGGGCTAGGTCATAACTATGTTTTCAATTGTCTTCTTTGCTTGCTTTATTATTGTGGGTTGCTTGGGAGTTCTATAGATCCTAACCCGGATCTGGGGGATACCTTCTTAGAAAGTAGCGACAAGGCTGTGAGGGAACTGTGCGGGGTATACCGACATGGTTGAAACAGTCTGCTACGTTGATGTGGCACTTTGGTGTGTACCGGTAACCCTTGAGTCAGTCAAGGAGAGTACGGCGCCTCCATGTGGTGTCATGAAGCATCAACAGACCTTAGGAACCTTAATTGAACCATCTTGGCCTCTTTAGGGTAGTGAGATAACTGACTTTGGTGCAGTCCGAGGTTGGTTGATACTCGATACTACACTCAATTGAGGGTTGCTTTCCTGGAATATTTCGGTCGCCAGTTCAGTGGCTAAATCGAAACGATGAACAATGAAAGCAATCCCGTGATATTGGGAACCTTAGAACCCGGTTACTTTGATTAGGACAGGTTGAACCCACCAACTTCAAGAGGGTACTACCCAGACCCCATGCTGGCCTAAACCTAAGGGCTCTCTCTTGTGTGACTTGTGTGCCTTAGTACTTGACTATCTGCATGCTTGTGATCTAACACTTGTTTCTTGCAGGTTTGTTTCAGTCCTTAAGTAGGACTCATAATAGGGTTACTGACATCACCCCATGCATACCATGACATCATACCATTGCATACATCCTAACCCATTTCAAGGATCTCAAGGGCTTGTGATGCAGGTCAGGACGAATCAACTGTCCCGGCAAGGGGCAAAGAGGATTTATTTTCCTCTAGACCAGGTTGTCAGGGGCTATGACCCACTTGATATGGTGAGCTTTTGACCCTTGGAGAAGGACTCTCAACAATATGAAGTACCTTCAATCAAGCCACCAGTTTCCAATGCTAACTATTTTCTTGTTTACCCCACGAGATTCTTGAAATCATTGCATGCATGTCATACATCTCGTTGCATTACAGGTATCCCCTTGACAGGTTGCTTACTGTTCTTCGCTGTTTATTTCAGCACTATGAACCCTGAATCATCAACCGAGGCATCTATCAAGGCTCTTCAGGCGCAGAACGCCCAATTTCAGGCGCAGAACGCCCAATTTCAGGAGCTGATCAAGGGCTTGGCTCAGGGTCAACAAGAGTTGAAGACCATGCTGCTGAAGAAGACTAAGAAGAAGAGGAGGACTGTGCTATTTAACACTGGGCGTAGACTCGGGAACACTTTGGTTGAAGCTGAAAGGACTCCTCCATCTGTGACGGAAGGTAGTCACCAAGAAAGGGAGGTCCCTACTCCCGTGGGCTCTGATACTGAAACAGACTTCAACGACGAACAGTACCCTCCTGCTGAAGACCGGTACAAACAGCTGGAAGACAGATTAAAGGCTATGGAGGTTCAGCAAGTGCCTGGACTGGATTTCGGAGACTTGGGGTTATCTACTGGGGTGGTGATTCCACACAAGTTCAAGGCACCTGCCTTTGTGAAGTATGACGGGGCTTCCTGTCCCAAGATGCATCTCCGTTCTTATGTAAGGAAGATCCAGCCTTACACAGCAGACAAGAACCTTTGGGTCCATTTCTTCCAGGAGAGTCTTTCAGGGACTCACCTCGATTGGTTCTATCAGCTGGATGGAATCAGCATTCGTAACTGGGAGGATCTGGCCACTGCTTTTTACAAGCAGTATCAATATAATGCCGACCTTGCCCCCACACGTACCCAACTTCAGGGTATGTCGTTAGGTGCAAGTGAAGGTTTTAAAGAGTACGCTCAGAGGTGGAGAGACCTAGCTGGCAGAGTGCAGCCACCGTTGACTGATCGGGAGTTGGTAGACACGTTCTTGGGGACCCTGTCTGGTCCATTCTTCAACCACTTGATTGGGAATTCTGCTGCTGGGTTTACAGATCTAATCTTGACCGGAGAAAGAATCGAAGCGGGCATCAAGTCAGGGAAAATACAGAATGGTGACTCCTCGAACACTGAAAAGAAACCATCCAGGAGGGAATCTAGTGCTGTCAACGCATTAGCTATCGCAAAACCGGCCGGTGCTCCTCAGCGTCACCATCAACAAAGGGAAGAGAGACCTAAGAGGCAATTTACTCCCCTCGGCATGACCTTGTCACAAATATTGCCACAGTTGCTGGAAACCAAGTTGGTAACCCTCATGGACCCTCCAAAGAATCCTAACAGGACACCCTCGAGGTACAATCCCAATGCTCGCTGCGCCTATCATTCCGACAGCCCGGGGCATGCTACAGATGACTGTTGGACTTTGAGAAACAGGGTTCAAGATCTGATTGACGCAAAGGAAGTCCAGCTCGACTCTCCAGAGGCTCCCAATATGATCACTGCTCCCTTGCCAAGACATGGCTAGGATTAGTTTTTGTTCATTCAAATATTCAAGTTGTAATTTTCTTTCAATTGTTCAAACATTTTATTTCATGCCAAACTTGGTTATTTCATTAATGCGTTACACATGTCTGTTTGAAGTAATTATTTCATATTCACTATGTGCAAATTATTTTTTTTTTCTGATGATCAACGTTCGACTAATAATTCTAAGCCTCTTGAGGGAGGATGACGAAAACGATACCACGATTTACAGTATGCTTTTGAACAGACCCCGCTGATGAGGTACAGGCATTGTTTCAACCCCTACACTGGAGTTATAAGGATGATAATCCCTCGCCAACCCATCAGAGCCAAAGAAGTAGGAGTTTTATTTTCGAAAATCAAAACCCTTAATCATAACCTGGGGCAGGGTAGTCTCTCAGTTGATCCAAGTGCATAACGAATGGCACCAAAGAGGTCCTTACAAAATGAAGAAAGACAGTGATGGTTCCGAACAATCATAAGGACAGGCAGTCATTATCAAAAAAAAAATCATAAACGAAAAGCCCAAGAAGTCAAAACCTATGAAAAGAGACTTACGAAACTGGGGCATCCCGCTGACTGTAATTCCAAAAAGGAAACAGTTCAGGCAAAAAAAGAAAGGGATAACAAAAATCAAGAAAGAGGTCTCACAAACCCTCAACAAAAAGTGACTGCCTAGTCAGAATAAATCATCAATGTTTGGACCATCACCGGAAAATCAGAGCAAAGACTCAAACAAGGTCTAACGTATGATCAACTGAGTTTAGGGTTGGAGAACATCACGAAAGAGCAGGTGGGTACAAATAGTTTGGGCCTTTATCCTTTGTTTCTTAAACCGTGAACCAGGCCACGATATAACCCTTAAAAGTCCTAGCTGAAGCATGGGTTAGTTCGAAAGCATACTGTTACGAAGGTATCCTGACTCCTGAAGGTTTGCTGTAAAATCTTGAGTTGACACCGTATTGTATTACAACAAAATGCATTTTTAAAATATTCAAGACAGACATAGACTTTTGCATTCTTAAAATAACTTTGTTTGCATATGAATTTTTGTCTGAACAGCAGGGAAATTCGCACGATGAATATCTTGTGAACAGAAGTACCTCCAATCAAGAGGCACAGTAGGAGCATTGCCCATTATCTGGGGCATGACAAAGTATTTCCAACAGGGGCAACTCCCCACATTCTGAGAAATATGGACATAGTCGAAAGAATACTACGCAAAATCAAAGACCCGCTAGGTTGACACACCTAGGCAAAAATAAGGGATTCCCGGCGAACCAAAAGGGTTCGGGCAAAAATAAGGGATGAAATGAAAAAAATCTGTACACCCGGCAAGTCGAAAACCTGAAAAGGCGGCTTGGGCAAAAATGGGTATCCCGGTGGACTGAAAACCCGAAAAGGCGGGGATCAAAGCGTACGAGTATGTCCCAGCATCTCGGCACCTGCCTACCAGAAGACTCGTCAAGTACTCCCACAAGTGCCTCCTCCCACTGAAACTGGGGCAATAAGGAGTTGTCTAAAAGATCCGGTTGCTCTGTCCATCATAGGTTCGGCTAAAGAATGCGACCCAGATATTTTCACTCCCCGCAGAACACGAACGCGTCGTCCGGCTTTATTCAAAGAGTTATTTCCTTAATAAGATATAACTGGGTTATCCTCAGCCAATAGCCACGGAAAAGACCGTCCTCAGTAAAGTCTTATCATCCCCAGCGGAAGCAAAAGCTTATTCTCCAACACCAGCCCAGGAGTGACTTCCCGGCACCCGTCAAGGATTTATTTTCCTAGACGAAAGCAT
Organism: Vicia faba; assembly: GCA_948472305.1. Taxonomy (NCBI): domain Eukaryota; kingdom Viridiplantae; phylum Streptophyta; class Magnoliopsida; order Fabales; family Fabaceae; genus Vicia; species Vicia faba. Next base: position 987,153,022 of record OX451738.1, read on the forward strand.
ACATTCATAAACATCACATTTTCGTACATCATGACACATGCATGTACGCATCATGTCATACAATTGCATTTATGCCGTTGCTTGATTCATATCACGTACTGCATATAACTGACCTTTACCTTTCAGGAAGGATACAGTTGAATGATCAGCTATGTCAAAATAGACAAAACACCGTCAGAAAAGACAAATCCCGTCATAAGAGACAAATCCGGTCAAAGAATACAAATCCAGTTTAAGTCAATGCCTAAAGATTCCTCTGATACAATTCGTCGTGATAGACACTCGTCATGATAGACACTCGTCGTGATAGACACTCGTCGTGATAGACACTCGTCGTGATAGACACTCGTCGTGATAGACACTCGTCGTGATAGACACTCGTCGTGATAGACACTCGTCGTGATAGACACTCGTCGTGATAGACACTCGTCGTGATAGACACTCGTCGTGATAGACACTCGTCGTGATAGACACTCGTCGTGATAGACACTCGTCGTGATAGACACTCGTCGTGATAGACACTCGTCGTGATAGACACTCGTCGTGATAGACACTCGTCGTGATAGACACTCGTCGTGATAGACACTCGTCGTGATAGACACTCGTCGTGATAGACACTCGTCGTGATAGACACTCGTCGTGATAGACACTCGTCGTGATAGACACTCGTCGTGATAGACACTCGTCGTGATAGACACTCGTCGTGATAGACACTCGTCGTGATAGACACTCGTCGTGATAGACACTCGTCGTGATAGACACTCGTCGTGATAGACACTCGTCATGATAGACACTCGTCAGTGTAGACACTTGTCGTTATAGACATTCGTCATAGACACTAGTCGCTATAGACACCCATCGTTAAAGACCACTCGTCCTTGGAAACAACCTGTCAGTAGAGACAACTTCATCACCGTTTGAAGATCCAGACCCAGCTCCTGTAACCAGTCAGGATATATCTATACCAAGCATCTGAAAACCAGCTCCTGCGACGTGTCAGGTACTCATTTTCTTTTGCAGGTATGCAGGTTCTCGCTAAGGAATCTCTTACGCGATCAACATCCAGATGGCATCTATAAGCCCATCATCCTACCCATCAATCTCTAAATGGCATCTATAAGCCCATTCCCCCACCACACTGCTACCATGTGAGCGCAAATTTCTGGGCACTCTAGTGTCCAATCATCTTCTACCCTCGGATTACAAAAGGCACGTCAGCCAATCTCCATCCTCAGGTCTAAGAAGATTGAACAGGGGCAACTGTTGTACCCCAAAATTTGCCCTCCCATATTCTCCAATAAACTGCCAAGCCAAGCTACAAAATTCCCCAAGAGTTGCACAATGCAAAGGCCTCCATACAGTCAAAACTAGGGTTTGTGTGTTGATCAAGAAAAGGAAGTGTTCAAAGGCTCAATCAAGTCTCATATGCTTACAAACATGGTCAAGCATCCTCATATCAAGTTTCAAGGCATTCAGCTCAAGATTGCACAGTCAAAACCCTAAATTGCACTACAGTCAACTGTAGGGGCAAAATGGTCATTTGACAGTCAAAAGTTCAAATTTTTGGTCAATATATCATTTTGAAGCCACAAACATCATTTGATCAATGCTTGATCATGATTCTCAAAATTTGGCTCAGAAATCATCAAGGATGCAAAAGTTGCTATATTTGGACAGCTGAAAAAGTCAACTGAAGTTGACCAGGGCATAACTTTCACATGGATTATCAGAAAAATTCCATCCAAAGCTCATTTTGAAGAGAAAGACATTTCCTACAATTCATCTTCATGTTCCAAGTCCAAGAAATGCTCTCACAAAAAGTTATCAATTTCAACATTACAGGTCATTTTCAAAAGTCAACAAAAAGGGACTTTAAGTCAAAGGCCATAACTTGAGATTGGTAAATCAAAATGACATGGGACCAAAGGCATTGGTTAAAGGACTCAAAGACCTTTCCAAAATGTCCAAGAACATGTGAAAAGCTTAAAAATTGAGCAAGTTGTGCCTTGTAGAAGTTGGGAAATTTTTGTGAAATGGCAAAAGTCAACTATCTTTGAAAATCCAATTTTTGACAAAAGGGCCCCATTTTTTCCACTTGGTCCATCCTTGTCATGCCACACACGTGTCCCATGGTTAATTTCAAGACCAAATATTGATTTGACCAAATATTGATTTTTTTATTTTATTTAATTTTTGATGATTTAATTCATTTTAATTCTTTGAAAATTCAAATAAAATTTAAAAACCAATGGAATAGTGTCATGTGAACTTGGACAATTTCTATGTATCATGAATCAACTCAAAAATCAGGCCAAGGTTCATTTGCACACTAGGTCTAGGTTTTGGCTAAAAAGTAGGAAAAATGGTTAATGGAAGAAACCCTAAGACCAATTCTCTAACAAGCATGAATTAAGGTGAGTTAGCAAGCCAATTCCACTCCAGCATAACCCCTAAGTCAAACCCTAACCACAATATGCCAGAGGCTGCGTTGAAAAAGCCATTGGACATTTTGAAAATAGGCCATATATTGCAAATCTGAAATGAAGGTTAGGGGGAGTTTTAAGCCTTAATTCTTATACCAATAGCTTCCTGAGACAATTCTGAACGCAATCCAATTCATAACATCAATCAAAACTCCTTGAACTGGTATCCACAACTCAAACTGTACAGCAAAATATTTGAAATCGTATTCTCCATTTTAAGCATCTTCATTGCATTTCAATAGGATATTCTTGTTCCATGTGAAGTTTCCAAACTATTCATGGTGTTTAATTTCATTTTTGCTAATCATACGCTAATCCACCATTTTCGAATCCTAGGGTTACAGCTTTCTTAAATTAGGGTTTTTTTGTAGAGGAAAAATTAAGGTTCCTGACCACCATGATTGAACTCAGCATTCTGAGACGAAGAATAAGATATGCTCGCGACAAATTTATGAGCTACAGGGACCTAATCGCTATTTTCTCAAAAGCTCCCTAATGCAACGTTTCAAAAACCGTTGCCTTCTTTCTTTGTGTTTCAGGAAAATGGAAGGGATGATGGCGTGGCACAAGTGGATTGGAGGAGTTTGAATTTGCGCGCGTTTTAAATAAGCACTAACCTTTTTTCTTTTATATTTTTTATTGACTATTATATGTTAAATGAAATCAACTGGCTCAGTGGATAAGGAAGCGTGCATGTGACTCTCATGACCTGGGTTCAAGTCCCAGGTCTGGCAAAATTCATATTATTTTTCAAAACAAAATTCCATGCTTTGCTAATGTCCAGGTACACCATGCACACTCAAAAAATCAATCAGCCACGCGTCCCAGGAGACTTATCAAAGGGTGCAGAACAAAGGCATATGGTGGGCGCTAGTCAACGTGCTACACCTGATTGGAAAAGTCAACAAATTGCCAGCAAATGGGCCAGAAATTCCAGGCCTGGACCCTCCAAATTTGGGATACCCCCCCCTGGTTTGCATTTTTTTTTTATACTTTTTTTTTCTTACCTTTATTTTTGCTATTTTATTCATTTTATTGTTTCAACATAATTAGTTTATTTTTCTATAAAATATAAAAACATTCAAAAAATCAGAAAATATAAAAAAATATGATATTTATTTTATATTATAATTATTTTCATAAAAAATACATGTAAATATTTAGTTTTAATTAGGTTTTCAATTTTAATTCCTTTTAATAAAAATCAAAACAAAAACATAGAATTAGGTTAATGACTTTTTCCTTTTAACTTTCCTTGTTTTTTGCCATAGTATTAGTGTTTTTTCATAATTAAACTAGGGTTGCATTTTAGGTTAGATTTTAATTCTTTTAATAACTAAAATCCAAAAAAATAGAGTTTAGGTTTAATAACTTTTTATTTTCTTTTTTTTAATAATAATATTATTTATTTATTTAATGCACCTAAATTAATTTAGAATTAAATTAGGTTAAAAGTCAATATTTTCATAATAAACTTAAAAGACATTAGAACTAGGATTTTAATTTTAATTAACTTTTCTTTTTTTTCTTTTAAATCTAAAAAACACAAAAATACCATTTTTCATTTAATTTTAACTTTAGATAACTTAATTATTTTAATTCTTTTAAAGGGTTCAACGCCCTCGCATTTGATTATTTTCTTTTTTTCGCGCGTTTCATTTATGTCTTTTGTAAATAATTATGTATATGTACCAAAGCCGTGTAATAGCTATTAGACATTTTCTTTTCTGCAATTTATTTTAAAATGGATCTGGATTAATTTGGCGTTGTAGACCCTCGCCCTTTGTAATAGCGTAGGACTTTTATCTTTTCCGCACTTTAAATTCCCGCACTTTTAACTGTTAATAAATATGCACGAAAGAATGTATGGACCCAAAAATAAAATCAAGCGTAGATCACAACAAACATGACAAGACAAAATGATTGAAACATGACACACAATTTGCACACACCACCCCTAGGGTACGCCTCACTGTTGCCTTTCGAAAGGTGATCGTCGAGTAGAGGACGTTTTAGTAAGTCCTTATGTTCCATTGATCTAGTTGCCTCGAATAAGCTGCCTCGGAATAAAAGATCAATGGCATAAGGGTAGCTTCTAAGGTGTCTTCCCATTGCTTCGGTGATCACCATGTCCCTAAAACCCGGATTGACCCGAACACCTCCAACGGTGGTGCTACCTACCTCTCAATGGTGGGATGGCACCACTTTAAAGGACTCTTACACAGACGAATTCCTTAGGGTAGGTAGGTTCTCGTAGATACTTGCTCTCTTTAAAACAAAACCAATCAAATCTTTTCACACTAACACTTTCAAAAACTTTCAAAACAAACTTTTCAAAACACTCTGACGTACGAGTTAAACTGAAACTTTTCAAAGAATATTTTTGAAACCCACATTGAAAAGCAAGCAAACATTTTGAAAACACATTGAGCAAGTATCTAAGAGCCCATGGATAACCATGGATAGAAAGGGTGCTAACACCTTCCCTTTCTATAACCTACCTCCCGAACCGAGAGCAATCTCTTTAAAGGAATTTTTCTGTGCTTTTGTCCTTTCCATTTGGAGAAAATAAAAGACGGTGGCGACTCTTGCTTCCGCGACATTTTCGCGAACCCGCTTTAAAACAGTCAGTTCCAGATCCACCGATCACACGTTTGTTTTCGCAAATGTTTCGGTTGAGCAAGAGTGGCCACCGACTTTTTATTTTATCCTAAGGAAAGGTTAAAAAGCACAGCAAAAACCTTTGAGATGTTTTCTTGGGTTCGGGGAGTAGATTATAGAAAGGGAAGGTATTAGCACCCTTTCTATCCATGGTTATCCATGGACTCTTAGTTACTTGCTTAGATCACTTGCCTTTGATTTTCAATTGTTTGAAACGGTGCTTTGTGTGTGTTTTTGAAAATGTTTTGAAAAAGAGGCCAATGTGGTGGCAACCTTTGTAATGATCCATGTTTGAATGTATACAAAGGTGTATGTCTTTTGAAAATTTTTCAATGTTTTTGAAAGTGTTGTGGAGTGTGGTTTTGAAAAGTAGGCAAGTGTTTTTTTTGCAAGTTTGATAAAGCAACTAAGAGTTGTCTACCCTAAATTTCTCAAAGATCTTTCCTATGTTTTAACCCTTTTAACAGTATTGTTCCACCGTTGTATTTTGTGGACAATCTTGTGTTAGGATGTTAACGGGACGGGCGCGGGTCATCGTTTAGACCATGATTGCAATGGTGCCAAGTGTCTTTGGCAACTTTTTCCTTTAAGGGACTTGATCATTTTTAGGCAACTTTCGAAAGCGTCATCGAGGGACTATGATCATTTGAAATTGTTTTGTTTTGCCAAAAACACTCAACATGCAACATGACCCATTATTGAAGGCAACGAGTGGAGTAACCCTAGGGGTGCAAGTGTGATTAGTGTTGTCCATTTTCATGCTTTTTGTCTTTGAATTAGGTCAAGCTATTTTTTTGGTTGATTTTTTTTGCATACAAAACCCTAAGTCTATCATGGCATATTTAGAAAGCTTTAAAGTGCGGAATTTAAAGTCCTAAATTATTACAACATAATTATGGGATGGGGGGTACAAATGTTCAAATGGGGGATATTTAGCAAGAAATTAAATCTAAACTATTACATCCAAATTGAATATACAAATTATTTAATATACAATAATTAAATAAAAATACAATAAATATGCAAGATGCAAAAAATGATTTTTATATGTATGTAAAAGGTATTTTTTGTGTCAAATAAACAAAAATAAAAAAGGATTAATTTTTGGATTTTTTATGGTTTTAGGGCAAAACCCTAATTTTGCAAATAAAAGGTATTTATTATGTATTATATGCAATATTTATTGATTATGTACAAAAAATAAATAAAAAGAAAGTATATTGTAAAAAAGTGATTTTTGAGGTTAAATATTAATAAAAATAAAAAATGTAATATTTTTGTATTTTATCCTAAATATCCTAATAATTATATAAGTATTTGTAAAATATATTAAATATATACAAAAATAAAATATTTATTATTTACAAAAAAAAAAGTATATTTTTTAGAAAATGTTTTCAAAAGATAAATTAAAATAAAATCAGAACATAAAATATATTTTGTATTATTTTTGTATTTTGAATAAAAGGCAATATGTTTATTTATTTACATAGAAACTAAATGAAACAAAATAAATACCAAATAAAATGCAAAAAATGTGAGAAAAATATTTTTAATATTTTTTCATGTTTGGATAAAAATATAAAGTCAAAATCAAAAGGAAAAAAATCAAAAATGACAAATATATTATGCAATGGGCCAAGGGGGTGTATGTGTAAAATGAGGGTGTGAACAGAAAAGCAATCTCAGGCCCATCCCAAGAGGAGTTGTCTTCAACCTCCAACATCCTTGAACAACAAAACGCATGTTTCTTTGCTTGATTCAAACATCCTGATTCTTTGATTTTTAACAAAAACTTACAACATAAAAAATGTAGGGCATCAAACCACGAATCCATACATATAAAGAACTTGATCTAACTCTCAGAAATGAGAGAGAATTTCTTCTCCCCCAATTCCTGACCTGACTTTTTTCTAATGTTCAGGTTCAAAATACTCTTAGCACACACAATATAAACGAGAAGTAACTATATGGATGGCTTCAGGACTATGATTAGAACATGCTTTCTTCACAAACTTAAGCCTAACCATGCCTGGATAGAGAGATAGAAGTTCAAAAACTTACCTGTTCAGTTTGAATCGTGTATGACAATGGAGGTACTTTCAATGCAATGTGAGGACTTGTACAGCTTGCTTGAGGTCCAGGGATGCTTCATCTATGCTTAGCTTACTTTGAATCTTGCTGAATCGAGCTACAGAAGTTAACCTGCACAGATGAAAAATGAAAATGACACACTTGGCTATGGCTGTTACAGTTCCAGTTCGATGCTTGGAATAGTTTGTATGGATGTTATGGAGTGTGTATGAACTGGTTTTGGCCAAGGCGCACGAGTGGATTGAGTTGTGGACCTCAATCTGCAGCAGGTGCCCTGTTTTTGCAAGAGGATGGTGTTTCTGTGTTTGGGGAGGTATTGAAGATGGTTGGCTCGTGTTTCAGGTCAGGTTTGATGTTTGGAATGTGCTCAAGAAGTTTGCTTAGGCTTGTGTTGACAGGAAATGAAGTTGTTGTTGTGTTTGCAAAGTTGCCTCTATCTTAAGTCAAAAATGCCAAGTTGAGTTATAGGCTACCACAGACCCCTCAAGTATGCTGCAAATGTTAGTCTTGATCAGTGGGATATGTCCATGCCTTTGTGCCTCAGAGATTTGCTTTGTACTTCTTGGATTTGTGTTTGACATAAAGTTGTGCTTTACAAGAATGGATAACTTGCTTTTTCTAATTATGGATTAAACTTCCATGTAATAACCAAATGAGAAAAATAATGCTAGAACACAATGGATTGGCATTTAATTATTGAGTGTGGATGAGATAAAAGGCCTGTAATCTAGTTGTGCAAGCTGAGTTCAAAAATGCCTAAGTTATGAACATGCATTTGGTCATGAATCAAAGTGACTTTTGTCCATATTGCCAAATTCGATTCTCCCTAAGCACAAGGGTGTTTGAGAAGTTCTTGGACAATTTGGAAAGCTTAGAATGTGTACTACAATCCATCTTTGTAATGCAAGTTGAGATTCCAAGTGGAAGCATATGAAAAATGGCCATGAAGTTAGGCAAAAATCCTGCCTAGAATAGGTCAAAATTTTTCTAAGTTAAGAATGTTTTGCACCCTTGTTCCAAAAATCATAACTTGAGCTACAAGCTTCTTTTGAGGAAACTTTGTGAATCAAAGTTGTAGATTTTGAAATGGACTATAACTTTCATGTTTTTAGTTTTGTTTGAATCCAAATGTAACTTGATGAAAAAATGGGACAAAGTTAGGAAAAAATTGGGAATTTTCATAACTTAGAAAATTTCTAAGTTATGAAAATTCTTCATTTTAAACCCTAATTTGTAATTTTTGGTTTCTTGATGAATAAGTTTCATAATTTGACATGTCTTGATGAAAAATGAATCTTGACACTTGATTTTGACCAAAAAGTCAAAGTTTGACTTTTCAGTATATAGTCAAATTTGGCTCAGTTGACTGGAAAATTCATCTGTCAATCTTGTGCATTTGGGATCTTTTGAACTTGTTGAATATGTCAAGACAATGCCATTTAGTACTTGAGTCCATATGTGAGCTTGGTTTGCCATTGGCTAGGTCAAACAGTCAAAAATTGCATTTGTGCAATCAAAACCCTAAAAATGACCATTTTGCCCTTTTGGTGATCTGATCAAATTTCTTGTGGAATTGTGATCCAAACTTGACCAAATGGTCCATATGAGTTCATAATGTTGATGTGGGCCAAAAATCATGAGGTTTGACTGTCAATTGACCATAGTTGACTTTTTCCCCAATACAGCTGATTTCTAGGTCAACTGTCCAATTGACTGGGCAAAGATTGGAATCAAGGCTTGAAACTTGATATGGATAAACTTGTGAGTTCAATATGAAGCATGAAAGTCATCTTGGGCATTTTAGGTTAAAACATCTTTGTGCAAACTCAAACCCTAATTTGGGTCAACAGTGCAAGAAGGAGTCTTGAGCAGAGCAAACCCTAACTTGATCTTGAGCTCCAAGGGTCTTGTGATGAGAAAATGTTGAGGAAATGGGAGGGAAAATTTTGGGGTACAACAGTTGCCCCTGTTCAATCTTCTTAGACCTGAGGATGTAGATTGGCTTGTGTGCCTTTCGTGATCCGAGGGTGGAAGATGATTGAACACTAGAGTGCCCAGAAATTTGCACTCGCATAATGGAGTATCAACAATGTGATGTCGGGAATGGGCTTATAGATGCCATTTGGAGAGATGGTGGATAGGAGGATGGGCTTATAGATGCCATCTGGAGACGTGACAGAGCCTTGTCGGGAATGGGTTTATAGATGCCATTTGGAGAGATGGTGGATAGGAGGATGGGCTTATAGATGCCATCTGGAGACGTGACAGAGCCTTGTCAGGAATGGGCTTATAGATGCCATTTGGAAGTGTTGATCGCGTAAGAGATTCCTTAGCGAGAACTTGCGCACTTTGAGAAAGAAAGATGGTTTCCTGGCTTACTACAGGTGTTGATCTTCAGTCTCTTCATGCAGATATGCCCTGGCTAGGTACAGGTATTGAATCCACAATTAGTTGCTCACAGATGTGCCCTGGCTGGATACAGGTATCGAATCTGGAAATTGTCGTCTACAGATATGCCCTGGCTAGATACAGGTATCGAATCTGGAATTTGTCGTCTACAGATATGCCCTGGCTGGATACAGGTATCGAATCTGGAATTTGTCGTCTACAGATATGCCCTGGCTGGATACAGGTATCGAATCTAGAAATTGTCGTCTACAGATATGCCCTGGCCGGATACAGGTATCGAATCTGGAATTTGTCGTCTACAGATATGCCCTGGCTGGATACAGGTATCGAATCTGGAAATTGTCGTCTACAGATATGCCCTGGCCGGATACAGGTATCGAATTTGGAAATTATCGTCTACAGATATGCCCTGGCTGGATACAGGTATCGAATCTCTAAACTCTTCATGCAGATATGCCCTGGCTAGATACAGGTATCGAATCTACAATCAATCACTCACAGATATGCTCTGGCTAGATACAGGTATCGAATCTGTAATTGCGATAGTTGATAGTAATCATCTTTGGATTGACTTTTTCCTGAAAAGGCAAAACATCAGTTGTATGCAATGTCATGATGTATGAAATGTATGATATCATGATGCTCAAAATGAGATAGTGTTGTATGCACTTTATCATGTATGTAAACAGGATGTATGAAATGTGAGATGTCTATGAATGTATTTTCGTCTTAGGAAAATAAATCCTTGACGAGTGTCGGGAACTTGTTGAATCCTGGGCTGATGTTTTGAAGAATAGAGCTCTTCATTTCCGCTGAGGATGATGGTTGCAAGAATAAACCGGTAGGAGAAGATGACTCCGTTGGGGAATAAACTTGTTGGAGAGATTACTCTGCGGGGAATTACTCTATGGGAAGAGATACTTCGCTGAGGTTTTGATGAGAACTCCTCTGGGGATTCCACTGATAAGTTATGTTGGGGACTTTGATAAACTCTGCTGGGGGATAGGAAGAAACTCCCCGAGGACGATCTTTCCGTGGTAATTAGCTGAGGATAACCCAGTTATACCCTGGTGGGGAAATAACCTTTGAATAAAGTCGAGGATATGCGTTCGTACTCTGCAGGGGATAAGCTTCCAGAATCTACAGGGGATAAGCTTCCACTTTCTACTGGGGAGGATGATTCGACTTTCCTGGGGAAACTTTTCAGACTGTACTAGGGAAGGGATTCCATTGTGGTGTCTGTATTCCACCGAGGAACAATCTTATATTAAGACTGTCGGGGATGCTTGTTGAGGAATGTTTATACTCCGCTGGGGAATGTTGAGATCTTCTGGGGATACCCAACTTCCTTAAGGCTGACAGTAGACTAACTCTGCTTGGGGAGAGTAACGCTGACTTGCTAGGGGAATATTGTGCCTTTTTAGGGCTGACGGGAGACCAACTCTTCATGGGGAGAGTATTGCTGAATCTTGTCTTATTCTGTGGGGAGCTGAGGTAACTTGGTTACATTCTTCAGTCGAACTTACCTTGGTACCTTGGTGGACAAAGCAACTAGATCGCTTGGACAACTCTTTATTGCCCCTGTTTCTAATGTCATCTGTAATTAGTCCTTTGTTTCGCATGCAAATATTCATGATTAGCAATTAATGTCAAATGCATATATCAAAAATGAACATTGGACGTTCTTTGCAAAACAAAACAGAAAAAGGAAAAACGATGGGTAATTTGTCTGAAAAATTGAACTTGTATTAATTTTGAAATTTTCCTGTAAATAGGTGTTTTATGTACAGGAGGCTGACGTCCTAGTAAGAGAATGCCGCCGAGCAACATAGAGTTTATACAATTTTGAAAAGGAAACAAAACAGTTATGTGAAAAATAATCCCACTGGGTTCCAACTCTGTTATCGCCTTTATGTCTTCAAGCGTCTCGTCACTTTGCTGCTTAGTTGAAGATGAAGCTGATTGATTTGTTCCGTTTGAGCCCGATAGTTGATGCCGAACTTTGGATGCAAGGTGATCCAATGAGACATAGTATTACGCTTTATCCCTAACTTTTGCCTGGACCGCCCTTTCGGGTTTTCAGTCCAGCGGGATACCCATTTTTGCCCAAGCCGCCTTTTCAGGTTTTCGACTTGCTGGGTGTACAGATTTTTTCGTTTCATCCCTAAATTTTGCCCGAACCCTTTTGGTTCGCCGGGAAGCCCTTATTTTTGCCTAGGTGTGTCAACCTAGCGGGTCTTTAATTCATGCGTAGTATCTTTTTACTATGTCTGCATTGGCAGGGTGAGGAAGGTCGTCATCATCCATGGTGGTTAGAATCATAGCTCCTCCTGAGAAGATATGTTTAACCACAAATGGCCCTTCGTACGTAGGGGTCCATTTGCCCCTGGGATCACTTTGAGAAAGAATGATGCGCTTGATTACCAGGTCCCCGAGTTGATACTCTTGTCGTCTGACTTTCTTGTTAAATGCCCTGATCATCCATTTTTGGTACGTCTGACCATGACAAATAGCGGTGAGTCTCTTTTCGTCGATTAAGTTTAATTGATCAAGCCAAGTCTGGATCCAGTCATCTTCGCTCAAACCTGCATCCTTCATTATCCGGAGAGAGGGTATCTGGACTTCAATAGGCAAGACTTCCTCCATGCCATAGACTAAGGAAAAGGGAGTTGCCCCTGTTGACGTCCGTGCTGAGGTACGGTACCCATGAAGAGAAAACGGCAGCATCTCGTGCCAATCTTTGTAGGTCACTGTCATTTTCTGCATAATCTTCTTGATGTTCTTATTCGCCGCTTCTACAGCCCCATTCATCTTCAGCCGGTAAGGTGAAGAGTTATGGTGCTGTATCTTGAATTGCTCGCAGAGCTCAGTGATCATCTTGTTGTTAAGATTGGTACCATTATCCGTGATGATCCTCTCAGGTACACCGTATCGACAGATCAGGTTGTGCCGAATGAACCGTGCCACGACATTCTTGGTTACCGTAGCATAGGAAGCTGCTTCAACCCATTTTGTGAAGTAATCAATTGCTACCAAGATGAAGCGGTGCCTGTTGGATGCCGTAGGTCGGATCTCGCCGATCATATCAATGCCCCACATTGCAAAAGGACAAGGTGCTGTCAAGATGTTCAGAGGAACCGGAGGAATGTGCACCTTATCAGCATAGATCTGGCATTTATGACATGTCCGAGAATGCTGATAACAGTCGGCTTCCATTGTGGACCAGAAATATCCTGCCCGAAGGATTTTCTTTCCCATGGTATGTCCACTGGAATGTGTTCCGAAGGTACCTTCATGTAGTTCTGTCATGATCCTTTCTACTTCAGTCTTATCCACACAACGCAGTAAGGTTGAATCATGGTTTCGCTTGTAGAGAATACCGTTGCTGAGGAAGAACTTTGCCGCAAACCTTCTCAGGAACTTCTTGTCATTTACAGATGCACCTTCGGGGTATTCTTGAGCTTCTAGGTACCTCTTTACTTCATGATACCAGGGTTTTTCTGTTACCTCTTCGGTCTCGAGATCGCAGCAATGTGCAGGTTCATCCAACTTCCAGATAATGATTCGGGGAGCCTCGTTATCCCATTTGACTTTGAACATAGAAGACATCGTAGCTAGTGCGTCCGCTAACTGATTCTCCTCTCTTGGGAAGTGTTCAAAAGTTATCTCCTCGAAGTGGGGAAGCAGTGTCAGCACATACTCCTTGTAAGGAATAAGATTTGGGTGTTTCGTATCCCACTCGCCTTTGACCTGGTTGATCACGAGAGCGGAATCTCCGAAGACACTCAGAAACTTGATCCTTAAGTCAATTGCAGCTTGAAGACCCATGATACATGCCTCATACTCTACCATATTGTTGGTGCAGTTGAAACATAGTCGGGCAGTGAGTGGAGTATGAGTGCCTTTAGGGGATATGATCACAACGCCGATACCATTACCCAAAGCGTTCGAGGCTCCGTCAAAATGCATAGACCATCGGGATCCCTCCCCAGGTCCTTCATCCGACCCAGCTACTTCACAATCAGTCACTACCATGATATCCTCGTCTGGAAATTCAAAGTTCATCGACTGGTAGTCGTCCACTGCCTGGTGCGCCAAATGGTCCGCCAACACACTTCCCTTGATTGCTTTTTGAGTCGTGTACTGGATGTCATATTCCGTCAAGATCATCTGCCATCTTGCTATTCTTCCGGACAAGGCAGGCTTTTCGAATATGTACTTAATTGGATCCATTTTTGAAATCAACAGAGTAGTGTGAGTCAACATATACTGTCTCAGCCGGCGAGCAGCCCATACCAAAGCGCAGCAAGTTTTCTCGAGCAGTGAGTATCGGGTCTCACAGTCGGTAAACTTTTTGCTAAGGTAATAAATGGCGTGTTCTTTTCGGCCAGGCTCGTCATGCTGCCCCAGCACACACCCCATTGAGTTGTCAAGTACTGTCAAGTATAGTATTAGAGGTCTCCCTTCAACCGGTGGCATAAGAATGGGTGGTTCTTGGAGATACTCTTTGATCTTTTCGAAAGCGGCCTGACATTCATCGTTCCAACGTACTACTTGATCTTTCTTCAGCAGCTTGAAGATGGGTTCACAGGTAGCATTTAGATGCGAGATGAATCGGGCAATGTAATTCAACCGTCCTAGAAAGCCTCTGACTTCTTTCTCTGTCTTGGGAGTTGGCATCTCTTGTATGGCTTTCACTTTGGCAGGGTCCACTTGAATGCCTTTGTCGCTTACGACGAAGCCTAGCAATTTTCCAGATCTCACGCCAAAGGTGCACTTGTTTGGGTTCAACCTCAGCTTGTACAACTTCAGACGGTCAAACAACTTCTGTAGGTGGTCAAGGTGCTCCTCCTCAGTTTGGGACCTTGCAATCATATCGTCGACGTATACTTCTATCTCGTGATGGATCATATCATGAAATAAGGCAACCATGGCACGTTGGTAGGTTGCCCCAGCATTTTTCAACCCAAAAGGCACGACCTTGTAGCAAAAGGTGCCCCACTGAGTAACAAAAGTGGTCTTCTCCATGTCTTCAGGAGCCATCTTGATCTGATTATAACCGGAGAAGCCGTCCATGAAGGAGAAAACTTTATGCTGAGCAGTGTTGTCAACCAGAACGTCGATATGAGGCAGAGGGAAATCATCCTTAGGGCTCGCCCTGTTTAAATCCCTGTAATCAACACATATTCGGACCTTACCATCCTTTTTCGGCACTGGAACCACGTTGGCAATCCACTGAGGGTAAGAAGTCACTGCTAGAAACCCGGCATCAAATTGTTTCATAACCTCAGCTTTGATTTTCTCGGACATTTCTGGACGCATTCGGCGGACCTTCTGTTTTACCGGAGGGCAATCTTCCTTGGTAGGCAGGTGATGAACCACAATATCGGTATCCAACCCCGACATGTCTTTGTAAGACCAGGCAAAGATTTCCACATAGTCATGCAGCATCTGAATCAACCGTGGTTTCACACTGAGCTCTAGATTGGCATCAATCTTGACTTCCTTTCTGTCTGTATCAGTACCCAAATTTACCGTTTCCACGGGCTCTTCATGTGGCTGAATGGCCCTCTCTTTCTGGAGTAGCAGTCTTGCAAGTTCACCAGGCACTTCGCAATCATCTTCACCTTCGTCTTTGGCTAAGTTGATCGGATTTTCGAAGTCATAACTGGCAGTAGCAGAGTTGTTACCAGTGAGATCCAGAGTGGATTGGAACCTGGATAAATGAGTGTGTGTAAATATAGTTGTTTTGCAATATATAATAAAGAAGGAAAAGGAGCGCAAGATTTTGAAATGCAACAAACGTCCAATGTTTTGATTAATGATATATGAAAATGACATACAAAAGCCCTCACAAATGAAGCCACGGTGCCTCGGGTAAGACACCAAGCCAAAAAGTTTCAAAATATTGTCTGTTACAAATTGAAAACAAAATAGTTCATTACTGAGTGACAAAAGTAATAGGTGTGAAGTCTTTCGCAGTCCAGTTGCTTGGTCCACTGTCGGTTGTTGGGTAGATCCAGCTGTCGAATTCAGATTCCTCCATGTCGTCTTCAATAGCATTCACTCCCGGGTTGGTGATGAACACAGGAGGTCTTCCAATCTTTGCCTTACAAACATCCCTCTGAGCCTCTGTAATGAAACCTAGTCCAAACTTGTCAGTCTTTGGAGTGAAATCAGGAAGTCGGCCCCAGTTTGCACACTCACCCTTCTCAATCACAGCCCGGGCATCCTTCAAGGAAGCCATCTTCAAAGGAGGGTCTTCAATCACAATTTCAGCTGATGCCAGTGTCTGAGGCACCTCTTCAAAGTGTTGAAAGGGGGTCTCAATGAACTCCCCATCCATATCTATGTACCGGAACGAGTTGAGGTGGCTGACCATATATTCCTCCTCCCCCTGAACTGTAACAATCTTCCCTCTGACTGGGTACTTAAGCTTCTGATGTAGTGTGGAGGTCACAGCTCCAGCCTTATGGATCCATGGATGACCCATCAAACAGGAATAGGATGGTCGGATATCCATCACATAGAAAGTAGAATCAAAAACTTGAGAACCAACCCTGATTGGAATGTCAACTTCGCCATGTACCATCCTCTTGGACCCGTCAAAGGCCCGGACAACAATGTTACTAGGCTTGAGCTCTAAACCCTCACAATCCAACCTGTCTAGGGCCTTCTTGGGTAATACGTTCAATGAAGAACCGGTGTCTACCAACACATAGGCAAGAGTAGTGCCCCTGCATTCAATGGAGACATGCAGGGCATCATTATGGTTCTTACCTTTGGCAGTCAGATCGGCGTCAGAGAAGCCCAAACCGTTATCGGCAGTCAAATTGGCCACACAATCGGTAAATTGATCAGCAGACGTTTCTTGTGGCACATGGGCCGTCTTCAGGAAGGAAATCAGGGCCTTGGCATGGGCCTCTGAACACAACAACAGTGATAGCATAGAGATTTTTGATGGGGTGTGCCCCAGCTGCTCAACTACATTGAAATCACTCTTCTTAATGATCTTGAGAATCTCTTCCATCTCTTGTTGGGAAGCTTCAACAGTGGTTGTCTTTGGTGCCTCCGTTAGGGCAGGAAAATTAGTAGCAATCCCTTTGCCCCGAGCGTTAGATGACTCGGCAGCAGGGGTAGAAACTTGAACTTGATCAGGAAGGGGAACAGGCACACTTGCAGGCGTGATGGCAAGAGGTTTCTAAATAGCTGGTGGCGCAATATCTGGCGAGAACAGCCTACCACTGCGAGTAACTTTGGCAGGCCCGGTGATGTTACTGACGCCGGTACTTGTATCGAGCTCTTGTTTAACTCCAAGCATATAAACATCTGCCCCATAGTGCCAAGGGACAGCTTTGTCGGATGTATAAGGGAGGGGCCCCGGAACAGTGATGATGACAGGAGCAATCTTCTGAGTGGACATGATTTTGACAGGCTTCTTTGAAGGAGCCTTAGGAGGGTTGTTGAAAATAGTGACAATATAAACTTCTTCAGTAGGGGTAGCAGGAACGACAATCTTCTCGAACAAGATTTCTTTGCTATCCAACAGGCTTTGGATACCTGATTTCAGCAACGGACAACCAGCAGGTGAAACAACACATAAATGGCAACCTTTGCTACATCCCGGAAATAAACCGGCTAGCAACAGGTTCCTCTTGACAGTCAATAATGGAGTAACAATCTCTTCCACGGAGGCTACATACTGGTCTTCTTCCACAGCATTCACTCCATGCTGGGGCATGGGAGCAGTAACAACATTGGGCCTTTCGGGCGCCTCAAACTGTATTTCTTTAGCATCAATAAGGTCCTGAACCTTATTCCTCAGAGCCCAGCAATCATCCGTAGTATGCCCCGGGCTATCAGAGTGATAAGCGCAACGGGAGTTGGGGTTGTACTTTGGAGAAGATGTGTTCACTACCTTCGGAGCTTCTTTGACAGTTACCAGATTGGTTGACAGTAGTTGCGGCAAAATCTGAGACAGGGTCATGCTGATTCGAGTGTACTGCCTTTTAGGTACTCTCACCCCTTGGTTGGTTAAATTGATGAGGAGAAGCAGCAGGCTTTGAGATTACCAACGCATTGACAGCTTGGCGGCGTTCCGGCTTAATTTGTCTTCTGGGACCATAAACCGCACTGGCTTCCTTCTTGAAGGGCTTCTTTTCAGTACTCGCGGAGGCACCTTTCTGTATCTTCCCCGACTTGATACCAGCTTCTATCCTCTCACCGGTTAAGATCAGGTCTGTGAACCCAGTAGAAGAATTTCCAATCAGATGGTTGAAGAACGGACCAGACAGGGTCCCTAGGAACATGTCAACAAGCTCACGGTCAGTCAAAGGTGGCTGCACCCTGCCAGCCAGGTCTCTCCACTTTTGCGCATACTCCTTGAATCCTTCGCTCGTCCCCAGTGACATACCCTGGAGTTGGGTACGCGTGGGAGAGAGGTCAGAATTGTACTGATACTGTTTATAAAATGCGGTAGCCAAGTCCTCCCAGTTTCGGATACTGGCTCCATCCAACTGATAGAACCATTCGAGTTGAGCCCCTAAAAGGCTATCCTGAAAGAAATGGATCCATAGGTTCTTGTCTGCAGTGTAAGGTTGGATCTTCCTTACATATGATCTGAGATGCATCTTCGGGCAGGACAGCCCTTCATACCTTGCAAAAACTGGCACTTTGAACTTCGGGGGGATGACAATTCCAGCAACTAACCCCAAATCTTCGAAATCTAAGTCGGGAACTCTCTGCAGCTCCATAGCTGCCAACCTGTCTTCCAAGCCCTTGTACTTGTCGTCGGCGGGCGGGTATTGTTGCTCAGAGTAGTCTTCGTCCTCTTCAGCCTCCTCTTCTTCAACTTCGGATTCGGAAGGTACCGCATCCGCATTCCCTTTACTGGTTCCCTCTTCAGATGTAGGGGAAATTCAAGCACTCTTCTGGCTTCACCCTCAAACCTTCTTCCTAGGGTAGCCACCCCGACTCTTTTCTTCTTCTTTTTCACTTGCTCTTTGTTCCCCACCAGGGCCTTTAGATCCTCTTGACCCTTTGCCAAGGTCATCAGGAGATGTTGAAACTGTGAGTTTTGAGACTGCAAGTCCTTGACCGTCTGTTCGAGATCCATCTTACTGAAATAAACAGCAGAAGGATAAGGAAACCTGGTGTGGAGACCTGCTTATACGCATGATGAATGATATGTTTGTTTATGCAATGCATTCAAGGATTTAGAAAATTCAAAATTGTTGCAAACAAAAAGAATGCACGTCATATTAATAAGAAGAAATTTGTCAGTACATAAATGCCCCATGGGCCAAATATTACAAAAAACTTCTCAAGGTAAAAAGACGTTACGCATCCTCTTTGATGCGATGTAGGTGTTGAGGGTCTCTTCCTCATGGACTCGGCGGGTAAGCTCCAAAACCTTCTTCTCACTGGCGTAGAAGCTGGCTTCAAAAGTATTCTTTTCTTCCTTGAGTTGGATCCAACTCTTCTGCATCTCCTCCCACGATGTAGGCATGTCAAGATATAGGATGGTGTAGGGAACCTCTCCTTCCTTAACGGGCTCTTTAATCACAGGGAGAACATGAGGGTAAGGCATCATCAGACTCTGGGCTCGGGTTCGTACCCACTTGAGATAAGGCTCAAGAGGGATGGAGTTCTTGTGTCCCAGCGTCTTGATGTCTACCTTGTTAGGCATCCTCCAAGCTCTGATGAATCTTTGGCGAAGTCCTTGCGCATCGTTGTCGAAGTTAAAAACTAGGTCAGGAATCAACATGTCGTGAGGGCCATCCCTCCGTGCATATCCAAATTGTCTCAAAGCTAGACAAGGGTTGTAGTTAATGCCTCCTCTAATGCCAAGTAATGGAACATTAGGGAACTCTCCACAACGATCGACAATGATGACATTTTCTCTGGACCGAGAACACCAATGTACATCAGAGTGAGTGAGGGTCATCAACCGTTGTGACCATCTTAAGCCTTGGTCATTCTTCAAGACAGATTGTGGAAGGTGCGAAATAAACCACCTTGCAAGGAGAGGAGTACAGCACATGAGAACACCCCTCTTTCTCATTGTTCGTGTGTAAAATGAGTGAAGAATGTCCCCAAGCAATGTTGGTATTGGATTTCTGGATAAGAAGATCTTGCCGGCGTTGACATCTACAAGCTGGTCAGGATTTGGGAACAGGACCAACCCATAAATGAGGAGTGCCACAATTTCTTCAAAGTCTTGTAGATCCAATGAATTCCAACACTCTTGTGCCTTCTCAAACAAGAATTTTGCCAAGAAGCCTTTGACACCGCTTCTAGTTTCCCAATGCCCCTTGATGTCAGATGGTTGCAAGTGTAGTGCTTGAGCAACATCTTCAGGCTTTGGTTCTTTTTTCGTACCGTTGTAGGGTAGTTGATTAAGAATAAGAATTCTCAGGAGTTGAGAAAATTCCTCCAAAATGGGCCCCAATTAGTAGTCGGGGAAAGTGAAACAGTGGTGAAGGGGGTCAAAGAACTGGAACAACACCTTTACCATGTCCTCTTCAATTCTAGTGTTGACTAGGCTGAGCAGTCTACCATGTCTTTCACTGAAGGGAGAGCTTTCGGGAATTCTGGATGTGAGCTCCTTGAGTTGAGGAGGGATTCTCACAAGGTTGACTTGGATAGTTTTCCTGCGAAGAATTTCCCTGACCTACAAAATAAGAACAAAGATGAAGATCTAAACCCTTGAAGTGGTTAGTGAATGCATATGATGCTTTATGATGGTCATGATGTATGCATAAAACACATGTACAAGCAAATCACACAAAACCCTAGTTTCAGGCTTGCATGAGGTTTCATAGGTAAGTACCCTATTGAGTGAAGTTGGCTTAAAAACCTGTCCTATAAATAGTAACCGGGTTCTAAGGAGCTCAATATCATTGGATTGTTTTCCATGTTCATTGTTTTGGTTTAGCCACTTAACTAGCGACCAAAATATTCCATGAAAACAACCCTCAATGAGTGTAGTATAGAGTATCTACCAACTTCGGACTGCACCAAAGCCGGTCATCTCACTACCCCTAATGAAAGGCCAAGATGGTCAAGTAAGGTTCTAGGTCATTAGTGCTTAGTGACATCACTCAGCGGCCCCGTAGTCTCCTTGATTGAACTCAAGGGTTACCGGTACTCACAAATATGTCGCACTAATATAGCTATTGCTTCAACCGTGTCGGTATACCCCGCACAGTTTCCACAACGTATTGCTATCTATGAATGTTTCCCCAAATCCGGGTGTAGTATTTCAAGCCCAAACAAGAGAACCAAGTTATAAAGCAATCAAAGCAAACAATTAATCATGCAAGAGGGTGATCTAAGCCCTAAGGTTACTCCACTTTTAAAGTTTCCCCAACAGAGTCGCCAGTTCTGTGATACGGTGGGAGAACTGACTTGGGTTTTGCGTTTGTTTTCGCAAATGTTTCGGTTGAGTAAGAGTCGCCACCGACTTTTTATTTTATCCTAAGGAAAGGTTAAAAAGCACAGCAAAAACCTTTGAGATGTTTTCTTGGGTTCGGGGAGTAGATTATAGAAAGGGAAGGTATTAGCACCCTTTCTATCCATGGTTATCCATGGACTCTTAGTTACTTGCTTAGATCACTTGCCTTTGATTTTCAATTGTTTGAAACGGTGCTTTGTGTGTGTTTTTGAAAATGTTTTGAAAAAGAGGCCAATGTGGTGGCAACCTTTGTAATGATCCATGTTTGAATGTATACAAAGGTGTATGTCTTTTGAAAAGTTTTCAATGTTTTTAAAAGTGTTGTGGAGTGTGGTTTTGAAAAGTAGGCAAGTGGTTTTTTGCAAGTTTGATCAAGTAACTAAGAGTTGTCTACCCTAAATTTCTCAAAGATCTTTCCTATGTTTTAACCCTTTTAACAGTATTGTTCCACCATTGTATTTGGTGGACAATCTTGTGTTAGGATGTTAACGGGACGGGCGCGGGTCATCGTTTAGACCATGATTGCAATGGTGCCAAGTGTCTTTGGCAACTTTTTCCTTTAAGGGACTTGATCATTTTTAGGCAACTTTCGAAAGCGTCATCGAGGGACTATGATCATTTGAAATTGTTTTGTTTTGCCAAAAACACTCAACATGCAACATGGCCCATTATTGAAGGCAACAAGTGGAGTAACCCTAGGGGTGCAAGTGTGATTAGTGTTGTCCATTTTCATGCTTTTTGTCTTTGAATTAGGTCAAACTATTTTTTTGGTTGATTTTTTTTGCATACAAAACCCTAAGTCTATCATGGCATATTTAGAAAGCTTTAAAGTGCGGAATTTAAAGTCCTAAATTATTACAACATGATTATGGGATGGGGGGTACAAATGTTCAAATGGGGGATATTTAGCAAGAAATTAAATCTAAACTATTACATCCAAATTGAATATACAAATTATTTAATATACAATAATTAAATAAAAATACAATAAATATGCAAGATGCAAAAAATGATTTTTATATGTATGTAAAAGGTATTTTTTATGTGTCAAATAAACAAAAATAAAAAAGGATTAATTTTTGGATTTTTTATGGTTTTAGGGCAAAACCCTAATTTTGCAAATAAAAGGTATTTATTATGTATTATATGCAATATTTATTGATTATGTACAAAAAATAAATAAAAAGAAAGTATATTGTAAAAAAGTGATTTTTGAGGTCAAATATTAATAAAAATAAAAAATGTATTATTTTTGTATTTTATCCTAAATATCCTAATAATTATATAAGTATTTGTAATATATATTAAATATATTAAATATATACAAAAATAAAATATTTATTATTTACAAAAAAAAAGTATATTTTTTAGAAAATATTTTCAAAAGATAAAATAAAATAAAATCAGAACATAAAATATATTTTGTATTATTTTTGTATTTTGAATAAAAGGCAATATGTTTATTTATTTACATAGAAACTAAATGAAACAAAATAAATACCAAATAAAATGCAAAAAATGTGAGAAAAATATTTTTAATGTTTTTTCATGTTTGGATAAAAATATAAAGTCAAAATCAAAAGGAAAAAATTAAAAATGACAAATATATTATGCAATGGGCCAGGGGGGTGTATGTGTAAAATGAGGGTGTGAACAGAAAAGCAATCTCAGGCCCAGCCCAAGAGGAGTTGTCTTCAACCTCCACCATCCTTGAACAACAAAACGCACGTTTCTTTGCTTGATTCAAACATCCTGATTCTTTGATTTTTAACAAAAACTTACAACATCAAAAATGTAGGGCATCAAACCACGAATCCATACATATAAAGAACTTGATCTAACTCTGAGAAATGAGAGAGAATTTCTTCTCCCCTAATTCCTGACCTAACTTTTTTCTAATGTTTAGGTTCAAAATACTCTTAGCACACACAATATAAATGAAAAGTAACTATATGGATGGCTTCAGGACTATGATTAGAACATGCTTTCTTTACAAACTTAAGCCTAACTATGCCTGGATAGAGAGATAGAAGTTCAAAAACTTACCTGTTCAGTTTGAATCGTGTATGACAATGGAGGTACTTTCAATGCAATGTGAGGACTTGTAGAACTTGCTTGAGGTCCAGGGATGCTTCCTCTATGCTTAGCTTGCTTTGAATCTTGCTGAATCGAGCTACAGAAGTTAACCTGCACAGATGAAAAATGAAAATGGCACACTTGGCTATGGCTGTTACAGTTCTAGTTCGATGCTTGGAATAGTTTGT
Organism: Vicia faba; assembly: GCA_948472305.1. Lineage (NCBI taxonomy): Eukaryota > Viridiplantae > Streptophyta > Magnoliopsida > Fabales > Fabaceae > Vicia > Vicia faba. Next base: position 987,176,388 of record OX451738.1, read on the forward strand.
ATGGATGTTATGGAGTGTGTATGAACTGGTTTTGGCCAAGGCGCACGAGTGGATTGAGTTGTGGACCTCAATCTGCAGCAGGTGCCCTGTTTTTGCAAGAGGATGGTGTTTCTGTGTTTGGGGAGGTATTGAAGATGGTTGGCTCGTGTTTCAAGTCAGGTTTGATGTTTGGAATTTGCTCAAGAAGTTTGCTTAGGCTTGTGTTGACAGGAAATGGAGTTGTTGTTGTGTTTGCAAAGTTGCCTCTATCTTAAGTCAAAAATGCCAAGTTGAGTTATAGGCTACCACAGGCCCCTCAAGTATGCTGCAAATGTTAGTCTTGATCAGTGGGATATGTCCATGCCTTTGTGCCTCAGAGATTTGCTTTGTACTTCTTAGATTTGTGTTTGACATAAAGTTGTGCTTTACAAGAATGGATAACTTGCTTTTTCTAATTATGGATTAAACTTCCATGTAATGACCAAATGAGCAAAATAATGCTAGAACACAATGGATTGGCATTTAATTATTGAGTGTGGATGAGATAAAAGGCATGTAATCTAGTTGTGCAAGCTGAGTTCAAAAATGCCTAAGTTATGAACATGCATTTGGTCATGAATCAAAGTGACTTTTGCCCATATTGTCAAATTCGATTCTCCCTAACCACAAGGGTGTTTGAGAAGTTCTTGGACAATTTGGAAAGCTTGGAATGTGTACTACAATCCATCTTTGTAATGCAAGTTGAGATTCCAAGTGGAAGCATGTGAAAAATGGCCATGAAGTTAGGCAAAAATCCTGCCTAGAAAAGGTCAAAATTTTTCTAAGTTAAGAATGTTTTGCACCCTTGTTCCAAAATCATAACTTGAGCTACAAGCTTCTTTTGAGGAAACTTTGTGAATAAAAGTTGTAGATTTTGCAATGGAATATAACTTTCATGTTTTGAGTTTTGTTTGAATCCAAATGTAACTTGATGAAAAAATGGGACAAAGTTAGGAAAAAATTGGGAATTTTCATAACTTAGAAAATTTCTAAGTTATGAAAATTCTTCATTTTAAACCCTAATTTGTAATTTTTGGTTTCTTGATGAATAAGTTTCATAATTTGACATGTCTTGATGAAAAATGAATCTTGACACTTGATTTTGACTAAAAAGTCAAAGTTTGACTTTTCAGTATACAGTCAAATTTGGCTCAGTTGACTGGAAAATTCATCTGTCAATCTTGTGCATTTGGGATCTTTTGAACTTGTTGAATATGTCAAGACAATGCCATTGAGTCCTTGAGTCCATACGTGAGCTTTGTTTGCCATTGGCTAGGTCAAACAGTCAAAAATTGCCTTTGTGCAGTCAAAACCCTAAAAATGACCATTTTGCCCTTTTGGTGATCTGATCAAATTTCTTGTGGAATTGTGATCCAAACTTGACCAAATGGTCCATATGAGTTAATAATGTTGATGTGGGCCAAAAATCATGAGGTTTGACTGTCAATTGACCACAGTTGACTTTTTCCCCAATACAGCTGATTTCTAGGTCAACTGTCCAATTGACTGGGCAAAGATTGGAATCAAGTCTTGAAACTTGATATGGATAAACTTGTGAGTTCAATATGAAGCATGAAAGTCATCTTGGGAATTTTAGGTTAAAACATCTTTGTGCAAACTCAAACCCTAATTTGGGTCAACAGTGCAAGAAGGAGTCTTGAGCAGAGCAAACCCTAACTTGATCTTGAGCTCCAAGGGTCTTGTGATGAGAAAATGTTGAGGAAATGGGAGGGAAAATTTTGGGGTACAACACTCATCATTTTTAAAATTGCTTTTGTGTGTTTGATTTGAAAAAGTTTTTGTTTTACTTCGATTTAACCCTTGCTTCTATCTTCAAGAGTGTTACGAAGTTGTTTTGAAAACTTTGTTTGAAAAAGTGTTTCGTGTGAAAAAGTTTGATTTGAGCAAGTACCTACTAGCATCTACCTACTCGAAAAAAGAATTGTTCTATGTCTGTTTCCTTTAGACAGCGTTATCCTACTATTAGTGAGTAGGTAGCATCGTCGTTGGAGTTGTAAGGGTCAATTCGAAAGGGACGTACGATCACTAAAGAAATGGTAGGACGTTTTAGTAATAAACCTAATGTCTTAAGATCAATATTCGAGGAAACATATCCGAGGAAACTTTTCTGAATGGGACATTTGATCTTTTGTTTAGACAAGAGGGCGACCACTAAAATACCCTATACTTAATGATCGTTAACCGAAGGCAACCGAAGTGAGAGTATACCCTAGGAGTGCGCATGTGCGAGTGATTCAATTTCAAGTTATTATCTTTGCGCATTTAGGGTTTGCTAACCGTTTTAAAGTTTACATACAGTCTTGTCATGCAACCCTATTACCATACATCTAACAGTTAATATTTTGCGGAAATTAAAATGCGGAAAATAAAGCTAAGCTATTACAAGGCTTCGGGTATTAATTACATAGCCAAAAAACCCACTAAAACGATAAATAAACGAAAAAAAAGATCCTAATTAATCTATTACATCCTGTGAGCAATTACATCAATATTATAAAAAATAAATAAACGCGGGCGAGGAATTAAGAACGAGAAAAGTTTGGGTTTTGACCCCGTCTAACCTAATTACAAGAAAAAAACATTTTTTTGGTTGTTTTTGATTATTTTAAGAAAATAGTTTAAATTAAATATGTACAAACTTAATTACTTAATTAAATTAAATTAAAGAAAATAATTTACATTTGACCTATTTTTGTATTTTGTGATTTTTTAAGAAAAGAGAAATAAAAATTAAATTAAACAAACCCTAATTCTTCTATTTGATTTTAATTTATTTACAAAGGAAATTAAAGTTACCTAATAAATTAAATTAACTAACTAAATTAATTTTTTATAAAAAATAAAATCTAAATCTACTTTTGATGAAAACTTGATTTTTTATGATTTTTTTGATAAAAAAGGAATTAATTTTTATGTTAATAAAATAATTAAATAAATCAAATATAAATGAAAAGGAAAAGAATATGGGCCTGTAATTAGAAATTGGGGGGGGGGGTGTGAATATTAGCTTCTGGGCCCAAAACAAGTTGACCCACGTTTGACTTCCATGTTCCCCTGCTGTGCATTGGCCAAGCCTTTTGGTAGACCCTCATGTAATGGCCTTCAGATCTGGATGATAGGTAATCTGATGGTTAGGAGATGATGATCCATGGTGGTCTTCACACCTATGTGCGCGCCTGATTAAGCAAATCAAAATAATATGAAACATGGGGGGACCTGGGATTCGAACCCAGGTCCTATGGCCTTTTCCACTGCCTTATTACCAACTGAGCTGTGTGCGCGTGTTGTACATAGAATAACAATAATTGATAATATATAATAATGCAAGTTAGTGGGGGGAAAATAAAAAATGCACCAGAATTCAAATGATCAAATGGGAAGGTGCCACGTCTTCGTCCCCAACCTCTCTCGGTTGGTAAAAGATCACTGACTTTTACCTACGGACAAATGTCCGTAGCTATATGCCAACGACTTTCCAAAATCCTCCACAGGCACGATAAATGGAATCTAAAGCCATGAATCAAACCGCCTTGGCCTGCTGAGCATTATGGTGCCCTTCTTGTGGACCAATTTTGCATGTATAGAAAGACCCTAAAACAAGACCAAGAACCCTAGCAATGGTGAATTTCAATATAGCTTCCAAAATTGCAATTAAATGGTGCCGTTAGCTTGCAAACATGCTAGGGATTACAAATATGCTATTAAAACATGATAAATATGCATGAATAATGGAATACGATTTCAAGAAAAATGCCAAACCGTGAGGGTCATGGAGATGAATTCTAGGCACTAGCACGCTTGTTTCTGATTGGTATATGTTCCTTGCACTCCCAGGAAGTGAATGGGATGGCTTATGAGTCTTGAAAACGTCTGGAAGTGTGGAATCAGATCACCACTTTCTTTGAATTTTTTCAAGTTTGGTTCTACCTTTTGACGCCTTAAAACCTTGTTGTTTTTTGCTGCAATTGTACACTATATACCAAGGGACGAATTAGGGTTACAAATATGCCTTCAATCTTTGTCCATTATGATTTTTGACCTTGATTTGATTTCCATGAAATTCTTTCCAAAATAGGCCAAAATCAATCTTTTTGTGCCCACCTATGCTTTGCACGATTTGATTCACTTGCTAGCTGTATATGGGACCTGAAATGTGCACAAGATCTTGAAGTTTGAATGATTTGGATATTTTCATGATTTGTTTTGATTTAAATTGATTTAATTGAAATAAAAAACCAAAATAAATAGCAAAAATAAGATAAAGACAAATGGAAAGGGCTAGGGCTCGTGGGCCATGCTACCAACTTAAAACAAGTGCAAAAAGTTAGGCCCATTTAACAAAAATTGCAATTTGAGGCACTTTTGACTTTGGCAATTTTGCAAAAAAGGTCAACTTCACCAATGCATAACTTCTTCAATTTTGACTCTTTGAAGGTGTTCTTGGACTTTTTGGAAAGCATGAGATGTCCTCTAAGCAACCCTTTTGGTCTCATCTCAATTGAGTTTTCCATGTTCATGTGTGAAGCTTTGACAAAAAAGGTGTTTTTGTTGACTTTTCAAAATGACCTATAATGTCCAAATTCATAACTTCTTGTGAGTGCATATTTTAAACTTGGGAGCTGAAGATGAATTGTATAGAATTTCATCCTCTACAAAATGAGCTTTGGATGGGTCATTTCTCATAAAGTATGAGAAAGTTATGCTTGGTCAAAGTTGAGTTGACTTTTCCTACAAAACCCTAATTTAGCAACTTTTGGGTTTTGATGAATTGTGAGCAATCCTTGATGAATCATGATCAACCGTTGATAAAATGATGAATAATACTTCAAAATTAGGATGTTGACCAAAAATATTGAAGTTTGACGGTATGTGGGCCACAATTGACTTTTGCCCTAGCACAGTCGATTTTTAGGCCTTTGAGCAATTGACTGAGCAAACTTTCTCTATAGGGCTTGAAATTTGACATGGATGTTCTTCAGAACATATTAGGATAATATTTAGCATTTGTGATCCCTTGGACTCAAGTATCTTGATGCAACATGAAACCCTAATTTGAGGTAGACTGCCTTAGGAGAGAGTTTGTCAGATCAACACTTCGACTTCCTTGAGCAATTTGAAGACCTTACTTGAAATGTATTGAGAAATATAAGAGGGAAAATTTTGGGGTACAAAAATGTCCTACAACCATTGGTGGATCTCATCCCTTGACCATAGCTTTCCAAGCCTTGTTGTCCACGAATTTGATAAAAGCCACCATACAAACTTTCCAATAGTTATAGTTTGTTCCGTCGAGGATGGGTGGTCTGTTCATAAATACTCATTCTTTGTCCATTGTACCAGAAAGTATCTTCCTTGAACCTCACCCAGAGTCAGAGTAGGATGCCTTCTCTGGTACCAATTGAAATTCTGGTATTCAGATCTCAGATGTCCTAAAAGATGTCGATACACCTTTCTCTGAACAAACACACAATGACAAGATAAATGATAAAAAAAGTGTAGAAAAGTAAAGAACACACATGATTGTTAACCCAGTTTGGTGTACACTAACACCCACTCTGAGGGATACCAAACCAGGGATCAAGTTAACTAAAATAGTACCAACTCGAAGCTAAAATCCCCATTCATAACTTCTCACTTAATCACTACCCTTGCTTAACTTCTACCTAAGACTCACCTAGATATGGGATCCTTCTCAAATCCCTTTCAATCACTGCCTAGTGATTGACCAATTCTAAACACTTAGAAAACAATATATAAGTCACGCTTTAAAGACACACAATCATTCACTGCTTAAAAGCTTTGGAATGACTGAGAGAACTTATAACTCAAAAAACAATCCTACTCGTTCATCAATATGATAACCGAGAGGCTCACAACAAACACACAAACCTTAACACAAAACAATGTAAGTTCGACTCTTGCACTAGGGTTGAAGCCCTCTATTTATAATCTTCAATGAATAGGATTTGGGCTTCACATATGCAGCTGGATATGATAGAGGCGTTGCAGAATTATCTCCTCAAATATGGGACATCAATCATTAGTTTCCTCAATTATCTCCATAATTAGAAGCTAACAATTCTCCTTGAAATCAGCTTGAATCTTTTTAAATCTTCAAGCCATGCACCACATAGGATAGATAATTTATTACAGAATATTCTGCACCTGTAACAAACCAAAAAATCCAACAGTCCAGTTGTACAAATTCACGATGTTGAAAGAACCAACATAAGACATCGCATTCGACGTGTTGCTCCAGTTGATAGAACATATTCATTCGATATGTCTAAGCTAAGTTAGTTTTATGAAACATAATGCCAATCACAACAAATAGAGAAATAACATTCATGAAATTGCTTTTTGGTGATTGAATCAATTTGATAAAATATTGACATGTTTTGTGGTTAAATTGATGCAATTGATGTCATAGAATGATTGGGATTATTGTATATTATGTGTGTTAAAATGATTAAAATGATAAACCTAGTTTTAATTGCAATTTTAGGGTTTTGGGGTTGAAAATAATTATTTTCGTGTTTTGGAAAAATAGCAGAAAAATAAGGGCTCTGGTCTAGTGAAGTAACTGGTTACTTAAATTGGAGTAACCAGTTACCTGGCAAAATTTTGAAAATAATGGGCCACTGTTTTGTGAAGTAATCGATTACTGGTTTTAAAGTAACCAATGTAATTTTTTCCTGGCAGAGGCGTATAAAGGTTGAAGTAACCGGTTACTGGTTTTGAAGTAATCGGTTACCAGGACAAAAACTGTTTTGTTGAAAAACTTTAAAAATCCATAACTTCTGACTCGGGTGTATGTTTGACGCACCGTTTGAACCTATGGGAAGCTAGAAATATTTTCTTTCATATAAAAATAATTTCAAACACATAGTATGATTATTTGTTATGGACTTATGCCCTTCTGTATGCAATTTTGCCTATTATGTTGAGATATGCATATGGAATTATGTGTGATGATGTTGTATGATGTTGTTGGGGCTGTATGATTTGTATGTTGTATTTGTCAACATATGGTGGCCTTGATGGTGTGTCACATTGATGGATGTAGATATCAATGTGTTGTTCTTTGTTGCATGATTGTGTCGCATGCATTTCATGTTGTGGACTTTAGTCTTGTTTGTTGGCTCTGATCTTAGATGGCGTGGATCAGGAGCATTGTGAACCTCATCATTTATGATGTTGGTTGACTCTGATCCTAGATGGCATGGATCAGGAGTGATGTGAATCAAATTGTTCACGATATTGTTGTCTCTAATCCTATATGGCGTGGATTCGGGAGCAATATTGGTACCACATGCATTGAGTCTGTGAGTCAGCCTCATTGCATTGCATTGTTGTTAACATTATATTTGAGTTGTATGATTGGTGTATATATTACATGTTAATGGTTGCTATGTGTGGATGATTATGTGTGATTGTATAAGCAATATGTAATATAGTTATGGTCAATTATATGAATATGTGAGATGTGGAATGTATGACTATGTGTGGTCATAATTACTGTATACTTATTATTATACATTCTCTTATATTGTTGTGATATCTCACCCTTCTGTTGGAATGATGATTTATACGACATCATGTAGATAGTCAGGAGTAATCTGAGACTGCAAGGATTGGAAGAGGTTGCTTTTCATTTTATTTTTGAGTTGGCGTCGTTGCTCTGATACACAACACCGGGGGATGGAAACTATTTTTTTGTTGTTTTAGTAATTATCTGGAGTCTTAGGAACTCCTTATGAATTTGAATACATGTTGATTTATTTTGAAGAGTTTTATTTGACTTCTAATATGATTATTTTTCTGCTACATTAATAAAATTTAATGTTGAAGACTATGCGTTGATGTTTTGGTTCACCTGTTATTTGTATTATGAATCTTATACTTAATATGAGTAGGTTTTTCTATGTTTGTGAAAATGTAGCATCCTAATTTGTTTATAACTTACTCTGATATTTATTTATTATTTTCTGAGTAGTTTGGGATGTTACAATAGTGGTACCAAAGTAGGTCGGTCCGTTCGGCCAAGTTGTTGAGTCTATAGTGTGTTGGGACAGTTGAATAGTGTAAAACAGAGAAATGGATGGAAGAAATGATGCTGCACTTGCTGCTGCTTTTTATGCTGTGCAACATCAGCCTAATGTTGGTGGGAATGATGGATCCCGTTTCTTAGAAACATTTCAGAGGAATCATCCACATGCTTTCAAATGAAGGTATGATCCTGATGGGACGCAAGCTTGGTTGAAAGAAATAGAAAGGATCTTTTGGGTCATGGACTGCTCAGAGGAATAGAAGGTGCGGTTTGGTATGCATATGCTTGTAGAGGAGGCTGATGACTGGTGGGTTGGCATCCATCATAGGCTACAAGTAACATGTGAAGTTATTACTTAGGCAGTGTTCAACAGATAATTTTTGAGGAAGTATTTTCCAGAGGATGTGCACGGAAAGAAGGAGATTAAATTCCTAGAGTTGAAACAAGGGAATTTATCTGTGATTGAGTATGCTTCTAAGTTCATGGAACTAGCGAAGTTCTATCCACATTATAGTGAAGCGACTGCTAAATTCTCGAAGTGTGTCAAGTTTGAGACTGGGTTGCGTCCAGAGATCAAACAGGTGATTGGGTATCAACAGATTCGTAGATTTCCATTATTGGTGAACAACTGCATAATTTATAAAGAGGATAGACAGGCTCATTACAATATTATGAGCAAGAGGAAAGGCAAGCTGCATCAGAATTGTGGGAAGCCTTACAATACTTCAGCTGACAAGGGCAAACCAAAAGTTGTTGATGGTAAGAGGCCAAGTAGGAGAGGTGCTCCTGCTAACCTTAGGTGTTTCAAATGCGGTGAGCTTGGACATCAAATCATCGAATGTTCGAGCGATATAAAGAAGTGTTTCTGTTGCGGTAAAACTGGGCATGGGATGGATGATTGCAAATAAAAGGCGACAATATGTTTCAACCATGGTGAAGAGGTACATATCAGTACTCAATGTTAGAAGCCAAAGCAAGCTCAGTCCAGAGGGAAAGTAATTGATTCAGCAGGAAATTAGACATCAAGTGAAGACTGGCTTATCAGAGGTATATGTTTCATTAATAGTACTCCTTTAATCACTATTATTGATACTGGTGCTACGCATTCTTTTATTGCTGATGATTGTGTAAGAAGGTTAAATCTTGTGTTGTCTTCTATGAATGGGGAGATGGTTATCGATACTCCACTAAGGGATTAGTGACTACTTCTCTAGTATGCTTGAAATCTACTTTGTCAATCTTTAACAGAGATTTTGTTATGGATCTAGTTTGTTTTTCATTGAGTGGTCTGGATGTGATCTTAGGTATGAACTGGTTGGAATCCAATTATGTTCATATCAATTGCTACAACAAATATGTGTGGTATCTTTCTCCTGGTGAGGAGGAAGAAGCTGGTTTCTTATCTGCTAGGAAGTTGAATGAATTTATGTAGGATGAAGGTCGGGTGTATTCGTTAATTTCATATTTGTCTATTGAAAACCAAGCCGTGATTGATGAGTTGCAGGTGGTGCGCGATTTTCCCGAATTTTTCCAGATGATATTTCATATGTGCCACCAGAAATAGAGGTAGAGTTTTTAATTGATCTTGTTCCTGGTACCAGGCCCGTTTCTATGGAACCATACATGATGTTGGCATCTGAGTTAGCCGAGTTGAAGAAATAATTAGAAGACTTGCTTGAAAAGAAACTCGTGAGACCAAGTGTATCGCCTTGGGGAGCTCCGGTGTTGCTAGTGAAAAAGAAAGGCGGTAGTATGAGATTGTGTGTAGATTGTCGACAACTGAATAAAGTGATAATAAAAAACAAGTATCCACTTCCGAGAATAGACGGCTTGATGTATCAATTAGTGGGTGCGCGTATGTTTATCAAAATTGACTTGAAGTCGGGTTACCATCCAATTCGAGTAAAAGACGATGATATTCAGAAGACAACTTTCAGGACTTGGTATGGACACTATGAGTATTTGGTGATGCCATTAAGCTTTTCTAATGCACCAGGTGTATTCATGGAATATATGAACAAAATCTTTCATCAGTATCTGGACAAACTCATGGTGGTCTTTATTGATGATATTTTGGTTTATTCTAAGTTAGAATTAGAGCATGTTGCGCATTTGCGAATTGTATTGCAAGTGTTGAAAGAGAAGAAATTATATGCGAAGTTGTCGAAGTGCGAGTTTTGGTTAAAAAAAGGTGAGTTTTCTTGGAAAGTTATTTTAGGTGATGGTATTGTTGTAGATCCATCTATAGTAGATGCAGTGTTGAAGTGGGAAGCTCTAAAATTAGTATAGAGATTAGAAGCTTTTTGGGATTGGCTGGTTATCATAGAAGATTTATCGAGGGCTTTTCTAAGTTAGCACTTATGTTGGCTCAACTGACTTGCAAAGGTAAAACATTTGTGTGGGATGTTCAATGTGAGGAAAGTTTGACAGATCTGAAGAAGAAATTGATGACAACTTCGATTTTGATATTACATAACCCAGAAGAATCTTTTGTTGTGTATCTTGATGCATCTAAGTTGGGTTTAGGTGGTGTGCTTATGCATAATGACAAAGTGGTAGCTTATGCATCGAGGCAATTGAAGATTCATGAACGGAATTATCCTACTCATGATTTAAAACTAGTTGCAGTAGTGTTTATTCTAAGGATTTAGAGGCATTACCTTTATGGCTCAAGGTTTGAAGTATTCAATGATCACAAGAGTTTGAAGTACTTGTTTTACCAGAAGGAATTGAACATGAGGCAACGAAGGTGGTTAGAAATGTTAAAGGATTATGACTCTGGCTTGAATTACCATCCAGGTAAATTTAATTTTGTAGAAGATGCCTTGAGTAAAAAATATTTGCATATGTATGCTATGATGGTTAGAAAACTAGAATTGATTGAGCAATTCAGAGATATGAACTTACTCTGTGAGTTGACAGCACAAAGTGTGATGATGGGTATGTTGAAGATTAACAATGATTTTCTAAATAATATTAAAGAAGCTCATAAATTAGATGTAAAGTTGGTAGACGTGATGGTTGGGAGTAATCACTCTAAAGAGATTGATTTTAAAGTGGACATGCAAGGTGTGTTGAGATTCTGCGACAAAATTTGTATTCCTGATGACTCTAAGTTGAAAAAGATGATTCTGGAAGAAAGTCATATAAGCAGTTTGAGTATCCATATGGGAGCTGCTAAAATGTGCCAAGACTTGAAGAAGTTATTTTGGTGGCCTGGATTGAAACACGATATGGCAAAGTTTGTGTATGCGTGTTTGACTTGTCAGAAGTCGAAAGTCCAACATCAGAAGCCTGAAAGATTAATGAAATTGTTAGATGTTCCAGAATGGAAGTGGGATAGTTTATCGATGGATTTTGTGATGGGTTTGTCGAGTACTCTAAGAGGGCATGATACAATATGGGTGATCATTGATAGGCTGGCGAAATCCACTTAATTCATTCCGATTAATATCAGTTTTCATGTACCTAAGTTGGCAGAGATTTTTATCTACGTGATTGTGAAGTTGCATGGGGTTCTGTCAAGTATTGTCTCTGATAGGGATATAAGGTTTACTTCTAGATTTTGGAAGATTTTGGAGGATGCGTTAGGGTCTAAGCTGAGATTGAGTTTTGCATATCATCCACAGACGGAGAGGACTATTCAGTTGTTGGAGGTTTTGTTGAGAGCTTGTGATCTTGAGCAGGGAGGTACATGGGACAGTTATCTTCTACTGATAGAGTTCACTTATAATAATAGTTTTCATTATAGTATTGGAATGGCACCTTTTGAGGCATTGTATGGTCGGAGGTGTAGAACACCTTCGTGTTGGTATGAATCTGATGAGAGCGTAGTGCTTTGACCTGAGATTGTTCGGCAGATTACAGAAAAAGTGAAGTTAATTCGAGATAAGATGAAGACTTCACACAATAGACAAAAGAGTTACCATGATAATATAAGGAAGGATCTTGAGTTTCAAGAAGGAGACCATGTATTCTTGAGGGTTAGTCTGGTGACCGGTGTTGGACGTGCTTTGAAATCGAGAAAGCATACTCCTCAATTTATCGGTTCGTATCAAATTTCTGAGAAGGTGGAGACTGTTACGTATAGGGTGGCCTTGCCACCTAATCTATCAAATTTGCATGATGTGTTCCATGTTTCGCAACTCCGAAAGTATATTTTAGATCCGTCTCATGTGATTCTGATGGATGATGTGTAAGTGCGGGATAATCTTACAGTTGAGAGCATACCTGTGAGGATCGAGGATCATGAAATGAAGAAGCTGAGGGGAAAGGAAATTTCTCTCGTGAAAGTAGTTTAGGAAGGTGTTGCCGGAGAGAACGTGACATGGGAATTGGAGTGTAAGACGCGAGAGTCTTACTCGGAGTTGTTTGCATCAGGTAATTTTTAAGGACGAAAATATTCTAAGTGGGGAGAGTTGTAACACCCCGAATATTAAATTTATTATTTGATTGATTATTTGTGATTTATTTGGTGGAATATATGGGTTGATGATATTATATGTGAGGTAGTGTCAGACTATAATAGTAATGAGAATTGTTTTGAATTTAGATAGTTTAGTTGGAATTATTTAGATTTTAGAATAATTGTTTAGAATTTATTGAATAATTAAATTTAATAATATGAGTAGAAATAATGAGGGAAAAATGGTCATTTATTGAGGTTTAGTGATGGTAAGAATGGAAGACCATATTAGGGGTCTAAAGGTTATTCTAGTAAAATAAAGAATAGAGAGTGAATCGTATTATTTGGAACAATTTCACTTTGAGAGAAGTTGAAGCGTGGAAGTGAGAAAGCTAGGGCAAGAGAATTCATTGTAAGAGCCTGGGAACCTTCAATCTAAGGTAAGGGTGGGGTTCCAACTTTCTAAGGGATGGTATAATGATGGATATGTAGGGATTTTGATTCCATAGTTGTTGTGTATTTGTTCATGAAATTGCTTTTTGGTGATTGAATCAATTTGATAAAATGTTGACATGTTTTGTGGTTAAATTGTTGCAATTGATGTCATAGAATGACTGGGATTGTTGTATATTATGTGTGCGCAAATGATTGAAATGATAAACCTGATTTTAATTACAATTTTGGGGTTTTGGGCTTGAAAATAATGATTTTCGTGTTTTGGAAAAATAGCAGAAAAATAATGGCTCTGGTTCAGTGAAGTAACCGGTTACTTGAATTGGAGTAATCGGTTACCTGACAAAATTTTGAAAATACTGGGCCACTGTTTTGTGAAGTAACCGGTCACTGATTTTGAAGTAACCAATTAACTCGTGTAAATTTTTCCTGGCAGAGGCGTATAAAGGTTGAAGTAACCTGTTACTGGTTTTAAAGTAACCGGTTACTTGGGACATAAACTGTTTATTTGTAAAATATTAAAAATCCATAACTTCTGACTCGAGTGTCCGTTTGACACACCGTTTGAACCTATGGGAAGCTAAAAATATTTTCTTTCATATAGAAATAATTTTGAACACAGAGGATGATTATTTGTTGGTAAATTATTCCTTTTTGTATGAAATTTTTCCTGTTATGTTGAGATATGCGTATGGAATTATGTGTGTTGATGTTGCATGATGTTGTTGGGGTTGTATGATTTGTATGTTATACTTGTGGATAACTAGTGACCTTGATGGTGTGTCACATTGATGGATGTAGATATCAATGTGTTGTGTTTTGTTGCATGATTGTGTCACATGTATTTCATGTTATGGACTTTAGTCCTATTTTTTGGCTCTGATCCTAGATGGCGTAGATCAGGAGCATTGTGAACCGCATCGTTCACGATGTTGGTTGGCTATGATCCTAGATGGCATAGATTGGGAGCGATGTGAACCAAATTGTTCACGATATTGTTGGCTCTGATCCTAGATGGCGTGGATTCGGGAGCAATATTGGTACCATAGGAAGAGTCTATGAGTCGGCCTCATTGTATTGCATTGCATTGTTGTTAACATGATGTTTAAGTTGTATAGTTGGTGTATGTATTACATGTTGATGGTTTCTATGTGTGGATTATTATGTGTGATTGTACAAGAAATATGTAATATAGCTCTTGTCAATTATGTGAAGATGTAAGATGTGGAATGTATAACTATGTGCGATCATAATTATTGTATACTTATTACTATACATTCTCTTATATTGTTATGACATCTCACTCTTCTGTTGGAATGATGCTTTATACGACATTGTGCAGATAGTCAGGAGTAGTCTGAGGCTGTAAGGATCGGAAGAGGTTGCTCTTCATTTTATTTTCAAGCTGGCGTTGTTGCTCTGATACGTAACATCGGGGGGATGAACACTATTTATTTTGTTGTTTTAGTAATTGTTTGGAGTCTTAGGAACTACTTATGAATTTGAATACATGTTGATTTATTTTGAAGAGATTTGTTTGACTTCAAATATGATTCCTTTTCCGCTGCATTAATAAAAGTTAATGTTGAAGACTATGAGTTGAGTTTTTGATTCATTTGTTATTTGTGTTATGTATCTTATACTTAATGTGAGTAGGTTTTTATATGTTTGTAAAAATGTAGCATCCTAATTTGTTTATAACTTACTATGATATTTATTTATTATTCTCCAGGTAGTTTGGGGTGTTACAAGACCAAGGCACCAGAGGTTGAGGTCACTTTTTAGATAAAGATGAAATAGGAGTCCATCCCTACAACCACGGCCCCATGGTCATCACTGTGAGATGCAAGGACTGCAAATCTAGAGAGTCTTAATATATCAAGGAAGCTCTTTAGATATCCTCCATTGAGATGCATCTGAATGGCTTCGCCTCAACCTGTAAGACCTAAAAGCTTTCAAGGGGTCATAAGATGGGTTTTCTAAGGAGCAAGTACAAGTGGAAGGTTATATAGCGCTGAAGACTCCCTTTAGAGTGGGGGAACAAACCAAGTTGATCATGGTCATGTATCTGGTTATAGACGCTCCCTATTCTTATAACATGACTATATGGAGGATAATTTTTAATAAACTGGGTGTCGCCTTATCAACTTAATATTTGTGCATGAAATATATGGTCTATGAATGGCGGATTGGAGTCATCCAAAGAGAGCAAGAACTCGCCAAGAAGTGCTATTTGGAAATCCTAGAGATGAAAAGAATTAGAACT
This sequence comes from Vicia faba, assembly GCA_948472305.1. NCBI lineage: Eukaryota > Viridiplantae > Streptophyta > Magnoliopsida > Fabales > Fabaceae > Vicia > Vicia faba. The sequence continues at coordinate 987,191,601 of OX451738.1, forward strand.
CTAGGCCTGAACACAAAAACCTTGGGCTAGAGAGTCAAACCACTTGAAGTAGCCCTTAAGGATGGATAAGTTCCTCATCAGAAGAGCGAGAAGACAAGGGACTGAAGCCTCAGCTGAAAGGCCCTAGAAGCACTCAAACTTTTATTTTTGTTTGCTTGTTTTGTTATTTTTTTATTTAGGCAAGTATTATATCTCTGTCATTTGTAAGGACAAGTTGTTTTTCTACGGAAACATTATTTTCCCTTGTGCCTCGCATAGGTGCGGGGATTTTTAATGAGGCTCCCTGTTGTACCCCAAAATTTGCCCTCTTATTTTCTCAAGAAATCACCCTGGATCCTCAGGTTTACTTCCATCCAATCCCGAGCTTTGAATTACAAATTTTTCAAGAAAGTCGCCTGCAAGGGCAAAATAGTCATTTTTCACGTTAGAAGGTCAAACCTTGACTTTTGGACCAAAATCAAATCTCTGAAATCATATTTCATCAAGACATGTTGGAATACGAAGTTTGTATCATCAAAAAGTTCAAAAGTCAAATCTACTTTGGAAAAGCCAAATTTCTAAATACTTGGGATTTTTTCTAAGTATTTAAGAAAAATGACACTTCAGAACTTCTGAGCCAGCCTCCAGGCAGGTGCAGTCAGAAGTTGTAAACATGGTTCACCACATAGCCTTCAGTCAGAACATGGCTCTTCAGCATCTACGCAAGTTCGATCAGAGTTTGCTAGGGAAATGCAAAGAAGGTAATAAAGCGTAATACGAATCCTGAAAGCTCCTTCAGAACATGCTGGAGCCAGAAGGTAAGAGGATCAGAAGATTGGATGCTACGCTGAAGCAGAACTTCTAATCCAGAGTTTTCAAAGGTAAAAGAAGGTTACTGGAAAGCCTGGGGAATCCTTCAGAGTATGCTGAGGAAACAGGATACTAGGATCAGAAGTTGGGTTTTTCTTTTAGACTACGCTGAAATGAACTTCTGGCCCAGATTTAAGCAATGATGCAAAATCTCACATTACAGAATTTCTGATTTTGACAAATCTCATCATCATTTAATGCCCATTAATGATCACAACCACTTTTGAGTCTTTGTCCAAAGGATCTCTCCACGTGTAGTGTAGAAATACTTTTGTACAGGATTAGGTAAGGATCCATGCGCTACCTTTTTGCTTGTGGGTTCACTTTTCCTTAATCTCTGCTTGCTAATCCAGCCTAAGCTAAAAAATTGTCAACTATCACACCTTTTTTTGGAATTTGCTTCAAGAGCAAGTCAACATCTAGCGTATGATGTTGGCGCTACTTGACATTTCAAACAACACAAAACTTTGCCTATAAATAGAACACCATTGGTCACTGAGAAAGGGTCCAGAAAAAATTGGTGAAAGAGGTCAAAATTTTGAGAAAGAAAAGCCTTGAATCCATGCCAAAATTCCCAGAGTTCCAAGAACTGTAAACACAACACATAAATCTTTGTTAACTTTTGATTCCTTGCATTCAAAACTCCACTTGTTCTCAATTATTTCTTGACTAAAAAAAAACATTCATACAGTTTTTGATCCACACGTTGAAAACTGCCTAAACTTCTGTGTTCATATTGCTACACATTTTCCATCCATCCACTCAAAGAAATCAGAACATCACCTCCTTTCCATCCCCAGAAGTTGAAAACTTTCAACTTGTTGAGTACGTGAAGAAGCTGTGTAGAGCATCATCAGAGTTGAGGTTAACTCCGATTCACATAACTTCTTCCAGCGGCAAGGTAAGTTTCTGCTGACCCTCACCATATTACTTAAGTATTATGAGATCTACATGCTCAGATATAATGTAGATATCAGGTTTTTGGTGTCATACATATTCTGAAATTTCATGCATTTTGTCTGCCTAAGTAGGGAATAAATCAGTTCAGAGCTTCTTGAAGAAACTAGAACTCAGAGTTAAGATTAGTAAATACATGCTCGCCTCTGATTTATAGTTATGATATTTCTTATCTTCTGAAACGCTATGACACCTGTTATAACTGTTTTGTGCATGTCTTCTGTTTTATGAAGAAATAACCAAATTATAGATGTTCTTACTAACATAGAGAGAGAAACCAAGTTCTGCCAGTGGTCTCAGAACTTCTGAAGTCTGTTTTGTTGCCAGTGGTATCAGAACTTCTGAAGCTTGTTTTTGTTGCCAGTGGTATCAGAACTTCTGAAAACTACTATGTCCCCAGTGGGTTCAGAGCTTCTGACCTTATACATTTTCACTAACAGGTTTCTGTTTTGCAGCGTGCCAGCGTCAGAACCTCTGACTTCATTTTATCAGCAACACGCTGATTCTTTTTTCCTTTTTTATTATTTTGCTATCACTCTTCATTCTATTAATCAGCAAACATCAAAAGTATTTCCTTCACACTTTATTTTATTTCTTAAAAAAAACAAAAGACCAAAAATAGTTTCTTAAAACGAGATAAGTTTGTTTCACATTTTCTTGTACATTATTTCAATATGGTTGTAATAGTAACTTAAGACTTTTTTTTTATTTTTTTAAAATTTTATTTATTTATTTGCAACCCCCATTCATAAATTTGTACCCCCATCCCTTAAATATTGTAATAGCGTAGGACTTTACATTTTTGTAATTTTCAAATATAAATGCTAGTAATTAGGCGTGTATGGTAAGATAAAACCAACAAGTAGACCACCAAAAATCAAAGACAAATGCATGCAATCAAACACTTGCACACATGAACCCTTAGGGTAATCTCACTTGTTGCCTTACAAAAATGGCCATGTTATGCATGTGGGATGTCTTAGCACAAACAAATCAAAAATACAAGATCATAGTCCCTCGATGACGCTATCAAAGTTGCCTTACAAAATGATCTTAGTCCCTAAAGAAAAGTGCTAAGACATATCACAACATTGCTATCATGGTCATACAATGACCCAACGCCCGTCCCTTCACATCCAACGATGGGGCTTCTTACCAAATCAATGGTAAGATAGCAACGTCTAAAGGAGGATGAAAAGCACATCTAAGACCTTTTGAGTAGGTAGATTCGCTCCTAGTTACTCGCTTGCTCACAACAAAAACATTTTATACACCAACACTTCCATTTGAAACATTTTCAAAAGACAACACCTTGTACGCGTTCTTATAGAGACGAGAGCCATTACAAAGGAAACCCTTTTCAAAATCACTTTCAAAAACACATCTCAAAAACACATCTCACAAACACATCTTTGAACTATTTTCGAAACAACACTTCGTATGCGTTCTTATAGAAACGAGAATCATTACAAAGTTACATTTCCAAAATACTTTCAAAACCCACATCACAAGCACACATTCAAACAAAAGCAAGTGATCTAGCGAGTAACTAAGATCCCATGGAAAACCATAGATAGAAAGGGTGCTAATACCTTCCCTTTTCATAATCTACCCCCCGAACTCAAGAAAACATCTCTAAAGGTCTTTCCTGTGCTTTTTCACCTTTCCTTATTGGATAAAAGAAAAGTCGGTGGCGACTCTTGCTAAACCGCAACATTTGCGAACACAAACGCAAAACACCTCAAGTCAGCTCTCCCACCGTAACACACTCCCCAATTTGTTATTTTGAATTATTTACATTAACGTCTCTCTCTCTCTTGAAGGAAATAATAGGAAACCTCTACGTAAGGAGAGATAAAACGATGGATCCCTATGATGGATCCTTGCCTCCCTTTAAGGCAATCAAATTTTGGATCCCTACGTGCGATCCTTGCCTCCCTTTGAGGTGATCAAATAAGATGGATCCCTATGTGGTATCATTGTCGTCCATTGAGGCAATCAAACATACTGGATTCTTAACAAGAATCTTTGTCGCCTTTTAGGAGGCAATAAAATGTTGGATCCTAATGTAATATCCTTAACTTTCTTTGAGGCTATCTAAGATGTTGAAATCTTAAAAAGAATCATTTTCTCCCATTGGGAGGTGATAAAATGTTGGATCCCTAAGTGGGATTCTTCCCGCCTTTTGAGGTGATAAAAAATGTTAGATTCTTAACGAGTATACGTAACAATCGTTGTGATATATATAAGAGTTTATTATAAAATATGTGATTGATTGTTTTTCCTTGCCCCTCATTAACCATATGCAACAATTCAAATAGATTTTTAAGATGATAATTTTAAAAATTAAAATATTCTTGAAAAATAACTTAAATGATCCAATGTTTTTCGAATTGCATGCATATTGTAATTCATCATTTCCTTATTAACCCATAGAATTTGATTCAATCCCAAATTCTTCAAAGTAATGCTGATGAATGGATGTCTTTTAAGTCTTTCATACAAAATTTGATTTCCTCTTTCAAACATCAAGATTTGTATGAATGACTCAGAATGACATCCATTTATCAACATTATTTTGAAGAATTTGTGGCATTTAATCAAATTCTATACGCTCAAGAGAAAATTATGATTTACAAGATGTATGCAATTCGAAAAAACATTGGACCGTCAAAGTTGTTTTTCAAGAATAATTTAATTTTTTTGATTATTAACTCAAAAATCTATTTAAATGAATGCACGTTCAATGAGTGGTTAGTGAAACAAGAAATCGCATATGATATAATAAACTCACTAACAAAAACATCAAATAATTAAGATAGATTGGGAGAACTTGATAATTAACATTCGTGACAGCTATGAAGAGTTAAAAACATGTGTTATCTATGGAAATATTATATGAAAGGCTCTTATAATATTTCCACAACAAACACAAGTTCAAAATTGTCTTAGATCCATGTTCAGTGATATGTATTTCCAGTTGCATCATTGATAAGTAGAGTCTCATAACCACTTGCTAGCTGCACATGAAATACCATTTATTAACAAACAACACAAAACAACAACATCAACAACAACATATAACAATATACATACCTTAAATTGAAAACATGTTTGTCTCATTTAAACCCATAGCATCCACAATGAAAGGATGATAAAACTGAGGAGTCAGATGCAAACGCGTGTTAACAACAACAAAAATACCATATCGAACAAGAATAAAATCGTATGAACATCATGTGAAACATAACAATATACACGAAAATAAGAGATTAAGGAAGAATAAGAATACCTTTATCTATGAAGAACAAGATTGACGACTATACTGTAGAACATGGAAGCTAATGACGACGAAGAAGAGAGAAAATGTGTGCTAGGGTTTTGCTGTGATAAACGATGATATTGTCAAAAAGCGAGAGTTAATTCGCTTATATATGGGTAAATACCAATCGTGGTGAAATGTAATGCCTTTTACAACAGTTGATTATACCAATCATTGTGATAGAAGTTTTAGTTTTAATATATATATATATATATATATATATATATATATATATATATATATATATATATATACATATATATATATATATATATATATATATATATATATATATATATATATATATATATATATATATATATATATAAAATAAGGATAACACTCATTGTACAAAAAAAGTAGAAAATTGTTGGAGCTATGATTCAAACCATGTCACTTAGTGAATGTATAATCATGGTTAATTGTATTGACCGTAAGGCAATGTTTCTCTCATAAATATAAAAAAAACACATCCAAAAAGGATGTATTACCACGGTTAACTGTAAAATCGTTGTAATTTAGTTTTATCAAAGGTATATTTCATTACAGTGAAATGTTGAATCCCTACGTAGGACCCATGTCTCCCTTTAAGGAAATTAAACACATTGGATCCTCATGAAGGAATCCTTACCACCTTTGTGAGAGTTAAGAACACATTAGTAACAATAAAAGCATGTACAAATAAAAAGATAACCCCAAAAATGAGGGACAAACCAAATGATTACCAACTCCTTAAGAAAAAGACATATTACAAAATGGGGCACCGAGATGCATGGAACCCGTAAAGGGACCTAGCCGTCACCCACCAACCAACCATCCCGAACCACCTTGAACAGATCCATACGCTCAAGTCTAGGTTCAGATAGGAGAAGGCTACATATTCCTTCACCCTCTCAAAATAATGATCGAAAGTGGCCAACGCTTCATCCTTGAGCGATTATGCCTCAATCTCAAGATATTTTATGAAGCTAAGGGAATTTATGAGTGATCCCCATGAAAGTTCCTCCTCTTTAGCAAATGCATGTGCTTTTAAAGCCATCTACACAGAATACACCTGGTAAGGGCCTAATGATTCGTCTCTAATTAAGTGACTCACCTCTAACTGAGGGACTCAATCCTAATTGAGGGACTCGCCTCTAACTAAGTGATTTCCCCCCAACTATATGATTCACTTGGTAGAAATGAAGGGCTTAAAAAACTTCATCCTTGAGGGACTATGTAGTTATATATTTACAAAAGACCAACAATAGGGTGATATGGGACCAATCCTCATCAGGCGCCCGCCCCAAACTAGGTCTTCTGATCAATATTCCCACTCAGTAATAGGCGCACCCTGAGGAGAAATGTGGAGATGAAGTGTACATAGTCCATAACCACATGTAGAAGAAGTCATAACCATAACTCTATAAGAAGTAGGTGGTGAACAGGTTCCCTGATCAAGGTGGAACGATTATTACTTCTCAGGGTTCCCTAAAATCTAGGTCCTTAGGCCTCTATAAATAACTCGTCCTTAGGTTTGAGAGAGATATTCTGAATTCACCATGAAATATCCCAAAATATAGAGTTTTTCAATACACATGAGCTTGCTCTCACCTCATATAAAACACCTAAAAATAAGGCCTCTCACCACTGTGAGCTTTCCCTAAACTATCACAAATCATTAAGCCTTTGGCCACCCCTAATAGTATAGGGGTGCTACACATCTGTAACTTTTAACAAGTACACAAATCTTTAAGTAAAATACCCTTTTTAGTCTCGTATGTTAACCTTGGGTTCATTTTGACCCCTTAACTTAAAAAAGTACCAAAAAGAGTATTAACCCAAATCTTTTAATTATTTAAAAAAAACAATGTAGTCTTTTGTTTTGACTTATCACTACATTTACCATTATTTTTTATTTTCATTCTGAATTAAAAAAAATTAAATTCCAAGTGCAAGAGATACCCCACACCGATTAATTTACCTCCGACCAATTTTGTATCCATTTTTTTTTCTTGTAAAGTTGTAGCACTCATCATTGTCTTCAATATATGGCGTCTATTAAAATGCATTTAAAACTACCTTCTCATTATTAAACTCCAGGATTAGCTCATCTGACTCCACATCAGTCGTTGCTTTTCTCGTAGCTAAGAAAGGTCTTCCCAGTATCACTGAAGCAACATAATTTTTATTTATGTTCACTATCACAAAATCAGCTGGAAATACCAATCTGTCCACTTTAACTAGCTCATATTTAGTGACCCCATAAGGATAAGTAATTGAGAGATCGGCTAGTGTAAGAGTCATATTTGTTGGTTTTGGCTCCCCCAATTTCAACTTATTTACTAATGGAAAAGGCATTAAGTTAATGCTAACCTCTAAATCACAAAGCGCTTTTTGGAATCTTAACTTAACTTGTGGTAATAAAAGGTATGGTGAACCTTCCTAGATCCTTTAGCTTGGGTGGAAGTTTCCTTTGGATTATAGAAATACACTCTTTTGTCAAAGCTACATTCTCACCCAAATTTTATTTCTTCTTTCTTAACAAAAACTCTTTCATGAATTTAGCATATTTAGGCATTATTTATAAAATTTCATGAAACATAATACTTACTTGGAGTTAGGCAAACATCTCTTTGAATTATTTTGGAAAGCCATTCATCTTCTTCCATCTTAGGTTTCTTCTTGATGATTGGTTAAGGTGGCTTGACATAGTAAGGGAGTTTGGAACTTGGATCATTAGTTAAGGTGGCTTGACGTAGTAAGGTAGTTCGAAACTTGGTGAGTATCTATCTATCAGCTTATCAAGTGTATCCCCCCTCACAGAGTATTCACTCATTTTTTACTCACCTCTTTTTCTTTTTCAACTTCTCCTTTTTCTTCCATATCCCATGCTTCATCTACTTATTCAATCTCATTATGACTCACTTCTTTTCTCACGAAACTAGAACTTCGCAATAAAAGATGGAACTCCACTTCTCAACTTTATTTCCTTACAAGTCTACTTTTTTGGATTGTCAGTAGTGTTACACACAAATCCTCCACTAGAACCTAGTATAATTGCAAATTGTCGAGACAATTTCCCTATCTGCATTTCTAAATTTTTGATTGATTCCTCATGATTCTTGCTCATGATCTCATGTTGCTTATTCACCTGTTCAAAACCAATTTGAGTCATATGGATAAATTTATTTATAGTTTCTTCAAGTGGCGATGGTTTCCTCGGGAATGGAACTTTTTGTGCTTTATGGGTGCCTTGATTAGCATTAGATGTTTGATTGTTGCTCCATTTAAAGTTGGAATGATCTTTGTAACACCCCTTCTAAATACCCCAATTAAAGGTAAAGATTAAAATCAGAGAAATAAAATTGCACGGAAGGGATGCCACAACACACATCACATTCCAAAGTTTTTAAAGAAAAACGGACAGGGTATGTTTGAAAGTATAAGCATTCCAACACAAAACAATACAATAAATATTTACTTCATTCTCTCGTGCAAACGCAACGGAGTCTCATAATTTCACATCATCTCCATTTATGGAGGAATCAAAACATAATTCAAGGCATCAAGCCATCATAATTCACATAAGCATATGTTATCAAGTCTCACATATACAAAACATCATATACACGGATAAGGATTATATACATCATAATCCAAATACAAAATAATCGAGTTCGATACTAAATGAATCCCCCCCCCCCATGTGTTACTACTAGAGCATCGACTAGACTCTAATTAAAATAAAACAGATTGCAATCCAATGCATCCATTAACTAGCGCCTCGCGCTACCGTCCTCGGTACCTGAACAATGCCATCAAAAGCATTTTCAAACAGAAGGGTAAGAATTCCAATAATCATATAACATGCAATTAAGGTAAAGCAATGGCAATAAATGAAACAATACATCGTGATCATATTCATTTTATCACATATAGTATCCGTACTCAAGGAAGTCATTTCCAACACATTAACCATATAAACCAATTATCCGAATACTCACATCATTGGCACATAACCATTATTCAAACAACAACAATATTGGCACATAACCAAACACATCCACACACATACACAATATACACAATTATGCATGTGACTCACAACACGACTCAACATATGCGAATGCGGTACCGACTCGTGGACCCAAGGTTCCACCACCTATGTTTCCCTTCCGGATCAAGGTCACTACGTCTTTTCCCACAATAGGGTCACCGTCTAGATATTGTGGACCCAATGTTCCACCACCTATGTTTCCCTTCCGGATCAAGGTCGCTACGTCTATTCCCACACTAGGGTCACCGTCTATAGAATCATGTAACCCACAGTTTCACCGTCTCTGTTTCAAGACCAACCATGCCATGCAATGTACAATATAACCAATGTATGCAATTAAGATCCACAATAATCTTAACATACACATACCATCAAATCCAACCAATGGAACATCAACTATTGTACATGCATGCATACATATAATTTAACAATCACAACGTCAAGTAAAATGTATACAAACAAGTTACTTACTCAACCAAAACATAAACCATCAACTATCAAACAATTCCAAATCGGAAAGTATATTTCAACATAAAGTCATCATCAATGAACCGGCATTACTCTCAATGTTACTCATCGCGATCGAGTCACCGGAATGTAACTCGAACGGTTAAATTCGGGATTAAACTCAATTTATTTCATTTCGTACTAAAATCGGGTCGATTCTTAAAAAGTCGAAATTTCGCAAAACGAACTTCACTACGTTAATCTACACGTCGAATTATGCTAGCACGTCAATTTTCGTTAAATTCGGAGCGACTTGCTCCATCACCGAAATTGCCGAAATCGAGAAATCGAAACATAATCGGGTTCCAAATTAAATCGGCTAACTTATGTCATAATTGTATTTAATTAATATAAATATTTAATATATTAAATTAAGGAAATAAAACAAAACATAAATTAATTAATTAATTTTTCTAAACTTACTTTTCCATTATGCCTACTGCCAGTTAACTATACTGCATAATTTTCTTATACTGCATAATTTTCTTTTTGTTTCAAAACTATACTGCATAGTTTTCTTTTTTTTTTCTTCAAAACATCATCTTAATTACACATGTAACTATACTGCATAATTTTCTTTTTGTTTCAAAACTTCATCTTAATTATACATGTTTTAGTTTATAAGCTTAGAAATCAATTTCTACAGTGCTATCACATACTGTTAGTTCATTTTACTTCTAAACTTCAATTCCATTACACAAGCTTATCTTCTAATCTCTATTTAGTAAATATACTGCATATTTAGTAAATGGTAAATGTAAATATCCTACTATTTTTTTTAATAAACTAAACTTAATTAATATAATCTCTATTTTCTTTTTAATTCCAATTTAACTAACCTAATACTAATTCAACAATAACAACACCTAATTAACTCTTCTAATTTCTATCACAAATCTTCAACAAAACTCAAAAAAACCTAACATCAATTTTTTCCAATCTATACAACTCTCTAAAATCCTAATTTCTTCATCTATCAAAATCAAAACCCAAAACCACAAGTATATGAGCAAAGCAATTCAAACCCTTACCTTGGTGTGGGTTTTCTTGAAACAAGATGATGATGATGTTGCAACTCCAAACCTAGCTTCCTTTCTTCTCTTCTTCTCTTTCTCTCTTCTTTTCTTTCTTCTTTCTATTTCTATTCTTACCAACTATCCTACTTTCTATCTTATAAAACAAATTTTACTACTACTTACTTTCCTCCCCCTAACTTTCTAAAATTCTAATTTGGCCCAATCTATTTAATTCAAATTATATCATATAATTCTATTAAAATCATATTACATTAATTAATATTTATTCTATATAAACCTAATCATGCCAATTAATCAAACAAAGTCAAATATTACTACACACCAAATTAATATTATTCAAAATAATGTTTCGACATAATAAATATTTTTATTTCATATTACCCAATTAATATTTCAATCGATATCAAATAAACATATTTCTTAAAATAGATTTAATTTGATAATCTCGAAAAAAAAAAAAACTTAAATAACATTTAATCAAAAACGGGGTGTTACAACTCTCCCCCACTTAAAAGATTTTCGGCCTCGAAAATTACCTCTAAACGAACAACTCGGGATAGGAATCCCGCATCCGACTTTCAAGTTCCCATGTCACATTACCATTTGTCGAACCACCCCATGCAACTTTAACCAAAGCAATCTCTCTTCCTCTTAGTTGTTTCACCTTTCTATCTTCAATCCTCACCGGTAAAACCTCAACCGTCAAATTGTCTCTTACTTCCAAATCATCCGCTTGAATAACATGAGACGGATCCGCAATATACTTTCGTAATTGCGAAACGTGAAACACATCATGCAAATTTGGAAGTGATGGCGGCAATGCAATCCGATAAGCCATACTTCCAATCCGCTCTGAAATCTGATAAGGACCAATAAACCGAGGTGTTAACTTCCGCGATTTAAGCGCCCTTCTAACACCCGTAGTTGGATTCACCTTCAAAAACACATGTTCATCCTTCTTGAACTCAAGAGGTTTCCTCCTCTTGTCATAGTAACTCTTTTGGCGATTCTGAGACACTTTCATCTTCTCTCTTATCAATTTGATCTTATCTGTAGTCTCTTGAACCAATTCCGGACCAACTATAGCACTTTCTCCCGTCTCGTACCAACACAAAGGTGTCCTACACCGTCTTCCATACAATGCCTCAAAAGGAGCCATGCCAATGCTAGAATGAAAACTATTATTATAAGTAAACTCAATCAAAGGCAAATGACTCTCCCATGAACCTCCTTGATCCAAAACACAAGCACGCAACAAATCCTCAAGTGACTGAATTGTTCTCTCCGTTTGACCATCCGTCTGAGGATGATAAGCAGAACTCAATCTCAGCTTAGTACCCATGGCTCCTTGTAAACCTTCCCAAAATCTTGAAGTGAAACGCGGATCTCTATCTGAAACAATACATGTAGGAATACCATGTAAACAAACAATCCGTTCCACATACAACTTAGTAAGCTTCTCCATAGTATAATCCATCCTAAGCGGAATAAAGTGTGCAGATTTAGTCAATCTATCCACTATGACCCAAATAGCCTCATGGTTACTCGGAGTCCTCGGCAAACCAGAAACAAAATCCATCGAGATACTATCCCACTTCCACTCGGGAATAGATAACGGTTGCAACAAACCCGAAGGCTTCTGATGTTCAATCTTAGACTTTTGACAAACCAAACAAGCATACACAAACTCAGCAATTTCTTTCCTCATACAAGGCCACCAAAACAGCTTCTTTAAATCTTGATACATCTTCTTAGCACCAGGGTGAATACTTAACCCACTTCTATGACCTTCCTCGAGAATCCTCTTTTTCACATCCCCCACATCGGGAACGCAAACTCTATCATGACATCTCAAAATTCCATTCTCATCAATTCTGAACTCTCCACCTTGACCTTGATTCACCAAAGTAAACTTGTCAACAAAAACCAAATCTAACCTTTGCCCATCTCTAATCTCTTCCAAGACACCACTAGTAAGCTTCATCATACCAAGCTTCACGCCAAAATAAGTCTCTTCACACACCAAACTCAAATCTCGAAATTGCTCCAACAATTCCCATTCTTTAACCATCAACATAGACATGTGTAAAGACTTTCTGCTCAAAGCATCTGCAACCACGTTTGCCTTACCAGGATGGTAATTCAAACTGAAGTCATAATCTTTAAGAAACTCTAGCCACCTTCTTTGCCTCATATTCAACTCTTTTTGATCAAACAGATATTTCAAACTCTTATGATCACTAAAGACGTCGAATCTCGACCCAAACAAATAATGCCTCCAAATCTTTAACACAAATACCATCGCTGCTAACTCCAAGTCATGAGTTGGATAATTCCTCTCATGCACCTTGAGTTGCCTCGAAGCATACGCCACAACCTGCCCATTTTGCATTAACACACCTCCTAAACCCATCAAAGAAGCATCGCAATAGACCGTAAACGGTCCATATGGTTTAGGCAAAATCAAAATTCCCATGAGTCATACAAAGATTCAGTCTCTTGTTGCTCAAAGTTGTGATCTCGTCCTTTCTCTCCAAAATTTGAGTGGAAATAACCCTCCCATAAATTTTTCTTCTAGCTCGTTCCATGTTCCAATAGTTCCATTGGGAAGACATAATAACCCATCTTTGGCTATCCCAATAAACGAAAAACTAAATAGTATCAACTTCACTTGTCATCAGTCACACTAATTAATTTGCAAATTGAAGTTGTTTCATAAAAGCGAGCTAGATGCTCCCAAGGATCTTAGATCGTGTTTCCATCGAACAAATTTTCACTTAAACCTGAAAGCCCGTGGTTTTTTATTTCAAAAGTAGCAGGGTTAGAAGGTACGAAACCCACAGAAATTTTCCATGCATCAGTTTGTTTGTAGTAGTCTCCCATGATTTGTGGTTGTTGCTCCGCCATGGTTGCTTCTTCTTATTCACTTTTGTTATCCAAATAAACTGTTATACTTTCCTTAACTAAAGCTCCTTGCGCTCAAATTCCTTCTCGCGCTACTTTCTGGTTTGCTCATGTAGTCTTTTCGATTTCTAGATTAAATGGTACTAGCTCTGATCCTGAAACCTCACATAAATAAACCGAGATACCTTTAGTAGTATTTTCCAAACAAACAATTTAAAAACAAAAAGATAAATAAATAACTAAAAGCAAAAATGATGCACAAAATTTGCCTTGTTGAAATTTCAACAATCCTCAACAACAACGCCAAAAACTTGTTGACAAATCGGAAACATTACTGATAGTGTCAAAGTAATAATTAAAAGATCATTTCCACGAGGATTGAAATTTAGCAAGGTGTACGATTGTGCGAGTTAAATGTAACAATGAGGGTTTTGAGTTTGAAAGAGAAAAGGAAAATAGAAAGGTTATCAAAATGCGAAAGGAAATTAGGTTTCATCTTGAATCCCCTGTATTTCTCTATTGATGCTAACGTTTATCTACTCTTATGATGAATAATTCAATCACCACAACAGTCTAACTAAGCCAATATACCCAATATCTTGGTGTATACCTCACTATTCTAAGTTATAATCCCGTAATCTCTTAGGCCAATTCAATAATTAAAATAAGTGATGTTCGTTCATTAAACCCTAAGTCACAACCTTACAATTTCCTATATCTAGCTTAATTATTAGGTTGAACAGTTAACTTAGATTTGATTCACACAGTTAGGGTTAGTACTTAGCCTGAATCTGAATCGATACATGGACATTCATAAATGCATGTAAATCATTACACACAAATATTAACTGAAAAGAAAACTGAATAATCAAAAGCGTAGATAGTATAAAGACCTAACATATGGTCTTAACAAATTTATACAAGTTCATCTTAATGAAACCTAACCTAAGAAAATTAGCTACTCATAATGAAATGATTCATAAAGCAAAGATACATGGATTACTGGTTAAAATTTTGCTTCCGATGGTAAAAACCTTCGCTCTAGAGCTCCACTGTATTTCTTCACAGTCATAATTAGGTTGCCAGAAGAAGCTTCCCCAAAAGTGTGTAAAAAATCCATTTATAAATCTTCAAAAGGAGTCAAGTCTCACGTGGCATCGTGCCACGATGTTGGTGTGTTGCACCACGATGAACTAAGCACCATGCCATGTTAGGGTGTGATGGTTGCAGTTCAAAATTTCTTCCAATTCGCTCTTTTCACACCATTTCATCATGGTTTTTTCTTTCTTCGTATTTCTTCCATTTATTCAAAACTTGGTAAGTCCTAATCAAACTCAACCAAAATGAGATAAAACTTAATAAAATAACTGATAAAATGTCGTAAAAATTATGTGTTGATAGAGTGTCATCACTCTCTACAGAGTATTACTGTCTGAACCCTAAAAGGGAATCCTTATGAGGTATTATTTCTTGAACCATACGAGGTATCATTGCTTCATTTGAAGTATCATTGCTTGAGCCTTATGGGCTATCATTGCTCACTATGGGATATTATTGTGTGAGCCCTACGTGGTATCTTTTCTCCATATGGAGTATTAAAGTACTCTCTTGAATACCAACAAACACCTCGGGGAATAGGTCAAAATAAACCTACATGGAAAAAGCTAAATTTATCAAACTTCAATATCACATCTCTAAATCAGATACCCAACTAGATCGTCCAAAATGGGAAGCCATAAAAAAAAGTCTCCAAAATCAATAAACTATTAGGCGAGACCTTGTCAGAAAAGTTAATACGCAAGCAACAAAATAAAGGATTTTTCAATCTTCAATATGATCGACAAAGAGAAAATACCCGAATTTCAATGTGACAACAAAAACCTATGGCAGGATAAATTAAATCAACAAGAAGAATGAACTCGAGGATTACTCTAGACCATATGTCATATCACCTAAAAAGGCCCATTAAAAGCTCTGATTTCTCGCAAGGGTTATCTAAGCCACTGAATTTTATCTCTTGTGTATCATTATATCTACAAAGTTCTCATGAAATATTCAAGTTAGCTTATGTGAAGTAAAGCCTCACTCCAGACATATATTGGGAGCTCAAACTAATTAAATGTGTACTATCCCGCCAAATGACAATTTAAGAAAAAGCGAACAAAGTTGTCCAAACCAATACAATCGATAAGCGAGAATTTTTTCAGAAAAGTTAAGGGGCAAGATATAGTACAATTTATCTTCATCTTCAAAATAAAATACTTCTCCATCCTCAAGATTATCAAAAAGAGAAAAATTGGCTTATCATCAAAATGAAAAGCAAGAAATCGATGACAAGGTTGAATGAACTCGCCAAGTTATGATTTAGAACAATAAAACATCGAGAGTCACTAATTCAGATAGCCCAGACCTTTATCCAACCACTTTAGGTCACTTGAAACGCTCAGAGAAGACCTAAAAATGTATGGCCCAGACGAAGAGATCATCGATTTATAAAAGCAAACCTTCCACGTCGACCACTCTGAGCAATCTCAAGTTATGTCAGTCAAACTACAAGTTTGGCTTGGTCCTGGCCCGGGAAACTGGCTCATGATATCAAACAGTCCATTTATAATCATACGACTCAAATTAATTACATCTTTTAAAAATAACAGTTTTACAAACTCGTCTTAAATCACTTCTCCCTTTCAGGTCTCATGCTTGAAGGACTGTGTACTTGTATATATAAAAACCTAGATATGCATATCAAGAATTAACACACTTTATCCTTATGCACTTCGCCCCTGCATGCCCCCGTGCTTTGAGGACTGCGTATTGTCATGATTTACGACTTAATCACTTCGTTATTGCAGGCCTCATACTTGAGGGGTTGTGTACCATATATCTGTAATGGTCCAAGTCCAATTGACATCAATGGACGTCAAACCTTTAAGGCTAGAGCATGCTAAGATCGTTGAGAGAACTCGAAGCAACATATACGAGCTCAAGTCAATCCAAATCATATCGACTAGAGTCTTTGTTTATAGACAAGAAGACACAATCATTATTATAAAGATCATGTTCAAACAAGAAGACAAGACTGTTAATGACCATAAAAATCGCACTCACATAAAAGACAAGATCGTTAATAGCTATAAAGATGTATTTAGACAAGAAGATAACATAGCTAATGGCCATAAACAACCAAAATCATTAAAATTTAACTAAAAGAACTCGAGTATAAATAGACCAATAAAAATGAAGGAAAAAACCATTTCATTCTAAATCAAATAATATGATTTAGACTTCACTAATTAAGAAAAGTTATCTTAACACCATTAAGGTGTCTCACACCGTATTTCAATTCGTTCGTGGTTTATTGTATAATTTTTTTTTAATAATAATTTTAAAATAGATAAGACTTACTAAAAAAAATACTTTTCTTTGCAAGTGACACTAATATTTTGAGATCAGGTCTACCACACTTCGAACATTTAAAAAAAATATAAAAGCTAGGTTTTCTGCTGTCTACCAACTAATGGAATATGAATGTCTTACTTAAACCAGAATTAAAAAATAGATTGAGCTATTGGGTCCATGATTAGTGATTACCTTTGAAAAGGAAACTTTGACTACATGTGATGTGATCATCATGTTGGAATTCCAAACAAAAGATAGTACTAAAGTGAAAGTGCACTTGTGGATAGAGAAATAATGTCACCAAATTTATTTTTTGACAAAAGTAATTCGTGATACTATATTACTTGAGTTTTAGGGTTATAAAGGCATATAACTATATATAGTGAGATAAATTGTATTTAATGTGAATCAAATAATATAGTTTTAGGATTTTAAGTATATATATATATATATATATATATATATATATATATATATATATATATATATATATATATATATATATATATATATATATATATATATATATATATATATATATATATATATATATATCCAAACAAATGTTTGATAGTGAAATTTCTGAATTATTATTTAATAGATTTGACTAATGTTTTAAAAATCGAACCGGTCATTAAACTGATGGCAATATTGGATTATTAATTTTTTGATCAAATTATTGGGTCATTGATCAAACTGAATGATTAAACCAAATAATTCAGTTGAATAAATCGATCTCTATAACAAAATTATATACATGAATCGGTCGAATCAGATCACTCGATCTCTAAAAAATATCATGATACTTACAAAATTTTAAAATTTTAAAATAGCATAATTTCAAAATTTATTTTAAAATTCAAATTCTAAACATAGTCATCACACATAACAAAATAGTACAAAATACAAATTCAAATAAATTTTTAACAAAGTTTAATTGTAAACGAGAGAAAGTTGTTCAAAATAATTTTTGAACAAAGTCTACTTATATTTTAATTTTATTTTTAATTTTTTTTATCAAAACGACGTCGTTTTGTCTAAGTAAAAAAGAGAGCATGCATTTCGATTTTCCAAAACTATCGATTCATTGATTTTTACCGATTTTAGCCGATTTTAGCTGTTTCTTACCTATTCAATAACATATTTGATCTAACAATCAAACCAGACCGATGACTCTTTCTGTTTTCGATTCGACCAGCCAATTCAATTTGATTTTTAAAATAGTGACTGAAATGGTGTGATATTTGCTTTTGCATACACCCGGTCTAATTGATATTTGATGCTAATAAAAATTAGAATTATGTCTTGATGTATTTATGAGATTTTTAGATATGAATGTTAAATTTTAAATGGCGATTGTTTTATTTTTAACGGATATTTGTAAATCAAAATATGACTAAATCTTTCTATTTCAATTGTGTAGATTATCGAGTATTTTCATTTATATCATCATTTTATTAGAGTTTAATCTAATTCACCTTTATAAAACTAGCTTGTAAAGGGAGATGTGTCACTCTACATAAACTCTTTCGATGCTCTGTCTCCAACTAATATGGAATTTAGGATTTTTCAAATACACCCCTCGCGCTCAACACTCTTTTGACTTGCGTGAATTTAAATGGAAGGTGGTCCAAGGTCCGATCGATAGGTTCTGATATCATATTAGAGTTTGACCAAACTCATCTTTTTAAAATCGGTTTGTAAGGTGAGAGATGTCACTTTTGTAACACCCCAGTTTTAATTATTTGATTTATTTAATTGGGAATTTATTTTATTAGAATTAATAAAATAAAAAGAATTATTTATTTTGGAATATTTGAAGAAAATAAAAGAAATAAGAAAATATTGGGTTTTTAAGTTATTGGGCTTGGATGTCGTTAGTAAAGAGTGGGGGTGCAAAAGAAATAAGGATATATTTTGGAACTCAAGTTATTTTCTCACTTTTTCACGATAACACAGAAGTTGGAGATATTCGGGATTGGAGCTCTGAAGAACGAAGAACAATCGCTCAAGAGTTCAAAGCTGCAATTTGATAAGGTAAGGGGGGCTACTACTCAATTTATATTTGCTTATGGGTTTAGATGCGATTGGTTGGGTAATCGTAGGATAATCCCATTTTCTCTGATGTTCTTAGTGATCGATAACTTTAGGGTCGAATTTCGTTAGAAAAGATTAGGCTCCCTAAAGGTTGTGAATCGATTAAGAAATTAATTCCTATTGTTGATTTAGATCGAAATTGTATGATCGGGAGTTTCCCTTAGGTGTTCTAAGGATAACCTTGATGTTATCAGATTTCCCCAAAAGGACGAATAATCACTTTTAAGGTTACCTTGATACTTGTTGGTAAATATAAAATTAAGTTTTTGGATTAAATGATTTGAAAAAGGAATTCTGTTTTCCAACGATTTTAGAAAACTATAACCTTGAAGGATTTGAGTTATTCAATTTGTGGGAAATTGATGAACATAAGTCAGAGGCATAGGAAATTGATGTTTTGGAAACTTGATGTGTATTTGGATGTTTTTGTACTGCATTGCGCTGCTGTAGAAATGTATTTTCGTGCAAATATGTTGGCATATGAGCTGCTGCAGGTACAGGAATTTTTGGCATGCGCTCATCAACACGGGCCGTGTTGCACAACACGGGCACCCGTGTTGATCTTCTGTATTGGCAACATGGGCCGTGTTGCTGCACACGGGCACCCGTGTTGACCTCCTGTGTTGATCTTCTGTATTGATAAAAACAATGTGTTCCTGGACACATTTCCACACGGGCCGTGTTGCACAACACGGGCACCCGTGTTGAGCCCCTGTGTTGGCTTCTGGATTCTGTTTTCTGTGCATGCTGTTATGTACATAATTAATTCTGTTTTGATGTGCAGTGTTTTATATGTTTTGAATATGCTGCTTATTGATTTCCTAGTGTTGTTGATGCTTGTATCGAATAACGTTTGTATGTTATGATACCAACACTACGTAGATTTTATGGTCATGCTTTTAGATAATGTTATCAAGCATGAATTATGATATAACTTGATATGATTGGTTGATGTTTAATAGTATGCTGAGTGATTACATGCTATTCATATCGTGTTGTATTTGATATTGTTGATGTTACATGATATGGTTTATTGATGTTAATAGTATGCTGAGTGTTACATACTTTACATATCATGTTGCATTTGTTAATTCCCATTGTGTGGAATTAACATGGTGGCCAATATACGTGTCCGCGATTTAATGGAACGTTGAGGTGGTAGTCGTGTCCGCGATATAATGGAACGGTGAGTTGTCCGTGACCCGAGATATAATGGGGCGGTAAAATGGTACCACATGCATGGGTGTGTTGCATTATATTGAATATAACATGAATGGATGATTTTCCAATGTTGTATTTAATTGATTGTATGTATGTATTGTTGCTGAATTGTTAATGATGTTGGATATTAATTATAAGTATGAAAAGTAATATATTATGAATATATGAATTGTAAAGGTTTTCGTAAACTATGAAACATGCTAACTGTTTGGGTGATGCTTATGGTTTTCTGAATTGATTGTTATGAACGTATAATCAAATGTATAGTTGAGATGCTCACCCTTACTGTTGAATATTTCAGATTGAGGAGCTTCGTTCAGGTGCTCGACGAAGGCTTGTTGTTTCTAGTTTATTTCCGTTTAAGTATTGTCCGGGTCATGCTCTGATAGTTGTAACTCCGGGAACGTTTGTTTGTCGAGCTGCTTTAGTCAGACTCGTTTATTCCTTATGTTTGTTATAATATGATGTTGATATATTCCAGGTGTTAATCCCTGATGATTTTGAAAATATTATAACATCGGTTTTGTTAATTAAATTATTCCGCTGTGTAAACATGTATGAGTTGCATCTATGTTATGCATGACAGGAACTTGTTTTTGTAAAAAGAGAATTGTGACATCCTCGTTAATACATGTACTCTGAAAGTATGATTTTATTTATTTGCGAAATTTTATGCGGGGTTTTTAGAGGGTGTTACAATAGTGGTATCAGAGCATAGTCGGTCGTTGCGACCAGAGTCTTGAGTCAGTCATTCCTTTTGTATGCGACTAGTGTAAGGCCACACTGTCGATACTGTATTCTGATGAGAAGTATGTTTTAATTCTCAGGAATATGGCTGGAAGAGGTAACGGACGAAATGATGCTGCACTCGCTGAGGCTTTGGGGATGTTAGCTGGTGTACTTGCTGGAAATCCGAATGGAGGCGTGATTGGTGCTGATAGGCAATTGGGGAACTTCCAAAGGAACAATCCTCCGTTGTTCAAAGGTACACATGACCCTGAAGGTGCTCAGAAGTGGCTGAAGGAAATCGAAAGGATTTTCCGTGTGATTGATTGTGCTGAAGATCTGAAAGTCAGATATGGTATGCATATGTTGGCAGAAGAGGCCGACGACTGGTGGGTTGCAACAAGGACTGAAATGGTTCAGGATGGAGAGGCACTGACTTGGGCTAACTTCAGAAGGGCTTTTCTGAGGAGGTACTTTCCTGAAGATGTTCGGGGAAGAAAGGAAATTGAATTTTTGGAGCTTAAGCAGGGCAATCTGACTGTTAGTGAGTATGCTACTAAGTTCACGGAATTGGCAAAGTATTATGCGCACTACAACAATGATGAGGCTGGAGAATTCTCTAAGTGTATCAAATTTGAGAATGGTCTCCGAGATGAGATTAAGCAGGGAATCAGGTACCAGCGTATTCGTAGATTTTCTGATCTGGTGGATTGTAGCAGGATCTTGGAAGAAGATATTACCAAGACTAGGTCGTCTCACTCTCGTGGGGCTGTTGATAAAAGAGGAAAGCAACATATGGACCGTGGCAAGCCATATGGTAGAGGTAACCAGAAAGCAGGTGGATGGAAAAGGCCTAGTGGGGGAGATTCTAAGGCTCCTATCAGATGCTACAGGTGTGGTGAGTTTGGTCATCATATTCGAGATTGCAAGAGCGATGAGAAGAAGTGCTATAAATGTGGGAAGACTGGTCATTTGTCTAGTGATTGCAAAGGGAAGTCTGTTACTTGTTACAATTGTGGTGAAGAAGGTCACATTTGTCCGCAGTGTCCTAAGCCTAAGAAGGATCAGTCAGGTGGAAAAGTGTTCGCTTTGTCTGGATCTGAGACTACTCCAGAGGATCGATTGATTAAAGGTACGTGTTTTATTCATGGCACACCCTTAGTTGCAATTATTGATACTGGTGCAACTCATTCTTTCATTTCTTTGGATTGTGCTGAGAGGTTGAAACTGGACATATCTGTTATGCGAGGTAGCATGGTTGTTGATACTCCTGCATCGGGTTCAGTGACAACTTCACTTGTATGTAGGAATTGTCCTATTGAGATTTTTGGTAGAGGTTTCGGTATGGATTTAGTGTGCCTACCGCTTGAACAAATTGATATTATCCTTGGGATGAACTGGTTGGAATTCAACCGGGTTCATCTGAACTGTTTTGCTAAGACGGTGATTTTTCCAGAAGCAGTTGGTGTCGAGAATTTGACAATGACTGCTAGGCAGGTACAAGAAGCAATGGAAGACGGTGCTAATGTGTTTATGTTACTTGCTTCGTTAGATGCAACAGGAAAGGTCAGGAGTGATGAATTGCCAGTGGTGTGTGATTTTCCAGAAGTCTTTCCTGATGATGTTGGTGAGTTACCTCCTGAGAGAGAAGTGGAATTTTCTATAGATTTGATTCCTGGTACGAGACCGGTGTCGATGGCACCATATCGTATGTCTGCATCTGAGTTGGCTGAATTGAAGAGTCAGTTGGAAGATTTACTGGAGAAGAAGTTTATTCGTCCAAGTGTTTCGCCTTGGGGTGCTCCGGTATTGTTGGTCAAGAAGAAAGAAGGTTCTATGAGACTGTGTGTTGATTACAGGCAATTGAACAAGGTAACCATTAAGAATCGGTATCCATTACCGAGGATTGATGATTTAATGGATCAGCTAATTGGAGCCAGTGTATTCAGTAAGATTGGCTTGAGATCTGGATATCATCAGATTCGTGTGAAAGCGGAAGATATTCAAAAGACTGCTTTTCGAACGAGGTATGGGCATTATGAATATTCTGTTATGCCGTTTGGAGTTACTAATGCACCTGGTGTTTTCATGGAGTATATGAACAAGATTTTTCACCCGTATCTGGATAAGTTTGTTGTGGTTTTTATTGATGACATTCTGATTTATTCCAAGAATGACGAAGAGCATGCGGAACATCTCAGAATTGTGTTAGAGTTGTTGAAAGGTAAGAAGTTGTATGCAAAGTTGTCCAAATGTGAGTTCTGGCTGAATGAAGTTAGTTTTCTTGGACATGTGATTTCTAAGGATGGTATTGCAGTGGATCCTACAAAAGTAGAAGAAGTATCTCAGTGGGAAGCGCCGAAGACTGTTTCTGAAATCAGAAGTTTTCTTGGTCTTGCAGGTTATTACAGAAAGTTTATCGAAGGATTCTCAAAGTTAGCATTGCCGTTGACAAAGTTGACTCGTAAAGGACAAGCGTTTATTTGGGATTCTGATTGTGAGAAAGGTTTCCAAGAATTGAAGCGGAGATTGACTAGTGCTCCTATTCTGATTTTGCCGAATCCGGTGGAATCTTTTGTGGTTTATTGTGACGCATCTCTGATGGGATTAGGTGGTGTTTTAATGCAGAATCAACAGGTAGTTGCGTATGCTTCGAGACAGTTGAAGGTTCATGAAAGGAACTATCCTACTCATGACTTAGAGTTAGCAGCAGTTGTGTTTGTCTTGAAATTGTGGAGACATTATCTGTATGGTTCGAGATTTGAAGTGTATAGTGATCATAAGAGTTTGAAGTATCTTTTCGATCAGAAAGAGCTCAATATGAGGCAAAGAAGGTGGTTGGAATTTCTCAAAGATTATGATATTGGTTTGAATTACCATCCTGGTAAGGCAAATGTGGTTGTAGATGCTTTGAGCAGGAAATCCTTGCATATGTCTATGATGATGGTTCGTGAATTGGATTTAATTGAACAATTCCGAGATTTGAGTTTAATTTGTGAAAGTACTCCGAAGTGTGTTCGTTTGGGTATGTTGAAACTTACTAGTGATATTCTAGAAAAGATCAGGATCGGGCAGAAATCTGATGTTAATTTAGTTGATAAATTGACATTGATCAACCAAGGTCAAGGTGGTGAGTTTAGAATTGATGAAAATGATGTTATGAGATTTGGCGATAGAGTTTGTGTTCCTGATGTTGCAGAAATCAAGAAGAGTATATTAGAGGAAGGACATCGCAGTGGGATGAGTATTCATCCGGGTGCCACGAAAATGTATCATGATTTGAAGAAATTGTTTTGGTGGCCGGGAATGAAAAAGGAAATAGCTGAATTTGTGTATGCATGTTTAATCTGTCAGAAATCGAAGATTGAGCATCAGAAGCCGTCTGGATTTATGCAACCGATGTTTATTCCAAAATGGAAGTGGGATAGTATTTCTATGGATTTTGTATCCGGGTTGCCGAGGACTCCTAAGAATTGTGAAGCGATATGGGTTGTTGTGGATAGACTGACTAAGTCTGCTCATTTTATACCGGTGCGAATGGATTACTCAATGGAGAGATTGGCACAATTATATATTGAGAAAATAGTGAGTTTACATGGAGTTCCTTCTAGTATTGTGTCAGATAGAGATCCGAGGTTCACTTTGAAGTTTTGGGAAGGATTGCAGAAGGCTATGGGTACTAAATTGAGGTTGAGTTCAGCTTACCATCCTCAAACTGATGGACAGACGGAGAGGACGATTCAATCGTTAGAAGATTTATTGCGTGCTTGTGTTTTAGAGAAGGGTGGAGCTTGGGATAGCTATTTGCCATTGATTGAATTTACTTATAACAATAGTTACCATTCGAGTATTGGTATGGCTCCGTTTGAGGCATTGTATGGTAGACGGTGTAGAACGCCTTTGTGTTGGTATGAATCTGGAGAGAGTTCAATAATTGGGCCAGAGATTGTTCAGCAGACTACTGAAAAGATCAAATTGATTCAAGAGAAGATGAGAGCTTCTCAGAGTCGTCAGAAGAGTTATCATGACAAGAGGAGAAAGAATTTAGAATTCAGTGCTGGAGATCATGTGTTTATGAGAGTTACTCCGATGACGGGTATTGGTCGAGCGTTAAAATCTAAGAAGTTGACTCCGCGTTTTATTGGTCCGTTTCAGATTACGGAGAGAGTTGGAGAAGTTGCTTATCGTATTGCTTTACCTCCGAGACTTGCGAATTTGCACGATGTTTTTCATGTTTCTCAGTTGAGGAGATACATTCCAGACCCATCTCATGTAATCCAAGAAGATGATGTACAGGTGAGAGATAACCTGACAGTAGAAACATTGCCTATGAGGATAGAAGATCGGGAAGTGAAACAGTTAAGAGGTAAAGAGATAGCATTAGTGAAGGTTGCTTGGGGAGGTCCAGCAGATGGAAATGTTACTTGGGAACTGGAGAGCCAGATGAAAGAGGCTTATCCGGAACTGTTCGTCTAAGGTATGTTTTCGAGGACGAAAACTCTTTTAGTGGGGGAGAGTTGTAACACCCCAGTTTTAATTATTTGATTTATTTAATTGGGAATTTATTTTATTAGAATTAATAAAATAAAAAGAATTATTTATTTTGGAATATTTGAAGAAAATAAAAGAAATAAGAAAATATTGGGTTTTTAAGTTATTGGGCTTGGATGTCGTTAGTAAAGAGTGGGGGTGCAAAAGAAATAAGGATATATTTTGGAACTCAAGTTATTTTCTCACTTTTTCACGATAACACAGAAGTTGGAGATATTCGGGATTGGAGCTCTGAAGAACGAAGAACAATCGCTCAAGAGTTCAAAGCTGCAATTTGATAAGGTAAGGGGGGCTACTACTCAATTTATATTTGCTTATGGGTTTAGATGCGATTGGTTGGGTAATCGTAGGATAATCCCATTTTCTCTGATGTTCTTAGTGATCGATAACTTTAGGGTCGAATTTCGTTAGAAAAGATTAGGCTCCCTAAAGGTTGTGAATCGATTAAGAAATTAATTCCTATTGTTGATTTAGATCGAAATTGTATGATCGGGAGTTTCCCTTAGGTGTTCTAAGGATAACCTTGATGTTATCAGATTTCCCCAAAAGGACGAATAATCACTTTTAAGGTTACCTTGATACTTGTTGGTAAATATAAAATTAAGTTTTTGGATTAAATGATTTGAAAAAGGAATTCTGTTTTCCAACGATTTTAGAAAACTATAACCTTGAAGGATTTGAGTTATTCAATTTGTGGGAAATTGATGAACATAAGTCAGAGGCATAGGAAATTGATGTTTTAGAAACTTGATGTGTATTTGGATGTTTTTGTACTGCATTGCGCTGCTGTAGAAATGTATTTTCGTGCAAATATGTTGGCATATGAGCTGCTGCAGGTACAGGAATTTTTGGCATGCGCTCATCAACACGGGCCGTGTTGCACAACACGGGCACCCGTGTTGATCTTCTGTATTGGCAACACGGGCCGTGTTGCTGCACACGGGCACCCGTGTTGACCTCCTATGTTGATCTTCTGTATTGATAAAAACAATGTGTTCCTGGACACATTTCCACACGGGCCGTGTTGCACAACACGGGCACCCGTGTTGAGCCCCTGTGTTGGCTTCTGGATTCTGTTTTCTGTGCATGTTGTTATGTACAGAATTGATTCTGTTTTGATGTGCAGTGTTTTATATGTTTTGAATATGCTGCTTATTGATTTCCTAGTGTTGTTGATGCTTGTATCGAATAACGTTTGTATGTTATGATACCAACACTACGTAGATTTTATGGTCATGCTTTTAGATAATGTTATCAAGCATGAATTATGATATAACTTGATATGATTGGTTGATGTTTAATAGTATGCTGAGTGATTACATGCTATTCATATCGTGTTGTATTTGATATTGTTGATGTTACATGATATGGTTTATTGATGTTAATAGTATGCTGAGTGTTACATACTTTACATATCATGTTGCATTTGTTAATTCCCATTGTGTGGAATTAACATGGTGGCCAATATACGTGTCCGCGATTTAATGGAACGTTGAGGTGGTAGCCGTGTCCGCGATATAATGGAACGGTGAGTTGTCTGTGACCCGAGATATAATGGGGCGGTAAAATGGTACCACATGCATGGGTGTGTTGCATTATATTGAATATAACATGAATGGATGATTTTCCAATGTTGTATTTAATTGATTGTATGTATGTATTGTTGCTGAATTGTTAATGATGTTGGATATTAATTATAAGTATGAAAAGTAATATATTATGAATATATGAATTGTAAAGGTTTTCGTAAACTATGAAACATGCTAACTGTTTGGGTGATGCTTATGGTTTTCTGAATTGATTGTTATGAACGTATAATCAAATGTATAGTTGAGATGCTCACCCTTACTGTTGAATATTTCAGATTGAGAAGCTTCGTTCAGGTGCTCGACGAAGGCTTGTTGTTTCTAGTTTATTTCCGTTTAAGTATTGTCCGGGTCATGCTCTGATAGTTGTAACTCCGGGAACGTTTGTTTGTCGAGCTGCTTTAGTCAGACTCGTTTATTCCTTATGTTTGTTATAATATGATGTTGATATATTCCAGGTGTTAATCCCTGATGATTTTGAAAATATTATAACATCGGTTTTGTTAATTAAATTATTCCGATGTGTAAACATGTATGAGTTGCTTCTATGTTATGCATGACAGGAACTTGTTTTTGTAAAAAGAGAATTGTGACATCCTCGTTAATACATGTACTCTGAAAGTATGATTTTATTTATTTGCGAAATTTTATGCGGGGTTTTTAGAGGGTGTTACAACTTTATATAAACTATTTCAATGCTCTATCTCCAACCAATGTGAGACTTGAGATTTTCTCAATACATCTCAATCATGAGCATCTTTATTCTTACTTCAAGTCAACTTTATTTTCAAAAAAAAAAAAAAAAATATATATATATATATATATATATATATATATATATATATATATATATATATATATATATATATATATATATATATATATATATATATATATATATATATATATATATATATATATATATATATATATATATATATATATATATATATATATATATATATATAACTAAACTAAAACGACCTCTAAAGTAATCATTCCAAGAACATTGTGGTAAAGTAATCCAACATATGTTATGATCCACAAAATGTCTTGCCTAAACCAATCTATTCACACATGTATTTCCTTACGAAAGATATAAGAGACTTTTAATCTAAATGAGTGAATAGTATGCATGCTATTTGTCCAACCAGTCAATAACTTCAAATGAATCAAATTTTTATTGTAGAAAACTTGAATTGCAAGGGTTGAATCACTCGTTAACCATACATATCCTGGATAAATTGTCATCTATTACAATTACATTATCAAGCAATCACCAATTGAGAAAGAACTTAGTTGGTGGAGCATACTTCTGCCAAATTTTCTTTTCCCAGTGAATATTTTGGAGATGAAAGGTGAAACAATCATAGTCATATTTAAATGTTAGAACTCTATTGTTTATGTCAGACCATATTAGTTTTTCTTTCAGCAATATATCCTTTGCAATTTCAAGTGCATAAGCTTGCAGCAAGGTAAGAATGTTCTAATTGGTATAAATTTTGATCATATTCATGTAGTAACTCATGGATAACAAATGTATTTCGTTTGGTAGTCTTACAAAAGATCATTAAATTATATGCAAAGAAAGTGTGACTTGGAATTGTAGTTCTGCCACGAGTTATACATGTATTATGCCTTTGTTCAACCATGTTTGCTAATTTCCTACTTAAATAAAATGCATCAATTCAAAATAGTAAAAAGGGAGTGGATTTCCTTATCTTACTCCTCTGGAACAACTGAAAAAGTATGGAGCCTTGCCATTAACTAAAACTCATAATCTATCTAAGTGGAGTATCATTGTAATCCAATTGAAAAAGATAGTATTAAAGCTAAAATTATTAATAAAAATGAGTAAATCACTCCACTATAGAGTATCAAATGCCTTTAAGATATCATTCTCATAGCCATGTTTCCTCTAAAGAATTTTGTGTCCAATAAGGTTATTTCCTCATATGTTATTCATATGCATTCAGATATACTTCGACCTTGTATGAACCCTCTCTAATACTGTGTGGCTATATTTAGAGCCAATCTAGCAAGCCTATCATATATAATCTTAAAAATGATCTTGAATTGGAAAATTTTCAATGTTATAGGGCTGAAGTTCTCTATGGTATCTGCCCATGGAATTCAAATATCAAAGTAATATTTATAGAATTAAGATTGGGTAGGATCCAAATGTAAAGAATTGTGTGGCTGAGGCTATGACATTATCCCTCACTATATCTCATTGTTTTTTGGTAAAAACTGTTAATGCACAAGATGATGATGACAAAAAGAATGAGAAAATATATTTTATTGTTCTACAAATGACGGCTACAAAAGTGTAAAAGATTGATTACAAATGTTAGCTACCACTAGTCTATTTATACACAAAGTAAATTGCCACGTAGACCCTAACAAAAGGTAAACTTAAAGACTAAGTTAGCTTGATATCTAAGCTAATAAAACAACTAGAACCCTAGAAGCTAAACATACTTCTGGGCGTAACATCAGAAGCTTCTGCTTCTGACTAATAACAACTTCTGAATATAAATTACTTCCAGCACCATTCCTTAACTCATATTCAGCTAACCAAAATCTACAACACCAATTCTATCCCTCAGACAAATAAAGTGTTCAGTCTTGACAGCTTCACAGGTTGACAACGCAACCACTGGTTGCTTCTTGGAGAACCAAGATATGGGACTTTCCAAATACTTGAAAACATATCCAGGAGTACTTCTTCTTTCAACCTTGTCACCATACCAATCAGAGTCTGAATAACATATCAGCTCTGCATTAGTCTTTAGATTAGAAGGGAATAACACTCCATACCTCAGAGTCCCTTCATTATCTCGCAGCTTGTCAAACTCTGCAAATCTCCTTGATATTTGTTTGATTCTTTGTGGCCTCTGGACTTGTTCAGAATCTCCTTCTGATTCTGGAACAGTATCTCCTTCTGGACTTTCTTCAGAAGTTCGACTACCACTAGAAGCTACACCTTTGTTAATTTCTTGACCTTGCTCAAAACCACTACCTTCAGAAATACCACCTTCAAAAGTTGAATAGCCTTTAGAATCCATGCCTTCAGAAGTTCCACCTTCAGAAACATGACCACCTTTAGAGGTTGGACTACCTTTAGAAGCTCCTCCTTCAGAAGGTCCACCTTCAGAGTCATGATTACCATCAGAAACATGATCATCTCCAGAAGCTTGTCCTCCAGAAACTACATCTTCAGATTTTTCCCTTCCAGATTCAAAATCTGAATCAGAAACAGATTCACCATCAGAAACAGACTCGCCTTCAGAGTCTTCTTCTTTAGAGTCACTTTCAGACTCAAACTCGTCTTCAGAACTTTCAGGTTATGACTCATCTTCAGAAGCTTTATGAGACTCTGACTCATCTTCAGAGTCTCCAGAATTATCTTTATCTTCTAACTTTGACTTACCTTCAAAACCTTCAGGTTCTGATACATCTTCAGAAGCAGAATCTTCTTCAGATTCTGACTCATCTTTTGATTCTTCTTCAGACTCAGAATCACCTTTGGATTCTGACTTGTCTTCAGCGTCATCTTCTAATTCCGACTCATCTTCAAAAACCTCAGATTCTTACTCATCTTTAAAGTCTTCTTCTGATTCTGACTCATATTCAAACACTCCTTCAGAATATTCAGAGTCATCTTCTTCCCCTTCAGAATTAGAAAATGACAATCGCACAGGTTCTCATCAGATTCATAAGCCATTAATAACATAGGTTCATCATCAGAATCTTCTCTGGTTATTTTTTATTTTTCTTTGTTTGACCAATAATTTTTAGCAAAGTGGCCAAACCTATTACAACAGTAACACTGAACCATTCTCTTGTCATACTTCTCATTTCCCTTATGACGTTT
The DNA here is from genome assembly GCA_948472305.1 of Vicia faba. Taxonomy (NCBI): domain Eukaryota; kingdom Viridiplantae; phylum Streptophyta; class Magnoliopsida; order Fabales; family Fabaceae; genus Vicia; species Vicia faba. The sequence continues at coordinate 987,222,673 of OX451738.1, forward strand.
CTTCTCATTAGAATAGAAGATTTTTGACTTCTGAGACCCACCATGTTTTTTCTACTTCTAGTCCTTCTTGACAAAAGAAGCCTTCAAAGCCCATTCAACTTCTCTTTCAGAAGTTCTCTCAGTCAGACGTAACTCTTGCGCCTCTAGACTGCTTTGCACCTCTTCTATTCTCATGGTGTCCAGATCTTTAGAATATTCAATTGCTACAATAATGTAGTCAAATTGAGGGGTAAGAGACCTCAATATCTTCTCAATGATTACTTGTTCAGAAAGGGTTTCTCCACAAGCTTTCATATCATTAGTGTTGTACCCCAAAATTTGCCCTCTCATTTATCAAGATTTTCTCACAAGATCTCTTTGACTCAAGACTGGATTAGGGTTTGACCTGCTCAAGACATCTCATCATGCACTGGTAACCTAAAATTAGGGTTTGAGTTTGCCCAAGGATTTTTGGGCTACCAATGCTTCATATGACTTTCAAACATCATTATGGACCCTTAAGATTACTCATGACAAGTTTCAAGCTTTGAACCACATTTTTGATAAGTCAATTGGACAGTTGACCTAAAAAATCAACTGTATTGAGGAAAAAGTCAACCATAGTCAATTTACAGTCAAACTTCATAATTTTTTATCCACATCAACATTATAGACTCATATGTATCATTTGATCAAGTTTGGACCATAATTCTTCAAGAAATTTGATCAAATCATCAAAAAGGCAAAATGGTCAAAATTAGGGTTTTTACTGAGGAAGGGCAATTTCTGATTTTTGACTTGGAAAATGACCAATTTATTTGAAGCATGATTTCAAGGGATCAATTGCATAATCTTTACCTAATGACATGGTTCAAAACAATGCAATTTCATTGGATTGACATATCAAATTTGCAGTTAACTGATCAAAAGTCAACTGTATACTGAAAAGTCCAACTTTGACTATTTGGTCAAAATCAAATACCAAGGATCACAATTCATTAAAATATGTCAAATTATGAAACTTGTTCATCAAGGAATCAAATATTGAAGATTTGATTTTGAAATTTGAATTTTTCTTAACTTAGAAATTTTTTTGAAGTATAGAAAATTTCTTATTTTTTCTCAACTTTAGGCCAATTTTCCACCATGATACAAGGTGATCCAAAGAAAGTTTCCAACATGAAAGTTGTAGACCTCCATGAAATCTACAACTTCGGTTCACACATTTTTCCCTAAAGATGCTTGTATCTCAATATATAATTTTATGAACACATGCCCATGAACTAAAATAACTTAGTGAAATTTTGCCCTAATTTAGGCAGGTTTTTGACCCAACTTTATGGAAATTTTTCACCTAGTTCCAAGAGGAATCTTGAAATTTATTTCAAAGATGAGTTATAAAGCACATTGCAAGTTTTCAAAAATGTCCAAGAACTCCTTGAGATCATTTTTGAGTAGAGAGAATCGAAGAGATGAAGTTGGCAATTTCTCACTTTGAATTCAAGCCATTTCATGAAGAACAAAATTCAAATCTGAACATATGCTGCCTAATTCTTGCTTTACAGGTCTCAAACTTATTTCTCACTTCATAATTTAATGCTTAATCAGTTGACAAAGCCTTAATCCAAGCCCAAGGGTCTTTTTCCAAGCTTTAATTCCATAAATGGCATAAAGTTGCCATTGCCATTTTGGAAAAGCTTAACTTTTGCAACTTTTCAATATTCTTGAGCATTGGACTTGTCTTCTCTGCACACACAAGTCCTACAAACCTAAAGAAATTTGTATAGAGCTTGTACCAACTCCAAGCAGGGCAGTACAAGCATGTAGAGACTTGTCCCTTCACTTTGCTTCAAAAGCAAGAAAGAGTGCAAAAAGGCTACAATTGAGAAATATGTTGAGGAATGGATTGGAAACTTTCTCCATACTAATACACAAACATATTACAGCTTAGAACATGATTTCTAAAGGCCTAAAACACTCCAAAACACCATATCACCAAAAACCTGTCAAAAACTTGTAGTTTGAGCATAAGCATAGCAATCTACAAATTTGCTCGTGTGTTTCAAGTTTTAATCATTCAAACACTTTACCTACTTCACATCTAAGTGATCCAGACCATCATCCCTGCACTGTAACTCCTCCTTCTTCATCTGCCATTTTTGTTTTCCAAGCTTGCAGGTTGACTTGGATAGAGAGTTGCAGGAACTTCCAAAGCAAGGTAAGGATTGGAACACACTCAGGGAGGTTCAAGCAAGCTAAAGGAACCTTCAGGCCTTCCTAAATCTCACTCAAACTCCATTCGCGATCTCAGCTGAAAGAGGTAATAATTCCAACTTTTATCTTTTCATACAGGCATCCATTGGCCACGATTTGTGAAAGAAAAATGTAGATATTATAGTGTTGAAGCCAACCATGTGCATCGATTTCATTTCTGTTCATTATGTGTAGAGAATTTTGGAGTTCAAATTTCTGTAAAAATTAGGTTTAAAATTAGGGCTTTCAAAATTCGTTTTAATCTTTGATTGTTAGTTTCCATAAGTTACATGTCTGAAATTGTGGGAAAGAGCACTATCATTTTCATGTTGGAAGTTTCCATTTTCATGGAGAGATGAGAAAGATACAGAGGTTCTGGCCAGCTTGAGGAAGAAGATGAAGTACAGGAAAAGGAAGCTTCTTACGTTATGTTTTTACTGTTTCATATAAACTAACGGATGTACAGCCACTCCAGTGGCAACGTATCGCGCTGGCAATGCCCAGGTCATGGGTTCGAACCTTGGTGCTACCTTTTACATTTTTCTCATTTTTTCAGTTTCAGTTTTGGCATTTTTGGCAGTATGGGCTTGGTTCTTGGGCCTTCTTTTTTTTCTTCTAACACACTACTCCTTGTTTGCTTGCAGCACCCCTGGCCCAATCTTTTTATTATTTATTTTATTTTCATATTTTTTTTATTAAAGTATTTTCTTTAACACATAAAAATCATAAAAAATATAAATATGATAAATATTGCATTTTTATTTTTATTTTATTTTATTTTCACATAAAAAAATATATTTTATTTTAAATATATACTAACTATCTTTCTTAAATAAATTTGTAAAAATAAATTAAACTTAGATATATTCTTATCTTTGTTTTTATACTTGTAAATATTTATTTTAACATATAAAGAGACTAAATATTTTCAAAAAATATTATTTATTATTTTTAATACAAAAATACACAAAAATAATACTTAAAGAGCTTTATTTTCTTTTTATCTTAGAAATTAGGGTTAACCTTTTTTTCAAGAATTAATCTCCTCTTCTTAAGTTATTAGGTTTAGCTCAAAACTTATTTTCACATAAAAAACAAAACAAAAATCCTTTTCTTGTATTTATATATCTTTGCATATTTAAAATGTCTTGTATATTATTTATTCAAATATTTGTACAAATTTGATTTGGTTGTAATAGCTTAATTAGATTTACATTATTGCAAATCCCCATTCATAATTTGTATTTCCCTCTCCCATAAAATGTTGTAATAGCGTAGTAATCTTTAAATTACGCAATTTATCGCTTTTACATAACATACTAGTAATTAGGGTTTGTATGGCAAGATCAAAACAAATTAAATAGAAAACCCTAAATCCAAGACAAAATCAAAGCATGAAAATAACACACTTGTACACAAGAACCCTTAGGGTTTCTACACTTGGTTACCTTGTACAAAAATGGCCATATTACGCTGTGAAGTATCTTGGCAAAAACAAACAAGTATAAGATCATAGCCCCTCGATGACGCTATTCAAAGTTGCCTTACAAAAATGATCTTGGTCCCTAAAAAATGCTAAGATACTTTGCAACATTGCTAATCATGGTTATACGATGACCCACGCCCATCCCGTTTACATCCAAAGATAGGGTTGCTTACCAAATCAATGGTAAGACAACAATGTCAAAGGAATAGAAAATGAACAAGAGAGACATTTGAGTAGGTAGATTACTTCTAGTTACTTGCTCTATTTTCAAACAAATATTCCTTGCTATTTTCAAAACAAACACACACATTTTCAAACGTCTTACAAACATTGAAAACATTTTCAAAAAGACAAACATCTTTGTATACATTCTTACAAACGGGAATCATTATAAAGATTGCCTAAACAATAGCCTCTTTACAAAATACTTTCAAAAACCACACCAAACACATTTTCAAACAACAAAAGCAAGTGATCTAGCAAGTAACTAAGAGCCCATGGAAAACCATGGATGAAAAGGGTGCTAATACCTTCCCTTTTCATAATCTACCCCCTGAACTCAAGAAACAATCTCGAAGGTCTTTCCTGTGCTTTTTCACCTTTCCTTTTGGATAAAAGAAAACCGCAACATTTGCAATCAAACGCAAAACCCTCAAGTCAGTTCTCCCACCGTATCACAGAACTGGCGACTCTGCTGGGGAAAATCATAAAAGTGGGGTTACCTTAGGGCTAGATCACATTTATTTGCTTACATTGTTTGACTTGTTTGCTTTATATTATGGTTCTTTGTTTGGGTTTGAAATCCTCTACCTGGATTTGGGATACATTATAGGTAAATAGCGTTACATTGTGGAAACTGTACGGGGTATATCGATATGGTCTAATAAATAGTTATATTAGTGTGACATATTTGTGGGTACCGGTAGCCTTTGAGTCAATCAAAGAGAATACAGGGCCACTGAGTGATGTCATGAAGCACTAATTAACTTCTAGAACCCTTTACTTGACCTACTTGGCCTTTAGGATGTAGTGAGATGACCGGCTTTGGTGCAGTCCGAAGTTGGTAGATAATCGATACTACACTCATTGAGGGTTGGTTTCTTGGGATATTTCGGTCGCCATTAAAGAGGCTTGAGCTGAAACAATGACCAAGGAAAAAATCCGGTGATATTTAGCTCCTTAGAACCCGGTTACTATTACTAGGACAGGTTTAAGCCAACTAAACTTCAAGAGGGTACTTACCTATAAAACCCCATGCAAGCCTAAACTAAGAACTTGTTTACTTTATTTGTATATGCATACTTGTACATAACATCATGGACATCATGAACATCACATACATCTACTAACCATTTCAAGGATTGTGGAGATTCATCTTTGTTCTTGTTTTGTAGGATATGGATTCACTTCGCGGGAAAACTATCCAAGTCAACCTTGTAAGAATTCCTCCACAACTCAAGGAGCTAGCTTCAAGAATTCCTGAGAAATCTCCATTCACCGAGAGGCATGGTCGTCTACTCAACTTGGTCACCTCTAACATAGATGAGGATATGATGAAAGTGCTCCTCCAGTTCTTTGATCCTTTGCACCATTGCTTCACATTTCCCGACTATCAGCTTGTGCCCACTTTGGAAGAATTCTCTCAACTCTTAAGGATTCCCATTCTCAATCAACTACCTTTCAACGGTACGTAAAGAGACCCAAAGCCAAAAGAGATTTCTCAAGCTCTGCACTTGCACTCATCTGATGTCACAACCCATTGGGAAACTAGAAGTGGTGTCAAAGGCTTCTTAGCAAAGTTCCTGTTTGAGAAAGCCTAAAGTTGTTGGAATTCCTTAGACTTGCAAGCTTTTGAGGAAATTATGGCTCTCCTCATCTATGGGATGGTTTTGTTTCCCAATCCTGACCAACTCATAGATGTGAGTGCCGTCAAAATCTTCATGTCACACAATCTGGTGCCTACATTGCTAGGGGATATCCTACACTCTTTTCACACTCGCACAATGAGGAAAAGAGGTGTCCTTATGTGTTGCACTCCTCTCCTAGCAAGATGGTTTATTTCTCATCTTCCCCAATCAGTCTTAAAGAATGAGCAAGGTTCAAGGTGGTCACAAAGGTTAATGACGCTCAAACATTCAGATATTCATTGGTGCTCTCGATCCAAAGAGAATGTTATCATTGTTGATCGTTGTGGGGAATTCCCTAATGTCCCTCTACTTGGCATTAGAGGAGGCATAAACTACAACCCATGCTTAGCTCTAAGACAGTTTGGTTATGCCCGAAGGGATGGCCCGCGTGAGATGTTGATTCAAGGCTTGGTATTCGACTACGATAACGACGATCAAGGTCTTCGCCAGAGATTCATCCGAGCATGGAGGATGCTAAACAAGGTGGATAGCAAGACTTTGGGACACAAGAATTCCATCCCTCTTGAGCCTTACCTCAAGTTGGTACGAACCCGCGCTCAAAGTCTTTTGATGCCTTATCCTTCCATTCTCCCGATTATCATTGAGCTTGTTAAGGAAGGAGAAGTTCCATACACTATCCTACATCCTGACATGCCCGCATCTCTTGAAGACCTACAAAGGGATTGGATACAGCTCAAAGGAGAGAGAGATACTTTCGAAGCCCAATTCTACGCAAGCGAGAAGAAGGTTTTGAAACTCACTAGGCTACTTCATGAGGAACAAACTCTAAATGCCTACATTGCACCAAAGAGGATGCACACTACTTTTTTATCTTAGAGTGTTGTATTATTTTTCCCAAGGGGCATTGATGTACTCAAACTCTATCTTATTAATATAACGTGTTTCTTTTTGTCTAAAACGAACTTGAATATTTAAAAATCCTTGAAAACATTACATATGCACATATCATTCATCATAACATAAACAGGTCTTTTTCAATGACTTTCCTCATCTCTCTACTGTTTATTTCAGTAAGATGGATCTCGAACAGACAGTCAAAGAACTTCAAGTTCAAAACACGCAGTTTAAACAGTTACTCATGACCCTAGCCAAGGGGAAAGAAGAGTTGAAGAATCTATTAGCTGAAGAAAGAAAGAAGAAAACAAAGAAGGTCACTGGGGTTTTAAACATGGGGAGAAGGTTTCAAGGGCAGACTAGAAGAACCTTGAATTGTGCAACAACATCTAGTGAAGGAGAGGGGAAAGGAAAGGAAATAACGGTCCCGTCCGAATCTAAAGAGGAGGAAGAAGAGGAAGACTACTCTGAGGAACAATATCCTCCAGCAGATGATAAGTACAGACATCTTGAAGAGAGTTTGAGCGCTATGGAAATACAAAAGGTGTCAGGTCTAGACTTTAAAGAATTGGGACTAGTGTCGGGGATCGTGATTCCTCCAAAATTCAAAGTGCCTTTGTTTGCAAAATATGATGGGGTGTCATGTCCTAAGATGCACCTTCGATCATATGTGAGAAAGATCCAACCACACTCCGCCGATAAAGACCTGTGGGTGCATTTTTTTTCCAAGATAGCCTATCTGGAACACAACTCGATTAGTTTTACCAATTGGAAAGGGCCAACATCCACAACTGGGAAGACCTTTCCGCAGATTTCTATAAGCAATATCAATATAATGCTGATTTGGCGCCTACCCGTACTCAACTTCAGAGTTTGGCTATGGCTTCAAATGAAGGTTTCAAGGATTACGCGCAGAAGTGGAGAGATCTAGCTGGGAGAGTGCAACCCCCTCTGTCTGAAAGGGAGTTGGTGGATATGTTCTTAGGCACTCTATCGGGCCCTTTCTTCAACCATCTGATTGGGAGCTCATCTGCAGGATTTACTGGGTTAATACTAATCGGAGAGAGGGTGGAAGCAAGCATAAAAATTAGAAAGATTCAGAATGATTCATCTGCCTCTACAGCTGTAAGAAAGCCTTTAATTGGGAAGAAGGAGGTATGTGTTGTTTATCCACAAAGGAACCAAGGGATAGTTTAACGTCGACCAATGGTAGGAGCTGTTATGATCCCAAATCCTACATCTGATCAACCAAGAAGTAATCAACCAAGGGTGGAAAGGCCAGTCTGGCAATTCACCAAAATCAATATGACTCTATCCCAGGTTTTACCTCACATTCTGAAATCCAATTTGGAGACTTTAAAAGAAGCCCCAAAGAACCCCAACACAACGTCCCCTCATTATCACCCAAATGCCCGTTGCGCATATCATTCTGAAAGTCCGGGTCACGACACTAACAACTGTTGGGCCTTGAAAAACAAAATTCAAGACCTTATAGACGCAAAAGAGATTGAGTTTGATGCACCCGAGAAGCCAAATGTCATTTATGCTCCTATGCCTAGACATGGTTACCACACCAATGTTGTTGAAGAAGATTTATTTGTTACCACACTTGATGAACTCTTGACTCCACTCCCAATCATTAAGATAAACTTGTTAAAATCCGGTGTATTCTCGGGTTATAATGAAGACTTCCGTCTTTGCTTATCCTCACCAACTATTTTCCCTTTATTGAAAACAGGCATTCAACGCTTGATAGACAACAAAGAGATTTTGTTCGAAAGTACTCCTGTTTCACCTGTTCCTGTTGAATACATTTCAATCATAACCATCTCCGCCAATTCTTCCAGGGTCCCCAAAATACCCGTTAGAATTACATCAGTTCCAAAAGCTACTCCTCTTATAATCACAATGCCTGGGCCAGTCCCGTATGAATCAGACAAAACTGTGCCATGGAATTACGGTGGGGACATCTACTACCATGGCATCAAACAAGATGGGCTGGCCACCGAAGAGATAAGCTCTAAAGAAGAAGACTTCGACATTAGCAATATTTCCGGAACCAGTAAGAATACCTGAAGCGGTAGAATCTTCTCTCCAGAAATTGCTCCCCCAAAGGCAGTTTTTGGACCCGTGGCTGCTCCAAAAGTTACTTCGTACCAATAATCATATCTGCAAGTGCTCCTATTGACAAAGACGACACAACCCCTGCTGTCATTCCTACCAACACTCCTGCTGTTGAAACTCGAGGAAAAAGTATTCAAATAGAGCCTGTTCGGACAAAGGCTCAATCACTGACTATCCCCGAGACCTCCAAGAAGGAAATGGAGGAGATCTTGAGAATAATAAAGAAGAGAGACTACGACGTAGTTAAACAGTTGGGGAAAACTCCCTCCAAAATATCCATGCTGACATTTTTACTGTGTTCCGAGGCACATGCGAAAGCCCTGGTGAAGTTTCTAAAGACAACCCATGTGCCACAAGAGACATCTGCTGACCAATTTCAAGATTGTGTGGCCAGCTTGACGGCGGATAACGGCCTAGGTTTCTCGGATGTTGATCTGACACCAAGAGGAAGAAAGCATAACGAGGCATTACATGTCTCTGTAGAATGTAGAGGCACCACTCTGGCCCATGTTTTGGTGGACACTGGCTCATCTTTGAATGTTTTACCGAAGAAAGCTCTCGACAGACTAGACTGCGAAGGACTGACGTTGAAACCCAGTAACATATTCGTAAGAGCATTTGATGGCTTAAAGAGGATGGTGCACGGGGAGGTGGATATCCCCATAAAGGTTGGTACTCAAACTTTCAACTCAACCTTCTATGTAATGGACATCCGCCCCTCTTACTCTTGTCTGCTAGGACGACCGTGGATCCATAATGTTGGCGCTGTCACCTCTACACTGCACCAGATATTGAAATATCCGGTCCAAGGAAAGATTATCACTGTCCACGGAGAGGAAGAATATATGATTAGCCACCTCAATTCCTTCAGGTATGTGGAATTGGACGGCGAGTTCATTGAAACTCCTTTTCAACATTTTGAAGAAGTCCCCCAAGAGGTAGCAGTAACCAAGATTGTGTCCCAGATTCCCAAGATTATAAGACCTCCACTCCAGATGTCATCTCTGAAGGACGCCAAGGCAGTAGTAGAGGAGGGTGGATGCACCATCTGGGGGCAACTCCCGGATATTCCATATAAATCTGACAAGTTCGGTTTAGGGTTCACTTCAAATGCTCAGAAGGCTGTACGCCGTTCCCGTGCTGGAGGGCCCCCTTGAAGATTAGCAACCGAGAGGTGAATGCGGTAGAAGAAGGTGAAGAGGATTACATCTTGGAGGATTGGATCTTTCCTACTGTCAATGGAGGACTTCGCAATTGGGAGGCCAGAGACTTTGTCCCAATAACTTTCATCCCTCAGTAATTTATCTTTAAATTTCTGTTGGACTTGTAATATTCACAAAAAATTCGCACATTTAAAACCTTGTGTCTTTCCCGAGGCACAATGGTCCATTTGTAAGGGTTTTTATTTCATCTTCATATGACATTCAATGAATCATGGACGTTTTTTCACATACAAACTTTTGTGCTCATTGTTTTTCTTTTACATTTTATTTTTTAAAGGATGGCTATACCCTTACACACACCCACACTCACAAATGCAGGTACCTCTCCATTCCGGGTCCCATGGGTAACGATACTGCTATGGTCTTTTGTGACTTTGAGGATCTAATCTACCAAGCCGAAGACGAAGGTGAGGAAGATTGTGAAGTACCAGGGGAACTGGCCAGACTACTACAACAAGAGGAACGGGCCATTCAGCCTCTCGAGGAACCTGTGAATACAATCAATCTGGGTATCGAGGAGGATAAAAAAGAGGTCAAGGTGGATGCCAATATGGAGCCCAGTGTCAAGGAGCGCCTGATTCAGTTGTTGCATGATTATGTTGAGATCTTTGCCTGGTCATATAAAGACATGTCAGGACTTGATACAGACATCGTGGTACATCGTCAGCCTACAAGAGAAGACTGTCCACCAGTAAAACAAAAAGTCCACCGCATGAGACCTGATATGTCAGAGAAGATCAAAGCGGAAGTAATGAAACAATTCAATGTTGGATTCTTGGCTGTCACTTCCTATCCCCAATGGGTTTCCAACATTGTTCCCATGCCTAAAAAGGACGACAAGGTACGAATGTGCATGGACTATAGAGATTTGAATAGGGCAAGCCCTAAAGATGATTTTCCACTCCCCCACATTGATATCCTGGTTGACAATACGGCCCAGCACAAAGTGTTTTCCTTCATGGACGGATTCTCAGGTTACAACCGAATCAAAGTGGCACTTGAGGACATGGAGAAAACTACATTTGTCACACAGTGGGGCACATTCTGCTACAAGGTGATGCCATTCGGACTGAAGAATGCTGGGGAAACCTATCAATGCGTCATGGTAGCTTTATTTCACGACATGATACATCATGAAATAGAGGTCTACGTAGACGATATGATAGCCCAATCACAAACGGAAGAAGAGCACCTTGATCACTTGCAAAAGTTGTTTTAGAGATTGAAGAAGTATAAACTAAGGTTGAACCCAAACAAGTGCACATTTGGAGTACGGTCCGGTAAACTCTTAGGTTTTGTCGTCAGTAACAAGGGTATTGAGGTCGATCCTGCCAAGGTTAAAGCAATACAAGAGATGCCTGATCCTCATACTGAGAAGGAAGTCAGAGGATTCTTGGGACACTTGAACTATATTGCCAGATTCATTTCTCACCTAACAGCTACTTGTGAGCCAATCTTCAAACTATTGAAGAAAGATCAAGTAGTCAGATGGAACGATGAATTCCAGGTTGCTTTTGACAAAATCAAAGAGTACTTACAAGAGCCTCCTGTTTTGATGCCACCAGTTGAGGGAAGACCACTGATCATGTATCTGACTGTTTTAGAGAACTCAATGGGGTGTGTATTGGGGCAGCATGACGAGTATGGCCGAAAAGAGCACGCTATTTACTACCTGAGCAAAAAGTTTACCGACTGTGAAACCAGATATTCACTGCTCGAGAAAACTTGTTGCGCTCTAGCATGGGCTGCTCGCCGGCTAAGACAATGTATGCTGACTCATACTACCTTGTTGATATCTAAGATGGATCCGATAAAATACATCTTCGAGAAGCCTGCTCTATCTGGGAAGATAGCTAGATGTCAGATGATTCTAACAGATTATGACATACAATATACTACCCAGAAAGCTATAAAGGGAAGTGTATTGGCTGATCACCTTTCTCATCAAGCTGTAGAAGACTATCAGTCCATGAAGTTTGAATTCCCGGATGAAGACATCATGACATTAGACAACTATGAAAAAATCAGACCATATGATGGACCTGAACAAGGATCCCGATGAACCTTGTTCTTTGATGGGGCATCCAATGCACTTGGTAATGGTATCGGCGCTGTACTCATATCTCCAGAAGGGTGTCATACTCGTTTTACTTCCAGACTTTGCTTCAACTATACAAACAACATGGAGGAGTATGAAGCATGTATCTTTGGTCTCAGAGCTGCCATAGACTTGGGAATCAAATCTTTAGATGTATTTAGAGATTCAGCTTTGGTCATCAGTCAGATCAAAGGGGAATGGGACACTAAGCACCCAAATCTTATCCCTTACAAAGAACATGTTTTGACATTGCTACCACATTTTGAGAAGATTATCTTCGAGCATTTCCCGCGAGAAGAAAATCAGCTAGCAGACGCTCTAGCCACAATGTCATCCATGTTTAAACTTAATTGGGATAACAAGGCTCCCCAGATCACCATCAAATGAATGGATGAACCAGCACACTGTCACGAGATTAATACCGAAGAAGTAGTGGACCAGCCTTGGTTTCATGAAGGCAAGAGGTATCTTGAGGTTCAAGAATATCCAGAAGGAGCTTCAATCAATGATAAGAAGTTCTTAAGGAGATTCTCTTCTAAGTTCTTCCTTAGTAATGGCATCCTGTATAAACGCAATCATGACTCCATTTTGCTTCGGTGCATGGATAAGGTTGAAGTTGAAAAGATCATGGCTGAATTACATGAAGGTACTTTTTGCACTCACTCCAGTGGGCATACGATGGTGAAGAAAATCCTACGGGCAGGCTATTATTGGTCTACCATGGAAGCAGATTGCTATCAACACTCTCAGACTTGTCATAAGTGTCAAATTTATGCTGACAAGGTGCATGTACCTCCGGTTCCTCTGAATGTCTTAACGGCTCCTTGGCCCTTTGCTATATGGGGAATTGATATGATTGGAGAGATCAAGCCTACATCCTCCAATGGACACCGCTTCATCCTAGTGGCCATTGATTATTTCATAAAGTGGGTTAAAGCAGCCTCCTTCGCTTCTGTTACTAAGAATGTTGTGGCTCGCTTCATCAAGCAAAATCTTATTTTCCGGTACGGTATCTCAGAAAGGATTATCACTGACAATGGTACAAATCTTAACAACACCATGATCACCTCCTTGTGCGAGCAATTCAAGATTCAGCATCACAATTCTTCCCCCTATCGGCCAAAGATGAATGGTGTTGTCGAAGCTGCAAATGAAAACATTAAAAAGATCATACAAAAGATGACAGTCACGTACAAAGACTGGCATGAGATGCTACCATTCTCTCTCCATGGGTATCGTACCACGAATCGTACATCAACCGTGGCAACACCCTATTCTTTGGTTTACGGCATGGAGGTTGTCTTGCCTATTGAGGTTCAAATCCCCTCTCTGAGAATTATGAAGGATGCAGGTTTGAATGAATACGATTGGATCCAGACTCGACTTGATCAACTGAACTTAATTAATGAAAAGAGGCTTACTGTTGTTTTCCATGGTCAGATGTATCAGAAGCGGATGATCAAGGCTTTCAATAAGAAATTCAGGCGCCAAGCATATCAAGTTGGGGATCAAGTGATCAAACGTATCATTTTGCCACAAAGTGATCCCAGGGGAAAATGGACTCCTACCTATGAAGGGCCATATGTAATCAAGAACATATTCTCCGGTGGGGCGATGATCTTAATTACCATGGATGGCGACGACCTGCTACACCCTGCAAACGCGGACATAGTCAAAAGATATTACGCATAAGAGACCCGCTAGGTTGACACACCTAGGCAAAAAAAGGGCATCCCCGCGAACCAAAAAGGTTCGGGCAAAAATTAGGGATAAAATAAAAAAACTGCACACCCGACAAGTGGAAAACCCGAAAGGGCGACTTGGGCAAAAAAGGGTTTCCCGGTGGACTGAAAACCCGAAAGGGAAGTCCAGGAAAAAGTTAGGGAATTAAAGTGTATGGCTATGTCCCGTCGGATCACTTACGGACAACCTTTGACTTCCATGAACAAACTCGGAGTTTCTGATCAATTTAATCATCTTCGGACGAAGCAACAAATAGACAAGATATTTGGAGATATAAAGGCTATAGCAGAATGGGAACCCCATGAGATTATTACACATAACTATCTTTCTTTGTATAAATTTTTCTTGTTTTATGGCACCATTCTCTTACTAGAATGTTTGTCTCCTTTGTAGAAAATACTTATTCAAAGTCAATACAAAGATACCCCTTTGAAAGTGCAAAAAACTATCTGCCTTTTCCTTACAATTGTGTTTGGTTTGCAAAAACGTCCAATGATTCATTGATGAACATATTCATTTGAACATAATTATTGTTTACAAATAAACAAAATGAGAAAGACAATTACTGATAGGTGGAAAAGACAGGAAAACGTATCTAGGCTATTCCATAAGTAATCCCCACAGTACGTCATTTAAATCCCCAACGGAACAAATTTCAAATTATAATCCCCAATAGAAATCGTCAAATTTCTCAAGATTCCCCAAAACAGATTTTACAAGCAGTACATGGCATTTCCCTCACAACAGAATTTATTTCTCTCAACAGGAGTTCGTCAGTACTTCAACTTTAAGACGTGAAAATTCAACATATCCTCAGCAGCATTCAAGGATTTATTTTCCTCAATCAAACAACAACACAGCAAATCAGCTCACATGCACATACATTGCATCCATATATCATAAACGTTGATAAAGCAAATACATTGCATCATACATTTCATACAACATAACTTTGTGTTTCAGCTAACATTTTACCCTTTTTAGGATAAAATTGACAGCTACCATTAACAATATACAATCATGATACAGTTCATATACGCTCCAGACACAGATGTCATTCTGATACTCATTCAGATCTTAAGTTCAGATACAGTACAGATACACTTCAGACACGAATGCCATTCTGATACTTATTCAGATTCAACTTTCAGATACAGTAAAGATACGCTCCAGACACGGATGCCATTCTGATACTCATTCAGATTCAACTTTCAGATACAGTACGAATACGCTCCAGACACGGATGCCATTCTGATACTCATTCAGATCTCAAGTTCAGATACAATACAGATACGCTCCAGACACGGATGCCATTCTGATACTCATTCAAATTCAACTTTCAGATACAGTACGGATACGCTCCAGACACAAATGCCATTATGATACCCGTTCAGATACAATACAGATGCGCTCTAGACACGGATGCCATTCAAATACTCATTCAAAGTTCAAATCCAGATACAGTTCAGATACGCTCTAGACACAGACGCCATTCTGATACTCATTCTTTCGGCTCACAACTTACAATTCAACAAACATTCTTGGATGACATCTACAAGCCCATCTCTGACGAGACTATATCACCTCTCCAAATGGCATCTTTAATCCCATTCCCTCAACTACACATCTTCGAGTGCAAATTTATGGGCACTCTAGTGTCCAATCATCTTTCACCTTCAAGTCACGAATGACAAAGCTCGCCAATCTAATTCTCCAGGTTTAAGAAGATTGAACACTTGCAGCTGTTGTACCCCAAAATTTTCCCTCTCAATTAGCAAGATTTTCTCACAAGATCTCTTTGACTCAAGACTGGATTAGGGTTTGACCTGCTCAAGACATCTCATCATGCACTGATAACCTAAAATTAGGGTTTGAGTTTGCCCAAGGATTTTTGGGCTATCAATGCTTCATATGACTTTCAAACATCATTATGGACCCTTAAGATTACTCATGACAAGTTTCAAGTTTTGAACCACATTTTTTATCAGTCAATTGGACAATTGACCTAAAAAATTAGCTGTATTGGAGAAAAAGTCAACCATGGCCAATTTACAGTCAAACTTCATAATTTTTGATCCAAATCAACATTATAGATTAATATGTATCATTTGATCAAGTTTTGACCATAATTTCTCAAGAAATTTGATCAAATCATCAAAAGGGCAAAATGATCAAAATTAGGGTTTTGACTAAGGAAGGGCAATTTCTGATTTTTGACTTGGAAAATGACCAATTGATTTGAAGCATGATTTCAAGGGATTAATTGCATCATCTTGACCTAATTACATGGTTCAAAACATTTCAATTTCATTGGATTGACAGATCAAATTTGCAGTCAAGTGATCAAAAGTCAACTGTATACTGAAAAGTCAAACTTTGACTTTTTGGTCAAAATCAAATACCAAGGATCACAATTCATTAAAACATGTCAAAATATGAAAATTGTTCATCAAGGAATCAAAGATTGAAGATTTGATTTTGAAATTTGAATTTTTCTTAACTTAGAAATTTTTTTAAGTATAGAAAATTTCTTATTTTTTCTCAACTTTAGGCCAATTTTCTACCATGATACAAGGTGATTCAAAGAAAGTTCCCAACATGAAAGTTGTAGACCTCCATGAAATATACAACTTTTCTTCACACATTTTTCCCTAAATATGCTTGGATCTTAAGATATAATTTTATGAACACATGCCCATGAACTAAAATAACTTAGTGAAATTTTGCCCTAATTTAGGCAGGTTTTTGACCCAACTTCATGACAATTTTTCACCTAGTTCCAAGAGGAATCTTGAAATGTATTTCAAATATGAGTTATAGATCATATTGTAATATTTCCAAAATGTCAAAGAACTCCTTGAGATCATTTTTGAGTAGAGAGAATCGAAGAGATGAAGTTGGAAATTTCTCACTTTAAATTTAAGCCATTTCATGAAGAACAAAATTCAAATATGAACTTATGCTGCCTAATTCTTGCTTTACAGGTCTCAAACTTGTTTCTCACTTCATAATTTAATTCTTACTCAGTTGACAAAGCCTTAATCCAAGCCCAAGGGTCTTTGTCCAAGCTTTAATTCCATAAATGGCACAAAGTTGCCATTGCCATTTTGGAAAAGCTTAACTTTTGCAACTTTTCAATTCTTGAACATTGGACCTGTCTTCTCTGCACACACAAGTCGTAAAAACCTAAAGCAATTTGTATAGAGCTTGTACCAAGTCCAAGCAGGCCAGTACAAGCATGTAGAGACTTGTCCCTTCACTTTACTTCAAAAGCAAGAAAGAGTGCAAAAAGGCTACAACTGAGAAATCTGTTGAGGAATGGATTGGAAACTTTCTCCATACTAATACACAAACACATTACAGCTTAGAACACGATTTCTAAAGGCCTAAAACACTACAAAACACCCTCTCACCAAAAACCTGTCAAAAACTTACAGTTTGAGCATAAGCATAGCAATCCACAAATTTGCTCGTGCGTTTCAAGTTTTAATCATTCAAACACTTTACCTACCTCATATCTAAGTGATCCAGACCATCATCCCCGCACTGTAACTCCTCCTTCTTCATCTGCCATTTTTGTTTTCCAAGCTTGCAGGTTGACTTGGATAGAGAGTTCCAGGCACTTCCAAAGCAAGGCAAGGATTGGAACACACTCAGGGAGGTTCAAGCAAGCTAAAGGAACCTTCAGGCCTTCCTAAATCTCACTCAAACTCCATTCACGATCTCAGCTGAAAGAGGTAAGAATTCCAACTTTTATCTTTTCAAACAGGCATCCATTGGCCATGATTTGTGAAAGAAAAATGTAGATATTATAGTGTTGAAGCCAACCATGTGCATAGATTTCATTTCTGTTCATTATGTGTAGAGAATTTTGGAGTTCAAATTTCTGTAAAAATTAGGTTTAAAATTAGGGCTTTCAAAATTCGCTTTATTCTTTGATTGTTAGTTTCCATAAGATACATGTCTGAAATCGTGGGAAAGAGCACTATCATTTTCATGTTGGAAGTTTCCATTTTCATGGAGAGAAGAGAAAGATACAGAGGTTCTGGCCAGCTTGAGGAAGAAGATGAAGTACAGGGCAAGGAAGCTTCTTACGTTATGTTTTTATTGTTTCATATAAACTAACGGATGTACAGCCACCCCAGTGGCAAGGTAGCGCACTGGCAATGCCCAGGTCATGGGTTCGAACCTTGGCGCTACCTTTTACATTTTTCTCATTTTTTTCAGTTTCAGTTTTGGCATTTTTGGCAGTATGGACTTGGTTCTTGGGCCTTCTTTTTTTTTCCTAACACACTACTCCCTGTTTGCTTGCAGCACCCCTGGCCCAATCTTTTTATTATATATTTTATTTTCATATTGGTTTTTATTAAAGTATTTTCTTTAACACATAAAAATCATAAAAAAAATATAAATATGATAAATATTGCATTTTTATTTTTATTTTATTTTATTTTCACATAAAAAAATATTTTATTTTAAATATATACTAACTATCTTTCTTAAATAAATTTGTAAAAATAAATTAAACTCAGATATATTCTTATCTATGTTTTTATACTTGTAAATATTTATTTTAACATATAAAGAGACTAAATATTTTCACCAAATATTATTTATTATTTTTAATACAAAAATACACAAAAAATAATACTTAAAGAGCTTTATTTTCTGTTTATCTTAGAAATTAGGGTTAACCTTTTTTTCAAGAATTAATCTCCTCTTCTTAAGTTATTAGGTTTAGCTCAAAACTTATTTTCACATAAAAAACAAAACAGAAATCCTTTTCTTGCATTTATATATCTTTGCATATTTAAAATTTCTTGTATATTATTTATTCATATATTTGTACAAATTCGATTTGGTTGTAATAGCTTAATTAGATTTACATTATTGCAAATCCCTATTCATAATTTGTATTTCCCTCTCCCATAAAATGTTGTAATAGCGTAGTAATCTTTAAATTACGCAATTTATCGTTTTTACATAACATGCTAGTAATTAGGGTTTGTATGGCAAGATCAAAACAAATTAAATAGAAAACCCTAAATCCAAGGCAAAATCAAAGCATGAGAATAACACACTTGTACACAAGCACCCTTAGGGTTTCTCCACTTGGTTGCCTTGTACAAAAATGGTCATATTACGCATGCGAAGTATCTTGGCAAAAACAAACAAGTATAAGATCATAGCCCCTCGATGACGCTATTCAAAGTTTCCTTACAAAAATGATCTAGGTCCCTCAAAAATGCTAAGATACTTTGCAACATTGCTAATCATGGTTATACGATGACCCACGTCCGTCCCGTTTACATCCAAAGATAGGGTTGCTTACCAAATCAACGGTAAGACAACAATGTCAAAGGAATAGAAAATGAACAAGAAAGACATTTGAGTAGGTAGATTACTTCTAGTTACTTGCTCTATTTTCAAACAAATATCCTTGCTATTTTCAAAACAAACACACACATTTCCAAACATCTTACAAACATTGAAAACATTTTCAAAAAGACAAACATCTTTGTATACATTCTTACGAACGAGAATAATTACAAAGATTGCTTAAACAATGGCCTCTTTACAAAATACTTTCAAAAACCACACCAAACACATTTTCAAACAACAAAAGCAAGTGATCTAGCAAGTAACTAAGATTCCATGGAAAATCATGGATGAAAAGGGTGCTAATACCTTCCCTTTTCATAATCTACCCCCCGAACTCAAGAAACAATCTCGAAGGTCTTTCCTGTGCTTTTTCACCTTTTCTTTTGGATAAAAGAAAAGTTGGTGGCGACTCTTGCTAACCGCAACATTTGCGATCAAACGCAAAACCCTCAAGTCAATTCTCCCACTGTATCACAATTAGTGATCAGAATCACTCTGGAGATATACTCAGATACCTTCTCGTTGTCCTTCATGTTGAGATTCTCATATTGCTTTCGTAGAGACTGAAGCTTCACCTTCTTCACTGATGTGTCACCACCGTAACACCTAACCAGTGTGTCCCACGCAGTCTTCGCCGTTGTCGAATCAGCGAATTCTCAAACACGTTCACATCCACACACTGATGAATGTAAAACAACACATTCTGATCTTTCTTCCTTTTGTCTCTCTGTGCGTTTCTCTTTTCCTCCATCGCATCCGCTGCAACCAGAACGTAACATTCGGTAACAAGCTCAAGAACATCTTAAGCACCGAACAACACACGCATATGAATCATCCAACGATTCCAGTTCTTGCCATCGAACAGTGAAAGTTTCGTGCTCAGACTACCATTTCCGTTCATCTTCAACCATGAGCAAGTCACTCAGATCTCACCAAACACAATGTTTTCCAATCCCGCAGTAATAAATTAAAAGTAATCATTGATTAAGAATATTATAGAAAAATAATAATCATTATTTAAAAATAACAATAATTATTAATTATCTTGACGTGTGAAAAGTTAAAAAATAACCATTAAAAATAAACGAAGGGAGTAATTTAATGTATTAATTGGTAGCCAAATACACATCAATGTTTTTTTACTCTTTGAATAATTGATTCACGCAAGAAAATATCCAAGGTGTCAAAACATAAGAAGGACCAGTCTAGATATGTAACTAGTAATAATAAATCATCTAGATATATTAAGCTTAACCATATTTTAATTTAAAAATGAACGCATAATTAAATCTCCAAGTTGGTGATGGAGAAAACAAAAGAACATGTTGATGTGGCTTGGCTTTCTTTTTCTTTTATCTTATTATTATTTTAATTAATAACATCAAATATATATTAATGACACCAAAATTATCAAACATGAAAGGGTACTGAGTCAAAATCACAAGATCTCACTTATTTAATTTGACTATAATTTTAGTCAACAAACCATTAGACCAAAAACAAATTAAAATAAAATAATTTAAGAGACTAAAATAAATAAAATATAACTTAAAATATCAAAAATATTATCGAACTATTTTAAATTTAAATGTTAATTCACACATATGAAAAGATATATGACCGAATCACTTCATCCCAAAATTCCAACCCACCGTTTATATCCTTTGAAGTGCTAATCACGTGAGTTTAAAATAGAAAACATTTTTCTTATATATCATTTTCTCTATACGGTCCATTTACATTTTCTCTTCCTTCATTTAAAACATTTTATTTTCTAATTTCTATATTTACAACATACTGTTGCTTGACCTTTGTCATATTTTTTTTCTTCCTTTTCTTACACCACTGCTGAGAGTATAATTTTCTCGTGAGAATGAAGATGAAAGGAAAAATTTTCTCAATGACAATTTGAGACGGAGATTGATAAAGTATTTTTCATTTTATAGATTTCTGACTCCGATTATATTATTTAACTTTTGTATTTTATATATTATATAATACACATTAATGTATTAGAAAATAAAGATTCACCACTCAATTATCCAATCTTAGAAAAGTATACCCAATATATAGAATGTACACATCTTTTCATTTTTTTTTCTCAATTATCTTTGTCTCCTCCATCTATCATCCCATATGTTCTTATCATCACAACATCTACTTTCCTTTGTTTATTGTGTTTATGTTAATTACTTTTCAAATTCACTTTATTTCCATTAATAATATGTTTTTCGTTCAATTAACAAATTATTTATTATGAATTTGTTACACTCACACATAATCAACCACTAGACGACAATGTACAGTGGTAGTAAGTTAGCGGAATCATGATAGCAACAAGTTCTGTTAATACTTCTTTTTATCAAAAAAATATTAGCAACAATAAGTGTTTTTGTTTTTTTAATTATTGATCCAAAATGTACTTTTATTTTTTTTTAAAAATATGTAAAATATATGTGTTTTTTCTAAAGAAAAAAAAAACGAAATATTAGTGTTATAATTTTGATCGAAAAATATATAATTTTTTTTAACATTCAATCTCTATAGAGATCTGTGAGAATGGAGATGGAAAAAATATTTCCTCATGACAAAAATTAAAGATAGAGATGAAAAATAAATTTAGAGACGAAACAAAAAATAGAAAAATATTCTCTGAACATTATCTGCCCCTTGACATCCTTTACTAATGTTTCTATGTTTCTAATCTATTATGATAGTTCTTAGATTATTAATAAAATAGTCTTTTTTTTTACAGGATATAATTAACTCCGTGTATAAAAAGTTTACAATAATAATAAACATAAATTAAATTATACACTTTTTAAAAAATAAAATAAAAGAGAGATAATATTTTAGCATAAAAAAACTTCTTCCAATATTACAATATCAACTAAATATAAATAAAAGGAGATACATTTTACATAATTTTTTATTATACTCACATGAAAAAAATATAAAAAATATATATTTAACAAGAAGGTTAAAATAACTATTAGAAACATTGAATAAAATAGAAATGTGGACCATATATAATCAAAAGATAGTAGTTGCAAGTTAGTGTCCAGTGGTTCTGAAGCTGTATTAGTATCACCAAAAAATAAATGAAGCCGTATTGATAGGTGTAGCAGCGGATGATATGGCAATAAAACAGTGCGAAGACATGGGACCTAAAGCAACGGAGAACGTCGGTGCCGGTGGTGCCCCATATGTTCCCACTCCCCACTTGGAAAAGAAATTATGCTTTATACTAGTGCGTCTAAGATAGACATGGTTAGGAGGCTAATGAACATTCCTTTAATTTGTAATATGTGTCTAGTCAATTTTAAATTTAGCTCTCACTTATTTGGTTATGTTAGAAAAATATCTTATCGATTAGGTAAAAAACCTCTTATGAAGGGTATTCTCTCCCCCTTCATCGACTAAGTCTTTTCATCTTTCCTGATCTTGTCTCAATCGATAGTTATTTTATGACTCTGTTTGGAATCAAATGACAAGAATATGAACTCTTCTATTACTATAATTGCGCTTCTGAAACCTGTGAACAAATCGTTTGCTCAAGCCGTCAACAACATTTGTGATATTCATGTCAGTCAACTTCCTCAATCAGTGGTCAAGGGTGAACAGGATTTCAATCACAATTCTGGAAGAGGAATATCTGGCAGGATTAGCTTCCTGCAAATTAAACCTCCATGGAAGAATCATATGGCCAAAAGGACCGGTGCCGCTTAAAATCGATGCCCTGAGACAAAAGCTTTCTTCAATTTGGACCTTCCTATCAAAATGGAGACTCACTTCACTGGGTAAGGGTTTATTTGAATTCTCCTTTTCTAATATAGAAGATTTGCAAAGAGTGAGATCCGCAGACTCTTGGAACTTAAATTCGGAACTGTTAAAGTTGTTTGCCTGGACAAAAGATTTTAACCCCAATGAGAAGCATCAAGCTTCGTCACAGGTGTGGATCAGAATTGTTGGACTCTCACATGAATATTGGAGGCCCAAAATCCTTTATGCGATAGCTAATGCAGTTGGAAGTCTCATATGTATGGATGAAAAGACAACTAAATCAATATTTGAATGATCTTTTGGTCACTTTGCGAGGATTTTGGTGGACTTAGATTTGACTACAAAATTAAGGAATAACATCTTGGTTGAAAGGAAGAATTTCGCTTTCTTTGTGGAGGTTGCCTATGAAAACATCCAAGACTATTGTGATCACTGCAAATTTATTGGACACAACATGGGGAATTGTAGGAAAATCAACAAGAATGGGAACTGGAAAAAGAGATACCTAAACCATAGAATAAGAAGATTTATGTTGAGAAACAGATTGAAGAGAAGAACAAGAATGCAGTGAACCCTGAAATTGCCTCTCAAAATCATGGAGAAGCATCAAATTCTACACATTCTGATGAAGTCCCCAGTGCCTCAACATATGCGGTCCCAATACCTAAGGAGGATAAGCAGGTTCATACAAGGCAGATTGTGGTGATTACTGAAATGAACAACAGTGGAAACGGTGGACTTATTGAATTTCAAGCATCTCCCTCATCTCAAAATAGGGATAGAAATGATGATTTTGTAAGCTCTAGTGGATCGGAATTTGTGGACGTTACCCAAGAAAATGCCACTAATGATGATGTAGAAGTTAACCCAACAAGAATGTTCAACAATACATGGAGTTTCAAAAGCAGTCCTGGGAAAATATGGCAGATGAACCAGATAATTTGGATGAACCAAACAAATATTTTCAATTGGTTGTTGTGATACGGTGGCAGAACCGACTGTTAATACTGGTTTGCGTTTTGCGTTTTTTGTTTGCAAAATGTCGCGGTAAGCAAGAGTCGCTACCGACTTTTATTTCATCCAATCATGGAAAAGGAAAAAGAACAGAAAAAACCTTTTTTCGAGATATTCTGAGTACGGGGGGTAGATTATAGAAAGGGAAGGTGTTAGCACCCTTTCTATCCGTAGTTATCTACGGGCTCTTAGGTACTTGCTCATTTTTCAAATTGCTTATGTGTGTTTGTCTTGAAAATGTTTTATTTTGTGATAACCCTTGTATCAGTCCTCAAGAGTGTGACGAAGTTTGTTTTGAAAATTGTTTTGAAAAGTGTTTGTGTGAAAAGTTTTCATTGAGCAAGTACTTAAGATTCTACCTACTCGAAAAAAGATTATTTGTTCTCGTTTCCTTTAGACGGCGCTATCCCACTATTAGGGAGTAGGTAGCACCGTCGTTGGAGTTGTAAGGGACATTCGAAAGGGACAAGTACAATCACTAAAGCAATAGTTAGAAAACTTTAGTAGTAACCCTAGAGTCTTAAGATCTTTCCGAGGCAACATTCGAATGGGACATTTTGATGTCTTAGATAGGAGGGCAACCACTAAAATCTCCTATGCTTAATGATTGTTTACCGAAGGCGACCGAAGTGAGGTAAACCCTAGGAGTGAATATGTGCATATGAATTGTTTCAGTTATTTAATCTTTGCACATTAGGTGATCTACCATTTTAATTTCAGATATTCTTGCCATACAATCCTATTAACATACATCTAGACAGTTAAATATTTGCATGAATTAAAAATGCGAAAAAATAAACCTAGCTATTACAAGGCTTCGGGGGATGGGGATTAATTACATAACCAAAGAATCGGGGATTAAATCAGTAAATAAAACTCTAGTTTAACTATTACAAACCATTGGTAGTTACAAAAATAATGGAAAAGAAATAATTAAATGCGCGGCGAATTAAATACGAGGAGAAATTGAAAATCCTAATTCTAATCATTTTTTAATTATAAAAGAAATTGAAATTAAACTAATCTAAACTAGATTAAATAATTTCAAGAAAATAAAATGTTTTAAAAAAAAACAAGATTTTGTGTATTTTTGGTTTTTTTTTAATTTGAGAAAAGAAATATAATTGTACATTAATTAAAAACCCTAATTTCTAATTGCTTTTAATTATAAAAAAAAAGAAATTAACTTAACCTATATTTCTAATTAAATTAAAATAAATATTTTATTAAAAAAATGCTTTTTTTGGTATTTTGTGATTTATTGATTTATGATTAATAAAAAAAAGGTAATTAATTTGGTGAAAAATAATTAAACAAAATAATTAAAATAAAAGAAATAGATAAAGAAAAATAATATGGGCCTGTGTTGAATAGCAATTCTGGGGGGTGTCATTCTGAATTTTCTAAGGCCCAAAATGCTCCAAGCCTGGTCAATATTGGATTCTGTGTGATGTTGACCTGAACGTGCACCATAGTCCCTCATGGATAGCGCGTTAGATCTGATGGCATGCTTGATCAAATGGTTGGATGCAAGTGCGCATGGTGGTCACCGGGAAGGATAATGCGCTGGATCTGTTGAATGAAAATAATATAAAGGAAACGCTGGGACTTGGGATCGAACCCAGGTCCTTATGATTAATACCAATGCCTCATTGCCAACTGAGTTGTGCGCTTTTGTTGTTAGTATAAGGAAACCAAAATATGTTATATAATAAATAAATGGATTAATGAGTAAACAAAAAAACGCGCCAGCTTTCAAATGATCCAATGATGCTTGAACACATTATCTTCTTCTTCCTCATCCGTCGTTTTAGATCTTCATACTTTTACCTACAGTCAGCTTCCATGGCTAAAGACCTGTGCAATTCAAAAATTCACGATACACAATATAAATGGAATTGGAAACCATGGTTATCGGTCATGATGTCCCGGTCATCCTAGTATCCATCTTATGGTCTAATTTTGCCTGTAGCCAAAAACCCTAAACTACACATCCAAAACTTAACAATGGCAAAGGCACGTATGGGCTTCAAAAATGCAATTAAATCATTCAGTCAACTTGCAAACATGATGAGGATTACAAATATATAATTTAAACATGCTAATGATACAATAAATACAGTAATCGATTTTGAAAATATGGGCAAACCGTGTGAATGCTAGGGGCGATTCTGGACGTGTAGAGGCGTGCAACCAATTGGGTTAGCTTCTGGGAAGGTCCAGGAATCGTTTGGCAATGCTAGAAGGGCTTAAATTGGCCTCCAAACTTGAACTGAGTCACAACTTTTTATCAAATTTTGAAGTTTTGTTCTTCTTGTTCACGCCTCCTAACCCTTTTCTTTTGCTTTGTTCTTGTCCAATATATACCTAGGGATGAATTAGGGTTACAAACTTGGATTGAATCTTGTAATTTGATGAGATTTGATTTCATTCTTTAGCCATATGCAAACTTGTTATTTTGAGCCAAATCTTCCATTTCTTGTACCAATTATGCTTGATTCGTTTTGGACTTGATAATTCAGCATATTTTGATTGCCAACCTGTCCAAAAACCAAATCAAATCATATCTTTACTATTATTCACCAATTATTTGATTTAATTCAATTTTTAATTAATAAAAAATCAAAATAAATTGAAAAATGAAGCCAATAATGTGTGGGTGAATATTGGATTCGTAGACCACATGACAAGTGAGGTGCAAGCATAAAAAGTTAGGCCCATTTAGAAAAAAATACATTTTTGAGCACATTTGACTTTTGGCAATTTTGCAAAAAATGTCAACTTTGACAAGGCATATCTCTTCCAATTTTAACCCTAGAGAGGTGTTCTTGGACTTTTTAGAAAGATTAGGATGTCCCCTAAGCAACCCTTTTGGTCTCATCTCAATTGAGTCTTCCATGTTCATGTAAGAAGCTTTTACCCAAAAGGTGTTTTTGTTGACTTTTCAAAAGGACCCATAATGTAGAAATTCATATCTTTATGTGAGTGCGTATTTTGAACTTGTGAGCTGAAGATGAATTGTAGGGAATTGCATCCCCTTCAAAATGAGCTTTGGATTGAAAATTTCTGATAAAGCATGTGGAAGTTATGCTTGGTCAAAGTTGGGTTGACTTTTACTAAGAAACCCTAATTTAACAACTTTTGGGTTTTGATGAATTTGGAGCATTCCTTGAGGAATCATGATCAAACCTTGATCAAATTATGAAATTCACTTAAAAATGTTAATGTTGACCAAAAATATTGAAGTTTGACTGTATGTGGGCCACAATTGACTTTTGACCTAATATAGTCGATTCTCAAGCATTTGAGCAGTTGACTAAGCAAACTTCTTGTGCAAGGCATGAAAATTGACATGTAGGGTCTTGAGAACATATTAATACTATGGAGAGAACATGAGGACTTTTTGGTTCTCCCATCTTTATGAAAATGGAAACCCTAATTTGAGGTACACTGCCTTAGGAGAGATTTTGTCTGGTCAACTCTTGAGCAACCTTGAGCAAATTGAAGATCTCAATGGACATGTATTGAGTAAAATGAGAGGGAAAATTTTGGGGTACAACAATTGTCTCAAAGAAAACTAGGAAAAATAGTAGGTCAGTTTCAAAACCTAGTCTTTATGGACCTAGCACCAGAGCAAGGATAGTTTCTCACAAAATTTCCCAATGAAGTGTCTATACTAGAATGTTAAAGAGTTTGCTAATCAACCTACAAGATTAGCCCTAAAAAACTCCTTTTGAACCACAAACCTAACATATGTTATATAGTCGAACCTAGGATGCTATTGGACAACCTACCTGATAACTTTTTCCATATACTAAACCTTAAGTTATTTGCTACTAATGATAGACCAGGTCTCCCACCAAACCTTTGGTGCTTTTGTGCCTCTCACCTTGATCCGCAATTAGTGTCTATATATGAACAACTTGTTTTCTTCACACTCAAGGATGTAATTTACTACTTCGGCATGGCTACAGTTTATGCCTCTACAAATTATATCAAGAGAAGAGAGTCGTGGACTCATCTTTCTACTTTAAAGGGTTTGAGGGATAACACATGGTTCTTTCTCGGTGACTTCAGTACCATCTTGGGGGCTCATGAGAATAAAGGATCTTCCAACCCTTTCAAAACACCAATTGAGGATTTTCAAAACTGGACATATAATAATAATTTGATTCATATTCCAACTAGAGGAGCAAAATTTACTTTGAATAATGGTATAAGAGGTGGCCATCATATAGTGAGAAGACTTGATAGAGCAATTTGTGATCAAGACTGGATCAATTCCTACAATTACACTTTGTCTCCACTCTTATCAGGCTCAAGTCAAATCATCATTCAATCCCGCTAAAGTTTAAGTTTCAACTTAATCAGGTATTCTCCAGCTTCAAATTCCTGAAGATGTGGTTTGAGCACCCTGATTTCATTAATGTTACAAAGGATTTCTGGAACACCAAATTGTATGGATGCCCTATGTTTATACTTTCTCAAAAGCTCAAGCTTCTAAAAGGTAAACTAAAGGCATGTAACAAAGAACATTTTGGTAATGTTCATGATCTTTTAAGAAATGCTACTGCAAACTTATAAGAGATTCAAACAAAGATTCAAAGTGATGTCCCCTTTGATGATTTACTATATAAAGAACAAAAAGCCCAGATTGACATGGAAGATGCTTTGATGATGGAAAATATGCTTTGGAAAGAGAAATCAAACGTAAAGTGGCATTATGAGGGAGACATGTATACTTCCTATTTCCACAGGATCACTAAAATCAGGAATTCTAGAAAACTTATCTCTACAGTGAAGCATGGAGAGGTTGTTTACACTGAGTCATAGGATGTATCAAATATTTTCTCCAATCATTTTGAGCAGCTGTTTAGTTCAAACAACAACTGATGTGATAATGGGCTTGTAGATGAGGTAATACCAACACTTATTAGTGACCATACCAATGCCTTACTAACTGTCATGCCTAGTCATGAGGAAATTCAAAATGCAGTTTTCTCCATGAGCAAAGATGACTCCCCAAGACCTGGTGGATTTTGTGGTCACTTCTTTAAAAAAATACTGTGAGATTATCAAAGCTGATGTGATCAATGTTACTCTTCAATTTTTCTCTACAGGTTGGATCCTCCCTAATTGGAATGCAAATTCTATTTTTCTCATCCCGAAATGCATCAATGCTCTCACAGTTGATCAATATAGACCAATAGCCCTTGCAAACTTCAAATTCAAAATAGTCACAAAAATCATGGCAGATAGGCTTGCTTCAATCATGCCTCTCATCATCTCCCCCAAGCAAAGAGGTTTTATTAAAGGTAGATCAATTGTTGAATGTATTTTTTTAACTTCTGAAGCAATAAATATGCTACACAACAAATCCTCTGGAGGAAACATTATAGTCAAAATTAACATCAAGAAGGATTTTGGCACTCTTGATTGGGACTTTCTACCAAAGGTGCTACATAGGTATGACTTCTCTGATAAATTTTGTTCCTTGATCAAAGCTATTTTATCCTCAGCAAGACTTTCCATTTCCATCAATGGAACTCTGGCAGTGTAAGTTCTCTAGTTTTAGGATTGGCATTATTTTTGTAAAACAAATAATACAACAATATGTTAGATAAGAGATGTTAACTTGCTAACAAGAACAGGTTGAGCAAGAAGTCCTATCTTTTGTTAGGACATATTAAGTTGAAGTATTTCAACATCTGAAAAAACATGTCGGATGAGATGTCCTATGAGAAAGCATACGGCATCGCGCCTGAGCTAAGCTGCATTAATGGATTCAGTTATGATTTAACAAATGTAGAGTATTCTAGGAATATTATGCAATATTATGTGATGCTGATTTAAAGGTCAAGAAGAATCAAATCAGAATATTGAAAAATATATAGTTTCTAAATATGGAGATATTTTAGGAAACTAATGACTGAAGACCTTATTTGTAGCATAAGTTACTGCTGATTTGTAACAGCGAGTATGTTGTGTTTTGAAGGCCTAGATCCAGTTGGGTATAGGTTATAAATAGAAGCTTTGTAACCTAGGATTTGTACCAGCTGAGAATTGTAAAGATGTAATCATTAGGGTCGAGTCTGTTAGCCACTCTCTATGAGAGTCAGTGCCTGTGAACCACTCGGGTTGTGAGATGGTCACTATTGTTCTCACTCAAAAGCTGTGAAGTAATGAGTTGAGTATTTTTATAGGAGGAAGCATTGAAGCAACTCTAAGTTTGTGTTCTGAGTCAAGATTCTTGGCTAGAAAATTATCATGGAATTGTGTCTTCCTGTTTGTTCAGAATTATGTTGATCCAATCATTGACTGTGATTGAAGAGGGATTGAGGAGGGCCTCATATCTAGGCGAGTCTTAGATAGAAATCTAGGAGGGGTGGTGATTAAGTGAGAAGTTTTAAATGAGGGAGTTTAGCTTCGAATTGATACTATCATAGTGAATTTGTCTTTGGATTGGTATGCCCCCATAGTAGGAGAGTTGCTCCAAACTGGGTTAACAATTCTGGTGTGTTGTTTATGCTTTTCAGTAATGTTTTAATTGTTTATACCTTGCCTGTTTGTTTATGTCGGATCAGATATCCCAACATGTTATATGACATCTTAGTTCTATCATACAAGAATTTGAATTGTTATCAGAGCAGGTATCCTATTTGTTTTTGAATGAGATCCAAGGGGGATACTTTCTGGTGTATGTGAAAGGTAGAATGTTCTACTGAAAAGCTGTTTGAACCTAAAGAGCTCATATTGTTGTTTGAACGGTCCCTAGAAGTGGAGGATGGACTGTTCATGACAGAGTGTGTATTAGACATGTCCGTGTTGTGTTCAGGCGTGTAGCTTTGGTGGCAAGCTATTGTATTTTGGTGTGTTTTTTTAAAACCTATATTGACCTGATGCACTTAAAGTATGGAGTTTGTGTGCAAGGGTTTGTAGTGTGTGAAGGTTGTTAAGGAGATGTTGTTTGTTCCGCTGCATGGTATCTGTTGTAACCCTAGTTAACATGTAATTAAGGTTTGGTCTCCTCAGCAGGTGTATCCTATGGTGATAGGATATGAGAAATATTGTTTCAATCATCTGTCTAAAGTGGTTAATGATACTTGAGTTTATTTCTCAAGTCAACTCATAAAGGCACACTTTGGTGTATGGTTGATATTTCTGTCAAGAAACCTGCCATTTATTTGATAGATTATTGAAGAAAATATAAAGCCATTTATTTTGGTTTCTAAAAGAGTCTTCCTGTGATACGGTGGAATAACCGACTATTTAATACTGGGTTGCGTTTTGTATTCGCAAATGTGCGGTAAGCAAGAGTCGCCACCGACTTTTCTTTTATCCAACAAAGGAAAGGGTGAAAAGAATAGAAAAAGACCTTTTCGAGATGTTTTCTGAGTAAGCGTGGTATATTATGGAAAGGGAAGGTGTTAGCACCCTTTCCATCCGTGGTTTTCCACGGGCTCTTAGAGGTTTGCTCATTTTTAAAATACCTTTGTGCTTTGTGTTTGAAAAGGTTTTGAAAATGCCGTAGTACGGCGAACTTTGTAATGTTTCTCGGGATAGCAGAGAAAGTATACAAAGTGTTTTGAAATTGTTTTTGAAAAGTAGTTTTTTGTGTAAGTGCAAGATGTTTGAGAAAACTTCTAACAACTATCTACTTTATTACTCAAAAAAGGTCGTTCTTTTCCTCTTTTCCTTTAGATAATGCTATCCTACTATTAATGAGTAGGTAGCCTTATCGTTGGATGTTGAGGGACATTCTGTAACGCCCATAATTTAATTAATTATTTAATTAAATTATTTTTGGAATAATTGTTAAGATGTGTTGTGATTAATTGGATTTAATTATTTTATTAAGTGGTGAAATAATATTAGAAGTATAATATTATTTGAGGTGGGCTTGTTTCAAAGGAATAGAAGTAATAAGGGGGTGTATTAGTTTTGAGCCCATTAAGGAATAAAGAGAATAATAGGTTATTTTATTATTGTTAGAAAGAATAGAAAGAAGAAGCAGTAGAAGAATAAGGGATTGAGAGGAAGAACGTGAAGCTGTTGGAAAAGAGGAAGAATAGCATAACGGGAATTCAATTGGAGAAAGTTGTAGAGCAGCCTTCAATCCAAGGTAAGGGTGGGGTTCTGACTCTATAATTGGGTTCATGATAATTGGTATGTGGGGTTAGAGGTGATTGTGTTAGAACAATGTTTGAATCTAGTACCCTATATTTAAGTTTTGATGATAACAAAGTGAAAAGATATAGTATTTAAATGTTTCATGATTGAATTATATGCTGCCTAAAAATACTATGCTCTGACTTGCAGATATGCTGATTAAAATATGCAAGATCACTTCATCAGCATCAGAACTTGATGTGATACACCAGCATCAGAAGTTGCTGAATCAGAACGTGAAGATCAGATGATCAACTCACGAACACGCTGAAGCTTGATGAACAGAACTGCGCGTAAAACACTCTGATACAGAATCAATAGTTCATCAGCAGCTAAGCAGAATCAGAATGAGCCAAGCCAGAACGTGCATTGAAGAAGCAACGGTACTGTGCATTGAACGCTAATCAATTCCAACGGCTTCATTCCAGACAAGATCTGCTCAAAAAGGAAAGCTTGTTAATAGCATTGAATCAAGAATATTTGCATCAACGTTCATCTTCTCAAGTGCTATATAAACCAAGCTTCGAAGATTATAATGGCTAATGCTTCCAAACTCTCTACACGCACAAAGCTGAACAATAATCTTCATCTACCAGTTTTGCTAAACCAACAAACTCTGATACTCCATTAGCGTTTAGCATTCTAAGTTTCTAAGCTTCATTTGTGTAAACATCACAGTTGTGATATAGTTTTGTAGAAAACATTCACACACATTATTTTATACCTTTGTAAGAAAGTGTTGCCTTGACAAACCGGATTGTGGTTTGAATCAAGAAGGCTTTAGCAGTTGTTAAAGCAGATTTGTATTCAGTTGAATATAGTGAATTAAGACCTCGTTGGAGAGAGGCGAAATCACCTTGACGGGTGGACTGGAGTAGTTTGAGATCAAACGAACCAGGATAAAAATATCTTGTCAATTGCTTTAAGTTTCCAGTTTTACAATTCAACCCCCCTTCTTGTGTTTTTCACCCCTTCAATTGGCATCAGAGCGCCTGGTTCTGAGCTAAAACACTTAACCGTGTCAGTACAAGATCCAGCGTCAGAAAAACACAATGGCAGGAAACAACTCTCATTTCAGCAATGACAACAATGAGGATAGAGACAGATTCAGCGGCAAACCTCCAGTCTTTGATGGAGAAAACTTTGACTACTGGAAAGACAGAATTGAAAGCTTCTTTCTAGCACATGATGCTGATCTGTGGGATATGGTGACAGATGGATACACGCACCCTGTGAATGCAACTGGTCAGAAGATTGAAAGAAAATCAATGACTGATCAACAAAAGCGTGATTTCAAGAATCACCATAAGGCCAGAACCATCCTCCTCAGTGCCATCTCATATACTGAGTATGAGAAGATCTCCAACAGAGACACAGCTAAGAACATCTTTGATTCTATCAGAATGACGCATGAGGGCAACGTTCAAGTCAAAGAAACAAAAGCTCTGGCGCTCATTCAGAAGTATGAGGCGTTTAAAATGGAAGAATCTGAATCCATTGAAACTATGTTCTCTAGATTCCAGATTCTGGTAGCTGGTCTCAAAGTTCTGGACAAAGGATACTCTACTGCTGACCATGTCAAGAAGATAATCAGAAGTTTACCCAAGCAGTGGAGGCCTATGGTTACTGCTCTGAACCTAGCGAAGGATCTCAACAAAATCACTCTGGAGGAACTTATAAGCTCCCTCAGAAGTCATGAGATAGAGCTAGAAGCTGATGAGCCTCAGAAGCAAGGTAAGCCTATAGCTTTAAAATCTAACAGAAAATCTGAATCTAAAGTTTTGCAGGCAGTTGAAGAAACATCTGATGGATCCTCATCAGAAGAAGACGAACTTTCCCTTCTCTCCAGAAGAGTAAATCAACTGTGGAAGCAAAGACAAAGGAAGTTCAGGAATCCCAGAAGATCTGATCAGAACGAGTCTTCTTCAAGATACAGAAGGACAGATTCTTCCTCCGGATACAGAAGATCTGAAGGCTCCTCTGGTAGCAAGAAGCCAAATACAAAAGACATCATCTGCTACGAGTGCAATGAGCAAGGACACTACAAGAGTGACTGTCCAAAGCTTCAGAGGGAAAAGCCCAAAAAGAAGTTTGGAAGAGAGAAGAAGAAAAGTCTCATGGCCACATGGGATGACTCTGACTCGTCTGAAGCTGACTCAGAATCAGATGATGAAAGGGCGAACATAGCGCTCATGGCTAGCATTCCAGATGACAGTGAAGCTTCTGACTCAGACTCAGAATCAGACACAGAAGAGGTATTCCCTAACTTCGCTGTTAATTTTACAAAGGCTGAACTTGCTGAAAGCCTCAATGAAATTCTGGAACGTTATCAGCAGATTAGAGCTAAATTCAGAGACCTGAAAAGGACTCTTGAATCTGACTCTAATAAGTCTGAGAGTCTCAAATTGGAAAACTCTGAGCTGAGAGATAAAATTTTAAAATTAGAAAACTCTTTACAAAACTCTCAGAAAGTACCAATTTCTGAAACTCCCAGCAACGCTGATGAGATCATCAAGGAGTATGATCATAGTTTCCAGAAGTTCCTTGCTAAAAGCATAGATAGAAGCAGAATGGTTTCAATGATCTATGGAGTTAGCGGAAACGGCAGGAAAGGAATAGGATACCAAGGTAAGGTTCCTACACCTAAGAATGTCATGGATTTAGTTATTAAACACACTCCTCTAAATTCACACTTTGTGTATGGTCACACACATGACATCAAATATACTAGTAGTAAGCACTCTGTGAAACCAAAATTCAACCAGAGTTTTGGTAAAACTAACAAATCAGGACCCAAGAAGATCTGGGTACCTAAGGATAAAATAATACATGTTGCTGATATCTTTAGCAGCAAGTCAGAAACACCAGTCATGGTACCTGGACTCTGGCTGCTCACGACACATGACGGGAAGAAGGCATATGTTCCAAAGCCTGGAACTTAAGCCTGGAGGCCACGTTGGCTTTGGAGGCAATCAGAGGGGAAAGATTATTGGCTCTGGAACTGTAGGTAACGGAAATCTTCCCTCTATTAATAATGTTCTGCTTGTAGATGGATTGATGCATAACCTGTTATCCATAAGTCAATTAAGTGATAACGGTTATGATATAATCTTTAATCAAAAATCATGTAAAGCTGTTAGTCAGAAAGATGGGACTATCCTATTTAATGGAAAGAGGAAAAACAACATTTACAAAATCAAACTTTCTGAACTAAAGAGTCAGAACGTAAAATGTCTTCTGTCTGTTAACAACGAGCAGTGGATCTGGCACAGAAGATTGGGGCATGTTAGTATGAGAAGAATATCTCAGATTAACAAACTCAATCTGGTCAGAGGACTTCCAAATTTGAAGTTCAATTCAGATGCTCTGTGTGAAGCATGTCAGAAAGGCAAATTTGCAAAACCTTCTTTTAAATCCAAAAATGTTGTTTCTACCTCTAAGCCATTAGAACTTCTGCACATTGACTTATTTGGACCAGTTAAAACTGCTTCAGTCAGTGGCAAGAAGTATGGGTTAGTAATCGTAGATGACTATAGCAGATGGACATGGGTAAAGTTCTTAAGACACAAGGACGAGTCACACTCTGTGTTTGTTACCTTCTGTAACCAAGTTCAGAATGAAAAAGATCTTAGAATCGTTAAAGTCAGAAGTGATCATGGTGGAGAATTTGAAAATAAAGATTTTGAGTAATTCTTTAATGACAAAGGCATTCTGCATGATTTCTCTTGTCCTAGAACTCCCCAACAAAATGGAGTTGTAGAACGAAAGAACAGAACATTGCAAGAAATGGCCAGAACCATGATCAATGAGACAGACGTTGCTAAGACTTTCTGGGCAGAGGCAATAAACACAGCGTGCTACATTCAGAATAGAATCTCAATAAGACCTATTCTGGAAAAGACTCCATATGAATTGTGGAAGAACAGAAAGCCCAACATTTCGTATTTTCATCCATTTGGATGTACTTGCTATATGTTAAATACTAAGAATTATTTGAACAAGTTTGATTCTAAGGCACAGAAGTGTATTATGTTAGGATACTCTGAACGCTCAAGAGGGTACAGAGTATACAATACAGAAACACAGATTGTGGAAGAATCAATCAGTGTTCGTTTTGATGACAAGCTTGACTCTGAAAAGTCAAAGCAGAATGAAAATCTTGCAGGTATAGAAATTGAATTTGCAGGTTCTGAAGACAAGTCATCAGAAGCTCTCAACACAGACATTCCTTCAACATCTGAAAGAAGCAATGCTAGAAATCCTACAACTGCCGCTGATCAACCTCAGAAGAGATTACCCAGAAGCAGTTTGGATCATCCAGAAGAAACAATCCTAGGAAGAAAGGAAGATCCAATCAGAACAAGAGCAAGCTTCAGAAACTCTGAAGAAACTCTTATGGGACTTGTGTCTCTGATTGAACCTTCTTCTATTGACGAAGCACTTCTGGATAATGACTGGATTCTGGCAATGCAAGAAGAGCTGAATCAATTCACCAGAAACGACGTATGGGATCTCATTCCAAGACCAAAAGGATTCAACGTCATTGGAACAAGATGGGTGTTCAGAAACAAGCTCAATGAACAAGGTGAAGTCGTCAGAAACAAGGCACGACTGGTTGCACAAGGTTATAGTCAGCAAGAGGGGATAGACTATACAGAAACCTTTGCCCCAGTCGCCAGGTTAGAATCTATCAGACTCTTAATCTCATTTGTTGTTAATAGAGGCATCACTCTGTATCAGATGGATGTCAAAAGTGCATTCTTAAATGGTTATATAGAAGAAGAAGTTTATGTTCAGCAACCCCCAGGTTTTGAAAATACAAAACATCCAGAACATGTTTTCAAACTGAAAAAGTCACTGTATGGTCTGAAACAAGCTCCCAGAGCTTGGTATGAAAGGCTAAGTAACTTTCTGCTTGAAAATGAATTCACCAGAGGGAAAGTGGACACTACTCTATTCTGTAAAACAGTTAAGAGTGATATTTTAGTCTGTCAAATTTATGTTGATGATATTATTTTTGGTTCTACTAATCCTTCTCTTGGAAGAAAATTTGCTAAGTGTATGCAGGCAGAATTTGAGATGAGCCTCATGGGGGAACTGAAATTCTTTCTAGGAATTCAGATCAATCAAACTCCAGAGGGAACTTACATTCATCAGAGCAAATACATCAGAGATCTTCTGAAGAAATTTGACCTCTCAGAATGTAAGCCATCAAAGATTCCAATGCATCCCACGTGCATTCTGGAAAGAGAAGAGGTAAGCAAAAGCGTAGAACAGAAAGTCTACAGAGGTATGATTGGTTCTCTCCTTTATCTGACTGCTTCAAGACCTGATATTTTATTCAGCGTATGCATTTGTGCTAGATTCCAATCAGATCCTAGAGAATCTCACTTAACAGCTGTTAAGCGAATTTTCAAGTATCTGAAAGGTACTACTAATCTGGGTTTGTTTTATAGAAAATCTAGTGATTACAGCTTAGTAGGCTACTGTGATGCTGATTTTGCTGGAGACAGAGTGGAACGTAAAAGTACTTCTGGAAGCTGCCAGTTTCTGGGAGAAAATCTGATCTCATGGTCCAGCAAAAGGCAATCAACAATTGCTCTGTCAACAGCAGAAGCTGAGTACATAGCAGCAGCTGGTTGTAGCACACAAATGCTCTGGATGAAAAGTCAGCTTGAAGACTTCCAGATTTTTGAGAGTAACATTCCTATTCTTTGTGATAATACTTCTGCTATTTGCTTAAGTAAGAATCCTATTTTACATTCTAGAGCTAAGCATATAGAAATAAAACATCATTTCATTAGGGACTATATTCAGAAAGGTATTTTAAACTTGAAATTTATAGATACAGACCATCAATGGGCTGATATCTTTACTAAACCCCTTTCAGAAGATAGGTTTAATTTCATTCTGAAACATCTCAGCATGAAAGTATGCCCAGAATGAAAATGTTTTAATTCCATGTATTTATCTTCAGAATGTAATTATATTACTGTGAACTTCTGATCAATCTTCTTTCAGAAAGATAGAACATGCAGATTGTATCAGATGCAAGTCTAAAGATCTGAGAGTCTAATCTCAAAGACAGACGTGCTGATCACTACATCAAACAAGTGTCATCCAATCATCAGCAAATCCCTGAAGCAGAACGCGTGCACGCCTCTGAGAAAGGAAAGTGCTGATTGGGTGCATTGAGACACATGTCTGGTAACCGTTTTTAAGTATCTTTCTCAAATCCCCCAAAATCAGCAAGCATTTAATGCAGAGTAATCACGCTTGTTAATGGCAATCATTATTTTTTTTCTCTCTCTTAAAAACGTTTAATTTTTCAAAATAATTTTTGAAAACTTTATTTAAGCACATTATTCTTCATTCTTTCTCTTTACGCTTTCTCATAATCTCTCAAGAACTTTCTGCATATTTCTGAGTTTATCTCCTTCAAAACCGTTTTCTCTCAAATCACTCTAAAATCTTTGTTGTGTGAGAACAATGGCATCCTCCAGCATTTCTGCATGGAATCAGAAGAAAGAAACTTCTGAGCAATATCAGGTGCCTACCAGAACTCTTCTCACACCGGTAAAGAATCTTGAGGTTCTCTCTGAATTAATCATCGATTTCGAAAGTTTGAAGGATAATGGATTTGACCTAACTGAGGAAGTTAGGGCTCAAAAGTGGGAGAGGTATTTCGATAGGTTGGTTGGACCAACTTTCCCAGAGCTTGTCAAGGAATTTTGGATTCACGCCAAGATTCATAAACATCTAGTCATCTCTTCTGTCATGGGAAAGAAGATAATAATTTCTGAAGACCTCATTGCTAGGTTAATTGGTCAAAGTGGTGGTGGAGTCCGTTGTGTGGACATGGCTGACAGATGCCCTGATATAGGTGTGGTAGCAAACTGCATTTTCACTCTTGGTTTTCCCAGCAGCAAAATTAAGGATCT
The DNA here is from genome assembly GCA_948472305.1 of Vicia faba. Classification (NCBI taxonomy): domain Eukaryota; kingdom Viridiplantae; phylum Streptophyta; class Magnoliopsida; order Fabales; family Fabaceae; genus Vicia; species Vicia faba. The sequence goes on from OX451738.1 coordinate 987,261,630, forward strand.
GAAGGATCACTGTAGAGTATGGGCCAAGATTGTTCTGGGCTGTTTCAATCACAGGAAGCCAACAAGCTCTCCTGACTATATAAACGTGGATCAGCAATTTCTGATCTACTTTATTGATCAGAGGGTGAAGATCAATCTGGCACACTTCCTGTTCAACCATCTGAAGACTAGTGTGAAAGAGACTAGAGAAGAAGAAAGGACCAAAAGGGACTGGATACCGTTTGGAAGGCTCATATCAGATATTCTGATAGAGAATAAGCTGATAGATTATCTGAGCGAAGCTCAAGTGCTGGGCACTATGGAACCAACTGTTGGAAAACCGCTGAACGCTAAGAACCTGAAAAAGATGAAGCTGATAGAAAATATCAGGAAGGAACCCAGAGCTTCTTCAACTGCTGACATCTCCAGAAGAAGAGTGCCTCTGAGTAATTTCCCAAGATTTTCTGAAATGGAATCCCAACCTGATATGTTTCTCAAGTATCCAGATTCATACAAGGAAGAAGATGCAGGTTCAAAGCTGAAGATCAAAGATCTGAGTCAAGTTCAACCTGAAGTGACTCAGAAGAAGACAAAGAAGAGGAAAGCAGAAGGATCATCTCATCAGACTCCAAAGAAACGAGGTAATTCATCTGCTGCTCCTATTTCAATTTCATCTACTATTCCAACATCTGCTGCCCCTCCTAAAACCTCTCACAGAATATCCATCCCAATCCCTTCTATTGATGAAACCATACCAGAAGACCCTTCTGAGGCCTTACTACTCAGAAGACCCAGAATCAAAATTACCAAACAACCAACTGTGTCAACAACACCAGCACTTGATAGAGTGCTAGCTGATATTGAGCGTGAACATACTTCTGCTCAACCAAATTCTGAACCACCAAATATTCCTCCTCCACAACCTGAACCAGAAACACAACCTGAACCAGAAATACAACAACAACCAGAACCAGAACCAGAATCAGAACCACAACAACAACTACATACAGAAGAACCTCTGATCCCTGAGCAATCAGAGATTCCACCTCCTCAACCAGAAAATAATCCACCTTCACCACAACCAGAGTTTCACCGCTATGAAACCCCATCTCCTCATCATTCTGATCCCCACTCACCTCAACCTTCACCGCTGGCAATCCAGTTGCCATGTGGAACCACTATTATCAGGCCCCAGTTGCCATCATCAGAGGAATCAACACCTCCAAAAACTCCAACCACTCCAATAGAAATATCCTCTGATTCTGATAACCCTCCTCCAAAACACACAGCCCCTCAGCAAACATCTGAAAACCCCAGCAGAACTTTCATTGACTTAACAAGTCTTGAACGTCTTGCTGATCTAAGACACAAAATTGCCATACCCAAACCAAAGCAACCAGACGTTGGCTCTGGTATTTTGAATTTTGAAACAGGTATGCTGCAATGGATTGCTTCGTTGAAGCAAGTTTGTCCGGGGATGATCGACCCAGCTGCCTCTGATCAGCTCTGGTCACAGTTCAGAGTATGGGTTCGTGCTGAAGCCCTCCAGCTGCAGGACGTCAACTATGAGCAGGCTCAACAGAACTTTAGCAAGCTGCTGAAGGAAGTTGAGAGTCAGCTGCCTCAAGAAGTTGTGCTCCCTCTGGACAGTGAATCATGGTCTGAGAAAAAGCAAGCTGCACAGGTGCAACCATCAGAAGAAGACAAGACCCTTCAGGAAGAAAATCCAGCAGAAGATGTAGCTGAAAGTTCTGAGAAGCTTCCTCCTGCTGAAAGTTCTCAAGCTGCCTTGGACAGGCAGGCTCTGGAAGAATTAAGGCTGAATGACTTGCGTCTACAGCAGCGGATGGAAGAGAATGATCAGAAGATGGAAGCAAGAATGAATGTACAGGACAGCAAGATTGACACTGTTGTCAATATGGTTCAGAAGCAGAATGAAACTTCTGAAAAGATTCAAGCAATGCTGGAAAGCCTGTTCTCACGCATGCCCCCACAACCTTAAAATTTTTTTCATGCATGACATTCTCTATGTTTTCTTCATTTTCTGATGTCTTGTTTTGACTATGTTTTGTAACGCTATTTTGCTCTGATCATGAACTATTTTTATATAATTTGTTTTTCTGATCTAAATCGTTTTAGCACATCACCAGCACTTTTTGATTGCTGACAAAAAGGGGGAGAACAAGAATGATATTTAAAATCAATAACGGCTAACCAGACAGAAATTCTCAAACATTCTAACTCTCTATTACTTGAAATGTTTTTCTGTTTTGTTTTTAAGTCTACAGGCACAATGAAGACTAGAAGCTAGATGCTCTGATCAAAATGTAGAAGCTCATGTTGCTCTGATCAAATATGAAGTTCTGATATATGAAGCTCTGATCGTCCTAACACTCTGATCCGAAGCAAAGCTCTGACAGGAAAAGCTCTGAAGCTCTGCTCTCTGATAAGTCAAAGACTCTTATTCTGATGTTCAAAGATAGAAAAAGATCTGATCCTGAAGAACACGCATATCAAAGGGAAGTAACAAACTCAGGGGGAGTATCTCTTAACTCTGATTTCTCTTTACTTCTTAACTCTGAAACATCTCCTAGATACCTTTTCACGTTATGTTTTCATTTAAAATATCTAGTTTTTGTCATCATCAAAAAGGGGGAGATTGTTAGAACAATGTTTGAATCTAGTACCCTATATTTAAGTTTTGATGATAACAAAGTGAAAAGATATAGTATTTAAATGTTTCATGATTGAATTATATGCTGCCTAAAAATACTATGCTCTGACTTGCAGATATGCTGATTAAAATATGCAAGATCACTTCATCAGCATCAGAACTTGATGTGATACACCAACATCAGAAGTTGCTGAATCAGAACGTGAAGATCAGATGATCAACTCACGAACACGCTGAAGCTTGATGAACAGAACTGCGCGTAAAACACTCTGATACAGAATCAATAGTTCATCAGCAGCTAAGCAGAATCAGAATGAGCCAAGCCAGAACGTGCATTGAAGAAGCAACGGTACTGTGCATTGAACGCTAATCAATTCCAACGGCTTCATTCCAGACAAGATCTGCTCAAAAAGGAAAGCTTGTTAATAGCATTGAATCAAGAATATTTGCATCAACGTTCATCTTCTCAAGTGCTATATAAACCAAGCTTCGAAGATTATAATGGCTAATGCTTCCAAACTCTCTACACGCACAAAGCTGAACAATAATCTTCATCTACCAGTTTTGCTAAACCAACAAACTCTGATACTCCATTAGCGTTTAGCATTCTAAGTTTCTAAGCTTCATTTGTGTAAACATCACAGTTGTGATATAGTTTTGTAGAAAACATTCACACACATTATTTTATACCTTTGTAAGAAAGTGTTGCCTTGACAAACCGGATTGTGGTTTGAATCAAGAAGGCTTTAGCAGTTGTTAAAGCAGATTTGTATTCAGTTGAATATAGTGAATTAAGACCTCGTTGGAGAGAGGCGAAATCACCTTGACGGGTGGACTGGAGTAGTTTGAGATCAAACGAACCAGGATAAAAATATCTTGTCAATTGCTTTAAGTTTCCAGTTTTACAATTCAACCCCCCTTCTTGTGTTTTTCACCCCTTCAGATTGTTGTCTTGTTCATGAATTGAATGTATATGTTGTTGTATGATGAGAATTGATGATTGAAAGATGAATGATGATGTCCCGATGTTGTTTATTTGATGTAGAATTATAGGATAACTGTAAGTGATGATTATCCATGATTAGATTAAGTTTTTAGGGCTTAAAGTATGGAACCCGTAGTGAAAACGCAGAGAAAATCGCAGAAATTTCCCATGAAAGAACAATATGCGTCGACCCCAAAAGGTATGTGTCGATACAAGCTGGCCTTTAGACTCAGGATGAGTCGACACGAAGGAGTCTGGCGTCGATACATGAGGACATTTAGACTCAGGATGAGCCGATACGTAGGAGCATGTATCAATACATGCTGTGTGGCAGAATCTGTATGAGTTGATACAATAGAGGATGCATCGACTCATGTTGCGAGTTCAGTGCAATATGCATCGATCCAAGGAGTTATGCATCATTCCATGTTGTCTGGTTTTTGGCAGAATCTTTTAGAAAATGTCGTATCTTGAGTTTTCGGACTCCGTTTGAGGTGTCATTCGAAGCGTTGAATAGCTAACGCGTTGAGCTTTATTCTTAAGGATTAAAATGAAGAATAGGAAGGATAACCATAGTATCCAAATTAGGACTAGAGTTAATTCCCGTGTTAATCGTTATGTCGATTGTTGTGAAGGATGACGAAGATGAGATGCATATAGATTGCTGTTTGGTTGTAATAGTAGGATTAATGATGTAACATTACAGAAATGTAGTATGTAGAGATTTGGCAATTTAGAAGTAAGCTTTAGTTGATTAACTATTTATAGGCAATATCTTGTATAGGTCTATGGCCAACATTGTAAAATTGATGAGTTACTGTCGTATTACTGTACGGCTGAATTGTTGATGAGATAATGTTAATGAGATTTTGTTATATATATATATATATATATATATATATATGATGTTTGATGATTTATGATGAATGATGTTGATGAAGAGATGTTGAGATGCTTTTAAGATGTAGGCCTTTGGCCAACGATGGTGTTGTATTGAGATGTTGTCAATTATGGTGTTGTTATTACATTCACGATTGTGTCGCATACATTGCATTCTGAGATGGAGCTTATGCTCGTTGAGATGGCCTGTATTGGTGAATATTGAGATGAAGGCTTATGCCTTTTGATGCCTCTATTAATTGGCAATTTTTGAGATGGGAGTTCTGCTCCATTGGTACCGCATGCATTTGCATAGTATTGAGTCGCATTATATGATTGCATAAAGAAGTGTGTATTGACGTTGTGAATGTGTATTATTGTTGTGATTATTGTTGATTATGAGATGAGAAGTGGTGATGTTATATGATCTAATTTAATATATTAATTATCATACACTTTATTATATTGTTAGATATCTCACCCCTTCTGTTTGAATGTTGCCCTTACGTTGGTAACATGCAGGTAATCGAGAGTGAAGGTTGTATACCTTCAATAGTTTGAGTCAGTGTCATTGCTCTGATATGTAACACTCGGGGAGATGAACGCTTGTTGCTTTTGATTGTTGATTATTCAGTTGTTGAACTTTAAGTTGATTATTATTGAGTATGTGTTGTTTTTAAGTTTTTGAATTATTTAATTAACGTATTATGTTGATGGTTCATCCGAAATTTTAAAGTGTTATGTATCCACGATGAATGCAATGAGTTTTATTGATGAATTTGTGACATCCCGATTCGTTTGCATGAATGATTTTATAACTCTGATTTATTTATATAATTGTCGGGGTAGAATTGGGATGTTACAAAGTTGGTATCAGAGCAAAAGGTTGGTTTGACCTTGTCGTAGAGTCGTGGTTGTCTAACAATCGAGTATTGTTAGTTTGAGTTCTAACCGTTGTTTATGTTGTAGTGAGAAGTTGAGATGGCTGGAAGGAATGATGATGCACTTGCTGCTGATTTAGAAGCAATGGCTCATGCCATGGAGAATCAGCCGAATGCTAATGGGAATGCTGGATCTCGTAGCTTGGAGACTTTCCAGAGAGAGAATCCGCCTATGTTCAAGGGAAAGTATGATCCTGACAGAGCGTTGGATTGGTTGAAAGAGATTGAGAGAATCTTCCGTGTGATGGACTGCACTCCAGCGTAGAAGATTCGATATGGTACTCATATGCTAGCAATCGAGGCTGATGACTGGTGGTTAGAGACTTCTCAGAAGTTGGAAGCATGTGAGAATGTCACTTGGGCTGTGTTCCGTAGGGAGTTTCTGAGAAAGTACTTTCTTGAAGATGTCTATGGTAAGAAGGAGATTGAATTCCTTGAGCTGAAGCAAGGGAATATGTCTGTTGTAGAGTATGCTGCCAAGTTTGCTGAGTTGGCTAAGTTTTATCCGCACTACACTGATGCAAATGCTAAGTTTTCAAAGTGTATCAAGTTTAAGAACGGGTTACGCCCGGAGATCAAGAAGGCAGTTGGATACCAGAAGATCCGTGTCTTTGCTGACTTGATTGACAGTTGCAGGATTTATGAGGAGGATAATATTGCTCATTACAAGATTATCAGTGAGAAGAGGGGTAAGCACCCACAGAATCGTGGTAAGCCTTATGATGCCCCAGCTGGTAGAGGTAAACAGAAAGTTGCTCAGGGTCAGAGGACTAGTGGGGGAGATGCTCCTGCTGGTGTGGTTTGTTTTAAGTGTGGGAAACCTGGGCATAAGAGTAATGTGTGTACTACTGAAGTGAAGAGGTGTTTTCGTTGTGGTAAGAACGAACATGTTATATCTGAGTGTGAACATAAGGATGTGATTTATTTCAATTGTAGAGAATAATGGCACATTAGTAGTCAGTGTCAGAAACCAAAGAGGGCACAAACAAGTGGTAAAGTGTTCGCTTTGGTGGAGGATCAGGAAGCTATTGAGGACAGACTTATCAGAGGTACATGTTTCATTAATAATACTCCTTTAATTACTATTATTGATATCTGTGCTACTCATTGTTTTATTGCTGCTGATTGTGTTGAAAGATTATGTCTTATGTTGTTTTCTTTGAATGGAGAAATGGTCGTCGATACTCCAGCCAAGGGGTCAGTGACTACTTCTTTTGTGTGTGTTAAGTTCCCCTTGTCGATCTTCGACAAAGACTTTGCTGTTGATTTGGTTTGTTTACCGTTAAGAGGTTTGGATGTGATTTTGGGTATGAACTGGTTAGTGCATAACTGTGTTCATATTAACTGTTATGACAAGTCTGTGAGGTTTTCTACTCATGAAGAAGAGGAAGGTAGTCTGTTGTCTGCTAGACAGTTGAGGAAGTTGATGCAAGAGGAAGCACATATGTTCTCGTTGATGGCGTCGCTATCTGTAGAGACTCAAGCTATAATTAAGGAATTGCAGGTGGTGTGTGAATTTCCTGAAGTTTTCCCCGATGAAATTCCTAATGTACCGCCAGAGAGGGAAGTTGAATTTGCAATTGATCTTGTACCTGGTACTAGACCTATTCTATGGCACCATATAAGATGTCGGCATCTGAATTGTCAGAGTTAAAGAAGCAATTTGAATAGTTACTTGAGAAGAAGTTTGTAAGACCAAGTGTATCGTCGTGGGGTGCTCCAGTGCTTTTAGTAAAGAAGAAAGATGGAAGTATGAGGCTTTATGTTGATTATAAACAGTTGAATAAAGTGACGATTAAGAACAAGTATCCGCTTCCAAGGATATATGACTTGATGGACCAATTGGTGGATGCTCGTGTGTTTAGTAAGATTGATTTGAGGTCGGGTTACCATCAGATTAAAGTGAAAGATGAAGATATCTAGAAGACGACTTTCAGAACGCGTTATGGACATTATGAGTATTCGGTGATGCCTTTCGGTGTTACTAATGCACCGGGAGTATTCATGGAATACATGAATCGTATCTTCCATACTTATTTGGATCGGTTCGTAGTGGTATTCATTGATGATATTTTGATTTACTCTAAGTCAGAAGAAGAGCATGCAGAACACTTGAGAGTAGTATTGCAGGTTTTGAAAGAGAAGGAGTTGTATGCAAAGCTGTCCAAGTGTGAGTTTTCGTTAAAGGAGGTTAGTTTTCTTGGTCATGTGATTTCAGGTAGTGGCATTGTTGTAGATCCATTGAAGGTTGATGCTGTGTTGCAATGGGAAAATCCAAAGTCAGCTACTGAGATTAGGACCTTCTTGGGATTAACTGGTTACTATAGAAGGTTTATCGAAGGTTTTTCTAAGTTGGCACTTCCATTTACTAAGTTGACTTGTAAAGGTAGAGCTTTTGTGTGGGATGTTCAGTGCGAAGAAAGTTTTACAGAATTGAATAAGAGGTTGACGTCGGCTCTGATTTTGACGTTGCCTAACCCAAGAGAGCCTTTTGTGGTGTATTCTGATGCTTCTAAGATGGGTTTAGGAGGTGTGCTTATGAAGAATGGTAAGGTAGTTGCTTATGCGTCAAGGACTCATGAGAAGAACTATCCTACGCATGATTTAGAGCTTACTGCAGTTGTTTTTGTATTAAAGATTTGGAGGCATTATCTTTATGGTTCTAGATTTGAAGTGTTTAGTGACCATAAGAATTTGAAGTATCTTTTTGATCAGAAGGAGTTGAATGTGAGGCAGCGAAGATGGTTGGAATTGTTAAAGGATTATGATTTCAGTTTGAATTATCATCCAGGAAAAGAGAATGTGGTAGCTGATGCGTTGAGTTGAAAGACTTTACATATGTCAGCAATGATGGTTAAAGAGTTGGAGTTAATTGAGCAGTTCAGAGATATGAGCATAGTTTGTGAGGTTACGCCGCGAAGTGTTATGTTGAGTATGTTGAAGATTAATAATGATTTTCTAGACAGTATCAGAGAAGCCCAGAAGTTGGATGTGAAACTGGTAGATTTGATGGTTGGAATCGATGAGTCGGAGAATAATGATTTTAAGCTAGATGCGCAAGGTGTGTTGAGGTTTCGTAACCAAATTTGTGATCCAAATGATGTTGAAATGAAGAAAGTGATACTTGAGGAAAGTCATAGGAGTAAGTTGAGTATTCATCCAGGAGCTACAAAGATGTATCAAGATTTGAAAGGTTTGTTTTGGTGGCCTGGGATAAAGAGTGATGTGGCTCGGTTTGTGTATGCATGTTTGACTTGTCAGAAGTCGAAAGTTGAACACCAGAAGCCTGCAGGGTTGATACAACCGTTAGAAGTTCCAGAATGGAAATAGAATAGCATTTCAATGGACTTTGTGACGGGGTTACCTAATATTTTAAGAGGACATGATTCAATTTGGGTGATTGTTGATAGGCTTACGAAGTCAACTCATTTTATTCCTATTAACATCTGTTTTCCAGTGACGAAGTTGGCTGAGATTTACACTAGTGTGATTGTGAAGCTGCATGGTGTTCCTTTGTGCATTGTGTCAGATAGAGATCCAAGATTTACTTCTAATTTTTGGAAGACTTGTTGAGGGCATGTGTTCTTGAGCAGGGAGGTACGTGGGATACTTATCTTCCGCTGATAGAGTTCACTTATAATAACAATTACCATTCTAGTATTGGGATGGCACCTTTTGAAGCGTTGTATGGTCGAAGATGTAGAACTCCGTTATGTTGGCATGAATCTGGTGAAAGTGTAGTACTTGGACCTGAACTTGTTCGTGAGACTACTGAGAAGGTGAAGTTGATTCGAGAAAAGATGAAAGCTTCCCAAAGTAGACAGAAGAGTTATCATGACAAGCGAAGGAAAGATTTAAAATTTCAAGCTGGTGACCATGTGTTTTTAAGAGTTACACTTGTGACTGGTGTTGGGCGAGCATTGAAGTCTAAGAAGCTCACTTCTTGTTTTATTGGACCATATCAGATTTCAGAGAAAGTGGGGAATGTTGCTTATAGAGTGGCTTTACCGCCTAATCTTTCGAGTTTGCATGATGTGTTTCATGTGACGCAACTCCGGAAGTATAGTTCAGATCCATCTCATGTGATTCATATGGATGATGTGCAAGTACGGGATAATCTTACGGTAGAAACGATGCCTGTACGGATCGCGAATCAGGAAATAAAGACTCTGAAGGGAAAAGATATTGTTTTGGTTAAAGTGGTTTGGCTAGGTGCTGCCAGAGAAAGCATGACTTGGGAGTTGGAGAGCAAGATGCGAGACTCCTATCCTGAGTTGTTTGATTAAGGTAAAATTTTCGAGGACGGAAATATCCTAAGTGGGGGAGAGTTGTAACGCCCGTAATTTAATTAATTATTTAATTAAATTATTTTAGGAATAATTGTGAAAATGTGTTGTGATTAATTGGATTTAATAATTTTATTAAGTGGTGAAATAATATTAGAAGTATAATATTATTTGAGGTGGGCTTGTTTTAAAGGAATAGAAGTAATAAGGGGGGTGTATTAGTTTTGATCCCATTAAGGAATAAAGAGAATAATAGGTTATTTTATTATTGTTATAAAGAATAGAAAGAAGAAGCAGTAGAAGAATAAGGGTTTGAGAGGAAGAACGTGAAGCTGTTGGAAAAGAGGAAGAACGGCAGAACGAGAATTCAATTGGAGAAAGTTGTAGAGCGACCTTCAATCCAAGGTAAGGGTGGGGTTCTGACTCTATAATTGGGTTCATGATAATTGGTATGTGGGGTTGGAGGTGATTGTTGTCTTGTTCATGAATTGCATTTATATGTTGTTGTATGATGAGAATTGATGATTGAAAGATGAATAATGATGTCCTGATGCTGTTTATTTGATGTAGAATTATATGATAACTGTAAGTGATGATTATCCATGATTAGATTAAGTTTTTAGGGCTTAAAGTATGGAACCCGTAGTGAAAACGCAGAGAAAATCGCAGAAATTTCCCATGACAGGACAATATGCGTCGACCCCATAAGGTATGTGTCGATACAAGCTGGCCTTTAGACTCAGGATGAGTCGACACGAAGGAGTCTGGTGTCGATACATGAGGACCTTTAGATTCAGGATGAGTCGATACATAGGAGCATGTGTTGATACATGCTGTGTGGCAGACTCAATATGAGTCGATACAAGAGAGGATGCGTCGACTCATGTTGCGAGTTCAGTGCAATACGCGTCGATCCAAGGAGTTATGCATCGATCCATGTTATCTGGTTTTTTGGCAGAATCGTTTAGAAAAGGTTGTATCTTGAGTTTTGGGACTCTGTTTGAGGTTCTGTTTGAAGCGTTGAATAGCTAACGCGATGAGATTTATTCTTAAGGATTAAAATGAAGAATAGGAAGGATAACCCTAGTATCTAAGTTAGGACTATAGTTAATTCCCGCATTAATCGTTATGTCGATTGTTGTGAAAGATGACGAAGATGAGATGCATATAGATTGTTGTTTGGTTGTAACAGTATGATTAATGATGTAATATTACAGAAATGTAGTATGTAGAGATTTGGAGATTTAGAAGTAAGCCTTAGTTGATTAACTATTTATAGGCAATATCTTGTATAAGTTTATGGCCAACATTGTGAAATTGATGAGTTACTGCCGTATTACTGTACGGCTGAATTGTTGATGAGATGATGTTAATGAGATTTTCTTTGATGAATTATGATATAAACATGATGTTTGATGATTTATGATGAATGATGTTGATGAAGAGATGTTGAGATGCTTTTAAGATGTAGGCCTTTGGCCAATGATGGTGTTGTATTGAGATGTTGTCAATTATGGTGTTGTTATTACATTCACGATTGTGTCGCATACATTGTATTATGAGATGGAGCTTATGCTCGTTGAGATGGCCTGTATTGGCAAATATTGAGATGAAGGCTTATGCCTTGTTGATGCCTCTATTAATTGGCAATTTTTGAGATGGGAGTTCTGCTCCAATGGTACCGCATGCATTTGCATAGTATTGAGTCATATTATATGATTGCTTAAAGAAGTGTGTATTGATGTTGTGAATGTGTACTATTGTTGTGATTATTGTTGATTATGAGATGAGAAGTGGTGATGTTATGTGATCTAATTTAATATATTAACTATCATAAGCTTTATTATATTGTTAGATATCTCACCCCTTCTGTTTGAATGTTGCTCTTACGTTGGTAACGTGCATGTAATCGAGAGTGAAGGTTGTATACCTACAATAGTTTGAGTCGGTGTCATTGCTCTGATATGTAACACTCAGGGGGATGAACGCTTGTTGCTTTTGATTGTTGATTATTCAGTTGTTGAAATTTAAGTTGATTATTATTGAGTATGTGTTATTTTGAAGTTGCCGTAACGATGATAGAGATGTTATTAAGAATTCCGCTGCGTAGATGTTAAATTGTTGAATTATTTAATTAACGTATTATGCTGATGGTTCATTCAAAATTTTAAAGTGTTATGTATCCACAATGAATGCAATGAGTTTTATTGATGAATTTGTGACATCCCGATTCGTTTGCATGAATGGTTTTATAACTCTGATTTATTTATATAATTGCCGGGTTAGAATTGGGGTGTTACACATTCGAAGGGACGTTTTACAATCATAAATGCAACATACAGAGACGCTTTAGAAACTTTTGTTTAAGGGACGAGATCATTTACTGAAAGGCAACATTGTAAGGGTCATCGACGGACTATGTTCTTTTGATTTACGGGTCTTTGCTAAAGCGTCCTCATTCTCGAGGGACATGACTGTTTTACTGAAGGCAACCGAAGTGGGGATACCCTAGATGTGCATATGTGCATATGTGTTAAGTTCCAGTTATTTTTTTGTCTTTTTGTTAGGTTAGCTAACGTTTTAATTTACAGTCTTTCCATACACGCCTATTACTAACAGTAATATAGCAAAATAATAAAGCAGTAAATGTGCGGAAAATAAAATGCAGAAAAATAAATCCTAAACTATTACACGGCTTTGAGAGAGATACAATATAAGTGTAAGAAATAAAGTGCGGAATTTTAAATTTAAAACTATTACATCCATAATCAATTACAATATAAAAAAAGCGAAAATAATAAACGCGCGCGAGATAAAGACGAACGTCTAAAATCCTAAGAAAATGCTAAGCAAACAAAAGAAAATCTTTGTTGGTTTTTTTTTTGTTTAATTTTGATTTAAAAAATACTTAAAATAAATTAATCCTAAATTTAATTGAGAAAAATAAATGGAAATTAACTTAGTTCTAAATTTTTTTTTTGTATTTTTATTTAAGAAATTATTTGGATGAAGATAGCCTAAGTCTAATTGATTTTAAAATTAAAAAAATAAGGTTGACATAGTTAATCTAATTAAATTGCAAAATTAAAAATAATTTAAGAAACAAAAGTAAGTCTATCATATTTTTTTTGGTTTTTATTAAGAAAATATTTGAATTAAATTAATCTACGTCCAGTTGATTTTAAATTGATAAAAATAAGTCAAGATAATTAAATTAATTAATTTACAAACTTAAAAATAATCTTAAGTATAATTATTGTTATTATTGGTTTTAGGTTATTATATAATAAAAAAAATCAAATGAAAAAAAATGTAAAACAAAAAAAAGAATAAGAAAACAAAATAAAAAAGGGTCCGGCTGTCAAAAGCAACTGGGGAGTGTGTTTGTTGAAATTCGTTAGGCCCCAAGGTGATGAGCCCAACGCTCAAATAAAAAAAAACCTGCAAAAGAGAAATGTTAATGAAAAAAACAAAATCCAGACCTGGGTATCGAACCCATGTCTCTTCCTTTCACAAACGATCCCTTCACCAACCGAGCTGCAAATCTATTCGTGTATTAGAACAAACGCATTGTATTATATATAAAAAACAAAGTCAAATATATATAAAAATAAAAATCGTGCGCTGTTTTGAATCATCCAATGAGATGAAGACATGCATGGGTGCCGGAGTCTTATGAGTCAACGATGTCGGAGGAGACCTCCGGTCATCTTCTCCGGGCATCCAAGACTCCTACCTCCAAAAACACGCAATTTAAAGCAAGAATAAAAACCCTATCCTGCATAAAATCATGCCCTGGATCTGATTCTGGCCTTAAATTGGCCTGAAAACCATTGTAATGCCCAGATCTAAACCCTTCAGTTTCAAAACCTTATCAATGGCAAGGTGGTTCCTAGGCCTCAAAGTACGCATGCCTTACGTTAGAATTTCCCTATAGATCATTCTGAGCATGAATCAAACATTAGAAAGCATCAATACATCATAAAACTTGAGATACAAATTTGAAAAAAACTTTACCAAAAGGGTGGTTCCAGTTTGGTACTTCCGGATATGAGATTGCTTTAATAAAGACTGATACGTTCTCCTGGGAACTTCTGGGCGTGGATGGAGGGCTTAGGTTGGACTGAAACAGGCTGGAAGTGTCTGTTTGGATTTTCACGATTTGGACATTTTTTGCAAATTTGGTAGAGCTTCTTGTACAACGTGTAGGCGTGTGTTTTGGCTTGCTAACACGCTCCTTATATAGAGGAGATGGAGAGGACAAGATATTATGGTAAGAATCATCCTTAATCATGGTCCATGAAAGCAAAATCAAACATTTGGAAAGAATGCCATAATTGCATATTCTTGCCTCTTTTGATCAATGCAATGTATCTGGACACTTGTGATGAAGTTTTTACGAAAAATGGATCCTCTTAATGGGCCAAGTCAGGCCTAAATGTTATGGCCCATATTTTCTAGTATTTCTCCCATTTTATTTAATTTTAAATCAAACAAAATCAAAATAAAATACAAGAAAAATCATGGTCATTCCAAAATGGATTGAGATGTCCTTTATAAGCTTAGAAAGATGTTTGAACTTTAAAAAGTTATGCCAATGACTCAAAAATTCAAATTTGCTCAATGCACCATTCTTGAAATTTCCAAAATTTTCCCAACTTGGGAAAGCCACAACTTGCTCAATTTTTATCTCATGATGATGATCTTTTACTTTTTGGAAATCCCAAGATATCTTCTTCAATATCTCTTTTGATCAGTTTTGCATTTAAATATGTTATCTTGATGTAAAAGTTCTTGGCAAAAAGTGGCTTTTGTTGACTTTTTGAAAATGACCTGTAATGCCTGAGCTTATATCTTCCAAATGGTGAATCTCTTAAACTTGTGGGCTGAAGAGAAGTTGTAGGTAATTGAGTTATCTTCAAAATGCGAATTTGGTGGGAAATTTTCTGATAAAGTATGAGAAAGTTATGCTTGGTCAAACTTTGGTTGACTTCTCCTATAGAGACCCTAATTTAGCAATTCTTGACTTTTGATTAATTAGGATCATTTCTTGAGGAATCATGATCAACCCTTGATCAAATGATGGATATCACTTTAAAATGTTGATGTTGACCAAAAATCTTGAAGTTTGACTCTACATGGGCCACAGTTGACTTTTGCCCTAGCACAGTTGATTTTCCAATACTTGAGTAATTGATTGAGCAAACTTGTAGTGCAAGGCATGCAATTTTGTCATGGATAATATTGAAGGCATATTAGGACCATGAAAAGCATTTGAGACCTTAGGAGCTCAACCATCTTGATGAAAATTGAAACCCAAGTTGGGGGTTCATTGCCTTAGGAGGAGAATCTGTCTGGTCAATTCTTGGTTATCCTTGGGAAAGCTGGGGACCTCAATGGGCATGTGTTGAGTAAAAAGGGAGGGAAAATTGTGTGGTACAACAGCTTCCCATGTTCAATCTTCTTAAACCTGAGGATGTAGATTGGCTTGTCTTCCTTTCGTGATCTGAAGGTAGAAGATGATTGAACACTAGAGTGCCCAGAAATTTGCACTCGTCTGAAATGATACTGTTGGTGAATAATATCAGGAATGCGATTAAAGATGCCATTTGGAAAGATAACATAATACTGTCGAAGATGGACTTAAAGATGCCATCCAATGTATGACGGATAGTCGTCGGAGATGGGCTTAGAGATGCCATCAAAAGCAGATGCTGACTTCATAAGAAGTCTCTTCGTGGGGAATCCCGTTGCTACTGTTTGAGGAGGAGTCCATTGGGGAATGTTTTAGGGGAATAGATCCTAGGAGCTTCGGTTGTCCATTACTCTATTGGGGAGTTATCTCTTGAAAGCGAGCTATTATCTGGTTGGGATCCAGGCTTCACGACGACTTGTTAAGGACAATAAGACCGACTTCTATCTGGTCGTATTCCAGGATTCACAGCGACCAATTAGGGAATATGAAATTAATTGCTATCTGGTCGTTTTAGGCTTCGCAGTAATTGTAGACATTAAACTGTTATCTGGTCGTATCCAGGCTTCAGCGGTTTGAAGAAATTAAGCTGTTATCTGGTCGGGTCCAGGATTCAAATTGAATCTGAGGTATACCATTATCTGGTCGAGTCCAGGCTTCGGTGTCGTAGGTTATACAATCATTTGGTCGGGTCCAGGCTTCATAGTAATTAATAAAATTCCATCTGGTCGGACTCCAGGCTTTACAGTATCTTCAACTGGAATAGAAATCATAAAAATCTTAGTGTCGATTTAACTGAACCAGAAAAAGGTCTTGTATTAACTTCGACTGGAATGGAAATCAGAAAAATCTTAGTGTCGATTTAACTGAACCAGAGAATGGTCTTGAATTATCTTCAATGGAAAAGAATAAGAATAAATCATTAGTCGATTTAAACTGAACCAATAGAGGTCTTGAATAATCTTTAACTGGAAAAGAATCAGAATAAATCTTTGGAAAGATTTATCTTAACCAGAGAAAGTATCTACTAGAAAAGAATCAGAATAAACCATTGGTCGATTTAAACTAAACCAGCAGAGGTCTTGAGTTTTCTTTGACTGGATAAGAATCAGAAAAATCTTAGTGTCGATTTGATTGAACCAGAAAATGGTCTTGAATTAAATTTAACTGGAATAGAAATCAGGAAAATCTTAGTGTCGATTTAACTGAACCAGAAAAAGGTCTTTATTTGTCTTCAACTGAAAAGAATCAGAATAAATCATTGGTCGATTTAAATTGAACCATCAGAGGTCTTGAGTTATCTTTGACTGGATAAGAATCAGAAAAATCTTAGTGTCGATTTGACTGAACCAGAGAAAGGACTTTTGAGAATGATCTCTCTGAGGAACATGCTAAAATAACCTTTTGTCAGACGTAGCCTCAGAGAAGACTGTCAGGTCATATAAGTAGTCAACGATATTTGTTGATTTGATCTCTCCTAAAAGGTAAAGAGTTAGTCGTATGCAATGTCATGATGTATGAAATGCATTGTGTAATGATGTTCTCAAAATAAATGAGATTATGCTGCATGTGATATGTATGTGCATGCCATGATGTATGAATATGGAATGCTGTCACAATATCTCCTAGTCTGAGAAAGTAAATCCCTGACTGCTGCTAGAGAGTACTGGGAAGCTGAATTCTGGATTGCTGTTTGGTAGATGAGGAAAGTGATTATTTCATTCCCGCTGGGGATGATGAGCGGAGATGAGTTGTCATGGATTTTTGACTCCTGCTTGAGAATGACTCTGTGGGGAGAAAGATGCTCTGTTGGAAGATTTTATCGATGTAGAGAAATAAACTCTGTTGGGGGATAAACTTTCGCAGCTAGAGAAATAAACTCTACCAGGGATAAGGCTTTATAGACTGTTCGAGATTATAAAAACTCAGCTGGGGATCTTTGAGTTAACCTCTCTGAGGGAACTTTACTGGGGGAGGTAATTCCTGCTTGGGGAAGAAGAGATCAAAATTTTGGTTGTTTCCACTCTATGGGGAACATAGACATCACTTTCGTATGCAAAGGATATAGCGGTGACTTTGTCTTAAGACGTCTCTTCCCCTGTATCTGCTGGAAAGAGTAACCGCCGGGACTACAAATGGATTTTTTAGACTTTGCCCTGTTTCTTAAAGTCATTTGCAAATGTATTTCTGTTTTTTATGCAAGTACTTGTAAACAGTAATCATATTCAAATGCATATGTCAAAAAAATAATCACTGGACGTTTTTTGCAAAACAAAACAGAAAAGTAGAAAACAAATATTGTATTTTCAAAGAAATGATTTGCATTGATTTTGAAGTTTGCCTATAACAAGCATTTTTGTACAAAGAGACTAACGTTCTAGTAGGAGAACGCCACCGTGAAAATGAAAATTATACAAAATAGTGTACAAAGAGATAACAACCATGTGTAATAATCCCATTGAATTTCAATTCTGCTATTGCCCTTATGTCTTTGAGCGTCTCATCACTTTTCTACTTGTCCGAAGCTGACTGGATTGATCGGTACCGTTTGAGCTTGATATTTGATACTAAAGCCTGGTTGCAAGGTATTCCAACGAGACATAGTTATACGCTTTAAATACCTAACTTTTTTCCTGGACCACCCTTTCGGGTTTTCAGTCCACCGGGATACCCTTTTTTTCCCAAGCCGCCTTTTCAGGTTTTCGACTTGCCGGGTGTACATTTTTTTTTGTATTTATCCCTAATTTTTGCTCGAACCCTTTTGGTTCGTCGGGATGCCCTTATTTCTGCCTAGGCCAGTCAACCTAGCGGGTCTTTATTCATGTGTAGTATCTTTTCACAATGTCCACACTCACAGGGTGAGGAAGGTCGTCACCATCCATGGTGGTTAGAATCATAGCTCCACCAGAAAATATGCTCTTGATTACAAATGGCCCTTCGTACGTGGGAGTCCATTTGCCCCTGGGGTCACCTTGTGGAAGTATGATGTTCTTGATCACTAGACACCCATTTGATATACCTGACGTCTGACCTTTTTGCTGAAAGCCTTAATCATTCGTTTTTGGTACATCTGACCATGACAGACAACAATAAGCCATTTCTCATCAATCAGATTCAGTTGGTCAAGTCGAGTCTGAATCCAATCATCTTTATTCAAACCTGCATCCTTCATGATTCTCAAAGAAGGGATCTGGACCTTAATGGGTAGGACAACCTCCATACCATACACCAGAGAGTAAGGTGTTGCCCCTGTTGATGTATGTGCTGAGGTGCGGTAACCATGAAGAGAAAATGGTAACATCTCATGCCAGTCTTTATATGTCACTGTCATCTTCTGTATGATCTTTTTAATGTTCTTATTAGCAGCTTCTACATTGCCATTCATCTTCGGCCGATAAGGAGAAGAGTTATGATCCTGGATCTTGAATTGCTTACAGAGTTCGGTGATCATAGTAATTTTGAGATTTGTATCATTATATGTGATGATTCTCTCTAGAACGCTATACCGACAGATAAGGTTATGCTTGATGAACCGCGCCACAACATTCTTGGTAACAGTAGCAAAAGAGGCAGCCTCAACCCACTTCGTGAAGTAATCAATGGCCACTAGGATGAAGCGGTGCCCATTGGAAGCGGTAGGTCTAATCTCTTCGATCATGTCAATGCCTCACATATCAAAGGGCCAGGGAGCCGTCAAGATGTTCAAGGGAACCGAAGGTACATGCACTTTATCAGCATATATCTGGCATTTGTGACAAGTTCGAGAATGCTGATAACAGTCTGCTTCCGTAGTGGACCAGTAATATCCTTCCCGTAGGATCTTTTTAGCCATGGTGTGTCCACTAGAATGGGTGCCAAAGGTACCTTTGTGTAAATCTGCCATAATCCTCTAGAATGACAAGTTCTCCGGGTACCTCACAATCTTTCTCGCCTTCGTCCTCAGCTTGGTTAATCGGATTTTCAAAGTCATAACCGGCAAAAGCAGAATCGTTATTGTTGCACCCCAAAATTTGCCCTCCCATATTCTCCAAGATTTGTCAAGCCAAGTCACAAAATTCCCCAAGGGTTGTGCAGCTCAACTGTCTCCTATACAGTCAAAACTAGGGTTTGTGTTCTGAGCAAAGAAAGGAAGTTTTCAAAGGCCCAATCAAGTCTCATATGCCTACAAAGATGGTCAAGTATCCTCATATCAAGTTTCAAGGCATTCAGCTTAAAATTGCACAGTCAAAACCCTAGATTGCACTACAGTCAACTGTAGGGGCAAAATGGTCATTTGACAGTCAAAAGTTCAAACTTTTAGTCAACATATCATTTTGAAGCCACAAACATCATTTGATCAATGCTTGATCACGATTCTCAAGATTTGGCTCAGAAATCATCAAAGATGCAAAAGTTACTATATTTGGACAACTGAAAAAGTCAACTGAAATTGACCAGGGCATAACTTTCACATGGATTATCAGAAAAATTCCATCCAAAGCTCATTTTTAAGAGAAAGACATTTCCTACAACTCATCTTCATATTCCAAGTCCAAGAAATGCTCTCACAAAAAGTTATCAATTTCAACATTATAGGTCATTTTCAAAAGTCAACAAAAAGGGACTTTAAGTCAAAGGCCATAACTTGAGATTGGTAAATCAAAATGACATGGGACCAAAGGCATTGGTTAGAGGACTCAAAGACCTTTCCAAAATGTCCAAGAACATGTGAAAAGCTTAAAAATTGAGCAAGGTATGCCTTGTGGAAGTTGGGGAATTTTGAAAAGTCAACATTGATGCAAATGATCCAAAAATGCAAATGGGCCCATTTTTCTTCCAAGTTTCTTCATGCCAAGCCTATGCACGACCATTAGGCCCAAAGGGAAGTATTTTCTCATTTTTTAATTATTTATTTGAATTTATATTAATATTAATTCATTTAAATTATTTTAATACATGAAAAATATAAAGCTTGACCTAAAAAATCTTTTTATGCACATTCTAGACTCAAGATTTCGTGCACATCTTAATTAGGCAAGTTTTGGTTTGATTTGAACTAATTGACACAAAATTTCACATAAAAAAAAAAGATATGAAAAGATCATTGAAATCAAATATTCAAAAACCATTATGGCCATGGATTTTATTCAATTTTTTTGACCTAAATCGTTCCATACAAGTACTAGAACAGAACCCTAATGCCTGGACACTGGATATTGCGCAGCAGTTCCCATTACAAACTTGCAAAATTTCTCCAAAAAGTAAAAACTGAAATCAGCTTTAGGAGGCGATTCAAAGTGCAAATCTTATTCCAACAGTTTCCTGAAGGCTTACTGAACGAATTCCAATCAGAAACACCCATTAACACTCCAAGAATTGGTAGATAATGTTCAAGCTGTATCACAAAATTTTTGAAATCGTATAGCATAATTTATGCATCCTCATAACATTTTGTTTATTGATTCTTGTTCCTTATAATGTTCTGATGCTAACCATACCAATTAATTTCGTTTTTGAGCAATATATGTGATTTGGCCATGAACGAGATTTAGGGTTGCAGGTTTCTGGAATTAGGGCTTTTCGCCCAAGGAAAAATTACGCTTCCAGACTAGTGCCATTAGCTTAAGCAGGTTGAGACGAAGAAGATGGCACCCTCGCGCTCAATTTATGAGCGTCGAGGGGCTAATCGCTATTTTCTTATAGGCCCTCTAAAACAACGCTCAGAAACCGTTGCCTTTGAGTTTGTGTTTCAGGCAAAGTGAGGAAGACGACTCCGTGTCAAAACGTGATAGGCGCATTTGAATTCTCGCGCCAGAAAGCCACTAACGCACTTGTTTCTTTTTTATTATTTGTTTCTTATAATATAATAACATGTGCTTCATGGCTCAGTTGGCAAATCACCAAGGCATTAACGTCCAAGACCTGGGTTCGAACCCCAGGTCTATGCAATTTCCATGTTATTTTTCATGAATAATTCTTATGCAGCGCGCTTGATGAGGACCACCATACTCCATCAGTATCCCATTAGCCACGCGTCCTACAAAAGCAAATCAATGACCAAGAATCAAAGAATACGCTACACTTGGTCAAATGCATCACACATGATTAGAAAAGTCAAACGAATTCAAAATCAAATGGGCCAGAATTCTAAGGCCTGTACCTCCTAAATTGGGACTACACCCCACCCTGGTTTGCATTTTTCTATTTTTCTCCTTATATTTTATTTTTGCTATTTCATTTATTTTCTTTGTTAATTTATTTTCACAAAAATATAAAAACATTAAAAATACAGAAAAGACAAAAAAATATAATTAATTTTGATTACTTTCATAAATAAATTAAAATGTAAATTATTTAGTTTAATTAGGTTTTAATTTTAATTCTTTTTCATAATAAAAGTCCAAATAATTAGAATTAGGTTAATTAATAATTTCCACTCCTTTTAATTTTTTTCTTTTTTATCATAATATTATTATTTATTTATTTTCATAATCACATTGTACATAAATATAATTTAGGTTTAAATTAGGTCAAAAATTCAATATTTTCACAATAAATTTAAAAATGTTAGAATTAGGGTTTGGCGTTTCCTTTTTAATTAATTTCTCCTTAATCTTAAAAAATATAAAAATACCCAAAACATTTAATTTTTAATTTTTTATTTTAATTCCTTATTAGAGTTAATCTTTTTGCAAAAAGGGTCCAACGCCCATTGTTCTTAATTATTTAATTTGCGCATTTATTTTATGTCATTTATTATAATTTTTTATCTCTCCCAAAGCCATGTAACTTTACTTTTCGCACTTTTATTTATTCGCTTTATTTATTTTTCAGTCAAATCGGGTCCGGTTTAATTTTGGCGATGTGGACCCGCGCCATTTGTAATAGCCTTAGATTTATTTTCCCGCAAACTTATAACTGTTAAAAAGCATGCAAGAATGAATGTCTTAATTAAAATCAAGCGTAGATCACAAACAAACATGACAAGACAAATAACTGAAACATGACACACAATTCGCACACACCACCCCTAGGGTACGCCTCACTGTTGCCTTTCGAAAGGTGATCGTCGAGTAGAGGACGTCTTAGTAAGTCCTCATGATCCGGGAACCTGGCATGAGGGTAACTTCTAAGGTGTCTTCCCATTACTCCGGTGATCACCACGTCCCTAAACTCGAATTGACCCGAACACCTCCAATGGTGGTGCTACCTACCTCTCAATGGTGGGATGGCACTACTTCAAAGGACATTTACACAGACGAATTCCTTAGGGTAGGTAGGTTCTCAAGGATACTTGCTCTAATCTCAAAACGAACTCAAAAAGACTTTTCACACCGACACTTTTCAAAAGCTTTCAAAGCAAATTTTTCAAACACTCTGACGTACGAGTCGAACTGAAATTTTTCAAAGAAACTTTTTTAAACCCACATTGAAAAGCAAACAAAACATTTTTGAAAACACATTGAGCAAGTATCTAAGAGCCCATGGATAACCATGGATAGAAAGGGTGCTAACACCTTCCCTTTCTATAACCTACCTCCCGAACCGAGAGCAATCTCTTTAAGGAATTTTTCTGTGCTTTTGTCCTTTCCATTTGGAGAAAATAAAAGACGGTGACGACTCTTGCTTACCGCGACATTTCGCGAACCAGCTTTAAACAGTCAGTTCCAGATCCACCGATCACAGAACTGGCGACTCTGCTGGGGAATAACTATAAAGTGAGGTGTACCTTAGGGCTAGGTCATAACTGTGTTTTCACTTGTATTGTTTTGCTTGCTTTACTATTGTGGGTTGCATCGGAGATACATAGATCCTAACCCGGATCTGGGGATACCCTGTTTAGGTAGCATAAGCTGTGAGGGACCTGTCCGGCGTAGACCGACACAGGTGAAGCAGTGGCTACATTGGTGTGGCATCTTAGTCTGTACCGATATCCCTTGTGTCGCAACGAGGAGAATATGGGTCTTCTAAGGAGTCATTAAGCACCGACAACCTTAGAACCTTAATTGACACAACTTGGCCTTTAGAACAGTAGCAGTATGCTACGCCCATTGAGGCTAAACTCTCGTGATGGTTCCGGCCGCAAGAAAAGATTGCGATGCTGGAGTTATGACCGATTGAGGGTAGTCAATGATATTGGGATCCTCTAAGAACCCGGTTACTTTTGATTAGGACAGGTATGAACCAACAAACTGAAAGAGGGTAGTACCTAGACCTCATGCTGGCCTAAACTTTAGGGGCTTGCCTTGTGTGCCTTGTGTGCCTTACTATGTTTGCCTTTGTATCTGTATGTGGTGTGCTTTATCATAACATCATAGCATCATGAGCATTGCATGCATCCTGCATAAGAACTGACCATTTCAAAGACAAGAGGGTTTCATCTTTGCTCTGTTTTGTAGGACATTATGATGCCTGTGCGAAGGAATACTATCCGGTTCAACTTTGTTCGTTCACCTGAATTGCTTGATGAATTGGTTAGCAGGATTCCAAATACCACTTCCTTCATTCAGAGGCATGGTTCTCTTCTCAGTTTAGTCACTGCAAAGCGGGATCAACAGTTGATGAGTGTTCTGACCCAGTTCTATGACCCTCAGTACCAGTGCTTTACCTTTCAAGACTTCCAGCTGGTCCCTACCCTGGAAGAGTTCTCTAATCTGCTTGGTATCCCTATCTTGGATCAGACTCCCTTTACTGGTTGGGAAAAGACCCTCAGGCTTGAGGACATTGCTGCAGCTCTTCCTTTGACCCATCAAGAGGTAACAGACAACTGGGTAACTAGAAGCGGAGTTAAGGGTTTCTTGGCCAAGTTTCTGATTGGTAAAGCTAACAGCTTCTGGAATGATTTGGACTTTAGGGCATATGAAGACATCTTGGCTCTCCTAATCTATGGGTTAGTCCTGTTTCCTAATCCTGACAACTTCATCAATGTCACTTCCATTAGGATCTTTATGTCTCAGAACCCTGTGCCCACTCTCTTGGGTGACATCTTGCAACAACTTCATGCCCGTACTACCCGAAGACGAGGAACCCTATGGTGTTGCATCCCTTTGTTGGTGAGGTGGTTTATTTCGCACCTCCCTAAGTTTGTACTGAAGAACCAAGAAGGAAGAGGTTGGGCTCACAGGTTAATGTCTCTCACCGATAAAGACATCATTTGGACTTGCAGAGGTTTGGATGAGATAGCTATTATTGATCGATGCGGGGAGTATCCTAATGTTCCTCTAATCGGTACTCAAGGAGGGATCTCTTACAATCCATGTCTAGCACTCCGTCAGTTTGGAAGAGCAAGAAGAACAGGCCCCCATGAGATGTTGGTGCCTCACATCAGTTTCGAGTTTCAGGTGGATAGTGACGAGCTGCGTCGTAGATTCATCAAGGCTTGGGATAAGGTTCATAAAGATGACCCACAAGAGCTAGGGCCAAAGACTTCTTTACCTATGGAAGCCTACTACAAATGGGTCCGCATCCGTGCTCAGAAGTTAGGCATGCCGTATGAAGCTGTCAGACCCGTCATTCTTGAGTGTCCTGATAAAGATGGTGTTCCTCCAACTGTCCTTCCTCCTCAGATACCTACTGATTATGAGACATTGAAGAGATCTTGGTCGCAACTGCAAGAAGAGCGGGATTCTTACCGGGAAAAGTTCAATGAGCAGGAATCAAAGATCCAGAAGCTGACAAAGCAGTTGGAGAATGAAAGAGCTCTGAATGCCTACCTCCATACTGAGAAGAGGAGACCATGGGATCAATGAGGAATTCTGAATGTGCCTTTACAGTTTTTATTTCCTTTCCAGTTATTTCATTTCATGTAAACGCCTAAGGGCAACTTGTTGAATAATTTCAGTTACAAAGTTGAATCTAATGAAGTGTGTTCTCTTTTTGTTTACAAAGATTCCCGATTGTCTTTGAAAACATAATCCATACGCATTTCATACATCATGTGCATAGCAGGTTTTTCCCCTTTTTCAGGTTGCTTACAGTTCTTCGCTGTTTATTTCAGCATCATGAATCCCGGATCTGAATCAACAGAGACATCAATCAAGGCTCTCCAGGCGCAGAATGCGCAGTTTCAAGAACTAATCATGGGTCTAGCTAAAGGCCAAGAAGAACTGAAGACTATGCTCCTGAAGAAGGAGAAGAAGAAGAAGAGAAGAACTGTTCTGTTCAACTCGGGCCGAAGGTTGGGTAATACTCTGCAGCATGAAGAGGCTGGTTCTTCTGTTGGCAGGAGTCCTTCTCAGGCAGAAGTAAAGGTTCCTAGTCCGGTCGTCTCCGACAACGAGACAGATTTCGATGAAGAGCAGTACCCTCCTGCAGATGACAGGTACAAACAACTGGAGGACAGGTTGAAGGCTATGGAGGTGCAACAGGCACCTGGGCTGGATTTCGGAGATCTGGGTTTGTCGACTGGTGTGATTATTCCGCACAAATTCAAAGCACCAACCTTCTCAAAGTATGATGGGGCATCTTGTCCCAAGCTGCACTTAAGGTCCTATGTTCGGAAAATTCAGCCGTACTCTGCGAACAAGAATCTATGGATCCACTTCTTCCAGGAGAGTCTTTCAGGGACTCATCTCGAATGGTTCTATCAGCTGGATGGGACCAAAGTTCGTAACTGGGAGGAGCTGGCTACTGCTTTCTACAAGCAGTATCAGTATAATGCCGACCTTGCCCCCACACGTACCCAACTCCAGGGTATGGCGTTAGGCGCAAGCGAAGGTTTTAAGGAGTACGCTCAGAAGTGGAGAGACCTGGCTGGCAGGGTGCAGCCACCATTGACTGATCGGGAGTTGGTTGACATGTTCTTGGGGACCCTATCTGGGCCATTCTTCAACCATCTCATCGGGAATTCTTCTGCTGGTTTCACTGATTTGATCTTAACTGGAGAGAGAATTGAAGCTGGGTTGAAGTCTGGGAAGATTGCAAAGGCTGCATCATCTAGTTCGGACAAGAAACCATTTAAGAAGGAGTCTAGTGCCGTGTATGGTTCTAGGAGATCAGAGAGAAATGAACACCGCCAATCTGTCAGTGCGGTCATGATTGCTAAGCCTGCTGCCGCTCCCCGGCCAAACAATTCTCAGAAAGCTGAAAGACCCCGGAGGGAATTCACCCGCTTAGGCATGACTTTGTCGCAGATCCTGCCACAGTTGCTCGCAACCAATTTGGTAACTGTCAGGGAGGCTCCAAAGTTCCCAAATACTGCGTCTCCCAAGTACAACCCGAATGCTCGTTGTGCTTACCATTCAGAAAGCCCGGGGCACTCTACTGATGACTGTTGGGCACTAAAAAACAAGCTGCAGGACCTCATTGACGCTAAGGAGGTACAGTTTGAGGCATCTGACAAGCCTAATATGGTGACAGCTCCCCTGCCTGCTCATGGAGTTAATGCTATTGGTGATGAAGAGGAAGTTGATGAAGCTGAGTTCGATAGCTGGATCTACCCAGCAACTGATGGTGGACCTAACAATTGGAGCGCGAAGGACAATCTCCCTGTTTCTTTTGTTACTAAGTAATAAATTTCCTTGTTTTGTTATTTTGTAATAAACAATGATAAACTCTATGGCCCGGTGTCTTACCCGAGACACCGTGGTTCTATTTGTGAGGGCATATGAACTGTCATTTTATACATCATGAATGAAAATCTTGGACGTACTTTTCGCATTGCAAATATTGTGTTCCTTTTCTGTCTTTCTTTTCCTTTACATAATTTTCAAAAACAGCTGTATTTACACACACACTCACTCATACAGGTTCCAATCCACTCTGGATCTCACTGATAACAGCTCTGCTACTGCCAATTATGACTTCGAAAATCCGATCAACTTAGCCGAAGACGAAGGTGAAGATGATTGCGAAGTGCCTGGCGAGCTTGCTAGACTGTTGCTTCAGGAAGAGAGGGCAATTCAACCCCATGAAGAGCTAGTGGAAACCATAAACCTGGGTACTGAGGCAGATAGAAAAGAGGTAAAGATTGGTGCCAACCTAGAGCTCAGCGTGAAGCAACGGTTAACCAAGATGTTACATGACTATATGGAGATCTTTGCCTGGTCCTACGAAGACATGCCCGGGTTGGATACCGATATTGTTGTCCATCACTTGCCGACTAGGGAAGACTGCCCTCCAGTTAAACAAAAGGTCCGTCGGATGCGTCCAGAGATGTCCGAGAAGATTAAAGCCGAGGTCATGAAACAGTTTGATGCCGGGTTCCTTGCAGTGACTTCTTACCCTCAGTGGGTTGCTAATGTGGTGCCGGTACCGAAGAAGGATGGTAAGGTCAGAATGTGTGTCGACTACAGGGATCTGAACAGGGCCAGCCCCAAGGATGACTTCCCCTTACCTCACATTGATGTCCTTGTTGATAATACAGCTCAGCACAAGGTATTCTCTTTCATGGATGGCTTTTCAGGCTACAATCAGATCAAGATGGCACCTGAAGACATGGAAAAGACTACATTTGTTACTCAGTGGGGCACCTTCTGTTACAAGGTCATGCCGTTCGGATTAAAGAATGCTGGGGCAACCTACCAACGTGCCATGGTTGCCTTATTTCATGACATGATACATCACGAGATAGAAGTGTATGTGGACGACATGATCGCTAGGTCCCAGACTGAGGAAGAGCATCTAGATCATCTGCAGAAACTGTTTGACCGGTTGAAACTGTACAAACTGAGATTGAACCCGAACAAGTGCACCTTCGGGGTAAGATCGGGAAAACTGTTAGGCTTCGTGGTCAGTGATAAAGGTATTCAAGTGGACCCTGCTAAGGTCAAAGCTATTCAAGAGATGCCAGTTCCTAGGACATAGAAGGAAGTCAGAGGCTTTTTAGGACGCCTGAATTACATCGCTCGATTCATCTCTCATCTGACTGCTACCTGTGAGCCAATCTTCAAGCTGCTGAAGAAAGATCAGGTAGTACGTTGGAACGATGAATGTCAGGTTGCCTTCGACAAAATCAAAGAGTATCTCCAAGAACCACCAATCCTTATGCCACCGGTTGAAGGGAGACCTCTGATACTATACCTGACAGTGCTGGACAACTCAATGGGGTGTGTGCTGGGGCAGCATGACGAGTCTGGCCGAAAAGAGCATGCCATTTATTACCTTAGCAAAAAGTTTACCGACTGTGAGACCCGATGCTCACTGCTTGAGAAAACTTGCTGCGCTTTGGTATGGGCTGCTCGCCGGTTGAGACAGTATATGCTAACTCACACTACCTTGTTGATCTCAAAAATGGATCCTATAAAGTACATATTCGAAAAGCCTGCTCTGTCTGGGAGAATTGCAAGATGGCAAATGATCTTGACGGAATACGACATTCAGTATACAACCCAGAAAGCCATCAAGGGAAGTGTACTGGCAGACCACTTAGCTCATCAAGCTGTAGATGACTACCAATCAATGAACTTCGAGTTTCCGGATGAAAGCATTATGATAGTAACTGACTGTGAAGTACCTGGACCGGATGAAGGACCTGAACCAGGATCCCGATGGTCTATGCACTTTGACGGAGCATCCAATGCTTTAGGAAATGGTATCGGCGCCATCATCATATCTCCACAAGGTACTCATACTCCACTCACTGCCCGGCTGTGTTTCAACTGTACCAACAACATGGCGGAGTATGAGGCGTGTATCATGGGTCTTCAAGCTGCGATTGACCTAAGGATCAAATTTCTAAGTGTTTTCGGAGATTCCGCTCTTGTGATCAATCAGATCAAAGGAGAGTGGGATACGAAACATCCAAACTTGATTCCTTACAAAGAATGTGTGTTGACCCTGATCCCCCACTTCACAGAGATAACCTTTGAGCACTTTCCAAGAGAAGAGAATCAGTTAGCGGACGCGTTAGCTACAATGTCTTCAATGTTCAAGGTTAAATGGGATAATGAAGCTCCCCGGATCATCATCTGGAAACTGGACGAACCGGCATACTGTTGTGATCTCGAAACTGAATTGGTAACTGAGAAGCCTTGGTACCACGAAGTGAAGAGATATCTGGAAGCTCAGGAATACCCTGAAGGTGCCTCTGTCAATGATAAGAAATTCCTGAGGAGGTTCGCAGCCAAGTTCTTCCTAAGCAACGGCATCTTGTACAAAAGAAACCATGATTCAACCTTACTGCGTTGTGTGGACAAAACTGAAGCAGAAAGAATCATGGAAGAGCTACATGAAGGGACCTTTGGTACACATTCCAGTGGACACACTATGGCTAAGAAAATCCTACGGGCAGGATATTACTGGTCCACAATGGAAGCTGACTGTTACCAGCACTCCAGGACATGCCACAAGTGCCAGATCTATGCAGATAAAGTGCATGTTCCTCCAGTTCCTCTGAATGTCTTGACAGCACCTTGGCCGTTTGCAATGTGGGGCATAGACATGATTGGCGAGATAAAACCTACGGCATCTAATGGGCATCGCTTCATCCTAGTGGCGATTGATTATTTTACAAAGTGGGTTGAGGCAGCATCCTATGCTACGGTAACCAAGACTGTTGTGGCACGGTTCATTCGGCACAACCTGATCTGTCGGTACGGCGTCCCTGAGCGGATTATTACAGACAACGGTACCAATCTAAACAATAAAATGATTGCTGAGCTCTGCGAACAGTTCAAAATACAGCACCACAACTCTTCTCCTTACAGACCGAAGATGAATGGGGCTGTAGAAGCAGCAAATAAGAACATCAAGAAGATCGTGCAGAAAATGACAGTGACGTATAAAGACTGGCACGAGATGTTATCGTTCGCTCTGCATGGGTACCGTACCTCAGCTAGGACGTCAACCGGGGCAACTCCCTTCTCTCTGGTTTATGGCATGGAGGCAGTCTTGCCGATCGAAGTGCAAATTCCCTCTCTCCGGATAATGAAGGATGCAAATCTGAACGAAGATGATTGGATCCAGACACGACTTGACCAACTCAATCTCATTGACGAAAAGAGACTTGCTGCTATCTGCCACGGTCAGACGTATCAGAAACGGATGATCAGGGCATTTAACAAAAAGGTCAGACCACAAGAATATCAAGTTGGGGATCTGGTTATCAAGAGAATCATCCTTCCTCAGAGTGATCCAAGGGGCAAATGGACCCCTACGTACGAAGGGCCATTTGTGGTTAAACATGTGTTCTCAGGAGGAGCAATGATATTAACCAACATGGATGGTGACGACCTTCCTCACCCTGCCAATGCAGACATAGTTAAAAAATACTACGCATAAAAAAGACCCGCTAGGCTGACATGCCTAGGCAAAAATTAGGGCTTCCCGTCGAACCAAAAGGGTTCGGGCAAAATGTAGGGATGAAAATGAAAAAATCTGTACACCCGGCAAGTCGAAAACCTGAAAAGGCGGCTTGGGCAAAAATGGGTATCCCGGTGGACTGAAAACCCGAAAGGGCGGTCCAGGCAAAAATTAGGGATAAAAGCGTAATACTATGTCTCATTGGATCACTTTGCATCCAGAATCCGGTATCTACATCAAGCTCAAACGGCATCGATCAGTCAGCTTCACCTTCAACCAAGGTCATCAAGTGATGAGACGCTCGGAGTTATAAAGGCAATAGCAGAGTTGAAACCCAGTGGATCATTCATATTTCACACAGCTGTTTTATTTTCTTTTGTACAAAACTTGTATAAACTCTTTTGATCGGCGGCGTACCTCTTACTAGGACGTCAGCCTCTTGTACACAGAACGCCTATTCAGGCCATTCAAAATCAATACAAATATATTTTCAGTTAAACGTGCCAAGTGTTTTTCTTTTTTCTGTTTTGTTTTGCGAAGAACGTCCAAGGTTCAATTTGTGATGTGTGCATTGACAATAATTTGCTAACTCATAAATATTTGCATACGAAACAAAGGAATTAGTTGCAGGTGACACTAGAAACAGGGGCAATAAAGAGTCGTCTAAACAATCCAATTGTTCTATCCTCCAAGGTACCAAGATAGGTTCAGCTAAAGAACACGACCAGTACATACTAAATCCCCAGAGAGTGGTTCAACAAAACAATACATTCTTCTCCAAGCTATCATCAAATATCAAAGGAAATTGAGTATCCTCCCGTAGATCTCAAACATTCCCCAGCAGCAATATGTATATGTTCTTAACAAGCATCCCCGGCAGTCTTGGCCTAAAGATTGTTCCCCGGCGGTATACCAATGTTCAAAAGAGTCACTTCCCAACATGGTTCAAAACTTCCCCAGAAGAGTCCAATCCGATTTCCCCAGGAAAGTTGGAATTCATATTTCCCCAAGCAGTAAGCTTATCCCCAGTAAATTCTGGAAGCTCATCCCCTCGCAGAGCACGAACGCGTCGTCCGGCTTTATTTAAAGAGTTATTTCCTCAACAGGATATAACTGGGTTATCCTCAACCAAAAGCCATGGAAAGAGCGTCGTTGACAAAATCTTCTTACCCCAGCGAAGTTCAGCAACTACTTCCTATACAACAAGGGTATCCTCAGCAAACTACTGTCAACATTCAGCAAAGCATCTCTATCCCCACAGAGTACCGCTTCCCAGCATAGTCGCTGGAGTATCTTTTCTCCCCACAGACTCTTCATTTGCCAAGTTTATTCCTCAACGGAGTTATCTTCTCCTACCGGTATTCTTGCAGCTATCATCCCCAGCGGAAGCAAAATATATTCTTCAACATCAGCCCAGGATACAACTTCCCGGCACCCGTCAAGGATTCACTTTCCTAGACGAAAACATACATAAAACTTCACATACATCATCATAGCATGCATAACGCACTGCATCATATCATACGAATCTCATTTATATCGAGAACATCATTGCTTGATCCATATCATGCATTGCATATGACTGACCTTTACCTTTCAGGAAAGATACAGTTGAAATTCTCAATCACGTCTCAAGACTTTGACCGGTTCAGTTAAATCGACCCTAAGATTTTTCTGATGCTTATCCAGTCAAAGGCCTTCTCTGGTTCAGTCAGATCGACCCTAAGATCTCCCTGATGCTTATCCAGTTGAAGATATTTCAAGACCTTGTCCGGTTCAGTTAAATCGACCCTAAGATTTTCCTGATTCTTACCCAGTCCAAGGCCTTCTCTTGGTTCAGTCAGATCGACCCTAAGATCTCCCTGATGCTTATCCGGTTGAAGATATTCCAAGACCTAGACCGGTTCAGTTAAATCGACCCTAAGATTTTCCTGATGCTTATCCAGTCAAAGGCCTTCTCTGGTTCAGTCAGATCGACCCTAAGATCTCCTTGATGCTTATCCAGTTGAAGATATTCCAAGACCTTGTCCGGTTCAGTTAAATCGACCCTAAGATTTTCCTGATGCTTATCCAGTCAAAGGCCTTCTCTGGTTCAGTCAGATCGACCCTAAGATCTCCCTGATGCTTATCCGGTTGAAGATATTCCAAGACCTTGTCCGGTTCAGTTAAATCGACCCTAAGATTTTCCTGATGCTTATCCAGTCAAAGGCCTTCTCTGGTTCAGTCAGATCGACCCTAAGATCTCCCTGATTCTTATCCCAGTAGAAGACACCCAAGATTCTCTCAGCATTCCTGTTGGGGTAGTAATCGTCCGAGGTTCTCTTACCATTCATGCTAAGGCAGTAACCATCCCTGGTTCGTTCATCGCCGTTTGAAGCTCCAGACTCAGCTCCTGTAACCAGTCAGGACACATCTATACCAAGCATCTGAAAACCAGCTCCTGCAACGTGTCAGGTACTCATTTGTTCTTTCGTAGGTATGCAGGTTCTCGCTAAGGAATCTCCCACGCGATCAACATCCAGATGGCATCTATAAGCCCATCATCCTATCCAGCAATCTCCAGATGGCATCTATAAGCCCATTCCCCCCCATCACAATGCCACCATGTGAGCGCAAATTTCTGGGCACTCTAGTGTCCAATCATCTTCTACCCTCGGATTACGAAAGGCACGTCAGCCAATCTACACCCTCAGGTCTAAGAAGATTGAACAGGGGCAACTGTTGCACCCCAAAATTTGCCCTCCCATATTCTCCAAGATTTGTCAAGCCAAGTCACAAAATTCCCCAAGGGTTGTGCAGCTCAACTGTCTCCTATACAGTCAAAACTAGGGTTTGTGTTCTGAGCAAAGAAAGGAAGTTTTCAAAGGCCCAATCAAGTCTCATATGCCTACAAAGATGGTCAAGTATCCTCATATCAAGTTTCAAGGCATTCAGCTTAAAATTGCACAGTCAAAACCCTAGATTGCACTACAGTCAACTGTAGGGGCAAAATGGTCATTTGACAGTCAAAAGTTCAAACTTTTAGTCAACATATCATTTTGAAGCCACAAACATCATTTGATCAATGCTTGATCACGATTCTCAAGATTTGGCTCAGAAATCATCAAAGATGCAAAAGTTACTATATTTGGACAACTGAAAAAGTCAACTGAAATTGACCAGGGCATAACTTTCACATGGATTATCAGAAAAATTCCATCCAAAGCTCATTTTGAAGAGAAAGACATTTCCTACAACTCATCTTCATATTCCAAGTCCAAGAAATGCTCTCACAAAAAGTTATCAATTTCAACATTATAGGTCATTTTCAAAAGTCAACAAAAAGGGACTTTAAGTCAAAGGCCATAACTTGAGATTGGTAAATCAAAATGACATGGGACCAAAGGCATTGGTTAGAGGACTCAAAGACCTTTCCAAAATGTCCAAGAACATGTGAAAAGCTTAAAAATTGAGCAAGTTATGCCTTGTGGAAGTTGGGGAATTTTTGGGAATTTTGAAAAGTCAACATTGATGCAAATGATCCAAAAATGCAAATGGGCCCATTTTTCTTCCAAGTTTCTTCATGCCAAGCCTATGCACGACCATTAGGCCCAAAGGGAAGTATTTTCTCATTTTTTAATTATTTATTTGAATTTATATTAATATTAATTCATTTAAATTATTTTAATACATGAAAAATATAAAGCTTGACCTAAAAAATCTTTTTATGCACATTCTAGACTCAAGATTTCGTGCACATCTTAATTAGGCAAGTTTTGGTTTGATTTGAACTAATTGACACAAAATTTCACATAAAAAAAAAAGATATGAAAAGATCATTGAAATCAAATATTCAAAAACCATTATGGCCATGGATTTTATTCAATTTTTTTGACCTAAATCGTTCCATACAAGTACTAGAACAGAACCCTAATGCCTGGACACTGGATATTGCGCAGCAGTTCCCATTACAAACTTGCAAAATTTCTCCAAAAAGTAAAAACTGAAATCAGCTTTAGGAGGCGATTCAAAGTGCAAATCTTATTCCAACAGTTTCCTGAAGGCTTACTGAACGAATTCCAATCAGAAACACCCATTAACACTCCAAGAATTGGTAGATAATGTTCAAGCTGTATCACAAAATTTTTGAAATCGTATAGCATAATTTATGCATCCTCATAACATTTTGTTTATTGATTCTTGTTCCTTATAATGTTCTGATGCTAACCATACCAATTAATTTCGTTTTTGAGCAATATATGTGATTTGGCCATGAACGAGATTTAGGGTTGCAGGTTTCTGGAATTAGGGCTTTTCGCCCAAGGAAAAATTACGCTTCCAGACTAGTGCCATTAGCTTAAGCAGGTTGAGACGAAGAAGATGGCACCCTCGCGCTCAATTTATGAGCGTCGAGGGGCTAATCGCTATTTTCTTATAGGCCCTCTAAAACAACGCTCAGAAACCGTTGCCTTTGAGTTTGTGTTTCAGGCAAAGTGAGGAAGACGACTCCGTGTCAAAACGTGATAGGCGCATTTGAATTCTCGCGCCAGAAAGCCACTAACGCACTTGTTTCTTTTTTATTATTTGTTTCTTATAATATAATAACATGTGCTTCATGGCTCAGTTGGCAAATCACCAAGGCATTAACGTCCAAGACCTGGGTTCGAACCCCAGGTCTATGCAATTTCCATGTTATTTTTCATGAATAATTCTTATGCAGCGCGCTTGATGAGGACCACCATACTCCATCAGTATCCCATTAGCCACGCGTCCTACAAAAGCAAATCAATGACCAAGAATCAAAGAATACGCTACACTTGGTCAAATGCATCACACATGATTAGAAAAGTCAAACGAATTCAAAATCAAATGGGCCAGAATTCTAAGGCCTGTACCTCCTAAATTGGGACTACACCCCACCCTGGTTTGCATTTTTCTATTTTTCTCCTTATATTTTATTTTTGCTATTTCATTTATTTTCTTTGTTAATTTATTTTCACAAAAATATAAAAACATTAAAAATACAGAAAAGACAAAAAAATATAATTAATTTTGATTACTTTCATAAATAAATTAAAATGTAAATTATTTAGTTTAATTAGGTTTTAATTTTAATTCTTTTTCATAATAAAAGTCCAAATAATTAGAATTAGGTTAATTAATAATTTCCACTCCTTTTAATTTTTTTCTTTTTTATCATAATATTATTATTTATTTATTTTCATAATCACATTGTACATAAATATAATTTAGGTTTAAATTAGGTCAAAAATTCAATATTTTCACAATAAATTTAAAAATGTTAGAATTAGGGTTTGGTGTTTCCTTTTTAATTAATTTCTCCTTAATCTTAAAAAATATAAAAATACCCAAAACATTTAATTTTTCATTTTTTATTTTAATTCCTTATTAGAGTTAATCTTTTTGCAAAAAGGGTCCAACACCCATTGTTCTTAATTATTTAATTTGCGCATTTATTTTATGTCATTTATTATAATTTTGTATCTCTCCCAAAGCCATGTAACTTTACTTTTCGCACTTTTATTTATTCGCTTTATTTATTTTTCAGTCAAATCGGGTCCGGTTTAATTTTGGCGATGTGGACCCGCGCCATTTGTAATAGCCTTAGATTTATTTTCCCGCAAACTTATAACTGTTAAAAAGCATGCAAGAATGAATGTCTTAATTAAAATCAAGCGTAGATCACAAACAAACATGACAAGACAAATAACTGAAACATGACACACAATTCGCACACACCACCCCTAGGGTACGCCTCACTGTTGCCTTTCGAAAGGTGATCGTCGAGTAGAGGACGTCTTAGTAAGTCCTCATGATCCGGGAACCTGGCATGAGGGTAACTTCTAAGGTGTCTTCCCATTACTCCGGTGATCACCACGTCCCTAAACTCGAATTGACCCGAACACCTCCAATGGTGGTGCTACCTACCTCTCAATGGTGGGATGGCACTACTTCAAAGGACATTTACACAGACGAATTCCTTAGGGTAGGTAGGTTCTCAAGGATACTTGCTCTAATCTCAAAACGAACTCAAAAAGACTTTTCACACCGACACTTTTCAAAAGCTTTCAAAGCAAATTTTTCAAACACTCTGACGTACGAGTCGAACTGAAATTTTTCAAAGAAACTTTTTTAAACCCACATTGAAAAGCAAACAAAACATTTTTGAAAACACATTGAGCAAGTATCTAAGAGCCCATGGATAACCATGGATAGAAAGGGTGCTAACACCTTCCCTTTCTATAACCTACCTCCCGAACCGAGAGCAATCTCTTTAAGGAATTTTTCTGTGCTTTTGTCCTTTCCATTTGGAGAAAATAAAAGACGGTGGCGACTCTTGCTTACCGCGACATTTCGCGAACCAGCTTTAAACAGTCAGTTCCAGATCCACCGATCACAGTTATAAATGGGATCCAGAGTGGATATGGATCTGCAGTTTGATACGTGAGTGTGTGTAAGAGCATAACTGTATTGACAAAGTAAAAATCAGAAAAGAAAAATAGAGAGCACAAAATTTGTATGCAAAATGTCCAATGCTTTATTAATGACATATGAGATTGAAACATGATAACCCTCACAAACAAACCATTGTGCCCCGGGTAAGACACATGGCCATAGAGTTTATATTGTTTAATTATTACATATCCGAAAACAAAAAAGACAATTACTTCTGAATAAAAGTAATTGGTACAGTCTTTAGCTGTCCACTTACTAGGTCCACCGTTGGTAGTAGGGAAGATCCAGCTATCCATGTCATAGTCACCATCACTGTCTTCTAAAGCGTTGACCCCATGGTTGCTGATACGTAGGGGAGGTCCTTCAGCACGAGCACGACGAACAACCCTTTGAGTCCCTAAAGAGAATACCAAATAAAACTTATTAGATTTGTATGGAATGTTAGGGAGTTGGCCCCAGATGGTGCACCCATCTTCTTCAATAACTGCTTTGGCGTCCTTGAGAGAATCCATTTTCAAGGAAGGTCTGGTGATCTTCGGCATATTGGTAACATTCACAGCTGCAACCATGGTCTGGGGAACCTCTTCGAAGTTCTTACATGGAGTCTCGATGAACTCGCCATCCATTTCCACATACCTGAAAGAGTTCAGGTGACTTACCATGTATTCCTCTTCACCATGCATAGTGACAATCTTTCCTTTCACTGGGTACTTCAACATCTGATGCAGAGTGGAAGTAACAACTCCAGCCCCATGGATCTAAGGGCGACCCAACAAACAAGAATAAGATGGTCTGATATCCATCACATAGAAGGTGGAGTCAAAGTTCTGAGAACCAACTTTGATGGGGATGTCCACCTTCCCGTGAACCATTCTTTTCGAACCATCGAAAGCCCTCACTACAATGTTTTTGGGCTTCAAAGTCAAACCTTTGTAGTCTAATCTGTCCAGAGCCTTCTTGGGCAGCACGTTCAATGATAAACCAGTATCTACTAGAACATGGGCCAAAGTAGTGCCTCTGCATTCGATGGAGACATGCAGCACATCATTGTGTTTTCTTCCTCTGGGTGTCAGATCAGCATTAGAAAAACCCAAACTGTTATCAGCCGTCGAACTGGCCACACCATCTTCAAATTGGTCAACGGAGGTTTCTTGTGGCACGTGGGCAGTTTTGAGGAATTTCACCAAAGCTTTTGCATGAGCTTCAGAGCACAATAGAAAGGCTAGCATTGAAATCTTGGAAGGGGTCTGCCCCAACTGTTTGACCATATTGTGGTCGCCCTTTTTTATTATCTTCAAGATTTCTTCTATTGCCTTCTTGGAAGCCTCTAGAATAGATTCTGAATGCACCTTCGTTTGGACAGGCTCAATTAGTATGTCTTTGCCCCAAGTCTCGGCTGACTCGGTGATAGGGGTGGCAACAGGGGTAACCATAGGAATTGCGGTGGTAGTATCAACAAAAACAATAGTAGGAATTATCACGGGAATAGTAACGGATTTTTGAGGAGAAATCTCAGGGGAGAACACTCTTCCACTTCTTGTTATTTTACTGGTCCCAACGATGTTGTCAATGTCGAGATCAGTATTTCTAGAAACTTGGTCTTCAGCAGCCAACAGGTTTTGCTTGACGCTTGGTAATAGACGTCAGCCCCATAGTTCTAGGGAACAACCTTGTATGAGGATTATGGGATTGGCCCTGACATAGTGATGATCAGGGGAGCCAACTTTGGAGCAGATGTAATCCTGACGGGTGTTTTGGTTGAGACCTTGGGATGATTGGCGGAAATGGTTATAATTGAAACATCCTTACAAGAAACAGTTGTGACGGGAGTCTTTTCAAATAGAATCTCTTTATCATCCATCAGGCGCTGAACACCTTCTTTTAACAAATAGCAACCGATCGATAGAGATAAACACCAGCGACAATCTTCACCATAGCCCGGAAATAGACCGACTTGTAACAAATTCCACTTAACAGTCATGAGATGAGTAACAAGTTCCTCAACAAAAGTAACAAATGTATCATCGTCAACAACATTAACACCACGGTCGTGCTTGGGCATGGGAGCAGTTATAATATTGGGAATCTCAGGAGCGTCAAATTCAATCTCCTTCGCCTCAATAAGGTATTGCACCTTGTTTTTCAAAGCCCAACAATCATTTGTATCATGGCATAGACTTTCTGAATGGTAAGCACATCGAGCATTTGTGTTGTAACGAGGAGATGCGGTGTTGGGATTCTTGGAAGTTTCCCTCAGGGTAACCAAATTGGATTTCAGTAGGTGAGGTAATACTTGAGATAAAGTCATATTTATCCTAGTGAATTATCTTACAAGTCTTTTTTCTCTAGGATGATTATTTTATTGTTGAGTAGTTGCAGGTATGATGCGGTGGGAGAACTGACTTGAGGGATTTTCATTTTATCGCAAATGTTGCGGTTAGCAAGAGTTGCCACTGACTTTTCTTTTATCCAAAAGGAAAGGTGAAAAAGCACAGGAAAGACCTTTGAGATTGTTTCTTGAGTTCGGGGGGTAGATTATGAAAAAGGAAGGTATTAACAGCCTTTTCATCCATGGTTTTCTATGGGCTTTTAGGAGCAACTTAGGAGCAACTTACCTACTCAAATGTCTTTCTTGTTCATTCCTTTTCCTTTTACATTGGTGTCTTACCATTGATTTTGCAAGCAACCCTATCTTTGGATGTAAACAGGACCGGCGTGGGTCATCGTATAGCCATGATTAACAATATTGCAAGGTATCTCAACATTATTTTTGAGGGACTAAAATCATTTGTAAGGCAACTTAGATAGCGTCATCGAGGGACTATGATCTTATATTTGATTGTTTTTCCTAAGATACCTTACATGCGTAATATGGCCATTTTGTAAGGCAACCAAGTGGATTTTACCCTAGGGGTGATTGTGTGCAAGTGTGTTGTTTTCATGCTTGTTTTTGTCTTGAATTAGGGTTTTCTATTTGATTGATTTTATTCTTTCCATACAAACCCTAATTACTAGCATATTATGTAAAAGCGATAAATTGCGAAATTTAAAGTTACTACGCTATTACAACATTTATGGGGAGGGGGATGTACAATTGGTAAATAGGGATTGCAAGAATATAAACCTAATTAATCTATTACAACCAAATTAAATATGTACAAGAATTACATAAATGCAAAGTATAATGATGGATATATGTATAAGAATAAAAAATGTAAAGAAAATAATTTTGTTTGATTTTCATAAAGGAAGATTTTTTTATCTTAACCTAATTTAAATAAAGAAAATAATTGATTAAATTTGAACTTATTAAGAAAAAAAGATTTTTTTTTAAAAGAAAACCCTAATTCTATTAATTAATTAAAAGAAAATAAGTTTAAAGAAAAAGTATATTTTTTTTTTTTAATTTTTGTCTTGAAAATAATATATGGTTTTAAAAACATTTTTAGTCTTTTTTTGGTATTTAAATAATATATTTTTAAATGGTATGAAGAAAAATAAATAATATAACATTAATTAAGTTTATAAGAAAAATAAATAAAGTATAGTAAATAAAATATTTTTGTTCATGGGAAAATAAAATAAAATAAGTCAAAATATAAAATATATCATTTTTTGTATTTTTATGATTTTTAGTATTTTAGAAAAGAAATATTTAAAAGGAAAAATGAAATAAATAAGTAAATAAAAATAAATGGGCCAGGGGGTGCCAAAAGTAGGCAGGGAGGTGAGCTAGGAAAATAAAAAAAAACAATGCCAGGCCCAAAGGGCCCAACGCCTGCAAAAAAACAATGTTAGAAAGTCAGAAAATATGCAAAATGTAAAAATGGTCACGCTGGGGCTTGAACCCAGGACCAAGGGATGAACAGGCGTGCACTTTACCACTGGGGTGGCTATACATCCGTTAATTTAAATGAAAGAATAAATACATAAGGTAAAACATTTCCATGGCATGTAGTTCATCTTCAACCTTCAACCAGCCGGACCACCTGTATCTCATTCATTTCTCAACAAAAATGGAAAATGAAAACATGAAAGTTGTGCTATTTTTCCTCACGAATCCAACCATATAACTTATATAAGCTAAAAGTCAAAGATGAAGATTAATTTTGCTGGCCCTAAATTGAAACCTAATTTTCTCAGAAATTTCAAATTTAAAATTCTCTATACACAGTCAATATAAATGGGAACTATGAACATGATTAGCTTTAGAGCAAAGATATCTACATTTTATCTTCACAAATCAGGATCAAATGATGCTTGTATGAAGAGATAGAAGTTTGAAAACTTACCTCTTGCAGCTAGAGTCGTGAATGGAGTTTGAGCAATTTTTGAGATGGCCTGAGGATCTATTTAGTTTGCCTGGACCTCCTTGAGTGTATTCCAACTCCTACTTTGCCTTGAAAGTCCCTGAATCTCTCTACTCAAGTCAACCTGCAAGCTTGATGTTTGAAAATGGTGGATAGTGATGGAGGAGTTACAATCTTGAAACAGGGGCCTGAATTACTTTGGTATGATGTATATAAGGTGTTTGAATGATTGGTTTTCAAAACGCACGAGTGGAAATGAAGATGATGAGTTTTGGCTAAAAACTGTTAAGTTAGGCAGTTTTGTGCAGTAATGGTGTTTTAGAGAGCTTTAGGGTCTTCCAGCTCATGTGTTAGCTTGCAAATAGTGTATGTACTTATAGGCAAGAGGTTTTGAGGCTTGAAACAAAGAAATTAAAATCACATGTTATGGCTTGGTTACTTGATTTTGAAGCAAAGTTGACAAACATGGTTTCAATGTGAAGTACAAGGATTTGTAGGGTGGTTAGCAGGCTGTAGATATGTTGCTTCTTGCTTTTAAATGTTTTTGAGTCAGAAACAACAATGTATGGGCTCAAGAAGAGTTGACATTGTGATTAAAGTCACTTTTCCAAAATGGAAGTGGTGACTTTCTTCCCAAAATGGAAATGCAACTTGGATAATGGCTCAAATGCTTGGAAAATGGATCTATAAGTTGTGTAAACATTAAATTATTGAGTGATTAGCAAGTTTGAAGAATGCAAAGCAAGATTTGTACAACATTCTTGAAGATTGGATCAAGTGTTCTTCACAAAATGGCTTGTAATTCAAGTTTGAAAACCCTAACTTCTTGCCTTCGATTCTCCTTGATCAAGAATGATCTCAAGGAGTTCTTGGACATTTTGGAAAGCTTGGAATGTTATCTACAAACCATATTTGAGTTGCTTTTGAATATTCACCTTGGAACTATGTGAAAAATTGCCATGAAGTTAGGTCAAAAATCTACCTAAATAGGGCAAAATTTCACTAAGTCTTTTTTAGTTCATGAGCATGTATTCAAAAAGTTATAACTTTAGATCCAAGCACTTTTTGAAGAAGTTGTGTGAAGAAAAGTTTTATATTTCATGGAGATCTACAACTTTCATGTCGGAAGTTTCCTTTGAATCATCTTGTATCATAATGAAAAAATGCTCAAAGTTATGAAAAAATAAGAAATTTTCAACACTTAGAAATACTTCTAAGTTTAGTAATTTTGACTTTTCAAAATAAAATCTTGATTTCTTGATTTATTGATGAATAAGTTTCCTATTTTGACATGTTTTGATGAATTGTGACCTTTGGCACTTGAATTTGACCAAAAAGTCAAAGTTTGACTTTTCAGTATATAGTTGACTTTTGATCAGTTGACTGCAAAATTCATCTGTCAATCCAATGGATTTGCAATGCTTTGAATCATTTAATTAGGTAAAAATGATGCAATTTGACTCTTGAGATCATGCCTTAAACAAATTGACCATTTTCTGGGTCAAAAATCTGAAATTGCCCTTTCCCAATCAAAACCCTAATTTTCACCATTTCGCCCTTTTGGAGATTTGATCAAATTTCTTGAGGCATTATGGTCCAAACTTGATCAAATGATACATATGAGTCTTAAATGTTGATGTGGATAAAAAATTATAAATTTTGACTGTAAATTGGCCATGGTTGACTTTTTCCTCAATATAACTGATTTTTAGGTCAACTGTTCAATTGACTGATCAAAAGTGTGATCCAAGGCTTGAAACTTGACATGAGTAATATTGGGGATCCATAATGATCCATGAAAGTCATATGAAGCATATATAGTTCAAATATCCTTCTGCAAACTCAAACCCTAATTTTGGTCATCAGTGCATAAGGAGGTGTCTTGAGCAGATCAAACCCTAGTGCAGTCTTGAGCCCAATGAGATCTTGTGAGAAAATTCTTGATAAGTGAGAGGGAAAATTTTGGGGTACAACATCTGCCCCTGTTCAATCTTCTTAAGCCTGAAGAGTTAGATTGGCGTGTTTTTCCAGTCGTGACTCGAAGGTGGAAGATGATTGAACACTAGAGTGCCCAAAAATTTGCACTCGCTGATGTGATGGTTAAGGGAATGGGCTTAAAGATGCCATTTGGAGAGGTGATAGAAATTTTTTGGAGATGGGCTTGTAGATGCCATCCAAAAGTGATTGTTGAATTGTAATTTGTAAGCTGAAGGAATGAGTTTCAGAATGGCGTCCATGTCTGAAGCGTATCTGTACTGTATCTGAAAGTTGACTCTGAATGAGTATCAGGATGGAATCCGTGTCTGGAGCGTATCTGAACTGTATCTGAAAGTTGACTCTGAATGAGTATCAGAATGGCGTCCGTGTCTGGAGTGCATCTGAACTGTATCTGAAAGTTGAAACCTGAATGAGCATCAGAATGGCATCCGTGTCTGGAGCGTATCTGAACTATATTTGAAAGTTGAATCTGAATAAGTATCAGAATGGAATCCGTGTCTGGAGCGCATCTGAATTGTATCTGGAAGTTGACTCTGAATGAGTATCAGAATGGCGTCCGTGTCTGGAGCGTATCTAAACTGTATCTGAGAGTTGAATGAATTTCAGGATGGCATCCGTGTTTGGAGCGTATCTAAACTGTATCTGAAAGTTGACTTTGAATGAGTATCAGAATGGCATCCATGTCTGGAGTGCATCTGAACTGTATCTGAAAGTTGAAAACTGAATGAGTATCATAATGACATCTGTGTCTGGAGCGTATCCGAACTGTATCTGAAAGCTTTGAAGATTGTTAATGGTGGTTGTTAACCTTATCCCGAAAAAGGGTAAAATGTTAGCTAAAATGCAATGTTTATGTTGTATGAAATGCATAATATAATGCATTCGTGTTATCAATGTTTATGATATATGGATGTGATGTATGCGCATGCGAGTTAATCTTCCATACTGCTGTTGGATTAGGGAAAATAAATCCCTGTCCGCTGCTGAGGATTATAAGTCTTCGCGTTGTGAAGTCTAAGTGTTGACGAATTTCTGCTTAGAGGAATAAACTCTGTTGTAAAGGAAATTCCATGTACTGCTTGTAAAATTCTGTTTGTGAAATCCTGAGAAACTGAACGACTTCTACTGGGGATTGATAATTGGAAGCTCGTTCCGCTGGAAATTAAGCTGTACACTGCGGAGGACTTTAATGGAAAATGACTTAGAGAGATTTCCCTATCTCTTAAAGCCAACAGTGATTTTCTTTTATTTTGTTTATTTGTAAACAGTAATTATGTTCAAATGCATATGTTCAACAATGAATTGTTGGACGTTTTTGTAAACAAAACACAAGCGTAAAGAAAACAGATAGATTTATCACTTTCAAAGAGGTATCTTTGTATTGACTTTGAGTAAGTATTTTTGTACAAGGAGACAAACATTCTAGTAAAAGAATGCCGTCGTAAAAATGAAGATTTTAATACAAAGAAAAGATAGCTATGTGTAATAATCCCATGGGGTTCCCATTCTGCTATAGCCTTTGTATCTCTGAGTATCTTGTCTATTTGTTGCCTCGTCTGAAGATGATTGAATTGATCAGAACCTCTGAGTTTGTCAGTTGAAGCCAAAGGTTGTTCGTAAGGTGATCAAACAGGACATAGTCATATGCTTTACATTCCCTAACTTTTTCCTGGACCGCCCTTTCGGGTTTT
The DNA here is from genome assembly GCA_948472305.1 of Vicia faba. NCBI lineage: Eukaryota > Viridiplantae > Streptophyta > Magnoliopsida > Fabales > Fabaceae > Vicia > Vicia faba. Next base: position 987,306,521 of record OX451738.1, read on the forward strand.
CAGTCCACCGGGAAACCCTTTTTTGCCCAAGTCGCCCTTTCGGGTTTTCAACTTGCCGGGTGTGCAATTTTTTTTTGTTTTATCCCTAATTTTTTCCCGAAACTTTTTGGTTCGCCAGGATGCCCTTGTTTTGCCTAGGTATGTCAACCTAGCGGGTCTCTTATGCGTAGTATCTTTTGACTATGTCTGCGTTTGCAGGGCGTGGTAGGTTGTCGCCATCCATGGTGGTCATGATCATTGCTCCACTAGAAAATATGTTTTTGATTACAAATGGTCCTTCGTATGTAGGAGTCCATTTTCCCTTGGGATCACCTTGCGGTAGTATGATACGTTTGATCATCAGATCCCCAACTTGATACACTTAGTGTCTGACCTTTTTGTTGAAAGCCTTGATCATCCGTTTTTGATACATTTGGCCATGACAGACAACACTAAGTCTTTTCTCATCAATCAAGTTTAGTTGATCAAGTCGAGTCTGGACCTAATCGTCTTCATTCAGCCCTGCATCCTTCATAATCCTCAGAGAGGGGATCTGGACCTCGATAGGCAAGACAACTTCCATGCTGTAAACTAGAGAATATGGTGTTGCCCCGGTTGATGTGCGAGTTATGGTGCGATACTCATGGAGAGCGAATGGTAACATCTCATGCCAGTCTTTGTATGAGACTGTCATTTTCTGTATGATCTTTTTAATGTTTTTATTTGCAGCTTCGACAACACCATTTATCTTTAGCTGGTAAGGGGAAGAATTGTGATGCTGGATCTTGAATTGCTCGCACAAGGCGATGATCATAGTGTTGTTGAGATTTGTACCGTTGTCAGTGATGATCCTTTCCGGGATACCGTACCTGCAAATGAGATTCTGCTTGATGAAACGGGCAACAACATTCTTGGTAACGGAAGCGAAGGAAGCTGCTTCCACCCATTTTGTAAAATAATCAATGGCCAATAAGATGAAGCGGTGTCCATTGGAGGCTGTCGGCTTGATTTCCCCAATCATGTCAATCCCCCACATAGCAAAGGGCCAAGGAGCCGTCAAGACATTCAGAGGAACCGGAGGTACGTGCACCTTGTCAGCATAAATCTGGCATTTATGGCAGGTTCGAGAGTGTTGATAGCAATCTGCTTCCATAGTAGACCAGTAATAGCCTTCCCGTAGGATTTTCTTTGCCATCATATTCCCGCTAGAATGGGTGCCAAAAGTGCTTTCATGCAATTCAGCCATGATCCTTTCAGCTTCAACGCACTGAAGTAACACAGAGTCACAGTTGCGTTTGTAAAGAATGTTGTTACTAAGGAAAAATTTAGCAGAGAATCTCCTTAAGAACTTTTTATCATTGATTGAAGCTCCTTCTGGATATTCTTGAACCTCGAGATACTTCTTGACTTCTTGAAACCAAGGTTGGTCCACTACTTCTTCAGTATTAATCTCGTGACAGTGTGCTGGTTCTTCCATTCGTTCGATGGTAATCTGGGGAGCCTCATTATCCCAATTAAGTTTAAACATAGATGACATTGTGGCTAGAGCGTCTGCTAGCTGATTTTCTTCTCGCGGGAAATGCTCGAAGGTAATCTTCTCAAAATGTGGTAGCAATGTCAAAACATGTTCTTTGTAAGGGATCAGGTTAGGGTGTTTGGTGTCCCATTCCCCTTTTATCTGACAGATGACCAAAGATGAATCTTCGAACACACTCAAAGATTTGATCCCTAGGTCTATGGTAGCTTTGAGGCCAAAGATGCATGTTTCGTATTCCGCCATGTTGTTTGTACAATTGAAGCAGAGTCTTGCGGTAAAGGGAGTATGACACCCTTCTGGAGATATGAGTACAACACCGATACCATTGCCAAGAGCATTGGATTCCCCATCAAAGAACATGGTCCATCGGGATCCTTGTTCAGGTCCTTCATATGGCCTGAATTCTTCACAGTTGTTTACCATCATGATGTCTTCATCTGGAAATTCGAACTTCATGGATTGGTAGTCTTCTATAACTTGGTGAGCAAGGTGATCAGCTAATACACCGCCCTTTATCTCTTTCTGTGTAGTATACTGTATGTCATATTCTTTCAGGATCATCTTCCATCTCGCTATTCTCCCGGAGAGAGTAGGTTTCTCGAAGATGTATTTTATCAGATCCATTTTAGATATCAACAAAGTAGTATGAGTCAGCATATACTGTCTTAGCCGGCGAGCAGCCCATGCCAGAGTGCAGAAAGTTTTCTCGAGCAGTGAATATCTGGTTTCACAGTCGGTAAACTTTTTGCTCAGGTAGTAAATTACATGCTCTTTTCGGCCAGACTCGTCATGCTTCCCCAATACACACCCCATTGAGTTTTCTAAAATAGTCAGGTACATGATCAATGGTCTTCCCTCGACTGGTGGCATCAACACAGGAGGCTCTTGTAAGCACTCTTTGATTTTGTCAAAAGCAACTTGGCACTCGTCATTCCATTTGACTACTTGATCTTTCTTCAGTAGTTTGAAGATTGGTTCACAAGTAGCTGTCAGGTGAGAGATGAATCTGGAAATGTAGTTCAAACGTCCCAAGAACCCTCTGACTTCATTCTCAGTACGAGGAGCAGGCATCTCTTGTATTGCTTTTACCTTGGCGGGATCCACTTCAATACCTTTGTTGCGGACGATAAAGCTTAGGAGTTTACCATACCATACCCCCAATGTGCATTTGTTTGGATTCAACCTCAGTTTATACTTCTTCAGTCTCTCAAACAGTTTTTGTAAGTGATCAAGATGCTCTTCTTCTATTTGAGATCTGGCTAGCATGTCGTCTACATAGACCTCTATTTCGTGATGTATCATGTCGTGAAATAGGGCTACCATGGCACGTTGATAGGTTACCCCAACATTCTTTAGTCCGAATGGCATCACCTTATAGCAGAAAGTGCCCCACTGTGTGACAAACATTATTTTCTCCATGTCCTCAGGCGCCATTTTGATTTGGTTGTATCCTGAGAATCTGTCCATGAAGGAAAACACTTTGCGTTGTGCCGTATTGTCAACTAGAATATCAACGTGGGGGAGTGGAAAATCATCCTTAGGGCTTTCCCTATTCAAATCTCTGTAGTCCACACACATTCGCACCTTGCCGTCCTTTTTGGGCACGGGAACAACATTGGCAATCCATTGGGGGATAAGAGGTGACAACCAAGAATCCAGCGTTGAATTGCTTCATGACTTCTTCTTTAATCTTTTCTGACATATCAGACCTCATGCGGCGAACCTTTTGCTTTACTTGCGGGCAATCCTCTCTTGTTGGCAGACGATGTACCACAATGTGTGCATCAAGTCCCAGCATGTCTTCATACGACCAGGCAAATACTTTGACATAATCATGCAACAGCTGAATCAAACGCTCCTTGATACCGGGTTCCATATTGGCACCCACCTTGACCTCTTTTTTGTCTTCTTCGGTACCTAGGTTGATTGTATCCACGGGTTCCTCGTGAGGCTGAATGGTTCTCTCTTCTTGTTGTAGTAGTCTGGCAAGTTCGCCTGATACTTCACAATCCTTCTCACCTTCGTGTTCGACTTGGTAGATTAGATTCTCAAAGTCACAAAAGGCCATAACATTATTGTTACCCATGGGATCCCGAATGGATGTATACCTGCATTGTGAGTGTGAGTGTGTGTAAGGGTATAACTATCCTTGAAAGAAATAAAAATGTAAGAGGAAAAACAATTAGCACAAAAATTTGTATGCGAAAACGTCCATGATTCATTGATGTCATATGAAAATGATATAATAACCCTTACAAATGGACCATTGTGCCTCGGGTAAGACACAAGGTTTTAAGAGTGCGACTTATTTTAATATTACAGATCCAACAAAATGTAAAGACAAATTACTGTGGGATAAAAGTGATCGGGACAAAATCTCTAGCCTCCAAATTGTTGAGCCCTCCACTTATAGTCGGGAATATCCAATCCTCAAAGTCACAACTATCTTCATCATCTTCTACTGCGTTGACCTCGCGGTTGCTGATCTTCAGGGGTGGTCTTCCGGCACGAGCGCCGCGTACAACTTTCTGAGCATTTGAAGTGAAACCCATGCCAAACTTGTCAGACTTGTATGGGATATCTGGGAGTTTCCCCAAGATAGTGCACCCACCTTCTTCTACCACTGCTTTGGCATCCTTCAGAAATGACATCCGGAGTGGAGGCCTTGTGATCTTGGGAACAACCTTGGTTACTTCTATATCTTACGGGACCTCTTCAAAGTGTTGGAATGGAGTTTCAATAAATTCACCATCTAATTCCACATATATGAAGGAATTGAGATGGCTGATCATATACTCTTCTTCTCCATGAACGGTGATAATTTTCCCTTGAATCAGATATTTCAGCATTTGGTGCAACGTAGAAGTGACAGCGCCAACATTGTGAATCCATGGTCGGCCTAGCAAGCAAGAATATTAGGGAAGGATATCCATTACGTAAAAAGTTGAATCAAATGTTTGTGTTCCAACTTTTATGGGAATGTCTACCTCCCCATGTACCATCCTTTTCGAGCCGTCAAAAGCCCTTATCACTATGTTACTTGGCTTTAATGTCAATCCCTCATAGTCAAGCCTATCAAGAGCTTTTTTAGGCAATACATTCATAGATGAGCCAGTGTCCACCAAAACATGAGCCAAGGTTGTGCCCCTACATTCAACTGAGACATGCAATGCCTCATTATGCTTTCTTCCCCTCGGTGTTAAATCAGCATCCGAAAAACCTAGACCATTATCTGCAGTCAAGCTGGCTATGCAGTCTTGGAATTGATCGGTAGATGTCTCTTGAGGTACATGGGCATTTTTCAGGAATTTTACCAAGGCCTTTGCATGCGCCTCAGAACACAATAATAAAGCCGACATGGAGATTTTAGATGGAGTTTGCCCCAGTTGTTCAACTACATCGTAGTCGCTTCTTTTTATGATCTTCAGTCTCTTTCTGGGAGGTCTCAGGGATAGCCAATGACTGAGCCTTCGTCCGGACAGGCTCAATCATAATACTTTTACCTCGAGTCTCGGTTAACTCGGCAACAGGAATGTCGGTAGGAATGATAATAGGGGTTGTAACAGCTTTGTCGATTGAAGTATTATTGGAGATAATTGTAGGACTGAGAATAACCTTTAGAGGGGTAATAGCAACAAGAATGATTATGGGTCCAGAAACATCCTTTGGGGGAGCAATTTTTGGAGAGAAGATCCTACCACTTCGGGTAATCTTACTAGTCCCTGCAATATTACTGACGTCGGAATCCATTTTATCAGAACTTGAACCTTCGGCGGCTGGCCAGTCCTGCTTAATACCATGGTAGTAGACATCCCCTCCATAATTCCATGGTACGGTCTTGTCTGATGAATATGGGACTGACCCAGGCATTGTAATTATTAAAGGAGTTGCTTTTGGAACTGATGTAATTCTAACGGGTCTTTTGGTGGAGACCCTGGAAGAATTGGCGGAAATGGTAATGATAGAAACATCTTCAAAAGGAATAGGTGGAACAGAAGTCTTTTCAAACAAAATTTCTTTGTTATCTATTAGGCACTGAACGCCTACTTTCAACAAAGGACAGCTGGTTGGCAAGGACAAACAAAGATGGCAAACTTCATCAAAGCCCGGGAACACCCTGGAATTCAACAAGTTCATTTTAATAGTCAGAAGTGGGGTCATAAGTTCATCAACTGAAGTAACAAACAATCCTCCTTTAATGGCGTTGGTATTATGGCCATGTCTGGGCATAGGGGCAGAAATGACATTTGGCTTTTCGGGCGCATCGAATTCAATCTCTTTTGCTTCAATGAGGTCTTGTATTTTGTTCTTTAGAGCCCAACAATTATTAGTGTCGTGGCTGGGACTTTCAGAGTAGTATGCACAACGGGCATTGGGATGATAGTGAGGAGATGTTGTGTTGGGGTTTTTTGGGGCTTCTTTCAAGGTCACCAAATTGGATCTTAGTAGATGCGGTAATACTTGAGACGAGGCCATGTTAATTCTGGTGAACTGCCTGACTGACCTTTCCATCCTTGGTTGATTATTTCTTTACTGATCAGACGCATGCTTAGGAATCATAACAGCCCCCACCATTGGTCGGCGTTCGTCCCTATCTTGATTTCTTTGTGGATATACAACAACCACCTCTTTCTTTCTGATGAAAGGCTTCCTTACAACTGCAGAAGAAGATGTATCTTTCTGAATCTTTCCACTCTTTATACCGGCTTCCACCCTTTCTCCGGTCAATATTAGTTCAGTAAAGCCTGCAGATGAACTTCCAATTAAATGATTAAAGAAGGGACCAGACAAGGTGCCCAAGAACATGTCTACCAATTCTCTCTCAGATAAAGGGGGTTGAACTGTTCCAGCCAGGTCTCTCTATTTTTGTGCATAGTCTTTGAAACCTTCATTGGAAACCATGGCCATACTCTGGAGTTGAGTAGGGGTAGGCGCAAGATCAACATTATATTGGTATTGTTTGTAGAAGGTTGCAGCAAGATCTTCCCAGTTGTGGACGTTGACTCTTTCTAGTTGGTAAAACCAGTCAAGTTGAGTTCCAGACAAGCTGTCTTGGAAGAAGTGTACCCATAAGTCTTTGTCAGCGGTATGGGGCTGGATTTTCCTTACATATGACCGAAGATGAATTTTAGGACATGAGACTCCGTCATACTTGGCGAACACAAGTGCTTTAAATTTCGGAGGAATGACAATCCCCGACACTAACCCCAATTCCTCAAAGTCTAAGCCATACACTTTTTGGATTTCCATCGCACTCAACCGCTCTTCGAGATGTTTATACTTATCATCAGCTGAAGGGTATTTTCCTTCAAAATAGTCTTCTTCCTCTTCCTCTTCTGATTCTGACGGGATAACTATTTCCTTGCCTTTCCCATCTTGATTGTCTCTTTCACTGGATGTCGTTGCAAAGTCTAAAGTCCTTCTTGTCTACCCTTGAAATCTCCCTTCAATGTTTAGGATTTCGATTACCTTCTTTGTCTTCTTTTTCTTCTCCTCAGCTAGCAAAGTCTTCAACTCTTCTTGTCCTTTTGCTAGGGTCAAGAGAAACTGTTGAAACTGCGTATTTTGAGCTTGGAGGTCCTTCACTGTTTGCTCGAGATCCATCTTATTGAAATAAACAGTAGAGAGATGAGGAGACTTGTTGCAAAAGACCTTCTTATGTTATGATGAATGGTATATGCATATGTAATGATTTCAAGGATTTCAAAGATTCAAAGTTGTTTTAGACAAAAAGGAAACACAAGTTATATTAATAAGTTAAAGCTCGTATACATCAATGCCTTTTCAGGAAAAACAAATACAAGAAACTCTAAGATAGAAAGGTAGTACGCATACTCTTTGGTGCAATGCACGCATTGAGAGTCCGCTCCTCATGAAGTAGTCTAGTGAGTTCCAAAATCTTCTTCTCGCTTGCGTAGAATTGGGCTTCGAAAGTATCTCGCTCTCCCTTGAGTTGTATCCAATATCTTTGTAGGTCTTCAAGAAAGGTGGGCATATCAGGATGTAGGATAGTGTAAGGAACATCTCCTTCCATGATAGGCTCAATGATTACCGGGAGAACGGAGGGGTAAGGCATCATCAGACTTTGAGCACGAGTTCATACCCATTTGAGGTAAGGCTCAAGAGGGATGGAGTTCTTGTTCCCCAAAGTATTGCTATCCACCTTGTTTATCATCCTCCAATCTCGGATAAATCTCTGGCGAAGACCTTGATCGTCGTTGTCGTAGTCAAATACCAAACCTTGAATTAGAATCTCGTGCGGGCCATCCCTCCGGGCGCAACCAAACTGTCTTAAGGCTAAGCAAGGGTTGTAGGTGATACCTCCCCAAATGCCAAGTAAAGGGACATTAGGGAATTCTCCACAACGATCGACAATGATAACATTCTCTTTGGACCAGGAGAACCAATGAATGTCTGAATGTTTGAGCGTCATCAACCTTTTTGACCATCTTGAACCTTGCTCATTTTTTAATACAAATTGGGGAAGATGTGAAATAAACCATCTTTCCAAGAGAGGAGTGCAACACATAAGACACCTCTTTTCCTCATTGTGCGAGTGTGAAAAGAGTGTAGGATATCTCCTAGCAATGTAGGCACCGGATTGCGGGATATGAAGATTTTGACGGCATTGATATCTATGAGTTAGTCCGGATTTGGAAACAAAACCATCCCATAGATGAGGAGAGCCACAATTTCCTCAAAGGCTTTTAAGTCCAAGTAATTCCAACAAATTTGGGCTTTCTCAAACAAGAACTTTGCTAGGAAACCTTTGACACCACTCCTTGTTTCCCAATGAGTTGTGACATCAGGTGAGTGCAAGTGTAGAGCTTGAGCAATATCGTTTGGCTTTAGGTCTCTTTTTGTACCGTTGAAATGTAATTGATTGAGAATGGGAATCCTCAAGAGTTGGGAGAATTCTTCCAAAGTAGGAAAAAGTTGATAGTCAGGAAATGTGAAGCAACGGTGTAAATTATCAAAGAATTGAAAGAGCACCTTCACCATGTCCTCATCAGTGTTAGAAGTGATCAAGTTGAGTAGGCGACCATGTCTCTCAATGAATGAAGAGTTTTCAGGAATCCTTGAAGCTAGCTCCTTAAGTTGTGGAGGGATCCTTACAAGATTGACTTGAATAGTTTTCATGCGAAGTGAATCCATATCCTACAAAACAAGAACAAAGATGAATCCAAAAATCCTTGAAATGGTTAGTGTATGTATATGATGTTCATGATGTTCATGATGTTATGTACAAGTATATATATATATACAAACAAAATAAACAATTCCTTAGGTTTAGGCTTGCATGGAGTTTTATAGGTAAGTACCCTCTTGAAGTTTAGTTGGCTCAAATCTGTCCTAGTAATAGTAACCGGTTTCTAAGGAGCTCAATATCACTGGTTTGTTTCCTTGGTCACTGTTTCAGCACAAGCCTCTTTAATGGCGACCGAAATATCCCAAGAAACCAAACCTCAATGAGAGTAGTATCGAGTATCTACCAACTTTGGGCTGCACCAAAGCCGGTCATCTCACTACATCCTAAAGGCCAAGTTGGTCGAGTAAAGGTTCTAAAAGTTCATTAGTGCTTCATGACGTCACTCAGCGTCCCCGTATTCTCTTTGATTAACTCAAAGGCTACCGTTACCCACAAATATGTTGCACTAACGTAGCTATTGCTTAGACCAAGTCAGTATACCCCACACAGTTTCCACAACGTATTTCTACTTACCTATAATGTATCCCAAATTCGGGCAGAGGATCAAACCCAAACAAAGAACCATAATGTAAAGCATACAAGTCAAGCAATGTAAGGAAGTAAATGTGATCTATCCCTAAGGTAACCTCACTTTTAAAATTTTCCCCAACAGAGTCGCCAGTTCTGTGATGCGGTGGGAGAACTGACTTGAGGGTTTTGCGTTTTATCGAAAATGTTGCGGTTAGCAAGAGTTGCCACCGACTTTTCTTTTATCCAAAAGGAAAGGTGAAAAAGCACAGGAAAGACCTTTAAGACTGTTTCTTGAGTTCGGGGGGTAGATTATGAAAAGGGAAGGTATTAGCACCCTTTTCATCCATGGTTTTCCATGGGCTCTTTGTTACTTGCTAGATCACTTGCTTTTGTTTGAAATTGTGCTTTGTGTGGTTTTTGAAATGGAGCAAGTAATTAGGAGCAACTTACCTACTCAAATGTCTTTCTTGTTCATTCCTTTTCCTTTGACATTGTTATCACCATTGATTTGGCAAGCAACCCTATCTTTGGATGTAAACAGGACGAATGTGGGTCATCGTATAGCCATGATTAACAATGTTGCAAGGTATCTTAGCATTCTTTTTGAGGGACTAAAATCATTTGTAAGGCAACTTAGATAGCGTCATCGAGGGACTATGATCTTGTATTTGTTTATTTTTTCTAAGATACCTTACATGCGTAATATGGCCATTTTGTAAGGCAACCAAGTAGATTTTACCCTAGGGGTGCTTGTGTACAAGTGTGTTGTTTTCATGCTTGTTTTTGTCTTGAATTAGGGTTTTCTATTTGATTGATTTTATTCTTTCCATACAAACCCTAATTACTAGCATATTATGTAAAAGCGATAAATTGCGAAATTTAAAGTTACTACGCTATTACAACATTTGTGGGGGAGGGGGTGTACAATTGGTAAATGGGGATTGCAAGAATATAAACCTAATTAATCTATTACAACCAAATTGAATTTGTACAAGAATTACATAAATGCAAAGTATAATGATGGATAAATGTATAAGGATAAAAAATGTAAAGAAAATAATTTTGTTTGATTTTCATAAAGGAAGATTTTTTTGTCTTAACCTAATTTAAATAAAGAAAATAATTGATTAAATTTGAACTTATTAAGAAAAAAAAGATTTTTTTAAAAGAAAACCCTAATTCTGTTAATTAATTAAAAGAAAATAAGTTTAAAGAAAAAATATTTTTTTTGTATTTTTGTCTTGAAAATAATATATGGCTTTAAAAATATTGTCTTTTTTTGGTATTTAAATAATATATTTTTAAATGGTATGAAGAAAATAAATAATATAACATTAATTAAGTTTATAAGAAAAATAAATTATAGTAAATAAAATATTTTTGTTCATGGGAAAATAAAATAAAATAAGTCAAAATATAAAATATATCATTTTTTGTATTTTTATGGTTTTTAGTATTTTAGAAAAGAAATATTTAAAAGGAAAAATGAAATAAATAAGTAAATAAAAATAAATGGGCCAGGGGTGCCAAAAGTAGGCAGGGAGGTGAGCTAGCAAAATAAAAAAAACAATGCCAGGCCCAGGGGCCCAGTGCCTGTAAAAAAACAATGTTAGAAAGTCAGAAAATATGCAAAATGTAAAAATGGTCACGCTGGGGCCTGAACCCAGAACCAAAGGGTGAACAGGCACGCACTTTACCACTGAGGTGGCTATACATCCGTTAATTTAAATGAAAGAATAAATACATAAGGTAAAACGTTTCCATGGCATGTACTTCATCTTCAACCTTCAGCCAGCCGGACCACCTGTATCTCATTCATTTCTCAATAAAAATGGAAAATGAAAACATGAAAGTTGTGCTATTTTTCCTCACGAATCCAACCATATAACTTATGTAAGCTAAAAGTCAAAGACGAAGATTAATTTTGCTGGCCCTAAATTGAACCTAATTTTCTCAGAAATTTCAAATCTAAAATTCTCTATACACAGTCAATATAAATGGGAACTATGAACATGGTTAGCTTTAGAGCAAAGATATCTACATTTTATCTTCACAAATTAGGATCAAATGATGCTTGTATGAAGAGATAGAAGTTTGAAAACTTACCTCTTGCAGCTAGAGTCGTGAATGGAGTTTGAGCAATTTTTGAGATGGCCTGAGGATCTGTTTAGCTTGCTTGGACCTCCTTGAGTGTATTCCAACTCCTACTTTGCCTTGAAAGCCCCTGAATTTCTCTACTCAAGTCAACTTGCAAGATTGATGTTTGAAAGTGGTGGATAGTGATGGAGGAGTTATAGTCTTGAAACAGGGGCCTGTATTACTTTGGTATGATGTATAGAAGGTGTTTGAATGATTGGTTTTCAAAACGCACGAGTGGAAATGAAGATGATGAGTTTTGGCTCAAAACTGTCAAGTTAGACAGTTGTGTGCAAAAATTGTGTTTTGGAGAGCTTTAGGGTCTTCCAGCTCCTATGTTAGCATGCAAATAGTGTATGTACTTATAGGCAAGAGGTTTTGAGGCTTGAAATAACTCAAAAATTGAAATCACATGTTATGGCTTGGTTACTTGATTTTGAAGCAAAGTTGACAAACATGGTTTCAATGTGAAGTACAAGGATTTATAGGGTGGTTAGCAGGCTGTAGATATATTGCTTATTGCTTTTAAATGTTTTTGAGTCAGAAACAACAATGTATGGACTCAAGAAGTGTTGACATTGTGATTAAAGTCACTTTTCCAAAATGGAAGTGGTGACTTTCTTCCCAAAATGGAAATGCAACTTGGGTAATGACTCAAATGCTTGGACAATGGCTCTATCAGTTGTGTAAACATTAAATAATTGAGTTATTAGAAATTTTGAAGCCTGCAAAGAAAGATTTTTTCAACATGCTTGAAGATTGGATCAAGTGTTCTTCACAAAATGGCTTGTAATTCAAGTTTTTAAACCCTAACTTCTTGCCTTCGATTCTCCTTGCTCAAGAATGATCTCAAGGGGTTCTTTGACATTTCGGAAAGCTTGCAATGTTCTCTACAACCCATCTTTGAATTTATTTTGAATATTTCCCTTGGAACTATGTGAAAATTTGCCATGAAGTTAGGTCAAAAATCTGCCTAACTAGGGCAAAATTTCACTAAGTCTTTTTTAGTTCATGAGCATGTATTCAAAAAGTTATAACTTTAGATCCAAGCACTTTTTGAAGAAGTTGTGTGAAGAAAAGTTTTATATTTCATGGAGATCTACAACTTTCATGTCGGAAGTTTCCTTTGAATCATCTTGTATCATAATGAAAAAATGCTCAAAGTTATGAAAAAATAAGAAATTTTCAACACTTAGAAATACTTCTAAGTTTAGTAATTTTGACTTTTCAAAATAAAATCTTGATTTCTTGATTTATTGATGAATAAGTTTCCTATTTTGACATGTTTTGATGAATTGTGACCTTTGGCACTTGAATTTGACCAAAAAGTCAAAGTTTGACTTTTCAGTATATAGTTGACTTTTGATCAGTTGATTGCAAAATTCATCTGTCAATCCAATGGATTTGCAATGATTTGAATCATTTCATTAGGTAAAAATGATGCAATTGGACTCTTGAGATCATGCCTTAAACAAATTGACCATTTTCTGGGTCAAAAATCTGAAATTGCCCTTTCCCAGTCAAAACCCTAATTTTCACCATTTTTCCCTTTTGGAGATTTGATCAAATTTCTTGAGGCATTATGGTCCAAACTTGATCAAATGATACATATGAGTCTTAAATGTTGATGTGGATAAAAAATTATAAATTTTGACTGTAAATTGGCCATGGTTGACTTTTTCCTCAATATAACTGATTTTTAGGTCAACTGTTCAATTGACTGATCAAAAGTGTGATCCAAGGCTTGAAACTTGACATGAGTAATCTTGGGGGTCCATAATGATCCATGAAAGTCATATGAAGCATTGATAGTTTAAAAATCCTTGTGCAAACTCAAACCCTAATTTTGGTCATCAGTGCATAAGGAGGTGTCTTGAGCTGATCAAACCTTAGTGCAGTCTTGAGCCCAATGAGATCTTGTGAGCAAATTCTTGATAAGTGAGAGGGTAAATTTTTGGGTACAAAAGCAGGCTTGGATATCATAACATCCCCTACCGTTGGACGGTGCTCAGTTCTGCTCTGATTTCGTTGATTGTAAACAACATTGACCTCTTTCTTTCCTATGAAAGGTCTCTTTCCCACACTTGAAGAAGCATCCTTCTGAATCTTGCCACTTCTGATCCCAGCTTCCACTCTTTCTCCTGTCAAAATCAACTCAATAAATCCAGTTGAGGAGCTTCCAATTAGATGATTGAAAAATGGACCAGATAGGGTACCCTAAAACATATGCACTAACTCCCTATTAGACAGGGGGTTGGAATCTTCCTGCTAAGTCCCTCCACTTCTGAGCATAGTCTTTAAAACCTTCGCTCGAACCCATAGACATACTTTAGAGTTGTGAACGGGTGGGATAAAGGTCTGCATTATACTGATACTCTTGTAAAAAGTAGTCGCCAGGTCTTCCCAGTTACGAATATTGGTCCCCTCCAGCTGATAGAACCACTCTAATTGAGTCCCATATAGACTGTCTTGAAAGAAGTGGACCCATAAGTCCTTGTCTGCAGTGTGATGCTGAATCTTCCTCACATAAGATCAGAGATGCATCTTGGGACATGAGACCCCATCATATTTAGCGAACACAGGAACCTTGAACTTCTGCGGGATGACAACCCCAAAAACCAAAACCAGTTCTTCAAAATCCAGCTCCGGTACCTTCTGGATTTCCATTGCATTCAAATGATCCTCCAGCTATTTGTATTTTTTATCAGCAGGAGGATACTGCTCCTCATCACAGTCAAATTCATCCTTAGATTCCTTTAGACTAGAGTCTTCCTCTCTTGTTTTCTCTTCTTAATTGTTTCCTTCTTTTGATGAAGTTACCAGTTCAGAAGCTCGCCGCACTGGTCCTCTGATCCTTCTTCCTAGATTCACTACCCCAGTTGGTTTCTTTGGCTTCTTATTTTTATCTTTCAGTATGAGGGCTTTCAGATCTTCTTGCCCTTTAGCCAGAGCCACAATCATTTGCTGGAACTGGGCATTTTGCGCTTGGAGATCCTTGATGTTTTGTTCAAGAGCCATTTCTTTACTTGCTGAAATAAACAACGAAGAAGATAAGAACCCTGCTTTGAGACCTTCTTATGCAATGAGATGCATGATATGCTTATGCAATGTTTTCAAGGACCTTATTGAATTTAAGCTCTTTTAAACAAAACAAGAACCAAAGCTTTTATTAGCAAGTTTTTAAAGAAATAAAAGATTACACAGGGATAAATATTGAAAGGAAATTCCTAAGTCTCCAATGGGCGTTTCCTCTTGGTGTTGAGGTAGGTGTTGAGGTTCCTCTCTTCATGAAGTTGTTTTGTTAATTCCAGCACCTTCTTTTGACTTGCATAAAATTGAGCCTCAAAAGTATCTCGTTCTCCCTTGAGCTGGATCCAAGACTTTTGCAACTCGTCGAAGTTGGTTGGCATATCAGGATGGAGAATAATATGGGACTCGCCTCCTTGAACAACAGGTTCCAAGATCACTGGTAAGATGGAATCGTATGGAATCATAAGACTTTGGGCTCGAGCTCGCACCCATTTGAGGTAAGGTTCCAAAGGGATGGAGTTCTTGCGCTCCAAAGTCTTACTATCAGTCTTCTTAATAATGCTCCAAGTGCGGATGAACCTCTGACGATAATTTTACAAATCATCTGAGTAGTTGAACATAATACCCTGGATGAGCATATCTGGTGGACCATCTCTCCGTGCATAGCCAAACTGATGTAGTGCTAAAGAAGGATTATAGGTGACGCCTCCTCTAATGCCCAGGAGTGGCACATTAGGAAATTCTCTGCATTGATCAATAAAAGAAATGCCTTCTTGAAAGCGAGGACACCAATGGATGTTAGAGTGAGAGAGACATTAGTCTTTGACTCCACCTTAAGCCTAAATCATTCTGCATTGTTGACTGAGGAAGGTGCGAAATAAACTACCTATATAGCAGATGGGTGCAACACATGAGAGTTCCTCGCTTCTTCAGAGTACGAGTATGGAGAGAAAATAGGATATCCCCGAGCAATGTAGGAACCGGATTGTGAGCAAGGAAAATGTTGATAGCATTCACATCCATAAGTTAATATGAATTAGGAAACATGACCAACCCATGGATCAAGAGGGATAAGACATTTTCAAAGGTATGATAACTCATAGCATCCAGGAAAATCTGAGCCTTCTTCATCAAAAAATTTGCAAGGAGACCCTTAACTTCACTTCTTTTTTCCCAATTGGACTTAATGTCAGATGGCTTCAAGTGCAAAGCTACAACAACATCTTCAGAAGCTGGGTCTTGTTCTAAACCATTGAAAGGTACTCGCTCCAATATAGGTAAACCAAGTAACTTAGATAATTCTTCTAGTGTAGGAACCAGTTGATAATCGGGGAATGTGAAGCAATGGTGTTAGGGTCGAAGAACTGGAATAAGACACTCATCAAACCTTCGTCAAATCCGGTGGTAACCAAACTGAGTAAGTGACCATGTCTTTTGTGGAATGATGAGTCCTCGGAGACTTTCAAGACTAATTCCTTGAGCTTAGGAGGAACTTCTATGAAGTGAATCCGGATGGTTTTTCTGCGACCTGAATTAATATCCTACAAAACAGCAAAGAGGTAAATCCAACAGGTCCTTGAAATGATTAGTATATATGAATGTCATGATGTTTATGATGTCATGATTATGCTTAAAATCACAGATAAACATAATAACATCACACAAAAGACCTTGCATGAGGTTTTAAGGTAAGTACCCTCTTAAATGTTCAGTTGGCTCAACCTGTCCTATTAATAGCAACCGGGTTCTAAGGAGTCTCAAAGGCTTGCATGAGGTCTTAAGGTAAGTACCCTATTGAATATTCAATTGGCTCAACCTGTCCTATTAATAGCAACCGGGTTCTAAGGAGTCTCAAAATCACCAACCTTCCCTTCCGAAATTGTTTCAGCTCCGCACCTAAGTATTGCGGCCAAAAAATCCTGAAAGTCCAGTCTCAATGAGTGTAGTATCGAGTATCAACCAATCTTCGTTCGGAACCAAATCCCGTTATCTCACTACTTCCTAATGGCAAGGATGAGTCAATTAAAGGTTCTAAAGGTTAGTTAGCACTTAGTGACACTATGAGGAAGCTTAATGTTATCCGCGACTTACTCAAGGAACATTAGTACAATCTAGAGTATCGCGCTAACGTAGCCACCACTTCGTCCGTATCAGTCTACACCGTACAAACCCTCAAAAGTAAAGCAAACAAAGCACAAAAAAGCAAAAAATGAACTAACTCTAAGGTAAACCCCACTTTTATTATATTCCCCAGCAGAGTCGCCAGTTCTGTGACAGGGTGGCATAACCGACTGTTTAATACTGGTTTGCATTTTGTATTTGCAAATGTGTGGTAAGTAAGAGTCGCCACCGACTTTTCTTTTATCCAACAAAGGAAAGGGTGAAAAGAATAGAAAAGACCTTTTCGAGATGATTTTGGGTAAGGGGGTAGATTATGGAAAGGGAAGGTGTTAGCACCTTTTCCATCCGTGGTTTTCCACGGGCTCTTAGAGGTTTGCTCATTTTTAAAATACCTTTGTGCTTTGTGTTTGAAAAGGTTTTGAAAACGCCTTAGTACGAAGAACTTTGTAATGATTCTCGGGATAGTGGAGAAAGTATACAAAGTGTTTTGAAATTGTTTTTGAAAATTAATTTTTTGTGTAAGTGCAAGATGTTTGAGCAAACTTCTAACAGCTATCTACTTTATTACTCGAAAAGGGTCATTCTTTTACTCTTTTCCTTTAGACAATGCTATCCTACTATTAGTGTGTAGGTAGCCTTATCATTGGATGTTAAGGGACATTCGAAGGGACATTTTACAATCATAAAGGCAACATATGGAGAAGCTTTAGCAACTTTTGTTTAAGGGACGAGATCATTTACCGAAAGGCAACACTGTAAGGATCATCGAGGGACTATAATCTTTTGATTTACGGGTCTTTGCTAAAGCATCCCAATTCTCGAGGGACATGACTGTTTTACCGAAGGCAACCGAAGTGGGGATATCCTAGAGGTGCATATGTGCATATGTGTTAAGTTCCAGTTATTTTTGTCTTTTTGTTAGGTTAGCTAACGTTTTAATTTACAGTCTTTCCATACACGCCTATTTACTAACAGTAATATAACAAAATAATAAAGCAGTAAATGTGCGGAAAATAAAATGCAGAAAATAAATCCTAAACTATTACACGGCTTTGGGAGAGATACAATATAAGTGTAAGAAATAAAGTGCGGAATTTTAAATCTAAAACTATTACATCCATGATCAGTTACAGTATAAAAAAAATGCGAAAATGATAAACGTGCGCGAGATAAAGACGTACGTCTAAAATCCTAAGAAAATGCTAAGCAAACAAAAGAAAATCTTTGTTGGTTTTTTTTGTTTAATTTTGATTAAAAAATGCTTAAAATAAATTAAACCTAAATTTAATTGAGAAAAATAAATGGAATTTAACTTAGTTCTAAAGTTTCTTTTTTTTTTGTATTTTTATTTAAGAAAATATTGGATGAAGATAGCCTAAGTCTAATTGATTTTAAAATTAACAAAATAAGGTTGAAATAATTAATCTAATTAAATTGAAAAATTTAAAATAATTTAAGAAACAAAACTAAGTCTATCATTTTTTTTTGGTTTTTATTAAGAAAAATATTTGAATTAAATTAATCTACGTCTAGTTGATTTTAAATTGATAAAAATAAGTCAAGATAATTAAATTAATTAATTTATAAACTTAAAAATAATCCTAAGTCTAATTATTGTTATTATTGCTTTTAGGTTATTATATAATAAAAAAAATTAAATGATAAAAAATGTAAAACAAAAAAAAAAGAATAAGAAAACAAAATAAAAAAGGGGTTGGCTGTCAAAAGCAACTGGGGGGTGTGTTTGCTGAAATTCGTTAGGCCCAAGGTGATGAGCCCAACGCTCAAACAAAAAAAACCTGCAAAAGAGAAATGTTAATGAAAAAAACAAAATCCAGACCTGGGTATCGAACCCAGGTCTCTTCCTTTCACAAACGATCCCTTCACCAACCGAGCTGCAAATCCATTCATGTATAAGAACAAACGCATTGTATTATATATAAAAAATAAAGTCAAATATATAAAAAAAATCACGCACTGTTTTGAATCATCCAATGAGATGAAGACACGCATGGGTGCCGGAGTCTTATGAGTTAACGATGCCGGAGGAGACCTCTGGTCATCTTCTCCGGGCATCCAAGACTCCTACCTCCAAAAACATGCAATTTAAAGCAAGAATAAAAACCCTATCCTGCATAAAATCATGCCCTGGATCCGATTTTGGCCTTAAATTAGCCTGAAAACCACTGTAATCCCCAGATCAAAACCCTTCAGTTTCAAAACCTTATCAATGGAAAGGTGGTTCCCAGGCCTCAAAGTACGCATGCCTTACGTCAGACTTTCCCTATAGATCATTCTGAGCACGAATCAAACATTAGAAAGCTTCAATACAACATAAAACTTGAGATACGAATTTGAAAAAAAACTTTACCAAAAGGGTGGTTCCAGTTTGGTACTTCCAGGCGTGAGATTTCCTGAATAAAGACTGATACGTGTTCCTGGGAACTTTTAGGCGTGGATGGAGGGCTTAGGTTGGACTGAAACAGGCTGGAAGTGTCTGTTTGGATTTTCACGATTTGGACAATTTTTGCAAATTTGGTAGAGCTTCTTGTACAGTGTGTAGGCATTTGTTTTGACTTGCTAACATGCTCCTTATATGGAGGAGATAGAGAGGACAAGATATTATGGTAAGAATCATCCTTAATCATGGTCCATGAAAGAAAAATTAAACATTTTGAAAGAATGCCATAATTGCATATTCTTTCCTCTTTTGATCAATGCAATGTATCTAGACACTTGTGATGAAGCTTGTATGAAAAATGGGTCATCTTAATGGGCCAAGTCAGGCCTAAATGTTATGGCCCATATTTTCTAGTATTTCTCCCATTTTATTTAATTTTAAATCAAATAAAATCAAAATAAAATACAAGAAAAATCATGGTCATTCCAAAATTGGTTGAGAGGTCCTTTATAAGCTTAGGAAGATGTTTGAACTTTAAAAAGTTAGGCCAATGGCTCAAAAATTCAAATTTGCTCAATGCACCATTCTTGAAATTTCCATAATTTTTCCAACTTGGGCAAGCCCTAACTTGTTCAATTTTTATCTCATGATGATGATCTTTGACTTTTTGGAAAGCCCAAGATGTCTACTTCAATATCTCTTTTGATCAATTTTGCATTTAAATATTTTATTTTGATGTAAAAGGTCTTGGAAAAAGTGTCTTTTGTTGACTTTTTGAAAATGACCTGTAATGTCTGAGCTTATATCTTCCAAATGGTGAATTTCTTGAACTTGTGGGATGAATAGAAGTTGTAAGGAATTGAGTTATCTTCAAAATGAGCTTTTGTGGGAAACTTTCTGATAAAGTATGAGAAAGTTATGCCTGGTCAAAGTTTCACTGACTTCTCTTATAAAACCCTAATTTAGCAATTCTTGACTTTTGATGAATTAGGAGCATTTATTGAGGAATCATGATCAACCCTTGATCAAATGATGGATATCACTTCAAAATGTTGATGTTGACCAAAAATCTTGAAGTTTGATTGTATATGGGCCACAATTGACTTTTGCCCTAGCACAGTTGATTTTCCAATACTTGAGTTATTGACTGAGCAAACTTTTAGTGCAAGGCATGAAATTTTGTCATGGATAATATTGAAGGCATATTAGTACCATGGAAATCATTTTAGATCTTTGGAGCTCAACCATCTTGATTAAAATTGAAACCCTAGTTGGGGGTTCATTACCTTAGGAGGAGAATTTGTCTGGTCAATTCTTAGGCAAGTTGGGGACCTCAATGGGCACGTGTTGAGTAAAAAGGGAGGGCAAATTTTGGGGTACAAAACTTCCTAATACTTGACCTAATTAGGAAATTAACTCCGTGTCTTGTTGTTGTTGGTATAGTTGGAGCTTAGATTTTTTTAGAAACTTGAAGGTGATTAAGGGATGTTTTGAGTTTTTGGAAGCAGTAATGGCTTCAAAACCAAGCTCAATTTTGTGTTCCAGATGAAGGGAAATGATGTCCTGCCAGATGTTGGGACATCATGTTAGTAGGTGTGCAACTTCCTATTGACTGACAGATGCTTTGGGTGCTAAACAAATATGTGTTAATCACATGTGTTTGGAACCTATTCCTGATCTGGAACATGAGGCATTTGGTTTGTGTATCTAAGATGTTTTATCCAGAAACACGTCTTGGATTGAATTGGTTGAGAGATGATCAACCAATAGTGTGATTCTTGGGTCAGTTTATTTCCGATTCTAGTAGAAGTGGAGAGGCTAAGCTTTAATCTCCTGAAGAAATCTGTTATCTCAGTAGGTTGTTTTCATATATGAAGGTCAAGTTCATATGTGAAGGGAATTATCTCTGAATTCTGGAAAAATAATTCTAATCAAAGGAGCCAGATTTATGGGATTTTGTTTGTGGCCAAGGAACATGTTTTTTTTGTATTGAGATATTCATGTGGGTGTGCGCTAACCACATATATGTACTGCTATTAAGGAGGAGAATGTATGATTCTTAAGGTAATCATCGCAGCTGTTGAAAAAGAATCCCTAATTCGGTGTTGGATATTATTGAGATATCATATATAATGTCTTGACATCCTTGTGTTGGAAATTTATTTTTCTCAATTTGGCCTGACTGGTGTTTTTCCCACAGGATGGAGATTGTTTACTCAAACTTGATATCCCTTATCAAGTCTATGAGAACATTGAGCTCTTGTTCTTCTAAAGTGGAAGATACACTCTAGAGGTTGTATGCAATTGAGATGCATCAATTTGAGGTAAGTTAATATTCTATAACATTAACTTACAATCATAATAAGTTGTTTAGAAGAATGGGAGAAACAGATTCCTCTAGGAAGTCTGTTCATGGTATGATGATCATCAAATACCATGATTGTTATGCTCTACATTTTAGAGAGAATCTCCTCTTTATGAGCAGAAGGATGGAACTTTATAGGAGGTATGGTTATTGTGGCTTTGAAGAAGCCTCATAAGATGTGGTATCAACTACTGATTAGAATCTGCATATATGATCAACTAATGAAGTATGGTCCTCTTGTGTTCTCCCTTAAAAGTGTTTGTATGGATTATTATGGTGTTGTCTCTAGAACCATAGTTAAAAGTTAAATCCATGTGATTGATATTGGTGTTGAAATAGATGTTGGAACAACATCTCAGGTGTTTGTAGCTTCATAGGAGGAAGCTATATTAAAGATCATGGGGTGAGAATTTCTGATCGCCATGGATTTCAAAGTTGGAATATATGACCATGATGGAGTATGAGGTCCAGTCTCTTACCAAGTCTAGAATATTGTTAATCCCCTTGTGCTAAAAGTTGAAGGAGAAAGATGTCATGTCAAATGTTCTAACATCTGTTGAAAGGGAGTATGATCTGCAACTGTGTGTGTAGGGAAGTTTTCATCTGATGACAAATACCTTGTCGGGAGGTGGATATAAGTATGATCTTGTAAATATGTGCATGTTAATGACGGTAAAGACCTTGTCGGGAGCTGGGTATTATTTGCTATGTGGATGCAAGTTTATGAGAGTTTATTTATTGCATTTGGTGCTCAGGTGTCTATGATTATCTGAATAAGCTGTAGAAGGTGTATACTTTTGAGATATTCTTGTTTGAAAGGACTATAAAATGTAATGAGCTATTTAAATGATAAATCAAGAACCAACTAATTAAGTTCTATGAAGAAAAGCTGATGTTCTAAACGATGTTGTAACATCACTATGTCATCCCTGAAAGAGGTCTGAGATTATGATTATGGAGGATTGAGGATCAACTTTGTTGTTAGGAAGTGGCACTTATGGCTATAAGGATTAGAATGTGCAGATTCTAATCCTGTCTATAGTAGCATGCTTGGGGAATGCATGACCATTGTGTTGAGGTCTTCACTAGTATCAACAATTACTAATGAATGGCAAGGCAGAAGGAAATTCAGATACTGAGGTCTGATCTGAATGTTTGTCTGACTCTCTGTAAATCTTTTAAGCATGCTGAGAATATGTGAAGGTTGTGAGTTTGATGTGCATGACATCTCTGCCTTACAAATATTCATGACAACATATTCCATTGAAGAAGTCTAAAGACCTGGTGTGAACAAGGTCAACAAACATGTGAAGTCGTGATGCAACATTCAAAGCATGTGAGAATCTTCATGTGTTTTAGTCCAGTGCTGAAGAGGGCATGTTCAGGAGGAGCTTGGATTATCCATAACAAGTGGAGTAAAGGTCTTGTCTATGGGTTGTTGCTGCAATGGTGCAAATTTTGTGGAGCTTGCGTGTGGTTCAAACTTGTGCAGAAAGTAATGCCAGACAACATGTCGTGACATGTAAGGCCAAATGTATGGTCTGTTTGGAGATACCACTTGTGATTATGTGGTATGTTGGATTGTGTGACTCTTGAAGGCTAAAAGGAGTGAAATTGGAGTTTAGTGGAAGATTTATTTTGGCATCTTGGTCTTAGTTGAATAACTGTTGGTCAAAGTTGGTTTAGTCATAGCAGACATTTTCTGATAGGAAGTCAAGACTTTGTTCAGGATTTTTTTGGGAAACCAACAAAAGAGGTTATGAATGGTGGTTTCAATCACATGTCAGAAAAGAGAATTTTGCAGGGTCTGACTGTGCATATGCATATGGTGACAACTGACATCTCCAGAAGAACTAGTCCAAAATTGTTTTCTTTATATCAAAGAAAAAGCTAATTTGGATGGTACACGTTTGGTGCTGTTTTGTTCTCCTAAAATAACGTTCCTATTTGACCAAGTCTTTGAAACAGTCAAGGATTGTTATTTCCCAGGTGGACGCTCAGCTTTTTATAGAGGTTACTTCTTCCATCTTCCACCTTGTAAACATTTGGTTTCTTCATCTCTATTATGGGGTTTGTTAGGTTCTGGTTGAACTGTTGTTCGGTATGGTTATGTGATGGCTTCCTTTGCCAATATTTAGCTAAAAAGGGGGAGAAAGGTGCATAAGGTGGTGCTCAGTTTAAGTTGGAGGTTGGATTTCCAGATGTGTCACAAAGGAGTCAGATAGGATGCTATATTCTTTCCGATTTTTGTTGTTGGCTTTTGTGACTTGTGATCTGAGTTGAGAACACAATTGTGACCCATGTTCTAAAATAACAAGGTTGATCGGTGGCTACTTCCTGGTTCACTAATGTCACTAGTAAAATGAAAGGCCTATTCATTCGTGATAAGAATAGGTTCTTGGGTTAAGGGGGGAGTGAAGACTATGTTGTTCCTTGTGCGTATCATGTGCATCTGATGGCTTCGGGACTTTCCTTTATTTTAGCCCGAGGTTGTCATTCCATGATGATAAAGTTTGTATTGCAATGGAGCTGATAGAAAGAAGATGTCAAACAAGATGTCCTGGCATCTTAACTGAAGACTGACTCCATGTTGTTGTGCTTAGTAGCTTCTGAAGACTAGGCTGATTTTTGTGTATTGCTGTGGTATTGGGCTGTAAATTTTAGAGTGAATACTCAAACACATAGTTAGAGTGAATACTTAAAGTGAAAGTAACGAGATAGAACTAGGAAATATTTTAGATATCAATTATCCCGAATTCTCCATGTATGTTGACAAAGGATTCAGTTGCGAGTGGTTTAGTGAAAATATCGACAAGTTGGTTTTTACTATCAACATGCTTAAATGCAACATCCCCTTTTTCAACATGATCACGAAGAAAGTGGTGACGTATCTCAATATGTTTAGTCCTTGAATGTAGCACCGAACTTTTGGTTAGATTTATGGCACTAGTTTTGTCGCACATGATAAGAATTAATGATAGTTTAATATCAAATTCCAACAATTGTTGTTTGAGCCACAAAATTTGAGCACAACAACTACCGGCTACCACGAATTTTGCTTCGACAATTGACAAAGCCACGAAATCTTGCTTTTTACTATGCCAACTTACCAAGGATTTTGCAAATAAGTGACAAGTTCCACTAGTACTTTTCCTATCCAATTTGCAACCAGTAAAGTCGGAATCAGAATAACCAACCAAAGTACAATCGTCTCCCTTGGAGTACCAAAGCCTGAATTGTGAGGTACCACTAAGGTATCTAAAAATCCGTTTTACAGCTTTTAGATGAGATTCCTTGGGAACCTCTTGATATCGTGCACATATGCAAACACTAAACATGATATCGAGACGAGATGCCTTAAGATAGAGAAGAGAACCAATTGTACCTGATGCGTGATTTTCACAAGTATATGAATCGCGTCAGAGTAATATAAAAGATTATCGATCCCACAGAGACCAAAACGTTAATCAATCAAATTTTACTGTCACTATGTTTATCTAAGGCATATCGAATCAGGGTTTATAGCAGGCAGAGTAAATAAAGTAAAATATGTCAACTCAGATAAAAGCAACGGGTTCGAATGCAAATCACAATAGTCAGATAATACTCTAAAATTCTTCTAATAGAACTACTTATGGGGCAATATTTCCTACTTTGAAAAGAACTAATTTAACAGGAACTGTCGCTTTCGCGTATTCAGAGTCGAGTATAAGTTTTAAATAATGCCTTTTTACTGTCACGGATAAAAGGTGTGTATTACGTTAAAGTAATAAACTTATTTTTAAGAAATATAGTTACTTGACTAAGTTGAAAAGTGATTTTGACTCAGAACTTCTAACCAAGAGATGATTAGACTTTTAAACCTATAAACGCGTCCGAAAAAGGTTTTGAAATCATTTCTTCTAAAAAGTTAAAGGTTCTAACTTAATTGAACAAAACGATTTCGCTCTCTTTGAGCAATGAAGACTAACCAAGTTTATCAATGGTTGGACGACTTTCGGTCTTACCCAATAGAAAATAAAGTGCAGAAAACTTGTGTTAGAAACCAAAACAACCCTTAAAGTATTGCTACAGATGCAATGTTTAGACAATTACCTTAACCATGATCATTACATTCTAACCCTAAAGGAAATTAGCCAGACATGGAAATAAACTTATTAAAGCAAATCTTGTTTAAGAAGAAAGTAAAAAGGTTAAAAGATAAGTAAATGCGGTGGGAGAAAATAAACAAAGTAAAGCAAGGGTGATGCGAGAAAATAAACAAAGTAAAGCAAGTGCGAGGAAATAAGTGAGATAAATGCGGAAACTTAAATATAAACCTGCTCCAAACGGAGGGCTTTAAAGTAACTTGGTTGGAAGGTAAGTTTGACTGAAATAAAGGAAACTTGAATTAAAATGGCGGCAAGATTGTAAAGTGCTCCAAACTTAATTACAGACTCAATAACTTGTGCGATAACTCTTCGATATGAAGAGATTACTGCTTACAATTGGATAATATATGGCTTAAGTCAGTGCAACTAAGCTTGGATGAAGAAGAAGAACTGAAATCACTTCTATTTATAGGCCTAGGAGGATTTTGGAAATCACAAGAATGCCCTCCAATTTATTTTGAGCGGGAATCAGATTTACAAAGGTGGAGCCTGCCATGGGGGTGTGGCGGCCGCCATGCTGCAAAAAATGAAGAAGTAGTGGAGAACGTGGAAGTTGGTAGTTGGCAGAAGTTGGCCTCCTCATGTCTGACCCTATGGCGGGCGCCGTGGTGGAAGCCACAAGTGCAAAAACTCCAAAATCTTAATTTTTAGCTCATTTTTCTTCATTTCTTCAAGCAAGGCTTAGGAAAGACAAAAAAACTGAAGAAAAAAAATGCAAACATAACACAAGAAAATAACAATAAAAACCTAATAAACATGTGTGAATCAAGTCAGATATGCAGCGCGATTCAGTGTTATCAAATTCTCCCACACTTAGACCTTTGCTTGTCTTTAAGCAAAAACTTTGTATAGCTCAGCAAAGAGAAACAATATTATCAAACAATTTGGGCAAAAAGGGCTTCTAAGTTTAAAGCAGGATGTAATGATAGGTACTAGCCAGGTGAACCAAGGGTATCGTGACAACATATTCTGCAAGAATATAGACACAAAAATCGATCCTATACAAACTGATCCATTCAAAACCATCACACTTAAGCCTAATTTTCAAATATTTTTTCATTCAGGCGCAATCACATTAAGCCCTTTATCTCGCACATACTCATAGAATAATGACCGGTTAGTGACACTTATCTCAAGCACGGGGTCCTGGTACATAAGTTGGTAATCCCTCAAAGACCAAATTTTAGTTGTGGGGGATCGAGTCGTAACCCGCCCTACCAAGTCCAGCACCAGAAACCTCTGAACCAACCAACAACGAGCAAACATTATTTTCTTTTATTCTTTTTGCAATTTCTCACAACCCTTTTTAGGTTAAGTGACTTTGTGAGGGTCACCTATCCCGGAGTTGTAGCATATGAATCATGAAAGCACGTCAAAAATAATTTGGGACACTCACTTATATTCATCGGTCTCCTACGTAGAGCATGCTTAAGCCTGAGCTGACTGCTAGAATAAACTACTAAAGATGAAGGTTAAGGCCATAACATAAGGTTATCAGGATCGATTCCTATAATTACGAAGCTCATGGTATTGAAACGATATCGATTTTTCAAAAGGACTTCCCAAGTCATCTACATCCTATCTTAAACCTATCTTAAAGCCTAAAATTTTTCAAAGGATACTGTTTTCTTTTGTCAAATTTTTTTGGTAGGGCTAAGAAATAGGGAAAAATAGAAATACACCACACAAATGACTCGGCAAGCACATGAATTTTGTTGAAAACAAACAAAGCAAGGTAAATAAACTGAAAAAGAAATTAAGAATTAAAAATAAAGAAAAGGAAAAGCAATAAAATCTCCTCGCACACTTAAATCGAACATTATCCCTAATGCTTCGGAAAAAATGGAAAGAGTAACCTGAATGTATCTAGGGGAGGCCACTGGTGCCCTCGCCATCCTACTGATGCCTAGGGTGACGAGACCTGCTACAATGATGATCGATATAAGAAGAGGCTAGCTGCTCCACTCTTGCTGATAGAGCGGCCTGAGAACTCCGAACCTGTCAAAGGTTCCCTAATAGTGAACCCTGAGTGGCCTCCAAGAGTGTAAAGTGCCTCTCAAAATAGCCATGCCGACGCTGCTGATCTGTACTGATTGCAAGTTGAGATTGCATGATATTCTGAAGACACTGATCAGTATGTTGTTCAGAAGTTTGCATGAAGCTCATGTTGTCAGTTAGCTGTTGTTGCAATGTGGTGAGCATGCCATCTCGCTTCTCCTCTCGAGCAAGATGCTCTCCCCACATCTCCTCAGTGATGTAAAATCCAAGGGCAGCACCTGCAAAATGATGTGAATAAGATGGTGCAGTGTGTGCTGGTGAATCATGGTGGGGGGACATATGTGGAACGAGAGACTGGTCTCTCCGTTCATACTCCTCATCGGTCTCATGTCCATCCCCAAGAGGAACATTAGGGAGCAATGGTCCCCTAATAGGTGGAGCGGACAAATCATAACTCCAATTTCTCTCAAGCAGCACATCAGTCCTCTGGGAGCAAGGTCAAGCGACACTGGGAATAGCCACACCATGGTTCATGAGGTTAAAACCTCCCTCTTTCCTAACCTTGCATAATTTCATATCTTTCAAAAACTTTAAATTAATTATGTGGTTAGGTAGATGTACCAAAGTTCCTAACTCAGTGTCCAAGTTCAAATCCCGAGCAATGGAGGTAATCAATCCTCAAAAATAAATAACTCCCCCTTTCTCTAAGAAAAAGACATGTGTGTAATCATAAATGGGACAACATGAATTTTTAAACCAGTGAGGCTTCCTTGTAAAAACAGAAGTTCTTTTGCATTGACCTTGTTTGGATTCTCCCGGGAAAAAATAGTGCAAGCCGATAAATAACGGAAAACACGAATGGTCGGGTTATGGATCATTGAGGCAAGAATACCCTCAAAAGAGGAAATGGTGGAATTAGACAATCTTGCTGTGATACGGTGGCAGAATCAGAACTGTTTTAGGAAAATGCTGGTGTGCGTTTTGTGTTTGTGTTTGCAAAATGTCGCGGTAAGCAAGAGTCGCCGCCGACTTTTATTTTATCCAACTGGAAAGGAAAAAAGCACAGAAAAATTCCTTTTTCGAGATATTCTGAGTACGAGGGGTAGATTATAGAAAGGGAAGGTGTTAGCACCCTTTCTATCCGTAGTTTTCTACAGGCTCTTAGGTACTTGCTCATCATTTTAAAATTGCTTCCGTGTTTGTGTGTTTTGAAAAGTTTTTGTTTTACTTCGTTTTAACCCTTGTTTCTGTCCTCAAGAGTGTTATGAAGTTGTTTTTTGAAAAGCTTTATTTGAAAAGTGTATGGTGTAAAATTTTTATTATGAGCAAGTACCTACTAGCATCTACCTACTCGAAAAAAATGTTTCTGTTCTTGCTTCCTTTAGACAATGCTATCCCACTATTAATGAGTAGGTAGCACCGTCGTTGGATGTTGTAAGGGTCAATTCGAAAGGGATGTACGATCACTAAAGCAATGTTAGGACGTCTTAGTGATAACCCTAATGTCTTAAGATCAATATTCGAGGCAACATTTCCGAGGCAACTTTTCCGAACGGGACTTTTGATCTTTGTTTAGACAAGAGAGCGACCACTAAAATACCCTATACTTAATGATCGTTTACCGAAGGCAACCGAAGTGAGAGTATACCCTAGGAGTGCGCATGTGCGAGTGATTCAATTTCAAGTTATTATCTTTGCACATTTAGGGTTTGCTAACTGTTTTAATTTTAACATACATTCTTGTCATGCAACCCTATTATCATACATCTAACAATTTAATATTTGCGGAAGTTAAAATGCAGAAAATAAAGCTACGCTATTACAAGGCTTCGGGTGGGGAATTAGTTACATAGCCAAAAACCCGTCAAAATGATAAATAAGCGAAAAAGTCCTAATTAATCTATTACATCCTGTGAGCAGTTACATCAATATTGAAAAAATAAATAAACGTGCGACGAATAGAGAACGAAAGGAAATTAGGGTTTTGACCCCGTCTAACCTAATTAAAAGGAAAATTATTTTTGGTTGTTTTTGAATATTTTATTTTAAGAAAATAAGGTTTTAAATTAAATATGTACAAACCTAATTAATAAGTAAATTAAATTAATAAAATTAATTACATTTGACCTATTTTTGTATTTTGTTATTTTTGAGAAAAGAACAAAGAATTTAAATTAAACAAAACCCTAATTTCTAATTTATTTTAATTTATTTACAAAAGAATTAAAGTTACCCTAAAATTAAATAAACTAATTAAATTAATTTTTTGTATAAAAAATAAAACCTAAATCTAATTGGATGAAAATTGATTTTATGGTTTTTATAAAAAAGAATTAATTTTGTGTTAGTAAAATAATTTAAATCAATTAAATAAAAGGATAAAGAGTAAGAGTATTTGGGCCTGTTTACTAGCAATTAAGGGGGTCTCATTAGAAACTTTTGGGTCCAAGAATTCTGATCCATGTTGACCTCTATGCTTCCATGTTGTGCGTTGACCAAGGCTTTTGGTGTATCATCACATAATGGCCTTCAGATCTGGCCTTCTAGAGATCCAATGGTTGAATCCTAAAGGCATATGGTGGTCTTCACACAATGTGTACTCGCCTGATCATATAAGCAAAAATAACATGAAATATATGGGGGACCTGGGATTCGAACCCAGGTCCTATGGCCTTTTCACCTGCTTCAATACCAACTTAGCCAAGCGCTCTTGTTGTATATGAAATAACAATTAATCAATATATTAAAAACAAACAAAATAAAAAGCATCCACGCACGAAATTTCAAATGGAGCAATCAAGGGTTGCCACGCCATCGTCCCCAACCTCTCTCCGTTGCTAAAAGGTCAATGACTTTTACCTACGGACAAATGTCCGTAGCTATAACCCCTGCACATTTCAAAATCACATACAAACACGATAAATGAATTCTAATGCTGTGGACCAATTCGTCTTGGCCTGCTGAACATCACGATGCCCTTCTCGTGGACCAATTTTGCTTGTATAAAAAGATCCTAAAACGAGACACAAAACCCTAGCCATGGTGGATTTCAATATAGCCAACAAAAATGCAATTAATTGTCGCCATGAGCTTGCAAACACGTTAGGGATTAGAAATATGCTATTGAAACATGATAAAGATGCAAGAATAAAGAGATTCGATTTTGGAAATAAGGGCAAACTGTGGGGGTCATGGAACCAGATTCTGGGCACGAGAACGCTTGCTCTTGATTGGTATAGCTTCCTTGCACTCCCAGGAAGCGAATGAGATGGCTTGGGGGTCTTGAAAATGCTTAGAAGTATGAAATCAAGTCACCACTTTTCTTGAGTTTTTTCAAGTTTTGTTCTTCCTCTCCACGCCTCAAAACCTTTTGTTTTTGATCTGCACTTGTCCACTATATACCACTGATGGAATTAGGTTTACAAATATGCCTTAAATCTTTTTCAATTATGGTCTTTGATCATGATTTGATCTTCATGAAAATCTTTCCAAAAATAAGCCAAAATCAATCTTTTATGCCCAACCATGCCTTACACGATCTGATTCTCTTGCTAGCTGTATAAGAGACCTGAAACATGCATCAAATCTTAAGACTTAAATGGTTTTGATATTTCCATGAATTGTTTTGATTAAATTTGATTTAATTGAAATAAAAATCAAAATAAATTGCAAAGATAAAATAAAGGCAAGTGGAAAGAGATAGGGCTCTTGGACCATGTTACAAACTCAAAACAAGTGCAAAAAGTTAGGCCCATTTGACAAAAATTGCAATTTGAGGCACTTTTGACTTTTGGCAATTTTGCAAAAAAGGTCAACTTCACCAATGCATAAATCCTTGAATTTTGACTCTTTTAAGGTGTTCTTGGACTTTTTAGAAATCTTGAGATGTCCTCTAAGCAACCCCTTTGGTATCATATCAATTGAGTTTTCCATGTTCATGTATGAAGCTTTGACAAAAAAGGTGTTTTTGTTGACTTTTCAAAATGACCTATAATGTCCAAATTCATAACTTCTTGTGAGTGCATATTTTGAACTTGGGAGCTGAAGATGAATTGTAGGTCATTGAATCCTATTCAAAATGAGCTTTGGATGGGTCATTTATAATAAAGTATGAGAAAGTTATGCTTGGTCAAAGTTGAGTTGACTTTTCCTACAAAACCCTAATTTAGCAACTTTTGGATTTTGATGAATTGTGAGCAATCCTTGAGGAATCATGATCAACCCTTGATAAAATGATGAATAATACTTAAAAATGAGGATGTTGACCAAAAATCTTGAAGTTTGACTGCATGTGGGCCACAGTTGACTTTTGCCCTAACACAGTCGATTTTCAGGCCTTTGAGCAATTGACTGAGCAAGCTTCCTCTGCAAGGCTTGAAACTTGACATGGATGATCTTTAGAACATATTAGGACAATGGTGAGCATTTGGGATCCCTTGGACTCAAGTATCTTGATGCAACATGAAACCCTAATTTGAGGTAGACTGCCTTAGAAGAGAGCTTGTCTGGTCAACCCTTGGACTTCCTTGAGCAATTTGAAAACCCCAATTGAAATGTATTGAGAAATATGGGAGGAGAAATTTTGGGGTACAACAACTTCCCCTGTTCAATCTTCTTAAACTTGAGGATGTAGATTGGCTTGCCTGCCTTTCGTGATCCAAAGGTGGAAGATGATTGAACACTAGAGTGCCCAGAAATTTGCACTCGCATGAAGTGGTAATTGTCTTGTGATGTCGGGAATGGGCTTATAGATGCCATTTGGAGATTGGTGACGGAAGATGGGCTTAAAGATGCCATCAGAAGAAGTGTCGATTGCATAAGAGATTCCTTAGCGAGAGCTTGTATACCTGTTGTTGAGGAAGATTCCAATGGGGAATGCTGGTCTCTGTCTTGAGAGAAAGTTAAATTTTAGGAGCTTCGGTCGTCCGTTATTCTACTGGGGAATCGTATCTTGGTCGAAGAGGTGAAGATGAACTATTATCTGGTCGTGATCCAGGCTTCATAGTGATAAGATCGACTGCTATCTGGTCGTAATCCAGGGTTTACAGTGACTTACCGGGGAGATGAGATTAAACTTGCTATCCGGTCATAATCCAGGCTTCGCAATTTCTCAATTCTTATCTGGTCGTAATCCAGGCTTCAGAAGGAATTCAGTTGTTATCCAGTCGCATCCGGGATTTAACTTGAATTTAGGGCACACTAATATCCGGTCGACTCCGGGCTTCTTAGTAATTGTCCAGGTAAAATTGCTATTTGGTTGAAATCCAAGCTTCGCAATGTCTTGTACCGCTATCTGGTCGTAATCCAGGCTTCACGGTGTTTTATACCATTATCTGGTCGAATCCAGGCTTCATGGTGTCCTGTACTGCTATCTGGTCGAATCCAGGCTTCACAATACCTCACTTCTTATCTGGTCTAACTCCAGGCTTCAGAAGAAATCAAGTGGTTTTCCAGTCGCATCCTAGCTTCCATTTGATTTTAAGGCCTACTAATATCCGGTCGACTCCGGGCTTCATAGTAATTGGCCAGGTAAACTGCTATTTGGTTGAAATCCAAGCTTCGCAATGTCTTGTACCGCTATCTGGTCGTAATCTAGGCTTCACGATGTTTCATACCATTATCTGGTCGAATCCAGTCTTCATGGTGTCTTGTACTGCTATCTGGTCGAATCCAGGCTTCGCAATACCTTACTTCTTATCTGGTCGAAATCCAGGCTTCAGAAGAAATCAAGTGGTTATCTAGTCGCATCCGGGCTTCCATTTGATTTTAAGGACTACTAATATTCGGTCGACTCCGGGCTTCATAGTAATTGGCCAGGTAAACTGCTATTTGGTCGAAATCCAAGCTTTGCAATGTCTTGTACCGCTATCTGGTCGTAATCCAGGCTTCACAATGTTTCATACCATTATCTGGTCGAATCCAGTCTTCATGGTGTCTTGTACTGCTATCTGGTCGAATCCAGGCTTCACAATACCGCACTTCTTATCTGGTCGAAATCCAGGCTTCAGAAGAAATTAAGTGGTTATCTAGTCGCATTCGGGCTTCCATTTGATTTTAAGGTCTACTAATATCCGGTCGACTCTGGGCTTCATAGTAATTGGTTGGGTGAACTGCTATTTGGTCGAAATCCAAGCTTCACAGTGTCCCTTACTCTTATCTGGTCGTAATCCCAGGCTTCAGTGTCTTTTACCGCTATCTGGTCGTAATCTAGGCTTCACGATGTATTATACCGCTATCTGGTTGTAACCCAGGCTTCACGATGTATTATACCATTATCCGGTCGAATCCAGGCTTCATGGTGTTTGGGGAAATCAAGATATTATCCGGTCGAATCCGGGCTTCATAACTTGCATTAAAGATATACCACTATGTTGTCTT
Organism: Vicia faba; assembly: GCA_948472305.1. Lineage (NCBI taxonomy): Eukaryota > Viridiplantae > Streptophyta > Magnoliopsida > Fabales > Fabaceae > Vicia > Vicia faba. The sequence goes on from OX451738.1 coordinate 987,340,337, forward strand.
AATCCAGGCTTCGTAGTATTCTTGGCTGCTATCTGGTCGTAATCCAGGCTTTACAACGTCTTCTACCATTATCTGGTCGAATCCAGGCTTCATGGTGTCTTGTATTGCTATTTGGTCATAATCCAGGCTTCACAATAACTTGCTGAGCTGTTATTCGGTTGATTTTCGGGCTTTGTGGCTTGTGTTTATAATATACCACTATCTGGTCGATTCTAGGCTTCATGGTGTCTTTTGTATTGCTATTTGGTCATCATCCAGGTTTCACAATAACTTGCTGGGGATTAAACTATTATCCAGTCGAATTCGGGCTTCATAGCTTGTTTAAAAGATATCACTATCTGGTTGAGTCCAGGCTTCGCGGTATTCTAATACTGTTATCCGGTCGTTCTCCGGGCTTCACAATATGATGGAGGAATTAAGATATTATCCGGTCGTACCCGGGCTTCATAGCTTGAACTTTGTAAGGATTTGATTATATCTTTTCCTGAAAGGTAAAGGGTTAGTCGTATGTAATGTCATGATGTATGAAATGTATTGAGCAATGATGTTCTCAAAATAAATGAGACTGTGTTGTATGATGCGTATATGCATGCCATGATGTATGGATGTTTTTGTACCCCAAAATTTGCCCTCCCATATTCTTCAAGATTTGTCAAGATCAACCTCCAAATGGTTCAAAATCTCTCAAGGGTTGCACAGTCCAATTGCCTCCTGACACAGTCAAAATTAGGGTTTTTGTTCTTGCAAGGAAGTTGAGGTTTTCAAGGGTCCAATCAAGTCCCATATGCCTATATACATTGTCAAGCATCTACATGTCAAATTTCAAGGCTCACAGGGTCAAATTGCATAGTCAAAAGTCTTAATTGCTTCACAATCAACTGCAGGGGTAAAATGGTCATTTGACAGTCAAAAATCAAAATTTTTGGTCAACATCTCATTTTGAAGCCACAATCATCATTTGATCAAGTATTGATCATGATTCCACAAGCATGGCTCAAAAATCATCAAGATGCAAAAAGTTGCTATTTTTGGACAACTGAAAAGTCAACTGCAAATTGACCAGGGCATAACTTTTTCATGGTTCATCAGAAAAATCCCAACCAATGCTCATTGTGAAGGGGATGACATTTCCTACAACTCATCTTCACACTCCAAGTCCAAGAAATGCTCTCATAAAAAGTTATCAATTTCTACATTATAGGTCATTTTCAAAAGTCAACAAAAAGGCACTTTAAGTCAAACACCATAACTTGAGATTGGTGAATCAAAATGACATGGGACCAAAGGCATTGGTTATAGGACTTCAAGACCTTTCCAAAATGTCCAAGAACATGTTCATAGCTTCAAAATTGAGCAAGATATGCATTGGAGAAGTTGGGAAATTTTTGGGAACTTTCAAAAGTCAACTTTGCCTAAAACACTTCATTTTTGCTAATGGGCCTCAAGTTCCTTCTTGAATATTTGCCCAAGGCTTATGCACGACCCATTAAGATTAATTAGAATTATTTTCTTATTTTTATTAATTATTTGTATTTTTAATTGATTAATAATTCATTTAATTAATTTAATTATAGGAAAATATCAAAACATGGTTTTCAAAGCTTTTTATGAGGCAAATGAGATCAGGGCAAGCTGGTAATTCGTGTACACATCAAGGATATCCAAATCTCCATGATTGGCAAGGTTTTATCAAAGAAAAAGGTTGAAAAAGATTTGATTGGCAATCACATAATGAAACTTGAATACAATGGATTTTTGGGCCTAAAGTTGACCTAATTCTCTTCACATACAAATGCTGAACCTAACCCTAAAGAAAAGCACGGACAAGATGCTGTGAAACAAGAGAACAAAATTCCAAAAGTTCAAGAAATATTTGAAAACTGAATTCTCACTTGCAGAATAATTCACCCCCTTTTCTTGATTCAATCACGTTGCTGACATTCCCAGGAGTCTATTGCAACCAAGAACGAACTCTAACACTCAAGGAAACGGCCAAACAGAACCACGGTTTGAACAAACTTTTCCACAATCGAAATTCAATTTTTATGCCTCAATAACATGTTTTGATTATTGATTTGCATTGCTAATATCATTCTAAATCTTTTAGTATAGATTAATTGCATTGAAACGTCTTGAATCAGAATCCACCATTGAAGAATTTTAGGGTTTCGAAGCTTGGAATTTAGGGCTTTCCACATACAGAAAAATTGGACATTGAAACGTGCATGGTTGAATTCGTCAAAGGCCAGACGAATTCAACCTAACCATCGCGCCTTTTTTATATTATCTATAGCTCTAATCACTATTTTTCTCTTTTCTAGTTTGTGGGGGTTTAAAACCCCCGCTATTTGATTATTTTTGTTACAGGCCAGATGAAGAAGATGATACGTGGAAGCATGTGACTGGGACATTCAAACTTAGCGTGCGTTATTTTTGTTTTGCATCATAATATCTGTTTCTTGTACATAATATTCGTTATCCATTTGTTTAACAAACGCGCATCATAGTTCAACTGGCAAAGGCACTGAAGCGAGGAGCACTGGGACCTGGGTTCGATTCCCAGGTCCCCCATATAATTGTTAACCTTTTTTCTAATGCATTCCAATGCAGTGCCTGTCCAATATTCCACCATGAACCTCACTCATCCAGCGTGCCATATGTCCCAATCAGCCATCCAAAGGCCATGGGAAGAGGAGTACCATGTTCCAGGTCAAGCGTGCTCTGGGCAATCAAAGAAAGTCAACGTGGCTTTTTGTGTTAATGGACCAGATTCAACAAAAAAACCTCCATTGGGCCAACAAACCCCCCTGGTTCACTATTTTTCTATTTATTTGTTTTCTTTCTCTTTTTAATTCTTTTTACTTATTATTATTATTATTATTATTAATTATTATTAACTAATAAACTAATTTTTTATAATAAATTCAGAAATCAAAAATTGTATATATATTTTATTATTTTTACTATTAACTATTATTTTTGTAAATAAATATTAACAATTAACTTAGTTTAATTTAGGCCTAATTTTCACCTTTTTTCAAAAATAATTAAAATAAACTTAGAACTAGGGTTTTTCTTAACTTTTAATTTTAATTCCTTTTTATTTTCATTAAAGATATAAAAAAAATATTAAAAACATAAAAAACTTTTTTTCTTTAATTAGTTAATTAATTAGTAAACTAGGGTTAATTTTAATTAAATGCAAAGGACCTAAAAACTCGTATTTTCTCAAAAGGCTCAAAAACCCTAAGACGTTCCAATTTAAGTTTCTTTCCGTATTATTTTTATTTGGATTACTTATGTAACTGCTCAATGGATGTAATAGTAATTAGGATTTACTGCTTTCTTTTATTTCCGCACTTTATCAAAACGGGTCTTTGTTTTTTGGCGATGTATAGACCCGCGCCTTGTAATAGCGTAGCTTTACATTCCCGCACTTTAATTTTCCGCACTCCTAACTGTTAATACGCATGAAAGACTGAATGAAAAATTAAAAACAACTCGTAGCTCACAATTGCATGATCAAAGATAAACATAAACTGAATTGAACACACAAGCACATGCCACTTCTAAGGTACGCCTCACTCGTTGCCTCGAACGTGGTCGTCAAGTATAGGGTGTTTTAGAGGTCGCCCTCCTGTCTAAAGATCCAGTCGCCTCGAAACGGTTGCCTCAGATAAAAAGGATCTAGGACATTAGGGTTACTTCTAAGGTGTCCTACTATTGCTTTGGTGACCACACTGTCCCTATAATCGAATTGACCCGAACACCTCCAACGGTGGTGCTACTTACCTCTCAATGGTGGGATGGCACTATCTTAAGGAATCTTACACAGCCTAATTCATTAGGGTAGGTAGATGACTCGTGGGTACTTGCTCTCTTAAAAAACAAACCAAACATCTTTTCACACTGACACTTTCAAAAGTTTTCAAAACAAATTTTTCATACACTCTTGAGGACAGATACAAGAGTCACTTAGAAATCTTTCAAAAACAAAACTTTTTTCAAACCCACTCATATTGGAAAAGCAAACATATTTTGAAAACATAAGAGCAAGTACCTAAGAGCCCGTGGATAACCACAGATAGAAAGGGTGCTAACACCTTCCCTTTCTATAAATCTACCTCCCGAACCAAGAGACATTCTCAATAAGGAATTTTAATGTGCTTTTGTCCTTTCCATGTTGGAGAACATAAAAGACGGTGGCGACTCTTGCTTACCGCGACATACGCGATCCAACTTTAAACAGTCAGTTCTATTTCCACCGATCACAGAACTGGCGACTATGCTGGGGATAATCTAAAGTGAGGTGTACCTTAGGATTAGATCATACTTATGTTTTCAATTGCCTGTTTTGATTGCTTTAATATTGTGGGCCTGTTTTGGGAGTTCTATAGATCCTAACCCGGATCTGGGGGATACCTTTTAGAAAGTAGCAACAAACTGTGAGGGAACTGTGTGGGGTATACCGACACGGTTGAAGCAGTTGCTACGTTAATGTGGCACTTTGGTGAGTACCGGTAACCCTTGAGTCCAGTCAAGGAGAGTACGGGGCCGCCGTGTGGTGTCGCGAAGCATCAACTGACCTTAGGAACCTTACTTGACCATCCTGGCCTCTTTAGGGTAGTGAGATGACCGACTTTGGTAAAATCCGAAGTTGGTTGATACACGATACTACACTCATTAAGGGTTGTTTTCTTGGAATATTTTGATCGCCAGTTCAGTGGCTAAATCAAAACAATGAACATAGAAAACAACCCAATGATATTGAGATCCTTAGAACCCGGTTACTTTTGATAGGACAGGTTTTGAGCCCACCAACTTCAAGAGGGTAGTACCCCAAACTTCATGCTGGCCTAAACTCTAAGGGCTGTGGTGTGACTTGTGTGCCTTATCATGTTTGCTTTTGGTGAATACTTGTGGTGTGCTCTTATCATAGCATCATAACATCATACAGCATCATATGCATCCCCTAACCATTTCAGGGGTTCGAATCTTCATCTTTGTTCTTGTTTTGTAGGACATGGAAACTATCCGCAGAAAGACAATTCAGATCAACCTTGTAAGGATCCCTCCTCAGCTTAAGGAGCTTACATCCAGGATTCCCGAGAGCTCTTATTTCAGTGAGAAACATGGCAGACTCATCAGCTTGGTCAACACCAACATTGAGGAAGATATGATAAATGTCCTTTTCCAGTTCTTTGACCCTTTGCACCACTACTTTACTTTCCCGGATTATCAACTGGTGCCTACCTTGGAAGAGTTTTCCCAGCTTCTGAAGATCCCTATCCTTAGTCAACTACCCTACAACGGTACGGAAAGGGAACCAAAACTTGAAGAGGTTGCTAAAGAATTACGCCTACAACCATCTGACATCAAGGGACATTGGGAAGTTAGAAGTGGTATCAAAGGATTCTTGGCAAAGTTCCTGTTTGAGAAGGCCCAAGAATGTTGGAATTCCCTCGAACTACAAGCCTTTGAAGAAGTTGTGGCTCTCCTTGTCTATGGGTTGGTGTTGTTCCCGAATCCAGATTAGCTTATAGATATCAATGCTATCAAGATCTTCATGTCCAGGAATCCTATACCTACGTTGCTGGGGGACATCCTTCACTCATGTTACACTCGAACCATGAGAAAAAGAGGTGTTCTCATGTGCTGCACTCCTCTCCTGGCAAGGTGGTTTATTTCGCACCTTCCTCAATCAGTTTTAAAGAACGAACGGGGTTTGAGATGGTCACAACGATTGATGGCTCTTACGCATGCTGATATACATTGGTGTCCTCGGTCCAGAGAGAATGTCACTATCATTGATCGTTGCAGAGAGTTTCCTAATGTTCCTTTACTTGGAATCAGAGGAGGCATTACTTACAACCCATGTTTGGCTTTGAGACAGTTTGGATATGCTCGGAGGGATGGCCCTCATGACATGTTGATTCCTGACATAGTTTTTGACTTCGACAACGATGCACAAGGACTTCGCCAGAGATTTATTAGAGCTTGGAGGATGCCTAACAAGGTGGATAGCATGACACTGGGGCACAAGGACTCCATCCCGTTGGAGCCTTATCTCAAGTGGGTACGAGCCCGCTCCCAGAAGCTGGTGATGCCATATCCTCATGTTCTCCCTGTGATCAAAGAGCCAGTGTTGGAAGGAGAGGTCCCGTACACCATTCAACATCCTGACATGCCTACATCCTGGGAAGAAATGCAGAAGAGCTGGATCCAGCTTAAGGAAGAACAGAATTCTCTTGAATCCAGTCTACATGCCAGTGAGAAGAAGGTCTTGGAGCTCACCCGCCTACTGCACGAGGAAAATACTCTCAATACTTACATAGCTCCAAAGAGGATGCGCAATGTCTTTTGGGATTAAATTATTTTGTAATGTTCTGCCCATGAGGCCTTGATGTACTGAACAGATTATTTTTTAATAATAACGTGTGTTCCTTTTTGTCTACAACAAATTTGAACTTTCGAACCCTTGAATGCATTGCATAAATAGCATATCATGCATCATGTGCATAACAGGTACTCTTTTCCTACAGGTTGCTTAATCTTCTTCACTGTTTATTCCACGCAGTCTCATCATGAATCCTGAATCATCTACTGAGCAATCCATCAAGGCCCTCCAAGCCCAGAACGCCCAGTTCCAAGAGTTGATCATGAGCTTAGCCCAAGGTCAAGAGGAATTGAAGGCTCTACTGGTGAAGAAGAAGAAGAAGAGAACTGTACTATTCAACACTGGATGGAGGTTTGGCAATACACTGCAAAATGAGGCTGACCAAGCTGCTTCCTCTGTAGGCAAAGGCAGTCCCCAAGGGGGAAGGGTTCCTAGTCCTGTGGTCTCTGACAACGAGACAGATTTCAATGATGAGCAGTACCCTCCCGCTGAAGACAAGTACAAGCAGTTAGAGGATCGTCTGAGCGCCATGGAAATTCAACAGGTGCCTGGGTTGGATTTTAGAGATCTGGGTTTATCTTCTGGGGTGGTGATCCCACACAAGTTCAAGGCACCCTCTTTTGCGAAGTATGACGGGGCTTCCTGCCCTAAGCTACATCTCAGATCTTATGTGAGGAAGATCCAGCCTTACGCGGCAGACAAGAACTTATGGATCCATTTCTTCCAGGATAGCCTTTCAGGGGCTCAACTCGAGTGGTTCTATCAGCTGGATGGAGCCAGTATTCGAAATTGGGAGGACTTGGCTACTGATTTTTATAAGCAGTATCAGTACAATGCCGACCTCGCTCCTACACGTACCCAGCTCTAGGGTATGTCGCTAGGATCGGGAGAAGGTTTTAAGGAGTACGCGCAAAAGTGGAGAGACCTGGCTGGCAGGGTGCAGCCACCGTTGACTGACCGTGAACTCGTGGACATGTTCTTGGGGACCCTGTCTGGGCCGTTCTTCAACCACCTGATTGGTAATTCTTCTGCAGGGTTTACAGACCTCATCCTGACTGGTGAGAGGATAGAAGTGGTATGAAGTCGGGGAAGATACATAAAGGTGCATCCTCAAGTTCTGAAAAGAAGCCTTTCAAGAAGGAAGCTAGTGTTGTGTATGGTCCCAGAAGACAAAATAAACCGGAACGCCGCCAAGCTGTCAACGCGGTGGTGATTTCAAAGCCTGCTGCCGCTCCTCGGCAACCTAACCAACCAAGGGGTGAGAGACCCAGAAAAGAATACACTCGGCTTAGTATGACCTTGTCTCAGATCTTGCCGCAACTGCTGTCAACCAACCTGGTAACTGTCAGAGAAGCTCCGAAGATGGTAAACACAACCTCTCCGAAGTACAACCCCAACGCCCGCTGTGCTTATCACTCTGATAGCCCAGGGCATTCTACTGATGATTGTTGGGCCCTGAGGAATAAGGTTCAGGACCTTATCGATGCTAAGGAAATACAGTTTGAGGCGCCCAAAAGGCCCAACGTTGTGACTGCTCCCATGCCCCAGCATGGAGTGAATGCTGTTGAGGAAGACCCGTATGTAACCTCTGTGGATGATATTGTTACTCCGTTGCTGTCCGTCAAAAGGAACCTGTTGCTAGCCGGTTTATTTCCGGGTTGTAGCAAAGGTTGCCTTCTATGTGCTGTTTCACCTGCTGGTTGTCCGTTGCTGAAGTCAGGCATCCAAAACCTGATGGATAGCAAAGAGATATTGTTCAAAAAGATTGATGTTCCTATTGTCCCTACTGAAGAAGTTTCCGTTGTCACCATTTTCAACAATCCTACCAAGGCTCCCCCGAGGAAGCCTGTCCAAATTATGCCTGTTCAGAAGATTGCTCCTATTATCATCACTGTTCCGGGGCCCCTCCCCTATAAATCTGACAAAGCTGTCCCGTGGCACTATGGGGCAGATGTTTATGTGCTCAGAGTAAAGAAAGAGCTCAATACTAGTACCGGCATTAGTAACATCACCGGTCCTGCTAAAGTTACTCGCAGTGGCAGGCTCTTCTCGCCTGATATTGCACCGCCAGCTATCCGGAGACCTCTTGTTATCACACCTGCCAGTGTGCCTGTTTCCCCTCCTGATCAAGTTTCTACCCCTGCTACCGAGTCATCTGACACTCGGGGCAAGGGGATGGCTACCGATGTGCCTGCCCAGATGGAGGCACCGAAGACTGTTAATGTTGAAGCCTCCCAGCAAGAGATGGAAGAGATTCTCAAGATTATTAAGAAGAGTGATTTCAACATCGTTGAACAGCTGGGGCACACCCCCTCTAAGATCTCTATGCTATCACTGTTGTTGTGTTCAGAGGCCCATGCCAAGGCCCTGATTTCCTTCCTGAAGACGGCCCATGTGCCACAAGAAACGTCTGTTGATCAATTTACTGATTGTGTGGCCAACTTAACCGCTGATAATGGTGTGGGTTTCTCTGACGCTGATCTGACCGCCAAGGGAAAGAACCACAACGATGCCCTGCATGTCTCCATTGAATGCAGGGGCACTACTCTTGCCCATGTGTTGGTAGACACCGGTTCTTCACTGAATGTATTGCCCAAGAAGGCCCTAGACAGGTTGGATTGTGAGGGTTTGGAGTTGAAGCCTAGTAACATTATTGTCCGGGCCTTTGATGGGTCGAAGAGGATGGTACATGGTGAAGTGGACATTCCAATCCGGGTTGGTTCTCAAGTCTTTGATTCAACATTCTATGTGATGGACATCCGACCATCCTATTCTTGTTTGCTGGGTCGTCCTTGGATCCACAAGGCTGGAGCTGTGACCTCCATATTACATCAAAAGCTTAAGTACCCGGTCAGAGGGAAGATTGTTACAGTGCAGGGGGAGGAGGAATACATGGTCAGCCATCTTAACTCGTTCCGGTACATAGAGATGGACGGGGAGTTCATTGAGACCCCCTTTCAACACTTTGAAGAGGTGCCTCAGACGTTGGCATCAGCAGAGATTGTGACTGAAGAAGACTCTCCTTTGAAGATGGCTTCCTTAAAGGATGCCCGGGCTGTGATTGAGAAAGGTGAGTGTGCAAACTGGGGCCGACTTCCTGATTTTATTCTGAAGATTGACAAGTTTGGGCTGGGTTTCACTGCAGAGGCTCAGAGGGCTGTACGTAAAGCAAGGATTGGAAGACCTCCCCTATTCATCACCAACCCGGAAGTGAATGCTATTGAAGACAATGCGGAGGAATCTAAATTCGATAGCTGGATCTACCCAACGACCGACGGTGGACTAAGAAACTGGACTGCTAAAGACTACATAGCTGTTACTTTTGTTACTCAGTAATGAACTCCTTTGTTTTTTAAATTTGTAACGAACAATAATTTGGAACTTTATGGCCCGGTGTCTTACCCGGGGCACCGTGGCTTCATTTGTGAGGGCTTATTATTTGTCATTTCCATATATCATGAATAAAAGCATTGGACGTTTTTCGCATTTCAAATCTTGTGCTCCCTTTCTTTCTTTATATATGGCAAAACAGCTATATTTACACACACTCACCTATACAGGTTTCAATCCACTCTGGATCTCACTGGCAACGACTCTGCTACTGCCAGTTATGACTTCGAAAATCCGATCAACTTAGCCGAAGACAAAGGTGAAGATGATTGCGAAGTGCCTGGTGAGCTTGCAAGATTGTTACTCCAGGAAGAGAGGGCCATTTAGCCACATGAAGAGCCAGTGGAAACGGTAAATCTGGGTACTGACACAGACAGAAAGGAAGTCAAGATTGGTGCCAATCTAGAGCTCAGTGTGAAACAACGGTTGATTCAGATGTTGCATGATTATATGGAAATCTTCGCCTGGTCTTACGAAGACATGCCTGGGCTGGATACTGACATTGTGGTTCATCACCTGCCTACCAAGGAAGACTGCCTTCCGGTTAAACAGAAGGTCCGCCTTATGCGTCCAGAGATGTCCGAGAAAATCAAGGCCGAGGTTATGAAACAATTTGATGCCGGGTTTTTAGCAGTGACTTCGTACCCTCAGTGGGTTGCCAACGTGGTTCCAGTGCCGAAGAAGGATGGTAAGGTCAGAATGTGTGTTGACTACAGGGATTTGAACAGGGCCAGCCCTAAAGATGATTTCCCCTTGCCTCACATCGACGTTCTAGTTGACAATACTGCTCATTATAAGGTATTCTCCTTCATGGATGGGTTCTCAGGTTATAATCAAATCAAGATGGCTCCCGAAGACATGGAGAAGACCACTTTTGTTACTCAGTGGGGCACCTTTTGCTACAAGGTCATGCCTTTTGGGTTGAAGAACGCTGGGGCAACCTACCAACGTGCCATGGTTGCTTTGTTTCATGACATGATCCACCATGAGATCGAAGTATATGTCGATGATATGACTGCAAGGTCCCAAACTGAGGAGGAACACCTTGACCATCTGCAGAAACTGTTTGACCGTCTGAAGTTGTACAAGCTGAGGTTGAACCCAAACAAATGCACCTTTGGGGTAAGATCCGGAAAATTGCTAGGTTTCGTCGTGAGCGAAAAAGGTATTCAAGTGGACCCTGCCAAGGTGAAAGCCATACAAGAGATGCCAGTTCCCAAGACAGAAAAAGAAGTCAGAGGCTTTCTAGGACGGTTGAACTACATTGCCCGATTCATCTCGCACCTAACTGCTACCTGTGAACCAATCTTCAAGCTATTGAAGAAAGATCAAGTAGTACGTTGGAACGATGAATGTCAGGCCGCTTTCGACAGAATCAAAGAGTATCTCCAAGAACCACCCATTCTTATGCCACCGGTCGAAGGGAGACCTCTAATACTATACTTGACAATACTTGACAGCTCAATGGGGTGTGTGCTGGGGCAGCATGACGAGTCTGGCCGAAAAGAGCACGCCATTTATTACCTTAGCAAAAAGTTTACCGACTGTGAGACCCGATACTCACTGCTCGAGAAAACTTGCTGCGCTTTGGTATGGGCTGCTCGCCGGCTGAGACAGTATATGCTGACTCACACTACTCTGCTGATTTCAAAAATGGATCCAATAAAGTACATATTCGAAAAGCCTGCCTTATCCGGAAGAATAGCAAGATGGCAGATGATCCTGACAGAATATGACATCCAGTACACGACTCAGAAAGAAATCAAGGGAAGTGTATTGGCAGACCATTTGGCACACCAGGCAGTGGATGACTACCAATCTATGAACTTTGAGTTCCCAGACGAGGATATCATGGTAGTGACGGATTGTGAAGTACCTGGACCAGATGAAGGACCTGAGGAGGGATCCCGATGGTCTATGCACTTTGACGGAGCCTCCAACGCTTTGGGTAACAGTATCGGCGTTGTGATCATATCCCCCAAAGGCACTCATACTCCACTCACTTCCCAGCTATGCTTCAACTGCACCAACAACATGGCGGAGTATGAGGCATGCATCATGGGTCTTCAAGCTGCAATTGACTTAAGGATCAAGTTTCTGAGTGTCTTCGGAGATTCCGCTCTCATGATCAATCAGATCAAAGGCGAGTGGGATACGAAACACCCAAATCTCATTCCTTACAAAGAGTGTGTGTTGACATTGATCCCCCATTTCACGGAGATAACTTTTGAACACTTCCCAAGAGAGGAGAATCAGTTGGCGGACGCACTGGCTATGATGTCTTCTATGTTCAAAGTCAAATGGGATAACGAGGCTCCCCGAATCATCATTTGGAAATTGGACGAACCTCCATATTGCTGTTGTGATACGGTGGAGGAACTGACTATGGTTTTGCGTTTGTTTTCGCAAATGTTTCGGTTGAGCAAGAGTCGCCACCGACTTTTTATTTTATCCTAAGGAAAGGTTTAAAAAGCACAGCAAAAACCTTTGAGATTTTTCTTGGGTTCGGGGAGTAGATTATAGAAGGGGAAGGTATTAGCACCCCTTCTATCCATGGTTATCCATGGGCTCTTAGGTACTTGCTTAGATCAATCTTGCCTTATTTTTCAATTGTTTGAAATGGTGCTTTGTGTATGGTTTTGAAAATATTTTGAAAAGATGCCTTGTGCTAGGCTAACCTTGTAACAATTCTTTACTCGAATGTTTTACAAAAGGTGTTTTATCTTTTAAAAAGATGTTTCAAGGGTTTGAAAAGTTGATTTTTGCAAGTGCTTGTGAAGTGGGTTTTAAAATTAGGCAAGTGTTTTCTTTGCAAATTGACAAGTACTTAAGAGTTTATCTACCTTAAAATTTTCTCAAAGATTTTTGTTATGTTTTAAGCCTTTTGACAATTTTGTTCCACCATTGTATTTGGTGGACAATCTTATCTTAGGAGATGAAAGGGACGGGCGCGGGTCATCGTTTGGACCATAATTGCAATAGTGTTAAAGGTCTTTGGGCAATTTTCTTTAAGGGACTCGATCATTTGTTTTTGTTTGTTTTGAAAAGTTTTATCGAGGGACTATGATCATTCAATTTGTATTGTTTTGCCCAAAGAAGTTCAACATGCAATATGACCCATTTTTGAAAGGCAACAAAGTGGAATACCCTAGGGGGTGCAAGTGTGAGATGTTTTGTTTATTTTCATGCTCATTCATCTTGTATTAGGTCAAACTATTTTTTATCGTTTTTCGCATGCAAACCCTAATTCTAACATGGCATAATTAGAAAGCGTATAAAGGGCGAAATTTAAATTCCTACGCTATTACAATATAATAATATAGGGAGGGGGGTACAAATTTACAAATGGGGGATATTTAGACAAGAATTTAAATCTAAATTATTACATCATTTTTGAATATTTGCAAGGTAAGTAAATTGCATAATTAAATAGAAATTAAATAAATATGCAAAATGCAAAAGAAAGTTTTATATATGTATGAAAAAAAAGTATGGTTTATGTAAAATAAAAATAAGAAAAATAAAAAGGTATTATTTTTGAGTATTTTCAACTTTTAGGGCAAAAACCCTAATTTTAATCAAAATGTATATTAATTAATTGATTCATATAATATTTATTATTTACATACAAAAATAAAATAAAATATAGTATATTTGTAAAAAGGCATTTTTTAGTATTAAATATTAAAAAATAAAATATGTACATTATTTGATATTTTATTCTAAGTATATTAATAAATATGTATTTATATTCCCATTATTTTTAATATGTATTATGGATAAATAATAATAATATTTAACATTTTTAGAAAATAGTATTTTTTATATAAAATATTTTCAGAGGGTAATATAAAATAAAAATAAAAATAGAAGTGTTTTTTACATATTTTATCTATTTATTCTAAATAATAATATATATACATATATGTATAAATCAAAAGAAAATCAAATAAATACCAAATAAAAATAAAAAAATGATGAGAAAAATATTTTCAAAATTTTAATATGCTGAGAAAAAATAAACAAGTCAAACAAAAAAAGAAAAAGTCAAAAAGAATTAAAAATGAGGCAAATGGGCTCAGGGGGTGTAATAGCAAAATCAGGGTGCAAAAAGAAATAACAACAAGCCCAGCCCAGGAAGCTGTTATCTTCAACCTTCAGACAACCAAATTCAAAAAAACGCGCGCCTGCTTCTCAAGTTCCTAACTCCTGATCCTTTGATTTTTTGAACAAACTTCCAACACAAAAGATGTTAAGCATGAAACCACGATTCCAAATATGTAAAGAACATCTCCTAACTCTAAAAAATGAGAGAGAATTTTAGTGATCCCAAATCTTAACCTAAGTTTTCTGTCATTTTCAAACTCCAAATTCTCTCTACTCAGGCAAAAGAAATGAAAAGTAAAGATATGTACATGCTCAGGGCTATGAGTAGAACCTTGCTTCTTCACAAACTTAAGACTAAAGATGCATAATAAGAGAGATACGAGTTCAAAATTTTACCTATTCAGTTGAACTTCTATCTGGAGAATGAGGAACTTTCAGTGCAAGGTGATGATTGGAAAAGCTTCCTTGAGGCCCAGGGATGCTATTCCAATGTTTACTTTGTCTTGAAAGCTTCTGAATCAAGCTATGGAACTTCAACTGCAAAAGGAAAAAATGAAAATGGTGGAAGCTGTTAGAGGGATTACAGGTCAGGTTTTAGGTCATGGTTAGCTTGCATACGTGCTAGGGAATGTGTATGGATTGATTTTGGTAAGAATGCTCGAGAGAAATGGGAGTTGGCACTCAAACTGCAGAGGCAACTCTGTTTTTGCAGTTTGAGGATGATTCTGAGATGGAGGGTGTTTGAGAGGCAAATGGCTCGTGTCACAGCTTGGTTATGTTGTCTTGAGTGTGTTTGATAAGTTTTTTCTTGTGTGCTTCTGCTGAGATGAGAGTTCTTGTGAGATATGGAACTTTTCTTCACACTTAAGCAACAAAATGCCACTTGATGTTCTAGGCATGTAGGGGGCCTCCTAATGTGCTGCATAATCTTCTCTTGATCAGAGCAATTTGTCCATAATCTTGTGCCAAAAGGATTTAGCTTGTACTTGTTGGATTTCTAAATTGACATAAAGTGAACTTTTACAAAAATGGCTAATTCACTTTATCTAAAAATGGATCAATCTTGTGTACAATGCTTGAACTCATGGAACAACACTTTGGCACAATGAACAAGCATTAAATTATGGAGTGTAACTTGGTTTAAGGACCTGTAATCTAGCCTAAAGCATGCTGAGTTCAAATTTGCAAAGTTATGGACATGGAACTTGGTCATGAACAAAGTGGTTTTTTGCTATATTGTGAAATTCGATTCTCTCTAACCATGAGGTTGTTTGAGAAGTTCTTGGACATTTTGGAAAGCTTGGAATGTGTACTACAATCCATCTTTGAAATGAAAATTGAAATTCCAAGTGGAAGGGTATGAAAAATGGCCTTGAAGTGGGGTAGAAAACCTTGTCAAAATAGGTTAAAATTCTACTAAGTTAAAAATGGTTTAGTGCCCTTATTCAAAAAACTGTAACTTGAGATACAAGCTTCAAATGAGAAAACTTTGTGAATCAAAGTTGTAGATTATGCAACAAGCTACAACTTTCATGTTTTGACTTTTGTTTGAATCCAAATGGATCTTGGTGAAAAGGTGGGGCAAAGTTGGGAAAAAAATTAGGGTTTTTCATAACTTAGAAAAATTCTAAGTTATGAAAAATTCCATTTTCTAACCCTAACTTGCAATTTGTGATTTCTTGGTGAACAAGTTTCATGATTTGGCATATTTTGATGAAAAATGAATCTTGACTCTTGATTTTGACCAAAAAGTCAAAGTTTGACTTTTCAGTATACAGTCAAAACTGATCAATTGACTGGGAAATTCAACTGTCAATCTTGTGTGCTTGGGATCTTTTGAACTTGTTGAGCATGTCAAGATAATTCCATGGGGTCCTTGAGTCCATATGTGAGCTTGGTTTGCCATTGGCTAGGTCAAACAGTCAAAAATTGCCTCTGTACAGTCAAAACCCTAAAAATGACCATTTTGCCCTTTTAGTGATCTGATCAAATTTCTTGTGGAATTGTGATCCAAACTTGATCAAATGGTTCATATGAGTTCATAATGTTGATGTGGATCAAATTTCATGAGATTTGACTGTCAATTGGCCACAGTTGACTTTTTTCCCAATATAGTTGATTTCTAGGTCAACTGTCCAATTGACTGGGCAAAATTTGGAATCAGGACTTGAAACATGGTATGGATAAACTTAGGAGGTCAATATGAAGCAAGAAAGTCATCTTGGGCACTTTAGGTCAAAACATCTTTGTGCAAACACAAACCCTAATTTGGGGTTAGTAGTGCAAGGAAGAGTCTTGAGCAGATGAAACCCTAACTGGATCTTGAGCTTCAAGAGCTTTGTGAGGAGAAATCAATGAGAAATGGGAGGGAAAATTTTGGGGTACAACAGTTGCCCCTGTTCAATCTTCTTGAACCTGAAGAGTTAGATTGGCAAGCTTGCCTTTCGTGACTCGAGGGTAAAAGGAGATTGGACACTAGAGTGCCCGGAAATTTGCACTCATCAAAGCATTGGATACGGGAATGGGCTTAGAGATGCCATTTGGAGATGGGCTTAATGATGCCATCGGGAGTAGTGACAGAAACTTGTCGGGGATGGGCTTAAATATGCCATCTGGAAGGGAATATCAGGAAAGTGTCCAAGCTTTGGACCATTTCAGAATTGGGGGTCTGAACAAGCAATAGATTGACATCCGTTGTTGGGAGGAACCCGTAAGCTATTTTCAGGAAGTTGCATCTGAACAAGTTGATAGATTAACATCCGTTACTTGGGAAGAATCCATGAACTGTTTTCAGAAGTCTTGAGAAGAATCTGAACAAGTGATAGGTTAACATCCGTTTACTTGGAGAACCCGTGAACTATTTTCAGAAATCTTGAAGTTGAATAAGCAATAGAGCAGCATCCGTTGTTGGGAAGCGTCCGTAAACTGTCTTCAAAAAGTTGCATCTGAACAAGTTGATAGATTAACATCCGTTACTTGGGAAGAATCCATGAACTGTTTTCAGAAGTCTTGAGAAGAATCTGAACAAGTGATAGGTTAACATCCGTTTACTTGGAGAACCCGTGAACTGTTTTCAGAAATCTTGGGACTGAATCAGCAAATAGAGCCGCGTCCGTTGTTGGGAAGCGTCCGTAAACTAAATTCAAAGGTGCATCTGAACGAGCTGATAGATTAACATCCGTTGTTGGGAAGAATCCATGAACTGTTTTCAGAAGTCTTGAGAAGAATCTGAACAAGTGATAGGTTAACATCCGTTTACTTGGAGAACCCGTGAACTGTTTTCAGAAATCTTGAGATTTGAATGATTTTAGTCTGTCGACTGATCTTACCTGAAAAGGCAAAGAGTTAGTTGTATGCAATGCCATGATGCATGATACAATGTATACTATGACGTTATGAATGTAAATGGATGCGTATGTAAGTTGGAGAGCTGTCTTGCATAGGATGGATGAATCCGGGATAGCGGAAGATAAAAGTATCCTGACTGCTGCCGGGGAAAATAAGTCCTGGGTCGTTACTGGGGAACCTGGAGCTTGGGTTGTATACCAATCTTCTGGGGAATTCCTGAAGTCTTCTACTGGGGAGTACCAAACTAGTAGACTTAATGCTGGGGATGCCAGATTGAGAATCTTCAGCTTGGAGAGAAGTATCTCTGGAGATTTCACTGGGGAACTCAAGATTTTTCTTCCTAAAAACGCTGTGGGGAGAAGGTTTAAAAGTCTGACTCCGCTGGGGATTGTCCATTTGAAGCTTTTGATCTACTGGGGATACTGAAGCTTAAACTCTGAGGGAAAATGATTTCTGGAAGATTCTCTGGCTGGAGATTTTGCAAAGATAAACTCCTCCGGGGATTGTATTGATAAGTTATTGTTGGGGAATTTTGACGAACTCCGCTGGGGATGGGGAGAACTTTGGCGAGCGCGATCTCCCCTGGTTGTTAGCTGAGGATAACCCAGTTATAAGCCTCTGTGAGGAATAACTTTGAATAAAACTCGGGAGGGACGTCCGTACTCTGCGGGGAATACCTTTCAGAACCTTACTGGGGATAAGCTTCGAGGGTCTGCTGGAGGTAGACCTCAGGGTTTGCCAGGGATGTGGATTACAAATCTTGAGGGATTTCCTTTGAAAGGGTGTCAAAATATCTGTTTGTATCTTCATCCTATCAGTAATCCTCTTTCTTAGGTTCAATTAGGAAGTGATCATGTTTCAAATGCATATGCCTATTTAACAAAACATTGGACGTTTCTCAAAATAAAACAAATAGTGCAAGAGAAAAAAGAAAAAGGGAAATGTCACAAATTTCTGGGAAGAGTATTTGTATTGATTTTCTTTGGGTATATTTGTACAAAGGAGACAATCATCCTAGTAAGAGGATCTTGTCGTAAATATTTGAAAAATTTATACAAAATAAAGATGGCTATGTGAAATAATTCCATGGGATTCCATTCTGCTGTAGCTTTCACAACTCTGAACATTTGTCCATTCAATGCTTCGTTTGACGATGGCTGGATTGATCAGAAACCTGGAGCCGGTTGATGAAGAGACTGTCTTTGAAGTGATCCGACGAGACATAGTCATACGCTCTAATTCCCTAACTTTTGCCTGAATCGCCCTTTCGGGTTTTCGATCCACCGGGAAACCCCTTTTTGCCCAAGCCGCCCTTTCGGGTTTTCAACTTGCCGGGTGTACAGATCTTTTTGTTTTTATCCCTAATTTTTGCCTGAACCGCCCTTTCGGGTTTTCGGTTCACCGGGATGCCCATTTTTGCCCAAGCCGCCCTTTCGGGTTTTCGACTTGTCGGGTTATTTCATGCGTAGTATCTTTTGACTATGTCTGCGTTCGCAGGGTGCGGCAAATCGTCGCCGTCCATGGCGGTCAGAATCATTGCACCACCAGAAAATATGCTCTTGATCACAAATGGTCCTTCATATGTAGGAGTCCATTTGCCCCTGGGATCACTTTGCGGTAAGATAATCCGCTTGATTACGAGATCCCCGACTCGATACACTTGACGTCTGACTTTCTTATTGAAGGCCTTGATCATCCGTTTTTGATACGTCTGACCATGGCATATAGCCGCAAGTCGCTTTTCGTCGATCAGATTGAGTTGATCAAGTCGGGTCTGCATCCAATCATCTTCATTCAAACCTGCATCCTTCATAATCCTTAGAGACGGGATCTGAACTTCCATAGGCAAAACAGCTTCCATGCCATAAACCAAAGAAAATGGGATTGCCCCAGTTGAAGTACGTATCGTCGTACGGTATCCATGCAGTGCAAACGGTAACATCTCATGCCAGTCTTTGTAAGTGACTGGCATTTTCTGAATAATCTTTTTAATATTTTTGTTCGCAGCTTCAACAGCACCGTTCATCTTCGGCCGATAGGGAGATGAATTGTGATGATAAATCTTGAACTGTTCGCATAATGCAGTGATCATTGTATTATTCAGATTTGTACCGTTGTTCGTGATGATCCTGTCTGGAACACCGTACCGACATATGAGATTTTGCTTGATAAAGCGGGCAACCACATTTTTGGTGACAGAGGCGAAGGAAGCTGCTTCGACCCATTTAGTGAAGTAGTCAATGGCAACCAGGATGAAGCGATGTCCGTTGGAAGCCGTGGGCTTGATCTCTCCAATCATATCAATGCCCCACATTGCAAAGGGCCATGGAGCAGTCAGGACGTTGAGGGGAACCGGAGGGATATGAACTTTGTCAGCATAGACTTGACACTTGTGACAAGTACGGGAATGTTGATGGCAATCAGTCTCCATGGTAGACCAATAATAGCCTGCCCTTAGGATCTTCTTAGCCATTGTATGCCCGCTCAAGTGAGTGCCAAATGGGCCGCTGTGTATATCAGTCATGATCAACTCTGCTTCAGCCTTATCCACACATCGGAGTAATACACAATCATGGCTTCGTTTGTAAAGGATGTCGTTGCTCAGGAAGAACTTAGCAGCGAATTTCCTTAAGAACTTCTTGTCATTCACGGAAGCTCCTTCAGGATAATCTTGGGTCTCGAGATACCTTTTGATTTCATGGAACCAAGGTTGTTCCACTACTTCTTCGGTATTAATCTCGTGACAATGTGCGGGTTCATCCATTCGCTCGATGGTGATTTGGGGAGCCTCGTTATCCCAGTTGAGTTTAAACATGGAGGACATTGTGGCTAGAGCATCTGCTAGCTGGTTCTCTTCTCGCGGAAAGTGCTCGAAGGTAATTTGCTCAAAGTGAGGCAACAATGTCAGAACATGTTCTTTGTATGGGATAAGATTAGGATGCTTGGTATCCCAATCTCCTTTGATCTGGCTGATGACCAAAGCCGAGTCCCCGAATACGATCAAAGATTTGATCCCCAAGTCTATAGCAGCCTTGAGACCAAAGATGCAGGCTTCATACTCAGCCATATTGTTTGTGCAGTTGAAGCAAAGTCGGGCCGTGAAAGGAGTGTGGCATCCTTCCGGAGAAATGAGTACTGCGCCAATGCCGTTTCCAAGTGCATTTGAAGCACCATCAAAGTACAGGGTCCATCGGGATCCCTTTTCGGGTCCTTCATACGGTCCGTCACCTTTAATGTTGTCCAAATTCATGATGTCCTCGTCCGGGAAGTCAAATCTCATGGGTTGATAGTCTTCGATAGCCTGATGAGCCAGATGGCCAGCTAATACACTCCCTTTTATAGCTTTTTGGGTGGTGTACTGGATGTCATATTCAGTTAAGATCATTTTCCATCTGGCTATCCTTCCAGATAAAGCGGGCTTCTCGAAGATATACTTGATAGGGTCCATTTTGGATATCAACAAGGTAGTATGAGTCAGCATATACTGTCTTAGTCGGCGAGTAGCCCATACCAAAGCGCAGCAAGTTTTCTCGAGCAGTGAGTAGCGAGTCTCACAGTCGGTAAACTTTTTGCTAAGGTAATAAATAGCATGCTCTTTTCGACCAGACTCGTCATGCTGGCCCAAAACACACCCCATTGAGTTATCCAAGACGGTCAAATACATGATCAATGGTCTTCCTTCGACGGGTGGCATCAGAATGGGAGGTTCTAGCAAATATTCCTTGATTCTATCAAAAGCAGCTTGGCAATCATCGTTCCATTCCACTACCTGATCTTTTTTCAAGAGTTTGAAGATTGGCTCACAGGTAGAGGTCAGATGTGAGATGAATCTGGCAATATAGTTTATGCGCCCCAAGAAACCTCTAACTTCCTTTTCAGTACGGGGAGCAGGCATCTCTTGTATTGCTTTTACTTTTGCCGGATCGACTTCAATGCCTTTGTTGCTTACAATGAATCCCAGGAGTTTACCAGACCTAACTCCAAAAGTGCATTTACTCGGATTCAGCCTGAGCTTGTATTCTTTCGATCTGGCAAACAGCTTTTCCAGATGTTCAAGGTGCTCTTCCTCTGTTTGTGACCGAGCTATCATATCGTCTACGTAAACTTCAATCTCATGATGTATCATGTCATGAAATAAAGCTACCATGGCGCGTTGATAAGTTGCCCCTGCGTTCTTCAGCCCGAACGGCATCACTTTATAACAGAAAGTGCCCCATTGTGTGACAAAAGTTGTTTTCTCCATATCCTCGGGGGCCATCTTGATTTGATTGTAGCCCGAGAATTCGTCCATGAAGGAAAACACTTTATGCTGAGCTGTATTGTCGATCAAGATGTCAATATGAGGTAGCGGGAAATCATCTTTAGGGCTGGCCCTATTCAAATCCCGGTAGTCCACACACATTCTGACTTTGCCATCCTTCTTAGGCACTGGCACAATGTTAGCGACCCATTGAGGATAGGACGTAACAGCCAGGAAGCCAGCGTTGAACTGCTTCATTACTTCTGCTTTGATCTTTTCGGACATGTCAGGCCTCATTCGGCGAACTTTTTGTTTGATAGGTGGACAATCCTCTTTTGTAGGGAGACGGTGAACCACGATGTCTGTGTCTAGACCCGGCATGTCCTCATAGGACCAAGCGAAGATTTCAACATACTCATTCAACAACTGTACTAGGCGCTCCTTGACTTCTGGTTCCAGGTTGGCACCCATTTGCACCTCCTTCCGATTCTCCTCGGTTCCCAAGTTGACAACTTCCAATGGCTCTTCATGCGGTAGGATGGCCCTTTCCTCTTGTTGCAGGAGTCTGGCTAGTTCCCCGGGTACTTCACAACCTTCGTCATCCTCATACTCGGCTAGATTGACCAGATCTTCAGAGTTATTGAAAGATACAGCAGAATAGTCACCCATGGAATCCGGAGTGGATGGGTACCTGCATTGGTGAGTGTGGGTGTGTGTAAGGGATAACCATCCTTAAACAAAAAATGCAAAAGGAAAGAAAATGAACATAAGCAGTTTATCAAATGAAAAACGTCCAATGAATCATTAAACATGGCATATGAATATGAAAAATAGTCAAAATCCTTACAAGTGGACCTACATGCCCCGGGCAAGGCAGGAGGTGAAAAGATAGTGTACGGATTGTTTGAAAGTAAAATATTACAGACCAAATAGGAAATGTTTAATAGATAAATTACTGATGAAAAAAAGTGATGGGGACAAAGTCTTTAGCCTCCCAGTTGCTCAACCCTCCTCTGACAGTTGGATGAATCCACTCTTCAAAGTTGCTTTCCTTGTCTTCATCTTCCAGGGCGTTGATTCGGTAAGGAGAAATTTTGATCGGCGCTCTTTCAATCTTTGACTGGCGCATGGCCTTCTGGCCAGCGGCGGTGAAACCTAATCCAAACTTATCAGCTTTATGCGGAAAATCGGGTAACTGCCCCCATGCTGAATTCTTCCCTTCTTTAACTGCAGCCCTTGCATCCTCCAGAGATGCCATCCTGGCCATCTGTCTTGGTGTCTCAGCTGCCAACTTCGCCACTGCTATCTCAGGAAGCACTTCTTCGAAATGTTAAAACGGTGTCTCGATGAAATCTCCTTCAACCTCCACATACCGGAAAGAATTTAAGTGGCTAATCATGTACTCTTCTTCGCCGTGGACAGTAATGATCTTTCCCTTTACAGGATAATTTAGCATCTGATGCAAAGAGGAGGTGACTGCCCCAGCATGGTGTATCCAAGGTCTACCCAGCAGGCAGGAGTATGATGGACGGATGTCCATTACATAGAAAGTGGATTTAAACACCTCAGTACCTATCTTGACAGGAATTTCAACTTCTCCATGGACAATTCTTTTCGACCCATCGAAAGCTCTGACGACAATATCACTAGGCTTTAATTCCAACCCTTCGCAATCTAGCCGGTCCAAGGCCTTCTTAGGCAAAACATTCAGCGATGAACCGATATCAACCAAAACATGTGCAAGGGTGGTTCCGCGACACTCGATTGAAATATGCAACGCATCATTGTGATTTCGGCCTTTAGGGGTTAGGTCGGCATCAGAAAAGCCTAATCCATTGTCCGCAGTCAGGCTAGCCACGCAATGTTAAAATTGATCTGCAGAGGTTTCCTGGGGCACATGAGCTGCCTTTAGAAACTTAATCAAAGCTTGAGCGTGCGCTTCTGAGCAAAGCAACAGTGCCAGCATGAAGATCTTGGAGGGGGTTTGCCCCAACTGTTCCACCATATCGTAATCACTTCTCTTGATTATCCTCAAAATCTCGTCCATTTATTTCTTGGAGGCTTCCGGGATTACCAAGGGCTGAGCCCTCGTCCTGACGGGCTCATCTTGTATTCCTTTTCCTTTATCGGCAATGGTAGGAGAGACAGCACTAGGAACGAAAATTTCTTCAGTCAAAGGAGTTCTAGAGGAGAGTTTTACTGGTGCAGGGAGGACTTCTTTAGCTGATGAGGGTCCAAAGACTGCTCTTGGAGGGGCAATCTCTGGAGAAAATATTCTCCCGCTCCTGGTGATTTTGCTGGTGCCCGCAATGTTACTAATGCTGGCTTCTTTATCATCTGAATTTTCTTCAATTACCTCGATTTGCTTGATACCATGGTAGTAGATGTCACCACCATAGTTCCAAGGTATCGACTTCTCAGAAACATAGGGGACAGGACCCGACATTGTTATCTTCAAATGTATAGACTTTGCAGCTGGTGTAATCTTAACTGGCTTTTTGACGGCCTCAGAAAGATTGGCGTGAATGGTTATGATTGAGACATTTTCAACTTGAACTGGAACAACTGAAACTTTTTCGAACAAAATTTGTCGGCTATCCATGAGGCCTTGGATGCCTTTCTTTAATAGCGGACAATCAAACGGCAGAGAGTGGCAACAGTAGCAGTCTTCTTTACATCCCGGGAAGATCCCGGCCCTTAACAAATTCAACTTAATGGTTAGCAGTGCAGTAGTCAGATCACTAACGTCAGCAACATATAGATCCTCTTCAATGGCATTGACATTCCGACCGTGCTTCGGCATAGGTGCAGATATCACATTGGGTTTTTCCGGAGCGTCAAACTCTACCTCCTTAGCTTCTATCAGGTCCTGGATCTTATGATTGAGTGCCCAACAATCATTGGTGTCGTGTCCAACACTGTCTGAATGATAGGCGCACTTAGCATTGGCATGATAATGCGGAGAGGATGTATTTACATTCTTTGGTGCCTCCTTGATAGTGGCAAGATTCAACTTCAATAGATGGGGAAGCACCTGCGCTGGAGTCATATTAATACGGGTGAACTGCCGTTGTGGCCTTTCCACCCGTTGCTGATTTGGTCTGGATTGGTTGTAGCGAGGCTGCTCACTTGGAGTGTTTTGAATCATTACGGCCCCCACAGTCGGCCGACGCTCCATCTTCCCTGCTCTTCTCTGAGAATATACCATAGTTGTCTCTTTCTTAAAAGGCTTCTTCTCAACACTCACAGCAACACCCTTCTGAATCTTTCCTGACTTGATGCCAGCTTCTATTCTCTCGCCTGTTAAGATCAAATCGGTAAACCCCGCGGAGGAGTTACCAATTAGATGATTGAAAAATGGCCCAGATAGGGTCCCAAGAAACATATCAACAAGCTCACGATCGGTTAAAGGAGGCTGCACCCTGCCAGCCAAATCCCTCCATTTTTGTGCATATTCCTTGAATCCCTCACTTGTTCCTAGTGACATACCCTGAAGTTGGGTACGGGTAGGAGCAAGATCAGAATTATACTGGTATTGTTTATAGAAAGCAGTGGCCAAATCTTCCCAATTTCTGACACTGGTTCCTTCTAACTGATAAAACCATTCCAACTGAGCTCCCGACAGGCTGTCTTGAAAGAAATGAATCCAGAGATTTTTATCTGCTGTATAGGGTTGAATTTTTCTCACATAGGACCTGAGATGCATTTTGGGGCAGGACAGCCCGTCATACCTTACAAATACTGGCACCTTGAATTTTGGGGTAATTACAATTCCGGCAACCAAGCCCATGTCTTCAAAATCCAGACCCGGTACCCTTTGCAATTCCATGGCAGCCAATCTGTCTTCCAAACCCTTGTATTTGTCATCAGCTGGAGGATACTGCTGGTCAGAATAGTCTTCATCCTCTTCAACCTCTTCCTCCTCTGCATCAGACTCGGAAGGCACCGCAACCCGATCTCTTTTACTAGTCCCTTCATCAGAAGTAGGAGGAAATTCAAGCACCCTCCGAGCTTCTCTGTCAAATCTTCTCCCCAAAGTAGCCACTCCGACCCTCTTTTTCTTCTTCACTGGGTCCTTGTTCTCCAGATGAGCCTTGATATCCTCTTGACTCTTGACCAAGGTCATCAAGAGTTGCTGGAACTGTGCATTCTGGGCTTGTAGGTCTTTGACTGTTTGCTCGAGATCCATCCTACTGAAATAAACAGCAGATAGATAAGGAAACCTGGAGTGAGACCTGCTTATGCACATGATGAATGGTATGCTGATGTATGCAATGCATTCAAGGATTTAGGACATTCAAAGTTTTTTCAGACAAAGAAGAACGCACGTCATATTAATAAGAAGAAATCTGTTAGTACATAAATGCCCCATGGGCCAAATATTACAACATAAACTTCTCAAGGCAGAAAGACACTGCGCATCCTCTTTGGCGCGATGTAGGTGTTGAGGGCCTCTTGCTCGTGGAGTCGGCGGGTAAGCTCTAGAACCTTCTTTTCACTGGCGTAGTAGCTAGCTTCAAAAGTGTTCCGTTCCTCCTTGAGCTGAATCCAACTTTTCTGCATTTCTTCCCACGATGTAGGCATATCTGGATGCAAGATGGTGTAGGGAACCTCTCCTTCATTGACGGGCTCTTTAATCACTGGGAGTACATGAGGATAAGGCATCATTAGACTTTGGGCTCGGGCTCGTACCCACTTGAGATAGGGCTCAAGAGGGATGGAGTTCTTGTGTCCCAGAGTCTTGCTATCAACCTTGTTGAGTCTTCCCCAAGCTCTGATGAATCTTTGGCGAAGTCCTTGCGCATCGTTGTCGAAGTCAAAAACTAAGCTAGGAATCAACATGTCATGAGGGCCATCCCTCCGTGCATATCCAAATTGTCTCAAAGCTAGGCAAGGGTTGTAGGTGATACCTCCCCTGATTCCAAGTAAAGGAACATTAGGAAACTCCCCGCAACGATCGACGATGATGACATTTTCTCTGGACCGAGAACACCAATGCACATCAGAATGAGTAAGAGTCATCAATCGTTGGGACCACCTTGTACCTTGGTCATTCTTCAAGACAGATTGTGGAAGGTGCGAAATAAACCACCTTGCGAGGATAGGAGTACAGCACATGAGAACACCCCTCTTTCTCATTGTTCGTGTGTAAAATGAGTGAAGGATGTCCCCAAGCAATGTTGGTATTGGATTTCTGGACAAGAAGATTTTGACAGCGTTGACATCTACCAATTGGTCAGGATTTGGGAACAAGACCAACCCATAGATAAGGAGTGCCATAATCTCTTCAAAAGCTTGTAGGTCCAATGAGTTCCAACATTCTTGTGCCTTCTCAAACAAGAATTTTGCTAAGAATCCTTTGACGCCGCTTCTGGTTTCCCAATGCCCCTTGATTTCAGATGGTTGTAGATGTAGTGCTCGAGCAACATCTTCAGGCTTTGGTTCCTTCTCCGTACCGTTGAAGGGTAGTTGATTAAGGATAGGGATTCTTAGGAGTTGAGAAAACTCCTCCAAAGTGGGAACCAACTGATAATCAGGGAAAGTGAAGCAGTGGTGAAGAGGGTCAAAGAACTGGAATAGCACTTTAATCATGTCTTCTTCAATGTTGGTGTTGACTAGGCTGAGCAGTCTACCATGTCTTTCACTGAAGGATGAATTTTTCGGAATTCTTGAGGTGAGCTCCTTGAGTTGGGGGGAGATTCTCACAAGGTTGACTTGAATGGTATTTCGGCGAGGCATTTCCATGACCTACAAAACAAGAACAATGATGAAGATCCCAACCCTTGAAATGGTTAGTAAATGCATATGATGCTTTATGATGTTTATGATGTATGCACAAGACATATGTACAAGCAAATCACACCAAACCCTAGTTTCAGGCTTGCATGGGGTTTCATAGGTAAGTACCCTCTTGAGTGTAGTTGGCTTAAAAACTTGTCCTATAAATAGTAACCGGGTTCTAAGGAGCTCAATATCACTGGATCGTTTTCATTGTTCATTGTTTTAGTTTAGCCACTTAACTAGCGACCAAAATATTCCAAGAAAACAACCCTCAATGAGTGTAGTATCGAGTATCTACCAACTTCGGACTGCACCAAAGCCGGTCATCTCACTACCCCTAATAAAAGGCCAAGATGGTCAAGTAAGGTTCTAGGTCATTAGTGCTTAGTGACATCACTCAGCGACCCCGTACTCTCCTTGATTGAACTCAAGGGTTACCGGTACTCACAAATATGTCGCACTAATATAGCTATCGCTTAGACCGTGTCGGTATACCCCGCACAGTTTCCACAACGTATTGCTATCTATGAATGTTTCCTAAAATCCGGGTGGAGGATTGTAAACCCAAACAATAGAGCCAAAGTATAAAGCAAGCAAATCAAACAATTTGTCATGCAAGAGGGTGATCTAAGCCCTAAGGTTACTCCACTTTAAATATCTTCCCCAGCAGAGTCGCCAGTTCTGTGATACGGTGGAGGAACTGACTATGGTTTTGCGTTTGTTTTCGCAAATGTTTCGATTGAGCAAGAGTCGCCACCGACTTTTTATTTTATCCTAAGGAAAGGTTTAAAAAGCACAACAAAAACCTTTGAGATTTTTCTTGGGTTCGGGGAGTAGATTATAGAAGGGGAAGGTATTAGCACCCCTTCTATCCATGGTTATCCATGGGCTCTTAGGTACTTGCTTAGATCAATCTTGCCTTATTTTTCAATTGTTTGAAATGGTGCTTTGTGTATGGTTTTGAAAATATTTTGAAAAGATGCCTTGTGCTAGGCTAACCTTGTAACAATTCTTTACTCGAATGTTTTACAAAAGGTGTTTTATCTTTTAAAAAGATGTTTCAAGGGTTTGAAAAGTTGATTTTTGCAAGTGCTTGTGAAGTGGGTTTTGAAATTAGGCAAGTGTTTTCTTTGCAAATTGACAAGTACTTAAGAGTTTATCTACCTTAAAATTTTCTCAAAGATTTTTGTTATGTTTTAAGCCTTTTGACAATTTTGTTCCACCATTGTATTTGGTGGACAATCTTATCTTAGGAGATGAAAGGGACGGGCGCGGGTCATCGTTTGGACCATAATTGCAATAGTGTTAAAGGTCTTTGGGCAATTTTCTTTAAGGGACTCGATCATTTGTTTTTGTTTGTTTTGAAAAGTTTTATCGAGGGACTATGATCATTCAATTTGTATTGTTTTGCCCAAAGAAGTTCAACATGCAATATGGCCCATTTTTGAAAGGCAACAAAGTGGAATACCCTAGGGGGTGCAAGTGTGAGATGTGTTGTTTATTTTCATGCTCATTCATCTTGTATTAGGTCAAACTATTTTTTATCGTTTTTCGCATGCAAACCCTAATTCTAACATGGCATAATTAGAAAGCGTATAAAGTGCGAAATTTAAATTCCTACGCTATTACAACATAATAATATAGGGAGGGGGGTACAAATTTACAAATGGGGGATATTTAGACAAGAATTTAAATCTAAATTATTACATCATTTTTGAATATTTGCAAGGTAATTAGATTGCATAATTAAATAGAAATTAAATAAATATGCAAAATGCAAAAGAAAGTTTTATATATGTATGAAAAAAAAGTATGGTTTATGTAAAATAAAAATAAGAAAAATAAAAAGGTATTATTTTTGAGTATTTTCAACTTTTAGGGCAAAAACCCTAATTTTAATCAAAATGTATATTAATTAATTGATTCATATAATATTTATTATTTACATACAAAAATAAAATAAAATATAGTATATTTGTAAAAAGGCATTTTTTAGTATTAAATATTAAAAAATAAAATATGTACATTATTTGATATTTTATTCTAAGTATATTAATAAATATGTATTTATATTCCCATTATTTTTAATATGTATTATGGATAAATAATAATAATATTTAACATTTTTAGAAAATAGTATTTTTTATATAAAATATTTTCAGAGGGTAATATAAAATAAAAATAAAAATAGAAGTGTTTTTTACATATTTTATCTATTTATTCTAAATAATAATATATATACATATATGTATAAATCAAAAGAAAATCAAATAAATACCAAATAAAAATAAAAAAATGATGAGAAAAATATTTTCAAAATTTTAATATGCTGAGAAAAAATAAACAAGTCAAACAAAAAAAGAAAAAGTCAAAAAGAATTAAAAATGAGGCAAATGGGCTCAGGGGGTGTAATAGCAAAATCAGGGTGCAAAAAGAAATAACAACAAGCCCAGCCCAGGAAGCTGTTATCTTCAACCTTCAGACAACCAAATTCAAAAAAACGCGCGCCTGCTTCTCAAGTTCCTAACTCCTGATCCTTTGATTTTTTGAACAAACTTCCAACACAAAAGATGTTAAGCATGAAACCACGATTCCAAATATGTAAAGAACATCTCCTAACTCTCAAAAATGAGAGAGAATTTTAGTGATCCCAAATCTTAACCTAAGTTTTCTGTCATTTTCAAACTCCAAATTCTCTCTACTCAGGCAAAAGAAATGAAAAGTAAAGATATGTACATGCTCAGGGCTATGAGTAGAACCTTGCTTCTTCACAAACTTAAGACTAAAGATGCATAATAAGAGAGATACGAGTTCAAAATTTTACCTATTCAGTTGAACTTCTATCTGGAGAATGAGGAACTTTCAGTGCAAGGTGATGATTGGAAAAGCTTCCTTGAGGCCCAGGGATGCTATTCCAATGTTTACTTTGTCTTGAAAGCTTCTGAATCAAGCTATGGAACTTCAACTGCAAAAGGAAAAAATGAAAATGGTGGAAGCTGTTAGAGGGATTACAGGTCAGGTTTTAGGTCATGGTTAGCTTGCATACGTGCTAGGGAATGTGTATGGATTGATTTTGGTAAGAATGCTCGAGGGAAATGGGAGTTGGCACTCAAACTGCAGAGGCAACTCTGTTTTTGCAGTTTGAGGATGATTCTGAGATGGAGGGTGTTTGAGAGGCAAATGGCTCGTGTCACAGCTTGGTTATGTTGTCTTGAGTGTGTTTGATAAGTTTTTTCTTGTGTGCTTCTGCTGAGATGAGAGTTCTTGTGAGATATGGAACTTTTCTTCACACTTAAGCAACAAAATGCCACTTGATGTTCTAGGCATGTAGGGGGCCTCCTAATGTGCTGCATAATCTTCTCTTGATCAGAGCAATTTGTCCATAATCTTGTGCCAAAAGGATTTAGCTTGTACTTGTTGGATTTCTAAATTGACATAAAGTGAACTTTTACCAAAATGGCTAATTCACTTTATCTAAAAATGGATCAATCTTGTGTACAATGCTTGAACTCATGGAACAACACTTTGGCACAATGAACAAGCATTAAATTATGGAGTGTAACTTGGTTTAAGGACCTGTAATCTAGCCTAAAGCATGCTGAGTTCAAATTTGCAAAGTTATGGACATGGAACTTGGTCATGAACAAAGTGGTTTTTTGCTATATTGTGAAATTCGATTCTCTCTAACCATGAGGTTGTTTGAGAAGTTCTTGGACATTTTGGAAAGCTTGGAATGTGTACTACAATCCATCTTTGAAATGCAAATTGAAATTCCAAGTGTAAGGGTATGAAAAATGGCCTTGAAGTGGGGTAGAAAACCTTGTCAAAATAGGTTAAAATTCTACTAAGTTAAAAATGGTTTAGTGCCTTTATTCAAAAAATTGTAACTTGAGATACAAGCTTCAAATGAGAAAACTTTGTGAATCAAAGTTGTAGATTATGCAACAAGCTACAACTTTCATGTTTTGACTTTTGTTTGAATCCAAATGGATCTTGGTGAAAAGGTGGGGCAAAGTTGGGGAAAAAATTAGGGTTTTTCATAACTTAGAAAAATTCTAAGTTATGAAAAATTCCATTTTCTAACCCTAACTTGCAATTTGTGATTTCTTGGTGAACAAGTTTCATGATTTGGCATATTTTGATGAAAAATGAATCTTGACTCTTGATTTTGACCAAAAAGTCAAAGTTTGACTTTTCAGTATACAGACAAAACTGATCAATTGACTGGGAAATTCAACTGTCAATCTTGTGTGCTTGGGATCTTTTGAACTTGTTGAGCATGTCAAGATAATTCCATGGGGTCCTTGAGTCCATATGTGAGCTTGGTTTGCCATTGGCTAGGTCAAACAGTCAAAAATTGCCTCTGTACAGTCAAAACCCTAAAAATGACCATTTTGCCCTTTTAGTGATCTGATCAAATTTCTTGTGGAATTGTGATCCAAACTTGATCAAATGGTTCATATGAGTTCATAATGTTGATGTGGATCAAATTTCATGAGATTTGACTGTCAATTGGCCACAGTTGACTTTTTTCCCAATACAGTTGATTTCTAGGTCAACTGTCCAATTGACTGGGCAAAATTTGGAATCAGGACTTGAAACTTGGTATGGATAAACTTAGGAGGTCAATATGAAGCAAGAAAGTCATCTTGGGAACTTTAGGTCAAAACATCTTTGTGCAAACACAAACCCTAATTTGGGGTTAGCAGTGCAAGGAGGAGTCTTGAGCAGATGAAACCCTAACTGGATCTTGAGCTTCAAGAGCTTTGTGAGGAGAAATCAATGAGAAATGGGAGGGCAAATTTTGGGGTACAACAGCTGTGATCTTGAGGCTGAAGAGGTAACTGAAAAACCTTGGTATCATGAAGTGAAGAGGTACTTGGAAGCTCAAGAATACCCCGAGGGTGCATCTGTCAATGACAAGAAGTTTCTGAGAAGGTTCGCTGCAAAGTTCTTCCTCAGCAATGGCATTCTATACAAGCGAAACCATGATTCAACTTTACTGCATTGTGTGGATAAGACTGAAGCAGAAAGGATCATGGCAGAGCTGCATGAAGGTACCTTCGGAACCCATTCCAGTGGACACACCATGGCAAAGAAAATCCTTCGGGAAGGATATTTCTGGTCCTTAAT
The DNA here is from genome assembly GCA_948472305.1 of Vicia faba. Classification (NCBI taxonomy): domain Eukaryota; kingdom Viridiplantae; phylum Streptophyta; class Magnoliopsida; order Fabales; family Fabaceae; genus Vicia; species Vicia faba. Next base: position 987,372,733 of record OX451738.1, read on the forward strand.
GGAAGTCGACTGTTACCAACATTCTCGGACATGTCATAAGTGCCAGATCTATGCTGATAAGGTGCACATTCCTCCGGTTCCTCTGAATGTTTTGACAGCACCCTGGCCTTTCGCAATGTGGGGCATTGATATGATCGGCGAGATCAGACCTACGGCATCCAACGGGCATCGCTTCATCCTGGTGGCGATTGATTACTTTACAAAGTGGGTTGAAGCAGCTTCCCACGCTACAGTAACCAAGAACGCCGTGGCGTGGTTCATTCGACACAACCTGATTTGTCGATACGGCGTCCCGGAAATGATCATTACGGACAATGGTACCAATCTTAATAACAAGATGATCACTGAGCTCTGCGAGCAATTCAAGTCACAACACCACAACTCTTCTCCTTATCGGTCGAAGATGAATGGGGCTGTAGAAGCAGCTAATAAGAATATCAAAAAGATTGTGCAGAAGATGACTGTGACCTATAAAGATTGGCACGAGATGTTATCGTTTGCTCTTCACGGGTACCGTACCTCAGCAAGAACATCAACATGGGTAACTCCCTTTTCCTTGGTCTATGGAATGGAGGCAGTCTTGCCGATTGAAGTCCAGATACCCTCTCTCCGGATAATGAAATATGCAGGCTTGAGCGAAGATGACTGGATCCAGACTCGACTTGATCAGTTAAACCTAATTGACGAAAAGAGACTCAGTGCTATTTATCATGGTCAAACGTATCAAAAACGGATGATCAGGGCATTTAACAAGAAAGTCAGACCATAAGAGTATCAAGTTGGGGACCTGGTAATCAAGCGCATCATTCTTCCTCAAAGTGATCCCAGGGGCAAATGGACCCCTACATATGAAGGGCCATTTATGGTTAAACATATCTTCTCAGGAGGAGCTATGATTCTAACCACCATGGATGGTGACGACCTTCCGCACCCCGCCAATGCAGACATAGTAAAAAGATACTACGCATTAATAAAAGACCCGCTAGGTTGACACACCTAGGCAAAAATAAGGGCTTCCCGGCGAACCAAAAAGGTTCGGGAAAAAATAAGGGATGAAATGAAAAATCTGTACACCCGGCAAGTCGAAAACCTGAAAAGGCGGCTTGGGCAAAAAATGGGTATCCCGGTGGACTGAAAACCCGAAAAGGCGGTCCAGGCAAAAGTTAGGGATTAAAGCGTAATACTATGCCTCATTGAATCACTTTGCATCCAGAATTCGGCATCAACTATCAGGCTCAGATGATATAGATCAGTCAGCTTCATCTTCAGCTAAGCAGCCAAGTGATGAGACGCTTGAAGATATAAAGGCGATAGCAGAGTTGGAACCCAGTGGGATTATCTTTTTCACATAGCTATTTTGTCCCCCTTTTCACAAAATTGTAAACTCTATGTTGTTCGGCGGCGTTCTCTTACTAGGACGTCAGCCTCTTGTACATAAACGCCTATTTACAGGCAAATTCAAAAAATCAATACAAATTCACTTTTCAGATAAATTGCCAATTATTTTCCTTTTTCTGTTTTGTTTTGCAAAGAACGTCCAATGTTCATTTTTGATATATGCATTTGATGCTAATTTCTAACTCATAAATATTTGCATGCGAAACAAAGGACTAATTACAGGTGACATCAGAAACAGGGGCAATAATGAGTTGTCTAAGCGATCTAGTTGCTTTGTTCACCAAAGTACCAAGGTAAGTTCGGCTGAAGAATGTAACCCAGATACCTTCACTCCCCGCCGAGTAAGATAAGATGCAACAATACTCTCCCCCGAGCAAAGAAGGCACAATATCTCCAGCAAGTCAGCGATACTCTCCCCAAGCAGAGTTAGCCTACTGTCAGCCTTAAAGAAGTTGGGTATCCCCAGAAAATCTCAATATTCCCCAGCGGAGTATACAGATGTTCCTAAGCAAGCATCCCCAGAAGTCTTAGTATAAGATTGTTCCCCGACAGAATACAGACATCCAGGGGAGCCACTTCCCAATGCAGTCCAAAAGTTCCCCAGGAGAGTTGAATCAATCTCCCCAGTAGGAAGCTTATCCCCAGTAGATTCTGGAAGCTTATCACCTGCAGGGTACGAACGCCTCTCCCCGGCTTTATTCAAAGGTCATTCCTCACCAGAGCTTATAACTGGGTTATCCTCAGCTAATTACCACGGAAAGATCGTCCTCGGCGAAGTTCTTCCTATCCCCCAGCGAAGTTCATCAAATCTTCCAACAGAGCTTATCAACGGAATCCCCAGCGGAGTTATCATCAAAACCTCAGCGAAGTATCTCTTCCCACAGAGTATTTCCCCGCAGAATAATCTCTTCAATAAAGTTTATTCCTCAACAGAGTCATCTTCCCCTACCGGTTTATTCTCGCAACCGTCATCCCCAGCGGAAACGAAGAACTCTACTCTTCAAACATCAGCCCAGGATTCCACAATTTCCCGGCATTCGTCAAGGATTTATTTTCCTAGACGAAAATATATCCATAAACATCACATTATCATACACCACGACGCATGCATATACGCACCATAAGCATACAATCTCATTTATTCTTGAGAACATCATGACACCATGCGTTTCATACATCATGACATTGCATATAACTAATGTTTTGCCTTTTCAGGAAAAAGGTCAATACAAAGATGATTACTATCAACTGTCGCAATTCCGGATTCGATACCTGTATCTAGCCAGGGCATATCTGTGAGCGATTACTTGTGGATTCAACACCTGTATCCAGCCAGGGCATATCTGCATAAAGAAATTCCAGATTCGATTCCTGTATCCAGCTAGGGCACGTCTGAAGAGTTTGAAGATTCGATTCCTGTATCCAGCCAGGGCATATCTGTTGACGACTAATTCCAGATTCGATTCCTGTATCTAGCCAGGGCATGTCTGAAGAGTTTGAAGATTCGATTCCTGTATCCAGCCAGGGCATATCTGTTGACGACTAATTCCGGACTCGATTCCTGTATCTAGCCAGGGCATGTCTGAAGAGTTTGAAGATTCGATTCCTGTATCCAGCCAGGGCATATCTGTTGACGACTAATTCCGGACTCGATTCCTGTATCTAGCCAGGGAACGTCTGAAGAGTTTGAAGATTCGATTCCTGTATCCAACCAGGGCATATCTGTTGACGACTAATTCCAGATTCGATTCCTGTATCCAGCCAGGGCATATCTGTTGACGACTAATTCCAGATTCGATTTCTGTATCCAGCCAGGGCACGTCTGAAGAGTTTGAAGATTCAATTCCTGTATCCAGCCAGGGCATATCTGTTGACGACTAATTCCGGACTCGATTCCTGTATCTATCCAGGGCATGTCTGAAGAGTTTGAAGATTCGATTCCTGTATCCAGCCAGGGCATATCTATTGACGACTAATTCCGGACTCGATTCCTGTATCTAGCCAGGGCACGTCTGAAGAGTTTGAAGATTCGATTCCTGTATCCAGCCAGGGCATATCTGTTGACGACTAATTCCAGATTCGATTCTTGTATCTAGCCAGGGCACATCTGTGAGTAACTGATTGTAGACTCGATACCTGTATCCAGCCAGGGCATATCTACATGAAGAGTTTAGAGATTCAATACCTGTATCCATCCAGGGCATATCTACATAAAGAGTTTGAAGATCAACCCCTGTAACAGACCAGGTAATTATCTTTCTTTCTCAGGTACGCAAGTTCTCGCTAAGGAATCTCTTACGCGATCGACACCTAGATGGCATCTATAAGCCCATCCACATACCAACAGTCTCCAAATGGCATCTATAAGCCCATTCCCGACAAGGCTCTGTCACAACTCCAAATGGCATCTATAAGCCCATCCTCCTATCCATCATCTCTCCCAAATGGCATCTGTAAGCCCATTCCCGCCATCACGCTGCTGATACTCCACTATGTGAGTGCAAATTTCTGGGCACTTTAGTGTTCGATCATCTTCCACCTTCGGATCACGAAAGGCACGCAAGCCAATCTACATCCTCGGGTCTAAGAAGATTGAATAGGGGCAACTGTTGTACCCCAAAATTTGCCCTCCCATATTCTTCAAGATTTGTCAAGATCAACCTCCAAATGGTTCAAAATCTCTCAAGGGTTGCACAGTCCAATTGCCTCTTGACACAGTCAAAATTAGGGTTTTTGTTCTTGCAAGGAAGTTGAGGTTTTCAAGGGTCCAATCAAGTCCCATATGCCTATATACATTGTCAAGCATCTACATGTCAAATTTCAAGGCTCACAGGGTCAAATTGCACAGTCAAAAGTCTTAATTGCTTCACAATCAACTGCAGGGGTAAAATGGTCATTTGACAGTCAAAAATCAATTTTTTTGGTCAACATCTTATTTTGAAGCCACAATCATCATTTGATCAAGTATTGATCATGCTTCCACAAGCATGGCTCAAAAATCATCAAGATGCAAAAAGTTGCTATTTTTGGACAGTTGAAAAGTCAACTGCAAATTGACCAGGGCATAACTTTTTCATGGTTCATCATGAAAATCCCATCCAATGCTCATTGTGAAGGGGATGACATTTCCTACAACTCATCTTCACACTCCAAGTCCAAGAAATGCTCTCATAAAAAGTTATCAATTTCTACATTATAGGTCATTTTCAAAAGTCAACAAAAAGGCACTTTAAGTCAAAGACCATAACTTGAGATTGGTGAATCAAAATGACATGGGACCAAAGGCATTGGTTAGAGGACTTCAATAACTTTCCAAAATGTCCAAGAACATGTTCATAGCTTCAAAATTGAGCAAGATATGCATTGGAGAAGTTGGGAAATTTTTGGGAACTTTCAAAAGTCAACTTTGCCTAAAACACTTCATTTTTGCTAATGGGCCTCAAGTTCCTTCTTGAATCTTTGCCCAAGGCTTATGCACGACCCATTAAGATTAATTAGAATTATTTTCTTATTTTTATTAATTATTTGGATTTTTAATTAATTAATAATTCATTTAATTAATTTAATTATAGGAAAATATCAAAACATGGTTTTCAAATCTTTTTATGAGGCAAATGAGATCAGGGCAAGCTGGTAATTCGTGTACACATCAAGGATATCCAAATCTCCATGATTGGCAATGTTTTATCAAAGAAAAAGGTTGAAAAAGATTTGATTGGCAATCACATAATGAAACTTGAATACAATGGATTTTTGGGCCTAAAGTTGACCTAATTCTCTTCACATACAAATGCTGAACCTAACCCTAAAGAAAAGCACGGACAAGCTGCTGTGAAACAAGAGAACAAAATTCCAAAAGTTCAAGAAATATTTGAAAATTGAATTCTCACTTGCAGGATAATTCACCCCCTTTTCTTGATTCAATCATGTTGCTGACATTCCCAGGAGTCTATTGCAAACAAGAACGAACTCTAACACTCAAGGAAACGGCCAAACAGAACCACGATTTGAAAAAACTTTTCCACAATCGAAATTCAATTTTTATGCCTCAATAACATGTTTTGATTATTGATTTGCATTGCTAATGTCATTCTAAAGCTTTTGGTATAGATTAATTGCATTGAAACGTCTTGAATCAGAATCCACCATTGAAGAATTTTAGGGTTTCGAAGCTTGGAATTTAGGGCTTTCCACATACAGAAAAATTGGACATTGAAACGTGCACGGTTGAATTCGTCAAGGCTAGACGAATTCAACCCAACCATCGCGCCTTTTTTATATTATCTATAGCTCTAATCGCTATTTTTCTCTTTTCCAGTTTGTGGGGGTTTAAAACCCCCGCTATTTGATTATTTTTGTTACAGGCCAGATGAAGAAGATGATACGTGGAAGCATGTGACTGGGACATTCAAACTTAGCGCGCATTATTTTTGTTTTGCATCATAATATCTGTTTCTTGTACATAATATTCGTTATCCATTTGTTTAACAAACGCGCATCATAGTTCAACTGGAAAAGGCACTGAAGCGAGGAGCACTGGGACCTGGGTTCGATTCCCAGGTCCCCCATATAATTGTTAACCTTTTTTCTAATGCTTTCCAATGCAGCGCCTGTCCAATATTCCACCATGAACCTCACTCATCCAGCGTGCCATGTGTCCCAATCAGCCATCCAAAGGCCATGGGAAGAGGAGTACCATGTTCCAGGTCAAGCGTGCTCTGGGCAATCAAAGAAAGTCAACGTGGCTTTTTGTGTTAATGGGCCAGATTCAACAAAAAAACCTCCATTGGGCCAACAAACCCCCCTGGTTCACTATTTTTCTATTTATTTGTTTTCTTTCTCTTTTTAATTCTTTTTACTTATTATTATTATTATTATTATTAATTATTATTAACTAATAAACTAATTTTTTATAATAAATTCAGAAATCAAAAATTGTATATATATTTTATTATTTTTACTATTAACTATTATTTTTGTAAATAAATATTAACAATTAACTTAGTTTAATTTAGGCCTAATTTTCACCTTTTTTCATAAATAATTAAAATAAACTTAGAACTAGGGTTTTTCTTAACTTTTAATTTTAATTCCTTTTTATTTTCATTAAAGATATAAAAAAAAAATATTAAAAAACATAAAAAACTTTTTTTCTTTAATTAGTTAATTAATTAGTAAACTAGGGTTAATTTTAATTAAATGCAAAGGACCTAAAAACTCATATTTTCTCAAAAGGCTCAAAAACCCTAAGACGTTCCAATTTAAGTTTCTTTCCGTATTATTTTTATTTGGATTACTTATGTAACTGCTCAATGGATGTAATAGTAATTAGGATTTACCGCTTTCTTTTATTTCCTCACTTTATCAAAACGGGTCTTTGTTTTTTGGCGATGTATAGACCCGCGCCTTGTAATAGCGTAGCTTTACATTCCCGCACTTTAATTTTCCGCACTCCTAACTGTTAATATGCATGAAAGACTGAATGACAAATTAAAAACAACTCGTAGCTCACAATTGCATGATCAAAGATAAACATAAACTGAATTGAACACACAAGCACATGCCACTTCTAAGGTATGCCTCACTCGTTGCCTCGAACGTGGTCGTCAAGTATATGGTGTTTTAGAGGTCGCCCTCCTGTCTAAAGGTCCAGTCTCCTCGAAACGGTTGCCTCGGATAAAAAGGATCTAGGACATTAGGGTTACTTCTAAGGTGTCCTACTATTACTTTGGTGACCACACTGTCCCTATAATCGAATTGACCCGAACACCTCCAATGGTGGTGCTACTTACCTCTCAATGGTGGGATGGCACTATCTTAAGGACTCTTACACAACCTAATTCCTTAGGGTAGGTAGATGACTCGTGGGTACTTGCTCTCTTCAAAAACAAACCAAACATCTTTTCACACTGTCACTTTCAAAAGTTTTCAAAACAAATTTTTCATACACTCTTGAGGACAGATACAAGAGTCACTTAGAAATCTTTCAAAAACGAAACTTTTTTCAAACCCACTCATATTGGAAAAGCAAACATCTTTTGAAAACATAAGAGCAAGTACCTAAGAGCCTGTGGATAACCACAGATAGAAAGGGTGCTAACACCTTCCCTTTCTATAAATCTACCTCCCGAACCGAGAGACATTCTCAATAAGGAATTTTGATGTGCTTTTGTCCTTTCCATGTTGGAGAACATAAAAGACGATGGCGACTCTTGCTTACCGCGACATACGCGATCCAGCTTTAAACAATCAGTTCTATTTCCACTGATCACAGATGTGTAATGTTTTTATGATGTTCTCTAATTGGGGAAAATAAATCCCAGACTGCTGCTGGAGAATATAAAGAGTTTCGCTCGCTGAGGATAACGACCGAAGATGATTTGAGAATACATTGGAAGGAGAATAACTCTGCTGGAGAATGAACTGGTGAAAGACTGACTTTGTGGGGAAGAGATACTCTGTCAGAAAATCCGCTGATTTGGGGAAATAACCTCGGCTGTGGATGAATTACCATTGTTGGCGGTGATGACAAACTCTGTCGGGGATAAAATTTCTGTTTGTGGAAGAAATAAACGCCACTGGGGATAATCTTCTAGTGTTGGTGATAGATGAACTCTGCTTGGGGATAATTAACACCATTGTTTTTTAGATACCTCCTACTCTGCGGGGAGTGTATGCATTTTTAGTCCTATTCTTCAGCTGGGTCTATCCCTGTACCTGGTGAATAGAGCAACTGTAAGGTTTGTACATTTCCTGTTTGCCCCTATTTCTGGAATTACGAGTAATCGTATTTTGTTTCGCATGTAAATATTTATGTGCAATAGTTATTCTCAAATGCATATATAAAAAATGAATCATTGGACGTTCTTGCAAAACAAAACAGAAAAAGAAAAACAATTTTGAAATTTATTGTAAAATGAATTGTATTGATTTCTGAAGTTGGCCTGTAATAGGCGTTTTTGTACAAGAGGCTGACGTTCTAGTAAGAGAATGCCGCCAAAAGATAGAAATTGTACAATTTGTGAAAAACAAAGAAAAACAACTATATGAACAATCCCACTGGGTTCCAACTCTGCTATTGCCTTTTTATTTTCGAGCGTCTCATCACTTTGCTACTTGGTTGAAGGTATATCAGATTGATTGGCGCCGTCCGAGCTTGATAGTCGATACCGAAGTCTGGTTGCAAGATGATCCAATGAGACATAGTGTTACGCTTTGATCCCTAATTTTTGCCTGGACCGCCCTTTCGGGTTTTCAGTTCACCGGGATACCCTTTTTTGCCCAAGCCGCCTTTTAGGTTTTTGACTTGCCGGGTGTACAGTTTTTTTCATTTTCATCCCTTATTTTTTCCCGAATCCTTTTGGTTCGCCGAGAAACCCTTATTTTTGCCTAGGCCAGTCGACCTAGCGGGTCTTTGATTATGCGTAGTATTTTTTAACTATATTTTCATTGACGGGGTGAGGAAGGTCGTCACCATACATGGTGGTTAGAATCATAGCTCCTCCTGAGAAAATGTTCCTAACCACAAATGGCCCTTCGTACGTAGGGGTCCATTTGCCCTTGGGATCACCTTGTGGTAGTATGATGCGTTTGATTACCAGATTCCTGACTTGATACTCTTGTCATCTAACTTTCTTGTTAAATGCCTTGATCATTCGCTTTTGATACGTATGACCATGACAAATAGCATTAAGTCTCTTCTCGTTGATTAGATTCAGCTGATCAAGTCGGGTATGGATCCAATCATCTTCGCTCAAACCTGCATCCTTCATAATCCGGAGAGAGGGTATCTGGACCTCAATGGGTAAGACTGCTTCCATACCATACACCAAAGAGTAGGGTGTTGCCCCTGTTGACGTTCGCGCTTAGGTATGGTACCCATGAAGAGCAAATGGTAACATCTCATGCCAGTCTTTGTAGGTCACCGTCATCTTCTGCACAATCTTCTTGATATTATTATTAGCCGCTTCAACAGCCCCATTCATCTTCGTCTGGTAAGGAGAAGAGTTGTGATGCTGTATCTTGAACTGTTTGCAGAGCTCGGTGATCATCGAATTGTTGAGATTTATACCATTGTCCGTAATAATCCTCTCTGGTACACCGTATCGACAAATCAGATTGTGTCGGATGAATCGCGCCATGACGTTCTTGGTTACTGTAGAAAAGGAAGCTGCCTCAACCCACTTCATAAAATAATCAATTACTACCAGGATGAAACAATGTCCATTCGATGCAGTAGGTCTGATCTCGCCAATCATATCGATGCCCCACATTGTAAAAGGCCAAGGAGCTGTCAAAACATTCATAGGAACTGGAGGTACATGCAGCTTATCAGCGTAGACATGGCACTTATGACAGGTCCGAGAATGCTGATAACAATCGGCTTCCATAGTAGACCAATAACATCCTGCCCGTAGGATCTTCTTTGCCATGGTATGTCCACTGGAATGAGTTTCGAAAGTACCTTCATGTAACTCTGCCATAATCCTTTCTGCCTCGCTCTTATCCATACATCGCAGTAAGGTTGAGTCATGGTTACACTTGTACAGGATATCGTTACTGATGAAGAACTTCGCAGCGAACCTCCTCAAGAACTTCTTATCATTAACAGATGCACCCTCGGGGTACTCTTGAGCCTCAAGATACTTCTTTACTTCGTGAAACCAGGGTTTATTTGCTACCTCTTTAGTCTCAATATCACAGCAATGTGCGGGTTCATCCAGCCTCTCAATGGTAATCTTGGGAGCCTCATTGTCCCACCTGACCTTGAACATAGAAGACATGGTAGCTAGCGCGTCCGCTAACTTATTCTCCTCTCTCGGGAAGTGTTCAAAGTTATCTCCTCGAAGTGTGGGAGCAATGTCAGTACATACTCTTTATAAGGAATAAGATTTGGGTGTTTTGTATCCCACTCGCCTTTAATCTAACTGATCACTAGAGCAGAATCTCCGAATACACTCAAGAACTTAATCCTTAGGTCAATAGCTGCTCGAAGGCCCAGGATGCATGCTTCATACTCCGCCATATTGTTGGTGTAGTTAAAACATAATCGGGCGGTGAACGGAGTATGACAACCTTCAGGAGATATAATCACAGCGCTAATTCCATTACCCAACGCGTTTAAGGCTCCGTCAAAATACATAGACCATCGGGATCCTTCCTCGGGTCCTTCATCCAGTCCAGGTTCTTCACAGTCGGTCACCAACATGATGTTCTCATCCGGGAACTCGAAATTCATGGATTGGTAATCATCCATGGCCTGATGCGCCAAATGATCAGCCAACACACTCCCCTTGATTGCTTTTTGGGTTGTGTATTGGATGTCGTACTCAATTAAGATCATCTGGCATCTTGCTATTCTTTCGGACAAGTCAGGCTTTTCGGAGATATACTTGATTGGATCCATCTTCGATATCAATAGGATAGTGTGAGTCAACATATAATGTCTCAGCCAGCGAGCATCCCATGCCAAAGCGCAACAAGTTTTCTCGAGCAACGAGTATCAGGTCTTGCAATTGGTAAACTTTTTGCTAAGGTAGTAAATAGCGTTCTCTTTTCGGCCAGACTCGTCATGCTGCCCCGGCACGCACCCCATTGAATTATCCAGTACGGTCAAGTATGAGATCAAAGGTCTTCCTTGAGTGCCCAAATTCACTGATTCCACTGGCTCTTCATGAGGCTGTATGGCCCTCTCTTCATGTAGTAACAGTTTAGCAAGTTCCCCAGGCACCTCACAATCATCCTCACCTTCGTCCTTGACTTGGTTGATCGGATTTTCGAAGTCATAACTGGCAGTAGTAGAGTCGTTATCAATGGGATCCAGAGTGGACGTGGATCTGCATTATGATATGTGAGTGTGTGCAAGACAATAGCTGTTTTTTTGATAAAGTGAAAGATAGAAAAGAAAAACAAGGAGCGCAAAATTTTTAATGCAAGAAAACGTCCAATGCTTTATTGATGATATATGAAAATGACAAATAATAAGCCCTCACAAACAAATCCCAGGTGCCTCGGGCAAGGCACCGGGCTGTAAAGTTTCAAACTGTCTGTTATAAATCTCAAAACAAAAGTCTATTACTGTGTAATAAAAGAAACGGGCACGAAGTCCTTCGTCGTCCAGTTGTTTAATCCACCGTTGGTAGTCGGGTAAATCCAGCTGTCGATATCTGACTCTTCCTCATCATCTTCAATTTCATTCACTCCCGGATTACTGATGCGCAGAGGAGGTCTTCCAATCCGTGCGCGTTGAACAACCCTTTGAGCTTATGCAGTAAAGCCCAAACCAAAATTCTCAGTTTTGTGTGCAAACTCCGGGAGTTGTCCCCAATTGGCACACCCACCTTGATTAATAACAGCCCTGGCATCCTTGAGGGAAGCCATCTTCATCGGAGGTTTGTCAACAACAACTTTAGTCGACGCCAAAGTCCGGGGAACCTCTTCAAAATTCTGACACGGGGTTTCGATGAACTCTCCATCCATCTCCACATACCAGAAGGAGTTAAGATGACTCCCCATGTACTCCTCCTCACCTTATACCGTAACAATCTTCCCTTTTACTGAATATTTCAACATTTGATGGAGCGTAGAAGTCACTGCCCCAGCCTTATGAATCCAAGGGCGACCCAACAAGCAAGAATAAGATGGTCGGATATCCATCACATATAAAGTAGATGCAAAAGTCTGAGATCCAACTTTAACAGGGACATCCACCTCCCCGTGCACCATCCTTTCCGACCCATCAAAAGCCCTAACCATAATATTACTCGGCTTCAGAACCAAACCTTCACAGTCCAGATGGTCTAATGCTTTCTTTGGCAAAACATTTAATGAGGACCCAGTATCCACCAGCACGTGGGACAAAGTAGTGCCCCTGCACTCGATTGAGACGTGTAGAGCATCATTGTGATTTCTTCCTTTAGCAGTCAGATCTGCGTCTGAGAAACCCAACCCGTTGTCGGCAGTCGAACTAGGTACACAGTCTTTGAACTGATCGGCGAGGTTTCCTGCGGCACATGCGCAATTTTGAGGAAAGAAATTAAAGCCTTTGCATGGGCTTCGGAACATAATAACAAAGATAGCATGGAGATTTTCGACGGGGTTTGCCCCAGCTGCTCGACTACGTTATAGTCGCTCTTCTTGATAATTTTCAGAATTTCCTCTATTTCCTGCTTAGAGGTTTCTACAATGACCTTCTTAGGCGCCTCCGTTTGGGCAGGCTCACCTGTAACCTCTTTGCCCTGAGTGTCACATGACTCGGCGACAGGGGTGGTAACTGGAGTAAGAATTGGAACAGTAGATGATGTACTGGCAGAGGGAATGGTAACAGGCTTTTGAACAGTCGGAGGGGAAATCTCAAGAGAGAAAAGTCTTCCACTTCTGGTGACCTTGCTAGCCCCGACAATATTGCTGATATCAGTATCATCTTCTTCAATCTTTAAGTCTTGCTTAATCCCATGGTAATATACATCGGCCCCATAGTGTCAAGGGATAGCCTTATCCGAAGTGTATGGGATAGGACCAGGGGCAGTAATGATCAACAGAGTGATTTTTGGAACAGATGTAATCCTAATAGGCTTTCTCGAGGAAGCCTTGGAAGGATTGGCGGAAATGGTTATGATGGCAACATCTTCAACTGGAATTAACGAAATCAAAGTCTTCTCGAACATGATTTCTTTGTTATCCATAAGGCGTTGAACACCTGATTTCAATAAATGGCAACCAGCAGGCAGGAATGAACATAGGTGGCAACCTTCGCCATAGCTTGAAAATAAACCGGACAACAAAAGATTCTTCTTCACTGTTATCAAAGGAGTAGAGATGTCTTCCTCAGAGGTCACAAATAAATCAGTGTCATTATCAGAGACTACAGGACTAGGACCCTTTTCTTCCTCTTGATTCTCTCCTCCTTTGGATGAATGAGACAGATCAGCTTCCTGTTGCAACCTATTCCTAAATCTGTGACCCATATTCAGAAGAACCACCTTCTTCTTCTTCTTCTCCTTCAGGATGAGAGTCTTCAAATCCTCTTGGCCTTTAGCCAAGTTCAAGAACATCTCTTAGAATTGGGCATTTTGTGCCTGAAGAGCTTTGATAGCCTGATCGGTAGGTATTTCAAAAGAAATTTTATGCTGAAATAAACAACGAAGAAGATGAGAAACCTGTAATAGTACCTGTAATGATGTTCATAATAATGGAATGTGTATGGAATGATTTCAAAGACTTTGGGAGATTCAAATTTGTAAACAAAAATAAAACACACTTTATTAGATTAACTTGTAAAATGTTTAACAATTCCTTTAAGGCGTTTACAAAGAAATAACTGAAAAGAAAATCTAAACTAGAAACAATAAAAGATATCAGAAATCCCATGATCGTTTCCCCTTCGTTCTGAAATAATCATTGATTGTCCTCTCATTCTCAAGTTGCCTCGTGAGCTTTAAGATCTCCCTTTCCTGCTCATGATATTTCTCCCGGTAGGTATCCCTTTCTTCCTTCAACTGAATCCATGATCTCTTCAATGCCCCAAGATCAGTAGGCATGTATGGATAAAAGACCGTATAAGGAGCACCCTCTTCATTGGTAGGCTCCACAATCACTGGAAACACAACTTCATCAAGTATCCCTAGCTTCTGGGCTCGAGCTCGGACCCATTGGAGATAAGGTTGCATAGGGAGAGAAGTCTTCGTTCCTAGCTCGTGAGGGTCAGACCTGTTCACCATGCCCCAGACCCGTATAAAACTTCGGTGATGCTCATCAATGCCCCCTTGTAGTCAAAGAAAATATCTGTAAGCAGTAGCTCATGAGGACCGCCTCTCCGAGCGCGACCGAACTGTCGTAGAGCCAAGCAAGGACTGTAGGTTATTCCTCCTCTAATTCCAAGAAACGGGACATTAGGGTATCCCCCATATTGATCAATGACAGCAGTGTCCTCCATAGCCTTAGAACTCCAAAGAATGTCCGTATGGGCAAGGGACATTATCCTGTAAGCCCAACCTAAACCTTCCTCATTCTTCAATACAGACTTGGGGAGGTGCGAAATAAACCACCTCGCTAGCAGCGGCATACAACACATGAGGGTCCCTCTTCTTCGCACAGTACGAGTATATAGGGCATGTAGGATATCACCCAGAAGAGTAGGCACTGGATTGCGGGACAAGAAGATCTTAACCGCATTCACATCTATGAAGGAATCTGGATTCGGGAAAAGAACCAAGTCGTAGATGAGGAGAGCCAAGATGTATTCAAAAGCTTGAAAGTCCAAATTATCCCAGAACAGTTGAGCTTGATCAATCAGAAACTTAGCCAAGAAGCCTTTAACCCCGCTCCGTGTCTCCCAGTTGGATACTACATCAGCCCTTTTTAGATGTAAGGCTGAAGAAATGTCCTCGGGTCTAGGAACCTCTTTCAAACCTGTGAAGGGTGTCTGCTCGAGGATGGATATGCCCAGTAAGTAAGAAAACTCCTCCAAAGTGGGAACTAGCTGATAATCCGGGAAGGTAAAACAATGATGCACCAGATTGAAAAACTGGAAAAGCACGCTCATCATTTGCTCATCCAACTTTGAAGTGACCAAGATAAGGAGCTGACCATGTCTTCTAACAAATGAAGAAGTATCAGGAACTTTTGAGACTAACTCTCTGAGTTGAGCAGGTATTTGCACGAAGTTAACCCGAATGATGTTTCTGCGCATAGAAGCCATAATCTGCAAAACAGAACAAAGATAAATCCCCTCTGTCTTTGAAATGGTTAGCGTAGTGAAGTATGCATGTTATGTTATGATGCATGATGTTATGGTAAGACACACAATAGGTATAGCAAAGAACAAACATGGTAAAGGCAAACAAGTCACACAAGAGCCCTTTAGTTTCAGGCTTGCATGGGGTCTAGGTACTACCCTCTTGAAGTGCAATTGGTTTTTACCTGTCCTAATAATAGTAACCGGGTTCTAGAGGTTCTCAATATCACTGACCATCCTCCATCGGTCATGGTTTCAGCTCACGCAATCTTTTCTTGCGGACGGAACTATCTCGAGAGTATGGTCTCAATGAGTGTAGTATCGAGTATCAACCAGTTCCCAGCTTTACACCAAGACCGGCTATCTCACTACTTCCTATGGCCAAGATGGTCAATTATAGGTTCTAAGGTCAGTTGATGCTTAACGACACACATAGCAGCCCCGTATTCTTCTTGTTTCTCCACAAGGGATACCGGTACCAACCAATGTGCCACATCAACGTAGCTACTGCTTCAACCGTATCGGTCTACGCCGTACAGTTTCGTCACAGTTTATTGTTACTTACCTAAAAGGTGTCCCCCAAATCCGGTTTAGGATCTATAGTAACTCCAATACAAATCCCTAAAAAATAAAGCAATCAAATCAAACAATAGAAGCAAATATGATGAACTAATCCTAAGGTATACCCCACTTATTAATTCCCCAGCAGAGTCTCCAGTTCTGTGATACGGTGGCAGAATCGGAACTGTTTTAGGAAAATGTTGGTTTGTGTTTTGCGTTTGTGTTTGCAAAATGTTGCGGTAAGTAAGAGTCGCCACCGACTTTTATTTTATCCAACTGGAAAGGAAAAAAGCACAAAAAAATTCCTTTTTCGAGATATTCTGAGTACGGGGGGTAGATTATAGAAAGGGAAGGTGTTAGCACCCTTTCTATCCGTAGTTTTCTACGAGCTCTTAGGTACTTGCTCATCATTTTAAAATTGATTCCGTATTTGTGAGTTTTGAAAAGTTTTTGTTTTACTTCGTTTTAACCCTTGTTTCTGTCCTCAAGAGTGTTACGAAGTTGTTTTTTGAAAAGCTTTGTTTGAAAGTGTATGGTGTAAGAAGTTTATTATGAGCAAGTACCTACTAGCATCTACCTACTCGAATAAAAAATGTTTCTGTTCTTGCTTCCTTTAGACAATGATATCCCACTATTAATGAGTAGGTAGCACCGTCGTTGGATGTTGTAAGGATCAATTCGAAAGAGATGTACGATCACTAAAGCAATGTTAGGACGTCTTAGTGATAACCCTAATGTCTTAAGATCAATATTCGAGGCAACATTTCTGAGGCAACTTTTCCGAACGGGACTTTTGATCTTTGTTTAGACAAGGGAGCGACCACTAAAATACCCTATACTTAATGTTCGTTTACCGAAGGCAACCGAAGTGAGAGTATACCCTAGGAGTGCGCATGTGCGAGTGATTCAATTTCAAGTTATTATCTTTGCACATTTAGGGTTTGCTAACTGTTTTAATTTTAACATACATTCTTGTCATGCAACCCTATTATCATACATCTAACAGTTTAATATTTGCAGAAGTTAAAATGCGGAAAATAAAGCTACGCTATTACAAGGCTTCGGGTGGGGAATTAATTACATAGCCAAAAACCCGTCAAAACGATAAATAAGCGAAAAAGTCCTAATTAATCTATTACATCCTGTGAGCAGTTACATCAATATTGAAAAAAAAAATAAACGTGCGACGAATAGAGAACGGAAGGAAATTAGGGTTTTGACCCCGTCTAACCTAATTAAAAGGAAAATTATTTTTGGTTGTTTTTGAATATTTTATTTTAAGAAAATAAGGTTATAAATTAAATATGTACAAATCTAATTAATAAGTAAATTAAATTAAGAAAATTAATTACATTTGACCTATTTTTGTATTTTGTTATTTTTTAGAAAAGAAAAAAGAATTTAAATTAAACAAAAAACCCTAATTTCTAATTTATTTTAATTTATTTACAAAAGAATTAAAGTTACCCTAAAATTAAATAAACTAATTAAATTAATTTTTTGTATAAAAAATAAAACCTAAATCTAATTGGATGAAAATTGATTTTATGGTTTTTATAAAAAAGAATTAATTTTGTGTTAGTAAAATAATTTAAATCAATTAAATAAAAGGATAAATAGTAAGAGTATTTGGGCCTGTTTACTAGCAATTAAGGGGGTCACATTAGCAACTTTTGGGCCTAAGAGTTCTGATCCATATTGACCTCTATGCTTCCATGTCGTGCGTTGACCAAGGCTTTTGGTGGATCATCACATGATGGCCTTTAGATCTGGCCTTTTGGAGATCCAATGGTTGAATCCTGAAGGCATATGGTGGTCTTCACGCAAAGTGTACTCGCCTGATTATATAAGCAAAAATAACATGAAATATATGGGGGACCTGGGATTCTAACCCAGGTCCTATGGCCTTTTCACCTGCTTCAATACCAACTGAGCCAAGCACTCTTGTTGTATATGAAATAGCAATTAATCAATATATTAAAAACAAACAAAATAAAAAGCATCCACGCGCGAAATTTCAAATGGAGCAATCAAGGGTTGCCACGCCATCGTCCCCAACCTCTCTCTGTTGCTAAAAGGTTAATGACTTTTACCTACGGACAAATGTCCGTAGCTATAACCCCTGCACATTTCAAAATCACATACAGGCACGGTAAATGAATTCTAATGCTGTGGACCAATTTGTCTTGGCCTGCTGAGCATCATGGTGCCCTTCTCGTGGACCAATTTTGCCTGTATAAAAAGATCCCAAAACGAGACACAAAACCCTAGCCATGGTGGATTTCATTATAGCCAACAAAAATGCAATTAATTGTCATCATGAGCTTGCAAACATGTTAGGGATTAGAAATATGCTATTGAAACATGATAAAGATGCAAGAATAAAGAGATTCGATTTTGGAAATAAGGGCAAACCGTGGGGGTCGTGGAACCGGATTCTGGGCACGAGAACGCTTGCTCTTGATTGGTATAACTTCCTTGCACTCCCAGGAAGCGAATGAGATGGCTTGGGGGTCTTGAAAATGCTTGGAAGTATGAAATCAAGTAACCACTTTTCTTGAGTTTTTTCAAGTTTAGTTCTTCCTCTCCACGCCTCAAAACCTTTTGTTTTTGATCTGCACTTGTCCACTATATACCACTGATGGAATTAGGTTTACAAATATGCCTTGAATCTTTGTCAATTATGGTCTTTGATCATGATTTGATCTTCATGAAAATATTTCCAAAAAAAAGCCAAAATCAATCTTTTATGCCCAACGATGCCTTACACGATCTGATTCTCTTGCTAGCTGTATAAGAGACCTGAAACATGCATCAAATCTTAAGACTTAAATGGTTTTGATATTTCCATGATTTGTTTTGATTTAATTTGATTTAATTGAAATAAAAATCAAAATAAATGGAAAAAATAAAATAAGGCAAGTGAAAAGATATAGGGCTCTTGGACCATGTTACAAACTCAAAACAAGTGCAAAAAGTTAGGCCTATTTGACAAAAATTGCAATTTGAGGCACTTTTGACTTTTGGCAATTTTGCAAAAAAGGTCAACTTCACCAATGCATAACTCCTTCAATTTTGACTCTTTGAAGGTGTTCTTGGACTTTTTAGAAATCTTGAGATGTCCTCTAAGCAACCCCTTTGTTCTCATCTCAATTGAGTCTTCCATGTTCATGTATGAAGCTTTGACAATAAAGATGTTTTTGTTGACTTTTCAAAATGACCTATAATGTCCAAATTCATAACTTCTTGTGAGTGCATATTTTGAACTTGGGAGATGAAGATGAATTGTATGGAATTGCATCCTATTCAAAATGAGATTTGGATGGGTCATTTCTCATAAAGTATGAGAAAGTTATGCTTGGTCAAAGTTGAGTTGACCTTTCTTGCAAAACCCTAATTTAGCAACTTTTGGGTTTTAATGAATTGTGAGCAATCCTTGAGGAATCATGATCAACCCTTGATCAAATGATGAATAATACTTCAAAATTAGGATGTTGACCAAAAATCTTTAAGTTTGACTGCATGTGGGCCACAATTGACTTTTGCCCTAACACAGTCGATTTTCAGGCCTTTGAGCAATTGACTGAGCAAACTTCCTCTGCAAGGCTTGAAACTTGACATGGATGATCTTGAGAACATATTAGGACAATGGTGAGGATTTGGGATCCCTTGGACTCAAGTATCTTGATGCAACATGAAACCCTAATTTGAGGTAGACTGCCTTAGGAGAGAGCTTGTCTGGTCAACCCTTGGACTTCCTTGAGCAATTTGAAAACCTCACTTGAAATGTATTGAGAAATATGGGAGGGAAAATTTTGGGGTACAACACTAGCCCAAAAAGAAAATGCCTCAATCTACCAATCAGAATCCAAAGGGGTCTCACAGATAAAACCTTCCCCATGAGGCATGTCCAACAACTCAGCTAAATCATCGGTAGTGTACTCATATTCAACATTAAACATTCTAAATTTTACCATACCGATCGTGCTAGCAGTGTTGGGACTGACAATATAAATCAATGAACTTAAAAATTATTTGGTCAGCCTTTCATAGGTAGGTTCTCTGCTAGCAAAAATATCGTGCAATCCTAAAGTTTCTAACATGTGGAAAATACTGTGATAAATTCCTAAAGTGTACAGACAATCAGTATTGATATACCTTGTCGGAGCAATTTCTTGTGTCTGCAACTTCTCGAGAATTTTTCTCTGCCTCGACCCCGATTTTCCATCATGAAGAAAAAATCCATCGAACTCCATTGTTACCATTGTTGGCGAAAGAGGAGAAAAATGGGTTTTCATGGAAAGAAGGTGAAAATGGTGGTTTATGGATTTTTAATGAGGGAAATGAAGTGGTGGAATAGGAAATGTTAGTGGGGTTGTGAATAAATGGGAAAGTTATGAACTTTTAGTGGGTTTTGATGGAGGTTTTGGAGAGGCAAAATGGAGTTTTTGGGGTTGGAAGATGAAAACTGGTGGTTTTGGTGGTTCTGCCCCGTAAAAGGTACAGACCCCATGGCGGACGCCATGAGGGTTATGGAGGGCGCCATGTGTGTAAAATCTGGATGGGCCAGATTTTGTATTTTTGCTCATGGGCCTTGTACTTTTCGCAGGGGGGGGGGGGTATAGACAACATCTTTCACATAATTTTCTTCATAATTTGAATCTTGGATGACATAGCTTGATAAAAATCAAAATGGAAATTCATAAAATTAAATAATATAAAATACAAAAAAATACAAAAATAAGAGAAAAGTAAATAATGAAAAACATCAACATGCAATATATTAATATATGTAGATATGCAATATGATTGTTAAAGATAGATTCATAAAAATGAAAACAAATCCAAGCAGAAATCAAATATAGATAACAATAAGTCTGGAAATAAAAATAACGATAAAGCATATAAATAACATCTCTGTCTCATATGGGAGAACACCGTCAACACCGGAAGGGGGATCGTCATCAAGGTCAGATTCAGAGCCTCTTGGGGCTTGTGGGCCTCCTGATATCTGTTGGCGCAACTCAACAATCTCCTGGTAAAGAAGGCCTTCCTCCATCGCATGAGTCAAATTAGAGACCTCATGCTACAAGGTGAGGTCAGTAATCTCCTGTCAAAGTCGGGCCACCTCCATATGCAGCTCAGCTAGCTGCGTATGGACATTCGGCTGTTGCAAAGAGAAATTATTATAAAGTACGGTGAACCTGGGTGAAAGTGGTGCAGGGATGTAATCTGCCAAAGGTGGCGATCTAGGTGCATCAATGGTCTCTCCCTAGCCTTCTAAAATGTAGGTCCAGTTAGCCGGATCATGTACACTGGTCATCACAAGATCTGGCAAAGTGAAGTAGTGTATCGTCTCATTCTTGATCAGGAGCCTGAAAAAGTATAAGCTGAAGGAGACCCGCCTCATCAATCCACGATCCAAGAAATACTCGATATCCAACAGCGTGTATCCACAGTAATAGGTCAAGTGACGTAACTGCCTCTCAAGACCCAAAGCAATAGCAATGTGCATCACCGTCCCTCCCACATGTATGATACTCTCAGAGGGAAGGGCAATGGTGTGCAGATTCCACATCAAGAAGTTACCACAGGAAACTGAACGTGACTGATTAGCATAAAACAAGAAGAATACCTCCTCGCCACCTACATGATGGTCATCATCACTCCTCCATAAGAAGGTATGGGCTAGAATCTTCTGAAAATAGTGGAGGGTCGGATTATGGATGACGTTTGACATCATGTGGTCATGATCATGGCTACTCCCAGTAATGATGTCATCCCAAAACTTCTCCACGTCTCTAGTCATGAAGTAACCCAAGGGTAACTCTAGAAAAGCTTCAGGATAAGTCCAAAAACCTAAAAGATCACCGAACTCCTTGTGGTTGAAAGCATACTCTGTCCCGAACAATCTGAAACTGATGTGGCCATCTGGATCAACATATGGATTATAGTCCAATGAGCTGAGGAACTCTAAAGTGAGGTTCTGGTAAGTCTCATTCTTGCTGTCAGCAAATTCCTCCCAGTTGAGTTGGTGGCATAGGAATATGAAACTAGGCTCCAAGCCTAAGACTTCCAAGAAACCTTCATATGGATACCAGGTAGGAGCCACCGGGAAAAGGGACAAGGCCTCATAGCGCTGTTTCTGAATATCATTTCTGAAGTTGACGTGCATGTCATCAAAAGGCGGCATCCTGAAAAGGTATGGTTATACGAGAATGATGTCCTGAAAAATACAAACATTAAAATTGTTAGTCGAAAAATAGGGAAACATAAGGCAATAAAATTTTAAAATAAATAAATAAATGCAAGTAAAGAAAAAGGAAAGAAAATAAAACCCATGGGTTTCCTCCCATGTAGCGCTTGTTTAACATCATTAGCTCGATGAAATAGACTTCATATCTCAAAAATGGGTACTGGAGGGTCGATCAAAGTGTGGCTGGAGTAGTCAATGGGAATGTCACCTCCTTTATAAAGCTCTAGTCTTTGTCCATTTATTGTGAATGGATTTCAAGAGTTGTTTCTGATTTCCACGACACCTGACTTTAAGATCTTAGAAACTTCATAAGGACCAGTCCATCTGGAGCGTAGCTTAACTAGAAAAAGTCTCAACCTAGAGTTAAAAAGGAGAATAGGATCGCCTATGTTGAATTAATTTTTATAATCCTCTTGTCATGCCAT
The DNA here is from genome assembly GCA_948472305.1 of Vicia faba. Classification (NCBI taxonomy): domain Eukaryota; kingdom Viridiplantae; phylum Streptophyta; class Magnoliopsida; order Fabales; family Fabaceae; genus Vicia; species Vicia faba. Next base: position 987,395,108 of record OX451738.1, read on the forward strand.
GCCTTAGTTCTTCCTCTGTATATTATGGAATTTTCATAGGCATTCTGGCGGAGTTCTTCTAGTTTATGAATGTCAAGGATTCTTTTCTCACTAGCAGCCAAATAATCTAGATTTAAGGTTTTGATGGCCCAATAGGCTTTATGTTCTAACTCAAAGGGTAAATGACATTACTTTCCATAAACCAATTCATAGGGGGTAGTTCCAAAAGGGGTTTTATAAGCTATCCTATAGGCCCACAATGCTTCTTGTAGCTTTTGAGACCAATCTTTTCTAGATATTGAAACAATTTTCTCTAGGATCCGTTTAATCTCCCTATTAGATACTTCCACTTTTCCACTAGTTTGCGGATGATAAGGTGTTTTTACTTTATGTCTAACTCCATACTTGCTTAAAATTTTGTCAAAAATCCTTGATATAAAATGTGATCCACCATCGCTTATGACAAGACGGGGTATTCCAAACCTGGGAAATATGTAATTTTTGAATAGTTTGAGTACTACCCGTGTGTCGTTTGTGGGTGCAGCTATAGCTTCATTCCATTTAGACACGTAGTCAACAACCACTAAGATGTATTTATTGCCTAAGGAGGATGGAAAAGGACCCATAAAATCTATACCCCATACGTCGAAAAGTTCTACTTCTTGAATGTTCCTTAAGGGCATTTCGTCACGTCTTTAGATGTTCCCAGTGCGTTGGCACCGATCGCATTGGACAATGTAAGCATGGACATCACGCCAAAGTATGGGCCAAAAAAGGACGGCTTGGAGGATTTTAGTGTATGTTTTAGAGGTGCTCATATGTCCACCATAAGGTGCGGAGTGACAATATTCTATGATATTCCTTACCTCTTCTTCAGGTACACAACGACGAAAAATACTGTCGGTGCCTCTTTTGAACATAAGTGGTTCATCCCAATAAAAGTGTTTCACATAATTAAATAACTTCTTTTTCTGATGATAGCTAAGATCTGGGGGTACTATATCAGCAACTAAATAATTAACAAAGTCAGCATACCAGGGTACATTACTAACTGCTAGGGCTTTCTCAGGGATCTCATAACGATTTAGGTCATCTTCCTTAAAGGTGTCTATTTTGGCTACTAGTTTGTCATAAGCAAAGTCATCATTTATAGGAACTAGCTCTGGTTTCATATATTCATGCCTAGAAAGGTGGTCAACAACTACATTTTCTGTGCCTTTCTTATCTCGAATATCTAGATCAAATTCTTGTAGTAAAAGGATCCATCAGAGTATCCTGGGTTTAGCATCTTTTTTACTTAATAGGTAGCGGATAGGTGCATGGTCTGTGTAAACTATAATTTTAGCTCCTACTAGATAAGATCGAAATTTATCAATAGCAAACACTACAACTAAAAGTTCTTTTTCGGTGGTAGCATAATTAAGTTGGGCAGTATCTAGGGTTCTGCTAGAATAGTAGATCACATGCAACTTCTTATCTTTTCTTTGACCTAGAAAAGCTCTAACAACATAATCGCTAGCATCACACATGATTTCAAAAGGTTCGGTCCAATCTGGGGGTTGCATAATAGGTGCGAAATTTAGGGCTTGTTTTAAAAGGTTAAAGGCTTCGACACACTTTTCATTGAAAATAAACTCAGGATCTTTCATCAACAGGTCAGTTAAAGGTTTTGTTATTTTAGAGAAATCCTTGATAAAGCGTCGGTAAAAACCGGCATGACCAAGAAAACATCATACTTCCCTAATGGTCTTAGGTGGCTTAAGGTTTTCTATAACTTCTATTTTGAACTTATCAACTTCAATACCTTTCTTAGAGATTATGTGTCCTAAGACTATACCTTCGATCACCATGAAATGGCATTTCTCCCAGTTCAATATGAGGTTTACTTCTACGCATCTTTCCTGAATTTTCTCAAGGTTAGTGAGGCAATTTTTAAAATCAAACCCGCATACCGAGAAATCATCCATAAAAACTTCCATAATTCCATCGAGATCATCTGTGAAGATTGACATCGTACAATGTTGGAAAGTGGAAGGAGCATTACAGAGTCTAAATGGTATTCGTCTATTGGTAAAAGTTTTGTAAAGGCATGTAAAAGTTATTTTCTCTTGATCTTCAGGATGAATAGGGATTTGGAAAAATCCAGAATATCCATCTAGGTAGCAAAAATAAGAGTGTCTAGCTAAAATTTCAAGCATTTGGTCTATAAATGGTAAAGGCAAATGATCTTTCCTAGTCACTTTGTTTAGCTTTCTATAAACTATGCACATACTCCAACCGCCTTCCAAACGCTTGGCTACATGCTCACCTTTTTCATTTTGCACGACAGTAATGCCTCCCTTTTTGGGTACTACATGCACAGGGCTTACCCATCTACTATCTGAGATTTGATAAATGATACCAGTTTCTAGAAACTTAAGGACTTCTTTCTTTACAACATCACTCATTATAGGGTTTATCCTTCTTTGGTGCTCTCTGGAGGGTTTAGAATCTTCCTCTAGTAAAATCCGATGCATACATACAAACAGACTTATTCCTTTCAGATCAGAAATGTTATACCCTAAGGCTAAGGGATATTTCCGCAAAACTTATAAGAGTTGGTTTGTTTCAGCTTGGTTTAAGGTAGCACTCAGGATAACTAGGCGCTTCATCTCCTCGTCAAGAAACTCATATCTTAGATTCTTGGGTAATTCTTTAAGTTCTAAAGTGGTTTGCTTAGGGCTAGGTACAGAATCTGGGGTAAGGGCTAACCATTCATAGAGGTTATCATCAATGTAAGGTTCCATCTTCTCGAATCCATCGTCTTCCCATATGGCGGTCGAAGGTAGTTTGATTGATTCGATAGGTCCTTCCTCGTTTAATTCTCTTATGCACTCATCAACAATATCTATGGCATAAAATGTGTCTCCTATTACTGGTGCCATAAGGAACTTTGAAAGAATAAACTCTATCTTTTCATTTCCCACTTCAAAGGTCAGTTTTCCTCTCTTGACATCTATTATGGCTCCAGCTATAGATAAGAAGGGTCTTCCTAGGAGGATTGGGATATTGTCATCTTCTTTGATGTCCATGACAACAAAGTCGGTAGGGATATATAACTATCCGATTCTAACTCGGATGTCTTCTAATATACCAATGGGATATTTGATAGATCTATAGGCTAATTGAAGAGACATCTTAGTAGGTTACAATTATCCTAAGTTCAATCTTTCACAAACTGCCAGAGGCATTAGGCTAACGCTAGCACCTAAATCTAGAAACGCCTTATCGATCACATGGTCCCCTAGTATACAAGGTATGGAAAAGTTTACATGGTCTTTCTCTTTCTTGGCAAATTTGTTTTCAGAGATAGAATTGCATTCTAAGGGATTGGGATCGTCGTGTCTTCGTTTGTTGGTCAGGATGTCTTTAAGGAATTTTGCATATGATGGTATTTGGGTGATGGCTTCAGTAAAAGGAATCTCTAAATTAAGTTTCTCTATTATCTTTAAGAATTTTTTATACTGGTTGTTGATTTTGGTTTGCTTTAGTCTTTGCAGATACGGTATCAGAGGTTTGTATGGCGGAGGTGGTACACAATCTTTGCCTCTAGTCTCTTCATTATCTTGGTCTTTATCCTTTTCAGATTCCACTTGTTTTTCTACTCCACTTTCCTTAGGTATTTTAGGTTCACTCAAGGTTGGGTTAAAAGGTTCATTGTAAGAAGTCCCACATCGTAAGGTAATTGCGTTGGCTTGACCTCTAGGGTTTGGTTAAGGTTGTCCAGGAAATTATCCTCCAGGCGTAGTATGGGGAGCTTGTGTTTGGGCTACTTGTGAGACTTGGGTTTCAAGCATCTTGCTATGAGTTACTATATGGTCAACCTTATTTCCTAATTGTGTGATCAATTCATTTACAAGAATGTTCTGGTTCATTAATTCTTTGTTTTGTTGAGTTTGGGACGAGATAAAATTTTCCATGATTTTCTCGAGGTTTGGTTTTGGGGGCACAACTTGCATAGGTTGATTTGGTCTTGGAGCTTGAAAACCTGGTGGTCTTGGGGGTGCAGAGTTTTGGATAGGGTTATTGTTCTTATAGGAGAAGTTTGGGTGATTCCTCCATCCAGGGTTATAAGTGTTCGAAAAGGGGTTTCCTTGGGTGTAGTTAATTAATTCGATGGCTGTTTCATTCAACAGGTTGCATTCTGCTGATTGGTGTCCTTGGGTTCCACATATCTCGCATTCTTGGGTGACTACTGCTAGAGTGGATGGGGTATTGGACATATGCTCGACTTTTAGGGCTAGAGCATCCATTTTGGCTTGCATCATGTCCATAGAGCTTATCTCATGTATTCCTCCATGGGGATCCTTCTTCTCCACTTTTGCTCGCTCTGTTCCCCATTGGTAATGGTTTTGAGCCATATATTCAATGAGAGCGCAAGCTTCAGGGCAAGGTTTCTTCATCAGAGCGCCATCAACGACAGTGTCGATGGTCATCTTGGTGTTATATTGGAGTCCATTATAAAAGGTATGTATGATCAGCCATTATTCTAGGCCATGGCGAGGGCAAACTCTTAATAATTCCTTATACATTTCCCAGGCCTCAAACAATGATTCTCCTTGGACTTGAGTAAATCTGCTTATTTGGTTTATAAGAATGGAAGTCTTACTAGGGGGAAAATATTTAGCAAGGAACACTCTCCTAAGGTTTTCCCAAGTTGTTATTGAATTGGCTGGAAGGGAATCTAACCAACAACGGGCTTTATCTCTGAGGGAGAAAGGAAATAGTCTTAAACGAATCACCTCGGATGTAGCGCCGTTAGTTTTAAAGGTATCAGTTAATTGAATGAAGATTTTCAAATGTTGATTTAGGTTCTCCGTAGCAAGACCCACAAATTGGTTTTGTTGTACTAGTTGTAATAGAGAGGGTTTTAGTTCGAAATTGTTGGAAGGAATAGCAGGGTTTACTATACTAGAACTAGGTTCTTCATTGGAGGATTGGGTGAACTCCTTAAGGGGTCTTTGGTCATAATTTTCGGCCATAACTTTCCTAAATCTTTGGAGTAAGAGGCGAGCGCGAGCGTAACGTTTAGGTTCCGCTAAAGGGTTTAATAAACTTCCGGTACTGCAAGCTTTTCATATTGACCGACTAGTTAAGCCTTAGTCTAGATGGTGTAACAACAGGGTATGAAATTTGACATAATTGGTCCCCGGCCATGGCGCCTAAAACTTGATGCATGATTTTCGTAAGTATACAAATTGTATCAGAGTAATATAAAATATTATCGATCCCACAGAGGCCAAAACGTCAATCTATAAAATTCTATTGTCACTATGTTTATCTAAGGCAAATCAAATCAGAGTTTTATAGTAGGTAGAGTAAATAAAGTAAAAGATGTCAATTCAGATAAAAGCAACGGGATCGAATGCAAATCACAATAGTCAGATAATACTCTAAAATGCTTCTAATAGAACTACTTATCGGGAAATATTTCCTACTTTGAAAAGAACTAATTTAATAGGAAATATCGCTTTCGCGTATTCAGAACCGAGTTTGATCTTTAAATAATGCTTTTTTATTATCACGGATAAAAGGTGCGTGTTGCGTTAAAGTAATAAACCTATTTTAAAAAAATATAGTTACTTGACTAAGTTGAAAAGTGATTTGGACTCAGAACTTCTAACCAAGAGATGATTAGACTTTTAAACCTATAAACGCGTCCGAAAAAGGTTTTGAAATCATTTCTTCTAAAAAGTTAAAGGTTCTTACTTAATTGAAGAAAACGCTTTCGCTCTCTTTGAGCAATTAAGACTAACCAAGTTTATCAATGGTTGGACAACTTTTAATTTTACCCAACATAAAATAAAGTGCAGAAAACTTGTGTTAAAAACCAAAACAGACTTTAAAGTATTCCTACAGATGCAATGTTTAGACAGTTACCTTAACCATGATCATTACATTCTAACCCTAAAGGAAATTATCCATACATGGAAATAAACTTATTAAAGCAAATCATGTTTAAGAAGAAATTAAAAAGGTTAAATGATATGTAAATGCGATACGAGAAAATAAACAAAGTAAAGCAAGCGCGATGCGAGAAAATAAACAAAGCAAAGCAAGTGCAAGGAAATAAGTGCGATAAATGCGGAAAATTAAATATAAACCTGCTCCAAACAGAGGGATTTAAAGAAACTTGACTGGAAGGTAAATTTTACTGAAATAAAGGAAACTTGAATTAAAATGGCGACAAGATTGTAAAGTGCTCCAAACTTTATTACAGACTCAATGACTCATGTGATAACTCTTTGATGTGAAGAGATTATCGCTCAAAATTGGACAATATATGGCTTAAGTCAGTGCAACTAAGCTTGGATGAAGAAGAAGAAGAACTGAAATCACTTCTATTTATAGGCCTAGGAGGATTTTTGAAATCACAAGAATGTCCTCCAACTTCTTTTGAGTGGGAATCAGATTTGCAAAGGTGGCGCCTGCCATGGGGGTGTGGAAGCCTCCATGCTAAAAAAAAATGAAGAAGTAGTGGAGAACATGGAAGTTGGCACTTGGCAGAAGTTGGCCACCTCATGGCTGACCCTATGGCGGGTGCCATGGTGGAAGCCACAATTGCAAAAAATCCAAAATCTTGATTTTTAGCTCGTTTTTCTTCATTTCTTCAAGCAAGGCTTAGGAAAGACCAATAAACTGAAAACAAAACAAAATGAAAACATAACATAAGAAAATAACAATAAAAACCTAATAAACATGTGCGAATCGAGTTAAATATGCAGTGCGATTCAATGTTATCAATACCTCTATACCTTGATATTTAATAAAGAGAGTAGTGTCATCTTTCCCTCTAGAGTATCATTGTTCAAGTAAAAATTTGCTAAGTCTGTCATACCATGCCCTATGGGCTTGTTTAACACCGTACAATGCATGTTTAAGCTTGAAAATATGATTAGGAAACTTATCATTTTCAAAACCGAGAGGTTGAGAAACATACACCCCTTCACTTATGTATCCATTAAGGAACGCACTTTTTACGTCTATTTGAAATAATTTGAAGTTCTTAGAACAAGCATAAGCTAATAAAAGGCATATAGCCTCAAGCCAGGCCAATGGAGCATACATTTCCTCATAATCAATGCCCTCCTCTTGGTTATACTCTTGAGCCATAAGATGGGCCTTATTTCTTGTTATCACACAATGTTCATCAAGCTTATTCCTAAATACTCATAGGGTGCCTATGATTTGATGATTTGAAGGACGAGGGACAAAATCCCAAACATCATTTCTTTCAAATTGGTTTAATTCTTCTTGCATGGAAATAAGTCAATGCTCATCAAGTAAGGCATCATTAGTATTTTTAGGTTCAACTTGTGATACACGAGTATGATGACAATAAAGACTACTTATTTTAGAGCGAGTTATTACCCCCTTTTTAATATCACCTATACTGTTGTCAAGTGGATGATCTTTGGAGGTTCTCCACTCCAAAGGAATACCATCATTTTCTTCTTGACCTTCATCATATTTCTTTTCTTTAGTGCTATCCCGATCCTCCTCAATTTCCACCGAGTTAGGTTGATCACCTCCTTTACCGGTGTCTTTGATTATGTCTTTCATAGATGCACCTACACCATGAAAAGAACTACCTTTCCTAACACTATTTGGGGAAGTCTCATCAAAATTAACATGAACGGTCTCTTCAACAATAAGTAATCTCTTGTTATAAACTCTATATGCTTTACTAGATTGAGAGTATCCAAGAAAAATACCTTCATCGGTTTTCGCGTCAAATTTTCCAAGATTGTCCTTTCCATGATTTAAAACAAAACATTTACATCCAAAAACATGAAGATGAGATAGATTTGGTTTTCTACCTTTCAAGAGTTCATAATAAGTTTTGTCAATAATTGGACAAATAATTATCCTATTCAAGACATAATATGCCGTGCTAATAGCATCGGCCCAAACATATTTTTGTAGACCACAATCATTGAGCATTGTTCTTGCCAACTCCGCTTAAATGCGAATTTTCATCTCGACAACACCATTTTGTTGCAGAGTTCTAGGAGTTGAAAAATTATATTCAATTCAAAATTTATCACAATATTATTCAAAGAGGTGTTTTCAAATTCACCTCCATGATCGCTTCGAATAACAACTATTTTAGAGTTCATTTTATTTTGAGCTATCTTGGTAAAACTTATGAAAGCTATGAATGTTTCATCCTTTCCATGTAAGAAAATAGTCTAACAAAGTCTAGAGTAATCATCTACATTTACTAAGCCATAGTAATTTCCATCTATGCTTTTAGTTTGCGAGGGACCAAACAAATACATATGAAGGAGCTCAAGTAGCCTTGATGTAGAAACAACTTTCTTATATTTAAAAGAGACCATTGTTTCCTTTCCCTTTTGACATGCATCACATAAATGGTCTTTAGAAAATTTTATTTTTGGTAGACCGATTAGTAAATCTTTTGAAACTATTTTATTAAGTAGATCAAAGTTGACATGAGCTAAAAGTCTACGCCATAGCCAAGAGTCTTCACTCAAGGTAACAAGACATTGAACATTATTCAAGTAAATCTCTCTTAAGTCAAGCATATTAATGTTACTAACCCTCAAACACTTAAACATACAATCCTTCTTTTCACTATGTTCAATTATGCAACAATCTTTGGCAAAATACACTTTATACTCATTATCACATAATTGACAAATACTAAGAATATTATGTCTAAGGACTTCAACTAACATAAAATTTGAGATAGTAATAGTTGCGGGATTACCTATACTACCTTTTTCAAGTATTGCACCTTTGTTGTGATCACCATAGGACACAAATCCTTTCTTCTTCTCCATAAAGTCAGAGAAGATCGGCATGTCTCCCGTCATATGTCTTGAACATCCACTATCGAGAATCCATTTTCCCGTCATAGCATCAAAACATTCATCCTACAAAAATAAAATAATGGTGGCAGGTACCAAATTCTCATTGGATCCTTGAGAGTGAGTTAAATAATTGTTGCATTTGGACAACCATTGAAAATTACCCTTAGGAATAAAAAAAGTCTCAAACTTGCATTTTTCAATAGTATAACCCTTTTTGCAACAATAGTGACAATATATCCTATGATGAGAATTAATAATTCTATTAGGTTCTTTCTTAATAAAAGAGAAACTTTTATGAGGCTTCTCAACCTTCAAGGACCTAATAGAAATATTCTCAATGAGATGATGTAGACTATCAAATTTGGTAGCAAGAGTACTCACCTCTTGTTGCAAAATTTGACATGTGTCACAACCATATTTGTAAGATGGCTCATCCTCTTTTTCATGATTTGAACTATCTACAATAAGTTATTTTAATGCTTATAACTTATCATTAGTTTCATCAACCTTGGTCTCTAAAAATGTGAAAACTTTCTCTTGAGAGGCTAATTTTTTTATTAGCATTAAAAAACTCTATGTAGTTTTTCAAATTCCCTTTTTAATTCATTATAAGACAAAGTGGAAATATTAGAGTATTTAAGACTCACATCATTTTTCTTGCCTTGTCGATGATTTGCCATGAAAAAATAATTTGCCTCTTTATCACTCTCACTTGAGCTTTCATTGCTTGAGGATTCACTTTCACTCTCCCAAGCAACATAAGCTTGTTTAGACTTGTTTCTTTGGCCTTTTCCTTTCTTTTTGGAAAGAGATGGACAATCCGGTTTATAGTGACCGGGCTTGCCACATTCGTAGAAAATAACTTTTCCTTTGTCCTTTTTGTTGTTCTCTTTATTGAGGGAGGTGGATTGCCATCTAAATTTTATGAGATTATTTTCGAAATGTTTAACCTCGTTTTTCCGAATATACTGATTACATTTCCTCACGAATAATCCCATCTCTTCACCATCTGAAATATCATCATTACTTGAGTCACTATTATTACTTTGCTCTTCTTTTTAGGATTTAGAGCTAGAAGCCTTAAGAGCTTTAGACTTCACAACTTCCTCCTTGTGACTTTCCTTATTTTTCTTTTTCTTCTCAAGCTTCTTTTCGTATTTATCCAAGCAATTGAGTTTTTGCTCATGTTCTTCAAGCTTACAAAAAAGTGCGGTGAGATCAAGTGTCTCAAGATTGTTAGCTTCCTTGATCGCGATGACCTTAGGTTTCCAATTCCTAGTAATACATCTCAAAACTTTATTAGTAGAAATAGAATTGGAAATATGATTACCTAGTAAGTTCAAACGATTATTAATATTAGAGAATCTCTTTTGCATTTTCGAAATGGTTTAACCATTTTTCATGAGAAAGAGTTCAAACTCTTTAGTGAGTGTATTAATCCTAGCTTTTTTGACCTCATTAGTTTCCTCATGGGAAACTTGTAGAGTGTCCCACATAGCCTTAGCAGTTTGACAATGAGAAATGCGATAGAACTCATCAACACCAAGTGCGAATATGATGATGTTCTTAGCTTTCCAATCGCAAGACCACTTTTATTATCATTTTCATCCCATAGATTTTCTGGCTTGGGAATATTAATGCCATCAACATCATATGTCACCGGTGATGGACCATTTTGAACGGCTTCCCACACACTATTGTCATATGATTTGATATGAATTTTCATACAAGTTTTCCAATAAGTATAATTTTCTCCCGTGAAAATTGGAGCTCTCTCATGATCCCCTTTAGGTTCATAAGCCATTTTCTAAGTAGTGTTTAAAGCTGGAATGAACTGGGGCCTTGACGCCACTTGTTAGATGATGACGCATATCTAGAGGAGGGGGGGGGGGGGTGAATAGAGGTGGAAAAATAATTCTAGACACAATTTAGAATTTAAATTGTTTTTAAAACTTTTTAATGCGGAAGAAAATCACTTGATAAGTCATCTAAAATACAACTTATTGGAAACTCAGATATCCAAATTGTTAAGGTTAAATCTATGAAACAAAATTGAATAATTGATTAACACAAACTCAATTCAATAATCCACTTATTTATTTTTTGAACACAATCACTTTGCAATGCTATTTCCAGGGCTAAATAATCAAAGAACTAACTTGATCGTTTTATCAAACACTTGGGTGATGTTGATATACAAAACCACTTATAATCAAAAGTAATTATAAGCTATATCTACACCTAATTCAAAAAATGGTTTTGAGAGGAAAATTCTTACAATTCAATTGCTAGCACAATGCTATTTGTTTAAATGATTGATGAAATTGAAAGCAAGTAAAAGCGTAAAAGTAAAAACATACAATGAATTTGTCTACATAGTTCCCCACTACAGTCCTCGCGTGTGGGTACGCCTGCGCCTAATTCCAATGGAATTAGGATAATTCTTATATGCAAAGTTGTTAATTAGAAATGGAAGAGTAAGAACAACAATACAAAACTCTCCAATTTGGTGTTGATGCTCCTTCTTCCAACCTTTGATCTTAAGCAAGATCAAATCAACTGATAGATGTAACCTATTAGCCGCTTTAGCTACTTCCTTGAAAATATTTCAAACACTCCAAGGTTCCTTGCAAAGAATTCAAACACTTCAAGGGATCTTTCACTCAAGAAAATCCGATTGCACACTATCAACACAAGACACCGATTCTATCATCCAATTCTTGCTACTTCCTTAAAAAGATTTCAAACAATCTAAGGTTCCTTGAAAAGATTTCAAACACTCCAAGGGATTTTTCACATGGATGATTTCTTCTTGCTCGATCTTGCACAAAAACCCACAATTCAACAAATGATTTTGGAGGAGAAACCCGATCATTTTTCTCGGATGAAGACCCCTACAAATCTCAATCTAAACCAATTGGAAATCCAGAATTCTTTGTCTAGATAGAACCCCTACGGAACATCATCACAATGTAATGTTGATGTGTATGCATAGATTGGAAGGTTGAGGTAGAAGAAGAAATGTAGGCTAATTTTATGGTATCATCAAGGTTGGAATGACACATGAAAGGGTATTTATAGTTTGGAAATGTGTAGGGAAAAAAGAACAAATTCAGAATAAAAGAAATTGAAAATATAACCAAAATAGATTTTATGTGTCGACCTCAAAATCGTATATGTCGACACATACATTATAAAAATAATGCATGTGTCGACCTTAAGGACTCTATGTGTCGATCTGAGAAAGTCAAAAGCTACAAGCTTTAAAACGTGAGTAAATGTGTCGATATAAAATATGGATGTGTCGACACATAAAATAAGAATTTCTGCTATTTCAGAAATCTTTCAGTATGTTTCGACCTAAAGGTTATATGTGTCAACCTGTTACTTACAGAAGCGTACATACTTAAAAATTGAGTTACACGTGTCGACCTGAAAATCGATTGTGTCGACACATGCAATGTAAAAACATGAAAAAACTATTTTTCATTGTGTTAGGTCAATTTCAAAGTACTTTTTGATGATTCCTAAGACCTATAATGCAGAGGAGTGCCACAAGATTTAAGTACGAAGTGCGCCTAAGAGGGGGGGAGGGGTTAATTAGGCACTTTAAAATTTTTCAGGTTTTTAGTGATGATGGATAATATTTTTCTGGTTTATGGTGTGTTTATGAAAGAGTAAAATGCAGAAAAATAAAGAGACACGAGTGTTATATCTTGGTTCCCCTTACAGTACGAGAGTACTCCATTCCCCTTTCAACATGAAAGAGATTTCCTTATAGTGACAAACTTAAAACAAGAACTACCAAAACCAAGAACAATCCTCTTGGACTAAGAACAATCCTCTTGAATTTTCACTATGTCAACAATGAGAACAATCCTCTCAAGGTGACCTTACTTGTATCCAACAATCCTGGAAAAACAAGATTACAAAACCACTTGAACTTATTTTCAACAATCCTGAAAAATAAGAAAGTGTATAGCAATATTTGATTGATAAAGTTTATAGTGCAATAATCACTTTCAATGATTTTATCAATGACTTGATCTTCTCTTCCAATAACAATAATATACAATGACTCAAGACTATAGAATGCTCAAACTTTTTTGTTTAACAATTTATGAAAATGTGCAGAAAAACTTTGTTTATGAAAGTAAAGAAAAAGCTTGAGTTTTAATATTTTAAAATTCATAAACTATTGATTGGAAGAGGTACAAAATTATTTTAAAATTCAGTATTTATATGTTCATAACACCTATTTGAAACAAGATAAATTTCTGTAAATGAATCATGAACAATTGCCAAGATTCAACGAAAAGTTTCCATGAAATGGTGTTAGGAAAAGGTATGTTCAAAGATGTTGATTTTCAAAAATGTTCAGCATGCAATCGATTTCACCCTTGTGTAAATCAATTGCACGGGTTTTAACAGCTAAACAATTCAAATATTTTCAGTGAGCAATCGATTGCACATGTGTGTAAATCGATTGAACTTTAAGACAGTAGCAAAATTTGATAGAGAACAATCAATTGCACAAACATGCAAATCGATTGCACTTAGAAACAATAGCTAACACTTTGAAAACATGAAGCATGCAATCGATTGCACCAACATGCAAATCGACTGCACATAAGTGAAAATTGATTTTTTTTTGCTTAGAAAACTTAAGAAAAAGTTTGGACAAGATAAAACACTTCTTTTGATCATTGAGCATCTAAGAATTAAGTTGAAAGTAAGTATTGTCATTATACCTTGTGAATTTTGCTAAGAACTTGAGACAAAGTCTTTTATCAAATGATGCTTTTAACTTGATCAAAATCTTTGCCTTCTTGCCAATATAGTTTGTCTTCATCAAAACAAAGTGCATTGAGAATCATTTGAGAAGCTTGATATTACATTCTCCCCCTTTTTTATGATGACAAACAATCTTTCTTGAAGCTTTGTTATTTCTGGAAAGAGACTTCTCCCCCTAAAGATGTATAACTCCCCATTTGTATGAGAAGGTTAGAAACTCTTGAAATTGTTCATCTTGTTGAAGAGTACCTTAGAAGTTTAAGACAGAAAATAAACAAGCATCAAGTGCCACATCCTTCTCCCCCTTTGACATTATCAAAAAGAAGGGAAAGATGCAATAAAAATGGATAACATTGAAAACATAACAAAAGCATGCACTAATTAAACATATTCATAGACATACATGTCATAGTAGAATAACAAATACATAGAAAGTTCAAAAACAACAAAAAAAAACATAACATAAAGTAACAAGGAAAGAAAAGTAGAAATAACAAAATTGGACAGGATTTTAAGGTTGATTCACGTCACGGTTGTTATAGAAGAAGGGTCCTTGATTGGGGAATTGTTGTTGTAATAGAGGTTCTATGTATTGTGGTGGAGGTACAGCAGGATTATTAGGGTCATATGGAGGTATGTAAAGGTGAAAGTAGAGGTAGGAAAATTGTTGGTTCACATCTGAGCGAAAATCATTAATCCAAGATGCCGTGGAGTCATTGATGGCATTCCACTAGTGGTTGATGTTGGTGTTGATGGAAGCAAATAGTTGAGTCATAAAATCTATAACATCTTGATTACTTGGACCAGAGGGAGCAATAGGTGGAGGAGGTGCATCATCACTGCCTTCTTCCTCTTGATTGTTTCCTTCGTCACCAACCATATCTTCACCAATGTATGTGATTGTTTTTGTTTCCAAATTATAATGAACTCCCATTCTCAAATCAACAGTTTTGATTGAGATCTTGTGACCATTTAGATCCATATCAACTCTTCCAAAACTGGAAAAATCAATTCCAAATTCTTCCATATATAGAGTAATAAAGTAAGCATATGGTAGGAATTTTGAATTTGCATCAAACCTTAGCATATGAGTCATTATAAGCCGTACCCAATTGACGCTTATACGTATTTTCCTTGCGTATAACAGTTGCATTTCCAAATTAGTCATAGTGCAGTGGTTTCCAGCCCGCAGAAACATAATGTAGACCATGAAATAGTGAAATAGCCTATCATCGATAAAAAAGTTACATGCACTCCAAGAGTCTCTAGATGGAATGACTCCTCCTAGACCGCGAATTCTTTTAGCACAAAATTCAGCTTCGTTCAATATGCCAATGTTGTAGTAAAAATCCTTTTTCTTGTAATCATCCCATGCTTCATCTTCAGGATCATACAAAGAGCTCCCAATATGATGAATATGTAAAATCTCACTAAGAATTTCAGGGGTTAGAGAAATTCTTGTGCCCAACACATATGTAACAAACTTGCCTTTGTAAGTAGCCAAATTACTAAAGAACACTCTTACTAGATCTGGGTAGTATGGACCAAATGATGAAATCAGTGGTTCCAATCCATATGCAGTCAAATCATTCTGAAAAGTAAAGCATTCCTGAGGGAAAGATGATAGTATACCATATTTTGGAGTGGACACTATCTTCCTTTGAAAATCCCTTTTGAACCTTGTTTCTTGAACTTCATTGAGAGTTGAGATTAATAGATTTTCTGCAGAAGATGAAGCAACTTTCTTCTTTCCTTTCTCTGTAGCTGACACTTTTCGTTTTTGTCTGGATGCCATGAGGAAGGTGTTTTTTATGAATTTAGGGTTTGGTAGATTTTGAGAAGTAGATATTTGATGAGATGAATTTGGATAGGTTTTGTGAGTGGATAGTGATGAGTGGGTTTCAATATAGTCAATGATATTTAATTGATTTGTCAATAGTGGAGGTGAACTTGGGAATATGAGAGAGAGAGATAAATTCTGACCAACATAAAAGCCTGTCAAAAAAAGCAATTTATAGCAGGTGCAATCAATTTTCATACAGGCGCAATCAATTTGCATACAGGGGCAATCGATTTTCACACAAAATAGAACCAACAGAAAATTGAAACGAATAGCGTGCAATCGATTTACACTACGATGCAATCGATTTGCCCTAAAAACAGAAAGGTCTGAAAATAAAATATATAGTGAGCAATCGATTTGCATCAACAAAAAATGACCAAAAACACATTTTTCTTAAATTTTAACAACACTTAACATATATAGCATTTAAAGGCATCATATAATCATGAATTTTTACATATTACCAAGTTAAGACAAGTATGTGAAAGCATAAAAAGGATAGAAAGCACCTTATGCGTCGTGTTCATCAAGAATGCCAAGTTCTCGTCGAATCTTGTAAAATGGTTCTCTTGCCAAAGGTTTAGTGAAGATATCGGCAAGTTGATTATGAGTATCTATAAATGTGACCTCGACATCTCCTTAACATACATGATCACAAAGAAAGTGATGTCGTATGTCAATGTGTTTGGTTCTTGAGTGCATGACCGGATTCTTTGTAATGTTTATTGCACTTGTATGGTCGCACCAAAGAGGAATGCATCCTAGATCGAGTCCGTAGTCACGAAGTTGTTGCTTGAGCCACAATATTTGAGCATAACTACTACCCGCTGCAATATATTCTGCTTCGGCCGTGCTAAGAGAAACACATGCTTGTTTCTTGCAAGCCCATGATACTAATGCATTTACAAGGATGTGACAAGTACCACTTGTGCTTTTTCTTTCTGTTTTACAACCTGTATAATCCGCGTCAGAGTAACAAACTAAATTGCAAACACTACCTTTAGGATACCATAATCCAACATTTTTTGTTCCTTTGAGATACTTCATGATCCGTTTTACCGCCATGAGATGTGATTCCTTTGGATTTGCTTGAAAGCGAGCACATAGACAAACACTTCTTATGGAGGCAATTGTTAGAGATTTCTCATTTTGAATTTGTTTAGCATACTTCTTGAAAGCCTTGAATACATCCACTAAAAATAATGTCCAAGTATATCTAGAGAAATTGTCAACAATAACCAAATCATATACATTACCTCTGAAACTTCTTGCTCTTGATGGACCAAATAAGTCCATATGCAACAACTGTAGTGGTCTTGTAGTAGACACCACATTCTTAGATTTGAAAGTTGATTTTGTTTGTTTCCCTTTTTGACAAGCATCACAAAGTCTATCTTTGACAAAATTTTTCTTAGGTAACCCAATAACAAGATCATGTTTGATTAATTTATTCAAGTGTTCCATATGAATATGAGAAATTCTTTTGTGCCAAAGCCATGAATCATCGTTGTTCTCCATGATACATTTTACCTTCAAAGATGGATCATAAAGGGAAATCATAAATATATTATTAATTTTTTACCTTTAAGTATAACCTCATGTGTGATTTCGTCTTCTATCAAGCGTTCATCTTTGGTGAACTTGATCTTGAGGCCTTTGTCACATAGTTGGCTAATACTTAGAAGATTATGCTTTAGTCCTTTAACATAAAGAACATCTTCAATGGATGTGAAAGGTAGAGCAACAACTTTGCCTTTTCCAATAATTCTTCCCTTATTATTGTCTTCATAAGTGACAAAACCCTTGGCCTTTAGCACTAGATTTGAAAATTGGTTTATGTCTCCCGTCATATGCTTTGAAAAACCACTATCAAGATAGCAAAGATTGCATGTGGTCTTCAAGCATACCTACAAAAAAAATTAGGTTTTGTTAGGTATCCAAGTTGCTTTGGGTCCTTCATAATTAGTACCTTTCTTTACCCACACATAATGCCCACTTTCCACACTAAAGTTTCTAACATAGCAAGCATTAGGTGTGTGGCCTTTAATACCACAATAAAAAAAGTAGATTCAAATTTAATTCTATATCTAGAAGGGTAAGATTTCTTCTTAGGAAATGTTTTCTTTTTAGGATAATGATGAACCAATTTAGGTTTGTTCACTTTCTATTTGGATGATTGAGCACTAGCCCTAACAAAGATAGTTTTATTAGAACTTGGTTTTGAAAAACTTTGAATATCCAAGTCCATTTTTATCATTGGAATATATTTGTTGGCTAAGAACACCTTCCAATCCAATTTGACCTTTTTCATATCTTTAAATAACTCTTTTTAATTGGACAATTTGGAAAGAGAGTGATTCAGAATTTTTGCATACAAAATTCTGTTTTTGTTCATCACTTAATTTTTGTTTTTTATCTTTGAAATCTTTTTCCATAGTTTCACATTTTTCTTCTAAAGATGAAATTTGTTTCTTTTGAAATGCAGTAGTTTTATACAGAATTTTGCATTCATTTAATAGTTCATCTATAACACCTTGTGCATCACTATCAAAAAGAGAAAATTCATTACTAACCTCATCATCTTCATTATCGGAATGGTGTGAGGCCATCAATGCTAGATTTGCACTTTCATCACTATCGGAATCGGACGAAAAACTTATTTCATTATCCTCCCATGCAACATAGGCCTTTTTGTTCTTAAATTCCTTTTTTCCTTTGTAGCCACCTTTCTTGGAGTGTTTTGGACAATCCGGCTTGATATGACCTTGCTTACCGCATTTATAACATGTGACTTCTTGTGTTGATGTGGAAGCTTCCCTTTTCTTAAATTGTTTCTTTCTTTTTGCACGAGAAATGGATTTGTCATTTCTACCAAAGAACTTACCAATCCTTTTAACAAGAAGCATGAAATTTTCATCTTCTTTCAGATTGTCTTCCTTTTCAACTTCCTTGGAATCAATCTTTAAGGCAATATTCTTGGATTTCTTCTCTTGATTTTCATGCTTTTCAAGTCTTCTGAGTTCCGTTTCATATTCTTGAAGTTTTCCAAACAACGTTGCGGAAGTCATTGAAGAAAGACTTTTCTTTTCCGAAATTTCCGTTACCTTTGGTTGTCATTCCCTAGTTAAGGATCTAAGTACTTTCAGATTTAGTTTATCATTCGTCAAGGTCTTACCACGAGCACTTAGATGATTTGTCAAGTGCACGGATCTCTTTTGCAAGTCAAGGATGGTTTCTCCGGGCTGCATTTGAAATAACTCGTATTCTTGACTCAAAGTATTTAGTCTTGATCTTTTAACTTCAACAGTTCCTTCATTAGTTTGTACCAAGGTATCCCATATTTCTTTCTCCGTTTTGCATTCCGAGACACGGAAGAATTCATCCATGCTAAGTGCACGTTGAAGAAGATTGATTGCCTTTTTATCATAGAGGACCTTTTTCTTATCATCTTCATTCCATGCAGTTTTAGGATTTGATGAGTCAGCACCATTGATCACGGTTATAGGAATAAATGGACCATTCTCGACGACATCCCATATTTCTTCTCCTTGTGCTTCTAGATGTTCCTTCATGCGTATTTTCCAGAAGTCAAAATATTCACCACAAAATAGAGGAGGTTTGTTGTTACTACCACCATCTCTGAAAACGAGAATTTGATTTGCGGAAGCCATTCTAGATCTTTTAAGAACATGTTACCTATAACCTGCTCTGATACCAATTGTAAGTACGAAGTGCGCCTAAGAGGGGGGGGGGGGGGTGAATTAGGCACTTTAAAAATTTTCTGGTTTTTAGTGATGATGTATAATACTTTTTTGAAAGACACGAGCGATATATCTTGGTTCCCCTCACAGTTCGAGAGTACTCAAGTCTCGTTTCAACATGAAAGAGATTTTCTTATAGTGGCAAACTTAAAACAAGAACTACCAAAACCAAGAACAATCCTCTTGGACCAAGAACAATCCTCTTGGATTTTCACTATGTCAACAATAAGAACAATCCTCTCAAGATGACCTTACTTGTATCCAACAATCCTGGAAAAATAAGATTACAGAACCACTTGAACTTATTTTCAACAATCTTGAAAAATAAAAAAGTGTATAGCAATATTTGATTGATAGAGTTTGCAGTGCAATAATCACTTTAGCGATTTTATCAATGACTTGACCTTCACTTCCAATAACAATAATATAAAATGACTCAATGACTTGATCTTCTTTGTGTATGAAAGTGAAGAAAAAGCTTGAGTTTTAATATTTTAAAATTCGGAAACTATTGATTGGAAGAGGTACAAAATGATTTTGAAAATTCAGTATTTATATGTTCATAGCACCTCTTTGAAACAACATAAATTTCTGCAAATGAATCATGAACAATTGCCAAGATTCAATGAAAAGTTTCCATGAAATGGTGTTATGAAATGGTATGTTTAAAGCTGTTGATTTTCAAAAACGTTCAACATGCAATCGATTGCACCCTTGTGTAAATCGATTGCACGGGTTTTAACAGCTAAAAATTAAAATATTTTCAGTGAGCAATCAATTGCACATGTGTGTAAATTGATTGCACTTTAAGACAGTAGACAAAATTTGATAGAGAGAAATCGATTGTACAAACATGCAAATCGATTGCACTTAGAAACAATAGCTAACACTTTGAAAATGTGAAGCATGCAATCGAATGCACCAACATGGAAATCAATTGCACATAAGTGAAAATTGATTTTTTTTCTTAGAAAACTTGAGAAAAAGTTTGGACAAGATAAAACACTTCTTTTGTTCATTGAGCATCTAATACTTAAGTTTAAAGTAAGTATTGTCATTATACCTTGTGAAATTTGCTAAGAACTTGAGACAAAGTCTTTTATCCAATGATGCTTTTAGCTTGATCAAAATCTTTTCCTTCTTGCCAATATAGTTTGTCTTCATCAAAACAAAGTGCATTGAGAATCATTTGAGAAGCTTGATATTACACACGACATAGAGATACCATCCATTTTACCGATGTTTCATTTTTCCCGGTTTTGACATCATGCAAAACACCTTGTATTGAAGTTGTACTCACACTATTTCTCGCTCTTCTCTTATTTTCACGTGAGATGATTCTAACCTTTCTCTTACTACTCTTATTTCTTTTCTTTTTATTAACCTAATAAAATAATGCTAACCCAACAACTAATGGGCTTATCATCATACTCCCACCTTTACTCTTCACATTCTCACCAAATAGGCCCAATCACCAATATTCTATTATTTCTACGATTCTCACTTAATGAAATAATTATTTACTAACCGACACCAAAAATAGTTATAATTCTACGACTCTCCATATTTAACCCGATTAACTCGCTACACACAACATACATCTAGTAATCATGTATTCACAAAATCAAACGAATAATTAACTAATCAAATATATGCTAAATAGAAAAATATGGGTGTTACAACTCTCCCCCACTAAAAGGATTTTCTCCCTCGAAAATGACCTCAAACGAATAGACCAGGATATGAATCCCTCATCTGACTTTCGAGCTCCCAAGTCACGTTTCAAGCTGCTGGTCCACCCCAAGCTACCTTCACTAAGGCAATCTCTTTACCTTGAAGATGCTTTAACTCTCAATCCTCTATCCGCATAAGTGATATCTCCCCAATTAGGTTATCTCTCACCTGCACATCATCTACCTGAACCACATGAGATAGATCCGTATTGTATTTCCTCAGTTAAGGTACATGGAACACATCATGGAGATTAGTAAGCGACAATGACAAAGTAATCTGATAGGCCACATCTCCTATCTTCTCTAAAATTTGGTATGGACCAATAAAACAAGGTGTCAACTTACACGATTTTAATGCTCGACCAACACCAGTTACCAGGGTAACTTGAAGAAACACTTGATCATCCTTTTGGAATTCAAGTAATTTCCTCCTCTTGTCACGATAAATTTTCTAACAACTCAAGGAAATCTTCATCTTCTCCTGACTCATCTTAATCTTATCGGTATTTTGTTGAGCTATCTCAGGTCTAACCACAATACTCTCTCTATTCATACCAACACAATGGCGTCCTACACCTTCTATCATACAATGCTTCAAATGGTGCCGTTACGATACTCGAATGGAAACTATTGTTGTAGGTAAATTTAATTAAAGGCAAGTAGCTATCCCAAGCACCTCCTTTTTCCAACACACAAGCTCTCAAAAGATCCTCAAGTGACTGAATTGTCCTCTCAGTCTGACCATCTATCTGTGGATGATAATCAAAACTCAAACGCAACTTCTTACCCAAAGCATTTTGTAAACTTTCCTAAAATATCTAAGTAAATATCAGATCCCTATCTGACACAATACTAGATAGAATACCGTGCAAAATGGCAATCCTCTCAATATATAACTTTGCTAACTTCTTCAAGGGACAATCCATTCTTATTGGAATTAAGTGAGCAGATTTCGTCAATCTATCCACAATAACCCAAATAGCCTCAAAATTACTCGGTGTTCGGGGTAAATAGGACACAAAATCCATCGATATACTATCCCATTTCCACTCAGGAATAGATGATGGTTGCATCCAAATTGACGGTTTTTGATGTTCGATCTTCGACTTCTAGACAACCAAACAAGAATACACAAATTCAGCAATATATTTCTCCATAATGGGCCACCAAATTATTTTCCTCCAAATTTGATACATCTTCATAGCACCCGGATGAATACTCAATCCACTACGATACCCTTCCTCGAGGATAATATTTTTCAGCTCAACTATATTCGAAACATAAACTCTATCATGAAAACTCATGATATAATTTTCATCAATTCGAAAATCACCACCTCAACCCCGATATATCAGCGTCAATCGATCTACCAAACTCAAATCAGATTTATGCCCTTCCTGAGTCTTATCAAGAATACAACTAGTAAGCTTCATCATACCAAGATTAACTCCATAAGAGGTCTCCTCACAAACCAAACTCATATCTCGAAATTGTTCCATCATTTATAGCTTTCTTACCATCATCATCGACATATGCAAAGGTTTTCTACTCAATGCGTCAACTACCATGTTTGCTTTACCCGAATGGTAATTCAAACCAAAACCATAATCCTTCAGTAATTCTAACCATCTCCTCTGCCTCGTATTAAACTCTTTATGATCAAATAGATATTTCAAACTCTTTTGATCACTAAACACCTCAAATCTCGATCCTAATAAATAATGTCTCCAAAGCTTTAATATAAACACAACAACAACCATCTCTAAGTCATGCGTCAGATGATTCCTCTCATGCACTTTAATATGCCTTGAAGCATAAGATACAACTTGCTGACTTTGCATTAACACACCTCCCAACCCCATGCATCACAATACACAATAAATGGTTATGCTAGATTAGGCAAAATCAAAAGAGGAGCTCTCGTCAATCATCTCTTAAGTTCTTGAAAATATTCTTCACATTTTGAATTACAAACAAAAGCTTGAGCTTTTCTAGTCAATTGCGTCAACGATAAAGCTAACTTGGCAAATCCTTCAATGAATTTCTGATAATAGCCTGTGTAATACGGTGGGAAAACTGACTTTACTAGTTTTGCATTTTATCACAAATGTTGCGGTTAGCAAGAGTCACCACCGACTTTTATTTTATCCAACAAAGGAAAGGGTGAAAAGAACAGGAAAGACTTTTTTAAAGATTTTGAGTTCTGGGGGTAGGTTATGGAAAGGGAAGGTGTTAGCACCCTTTCCATCCGTAGTTATCTACGAGCTCTTAGTTGCTAGCTCACTTTTGAAAATGCTTTCTTTTTGTGTAAGTGTGTTTGAAAATATTTTTGAAAAGACGCCTTAGTGCGGCGAACTTTGTAATGTTTCTCGTATCATTTAGAACGTATACAAAGTGTTTTTTGTCTCTGAAAATATTTAGAAAAAAAGAGTTTGTGTATGTGTGATAAATTATTCTGTATGTTTTTGTGAGCAAGCAACTACGAGATGTCTACCTACTCAAATGGTCTTTGTTCTTTTCCTATTTTCCTTTGGATAGTTCTATCCTACCATTAGTTAGTAGGTAGCCCTATCATTTGATTATTTGAGGGATAGGCACGGGTCATCGTACAGTCATAAAGGCAACTTGTAGGATGCTTTAGCAATTTATCGTAAGGGACTAGATCATTTACCGAAAGGAAAAATCGAAGGGTCATCGAGGGACTATGATCTATGTATCTAGGGACTTTGCTAAAGTGTCCCATGTTCGAGGGACATGACTGTATTATTTTTCTGAAGGCAACAAGTGGAGGTACCTTAAAGGTGCGCGTGTGCGAGTGTGTTGTGTTTCAGTTATTTTTATTAGATGTTAGGTTTTCTAACGTTTGTTTTTAAGTCTTTCCATACAAGCCTATTAGCATACATCTAGTAGTTAAATATATACAAGTATAGAAAATAAAGTACGGAAAATTGAATCTACGTTATTACATCGCTTCGGGATGGGAGGAATTACAAACCAAAAATAGGGAGTAAAAGGTAAAAGGTCCTAGTTTAACTATTACATCCCATATGCAATTATATAATTTTATAAAAATAATGCGAATAAAAATAAATGAACACGCAGAGGATGGAAAAAGTGGAAATATCTAAAATCTTAAAAATTTCTAAGTATAAGAAAAAGTCTTTCTTTTTGGTATTTTTATTGTTTAAAAAATGAAAAATGAATTACGAAGTCCTAATTCTACTTAATTTTAAATTAATAAAATAAACTTAAAATGGTGAAATTAAATTAATTAAAATTAACAAAAATTAATTTAATAAAAAAACTTAAATATAATGTTTTTGTGGTTTTCTGATTTTTTTTGATTATTTTTAATTTTATGATTATAAAATAAATGATTAAAGAAAGTTAAATAAATAATTTTTTTTAAGAAAAAAGAAAGAGGAATGGGCCAATCATGATAATTTCATTCAGCCACGCCTGTGTTGACCTCCTCTGCGTTTTTTAAACCACCATAGAGGGTGAAAAACACCATCATCTTCGATAGGGGTTTTTCTCCAAAACCTGCAAAATCAATAAAAAAAACAAAACTCTAGATCCATTATATTGGACCCAACGGTCTCAGTGGTGCCATTAGTTTGGGTTAAGAACTCCTGAATCATGAAATCTGAAGCTTGCTACATTCCACGCCCTAACCATGACATCATGCTATTTATGCCTTTGTGCTTACATGTAAAACGTCAGATTTACTCACAACATCAATAATAACAAGAATGAATGCATAAAAATGGTTTAAGTTACATGATAAGAGATTTTGGAATCAAAATTTTACCAAAACACTGTGGTATGGTTATGAGGATGATATGAGATGCGTGGGGGTTGGGTAATGATATGAATCGCTTCCTGGAGATCTCAGAAGGATGAAGGAGTCGCTGGTTTTGAATGGGAGAAGCTGAAACTCAGGTTTATGATTTTTGCAACTTTTGATTTTTTTTGGAGAATTTGAGAGAGCTTTGTTATGAAATAATTTTTTTGTCAATTGCTTCTGACTTGTTGTGTACTTATAGAGTAGTGAGTACGAAGTAGATAAATATGGGAGGAAAACCAAGCCATGATGGCCCTTGAGACAAGAATAAAACACATTAAGAAGTTGCCAAAAATGAGTGATTCTTGCCCTTTTGGATATGCAATGAAACTGGACAGGTTATGGCTGGATTGCACGAAATATTGGGCCTCAAAGCTAACCAAACCATGCCCATATGCATTAGCCCATGATTTCTTGTGATTTTATTCAATTTATTTGATTTTAAATTAAATAAAATCAAGATAAGTATGAATAAAAATAAAAGAAATGTGTAAATGTACTTATAGGTCCTATAAGATGATATGGACATGTTTGAAGTCCAAAAAGCAGGCCCATTGGTTCAAAATTTCATTTTTACTCAATTTGTACTTCATGAATTTTTCAAAATTCCCCAACTTGTGAAACTAATAACTTGCTCAATTTTCATCTTTTGAAGATGATCTTTGACTTTTTGGAAATCTCAAGATGTCATTTACAATCTGTATGTTTATTATTTTTGCTTTTGAAGACATTATCTTGATGTAAGTTGCCTTGACAAAAAGTGTCTTTTGTTGACTTTTGAAAATGACCTATAATTTATGAGATTATATCTTCCAAATGAAGCATCTTTTGGGCTTAAGAGTAAAAGAAAAGTTGTAGAGAATTGAATTTTATTCAAAATGGGCTTTGGTTTGGGAAAAGTTGATGAAGCATGTGAAAGTTATGCCTAGTTAAAGTTCAGTTGACTTCTCTTAAGGAAACCCTAATTTGACAAATCTCGAATTTTGAGGATTTGAGAGATTTCCTTGGGGAATCATGATCAACACTTGATCAAATGATGAATATAACTTCAAAATTTTGATGTTGACCAGAAATATTAAAGTTTAACTGTATGTTGGCCACAATTGACTTTTTGATCAATACAATTGACTTTCAATCATCTGAGCTATTGACTAAACAAACTTATGATGTAGGACTTGAAACTTGACACGAATCTTGTTGAGGACCTATGAAGAACCATCGAAGCCACTTGATACCTTTTCAAACCAAATTTCTTTGAGAAATTCCAAACCCTAGTTGTAGGCCTTTGGTTTAGGAGGTGCATTTTGACTAGTCAACCTTTGAGTGTCTTGACTACTTGAAGAGTCTTAAAAGAATGCTTTGAATAAAATGGGAGGGAAAATTTTAGGGTACAACAGATTCCCCTGTTCAATTTTCTTAAACCGGAAGAGTTAGATTGGCTTGTTCGCCATTCGTGACTTGAATGTAGAAGATGATTGAAACTTAAGTGCCCAGAAATTTGCACTCGCCTGTGCAAGAGGTAACATTGTTGGTTGATTGTACCGGGAATGGGCTTATAGATTCCATTTGGAGAGGTGATGGAGAATCTTCAGAGATGGACTTATAGATGCCATCAAAAGTAATTGTTGACTTCAACTTGAAGAAGAATAAAAATAAATCTTTGGGCGATTTAACTGAACCAGAGAAAGTGTCCATCGGAAAAGAATCAAGATAAATCATTGGTCGATTTAAACTAAAGTAGTAGAGGTCTTGAATTATATTTAACTAGAGACGAATAGGAAAAATATTAGGGCCAATTTAACTGAACCAGAGAGAAAGTATAACGAAAACGAATCAGAATAAATCATTGGTCGATTTAAACTGAACAAGAAAATTTCTTGAATTATATTTAACTGGAGACGAATCAGAAAAATCTTAGGGTTGATTTAACTGAACTAGAGAAAGAGTCTACCAGAAAATGAATCATAATAAATCATTGGCCGATTTAAACTGAACCAACAGAGGTCTTGAATTATCTTTCTCTAGAGACGAATCAGAAAAATCTTAGGGTCGATTTAACAGAACCAGAGAAAGAGTCTACCAGAAAACGAATCAGAATAAATCATTGGTCGATTTAAACTAAACCAACAGAGGTCTTGAATCATCTTTAACTAGATACGAATCAGAAAAATCTTAGGGTCAATTTAACTGAACTAGAGAAAGAGTCTACCGAAAAATGAATCAGCATAAATCGTTGGTCGATTTAAACTAAACCAGCAGAGGTCTTGATATATCTTTAAATGGAGACAAATCAGAAAAATCTTAGGGTCAATTTAACTGAACCAGAGAAAGAGTCTACCATAAAACGAATCATAATAAATCATTGGTCGATTTAACTGAACCAGCAGAGGCCTTGAATTATCTTTAACTGGAGACCAATCAGAAAAATCTTAGGGTCTATTTAAATGAACTAGAGAAAGAGTCTATAGGAAAACGAATCAAAATAAATCATTGGTCAATTTAAACTAAATCAGCAGAGGTTTTGAATTATCTTTAACTAGAGACGAATCAAAAAAATATTAGGGTCGACTTAACTGAACCAGAGAAAGAGTCTACCAGAAAACGAATCAGAATAAATCATTGGTCGATTTAAACTGAACCAAAAGAGGTCTTGAATTATATTTAATTAGAGACAAATCAGAAAAATCTTAGGGTCAATTTAACTAAACCAGAGAAAGAGTCCACCGGAAAACGAATCAGAATAAATCATTGGTCAATTTAAACTAAACCAACAAATGTCTTTTTAGAATGATCTTCTGAGGAAAATGCTGAAATAGCCCTTCGTCAGATGTAGCCTTCGAGAAGATTGTCAGGTCATATAAGTAGTTGATGATATTCATCTGTCAATTGATCTTTCCTGAAAAGGTAAAGAGTCAGTTGTATGTAATATCATGATGTATGAAATGCATTGCGTAATGATGTTCTCAAAATAAAAGAGATTGTGCTATATGTGTTTCGTATGCATATGTTATGATATTTTGTAAATGATGTATGAATGTGGAATGTTGTTGAAGTGCATTTGTGAATTTGAGCAGCGTCTTTGTCTGGGAAAATAAATCCATGACTGTCACTGGGGATGAAGAGTATGTGTATCTTCGATCTTCTAGGGATTGTTTCTGCTGGGGAATCCTGTTTATTGTTTGAGGAAACTCCGTTGGGAAACATTGATTTCTGCTTTGAATAAATTCTGATGGAGAATGTTAATTCCTACTTGGGGGAGAAGAGTTCAAAACTTTGGTTGTCCTTTGCACTACTGGGGAGTTATGATTCTTTTTATACCCTGACCGGGGATAAAAGAGTTGGATAACCTTCCAGCCCATTTGGGAAGGATAAAGTTGACTGACATCCGATCTGGTTTTAGATTCCGTAGCAACTGTTTGGGGATAATGGAAACTTCACTAGGGAGAGGGTTTTTAGCTGGTTATTTATGGTAAAAGCATACTCAAGCTGGGGGGTGTCAGATTAAATCTATGCCTTGATTGTATGTGAAGATGTATTGAATGGGTATCAGAATGATATCCATATCTGGACTGTATCTGAACCGTATTTGAAAGATGTACTGAATGAGTATCAGAATGAATATGTATCTTAATCGTATCTGAATTGTATCTGAAAGATATACTGAATGAGTATCAGAATGAATTTATATATTAATCGAATCTGAACTATATCTGGAAGATGTACTAAATGAGTATCAAAATGAATCTGTATCTTGATCGTATCTGACCTGTATCTGGAAGATGTACTGAATGAGTATCAAAATGAATCTCTATCTTGATCGTATATGAACTGTATCTGGAAGATGCACTGGATCTGGAATGAGTGCCAGAATGAATCTATATTTAGACTCTATCTGAACTGTATCTAGAAATGAATCTGGAATGAGTGTCAGAATGAATATGTATCTTGATTGTATCTGCACTGTATCTAGAAGAGATCCTGGAATGAGTGTCAGAATGAATCTATATCTAAATTATATTTGAACTGTATCTGGAAGAGAATCTAGAATGAGTGTCAGAATGAATCTTATATCTAGATTATATTGAACTGTATCTGGAAGAGAATCTAGAATGAGTGTTAGAACGAAACTATATCTAGATTGTATCTGAACTATACTTGGAAGAGAATATATAATGAGTGTCAGAATGAATCTATATCTAGATTGTATCTGAAATGTATCTAGAAGAGAATCTAGAATGAGTGCCAAAATGAATATATATCTAGATTGTATCTGAATTGTATCTAGAAGATGATAAACTGCTAGAGAAATAAACCCTGTTGGGGAAATACTCTTGTTAAGGAAACACCCTTGTTAAAGAAAAGAACTCTGCTGGAGAACAAAAGTATGAAAGGGAGTTTTACAACCTTGGAGGAACAAGCTCAACTGGGGAAGAGAAACTCCATGAACTGTACTGATTGAAACTCTGTAGGTTGGTGATATTTCTGGGGAGAAAATCATATTCCTTTATCAGCCAGAGTGATCTGCCGTGGCAATTACGGGGAATGTATGAACTTGTGAAGACTACTCTGTGGGGATAATCTCATGGAAGTGGCTGGATGGGGATCAGTGGAGACTTGAACATACCTCTACTTCTAGAGCCCTTGGTGAATGCTGATCAGGGTGATAAGTCTTCTACTGTTAGACAAGTGACGAGATGACGGGACATAGTCGTACGCTTTAATCCCTAACTTTTGCCTGGACTGTCCTTACAGATTTTCAGTCCACCGGGATACCTTTTTTTGCCCAAGCCGCCTTTTCAGGTTTTCGACTTGCCGAGTGTACAATTTTATTTATATATCCCTAATTTTTCCCAAAATCTTTTGGTTCACCGGGATGCCCTTATTTTTGCCTAGGCCAGTCAACCTAGTGGGTCTTTTTTTCATGCATAGTATTTTTCGACTATGTCTGTGTTCACAGGGTGCGGAGAATTGTCATTGTCCATAGTAGTAAGTGTTGTAGTACTTCCAGAAAATGTTTGCTTGATCATACACGGCCCTTTGCTGAAACTCATGTTCAATTCCCCAAGTAATTCAGATGGAGATTTGCCCCTGGCTATTCGACACTTTTGAGAGATTCTTTGAATCTTGACTTGACTTCCCTAGATCAGTTAGACACCATGTCATGCCCCTGGATTATGAAATGCCTGTTACTGTAAATGTCTTTTCATCTGAGGTGATTCTGTTCATTGAGAGGATTTCCGTTCATTGAATATCCGTCGTGCGAGTTTATCTGCTGTCGAAAAATTAGTCATATGCAAACAATGACATTTAAAAATGCAAAGCTTATGTCTGTCTTGAAGTTTTTAAAACTGCATTTTTTAGTAAAACAAAATTTGTAAGAATTTGAATTCAACTCAGGATTTATAGTAAACCTTACAGGAGTTAGGATACTTTTTGTAACAATATACTTTCAAACTAACCCATGCTTCAGTTAGAACTTTTAAGGGTTGTAACGTGGTATGGTTCACAGTTTAAGAAACAAAGGATAATGGCTCAAACTCTGCTTTTACCCAACCCGTTCTTCATGATGTTCTTAAGTCCTATACTCAGTTAATTGTATGTTTAGATCCCAATTGAGTCTGGAATCTTTGCCCTGATATTCCGGTCATGGTTCAAATACTAAAAGTTTATTTGAGAAGGAAATCATTTTTGTAACCTTTTCTTTCTACTGAAAATTTGTAGCGACCTCTTTTTTTGATTTTATTAACCCTACCTTTTTCCTGAACTGTTTCTTTTGTGATTACATTCAGCGGAATGCACCCGTTTTTCCTTAAGTCTCCTTCATAGGTTTTGACTTAGCGGGCTTTTCTTTTGAGATATAATGACTTCCTATTTTAATAATTATTTGGAACCATCACCATATTTTGTTTTGGAAGGATACCTCTGACACTACTCATCGTTTATAAAGGGAAAGCTTGCGATTGAATGCACCATTGAATTATCTGAGAAACCACCCTGCCCCAGGTTATGATTAAAGGTTTCAAGTTTTGTGAAAAAGAAAACTCCTACTTCTTAGGCTCAAAGGGGTTGACTAGGGATTATCTTCCTTATAATTCCATTGTTTAGGATTTGAAACAACGCCTGTACATCGTCAGCCAGGTTTATTCAAAAGCATAGTGTAGAGATTGTGGTATCTTTTTCTTCACCCTCCCTTTAAAGTCTTACAGTTTTTTTAATTTAGAGTTAGAGATCACAAAAAGGAAGTAAAATCATAGTTTAAATATAGTGAAAATGAATGGATTAATTAAAGACAAACATATGCAATGCATTAATGGAATAACAAAGTTTGACATAAAATAAGTGTTCGAACAACCAAAAGAAATTACAATTTGAGAATTCAAATGAAATAAACGCCCTCAATCTTGGCCATGATTTAGCATGGGAGCAGTAATCAAATTGGGAGCCTTATGAGGGTCAATTCAATCTCCTTGTTGTTAATCAAATCTTGAATCTTGTTTTTCAAAGACCAACAGTTGTTGGTGTCGTGCCCAGGACTATTAGAATGGTAGGCACACTTCACATTCAGATTGTACTTAGGAGAGGAGGTATCAGGGTTTTGAGGAGGATCCCTTAATGTAATCAATTCCGCTTTTAGAAAATGTTGTAACGCTTGAGACAATGGCATATTAATCTTAGTGTACTTCCTTTATTGAAACATTATCCTACGCCTATTGCCATGTTGTTGTTGAACATGTGTAGGATTAGAAATTAACACTGCTCCCACGGACTGATGGTGGTCATTTTTACTATGGCTTCTTTGACCATAGAAATCATTAGTTTCCTTTTTACTAACAAAGGGCTTCTTCACATCATTAGAGGTTGAGGCCATTGGGACCTTCCCACTTTTGGTACCGCTTTCAATCCTTTCCCCAGTTAGAATCATCTATGTAAAACAAGACAAAGAACTCCCAATCAGCAGATTAAAGAACGGGCCTGTCAGAGTACCCATGAACATGTTTACCATTTCCTGATCAGTCAAAGGAGGTTGAACCCTTCCAGCTAAATCCCTTCATTTTTGTGCATATTCC
Source organism: Vicia faba (assembly GCA_948472305.1). NCBI lineage: Eukaryota > Viridiplantae > Streptophyta > Magnoliopsida > Fabales > Fabaceae > Vicia > Vicia faba. Next base: position 987,427,005 of record OX451738.1, read on the forward strand.
TTGAATCTTTCCCTTGAGCCCATGGACATATTCTGCAATTGCATTCGAGTTGGTGCCAGGTCAGCATTGTATTGGTATTGCTTGTAGAAAGCATCAACCAAGTCTTCCCAGGTATGAATGTTGGTTCCTGTAAGTACGAAGTGCGCCTAAGAGGGGGGTGAATTAGGTACTTTAAAAGTTTTACAGTTTTAGTGAGGATGGATATTATTTTTCTGGTTTAGTGCATGAGTTTACAAATGTGTTTCTTTCTTTTCTAGTTTATGACTAGTGATGAATACGGTAAATGCCGAAAAGTAAAGAACACAAAGATGTATACTGGTTCCCCTCACAGTCTGAGAGTACTCCAGTGCCCTTTCAACATGAAAGAGATTTCCTTATTGTTAGATCTCTAGACAAGACACCCTAGTCCTTCCATACATGACTCTAACCAATAAAACCACCAAGAACTATCCTCTTGGACCAAGAACAATCCTCTTGGATTTTCACTATGTCAACAATGAGAACAATCCTCTCAAAGTGACTTTACTTGTATCCAACAATCCTGGAAAAACAAGATTTCAAAATCACTTGAACTTATTTTCAACAATCCTGAAAAATAAGCAAGTATAGCAATATTTGATTTTAGTGAGTTTGTGTAGCAATGATGACTTTGAGTGATTTTATCAATGAATTGATCTACTCTTCTAATAACAATAGTATACAATGACTCAAGATATATAATGCTCAAAGTTTTCTGGTTGACAATATGTGAAAGTGTGCAAAAACTTGTGTATGAAAGTGTAGAAAAGCTTGAGTTTGATTTTTTGAAAATTCAGAAAATATGATTGGAAGAGGTGTTTAAAATGATTATGAAAATGAGTATTTATATGTTCATAGCGCCCTTTTGAAAAAACATATAATTCTTCAAATGAATCATGAACAATTTCCAAGATTAAGTTAAAGGTTTCCATGAAATGGTGTTATGAACAGGCATGAGTAAAGCTGTTGTTTTTCAAAATCGTTCAGCATACAATCGATTGCACCCTTGTGTAAATCGATTACACGGGGTTTCAACAACTACAAATTTCAAATATTTTGAGTGAGCAATCAATTGGACAAGTGTGTAAATCGATTGCACTTGAAGTCAGTAGCAAAAATTGATTGAGAGCAATCGATTGCACAAACATGCAAATCGATTGCACTTATAAATAGTAGCTAACATTTTGAAAACGTGAAGCATGTAATCGATTGCACATAAGTAAAAATTTATTTTTTGCTTAGAAAACTTGAGAAAAAGTTTGGACAAGATAAAATATTTCTTTTGACCATTGAGCATCTATGTCTTAAGTTGAAAGTAAGTATTATCATTATACCTTGAAATTTGCTAAGTGCTTGAACCAAAGACTTTATCTAAAGATGCTTTTAGCTTGATCAATAATCTTTGCCTTCTTGTCAAAATGGTTTGTCTTCATCAAAATAAAAGTGCATTTGAGAAGCTTGATTTTACATTCTCCCCCTTTTTGATGATGACAAACGATCTTGCTTGATGCGTTGTAATTTCCGGAAAGAAACTACTCCCCCTAAGATGGATAACTCCCCCTAAGATGCATAACTCCCCCTTTGTATGAGAAGGTAGGAATCCTTTGAATTTGTTCATCTTGGTTGAAGAGTACCTTAGAAATTCAAGACAGGAAATATACAAGCATAAAGTGGCACATCCTTCTCATTCTTTGACATTATCAAAAAGAAGGGAAAGATGCAATAAAAATGGATAATAATAAAACAACATTGAAAAAAACTTAGTCAAACATGCATAAAAATAGTCATAGACATAGTCATAGTAAAATAATAATTACAAAGAAATCTGAACAACAACAAACAAAACGTAGCATAACGTAACAAGGACATAACAGAAAAACAGTAGAAATAACACAGTTGGACAAAATTTTATGGTTGATTCATGTCAAGGTTGTTATAGTAACAGGGTCCTTGATTGGGGAATTGTTGTTGTAGAGGAGGTTCTGTGTAATGTGGTGGAGGTGAAGCAGGATTATTAAGGTCATATGGAGGTATGTGAAGGAGAGAGTAAAGGTAGGAAAATTGTTGGTTTACATCCGAGCGAAAATAATTAATCCAAGAAGTCATGGAGTCATTTATGGTATTCCACTGGTTGTTTATGTTGGTATTCATGGAAGCAAATTGTTGAGACATAAAATCCGTAAGATCTTGATTACTTGGACCAGAGGGAGCAGTAGGTGGAGGAGGTACATCTTCACTGCCTTCTTTCTCTTGATTGTTTCCTTCTTCACCAATCACATATTCACCAATGTTTATGCTTGTTTTTGTTTCCGGATTATAGTGAACTCCCATTCTCGAGTCAACATTTTTGATGGAGATCTTGTGAACATTTGGATCCATATCAACTCTTTCAAAACCAGCAAAATCAACTACAAATTCTTCCATAATTAATGTAATAAAGTAAGCATATGGTAGAAATTTTGACTTTGCATTAACCCTTAGCATATGAACCATTATGAGCCTTGCCCAATTAACGCTTATACCTCTCTTCCTTGCGTAGATCAATTGCATTTCCAAATTAGTCACGGTGCAGTGGTTTCTAGCCCCCGAAAACATAATATAGACCATGAAATAATGAAATAGTCTATCGTCTATAAAAAAAAGTTACCTGCACTCCATGAGTCTCTAGATGGAATGACTCCTCCTAGACTGCAAATTTGTTTAGCATAAAATTTAGCTTCGCTCAATCTGCCAATGTTGTAGTAAAATTCTTTTTTCTTGTAATCATCCCATGCTTCATCTTCGGGATCATACTAAGAGCTCCCAATATAAGGGATATGTAGAATCTCACCAACAATTTCAGGGGTTAGAGATATTCTTGTACCCCACATATGTAACCATCTTGCCTTTGTGAGGAGTCAAATTACTGAAGAATACTCTTACTAGATCCGGGTAGTAAGGACCAAATGATGAAATCAGTGGTTCCAATCCATATGCAGTCAAATCATTCTGAAAAGTAAAGCATTCCTGAGGGAAAGATGGTAGCATACGATATTTTGGAGTGGACACTATCTTTCTTTGAAAATCCTTTTTAAATCTCGCTTCTTGATCTTCAGTGAGAGTTGAGATTAATGGATTCTCTGCAGAAGATGAAGAAACTTTTTTATCTTTCTCTGTAGCTGACACCTTTTGTTTTTGTCTGGATGCCATGAGGAAGGTGTTTTCTGAATTTAGGGTTTGGTAGTTTTTGAGGTTTTAGGTTTTGAGAGGAAGATGTTAGATGAGCTGAAATTGGATAGGATTTGTGAGTAAATAGAAATGAGTGGGTTGTATTATATGTAATGACATTTAATTGGCTTTTCCATAATAGAGGTGAGCTTGGGAATATGAGAGAGAATTTTGACCAACAAATATTCTTGTCATAAAAGCATGTTACAATAGGTGCAATCGATTTGCATACAGATGCAATCGATTTGCATACAAAACAGAATCAAAAGAAAACTGAAACGCACAATGTGCAATTGATTTGCACTGAAAACAGAAAGGTCAAAAAATAAAACATACAATGAGCAATCGATTTGCATCAACCAAAAATGACCAAAAACATATTTTTGTTACATTTAAACACCACTTAACATATATATTCACATATAAAAAAGTTAAAACAAGTATGTGAAAGCATAAAAAGGATAGGAAGCACCTTATACATCATGTTCATCAAGAATGCCAAGTTCTCTTTGAATCTTGTAAAACGGTTCTCTTGCCAAAGGTTTAGTGAAGATATCGGCAAGTTGATTATGAGTTTCTACAAATGTGACCTCGACATCTCCTTGAAGTACATGATCATGAAGAAAATGATGTCATATGTCGATGTGTTTGGTTCTTGAATGCATGACCAGATTCTTTGTAATGTTTATTGCACTTGTATTGTTTCACCGTAGAGGAATGCATCCTAGATCGAGTCCGTAGTCACGAAGTTGTTTCTTGAGCCACAATATTTAAGCACAACTACTACCCGCTGCAATATATTATACTTCGGCCATGCTAAGAGCAACGCATGCTTGTTTCTTGCAAGCCCATGATACTAATGCATTTCCAAGGATGTGACAAGTACCACTTGTTCTTTTTCTATCAGTTTTAAAACCTACATAATTTGCGTCAGAATAACCAACTAAATTGCAAACAATACCTTTAGGATACCATAATCCAACCTTTGTTGTTCCTTTGAGATACTTCATGATCCATTTCACCGCCATGAGATGAGATTCCTTTGGATTTTCTTGAAAGCTAGCACATAGATAAACACTAAACATTATGTCAGGACGACTTGCCGTCAAATATAATAAGAAGCCAATCATACCTCGATATTTTGTAATGTCAATGGAAACACCTGATTCATCTTGATCAACATATGTACCGGAACCCATTGATGTAGAAATTGCCTTACAGTTATCCATGTCAAATCTTTTCAACAATTCCTTGCAATACTTGGATTGGTTGATAAAGATTCTATCCTTTAATTTCTTGATTTAAAGTCTAAGAAAATAATTCATTTTACCCATCATGGACATCTCAAATTCTCCTTGCATCATTGCTGAAAATTCTTCACACATTTCTTTATTTGAAGAGCCAAAAATGATATCGTCAACATGGACTTGAACTAGCAAAGTGTCACCTTTGATTTTCTTGATAAACAAAGTCTTGTCAACTTTACCTTTTTCAAAGCCTTTTTCGCATAAGAAATTACTTAGTCGATCGTACAATGCCCTTGGTGCTTGTTTCAAACCATAGAGAGCTTTTCTCAATTTAAAAACATGAGATGGATTCTTGAAATCTTCGAACCCCGGGGGTTGCTTAACATAGACTTCTTCATTGATATATCCATTCAAGAATGCGCTTTTGACATCTATTTGGAAAAGCTGAAAATTTAATAGACAAACATAAGCAAGTAAAAGATGAATAGCTTCTAACCTTGCAACCATAGAAAAAGTTCCTTCAAATTCTATTCCTTCTTCTTGATTGTATCTTTGTGCTACCAATCTTGCTTTGTTCCGAACAATTATACCATTTTCGTCAAGTTTGTTCTTAAAAACCCATCTTGTTCCAATGATGTGTTTGTTGCTTGGCCTAGGTACAAGTTCCCAAACTTGATTCCTTTCAAAATGATTTAACTCTTCTTGCATATCAATAATCCATTGGTCATCGCCTAAGGCTTCATCAACTTTGGAGGGTTAAATTTGAGAGACAAATGCCATTTTAGACAAGCATCTTTAATATTTAGTCTTGTTGTCACACCTTGACTTATCTCACCAATTACTTTATCAATGAGATGATATCTATGAGTTCTCCATTCTTTTGTGTTGTATCTCAAAATTTGCCCTCCCATGTTCTTCAAGATTTATCAAGAATCATCTTCAAATGGTTCAAGATCTCTCAAGGGTTGCATAGTCCAAATGCCTCCTAAGCCAGTCAAAATTAGGGTTTTGGTTCCTTCAAGGAATTTGAGGTTTTCAATGGCTCAATCAAGTCTCATAGGCCTATATACATTGCCAAGCATCTACATGTCAAGTTTCAAGGCTCACAGGGTCAAGTTGCACAGTCAAAAGCCCTATTTGCTCTACAGTCAACTGCAGGGGAAAAATGGTCATTTTACAGTCAAAAGTCAGAATTTTTGGCCAACATCTTATTTTGAGTCCACAATCATCATTTTATCAAATCTTGATCATGATTCCTCAAGCATGGCTCAAAAATCATCAAAGATGCAAAAGTTGCTATTTTTGGACAGCTGAAAAGTCAACTGTAACTTGACCAAGGCATAACTTTTTCATGGTTCATCATAAAAATCCCATCCAATGCTCATTTTGAAGGGGATGACATTTCCTACAACTCATCTTCACATTCCAAGTCCAAGAAATGCTCTCACAAAAAGTTATCAATTTCTACATTATAGGTCAATTTCAAAAGTCAACAAAAATGCACTTTAAGTCAAAGACCATAACTTGAGATTGGTAAATCCAAATGACATGGGACCAAAGGCATTGGTTAGAGGACTTCAAGACCTTTCCAAAATGTCCAAGAACATGTTCATATGATCAAAATTGAGCAAGATATGCATTGGAGAAGTTTGGAAATTTTCATGAATGTGCAAAAGTTAACTTTGCTCCAAACATGTCATTTTTGCTAATGGGCCTAAAATTTCTTCTTGAAACATTGTCCAAGGCCTATGCACGACCCATTGAGATTAAATTGAATTATTTTCTTATTTTTATTAATTATTTGGATTTTTAATTGATTATTAATTCATTTAATTGTAGGAAAATATGAAGATATGGTTTTCAAATCTTTTCATGAAGCAAATGTGACCAATATGAGCTGGAGATTTCGTGTGCCAATCAAGGAGACAAGAATATCCAAATTTGGCAAGTTTTGGCAATCAAAAAGATGCAAAAATATTTGATTGAAAATCAAATATGCAAACCATAATTCCATGGATTCTTGGCCAAGATTGTAACCTAAATCCATTATACTATATATGATGAACCTAACCCTAATGCCTGCAACGTGAAAGCTGCTGTCAAAAGCCAGAACCATATTCAAAAAAATCAAAGAAAACTTGAAATCTGTTTTCCAAGTTCCAAGGCAATTCAATACTTTTTCTTGATTCCAATACATTGCTAGGCCTCCCAGGAACACATTGCAATCAAAAACGAGCCTTAAAACTCAAGAAACACGCAAGAACAATCCCTTGGTTTGTCACTTTTTCTCCAGAATCGCATCTCAAAATTCATGCATATTTAACATGTTTTGTTGTTTGTTTTATGTTCATAGAACTCAGGTGAAGCTGTTGGTGTGGTTCAATTGGATTAAGATGCCCTGAAACAAGAATCACCATGAACGAAATCTAGGGTTTTCGAGTTCTGAATTTGGGGCTTTGCCATATAAGAAAAATTAGGCCTCATAACGCATATGGTTGAATTCGTCAAGGCCAGACGAATCCAACCCAACCCTCGCGAACAATTTATACTGCACACAGAGCTAATCGTTATTTTTCCTCATGCTGCTTTGTGGGGGTTAAAAACCCCCGCTATCTCACTTTTATTTTACAGGCGAAAGGAGGAAGATGATGATGTGCTGCTTTGTGTTTGGACGATTCAAAAGATGGCGCACGTTTTATGCTTTACAGTTTAACGTTTTGTTATTTATTATAATATTTGTTTCTCATTATACTTACAAACGCGCGCAGGTAGTTGGAGTGGTTAGTGTGTTGGCTATGCATCATTGGGACCTGGGTTCGATTCCTAGGTCCACCCCATATTTGTTTCCATTTTTTCTAAAGCGTTCATGTGCCGGCTATCCCAAGCGTCCCACCATATGCCTCATCCAGATGCACGCCAAGTGTCCTTGTGCATCAATCCAGTGATCAAAAAGTGGATGACCACCATGCTCCTGGTCAACCCACGCTCTAGGCCGTTCCAAAAGTCCAAGCAGGCTTGCAGCTTAATGGGCCAAATTGCTCCTTCACACCTCCAAAAAGGCCCAGCACCCCCTGGTTTTCTTTATTCTTTTTTTTTATTTTCTATTTCAATTTCTATTTAATTATTAATTATAGTTATTATTACTATTATTTAATTAACTCACAAATAACTATTTTCATAATAACTTCAGAAAATTAAATATTTTTGTTGTTTTCACCTTAATTTAATTATTTTTGTAAATAAATACTAATATAATTTATTTAGTTTGATTAGGTTAAATTTTGATTCTTTTCATAATGAATAAAATAAACTTAGAATTAGGTTTTTACTAACTTTTAATTTTAATTTCTTTTATTTTATTTCATCAAAAATAGAAAAACATAAAAAAAACATTTTTTTTCTTAAATAATTAATTAATTAGAATTAGGGTTAATATTTAATTAAATGCAAAGGACCAAATTTCTTTCTTTTCTCAAAAAGGGTCAAAACCCTAAGACTTTCCGGATTTAATTTTTTGCGTTATTATTTTTTATCATATTTATGTATCTGCTCCGGAAATGTAATAGTTAATTAGGCTTTTATCGCTTTCTTTTACTTTCTCGCATTTATTTTCCAAACGGGTTTTGCTTTTGGCGATGTATAGACCCGCGCCTTGTAATAGCGTAGATTTACCTTTCCGCAATTTATTTTCCGCACTCTTAACTGTTAAAAATGCATGAAAGACTTGTATGAAAAATAAAACCAATCCGTAGCTCACAAATAACATGTTCCAAGATAAATATAAACTGAAACAACACACATGCACATGTCACTCCTAGGGTACGCCTCACTCGATTGCCTCGACGTGGTCGTCAAGTATAGGGTGTTTTAGAGGTCTCCCTCCTGTCTAAAGATCCAGTTGCCTCGAAACGGTTGCCTCGGATAAAAAGGATCTAGGACATTAGGGTTACCACTAAGGCGTCCTACTATTTCTTTGGTGACCATACTGTCCCTATAATCGAATTGACCCTATTGTACCCCAAATTTTGACCTAAGATACCATCTCCCATCTGCATCATTACATTGCAAGCGTTTTGATCTATTGATTTTAAAATTCATAACTTTTTCAAGTCGAGAGTTGTTTATTTTGAACGCTAAGTTTATTAATTGATCAGACAATGTTTATTAATTATTTATTATCTTAAATTTAAATAATTGGAATTTATTTTCAGTTATTATATAATTTAAAGATTTATAAATAATAAAGTAAATATTTGAAAAGAGGTATATTAATTGACCAGACAATGTTTATTAATTATTTATTATCTTAAATTTAAATAATTGGAATTTTCTTTTCAGTTATTATATAATTTAAAGATTTATAAATAATAAAATAAATATTTGAAAAGAAGGTTATTAATTGATCAAACGATGTTATTTAATTATTTATTGTTCTAGGTTTAAATAATTGAAATTTTATTTTCAGTTATTATAATTTAGAAGAATTATAAATAATGAAATAATTAATTGAAGAGAAGTTAATTGGTCAATGATGTTTGTTTAATTATTTATCATTCTAAATTTAAATAATTGGAATTGATTTTTCAGTTATTATATAATTTAAAGAATTATAAATGATAAAACAAATATTTGCAAAGAAGAAAAGAATTAATTGGTAAAATATTGGAGTTTTATTCATTTTATTCTAATTGTTACAATTATTGTTTAAATACCGTAATTATTTACAACGTATTTACAATGATAATTTTTACAATGTTTAAAGTGAAATAAAAACTATCCTAATTTTTTCCTAAGTTCTAAATCTTCATCTTCTATCCAATGCTCATTTGATTTTACCTGCAAAGAATTAAAAGAAAAAAAGTCAGAAATAAATATAATTAAAAGCAAAAAAATTAATTTTAGCGTTCATCATTAAAAGCAAACGACTGGAATCAGTTTTTACCCTTTTTGCAAATCACGGGATTTCTCCCGGTTAACAAAAAGGGATGAATTTTTATTGATAAATATGAATGCACAAGTTAAAAAAACATGCACAAATTCATTTTTTGTCAAAATTGCATTTTTCAAAGTAAAACTGCATAATTCAAAACTAATTACACATTTCAAAAGCCAACTGCATATTTCAAAAAGCAACAGCATATGTAAGTATACAAGTTCCAAGTCGAGTTTCAATTTTTCAAAGCCAATGCAACGTAAACTATCCAAAAGTATGGAAGAGGCCAAAAACATAAGGCTCTCATGCAGTACCAAGCAATTGACAAAGAGAAGCATGCAGTTTAAAACCAATGTGCAAGCAATATATTTTATTTTTTCATCATTTTCCAGCATTATACTTTTTCAGAACAAGTAAAGTACATACATCATTTTAATGTCTATTTGTACTTAAGAGAGAGAAGAGAGGAAAAGTGTGGTTTACAGGTTTTGGCTTAGGCAGGAAATAGATAGCAAACAGAACAGCAGCATACAGTAAGAGAAAAGGAAGCATAGAAAAAGAATGTGGACAAACTGATGTAGCAGTAGAGAAGGCAGAGTATCAAGAAAAATATATTTAAATATACTCAAAACCTGAATCGTCCAAGACCTCAAGGCCAAGCAAACTGTTATAACACAACAATCCCTTCAAAAATTCAGAGATATCAAAACCTGCCTTCAAGCTTTCAAAAACAAAACTGTCAAACAAATACAAAACAAATTCTCAAAAGTGCCTAAACGAAAACCTCAAGCACCTGCTTGAAGCTAAACCTCAACCATGGCCAAAACCACAAACCTGTTTCGTTAACCTGTAACAACAACCTTGGCCTAAACCATAAAAACCTGCTATCTCCAACAAAAACCAGTAAAACCTACTGTATCAAGACCAAAACCCATAACCTTATGGCCTAAAAAACCAGTAGAACCTGCTGAAGGCCTAAAACCAAAACTGAGTTCCAACAACTCAAGCTACAACATAAACCAGAGTTCACAACCTGTTTTGAAACCTCCAAAAAGAAAACTGTCAAAACAAATACAAGAAGCCAGTCCTAAAAGTCTCAAAAAGCAAAAAACCAGTAAAACTTGCCATCTCCAAAACCAAGGCCACAAATCATGTCAAGGTTATAACCTGCATACACCAGTAAAACCAACATGGCCTAAAACCATTCTAAACCTGCATACACCAGTAAAACCAACATGGCCTAAAACCATTCCAAACCTGCATACACCAGTAAAACCAACATGGCCTAAAACCATTCCAAACCTGCATACACCAGTAAAACCAACAACTTTGGCCTAAACCACAAAAACCAGAATACCACAACAATGCAAACTTTGAAAAACAATGTCCAAACCGGCAAGCCTCAGTAATTTCCATCATAGGCCACATTAAAGCGTACAGAATCACAGAAAGAAGAAGAGGAAAGCTAATCAAAACAAAAATGTCCCAACAGTAGCATGTTCAAGGAAACGGAAGCAAAGCCTCAGTGTTCCTCCATCATAGGCCAATAACGAGGCAACAAGATCACAGCAAAAGAAGAAGAGGGGAAAAATTATTCGAAGGCAACTCAGGATAAGCATCAAGGCAGTTGTTCAAGGTAAACGATTCAAGGCAACAGGCTAGGAGAAAAGAGGAAAAGATTCAAATATATCCAAAAGCCTAAGAACGAAATACCAGGATACCAAGCAAAGCTCCGCTCACGTCTTCCCTCGCCCTTGGCCTCCTACGCACACCCAACCTCCCTCCTCCGTCTCCAGGTAACATTTCACACTCTTTTTCTTTCAAAGTACCTCAAACAACCATTAATAACAAGAAGTCAGAAAAATGGACACAAAATCATAACATGCAATTGTATTGAAAACCCTAATGAAATAGATGAAAATTGTACCGTAAATCCGTCACCCCCTAGCGTCTAGTTGGAGAGAAGAAGGTTGAGGTACCGGTGGCCGTGGCAAGGAGAACTCATAGGCGAAAGTATGAAGAAGAAGAACACGAGAACGAGAAGATGAGCGCTGCTCTGTACACCAAACCCCTAATCCCTTTTTCTCAACTAAACAATGTTTAACCCTAAAAAAACAAATTATGAAATAATGTTGGACCTTGACCCTACTTCCCACCTAAGCCCAAACAAATCCCTTTGTACACCCCCCTATTTCTGTTATTTTATGATTAAGCCTTCTCAAAACCTTTGGCCCATGCTATTTGCCTATCCACCCCCCTTTATTTTTGACACACCTCTGCCTATTGTTTTCTCTCTTTTAGTTTTTTTAGAATCATTATTAATTTAGTTATTTAATCAAATAGTTGTAATTTAATTAAAACAATTTTAATAATTTGACCATTGTTTATTAAGTTTAACTTTAGGTTTATTTAGTAATTTTAGTATCCCTTTTTAATTAGACTTAAGTTAGTAGCTTTTAGGTTTTAATTTAGTTTAATTGTTTAATAATTCTTAAAAATAACATGTTATATTAATACTAAAAAACATATAAAAAATAGAAACTAAAAAATATTTTATTTTCTTTAATTAATTCCCTCGCTTTAGTTAATATTAATACAAAAATATATTAAAAAACAATAGAATTTAAGAACTAAAAACATTTTTATTTTCTTTAATTAATTCTCTTGCTTTATCCATATTAAAAAATACATATAATAAAAACTTAAAAAACATTTTATTTAATTATTTCTCTTGCGTTATCAATATTAAACAAAAATACAAAATGCATGTTCACACCATTTAGTCTTTTATTTAATTGTTGTATATCACTTATCTATCTAATTTTCTGTTTAATTATTTTGTCGTTACTTGTTTATTCCGTTCACGTCTAAATCCAAGAGAAAAGCGATTAAATTTGTTGACTTCATGTCCTCAAGTCCAATCACGCGAACATTTGCATTTCATTAAAACTTAAGACAATTTTTCCCCAAATATTCAATCTTTTCAAAACTTATACCTTTTAAGCCAAAAACTTCGACATTAGGTCGTCGTATCTTCAAAAACCCGTCTGTACCCCTTTTCGGCCAAAACAATTTATTTTTAATCAAACAAACATTTTTAATAAACAGATATTTCAAAAGGTTCCTATAGAGTACTATAGATACATTGGGTGCTAATACCTTCCCACTGTATAACCAACCCCCGAACCATAGATCTCTTCTCAAAAACGCCTTGTATTTTTATTACTTTTAAAAAGTATTATTTTACATTGCATATTTAGGGTTTTATTTCGCTCTTTTCCCTTTTCCCTTGGAAATAATAAAGCGCGGTGGTGACTGTTGCTTTTGTGAGACGAATTAATCAATAATTCGATCACCGATTTACCCCGCTACATTTTTTATCGCTACAGAATTGGCGACTCTGCTGGGGAAAGATTGACCTCTTGCTGGTCCATCCCTAAGTGGGTTAAGCCTAACTTGTCTTATCTGTTTTATTATTATTTGTTTTGTTTGATTATGTGTTTAAATTGGGGTTGTTTGGGTTTTTTTGCAAAGGATGAATCCTATACCCGGATTAAGTTACACTTAAGAATAGGATGGGTGGTACAGTCATGCTAACTTTGAGGGAGTAATCCCGAAGAAGGAGGCATGAGATCCCCCACTCGATGGAAGGCCCTCTTGAACTTAATATTTGTTTACCGAGTAATCAGGAAGATATTATTATTTTCGACCTAGGAGCCAGAGAAATTGAGAACCGTAGAACCCTAACCCATCTTGGCCTTTTTAGGTGTAGCGCGGAGACTATAACGGAGTAATTCGGAAGTAGTTGTTACGCGATGCTACGCTCGGATGAGTTTCTCTTGAGAATATTGCTAATTATTGAGTAATCAAGACGTTGGCAATATCCGAAGGAGGAATGTAGACTCTGGGAACTCTTAGAACCTTGTCTTACAGGTGTGATTGAACCATTAGTACATACCTTGGGGTGGGCTTTACCCTCGACTCCATGCTGAAACGTTGAACCTTTGAACCCCATGTTTGTGAACTTGTGTGTAACTGTTGCATTATCATTCATTCATGCATTCATCAACATTTTTTTGTAAAAAACTTGTTTTTCAAGGAACTTAGGAATGATTTTTGCAGACATCTCAGGCACTATGGAATTTGGAAGGAGAAACACTCGAAGTTTTAGTTTTAAGGAGCCCGAGATTGAAGAACTGAAGAGTTTGATTCCTGGGATCGAGAACCCGACGGATTTTCAGAAAAAGTATGGGTCCATTATACCTCTCATGAAGCACAAGATGAAGGAAGGCATCCTTAATACGTTAGTCATATTCTACGATCCTTTGTACCGATGTTTCACCTTTCCGGATTACCAGTTGATGCCCACCTTAGAAGAATACTCCTACATACTTGGTTTGCCGATAACCGACTGTGTTCCTTTTTCTGGATTAGAAGAGGAGCCCAAATCTCACGAGATAGCGACCATCACCCACTTGAAGAAGTCAGAGATAGAGGAGAACATGACTACAAAAGGAGGAATCCGAGGTTCGTCTGTGCAGTTTTTGTTGAGGAAAGCTCGTCACTTCGCCGAGATAAAAGATACTATTGCCTTTGAAGACGTCTTTGCTTTACTCGCTTATGGTCTATTCTTGTTCCCTAACGTTGATAAGTTTGTGGATATCAACGCCATCAGAATTTTCTTGATTGGAAATCCGGTCCCTACGCTGCTAGGAGATACCTACTACTCCATCCATCTTCGAAACTCTTATCAAGGAGGAATGATTATTTGTTGTGCACCGTTGCTGTATCAGTGGTATGTTTCTCATCTACCTAGGTCTGATGTTTTCTGGGATCTCGAAAAGGAGCCGCGATGGGTGCCAAAGATTATGGCTCTCACTCATTTCGACATTGATTGGTATAATCGGGTTTACTATGACGTGAAGATCATCGATAGCTGTGGTGCTTTTCCTAACGTGCCTCTTCTTAGTACGAAAGGTGGAATTAACTATAACCCTGTTCTCGCGCGCCGTCAGTTTGGATACCCAATGAGGGACAAGCCAAACAACATCCATGTGAGTGGTTTCTTTCTGCAAGAGGGACAAGATCACCAGGTAGCTAAGAGGGAGATCGAAGGAGCTTGGCGCCACATCCATAGGAAAGGGAGAGACATGTTAGGACATAGGGGTGCCGTTTCTTTGGAGCCTTATCTACAATGGGTCCGTGCTAGGGCTTGTGCTCTCAAGATGCCCTATAAACCTGAGAAACCTTTGTTCCCTACTGTTGCATCATCATCTGTTGATATCCCTATCGAGAATATGGGAGAATACCAAGGAAATCTGGCTAGGATGAAGTCCGAGAGAGATGCTTGGAAAGAAAAGTATAATATGTCTGAATATGAGAATCGGGTCCTGGCTCGACAGCTAAAGGAAAAGGAGGAGTTACTGTTTATTCAAGACGGCTGGTTCATTGATCATGATGAGAAACTTCGTCGAAAGGATGCTTTACCGAAGAAGTATGCTAGTGAAAGGAAGAGAAAGAAGGAAGGTTCGGTAAGCGTTGCTCTTGTTCCTGATCCGCAAAAGGAAATCATTGATCGACTGGTAGCTGAGAAGGAAGAGATGGAAGACTTCTATGAAGGGAAGATCAGGAAGCTCCGGTTACAGTTGGCATTTGGTCCTTCATCTGATGATTCTGAGTGATCTTTAGTTCTTAGTTTTATTTTATTGATGTTATTTTGTAAAACTCTGTAAAAGGGCTTCATGTTCCAAAGTTGTAATTTACTGCTTTATTATGGGCTTCATGTTCCAAAGTTGTAATTTACTGCTTTTATTATGGGCTTCATGTTCCAAAATTGTAGTTTACTGCTTTATTGTTGGGTTGTTATCCCAAAGTGTAATTTATTATTTTGTTGTTCCAAAGTTGTAAGTTGTAATTTACCGCTTTTGATTAATGGATGAGTTTTTGTTGTTCCAAATCCCTTTACCATTGATGTGTGCAAAATTATTGAAGTCCTTGAAAAACTATTAAAATGAATCCTCATTTGCATCACATATCATGCATCATCCAACATTCCACTTCACATGTTTTCTAGAGTCTTATCCTTGTTTCTTTTTCCACTCCAAAGGTTGTCAAGCTGTCTCATCGATACGATACTCGAGCCAATCGTCAGAGGAAGATGGAAGATCTGGAACAGGAAAACCACGAGCTTCGTGAGGAGGTCGCTACCCTCCGTGTCGGTATGGAAAATTTAACTGCGTTAGTGGAAAGTTTAATGGCTGCTCAGAATCAGCCATCGACTACAGCTGCTGAGATTCAGACTTCAACTACTGTGGTTTCCGAGATCGTCACCGTTCCAACATCTGTGACTCAAATCAACTCTCCATTCAACAATCAAAACCGTTCACCAAGAAAACCGCAATTCGATGCCATTCCTATGACTTATACTGAATTGTTCCCTGCTCTTATCAGAAAGAACCTCATAACGACAAAGCCTCCTCCTGTCGCACCAAATAGTACTTCTCCGTGGTACAAGGCGGATCAGTTTTGTGAATATCATCAAGGGTCGCCGGGGCACAACCTTGAGAATTGTTTTTCTCTAAAGGAGGACGTGCAGAGGTTGATTAAGAATGGTATCTTGTCTTTCAAGGATGTTAATCCAAAAATGTTAGAGATAATCCTTTGCCTCGACATGGGGCAGCATCAGTGAATGTGGTGGAAGGTTGTCCGGGAAAGTTTCGAGTTTTTCAAGTTGAACACATAAGAGAGTCGTTGATCAGGTTACATCAAAGTTTAAGAAGACTTGCCTTTGTTAGGCATCAGCATGATTATGATGTTTGTGAATTTTGTTCAAGAGAGGTTGATTGCCCTATTGTGAAGGAGGATATTCAAAAGTTGTTAGACCAGAGAGTTATCACTATTACCTATGACAGAAATCTGGAGGATGAAGTGAATGTTATAATACCACAATTCAATTTGCCTGAATCAGTAGAGATCGTTTACGACAGTCAGACTGCACCTGTTCCTCCTTTGACCATTTATCCACCTGGTCCTGTGCCTTACAACTCAGACCAAGCTGTACCGTATAAGTATAATGCCACAATGATTAAGAATGGGGTAGAAGTCCGTATACCGACAAGGCCGTATTTTGTTAACATTGCTGATGTGAGTAGAGTTACGAGAAGTGGACGTGTCTTTGCAGCAGTACCTTTGAAGAGACCAGAAGTTCAAGTCAGGAGGCCCATACCGGCAGAAATTCCAGCGAGAAATGTTGAACCAAGGGTTGAGATAGGCCGATCCAATGAACCTATCCCTCATCCTGAGGATGATGAGATTCTGAAGCTCATCAAGAGAAGTGAATATAAGATTGTGGACCAACTTTTGCAAACTCCTTCCAAGATTTCTTTGCTTGCTTTACTGAGAGATTCTGGTGCCCATAGAGAAGCTTTGATGAAGGTCTTGGACCAGGCATTCGTGGATCATGATGTGACGGTTGACCAATTTGATGGAATTGTGGGAAATATTACTTCGTGTAACAATCTTGGTTTCAGTGATGAAGAGCTCCCGGAGGAGGGAAGGAACCATAATATGGCTTTGCATATCTCAATAAGTTGTGGAAATGATACTTTATCAAGTGTGTTGGTAGATACAGGCTCGTCGTTAAATGTAATGCCCAAAACTACATTATCTCGGCTCTCATATCCAGGTGCTCCCATGAGACCTAGTGGAGTAATTGTTAAGGCGTTTGATGGTTCTAGGAAGACTGTCATTGGTGAAGTAGATCTTCCTATAGTAATTGGTCCTCATACTTTTCAGATCACTTTTCAAGTAATGGATATTCGTGCCGCCTACAGTTGCTTATTGGGTCGTCCATGGATCCATGATGCAGGGGCAGTCACTTCCACGCTCCATCAGAGATTGAAGTTTGTAAGACATGGAAAGCTGGTAATGATTGGTGGAGAGCAGGCTATGGTGGTAAGCCATTTGTCATCTTTCTCTTTTATTGATGCTGATGAGGATGTTGGAACCCAATTCCAAGCTCTATCGGTTGCTAAGAATGAAGTGAAGAAGCAAGGGACATCTATTTCTTCTTTTGAGGATGCGCGACGAGCGGTTGAAAGTGGTTCGGCTGAAGGTTGGGGCCAGGTGTTGACTTTGCCCGAGAACAAGTCTGGAGAAGGTCTTGGTTTTCACCCCATGTCTGCAAGAGTCAAGCAGGAAGTAGTTACTCGTCCGATACAGGAGGTTTTCTGAAGTGCAGGTTTTATCCATCCGACTCCTCCTGAAGTTGATGCTATAATAGGAGACGATTCTGAAGAGGATTTACCCGATTTTGTGACGCATGGAGTGGTTTGCCAGAACTGGATTGCTGTTGATGTTCCTGTTGTGATGCACGTTTCTGAGTAATGTTTTGTTTTTTTTGAAAAAAACTTTCGCTCTGCCCAAGGCGAAAAGTATTTGTGTCGGGCTATGATGAAAATAAATCCTTTTGCTCTTCCCAAGGCAAAAGAAAAATGTCTGGGCTCTTTGTTTCAAGTATTTCCCTTCATGAATAAAAATGTTATTTTGTCCACTACTGTTTTATTTTTTCACATTTTCTGGGAAATAGTAATGAAAATTAATTGGTAGTAATAGGAAAATATAATAACTTTTTGTTTTATTTGTACAAATCGATTTCTAAAATAAAGCATAATCATATGTGCAGATTAATCCATGACTTAACCATTGAAAACAATAATCCTATGCCCTCTCCCAACTTTGAATTCCCTGTGTTCAGAGCCGAAGAAGAGGATAGTGAAGAGATCCCTGATGAAATTTCCCGTTTGCTTGAGCATGATGAAAAGACTATTCAGCCGTTTGAAGAACCTATAGAGTTGATCAATTTGGGTGATGAAGAAGATAAAAAGGAAGTCAAGGTCGGAGCATTGCTTATCCCAGAGGTCAAAGAGAAAATGTTGATGTGTTTGCTTGGTCCTACCAAGATATGCCAGGTTTGGACAACAATATTGTGGAGCATCGTTTACCGTTGAGACCTGAATGTCCGCCGATTAAGCAAAAGTTGAGAAGGACTCGTCCCGATATGGCTGACAAGATCAAAGAAGAAGTTCAAAAACAAATTAATGCATGTTTCCTTGTTACATCGGTCTATCCTCAATGGTTAGCCAATATAGTGCCTGTTGCTAAGAAAGATGGCAAAGTTCGGATGTGTGTAGACTATAGAGATCTGAATAGAGCTAGCCCAAAGGATGACTTCACATTACCGCACATTGACGTATTGGTCGACAGTACCGCAAAGTTCAAAGTCTTTTCTTTCATGGATGGTTTCTCTGGTTACAATCAAATCAAGATGGCACCAGAAGATATGGAGAAGACAGCTTTCATTACACCGTGGGGAACATTTTGTTATCGGGTTATGTCGTTCGGTTTGAGGAATGCTGGTGCAACATACCAAAGGGCCATGACTGCTTTGTTCCATGATATGATGCATAAAGAGATAGAAGTGTATGTAGATGATATGATTGCCAAATCACAAACTGAATAAGATCATTTGGAACACTTATTGAAGTTATTCCAGCGTTTGAGAAAGTATAAACTCCGTCTGAATCCCAACAAGTGCACTTTTGGTGTTCGTTCTGGAAGACTTCTGGGTTTCATTGTCAGTCAGAAAGGTATTGAGGTAAATCCTGATAAAGTCAAAGCTATTCGGGAAATGCCCGCACCCAAGACGGAAAAACAAGTAAGAGGATTCCTTGGGAGACTGAACTATATTTCTAGATTTATATCTCATATGACTGCTACCTGTGGGCCGATTTT
The DNA here is from genome assembly GCA_948472305.1 of Vicia faba. Lineage (NCBI taxonomy): Eukaryota > Viridiplantae > Streptophyta > Magnoliopsida > Fabales > Fabaceae > Vicia > Vicia faba. Next base: position 987,446,202 of record OX451738.1, read on the forward strand.
CAAGCTTCTCCGAAAAAACCAAGGATGTGTGTGGACAGAAGATTGTCAGAGAGCTTTTGATAGCATCAAAGAATATTTGCTTGAACCTCCCATTTTGATTCCTCCAGAGGAAGGAAGACCTTTGATTATGTACCTGACTATATTGGAAGATTCCATGGGATGTGTGCTTGGTCAACAAGATGAGACTGGAAGAAAGGAACATGCTGTATATTATCTGAGTAAGAAATTCACAGACTGTGAGTCTCGATACTCATTGCTTGAGAAAACCTGTTGTGCTTTAGCTTGGGCTGCTCGCCGTCTGCGCCAGTATATGATTAACCATACCACTTGGTTAATCTCCAAAATGGATCCGATCAAGTATATCTTTGAGAAGCCCGCCTTATCTGGAAGAATAGCCCGTTGGCAGATGTTGTTGTCCGAATATGACATTGAGTATCACACTCAGAAAGCAATCAAAGGGAGTATTTTAGCCGACCATTTGGCTTACCAACCAATTGATGATTATCAATCCATCAAGTTTGATTTCCCAGATGAAGATGTTATGTACTTGAAAGCTAAAGATTGTGAAGAGCCGTTACCTGAAGAAGGACCTGATCCTGAATCGCATTGGGGTTTGATATTTGATGGAGCTGTGAATTCTTATGGAAATGGAATTGGGGCAATCATCGTCACTCCCCGAGGTACTCATATCCCGTTCATGGCGAGATTGAAGTTTGACTGCACGAACAACATGGCTGAATATGAGGCATGTATTATGGGTCTCGAAGAAGCAGTGGATCTAAGGATTAAGATTCTTGATATTTACGGAGATTCGGCATTGGTAATTAATCAAATCAAAGGAGAATGGGAGACTCGTCATCCTGGTTTGATCCCTTACAGAGACTATGCTAGAAGATTGTTAACTTTCTTCAACAAAGTGGAATTACATCATATCCCTAGAGATGAGAACCAAATGGCTGATGCTTTAGCTACTTTGTCTTCAATGTTTCAAGTGAATGATTGGAACGATGTGCCTACAATCAGAGTTATGCGCCTTGATAGACCTGCTCATGTGTTCTCAGTAGAAGAGGTTACCGACGACAAACCGTGGTTCTATGACATTAAACGTGTTCTTCAAACTCAAGAGTACCCGCCTGGGGCATCCAATAAAGATAGGAAGACATTGAGAAGATTAGCAAGCAGTTTCTTCCTCAATGAAGAAGTTTTGTATAAGAGGAATTACGACATGGTCTTGCTCAGATGTGTAGACAGACGTGAAGCAGACATGCTGATGCAAGAAGTACATGAGGTATCCTTTGGCACTCATTCCAACGGACATGCAATGGCTAGAAAGATGTTGAGAGCTGGTTACTATTGGATGACAATGGAATCTGATTGCTGCAAATATGTGAAGAAATGTCATAAATGCCAGATTTATGCGGACAAGATACATGTGCCACCGACTCTCCTCAATGTTATCTCTTCACCCTGGCCTTTCTCTATGTGGGGCATTGATATGATTGGAATGATTGAACCCAAAGCTTCAAATGGTCATCGTTTCATCCTGGTAGCGATCGATTATTTTACTAAATGGGTGGAAGCAGCATCTTATGCTAATGTAACCCGACAGGTGGTAGTCAGATTTATCAAGAATCAGATCATTTGTCGATATGTTATCCCGAGCAAGATCATCACTGATAATGGTTCGAATTTGAATAACAAGATGATGAGAGAGCTTTGTGAAGAGTTCAAGATCGAACATCATAATTCTTCTCCTTACAGACCGAAGATGAATGGGGCTGTTGAAGCTGCTAACAAGAACATCAAAAAGATTGTCCAGAAGATGGTGGTAACTTATAAAGATTGGCATGAAATGCTTCCGTTTGCTCTGCATGGATACCGTACTTCAGTTCGAACTTCAACAGGCGCAACCCCGTTTTCCCTAGTTTATGGTATGGAAGCAGTACTCCCCGTGGAGGTTGAGATTCCGTCTATGAGAGTGTTGATGGAAGCTAAACTTTCTGAGGCTGAATGGTGTCAAATTAGATATGATCAGTTGAATTTAATTGAGGAAAAGAGATTGACAGCGTTGTGTCACGGTCAATTGTATCAGCAGAGAATGAAGAAGGCTTTTGATAAGAAGGTTCGACCGCGCGAGTTCAGAGAGGGTGACCTTGTGCTCAAGAAGATATTATCTTTCCAACCTGATTCTAGGGGCAAGTGGGCTCCGAATTATGAAGGACCGTTTGTCGTTAAGAAAGTTTTCTCTGGAGGTGCCATGATTCTCACCAATATGGACGGTGAAGAGCTCCCGCGCTCCATGAACACCGATGCAGTCAAGAAGTATTTCGCATAGGTTTGAGTTGACAGTTTGCTAAGTTGAAAACCCGAAGGGGCGGCTTAGGCAAGCTTTTGGTTAGACCAGTCTTGGTATTTGAGCACACTTTGGAATTCGAAGTTGTTAGGGAGAATAGTGATCATTGTTTTTGTGTAACCCTTTCTTTCATGTACTATTTCCCAAACTTTTGTAAACCGTTGGAGTCGCGTTGTTAGCGAACTACCATCTTATTAATGAAATTTGAGCATTTACCTTTTGTGGGCAAAATTTTAATTTTTACGGCAATACTTGAAACAAAGTTATTTAAAGTATTTTTATTTTAAAAAAAATGTGTCATAAATAATGAAAGGAATATTAACAGTTGTTCCGAGGATGGTCAAGCCACGAAATGCAAAACAGTACAGTAATTTATCCTTGCATGATGAACATGTTTTATTTCAAAATCGTCATGAGGTGTTGGTTGTGTAAACTTGTGTTTCTAGTGGTACTAAGTTTGGTGACTCCCCAGTTGTTCCAGTTAAGCCTTGTTTTTGCTACCTTTAGTTGGGCAATTTCTGAAGTGTGGTACGCTTTGTCTCATGCCAGTGATCTATTGGTGTTAGAAGATTGGATTTGAATACTTTTCTACTCAGAAGACTTGAGCCTTGTAGCGTGGTACGCTCCGACGTTGCTTTGTGGTTCCAGTTCCAGTTATTTTCCGTCTTTTTTTAAGATTGGCTGAGTATCTATCTTTTCGTGACATCTTATCGTCTTCAGGATATTCCTTCTGTTCATTTTGTCAGCATAACATTCATTTATTCATTTACACTTATATCACGCACACATATTCACATTTGCCGTTGATTTTGGGTCGTACTTTGTTTATTCAAACGATGTACATTTTCTTTCCAAGTAGAAAGTTAGCTTAGGCAGAAAATGTGCTTCCTTTCTAAATTCCCCAACTGAGCTAATCCTCATGGATGATTTTTTATTTAGCCTACCTTGTCCATTTCTGGATAGGATGAATCCCCAATCGAGTTACTTTCTCATTGGGTGGAGTCTTGTTGACTGTCTTCTCTCTAGTTTATTCCTGGATGAAGTTGTTGTCTCTTGCATAGGCTATCTCATGATTTCCCCCAGTGAAATCGCGACCTAGACGAATGGTGCATTTATTTTGCACATTTAAGTATGTGACCTCCTCGGGAAGGATTGATTCATGATTCTCTTTGACGAAGATTTTATTCTCTGCCAGTGTCATCGTAATTTCCTTCTGGGTTATTTTTTGGAAAACGACAAGCGGCGGTCTCTTCATGAGCAACTTGTACGTTATAGACATCGTTGGAAAACGACAAGCGGCAGCTCTTCACGAGCAACTTGTGCGTTATTATTTTTGGAAAACGACAAGCGGCGGTCTCTTCATGAGCAACTTGTACGCTATAGACATCGTTGGAAAACGACAAGCGGCAACTCTTCATGAGCAACTTGTGCGTTATTATTTTTGGAAAACGACAAGCGGCAGCTCTTCACGAGCAACTTGTGCGTTATTATTTTTGGAAAACGACAAGCGGCGGTCTCTTCATGAGCAACTTGTACGTTATAGAAATCGTTGGAAAACGACAAGCGGCAGCTCTTCACGAGCAACTTGTGCATTATTATTATTATTTTGGAAAACGACAAGCGGCAGCTCTTCACGAGCAACTTGTGTGTTATTATTTTGGAAAACAGCAAGCGGAAGTCTCTTTATTTGAGCAACTTGTACGTTATTATTTTTCTGGAATACAGCGAGCGGCAACTTCTTTATTTGAGCAGCTTGTATGTTATTGGTATTTTTTGGAAAACAGCAAGTGGCGACTTCTTTATTTGAGCAACTTGTATGTTATTGACATCCCTGGACAACAGCAAGTGGCAGCCTCTTTATTTGAGCAGCTTGTATGTCATAATATTGGGAAGATAGCAAGTGACAGCTTCTTTATTTGAGCAGCTTGTGTATCTACAACCATATTATATCTCAGCATTAATTGGTATATCTCGGGAAATCTCGCAGAGAAGTTTGTTATGAATCTTTACCTTCAGAAGTCGGTAATCCATTATCAGCAAAATTGATACTTTCTGTATATCTTTGACCTTGAGTTGTGAACTCACTGTATTTTTGGGTCAATAATCTGTTTCATGGCCTATGCAAGATACCTCCTTTGTTAGGGTCGGAGGTCGTATTCCCTCAATTTTATTTGCTGTCAAGAGTCTGTCATTTGAAATCGATGGCTCGTTTCCCCAGTAGTGTATAATCCATGTCTCTGTGTTTTGTTGGTGTTTGATTTCTCCAGCATTGTCTTGTTTCATACAATATCTTTCTCTGTGAATTCAATCACTGCATTCATATCAAACGTAATGGCGGTATCTTAGGGCAAAAATTTGCGTATTATGTATTTAAGTACCTTCAATCTCGTCGAAACGAAGATTTTAATCTTCATATCTCCGGATAGAAGAAAATTAAATAGGGGCAGCTGTTGTACCCCAAATTTTGACCTAAGATACCATCTCCCATCTGCATCATTACATTGCAAGCGTTTTGATCTATTGATTTTAAAATTCATAACTTTTTCAAGTCGAGAGCTGTTTATTTTGAACGCTAAGTTTATTAATTTATCAGACAATGTTTATTAATTATTTATTATCTTAAATTTAAATAATTGGAATTTATTTTCAGTTATTATATAATTTAAAGATTTATAAATAATAAAGTAAATATTTGAAAAGAGGTATATTAATTGACCAGACAATGTTTATTAATTATTTATTATCTTAAATTTAAATAATTGGAATTTTCTTTTCAGTTATTATATAATTTAAAGATTTATAAATAATAAAATAAATATTTGAAAAGAAGGTTATTAATTGATCAAACGATGTTATTTAATTATTTATTGTTCTAGGTTTAAATAATTGAAATTTTATTTTCAGTTATTATAATTTAGAAGAATTATAAATAATGAAATAATTAATTGAAGAGAAGTTAATTGGTCAATGATGTTTGTTTAATTATTTATCATTCTAAATTTAAATAATTGGAATTGATTTTTCAGTTATTATATAATTTAAAGAATTATAAATGATAAAACAAATATTTGCAAAGAAGAAAAGAATTAATTGGTAAAATATTGGAGTTTTATTCATTTTATTCTAATTGTTACAATTATTGTTTAAATACCGTATTTATTTACAACGTATTTACAATGATAATTTTTACAATGTTTAAAGTGAAATAAAAACTATCCTAATTTTTTCCTAAGTTCTAAATCTTCATCTTCTATCCAATGCTCATTTGATTTTACCTGCAAAGAATTAAAAGAAAAAAAGTCAGAAATAAATATAATTAAAAGCAAAAAAATTAATTTTAGCGTTCATCATTAAAAGCAAACGACTGGAATCAGTTTTTACCCTTTTTGCAAATCACGGGATTTCTCCCGGTTAACAAAAAGGGATAAATTTTTATTGATAAATATGAATGCACAAGTTAAAAAAACATGCACAAATTCATTTTTTGTCAAAATTGCATTTTTCGAAGTAAAACTGCATAATTCAAAACTAATTACACATTTCAAAAGCCAACTGCATATTTCAAAAAGCAACAGCATATGCAAGTATACAAGTTCCAAGTCGAGTTTCAATTTTTCAAAGCCAATGCAACGTAAACTATCCAAAAGTATGGAAGAGGCCAAAAACATAAGGCTCCCATGCAGTACCATGCAATTGACAAAGAGAAGCATGCAGTTTAAAACCAATGTGCAAGCAATATATTTTCTTTTTTCATCATTTTCCAGCATTATACTTTTTCAGAACAAGTAAATTACATACATCATTTTAATGTCTATTTGTACTTAAGAGAGAGAAGAGAGGAAGAGTGTGGTTTACAAGTTTTGGCTTAGGCAGGAAATAGATAGCAAACAGAACAGCAGCATACAGTAAGAGAAAAGGAAGCATAGAAAAAGAATGTGGACAAACTGATGTAGCAGTAGAGAAGGCAGAGTATCAAGAAAAATATATTTAAATATACTCAAAACCTGAATCGTCCAAGACCTCAAGGCCAAGCAAACTGTTATAACACAACAATCCCTTCAAAAATTCAGAGATATCAAAACCTGCCTTCAAGCTTTCAAAAACAAAACTGTCAAACAAATACAAAACAAATTCTCAAAAGTGCCTAAACGAAAACCTCAAGCACCTGCTTGAAGCTAAACCTCAACCATGGCCAAAACCACAAACCTGTTTCGTTAACCTGTAACAACAACCTTGGCCTAAACCATAAAAACCTGCTATCTCCAACAAAAACCAGTAAAACCTACTGTATCAAGACCAAAACCCATAACCTTATGGCCTAAAAAACCAGTAGAACCTGCTGAAGGCCTAAAACCAAAACTGAGTTCCAACAACTCAAGCTACAACATAAACCAGAGTTCACAACCTGTTTTGAAACCTCCAAAAAGAAAATTGTCAAAACAAATACAAGAAGCCAGTCCTAAAAGTCTCAAAAAGCAAAAAACCAGTAGAACTTGCCATCTCCAAAACCAAGGCCACAAATCATGTCAAGGCTATAACCTGCATACACCAGTAAAACCAACATGGCCTAAAACCATTCCAAACCCGCATACACCAGTAAAACCAACATGGCCTAAAACCATTCCAAACCTGCATACACCAGTAAAACCAACATGGCCTAAAACCATTCCAAACCTGCATACACCAGTAAAACCAACAACCTTGGCCTAAACCACAAAAACCAGAATACCACAATAATGCAAACTTTGAAAAACAATGTCCAAACCGGCAAGCCTCAGTAATATCCATCATAGGCCACATTAAAGCGTACAGAATCACAGAAAGAAGAAGAGGAAAGCTAATCAAAACAAAAATGTCCCAACAGTAGCAAGTTCAAGGCAACGGAAGCAAAGCCTCAGTGTTGCTCCATCATAGGCCAATAACGAGGCAACAAAATCACAGCAAAAGAAGAAGAGAGGAAAAATTATTCGAAGGCAACTCAGGATAAGCATCAAGGCAGTTGTTCAAGGTAAACGATTCAAGGCAACAGGCTAGGAGAAAAGAGGAAAAGATTCAAATATATCCAAAAGCCTAAGAACGAAATACCAGGATACCAAGCAAAGCTTCGTTCATGTCTTCCCTCGCCCTTGGCCTCCTACGCACACCCAACCTCCCTCCTCCGTCTCCAGGTAACATTTCACGCTCTTTTTCTTTCAAAGTACCTCAAACAACCATTAATAACAAGAAGTCAGAAAAATGGACACAAAATCATAACATGCAATTGTATTGAAAACCCTAACGAAATAGATGAAAATTGTACCGTAAATCCCTCGCCCCCTAGCGTCTAGTTGGAGAGAAGAAGAAGTTCGAGGTACCGGTGGCCGTGGCAAGGAGAACTCAGAGGCGAAAGTATGAAGAAGAAGAACACGAGAACGAGAAGATGAGTGCCGCTCTGTACACCAAACCCCTAATCCCTTTTTCTCAACTAAACAATGTTTAACCCTAAAAAAACAAATTATGAAATAATGTTGGACCTTGACCCTACTTCCCACCTAAGCCCAAACGAATCCCTTTGTACACCCCCCTATTTCTGTTGTTTTCTGATTAAGCCTTCTCAAAACCTTTGGCCCATGCTATTTTCCTATCCACCCCCCTTTATTTTTGACACACCTCTGCCTATTGTTTTCTCTCTTTTAGTTTTTTTAGAATCATTATTAATTTAGTTAGTTAATCAAATAGTTGTAATTTAATTAAAACAATTTTAATAATTTGACCATTGTTTATTAAGTTTAACTTTAGGTTTATTTAGTAATTTTAGTATCCCTTTTTAATTAGACTTAAGTTAGTAGCTTTTAGGTTTTAATTTAGTTTAATTGTTTAATAATTCTTAAAAATAACATGTTATATTAATACTAAACATATAAAAAATAGAAACTAAAAAAATATTTTATTTTCTTTAATTAATTCCCTCGCTTTAGTTAATATTAATACAAAAATATATATAAAAAAATAGAATTTAAGAACTAAAAACATTTTTATTTTCTTTAATTAATTCTCTTGCTTTATCCATATTAAAAAATACATATAATAAAAACTTAAAAAACATTTTATTTAATTATTTCTCTTGCGTTATCAATATTAAACAAAAATACAAAATGCATGTTCACACCATTTAGTCTTTTATTTAATTGTTGTATATCACTTATCTATCTAATTTTCTGTTTAATTATTTTGTCGTTACTTGTTTATTCCGTTCACGTCTAAATCCAAGAGAAAAGCGATTAAATTTGTTGACTTCATGTCCTCAAGTCCAATCACGCGAACATTTGCATTTCATTAAAACTTAAGACAATTTTTCCCCAAATATTCAATCTTTTCAAAACTTATACCTTTTAAGCCAAAAACTTCGACATTAGGTCGTCGTATCTTCAAAAACCCGTCCGTACCCCTTTTCGGCCAAAACAATTTATTTTTAATCAAACAAACATTTTTAATAAACAGATATTTCAAAAGGTTCCTATAGAGTACTATAGATACATTGGGTGCTAATACCTTCCCACTGTATAACCAACCCCCAAACCATAGATCTCTTCTCAAAAACGCCTTGTATTTTTATTACTTTTAAAAAGTATTATTTTACATTGCATATTTAGGGTTTTATTTCGCTCTTTTCCCTTTTCCCTTGGAAATAATAAAGCGCGGTGGCGACTCTTGCTTTGTGAGACGAATTAATCAATAATTCGATCTCCGATTTACCCCGCTACATTTTTTATCGCTACAGACCCCAATAACTCCAACGACAGTGCTACCTACTTCTCAATAGTGGGATAGTACTGTCTAAAGGACTCTTACACAGCTTAATTCCTTAGAGTAGGTAGATTTCTCCTGGGTACTTGCTCTTTCAAAACAAACAAAAATACTTTTCGCACTCACACTTTCAAAAAGTTTTCAAATAAATATTTCATACACTCTTGAGGACTGATACAAGAGTTACCTAGAAGTTTTCAAAATGAAACTTTTTCAAAACCCACAAACACTTGAAAAGCAAACAATTTTTGAAAACATAGAGCAAGTACCTAAGAGCCCGTGGATAACCACGGATAGAAAGGGTGCTAACACCTTCCCTTTCTATAAATCTACCTCCCGAACCGAGAAACATTCTCAAAGAAGGAATTTTGCTGTGCTTTTGTCCTTTCCATGTAGGAGAACATAAAAGACGGTGGCGACTCTTGCTTACCACGACATTTCGCGAACCAACTTAAAAAACAGTCAGTTTTATTTCCACCGATCACATTTTGGTAGATCATTAAAATTTGATTCTTGTTGGGGTGATTCTTCTTGTTGAATTTGTTGATCCTTATTAACATCTTTGGAAGTATTTTCTTGAGGAACTTCTAGTATTTCGTCATCGTCATCATCATTACAAATAATATTATCCTCCTTGGAGGGGTTAGATTCATCAAAAGATACATGCATTGATTCTTCAATTGTTAAAGTTCTTTTGTTATAAATTCTATATTCCTTACTAGAAAGAAAGTAGCCAAGAAAAATACCTTCATCGGATTTTTCATCAAACTTACCAAGGTTATCTTTGTCGTTGTTTAGGACAAAGCATTTGCAATCGAAAATGTGAAAGAAATCAATGTTTGGTTTCCTTCCTTTGAGAAGTTCATATGGAGTTTTCTTCAAGATTGGTCTTATGTTAACTCTATTGCTAACAAAATATGCCGTGCTCACCCATCCGCCCAAAAATATTTTGGAAGATTTGAATCGCTAAGCATCATTCTTGCAAGCTCTATAAGAGATATATTATTTCTTTCCACCACTCCATTTTGTTGAGGGGTCCTTGGTGCCGAGAAGTTGTAAGATAGTCTATGTTCTCCATAAAATTCTTCAAAGAGAGCATTTTAAAATTCTCCACCATGATCACTTCTTATGGAGGCAATTGTTAGACATTTCTCATTTTGAATTTGTTTAGCATACTTCTTGAAAGCCTTGAATGCATCACTTTGCTGCACTAAAAAGAATGTCCAAGTATATATAGAGAAATCATCAACAATAACCAAATCATATACATTACCTCAAAAACTTCTTGTTCTTGATGGGCCAAATAAGTCCATATGAAACAATTGTAGTGGCTTTGTAGTAGACTCCACATTCTTAGATTTGAAAGTTAATTTTGTTTGTTTCCCTTTTTGACAAGCATCACAAAGTCTATCTTTGACAAAATTTCTCTTAGGTAACCCAATAACAAGATCATGTTTGATTAATTTATTCAAGTGTTCCATATGAATATGAGCAATTCTTTTGTGCCAAAGCCATGAATCATCGTTGTTCTCCATGAGACATTTTACCTTCAAAGATGGATCATCAAGGGAAATCATAAATATATTATTAATTTTTTACCTTTAAGTATAACCTCATGTGTGACTTTATCTTCTATCAAGCATTCATCTTTGGTGAACTTGATCTTGAAGCCCTTGTCACAAAGTTGGCTAATACTAAGAAGATTGTGATTTAGTCCTTCAACATAAAGAACATATTCAATGGATGTGAAAGGTGGAGCACCAACTTTGCCTTTGCCAATAATTCTTCCCTTATTATTGTCTCCATAAGTGACAAAACCCTTGGCCTTTAGTACTAGATTTGAAACTTGGTTTAAATCTCCCGTCATATACTTTGAACAACCGCTATCAAGATACCAAAGATTGCATTTGGTCTTCAAGCATACCTACAAAACAAATTGGGTTTTATTAGGTACCCAAGTTGCTATGGGTCCTTCATAATTAGTACCTTTCTTTACCCACACATAATTCCCACTTGCCACACTAAAGTTTCTAACATAGCAAGCATTAGATGTATAACCTTTAATACCATAATAAAAATAAGTAGGTTCAAAGTTACTTCTATATCTAGAAGGATAAGATTTCTTCTTAGGAAATGTTTTCTTTTTAGGATAATGATGAGCCACTTTAGGTTTGTTCACTTTCTCTTTGGATGATTGATCACTAGCCTTAACAAATATAGTTTTATTAGAACTTGGTTTTAAAAACATTGAATATCCAAGTCCACTTTTATCATTGGAATATCTTTGTTGGCTAAGAACACCTTCTAATCCAATTTTACCTTTTTCATATATTTCAATAACTCTTTTTAATTGGACAATTTGGAAAGAGAGTAATTCACAATTTTTGCATACAAAATTTTGTTTTTATTCATCACTTAAATTTTGTTTTTCATCTTTGAAATCTTTTTCCATAGTTTCACATTTTTCTTCTAAAGATGAAATTTGTTTCTTTTGAGATGAAATAGTTTTATAAAATTTTTTGCATTCATTTAATAGTTCATCTATAGCACCTTGGGCATCACTATCAAAAAGAGAAAATTCATTACTAACCTCATCATCTTCATTATCAGAATGGTGTGAGGCCATCAATGTTAGATTTGCACTTTCATCACTATCAGAATCGGACGAAGAACTTATTTCATTATCCTCCCATGCAACATAGGTCTTTTTGTTCTTGAGTTCCTTTTTGCCTTTGTAGCCACCTTTCTTGGAGAGTTTCGGACAATCCGGCTTGATATGACCTTGATTACCATATTCATAACATGTGACTTCTTGTGTTTATGTGGAAGCTTCCCTTTTCTTAAATTGTTTTTTCCTTTTTGTATGAGAAAATGACTTGTCATTTCTACCAAAGAACTTACCAAGCCTTTTAACAAGAATCATGAAATTTTCATCTTCTTCCACATTGTCTTCCTTTTCAACTTCCTTGGAATAAATCTTTAAGAAAATATTCTTGGATTTCTTCTCTTGATTTTCATGGTTTTCAAGTCTTCCGAGTTCCGTTTCATATTCTTGAATTTTTCCAAACAACGTTGCGGAAATCATTGAAGAATGACTTTTCTTTTCATAAATTGTCGTTACCTTTGGTTGCCATTCCCTAGGTAAGGATCTAAGTACTTTTAGATTAAGTTCATCATTCATCAAAGTCTTACCAAGAGCACTTAGATGATTTGTCAAGTGCATGAATCTCTTTTGCAAGTCATGGATGGTTTCTCCGGGTTGTATTCAAAATAGCTCGTATTCTTGACTCAAAGTATTTAGTCTTGATATTTTAACTTTAACAGTTCCTTCATGAGTTTGTACCAAGGTATCCCATATTTCTTCTCCCCGTGCTTCTATATGTGCCTTCATGCGTATTTTCCAGAAGTCTAAATATTCACCACAAAATAGAGGAGGCTTGTTGTTACTACAACCATCTCTGAAAACGGGATTTTTATTTGCGGAAGCTATTCTGGATCTTTTAGGAACAGGTTACCTATAACCTTCTCTGATGCCAATTGTCAGTATGAAGTACGCCTAAGAGGGGAGGGTGAATTAGGTACTTTAAAAGTTTTACCGTTTTAGTGATGATGGATATTATTTTTCTGGTTTAGTGCATGAGTTTACAAATGTGTTTCTTTCTTTTCTGGTATATGACTAGTGATAAAAGTGGTAAATGCGGAAAAGTAAAGAACACAAAGATGTATCCTGGTTCCCCTCATAGTCCGAGAGTACTCCAGTCCCCTTTCAACATGAAAGAGATTTCCTTATTGTTAGATCTCTAGACAAGACACCCTAGTCCTTCTATACAAGACTCTAACCAATAAAACCACCAAGAACAATCCTCTTGGACCAAGAATAATCCTCTTAGATTTTCACTATGTCAACAATGAGAACAATCCTCTCAAAGTGACTTTACTTGTATCCAACAATCCTGAAAAAACAAGATTTCAAAATCACTTGAACTTATTTTCAACAATCCTGAAAAATAAGCAAGTATAGCAATATTTGATTTGAGTGAGTTTGTGTAACAATGATCACTTTGAGTGATTTTATCAATGAATTGATATTCTCTTACAATAACAATAATACACAATGACTCAAGATATATAATGCTCAAAGTTTTCTGGTTGACAATATGTGAAAGTGTGCAGAAAACTTGTGTATGAAAGTGTATAAAAGCTTGAGTTTGATTTTTTGAAAATTCAGAAAATATGATTAGAAGAGGTGTTTAAAATGATTTTGAAAATGAATATTTATATGTTCATAGCACCCTTTTGAAACAACATATAATTCTTCAAATGAATCATGAACAATTGCCAAGATTAAGTGAAAGGTTTCCATGAAATGGTGTTATGAACAGGCATGAGTAAAGCTGTTGTTTTTCAAAATCGTTTAGCATGCAATTGATTGCACCCTTCTGTAAATCGATTGCACGGGGTTTCAATAGCTAAAAATTTCAAATATTTTGAGTGAGAAATCTATTGCACAAGTGTGTCAATCGATTGCACTTGAAGTTAGTAGAAAAAATTGATTGAGAGTAATCGATTGCACAAACATGTAAATCGATTGCACTTAAAAACATTAGCTAACATTTTGAAAACGTGAAGCATGTAATCGATTGCACCAATATGAAAATCGATTGCACATAAGTAAAAATTGATTTTTTACTTAGAAAACTTGAGAAAAAGTTTGGACAAGATAAAATATTTCTTTTGAACATTGAGCATCTATGTCTTAAGTTCAAAGTAAGTATTATCATTATACCTTGAAATTTGCTAAGTGCTTTAACCAAAGACTTTATCCAAAGATGCTTTTAGCTTGATAAATAATCTTTGCCTTCTTGTAAAAATGGATTGTCTTCATTAAAACAAAAGTGCATTTGAGAAGCTTGATTTTACAGTTCCTTCCAGCTTATAGAACCATTCTAGTTTAGTGCCAGCCAAACTTTCTTGGAAGAAATAGACCCATAACTTCCGGTCAGCAGTGTGAGGCTGGATCTTTTTGACGTATGACCTCAAGTGAAGTTCAGGACAAGAGACCCCGTCATATTTGACGAAGACAGGGACCTTGTACTTAGGTGGGATGACCACCTCTGGAACCATCCCTAGTTCACTGAAATCCAACCGTGGTATCTTCTGGACCTCTTTAGCCTTAAGCATATCCTCCAACTGTCTGTACATGTCATCAGCAGGAGGGTATTATTCATCCGAGTAATCCTCGTTTTCAGAACCATGGTTATTCTTGTATTCCGGCTTAATGTTTCTATCCTCTTCATCTTGGTCGTCATCTTCATCAGAGGAGACTTCAACAACTTGAATCGGTTGGGCCATACCTTTGAATCTCCTTCCCAGATTAAGGATAGTAACTGGCTTCTTAGTCTTCTTCTTTTTCTTGGCAAGGAGCGTCATTATTTCTTGCAGCGCCTTGGCCATATTTAGAAGGGTCTCTTGGAATTGTACATGTTGAGCCTGGAGATCTTTGACATTTTGTTCGAGGGCCATTTTTCTGCTGAAATAAACAGCGAGAAAAATGAGAAACCTGTACTAGAAAACCTGTTTATGAAATGATGCATGATATGTAGATGCAATGTTTACAGGGATCTCGTGGGGTAAACAAAGAAAGTGGTAGAATTCGACTGCAGCTTTGACTTAATAACTTTATATCGTTGAACGTCCTTCCACGATAATCAAGCTCACCATGTCAAGTGGGTCATAGCCTCTAACTCAAGTTATCGTGCTTTGGTATTTTAATGGCATTGGCTAGAGGAAAATAAATCCCTTTTCCCCTTGCTAGACATCGATTCATGATACTTTGGCGGCATTTGGTTAGAGGAAAATAAATCCTCCTGCCCCTTGCTAGGCATCTGGTTCATGATAACCTGCATCACAGGCCCTTGAGATCCTTGAAATGGTTAATAAAAATTATATGGCATGATGTCATGATGTTATGCACCAAGAAAAAGTGTAAGGTGGTGAAAACAAGTTAGTCTTGCAAGAAGTCTCAGTTATTGGATAATGAATACAAATAATTCCTGCAAGGAGTTCAAGTTGTTAGATAATAAATGCAAACAAGTCACACAAGTAGCCTTAGGTTCAAGCTTGTATGGAGTTTGTAGGTAAGTACCCTCTTGAAATTTAGTTGGTTTGACCTATCCTAAAGAAAGTAATCAGGTTCTAAAGGATCTCAATATCACTGATCTTTCTTCTTCGGCCATTGTTTCAGCTCAAGCAATCTTTTCTCGCGGCCGAAATATCCCTAAAGTCCAATGTCAATGAGTGTAGTATCGAGTATCAACCAATCCTCAGTTTTGCACCGAAGCTGCCTATATCACTACTTTCTAATGGCCAAGTTTGTTTAACTAAGGTTCTAAGGTCAATTAGTGCTTCATGACACCACATAGCGGCTCCGTATTCTCCTTGATTTAACACAAAGGATACAAGTACCAACAAATGTGTCACACTAACATAGTCATCGCTTCAACCATGTTGGTATTATGCCGCACAGTTCCCACGATCTATTGCTACTTACCTAATGTGCCCCAGATCCGAGTATAGGATCTATACAAGAATACTAAAACATAACCCGAAATGTAAAGCAAAAAATCAAACAAGTTAAGCATTTTAAATGTGAACCATCTCTAAGGTAACCCCACTTTTAGTATTTCCCCAACAGATTCGCCAATTCTGTAATACGGTGGGAGAACAAACTTTACTGGTTTTTCTTTTTATCGTAAATGTTACTGTTAGCAAGAGTCGCCACCGACTTTTCTTTTATCCAACAAAGAAAAGGGTGAAAAGAACAGGAAAAACCTTTTTAATGATTTTGATTTCGGGGGGTAGGTTATGGAAAGGGAAGGTGTTAGCACCCTTTCCATCCGTAGTTATCTACGAGCTCTTAGTTGCTAGCTCACTTTTGAAAATGATTTCTTTTTGTGTTAGTGTGTTTGAAAATATTTTTGAAAAGACGCCTTAGTGCGGTGAACTTTGTAATGTTTCTCGTATCGTTGAGAACATATACAAAGTGTTTTTTGTCTTCGAAAATATTTAGAAAAAAAGAGTTTGTGTATATGTGAAAAATTGTTTTATTTGTTTTTATGAGAAAGCAACTACGAGTTGTCTACCTACTCGAATGATCTTTGTTCTTTTCCTCTTTTCCTTTGGATAGTGCTATCCTACCATTAGTTAGTAGGTAGCCCTATCATTGGATTTTTGAAGGACATGTGCAGGTCATCGTACAGTCATAAAGGCAACTTGTAGAACGCTTCATCAATTTATCGCAAGGGACTAGATCATTTATCGAAAGGCAATATTGAAGGGTCATCGAGGGACTATGATCTTTGTATCGAGGTACTTTGCTAAATTGTCCCACATTCGAGGAACATGACTGCATTATTTTTCCGAAGGCAACAAGTGGAGGTACCTTAAAGGTGCGCGTGTGCGAGTGTATTGTGTTTCCGTTATTTGTCTTGGATGTTAGGTTTGCTAACGTTTGTTTTTAAGTCTTTTCATACAAGCACATTAGCATACATCTAGCAGTTAAATATATACAAGTACACAAAATAAAGTGCCGAAAATTGAATCTACGCTATTACATCGCTTCAGGATGGGGGGAATTACAAACCAAAAATGGGGAGTAAAAAGTAAAAGGTCCTAGTTTAACTATTACATACCATATGCAGTTACATAATTTTATGAAAATAATGCGAATAAAAATAAATGAACGCGCAGAGGATGGAAAAAGAGGAAATATCTAAAATCTTAAAAATTACTAAGTATAAGAAAAAGCCTTTCTTTTTGGTATTTTTATTGTTTAAAAAATGAAAAATGAATTACGAAGTCCTAATTCTACTTAATTTTAAATTAATAAAATAAACCTAAAAGGGCGAAATTATATTAATTAAAATTAACAAAAACTAATTTAATTAAAAACTTAAATGTAATGTTTTTATGGTTTTCTGATTTTCTGATTTTTTTTTTTTAATTTTATGATTATAAAAGAAAAGATTAAAGAAAGTTAAATAAATAAATTTAAAAAAAAAAAAGAAAGAGGAATAGGCCAATCATGACAATTTCATTCTGCCACGCATGTGTTGACCTCCTCTGCATTTTTTAAACCACCATGGTGGGTGGAAAACACCATCATATTTGATTGGGGTTTTTCTTCAAAACCTACAAAATCAATCAAAACAAAAAAAAACAAAACTCTAGATCCATTATATTGGACTCTGCGATCTCAGTGGTGCCATTAGTTTGGGTTAAGAACCCTTGTATCACGAAATCTGAAGCTTGCTACATTCCATGCCCTAACCATGGGATCATGTTATTTCTGCCTTCATGCTTACATGTAAAATGTTATATTTACTCACAACATCAATAATAACAAGAATGAATGCATAAAACTGGTTTAAGTTACATGATAAAAGAATTTGGAATTAAAGTTTTACCAAAACACCGTGGGATGGTTGTGAGTATGATCTGAGACGTGTGGGGGGTTGGGTGATGATATGAATCTCCTCCTGGAGATCTCAAAAGGATGAAGGAGTCGCTGATTTTGAACGGGAGAAGCTGAAACTCGGGTTTATGAGTTTTGTAACTTTTGATTTTTTTTTTGAGAATTTGAGAGAGCTTTATTGTACAATAATTTTTTGTCATTTGCTTTTGATTTTATGTGTATTAATAGAGTAGTGAGTAAGAAGTAGATAAATATGGGAGGAAAACCAAGCCATGATGGTCTTTGAGACAAGAATAAAACATATTAAGGAGTTTCCAAAAATGAGTTATTCTTTCCATTTTGGATACACAATGAACCTGGACAGGTTGTGGCTGGGTTACATGAAATATTGGGCCTCAAAGCTAACCAAACTAAGCCCATATGCATTAGCCCGTGATTTCTTGTGATTTTATTCAATTTATTTGATTTTAAATTAGATAAAATCAAGATAAGTATGAATGAAAATAAAAGAAATGTATAAATGGACTTAGAAGTCCTCTGAAATGCTATGGACATGTTTGAAGTCTAAAAAGTAGACCCATTGGTTCAAAATTGCATTTTTTTCTCAAATTGTACTTCATGAATTTCTTCAAAGCTCCCCAACTTGTGAAACTCATAACTTGCTCAATTTTCATCTTTTGAAGATGATATTGAAATTTTTTGAAAGCTCAAGATGTCCTCTAGAATCTATATGTTGATCATTTTTGATTTTGAAGAAATTATCTTGATGTAAGTTGCCTTGATAGAAAGTGTCTTTTGTTGACTTTTGAAAATGACCTATAACGTATGAGCTTATATCTTCCAAATGAAGCATCTTTTGGACTTGATATTAAAATCAAAGTTGTAGATAACTTAATTTTCTTAAAAATGGGCTTTGGTTGGGGAAAAGTTGATGAAGCGTATGAAAGTTATTCCTAGTAAAAGTTCAGTTGACTTCTCCTAAGAAAACCCTAATTTGACAAATCTCGACTTTTGATGATTTGAGAGATTTCCTTGGGGAATCATGATCAACCCTTGATCAAATGATGAATATCACTTCAAAATGGTTATGGTGACCAAAAATCTTGAAGTTTGGCTGTATGTTGACCATACTTGACTTTTTGATCAATACAGTTGACTTTCAATCATCTGAGCCATTGATTTAGAAAACTTATGATGTAGGGCTTGAAACTTGACACGAACCTTGTTGAGGACCTATTAAGAACCATGGAAGCCACTTGAGACCTTTGCAAACCAAATTTATTTGATAAATTCCAAACCCTAGTTGTAGGCCTTTAGTTTAGGAGGTGCGTCTTGACTAGTCAACCTTTGAGTATATTGACTACTTGAAGAGCCTTGAAAGAATGCTTTGAATAAAATGAGAGGGAAAATTTTGGGGTATAAAAGCCTGCTAGCCCAAGAAAACTTCTAATCTCAGACAGACTTCAGAGCTTTCCACTGAGACATAGCTTCAATCTTCGACAGATCAACTGCAATTCCTCCAGTCGAAATCACATGGCCAAGGAAACTAACTTCCTTCAACCAAAACTCACACTTAGAAATTTTAGCATACAACTGCTTCTCCTTCAACACTGTTAACACAACCTTCAAATTCTCAACATGATCTTCTTCACTATTCGAATAGATCAATATATCATCAATGAATATAACCACAAATTTTTCCAAATATGGATGGGAAATATTATTCTTGTACTCCATGAATACACCCAGTGCGTTGGTCACACCGAACGGAATCACATAATAATCATAGTGACCATACCTCATTCTAAAAGCACTCTTCTGAATATCATCATCCTTCACACGAATCTGATGATACCCATATCTCAAATCTATCTTACTGAACACGCTTGCATTAACCAACTTATCCATCAAATCGTCAATCCTCAGAAGTGGATACTTATTCTTGATAGTCACCTTGTTCAGTTGTCTATAGTCCACAAAAAGCCTCATAAAACCTTTCTTTTTCTTAATCTACAAGACTGGTGCACCCCACGGTGACACACTCGGGAAAATAAATCCCTTCTCAAGCAAATCTTCAAGTTGACTCTTCAAATCTTTCAATTTCGATGCTGACATATGATATGGAGCCATCAATGTCGGACTAGTACTTGGAACTAAGTCAACCGCAAACTGCACTTCACACCCCGACAGTAAATCATTGATCTCTTCAGGAAATAACTCTAGAAAATCACGAACAATCAATAATTTACCTATTGCTATGTTTTCGCTAATACTCAAATTCGCCATCAACATAAACATCGCAGTGTCATCCTGCACTGACTCATTTACTTGTTTAGAAGACATAAATAAGTCTCCTTCCTTCCCAGGTTCAAGAAAAATAATTGTCTTAGAAAACAGTTGATATAAACATGGTTGACTTCCAACCAGTTCATACCAAGGATAACATCAAGTTGATCTAACGGAAGACACAATAAATCAACTCCAAAATATCTACCATAAATACTCAATGGACAATTCAAATGTACATATGAAGTAGTCACTGAACCCATAGCAGGAGTATCAATAACCATACTTCCATTCATATCAGATAACTTATGATTTAATCTCTTAACACAATCCAACAAAATGAAAGAATGTGTAGCTCCAGTATCAATTATAGCAATCAAAGGTGTACCATTAATGAAGCACGTACCTCTGATTAGCCTCTCTTCAGTAGTGGTCTCATAATCGGATAGATCAAACACCTTTTCTATAGCTTGCTCCTTCTACAGTTTATCACATTTGGTACTAATGTTCCATTGCTCTCCACTGTTGTAACAAGTTACACCCGCACCACTCTTACACTCAAAAGCCTTGTGGCATGGCTTGCCACACTTGAAACACTTCAGCTCAACACTTGTGCACTCTGGAGAACGATGTCCTTCAACGCCACACTTAAACACTTAACTGGAGCAGGATATCCTCCCCACTCAGCTTCTTGTCATAACCAGATTTCTGTTTCCCCTTATCATCAAGAGTCACATACGGCTTTCCTCTGAATTCACCCTTTCCTTTCTTCTCATTGAAACTCTTATAGTGAGTAGAACAAGCTCCACTATCTTCATCATATATCCTACTCTTGTTAACCAACTCAGAAAATGGTGTAATCTGTTGGTAACCATGGCTTGCTTGATCTCAGGCCTCAGACCATTCATAAATGTAAGACATTTGGATCTCTCAGCATTAGCAGTATTGTAGTGGGGACAAAAGTTAACCAGCTCTTCAAACCTTACAGCATACTCTGCCACAATTGTATTACCCTGCTTTAGCTCAAGGAACCCAATTTTCTTCTTCCCACGCACATCTTCTGGAAAATACTTTTCCATAAATGCTTCTCTGGACACAACCCAAGTAACCTCAATTTCCTCTTCCTCAAACCTCTGACTAGTGTTACCCCACAAGTCCTTAGCTTCCTTCTCAAGAATATGGGTTCCAAACTGCACCTTCTACACATCTGAACATGTTATGAGTCGAAAGATCTTCTTAATCGCTTTCAGCCATACCCGTGCCTTGTCAGGTTCCCGCACTCCCTCAAAGATTGACGGATTATTCCTTTGAAACATCCCCAAAGCACAAAAGTCATCATCATTGTTGTTCGCAGCATTCACATTGACGTGGGGCTGCAGCCCAATTGCTTCATCCAGCACTTCCAAAGCTTCATCAATCTCATCAACATTCCTTTCCCAACCATTGTTCTGGGAATTTCAACCAACAAACCCTCGTTAAAACAAACAATATCGATAGTGTCATATACACATACCGAATATCAATGAGAATAAACATATTAACAACTTGGTCAACTGACCAACTATGCTCTGATATCACTAATGTAACACCCTCTAAAACCCCGTAATATATTACGTCATATATTAGTGTAATTATATCATTTTTTCTCAAACTAGGGTGTCACACATACTTCAAAACATACAAACATCTGTCATGCTCAAATAACACTTATTTAAATTCATGTTTCTCATACACTTTCATATAGCATGTAATAGCGAACATAATTTATTCAAAACAAATACAATATTTGAGTCTCATAAAACTTCATTCATTTCACCACTTAGGCATAAAAGCCAATTCCCCATACAATTTAAAATATCAAAACAAATAAAATAGAGTATACAAGTATCTCTTTAAAAACATGAATCAAAACGTTTCTCCAATGTTATATGACTAGAGCATGACTCGATAAAAACTACGAAAATAAAACCTCTAACTCCTTCAAGTAATATCTTTCAAGAGGTAACTCTATTCTTCAGTACCTGAGCGATGTCGTATAAAACATTATTCCAACAGAAGGGTGAGAATTCACATAATTATCGAAATCCTATAATAATACATAATGTATAATATACTTGCATACATATAGATATTCTCACACTTCAATGCTTTATAAAAAAACATCACCCAATTTCTCATGCCATTCACAAGTATATCCAATCACAATCCACAATTTCACAAAACACAACAATTTCACAAAGTGCACATAATTTCATATTATAATAATAACACAATGCAACTTGATGCAACTCAAATGCAATACTCGTGCATTTGGTACCAATCTCTGTTATTTTTATTCAGTTTTTTACTTTAAACGAGTCTGTTCTCTAGACCAATAACACACCAAAAATCCAGTTCTCTAAGCTTTCAAACCCCTATCTAGGTTTAGAATAAGTCACTAGCTCCCACAGAACTAACACGCATCGCCTCTTGACACAAATGATGGATGTGCAATCACAACAACCATATGCAATTAAACCATTATCTAATCTTAACATCCATGTATATCTTCAATAATTCAATACACTTGAATTACCACACATTTGCACATACATACATACATATATACATGAATTATTCACACATAATTCATATTCGTCTCATCACTGAACCAAAACATCATCACCACACATAATAAACAATGTACAAAACATAGTTACAATCCAACACCATCATATTCACACACCAACATAAAAATAAGTTTCATGTTATTAACAAATAGCCTTTGAAAACACAACAAACATGCAGATTAAATTCCAAAAAATCAAGTAGAAATTATATTAAAAAATATAAGCATACATAATTCTAAATTAAATAAAGTAAAATACAAAATTTGAACCGCTGGTTCGTGCTAAGCGCGCTATCTCATGCTAAGTGGACTCATTACAAACTCGAGCGCGCTAAGCGAGCTAATCTCGCACTGAGCAGGCTTAGCGATTCTTTCAAAAAAAACTGCGATGACAGTACAATCCCAATGCAATTTTTTCACCCAAAACATGTTTTAACATCCAATTTGTCATGATTTAAGCCATCTTAACACATATCCAACATCTATTAATTAATCAAAACATCACAACATAACCACATACCATTTTAATGGGTTCTCAATCAAAACCTAACTAATTCAAAACTTTGAAAACTATAGGAATCAATCTTAATACATGCCACTATCCATCATGCATTATAAACAATTGCAATAACCAAATGAAAACCCACCCTTACCTTGTTCTAGGTAGATTCCACAACTTTTGCGTTCTTGTCCTTTTCTCCTCTTTCTCACTCTTATCTTCTTTTCACGTTATATGATTCTAACCTTTCTCTTACTACTCTTATTTGTTTTCTTTTTATTAAACTAATAAAATAATTCTAACCCAAAAACTAATGGGCTCATCATCATACTCCCACCTTTACTCTTCACATTCTCACCAAATAGGCCTAATTACCAATATTCTATTATTTCTACAATTCTTAATAAAATAATTATTTACTAACTGACACCAAAACTAGTTATAATTCTACGACTCTCCATATTTAACCTGACTAACTCGCTACACACAACATACATCGAGTAATCATGTATTCACAAAATCAAATAAATAAATAATTAATCAAATATATGCTAAATAGAAAATTGGGGTGTTACACCCCGCCTTTTCTTCCATTTCAACTAACACCATTTCAGAACCTAGTGAAAATGAGACTTCAGAGTCTATAGAGTTCAAAGTCTTGAGACTTTAGAGGCTTTGGAATATCAGAGTCCTTCTGAATAGATTCTTGCAGAGATACAAACATGATAACCCAAATGTTTGATTTTCATTTAACATCCGCCTTTGATTCTTTCTTTGGTTCAGAGTGTGTCCTCAGCTTAAAGTCTCTTTGCGTCAGATTTTCACTACAAGAAAATCACCATTTAGCTGCAATTAATTAGCGTTGGCCCCGACACCGACACTAATAGAGTCGCCATTACAGCGGCATAAGCCGATGCTAACTGAATAAAGCCATTTGTTTTATTTTTTTATTAGGCCGTTGATCATAGCGTCAGCCGCAACCGACGCCAAAACTTGCTCTTTGTAACTTCCTTTCCCAATCAATTTCGTTTGCCTCCTTATTATTTATTGTATTAAATAATATTTTCATTTTTAATTGTAGCGACGGTTTGGGCCGCCGCTAGTATTAGTGCAAAATTTTTGTTTGCCTCCTTATTAACTACTGTGTTTGCCTCCTTATTAAGTACTGTGTTAAATAAATATTAATTTTAATAGTAGCGTCGGGTTTGGCTGACGCTAATATTGGTGCTAAATAATCCATTTCCCTGCACCAATTTTGTATGCCTCCTTTTTATTTATTGTATTAAATAATTATTAACTTTTAATATTAGCGACGCTTTCGACCGGCGCTAATATTAGTGCCAAATACTTTCATTTCTCTCCACCAATTTCGTTTGCCTCCTTTTTATTTATTGTATAAAATAATTATAAATTTTTAATATTAGCGACGCTTTGGGCCGACGCTAATATTAGTGCCAAATAATTTCATTTCCCTCCACCAATTTAGTTCATTTTTTATTGTTTCAAACTATTTGTTAGTAGATTATTTTTAACTATAAAATAAAAAACCAATATATTAAACTAAATAAAATTAAATTTATAAAATAAAATCAATATTATAAATTAGTAAATTAAAATAAAACTAACTAAAATTAAAGTTATGAAACAAAGTATAAATTTTATAAAATCAAATCAAAAGTATATTAAACTCAAATTTATAAAATAAAATTAATATTATAAATTAGTAAATTAAAATTAAATTTTAATTAAACTAATAAAATTTAATTAAAGTTTAACTTATAAAATAAAATCAAAACTATGTATTAACAAAATAATAAAAGAAAAGAAAAAATGAATTAAAATCTATTTAGTAAAATAAAATTAAAATAAAATAAGGAAAGTATTATTAATTAGTAATTAAAAGAAAAACATTTCAGGTTGCAAAGATAAAATAAGTAAAATATTTAAATTAGTAATTAAAAGAAAAACATTTCAGGTTGTAAAGATAAAATAAGTAAAATATTGTAAAGAAAAAACAAAAGAAAGAAAATCTTTTCAGCTTTTCAGAGAAGCTGAAATCGTCTCAGAGAAGCGGAAATCATCGTTTCAGCGTTTAGCAATCGTTTTGGGTTGAAACCTTTCATTTCATCGTTTCATCGTTTCGTCTCCGGATTGCAATCGCTTCACAAAATCATTTCATCATTTCATCGTTTCAGGTTGCAAGGAATCGCTTCTCAAAATCTCTTCAGGTTGCAATCGCTTCTCAAAATCGTTTCAGGTTGAAATCTTTTCATCATATTTCTTTTCAAAATCGTGTTTTTGATTCTTCATTTTAATTCTTCTTTTGGATTCGTCCGTTTGATACTGATTGCTCCGATTTTGATTTTGTGTTTTGCAATGATCACTTATTCTGAATTGCTCTGTTGTTCTGCTATGAATTTGTGAAATTAGATTCAGTAGTTAATTAGCCCTAATTCCTAACCTAATTTCTAACCTAATATGTTTTTTTATTAATTTTTCTGTTAATTCAGTAGTGGATTTATATTCAATAGTTAATTCTGTTAATTTTTGAATTAACTCGATTGCAAAATGGTTTGTGTGAAATTGAGTTTTACCATCGGTTTGTGTAAAATGGTATCAAAATTGAATTGAATTTAGCTGGTTTGGCAATTGGTGATGGATTAACAGACCCTGTAACACAAGTTATTACGCATGCTGCTAATGCTTATTACGTTGGATTAATCAATGAGAAGCAAAATAATGAGTTGGAAAAAGCACAACTTGAAGATGTTAGATTGGTTGAAAGAGGGAATTGGAGTGAGGCAACTGATGCTAGAAACAATGCATTGAGTTTATTGCGTAGCATGACTGGGTTGGCTACTTTGTTTGATTATTCAAGGAAAATTCCTTATGAAGATGATTTGGTTGAAAAGTTGTTGAACATTACTGAAGTGAAGAAGGCTTTAGGAGTGAATGTCGATGAATCGTTTATTTACGAGATATGCAGTGATGCTGTTGGTGATTTATTGCATGATGATGTGATGAAAAGTGTTAAGTGTATGGTGGATAAGTTATTGAAAGAGAAGTTATTGTTAAGCACTATGTTGGCATTTCGTTAATGTTGGGTGTTTTTATGATTTCTGGAAAAACTTTGTTAATGGCTCTGTAGACAACAAGAGGTTGAATCAAAAGTTGAAACATTTGATATAATTAACTATATTCAGGTTGGTTCTATCTAGTTCTATTGTTTTAATGGAACCAAATTGTACCATTTTCTTTAACTTTTGTCTTGCTTTTGTTAATTTATCAAACACATAACAAAACCCATATGTTATGTTCCATTCATTTCTACCTTCTCTACCAAATGCTACCTGATAGAAATAATGCTAAAAATCGACACATTGATGATTTGGCCATGACAAACTCTACTCCATTTGAGTATTAAATGCAGTATTGGGAACCAGAAATGCAATATTTCTCTTTTGGAAGTCTTTTGTTCAATGGGAGTTGTGTGCTGACGCCAAAATATATGATTTGTTTCATAAAGCCTGTGGTAAAAGAATATCTGATATATTTGGTAAGATTAGGAAAAAGGGGGGAAAACCGAAATGGATGGGTGAAAAGGTTTATGCATATCTTTTTGATGGGTGGCAAACGGAAGAATTCAAAAAGGTCTCTCGACAAAATAAG
The DNA here is from genome assembly GCA_948472305.1 of Vicia faba. Classification (NCBI taxonomy): domain Eukaryota; kingdom Viridiplantae; phylum Streptophyta; class Magnoliopsida; order Fabales; family Fabaceae; genus Vicia; species Vicia faba. The sequence continues at coordinate 987,472,876 of OX451738.1, forward strand.
ACTAATCGAGCATCAACTAAAGGGGGGAGGTCCATACCACGGGACGTAGAGCTCATCATGATGTTGCTATAGAATTGGTGTGTATTCTATTTGTAATTTCAATGCATCAACATATTTATATCAGATATCCATCGTGTTGTACCCTAAAATTTGCCCTCCCATTTCATCAATATTTTCTCACCACAAGACCCTTGAAGCTCAAGATCAAGTTAGGGTTTGCTCTGCTCAAGACTTCTCCTTGCACTGTTGACCCAAATTAGGGTTTGAGTTTGCACAAAAAATTTTTGACCTAAAATGTTCAAAATGACTTTCATGCTTCATGTTGGACTCACAAGTTTATCCATACCAAGTTTCAAGCCTTGATTCCAATCTTTGCCCAGTCAATTGGACAGTTGACCTAGAAATCAGCTGTATTGGGAAAAAGTCAACTGTGGTCAATTGACAATCAAACCTCATGATTTTTGACCCACATCAACATTATGAACTCATATGGACCATTTGATCAAGTTTGGATCATAATTCCACAAGAAATTTGACCAGATCACCAAAAGGGCAAAATGGTCATTTTTAGGGTTTTGACTGCACAAAGGCAATTTTTGACTGTTTAACCTAACCAATGGCAAACCAAGCTCACATATGGACTCAAGGACTCAATGACATGGTCTTGACACATTCAATAAATTCAAAAGATTCCAAATGCACAAGATTGACAGATGAATTTTCCAGTCAACTGATCAAAATTTGACTGTATACTGAAAAGTCAACTTTGACTTTTTGGTCAAAATCAAGTGTCAAGATTCATTTTTCATCAAAACATGTCAAATTATGAAACTTGTTCATCAAGAAACCAAAAATTACAAATTAGGGTTTGAAATGAAGAAATTTCATAACTTAGAAATTTTCTAAGTTATGAAATTTCCTAATTTTTTCCTAACTTTGTCCCATTTTTTCATCAAGATACATTTGGATTCAAGCTAAACTCAAAACATGAAAGTTGTAGTCTATGGCAAAATCTACAACTTTGATTCACAAAGTTTCCTCAAAAGAAGCTTGTAGCTCAAGTTATGATTTTTGGAACAAGGGTGCAAAACATTCTTAACTTAGAAAAATTTTGACCTATTCTAGGCAGGATTTTTGCCCAACTTCATGGCCACTTTTCACATGCTTCCACTTGGAATTTCAACTTGCATTACAAAGATGGATTGTAGTACACATTCCAAGCTTTCCAAATTATCCAAGAACTTCTCAAACACCCTTGTGGTTAGGGAGAATCGAATTTGTCAATATGGGCAAAAGTCACTTTGTTCATGAGCCAATTTCATGTTCATACACTATGCATCTTCAAACTCAGCTTGCACAAGCTAGATTACATGCCTCTAATCCTTCTTACACTCAATAATTAAATGCATATCCTTTGTGTTAGAGTGTTATTTTATGCATTTGGACAATACACACAAAATCAAGCCATATTTGGAAAAAGCATTTTATCCATTCTTGTAAAGCATGGCTTTATGTCAAAACACAAATCAAAGAGGTACAAGCCAGATATTTTAGGCACAAGTTTATGGACTAATCCCACTGATCAAGGAGAGAAAATGCAGCATGCTTGAGGGACCTGCCTTGGCCTATAACCCAACTTGACAACTTTAGCTTAGAGAAGAAGAAAACTTGCATATTGAACATCATCTCTCATTCCTGTAACAACTAGCCAAAGCAAAGTTTGTAAACATTTTCCATACATCATAACAGACCTAAGGCACGACCTAACCACCTTTAATACCTCCCCAAACATCAAAACACCATTTTGCTGCACAAAACAGGGCATCCCTGCAGATTGAGTTGCACAACTCAGTTTGCTCGTGCGTTTTGGCCAAAACTTGTTCATACACACTCCATAACATCCATACAAGCTATCCCAAGCCCTAGCTACAGACTGTAACACCTCTAACCAAGTTCACCATTTTCATTTTTCCAGTTGTGCAGGTTGAGTTACATAGCTCGTTTCAGTTAGTTTCAAAGCAAGCTAGAGGTTGGAAGAGCATCCTTGGACCTCAAGCAAGTTGTACAAGTCCTCACACTGCATTGAAATTGCCTCCATTGTTGCACACGATTCAAGATGAACAGGTAAAAGTTTGAACTTCTATCTCTCTATCCAAGCATATTTAGGCTTAGGTTTGTGAAGGAGTTATGTCCTACTCATGGCCCTGAAGCTACCCATATCATTACTTTTCATTTATATTGTGTGTGTTAAGAGAATTTGGAACCTGAACATTAGAAAAAAGTTAGGTCAGGAATTGGGGGAGAAGAAATTCTCTCTCATTTCTGAGAGTTAGATCAAGTTCTTTATATGTATGGATTCATGGTTTGATGCCCTACATTTTTTATGTTTTAAGTTTTTGTTAAAAGTCAAAGGATCAAGAGATAGCAGGGAAGGAAGAAAACGCGCGTTTTTGTTTGAAACTGGCTGGAGGTTGAAGACAAAGTCCTTTGGGCTGGGCCTGGCTTATTTTTTCTGTTTGCACCACTATTTCACACATACACCCCCTTGGCCCATTGTGTTTTATTTTTATCATTTTTGACTTTTTCTTTTTATTTCTGACTTGTTATTTTTTGTTAAAATATAAAAAAACATTAAAAATATTTTTCACCTTTTTTTTGTATTTATTAGGCATTTATTTGTTTTATTTGATATGTGTATGTAAATAAATATATATATACTTTTATTTAAAATACTAAAAATAATACAAATACATTTTATTTTCTGATTTTATTTTATTTTATCTTTTGAAAACATTTTCTAAAAAATATACTTTTTTTTGTAAATAATAAATATTTTTATTTTTTGTATATATTTAATATATTTAATACATAATATAAATATTTATATATTTAGAATATTTAGGATAAAAAATACAAGAATAATACATTTTTTATTTTCATTAATATTTGACCTCAAAAATTACTTTTTTTTTCATAATATACTTCTCTTTTATTTATTTTTGTATATAATTAATAAATATTGCATATAATAATAATTACTTTTTATTTAGCAAATTAGGGTTTTACCCTAAACCATGAAAATATCCAAAATTAATCCTTTTTATTTTTGTTTATATTTCACATAAAAAAATACTTTCCCATACATATAAAAACCATTTTTGTGCATAAATACATTTTTGCATATTTATTTACTTAATTATTGTACAATTAATCTTTGTATATTCAATTTGGATGTAATAGCTTAGATTTTAATTTCTTGCTAAATATCCCCATTTGAACATTTGTACCCCCCATCCCATAATTGTGTTGTAATAACTTAGGATTTTATTTTTCGCATTTAAAAGCTTTCTAAATATGCCATGATAGACTTAGGGTTTTGTATGCAAATCAAAAATAACAAATAGCTTGACCTAATTCAAAGACAAAAAAGCATGAAAATGGACAACACCAATCACACTTGCACCCCTAGGATTACTCCACTTGTTGCCTTCAATAATGGGCCATGTTGCATGTTGAGTTTCTTTGGCAAAACAAAACAATATCAAATGATCATAGTCCCTCGATGACGCTTTCGAAAGTTGCCTAAAAATGATCAAGTCCCTTAAAGGAAAAATTGCCAAAGACACTTGGCACCATTGCAATCATGGTCTAAACAATGACCCGCGCCTGTCCCGTTTACATCCTAACACAAGATTGTCCACCAAATACAATGGTGGAACAAAATTGTTAAAAGGGTTAAAACATAGGAAAAGCCTTTGAGTAAATTTAGGGGTAGACAACTCTTAGTTACTTGAATCAACTTGCAAACACACTTGCCTATTTTTCAAAACACACATCACAAAACACTTTCAAAACAACTTTCAAAACATTGAAAACTTTTCAAAAGATACACACCTTTGTATACATTCAAACATGGATCATTACAAAGGTTGCCACGACAAATGGCCTCTTTTCAAAACATTTTCAAACCCATACACAAAGCACCATTTCAAACAATTGAAAGCACTATTTCAAACAATTGAAAATGCAAGGCAAGTGATCTAAGCAAGTAACTAAGAGCCCATGGATAACCATGGATAGAAAGGGTGTTAATACCTTCCCTTTCTATAATCTACTCCCCGAACCCAAGAAAACATCTCAAAGGTTTTTGCTGTGCTTTTTAACCTTTCCTTAGGATAAAATAAAAAGTCGGTGGCGACTCTTGCTCAACCGAAACATTTGCGAAAAACGCAAAACCCAAGTCAGTTCTCCCACCGTATCATAGAACTGGCGACTCTGCTGGGGAACAATGTTTTAAAAAGTGGAGTAACCTTAGGGCTTAGATCACCCTCTTGCATGACTAATTGTTTGCTTTGATTGCTTTATATCTTGGTTCTCTTGTTTGGGCTTGAAATCCTACACCCGGATTTTGGAAAACATTCATAGATAGCAATACGTTGTGGAAACTGTGCGGGGTATACCGACACAGTTGAAGCAATTTCTATATTAGTGCGACATATTTGTGAGTACTGGTAACCCTTGAGTTCAATCAAGGAGAGTACGGGGCCGCTGAGTGATGTCACTAAGCACTAATGACCTAGAACCTTACTTGACCATCTTGGCCTTTCATTAGGGGTAGTGAGATGACCGGCTTTGGTGCAGTCCGAAGTTGGTAGATACTCGATACTACACTCATTGAGGGTTGTTTTTCTTGGAATATTTTGGTCGCTAGTTAAGTTGCTAAACCAAAACAATGAACATGGAAAACAATCCAATGATATTGAGCTCCTTAGAACCCGGTTACTATTTATAGGACAGGTTTTTAAGCCAACTACACTCAAGAGGGTACTTACCTATGAAACCCCATGCAAGCCTGAAACTAGGGTTTTGTGTGAATTGCTTGTACATGTGTTTTGTGCATACATCATAAACATCATAAAGCATCATATGCATTCACTAACCATTTCAAGGGTTTAGATCTTCATCTTTGTTCTTGTTTTGTAGGTCATGGAAATTCTTCGCAGGAAAACTATCCAAGTCAACCTTGTGAGAATCCCTCCTCAACTCAAGGAGCTCACATCCAGAATTTCGGAAAGCTCTCCCTTCAGTGAAAGACATGGTAGACTTCTCAGCCTAGTCAGCACCAGCATTGAAGAGGACATGGTAAAGGTGTTGTTCCAGTTCTTTGACCCCCTTCACCACTGTTTCACTTTCCCCGACTACCAATTGGTGCCCACTTTGGAGGAATTTTCTCAACTCCTGAGAATTCCTATTCTTAATCAACTACCCTACAACGGTACGGAAAAAGAACCAAAGCCTGAAGATGTTGCTCAAGCACTACACTTGCAACCATCTGACATCAAGGGGCATTGGGAAACTAGAAGTGGTGTCAAAGGCTTCTTGGCAAAATTCTTGTTTGAGAAGGCACAAGAGTGTTGGAATTCGTTGGATCTACAAGCCTTTGAAGAAATTGTGGCACTCCTCATTTATGGGTTGGTCCTGTTCCCAAATCCTGACCAGCTTATAGATGTCAACGCCGTCAAGATCTTCTTATCCAGAAATCCAATACCAACATTGCTTGGGGACATTCTTCACTCATTTTACACACGGACAATGAGAAAGAGGGGTGTTCTCATGTGTTGTACTCCTCTCCTTGCAAGGTGGTTTATTTCGCACCTTCCACAATCTGTTTTGAAGAATGACCAAGGCTTAAGGTGGTCACAACGATTGATGACCCTCACTCACTCTGATGTACATTGGTGTTCTCGGTCCAGAGAAAATGTCATCATCATCGATCGTTATGGAGAGTTCCCTAATGTTCCATTGCTTGGCATTAGAGGAGGCATTACCTACAACCTTTGTCTAGCTTTGAGACAATTTGGATATGCACGGAGGGATGGCCCTCATGACATGTTGATTCCTGACTTAGTTTTTGGCTTCAACAATGATGCGTAAGTACTTCGACAAAGGTTTATCCGAGCTTGGAGGATGCCCAACAAAGTGGACAGTAAGACACTGGGACGCAAGAATTCCATCCCCTTGAGCCTTACCTCAAGTGGGTACGAACCCGAGCCCAGAGTCTAATGATGCCTTACCCTCATGTTCTCCCTGTGATTAAAGAGCCCGTTAAGGAAGGAGAGGTTCCCTACACCATCCTATATCCTGACATGCCAACATCGTGGGAGGAGAGGCAGAAGAGTTGGATCCAACTCAAGGAGGAACAGAACACTTTTGAAGCCAGCTTCTACGCCAGTGAGAAGAAGGTTTTGGAGCTTACCCGCCGACTCCATGAGGAAGAGACCCTCAACACCTATATCGCACCAAAGAGAATGCGCAACGTCTTTTTAACTTGAGAAGTTTTTTGTAATATTTGGCCCATGGGGCATTTATGTACTGACAAAATTTCTTCTTATTAATATGACGTGTGTTCTTTTTGTTTGCAACAATTTTGAATTTTCTAAATCCTTGAATGCATTGCATAAATAAGCATATCATTCATCATGCGCATAAGCAGGTCTCCACACCAGGTTTCCTTATCTTTCTGTTGTTTATTTCAGTAAGATGGATCTCGAACAGACGGTCAAGGATTTGCAGTCTCAAAACTCACAGTTTCAACATCTCCTGATGACCTTGGCAAAGGGTCAGGAGGATCTAAAAGCCCTGCTTGGGAACAAAGAGCAAGTGAAAAAGAAGAAGAAAAGAGTCGGGGTGGCTACCCTGGGAAGAAGGTTTGAGGGTGAAGCCAGAAGAGTTCTTGAATTTCCCCCTACGTCTGAAGAGGGAGCCAGTAAAGGAAAAGGGGCTGCCGTACCTTCCGAATCCGAAGCTGAAGAAGGAGAGGCTGAAGAAGACGAAGACTACTCAGAGCAACAATACCCGCCCGCCGACAATAAGTACAAAAGCTTGGAAGACAGGTTGGCAGCTATGGAGCTGCAGAGAGTTCCCGGCTTAGATTTCGAAGATTTGGGATTAGTTGCTGGAATTGTGATCCCCCGAAGTTCAAAGTGCCAATCTTTGCAAGATATGACGGGTTGTCCTTCCCGAAGATGCATCTCAGATCATATGTAAGGAAGATCCAACCTTACACTGCAGACAAGAACCTATGGATCCATTTCTTTCAGGATAGCCTTTCAGGGGCTCAACTTGAATGGTTCTATCAGTTGGATGGAGCCAGTATCCGAAACTGGGAAGACTTGGCTACTGCATTTTATAAGCAGTATCAGTACAATTCCGACCTCGCTCCCACGCGTACCCAACTCCAGGGTATGTCACTGGGGACGGGCGAAGGATTCAAGGAGTATGCGCAAAAGTGGAGAGATCTGGCTGGCAGGGTGCAGCCACCTTTGACTGATCGTGAGCTTGTCGACATGTTCTTAGGGACCCTGTCTGGTCCGTTCTTCAACCACCTGATTGGTAATTCTTCTGCTGGGTTCACAGATCTGATCTTGACTGGTGAGAGAATAGAAGCTGGTATCAAGTCGGGGAAGATACAGAAATGTGCCTCCGCGAGTACTGAAAAGAAGCCCTTCAAGAAGGAAGCCAGTGTTGTTTATGGTCCCAGAAGACAAATTAAATTGGAACGCCGCCAAGCTGTCAATGCGTTGGTAATTTCAAAGCATGCTGCTGCTCCTCAGCAGTATAACCAACTAAGGGGTGAGAGACCCAAAAGACAGTACACTCGGCTCAGCATGACCCTGTCTCAGATTTTGCCGCAACTACTATCAACCAATCTGGTATCTGTCAAAGAAGCTCCGAAGGTAGTGAACACAACTTCTCCAAAGTACAACCCCAACGCCCGCTGCGCTTATCACTCTGACAGCCCGGGGCATACTACGGATGATTGCTGGGCTCTGAGGAATAAGGTTCAGGACCTTATTGATGCTAAAGAAATACAATTCGAGGCGCCCGAAAGGCCCAATGTTGTGACTGCTCCCATGCCCCAGCATGGAGTGAATGCTGTGGAAGAAGACCTGTATGTGGCCTCCGTGGATAATATTGCTACTCCGTTATTGACCGTCAAAAGGAACCTGTTGCTAGCCGGTTTATTTCCGGGATATGGTAAAGGTTGCCTTCTATGTGCTGTTTCACCTGTTGGTTGTCCCTTGCTGAAGTCAGGCGTCCAAAACCTGATGGATAACAAAGAGATCTTGTTTGAGAAGGTTGTTGTTCCTGCTACCCCTACCGAAGAAGTTTCTATTGTTACTATTTTCAACAAACCTCCTAAGGCTCCTTCAAAGAAGCCTGTCAAAATCATGTCCACTCAGAAGATTGCTCCTATCATCATCACTGTTCCGGAGCCTCTCCCTTATACATCCGACAAAGCTGTCCCATGGCACTATGGGGCAGATGTTTATGTTCTTGGAGTAAAGCAAGAGTTTGATACTAGTACCTACGTCAGTAACATCACCGGGCCTACCAAAGTCACTCGCAGTGGTAGGCTGTTCTCACCAGATATTGCGCCACCATCTATTCAGAGACCTCTTATCATCACACCTGCAAGTGTGCCTGCTTCCCTTCCTGATCAAGTTCCTGTTTCTACCCCTGCTGCCGAGTCATCTAACGCTCGGGGCAAAGGGATTGCTACTGACTTGCCTGCCCTGACGGAGGCACCAAAGACAACCAATGTTGAAGCTTCCCAGCAAGAGATGGAAGAGATTCTCAAGATTATCAAAAAGAGTGATTTCAATGTAGTTGAGCAGCTGGGGCACACCCCCTCTAAAATTTCTATGCTATCACTGTTGTTGTGTTCAGAGGCCCATGCCAAGGCCCTGATTTCCTTCCTAAAGACGGCCCATGTGCCACAAGAAACGTTTGTTGATCAATTTACCGATTGTGTGGCCAACTTGACTGTCGATAATGGTTTGGGCTTCTCTGACGCCGATCTGACTGCCAAAGGAAAGAACCATAACGACGCCCTGCATGTCTCCATTGAATGCAGGGGCACTACTCTTGCCCATGTATTGGTAGACACCGGTTCTTCATTGAACGTATTACCCAAGAAGGCCCTAGACAGTTTGGATTGTGAGGGTTTGGAGCTCAAGCCTAGTAACATTATTGTCCGGGCCTTTGACGGTTTGAAGAGGATGGTACACGGTGAAGTTGACATTCCAATCAGGGTTGGTTCTCAAGTTTTTGATTCAACTTTATATGTGATGGACATCCGACCATCCTATTCTTGTTTGCTGGGTCGTCCATGGATCCACAAGGCTGGAGTTGTGACCTCCACACTACATCAGAAGCTGAAGTACCCGGTTAGAGGGAAAATTGTTACAGTTCAGGGGGAGGAAGAATATATGGTCAGCCATCTTAATTCGTTCCGGTACATAGAGATGGATGGGGAATTCATTGAAACCCCCTTTCAACACTTTGAAGAGGTGCCTCAGACACTAGCATCATCTGAAACTGTGATTGAAGACCCTCCTTTGAAGATGGCTTCCTTAAAGGATGCCCGTGCTGTTATTGAGAAGGGTGAGTGTGCAAACTGGGGCCGAATTCCTGATTTCACACCAAAGACTGACAAGTTTGATTTGGGTTTCACTGCAGAAGCTCAGAGGGCTGTTCGTAAGGCAAGAATTGGAAGACCTCCTGTGTTCATCACCAACCCGGGAGTAAATGCTATTGAAGACGACGTGGAGGAATCTGAATTCGACAGCTGGATATACCCAACAACCGACGGTGGACCAAGCAACTGGACTGCCAAAGACTTCACACCTATTAATTTTGTCACTCAGTAATGAACTCTTTTGTTTTGAATTTGTAACAGACAATATTTTGAAACTTTTATGGCTCGGTGTCTTACCCGGGGCACCGTGGCTTCATTTGTGAGGGCTTTTACGTGTCATTTTCATATATCATTAATAAAAATATTGGACGTTTGTTGCATTTCAAAATCTTGCGCTCCTTTTCTTTCTTTATTATACATTGCAAAACAGCTATATTTACACACACTCACCCATACAGGTTCCAATCCACTCTGGATCTCACTGGTAACGACTATGCTACCGCCAGTTATGACTTCGAAAATCCGATCAACTTAGCCGAAGACGAAGGTGAAGATGATTGCGAAGTGCCTGGTGAACTTGCAAGACTACTACTCCAGGAAGAGAGGGCCATTCAGCCACATGAAGAGCCAGTGGAAACGGTAAATCTGGGTACTGAGACAGACAGAAAAGAAGTCAAGATTGGGGCCAATCTAGAGCTCAGTGTGAAGCAACGGTTGATTCAGATGCTGCATGACTATGTGGAAACCTTTGCCTGGTCTTACGAAGACATACCTGGGTTGGATACCGATATTGTGGTTCATCACCTGCCTACCAAGGAAGAATGCCCTCCGGTAAAACAGAAGGTCTGCCGTATGCGTCCAGAAATGTCCAAGAAAATCAAAGTCGAGGTTATGAAACAATTTGACGCTGGGTTTCTAGCAGTCACTTCTTACCCACAGTGGGTTGCCAACGTGGTTCCAGTGCCGAAGAAGGATGGTAAGGTCTGAATGTGTGTTGATTACAGGGATTTGAACAGGGCGAGCCCTAAGGATGATTTCCCTCTGCCTCATATCGACGTTCTGGTTGACAACACTGCTCAGCATAAAGTATTCTCCTTCATGGACGGCTTCTCCGGTTATAATCAGATCAAGATGGCTCCTGAAGACATGGAGAAGACCACCTTCGTCGCTCAGTGGGGCACCTTTTGCTACAAGGTCATGCCTTTTGGGTTGAAAAATGCTGGGGCAACCTACCAACGTGCCATGGTTGCTTTATTTCATGACATGATCCATCACGAGATAGAAGTATACGTCGACGATATGATTGCAAGATCCCAAACTGAGGAGGAACACCTTGACCATCTACGGAAGCTGTTTGACCGTCTGAAGTTGTACAAGCTGAGGTTGAACCCAAACAAGTGCACCTTTGGGGTGAGATCTGGAAAATTGCTAGGTTTCGTCGTAAGCGACAAAGGCATACAAGTGGACCCTGCCAAAGTGAAAGCCATACAAGAGATGCCAACTCCCAAGACAGAGAAAGAAGTCAGAGGTTTTCTAGGACGGTTGAACTACATTGCCTGATTCATCTCACATCTAACTGCTACCTGTGAACCAATATTCAAGCTGCTGAAGAAGGATCAAGTAGTACGTTGGAACGATGAATGTCAGGCCGCTTTCGAAAGAATCAAAGAGTATCTCCAAGAACCGCCCATTCTTATGCCACCAGTTGAAGGGAGACCTCTAATACTATACTTGACAGTACTTGACAACTCAATGGGGTGTGTGCTGGGGCAGCATGACGAGTCTGGCCGAAAAGAACATTCCATTTATTACCTTAGCAAAAAGTTTACCGACTGTGAGACCCGATACTCACTGCTCGAGAAAACTTGTTGCGCTTTGGTATGGGCTGCTCGCTGGCTGAGATAGTATATGTTGACTCACACTACTCAGTTGATTTCAAAAATCGATCCAATCAAGTACATATTCGAAAAGCCCGCCTTGTCCGGAAGAATAGTAAGATGGCAAATGATCTTGACGGAATATGACATCCAGTACACGACTCAAAAAGAAATCAAGGGAACTGTGTTGGCAGACCATTAGGCACACCAGGCAGTGGACGATTACCAGTCGATGAACTTTGAATTTCCATACGAGGATATCATGGTAGTGACTGATTGTGAAGTACCTGGACCGGATGAAGGACCTGAGGAAGGATCCCGATGGTCTATGCACTTTGACGGAGCCTCGAACGCTTTGGGTAATGGTATCGATGCTGTGATCATATCCCCTAAAGGCACTCATACTCCACTCACCGCCCGATTATGTTTCAACTGCACCAACAACATGGCGGAGTATGAGGCATGCATCATGGGTCTTCAAGCTGCAATTGACTTAAGGATCAAGTTGCTGAGTGTCTTCGGAGATTCCGCTCTCGTGATCAATCAGGTCAAAGGCGAGTGGGATACGAAACACCCAAATCTTATTCCTTACAAAGAGTATGTGTTGACGTTGATTCCCCACTTCGAGGAGATAACCTTTGAACATTTCCCAAGAGAGGAGAATCAGTTAGCGGACGCGTTGGCTACGATGTCTTCTATGTTCAAAGTCAAATGGGACAACGAGGTGCCCTGGATCATTATCTGGAAGTTGGATGAACCTGCACATTGCTGCGATCTCGAGACCGAAGAGGTAACAAAAAAACCCTGGTATCATGAAGTGAAGAGGTACCTTGAAGCTCAAGAATACCCCGAGGGTGCATCCGTTAATGACAAGAAGTTCTTGAGAAGGTTTGCGGCAAAGTTCTTCCTCAGCAATTGCATTCTCTACAAGCGAAACCATGATTCAACCTTACTGCGTTGTGTGGATAAGACTGAAGCAGAAAGGATCATGGCAGAGCTACATGAAGGTACTTTCGGAACACATTCCAGTGGACATACCATGGCAAAGAAAATCCTTCGGGCAGGATATTTCTGGTCCACAATGGAAGCCGACTGTTATCAGCATTCTCGAACTTGTCATAAATGCCAGATCTATGCTGATAAGGTGCACATTCCTCTGGTTCCTCTGAACGTCTTGACAGCACCTTGGCCTTTTGCGATGTGGGGCATTGATATGATCGGCGATATCAGACCTACGGCATCTAACGGGCATCGCTTCATCTTGGTAGCGATTGATTACTTCACAAAGTGGGTCGAAGCAGCCTCATATGCTACCGTAACCAAGAACGTCGTGGCACGGTTCATTCGGCACAACCTGATCTGTCGATACGGTGTACCTGAGAGGATTATTACGGATAATGGTACCAATCTTAACAATAAGATGATCACTGAGCTCTGCGAGCAATTCAAGATACATCACCACAACTCTTCTCCCTTTCGACCGAAGATGAATGGGGCGGTCGAAGCGGCTAATATGAACATCAAGAAGATTGTGCAGAAGATGACAGTGACCTACAAAGATTGGCACGAAATGTTACCATTTGCTCTTCATGGGTACCGTACCTCAGCACGGACGTCAACAGGGGCAACTCCCTTTTCCTTGGTCTATGGCATGGAGGCAGTCTTGCCTATTGAAGTCCAGATACCCTCTCTCCAGATAATGAAGGATGCAGGTTTGAGCGAAGATGACTGGATCCAGACTCGGCTTGATCAATTAAACCTAATCGACGAAAAGAGACTCACCGCTATTTGTCATGGTCAGACGTACCAAAAACGGATGATCAAGGCATTTAACAAGAAAGTCAGACGACAAGAGTATCAAGTTGGGGACCTGGTAATCAAGCGCATCATTCTACCTCAAGGTGATCCCAGGGGAAAATGGACCCCTACGTACGAAGGGCCATTTGTGGTTAAGAACATCTTCTCAGGAGGAGCGATGATTCTAACCACCATGGATGGTGACGACCTTCCTCACCCCTCCAATGCAGACATAGTAAAAAGATACTACGCATGATTAAAGACCCGCTAGGTTGACACACCTAGGCAAAAATAAGGGCTTCCCGGCGAACTAAAAGGGTTCGGGCAAAAATAAGGGATGAAATGAAAAAAAATCTGTACACCCGGCAAGTCGAAAACCTGAAAAGGCGGCTTGGGAAAAAATGGGTATCCCGGTGGACTGAAAACCCGAAAGGGCGGTCCAGGCAAAAGTTAGGGATAAAGCGTAATACTATGTCTCATTGGATCACCTTGTATCCAGAATTCGGCATCAACTATCGGGCTCAGATGACTCCAATCAATCAGCTTCACCTTCAACTAAGCAGCAGAGTGATGAGACGCTTGAAGACATAAAGACGATAGCAGAGTTGGAACCCAGTGGGATTATTTTTCACATAGCTGTTTTGTTTCCTTTTCACAAAATTGTATAAACTCTATTTTGCTCGGCGGCGTTCTCTTACTAGGACGTCAGCCTCCTATACACAAAACGCTTATTTACAGGCAAATTTCGAAATCAATACAAGTTCAATTTTTCAGACAAATTACCCATCGTTTTTCCTTTTTCTATTTTGTTTTGCAAAGAACGTCCAATGTTCATTTTTGATATATGCATTTGACATTAATTGCTAATTATGAATATTTGCATGCGAAACAAAAGACTAATTACAGATGACATCGGAAGCAGGGGCAATAAGGATTGTCTAAGCGATCTAGTTGCTCTGTCCACCAAGGTACCAAAGTAGATTCGGCTGAAGAACGTAACTAGGATACCTTCACTCCCCACAGAGTAAGACCAGATTTCAGCAATACTCTCCCCAGGCAGAGTTAGTCTACTGTCAGCCTTAAGGAAGTTGGGTATCCCTAGAAGATCTCAACATTCCCCAGCGGAGTATAGACATTCCTCAGCAAGCATCCCCGGCAGTCTTAATATAGGATTTGTTCCCCGGTGGAATACGGACACTCCAGTGGAACCATTCCCCAGTACAGTCCAAGGTTTCCCCAGGAAAGTGGAATCCATATCCCCAGTAGATTCTGGAAGCTTATCCCCAGTAGATTCTGGAAGCTTATCACCTGTAGAGTACATATGTCTCTCCCCGACTTTATTCAAAGGTTATTTCCCAACCAGGGTATAACTGGGTTATCCTCAGCTAATAACCACAAAAAGATCATCCTCGGCGAAGTTCTTCCTATTCCCCAGCGGAGTTCATCAAATTCCCCAACATAACTTATCAGTGGAATCCCCAGAGGAGCTCTCATCAAAACCTCAGCAAAGTATCTCTTCCCACAGATTAATTTCCCGTAGAGTAATCTCTCCAACAAGTTTATTCCCCAACGGAGTCATCTTCTCATACCGGTTTATCCTTGCAACCATCATCCCCAGCAGAAGCGAAGAACTCCACTCTTCAACATCAGCCCAGGATTCCACAAACTCCCGGCAGTCGTCAAGGATTTATTTTCCTAGACAAAAATACATTCATCACATTATCATACACCATGACGCATGCATATACGGATCATATCACGCGATCTCATTTTTGAGAACATCATGACATCATGACATCATCATGACATTGCATACAACTGATGTCTTGCCTTTTCAGGAAAGAGGACAATCCAAAGATGATTACTATCAACTGTCACAATTCCAGATTCGATACCTGTATCTAGCCAGGGAATATTTGTGAGTGATTGATTGTAGATTCGATACCTGTACCCAGCCAGGGCATGTCTGCATGAAGAGTTTCCAGATTCGATTCCTGTATCTAGCCAGGGCATATCTGTAGACGACCAATTCCAGATTCGATTCCTGTACCCAGCCAGGGAATATCTGAAGACGACCAATTCCATATTCGATTCCTGTATCCAGCCAGGGCATATCTGTAGACGACGAATTCCAGATTCGATACCTGTATCCAGCCAGGGCATATCTGTAGACGACAAATTCCAGATTCGATACCTGTATCCAGCCAGGGCATATCTGCATGATGAGTTTAGAGATTCGATACCTGTATCCAGCCAGGGCGTCTGTAAGCAGCCTTTTGAAGTTCCGGATTCAATTCTTGTATCTAGCCAGGACATATCTGTGAGCGTTTGATTGTAGATTCGATACCTGTATCTAGCCAGGGCATATCTGCATGAAGAGTTTGAAGATCAACACCTGTAACAGGCTAGGAAACCATCTTCCTTTCTCAAAGTATGCGAGTTCTCGCTAAGGAATCTCTTACGCGATCAACACTTCCAAATGGCATCTATAAGCCCATTCCCGACAAGGTTCTGTCACGTCTCCAGATGGCATCTATAAGCCCATCTAACTATCCATCACACTTCCAAATGGCATCTACAAGCCCATTCCCGACATCACATTGCTGATACTCCACTATGCGAGTGCAAATTTCTGGGCACTTTAGTGTTCAATCATCTTCCACCTTCGGGTCACGAAAGGCACGCAAGCCAATCTACATCCACAGGTCTAAGAAGATTGAACAGGGGCAACTGTTGTACCCCAAAATTTTCCCTCCCATTTCATCAATATTTTCTCACCACAAGACCCTTGAAGCTCAAGATCAAGTTAGGGTTTGCTCTGCTCAAGACTTCTCCTTGCACTGTTGACCCAAATTAGGGTTTGAGTTTGCACAAAAAAAATTTGACCTAAAATTTTCAAAATGACTTTCATGCTTCATGTTGGACTCACAAGTTTATCCATACCAACTTTCAAGCCTTGATTTCGATCTTTGCCCAGTCAATTGGACAGTTGACCTAGAAATCAGCTGTATTGGGAAAAAGTCAACTGTGGTCAATTGACAGTCAAACCTCATGATTTTTGACCCACATCAACATTATGAACTCATATGGACCATTTGATCAAGTTTGGATCATAATTCCACAAG
Source organism: Vicia faba (assembly GCA_948472305.1). Lineage (NCBI taxonomy): Eukaryota > Viridiplantae > Streptophyta > Magnoliopsida > Fabales > Fabaceae > Vicia > Vicia faba. Next base: position 987,489,156 of record OX451738.1, read on the forward strand.
AAATTTGATCAGATCACCAAAAGGGCAAAATGGTCATTTTTAGGGTTTTGACTGCACAAAGGCAATTTTTGACTGTTTAACCTAACCAATGGCAAACCAAGCTCACATATGGACTCAAGGACTTAATGACATGGTCTTGACACATTCAATAAGTTCAAAAGATTCCAAATGTACAAGATTGACAGATGAATTTTCCAAGCAACTGATCAAAATTTGACTGTATACTGAAAAGTCAAACTTTGACTTTTTGGTCAAAATCAAGTGTCAAGATTCATTTTTCATCAAAACATGTCAAATTATGAAACTTGTTCATCAAGAAACCAAAAATTACAAATTAGGGTTTGAAATGAAGAAATTTCATAACTTAGAAATTTTCTAAGTTATGAAATTTCCTAATTTTTTCCTAACTTTGTCCCATTTTTTCATCATGATACATTTGGATTCAAGCTAAACTCAAAACATGAAAGTTGTAGTCTATGGCAAAATATACAACTTTTATTCACAAAGTTTCCTCAAAAGAAGCTTGTAGCTCAAGTTATGATTTTTGGAACAAGGGTGCAAAACATTCTTAACTTAGAAAAATTTTGACCTATTCTAGGCAGGATTTTTGCCCAACTTCATGGCCACTTTTAACATGCTTCCACTTGGAATTTCAACTTGCATTACAAAGATGGATTGTAGTACACATTCCAAGCTTTCCAAATTGTCCAAGAACTTCTCAAACACCCTTGTGGTTAGGGAGAATCGAATTTGTCAATATGGGCAAAAGTCACTTTGTTCATGAGCCAATTTCATGTTCATACAATATGCATCTTCAAACTCAGCTTGCACAAGCTAGATTACAGGCCTCTAATCCTTCTTACACTCAATAATTAAATGCATATCCTTTGTTAGAGTGTTATTTTGTGCATTTGGACAATACACACAAAATCAAGCCATATTTGGAAAAAGCATTTTATCCATTCTTGTAAAGCATGGCTTTATGTCAAAACACAAATCAAAGAGGTACAAGACAGATCTTTTAGGCACAAGTTTATGGACTAATCCCACTGATCAAGGAGAGAAAATGCAGCATGCTTGAGGGACCTGCCTTGGCCTATAACCCAACTTGACAACTTTAGCTTAGAGAAGAAGAAAACTTGCATATTGAACATCATCTCTCATTCCTGTAACAACTAGCCAAAGCAAAGTTTGTAAACATTTTCCATACATCATAACAGACCTAAGGCACGACCTAACCACCTTCAATACCTCCCCAAACATCAAAACACCATTTTGCTGCACAAAACAGGGCATCCCTGCAGATTGAGTTGCACAACTCAGTTTGCTCGTGCGTTTTGGCCAAAGCTTGTTCATACACACTCCATAACATCCATACAAGCTATCCCAAGCCCTAGCTACAGACTGTAACACCTCTAACCAAGTTCACCATTTTCATTTTTTCAGTTGTGCAGGTTGAGTTACATAGCTCGTTTCAGTTAGTTTCAAAGCAAGCTAGAGGTTGGAAGAGCATCCTTGGACCTCAAGCAAGTTGTACAAGTCCTCACACTGCATTGAAAGTGCCTCCATTGTTGCACACGATTCAAGCTGAATAGGTAAAAGTTTGAACTTCTATCTCTCTATCCAAGCATATTTAGGCTTAGGTTTGTGAAGGAGTTATGTCCTACTCATGGCCCTGAAGCTACCCATATCATTACTTTTCATTTATATTGTGTGTGTTAAGAGAATTTGGAACCTGAACATTAGAAAAAAGTTAGGTCAGGAATTGGGGGAGAAGAAATTCTCTCTCATTTCTGAGAGTTAGATCAAGTTCTTTATATGTATGGATTCGTGGTTTGATGCCCTACATTTTTTATGTTTTAAGTTTTTGTTAAAAGTCAAAGGATCAAGAGATAGCAGGGAAGGAAGAAAACGCGCGTTTTTGTTTGAAACTGGCTGGAGGTTGAAGACAAAGTCCTTTGGGCTGGGCCTGGCTTATTTTTTTTGTTTGCACCACTATTTCACACATACACCCCCTTGGCCCATTGTGTTTTATTTTTATCATTTTTGACTTTTTCTTTTTATTTCTGACTTGTTATTTTTTGTTAAAATATAAAAAAACATTAAAAATATTTTTCACCTTTTTTTTGTATTTATTAGGTATTTATTTGTTTTATTTGATATGTGTATGTAAATAAATATATATATACTTTTATTTAAAATACTAAAAATAATACAAATACATTTTATTTTCTGATTTTATTTTATTTTATCTTTTGAAAACATTTTCTAAAAAATATACTTTTTTTTGTAAATAATAAATATTTTTATTTTTTGTATATATTTAATATATTTAATACATAATATAAATATTTATATATTTAGAATATTTAGGATAAAAAATACAAGAATAATACATTTTTTATTTTCATTAATATTTGACCTCAAAAATTACTTTTTTTTTCCATAATATACTTCTCTTTTATTTATTTTTGTATATAATTAATAAATATTGCATATAATAATAATAATAATTACTTTTTATTTAGCAAATTAGGGTTTTACCCTAAACCATAAAAATATCCAAAATTAATCCTTTTTATTTTTGTTTATATTTCACATAAAAAAATACTTTCCCATACATATAAAAACCATTTTTGTGCATAAATACATTTTTGCATATTTATTTACTTAATTATTGTACAATTAATCTTTGTATATTCAATTTGGATGTAATAGCTTAGATTTTAATTTCTTGCTAAATATCCCCATTTGAACATTTGTACCCCCATCCCATAATTGTGTTGTAATAACTTAGGATTTTATTTTTCGCATTTAAAAGCTTTCTAAATATGCCATGATAGACTTAGGGTTTTGTATGCAAATCAAAAATAACAAATAGCTTGACCTAATTCAAAGACAAAAAAGCATGAAAATGGACAACACCAATCACACTTGCACCCCTAGGGTTACTCCACTTGTTGCCTTCAATAATGGGCCATGTTGCATGTTGAGTTTCTTTGGCAAAACAAAACAATATCAAATGATCATAGTCCCTCGATGACGCTTTCGAAAGTTGCCTAAAAATGATCAAGTCCCTTAAAGGAAAAATTGCCAAAGACACTTGGCACCATTGCAATCATGGTCTAAACAATGACCCGTGCCTGTCCCGTTAACATCCTAACACGAGATTGTCCACCAAATACAATGGTGGAACAAAATTTTTAAAAGGGTTAAAACATAGGAAAAGCCTTTGAGTAAATTTAGGGGTAGACAACTCTTAGTTACTTGAATCAACTTGCAAACACACTTGCCTATTTTTCAAAACACACATCACAAAACACTTTCAAAACAACTTTCAAAACATTGAAAACTTTTCAAAAGATACACACCTTTGTATACATTCAAACATGGATCATTACAAAGGTTGCCACGACAAATGGCCTCTTTTCAAAACATTTTCAAACCCACACACAAAGCACCATTTTAAATAATTGAAAGCACCATTTCAAACAATTGAAAATGCAAGGAAAGTGATCTAAGCAAGTAACTAAGAGCCCATGGATAACCATGGATAGAAAGGGTGCTAATACCTTCCCTTTCTATAATCTACTCCCCGAACCCAAGAAAACATCTCAAAGGTTTTTGCTGTGCTTTTTAACCTTTCCTTAGGATAAAATAAAAAGTCGGTGGCGACTCTTGCTCAACCGAAACATTTGCGAAAAACGCAAAACCCAAGTCAGTTCTCCCACCGTATCACACATCGTAAACATATGTTGTCTTTATTTATAGGAGAAAAAGTTGATCCGACCACCAAATCCGGACGAGCTCTTCATGGTCACCCACAAGAAGAAGAATGGGCAGTGGGTTGACTGTCGTGCAGAGAATACACATGTAAGACCTTTTTTTATGCCTTAACTTAATTTCATATTTGTGTCTAGTTTTTTCATGGGTTGGTTGGGTTGGTAAGCCATTTACCAGAACAATGATCCTAAATAATGGCAGTGTTTTTAAAGTTGTTTCACATTTTGTTACGGAAATTATGGTGGTGGTGATTATAAACAATAGTAGTAGTTTTATTCTTTGCAGTTTTTGCTTTTAAATTTTGTCATAGTAAGCATTTTTCTATTACTAATAGTTTTTTTTCTTTCTAAAATTGATTGTAATGAAATTTAGATTTTTTCTTTTCATAATATCTAATTTCTATTAAGAATATTGATGTCATTTATTAATATACTTTTTTTCTATTCCTATTCATTTACTTTGGCAATGAGCAAAACATGAATTTATGAACATTCCCCCTCTATTCGAATAAAAGTAGAAAGATTTCAAAGATGCAAGCATGCTGAGCCCAAAACCTGAGCAAAGTTCATAGGATTAAAAAAAGTCAATCCTATTTACAAATACTAAAAAATGTGAAACCTGGTGTCAAAGCTGCAAGCATGTCGACTTGTTAACCCTGCAGTAATTGAATATGCAACGTAGAAAGTCAAGAACAAACTGCATCAAAAAACCATTACCTGGAAAATTCAATATTAGGGAATAACATGTTGAAAATTACCTGCAATGTAACTAGACTTTTGACGAAGTACCTCATAGTGTGATTCAAACTGACATCTCTTCTACATAAACAAGTTGCAATTTAAAATTCAGTTTTACCGTAATGATAGAACGATAGAGTAAACTAAATTAAATTGATATATTGTTGTACCCCAAAATTTTCCCTCTCATTTCTCAAGTAATCTCTCACAATATCTCCTTTGATTCAAGATTGCACAACGGTTGATCAGCTCAAGACACCTCCTCTAGCACTGATGACTGAAAATTAGGGTTTGAGTTTTCACAAGGACAAATGGACTTTTAATGCCCCATATGACTTTAATAGATCAATTTGGACCCTCAAGATTGCTCATGTCAAGTTTCAAGTCTTGGATCACATTTTTGCTCAGTCAATTGATCAATTGACCTAAAATCAGTGTATTAGGGAAAAAGTCAATTGTGGTCAATTTATAGTCAAAATTCATAATTTTTGGTCCATATCAACACTATGAACTCATATATGTCGTTTGATCAAGTTTGGATCACAATTCCTCAAGAAATTTGATCAGATCATCAAAAGGGCAAAATGGTCAAAATTAGGTTTTTGGCTGAAAAGGGCAATTTCTGATTTTTTGACCAAGCAAATGATTGATTGATTTAAGTTATGATCTCAAGGTCTCAAATAATTCATTTTTACCTATTGGAATGACTCAAAACATCTCTCAAGATCAATTGGTTGACAAATGAATTTCAATCAACTGATGAAAAGTTAATTGTACACTAAAAAGTCAAACTTTGACTTTTTGGTCAAAATCAAGTATCAAAGATCACAATTCATCAAGAGATGTCAAAATATGAAACTTGTTCATCAAGAAATCAAAAAGTCAAGATTTCATTTTGAAAAGTCAAAATTTCTAAACTTAGAAATGTTTCTAAGTGTTGGAAATTCACATTTTTTTCATAACTTTGAGGCAAATTTTCACCATGATGCAAGATGATTCAAAGGAAACTTCCAACATGAAAGTTGTAGATCTCAATGAGATATAAAATATTATAGAACACAAATTTTTTCTATAAATGCATGGATTTCAAGTTATGATTTTGTGAAGACATGTTCATGAAACTTGGAAACTTAGTGAAATTTTGCCCTAGTTTAAGCAGGATTTTGACCTAACTTCATGGCAAATTTTCACATAGTTCCAAGATGAATCTTCAAATATTTCCAACATATAGGTTGTAGAGGATTTTACAATCTTTTCAAAATGTCCAATAACTAATTGAGATCATACTTGATCAAGGAGATTCGAGGGCAAGAAGTTAGGGTTTTCAAACTTGAATTACAAGCCATTTCTTGATGAACTCATGAACCAAATCCAGGATAGGCTGCATAATCTTTGTTTTGCAGGCTTCAAACTTGTTTGCCACTCCATAATTAATGATTTTCACAACTGATAAGGCCATTGTCCAATAATTTTAGCCATTATCCAAGTTGAATTTCCATTAATGGCACAAAGTAACATTCTCATTCTAGTAAAGTGGCTTTAATCACAAAGTCAACTTGTCTTGAGCTTTGCATTTGTTCTTTATGCACAAGCATCCTCTACACAATCAGGTAATCATGTTTAAAGTTACTAACCACTTTAGATAGCCTTGTACCTTGCCTTGGAACAATGCTTGTCAAGCTTGCTTCAAAAACAAGCCAAAGAGCCATAACATGTGAACTTGTACTTATGATCATCCCAAGCTCTCAAAACCTTTTTCTATACATTGAGACACTATTATCCAACTTAACAGACGATTTTTGCAAGCATGAAACTCTCTCAAACTCCCTCTAGCCAGAAATTACACACAAACTCCATTTTGTGCAGGTTCTGACATTGAACTTGTATCTTTCATTTCCCTCGTGCGTTCTTTGGCCTTTTAGTTCCTAAAGCTCCTACACATCAAATATGACATATCCTCGTCCCTGTTACACGACTGTAACACCATTTGCATTAAACTCCATAACCAAAAATAGAGCATTGCACATTGACTTCTCCAAGCCACTCCAGCCATCCATTGCTCAAGCTAATCATTGTATTAGCTTCCCGGGAACTTGAGGAAGCTAACCTGATCATCCCAACTCCTTGAAAGCAGCTCAAAATCATTTTACGATTTCCAGTTTTGAGGTACATTTTTTGAACATCCATCTTTTCATTTAGGCATTGTTAGGCTTGCATTTTTGAAGATAAAATGTAGACATCATTGCCCTGATGTTGTACATATCCATAGATTTCATTTATATTGCTTGAGCTTAGAGAATTTCAGGTTTGAATCTCTGAAAATAATTAGGTCAGAATTTGGTACTTTTATATATTCTCATTCATCTTTGATTTATAGCTTTAGTTATTTATATGGTTGGATTCGTGAGAAAAAATGGAACAACTTTCATGTTTGCATATTTCATTTTTGTTGAGAAATGGTGAAGTTGCAGTTGTTCTGGCTGGAGGTTGAGGATGAAGTCATATTCAGGACATGACTTATGTTATGTATTTATTATTTCATTTAAATTAACGGATGTATAGCCACCCCAGTGGTAAGGCAATGTGCGTTTCATGCTAAGGGCGTGAATTCAACCACCAGGGTTGCCACTTTTCCTTATTTTTCACATTTTATCTTCTTTTTTGTTCCAGCAAGCAGGCGCATGGGCTTCCCCCTTTGGGCTTTTGTTTTTTTGCTGATTTCTTATTTCATTTTTATATATTTTCTTTTCTTATTTTATTTTATTTTCAGTTTCCTTTTATTTTTTTATTACTACTATTATTATCATTATTATTATTTTTATTAATAAAAAAATAAAAAAATATTTTATTTATTATTTTTACATTTATTTATTTTATTTGCTTTATAAAACAAAAAAGAACAAAAACATTTTTTAACAAACTAATTTCTTTTTTTCTTAAATAATTAATATTTATGTAATTAGGTTTAATCATTATATTATCCTATTGTAAATTAAAATTAACTTAGAATTTAGGTTTCTTTTAATTAATTAATTTTCATATTATTTTTATTAATTTAAAACCTTTTCATAAAAAATCCTAAAAATACTTTTTAACTTAATTTCTTTCTTAATTAGTTTAAATTTAATTTTGTTTATTTTTAACGAATCATTTTCTTAATTAGGTCAAGACTAAACCCTTTCATAAAAAACCAAACCAAAATAATTTCTTTTCCATTTATATTTTTGCACATTTATTCAATTCTTGTACATTATTCAATATGGTTGTAATAGATAATAATGTTTAATTTTCTTGCAAATCCCCATTTGTAAATTTGTATACCCCCTCCCCTAATGATGTAATAGCTTAGTATTTTTACTTTCCACAATTTATCGCTTTATATAAATGTTAGTAATTAGGGTTTGTATGGAAAGATAAAACCAACAAGTTAGCAAACCCTAATTCAAGATAAACAATGCATGTAAATCAAGCACACTTGCACACTTACACCCTTAGGGTAATTCCACTTTGTTGCCTTACAAAAATGACCATGTTATGCATGTGGGATATCTTATCAAAAGAAAATCAAAAACTCAAGATCATAGTCCCTCGATGACGCTATCAAAAGTTGCCTTTTCAAATGATCTTAGTCCCTCAAAGAGAAATGCTAAGATATCTCACAACATTGCTATCATAGCTATAAGATGACCCATGCCCGTCCCTTTATATCCAAAGACAAGGCTTCTTACCAAATCAATGGTAAGATAGCAATATCAAAGGAAAGGAAGAAATGAACTAAGACTTTTGAGTAGGTAGATTTTTCCTAGTTGCTTGCTCTTTTTCAAAACAAACATTCTTGCTTATTTTCAAAACAAACACCAAATACTTTCAAAACACTTTCCAAACATGAAATATTTTCAAAAGCCCAACACTTTGTATGCGTTCTTACGAACGAGAATTATTACAAAGTTTGCCTAAACGAAGGCGCCTTTTCAAAATACTTTCAAAAACCACACAAAGCACATTTTCAAATAAAAGCAAGTGATCTAGCAAGCAACTAAGAGCCCATAGATAACTATGGATGAAAAGGGTTCTAAAACCTTCCCTTTTCATAATCTACCTACCGAACTCAAGAAATAATCTCAAAGGTCTTTCTTGTTCTTTTCAGCCTTTCCTTTTAGATAAAAGAAAAGTCGGTGACGACTTTTGCTAACCGCAACATTTGCGATAAAATGCAAAACATCCCAAGTCAGTTCTCCCACCGTATCACATAACTGGTGACTCTGCTGGGGAGAAACTTAAAAGTGGGGTTACCTTAGGGATAGATAACCTTTACTTGATTTCATTGTTTGACTTGTATGCTTTACATTTTGGTTCCTTGTTTGGGCTTGTTTAAATCCTCTACCCGGATTTCGGATACCTTGTAGGTAAGTAGCAATACATTGTGGAAATTATGTGGGGTATACCGGCATGGTCTAAGAAATAGCTACGTTAGTGTGACACATTTGTGGGTACAGGTAGCCCTTGAGTAGTCAAGGAGAATATGGGGCTGCTGAGTGGTGTCATGAAGCACTAACCGACTTTTAGAACCTTTACTTGACCAACTTGGCCATTAGGACGTAGTGAGATAATCGACTTTGGTGCAGTCCGAAGTTGGTTGATACTCGATACTACACTCATTGAGGTTTGACTTCTCGAGATATTTCAGTCGTCGTGAAAGAGGCTTGCGCTGAATTAATGCCCGAGAAGACAGATCAGTGATATTGAGATCCATTAGAACCCAATTACTATTTCTTGGACAAGTTTGAGCCAACTAAACTTCAAGAGGGTACTTACCTATGAGACTCCATGCAAGCCTAAACCTAAGGACTTGTTTGCCTTGTTTGTATATATTTACTTGTACATAACATCATAAATATCATAACATCATACTCATTCTTACTAACCATTTCAAGGATTTTTGGGATTTATCTTTGTTCTGTTTTGTAGGACATGGCTTCTACCCGCAAGAATACTATTCAAGTCAATCTCGTAAGGATTCCTCCTCAATTCAAAGAGTTAGCATCAAGGGTCCCTGAGAACTCTTCATTCACCGAAATACATGGTTGCCTCCTAAACTTGGTTACCTCCAACACTGATGAAGATATGATGAAGGTGCTTTTCCAATTCTTTGATCCTCTACACCATTACTTCACTTTTCCCGATTATTATCTTGTGCCTACTCTATAATAATTATCACAATTCTTGAGGATTCCCATTCTCAATCAACTACCCTTCAACGATTCTGAAAGAGATCTAAAACCCTAGGATATTTCCCAAGCACTACACTTGCAACAATATGATGTCACAACTAATTGGGAAACAAGGAGTGGTGTCAAAGGTTTCTTAGCCAAGTTCTTGTTTGAGAAAGCTCAAGATTGTTGGAACTGTTTGGACTTACAAGCTTTTGAAGAAATTATTTCCCTTCTCATCTATGGGATGGTTTTGTTTCCAAATCCTGACCAACTCATAGATGTAAACGCTGTTAAAATCTTCATATCTCGCAACCCAATGCCTACTTTATTGGGAGATATCCTACATTCTTTTAAATCTCGCACCATGAGGAAGAGAGGGATCCTCATTTGTTGCAATCCTCTATTGGCAAGATGGTTTATTTCACACCTTCCCCGTGTTTACCGTTGTTTTTGGTAAACAACCGCTGGTCTCCAAAAAGGTAAGTTTTTGGTTTACTTGCGGGATCGACCAAACTAATCCCAGAACATATGCTAATCTTTATGTAAAAATGAGTAAGAAGGAAGAACGCACGTTCGAACCGGAGGAGAGATGTTTAAGATTGTTGAACAATAAATAAAAGCATAAAAATACAAGTAAAAGAAGTAAAAAGGTAACTTTGCAGGATAATGGTAAAGTAATGTAAAAGACTTTTATTAACTAAAAAAGGTGTTTCTAACGTACATTGCTCTTCTTTTTATCCTTTCTCACTCAGTAGTTACTTGGATAATATTTGAGAGGTTTAGTACCATAAGTTGAACACCCTTAAAAATTACACAAACTTCTTAATTTATACTAAAAGTAGGTAACCGTCGAGGGGACATTCTGCGCTAGGATGAAGACAAGTGTCTTCTGCATGCCTCTTGACCCATAGCTTTTTTCCATGTTCTCTTCCCTTAGACGCTGATGAAAACCATCTTTCCCTCCAATAATTCAAATTTCAAAATGGTCTTCGTCCCATGTGCCAAGGCGCGAACACTTTCCTTCAGTCGAACAACCTACATCTGCTTTAGTCGAATGAACCTTTGGTCGAAGCTTCTTATCATACCTTGGATCCTTTTCCTTAAGTTATCTCATGCATTGAATTATACTTCCTGGCTTAGTTCATTTCCAGTTGTTTGGTCAAAGAGACCAAATATAGTAAGTGTCGAATTTGGGAGCCAACAAATTGCCCCCCAAGAATGTCTATTTCGACACTCAAAGAAATAGCCATTCTTTGAACTTCCCATTCCATTCGACACCTATCTTCCCAGTTGTCCACTGAGCTTTGACGTGTGCTTTTCGCCTTCCGACAGCTGCTACACCTGGTAAAACCACCATCACTTTTTCCAAAATGTCTCTTCAAAACTGCCGTTACCACGTCTGCCATGATGGCCTCATTCCTATAATCTAGGCAAGCATGTCCCAACGTTTCCCAACGCCTGCACGGTAATCGTTTCCTGCCTTGCCACGTGCCCCACTACCTGCGAAACATTAAATGCTTTTGACGAGACATTTCCCACTTCTGAAGGCTATAAATACTTCCAAGCTTCTCTATTTAGAACTTTCATCATCTTCAGCTTTTCCAAACCCCTTGCATTCTCACAATACTGTACTGTCACCTTCGCTCTTTCTCTTAAGTCTTTAACAATGGCCTTTTCTCTAATGCCCCAAACAATCCACAACCAAAGAATGCTAATGATGTTCAGAAACCACCAGAGATTTTCTCTACCAACCCTCCTTCTTCCTCGACTAACAGGTACATTGCTGAACCTATGAGAGAATGGCGAGAAGCCTATGATTCTAAACTCCTTATTCCTGTCAGATATGGAGGGAAGATGTATGCTATGTCTGGCCCATTATCCTCATGTGTCGAAAATCCCTTAAAAAACCGTGCCTTTTTTCCTACACACCCAAGGCTTAAACCCATAGGTTGTGCCAAAAAACCTAGGGCGGATTCTGAAGATGCTACACCGGCTAACCAGCAAAATCCTCAAACTACTGATGATATCAACCTCCAGTTCATGAACAAATGGAATCGAATCTTTCGATCAAGCCCTAACCTTTCTTCTGAATACTCCTGTTAGAACAAAGTTTGAATCTACTACCCTATATTTAAGTTTTGATGATAACAAAGTGAAAAGATATATTATTTATAAGATTCATGTATGAACGATCTGCTGCCTAAAATTACTATGTTCTGACTTGCAGATACTCTGATTGATATAAGCAAGATCACATCTAATCAGCATCAGAATTTGGTTCTTGACACCAGCATCAGAAGTTGCCATATCAGAATGTCAGAATCAAATGATCAACTCACGTACATGCTGAAGCCTGATGAACAAGACTGCGCTCAACACTCTGATAAAAGAAACACAACAGTTCATCAGCAGCTAAGCAGAGTCAGAATGAGCCAAGCCAGAACTTGCATTAAGTAAGCAACGGTACTGTGCATTGAAAGCAAATTAATACCAACGGCCTCATTCCAGACAAGATCTGCTCGATAAGGAAAGTTTGTTAATAGCATTGAATCAAGAATATTGCATCTAACGTTCAACATCTCAGTGCTATATAAACAAGACTTTGAAGATTGAAATGGCTAATGTTCTCCAAATCTCCACACGCATAAAAGCTGATCAAAATCTTCCTTCTCTCAGTTTTGCTAAACACTACACATTCTGATATTCTATCATTGATTAGCAATCTAGTTTCTAAGCTTCAATTTGTGTATACATCACAGTTGTGATACAGTTTTGTAGAAAACATTCACACACTTAGTTTTATCTCTTTGTAAGAAAGTGTTTCCTTGACAAACCGGGTTATGGTTTGGATCAAGAAGGCTTTAGCAGTTGTTAAAGCAGTCTGTAATATTCAGTTGAATATAGTGGATTAAGACCTCGTTGGAGAGAGGCGAAATCACCTTGACGGGTGGACTGGAGTAGTTTGAGATCAAACGAACCAGGATAAAAATATCTTGTTCATTGCATTAGATTTCAGTTTTACAATTCAACCCCCCCTTCTTGTGTTTTTCACCACTTCAATTGGCATCAGAGCGCCTGGTTCTGAGCTAAAACACTTAACCGTGTCAGTACAAGATCCAGCGTCAGAAAAACACAATGGCAGGAAACAATTCTCACATCTGCAATGGCAACAATGAGGACAGAGACAGATTCAGCGGCAAACCTCCAGTCTTTGATGGAGAAAACTTTGATTACTGGAAAGACAGAATTGAAAGCTTCTTTCTGGCACATGATGCTGATTTGTGGGATATGGTGACAGATGGATACATGCACCCTGTGAATGCAAGCGGTCAGAAGATTGATAGAAAAACAATGTCTGATCAACAAAAGCGTGACTTCAAGAATCACCACAAGGCCAGAACCATCCTCCTCAGCGCCATCTCCTATACTGAGTATGAAAAGATCTCCAACAGAGACACAGCAAAGAATATTTTTGACTCACTCAGAATGACGCATGAGGGCAACGTTCAGGTCAAAGAAACAAAAGCTATGGCGCTCATTCAGAAGTATGAGGCGTTCAAAATGGAAGAATCTGAATCCATTGAAACCATGTTCTCTAGATTCCAGATTCTGGTAGCTGGTCTCAAAGTTCTGGACAAAGGATACTCTACTGCTGACCATGTCAAGAAAATCATCAGAAGTTTACCCAAGCAGTGGAGACCTATGGTTACAGCTCTGAAGCTAGCTAAAGATCTCAACAAAATCACTCTGGAGGAACTTATCAGCTCCCTCAGAAGTCATGAGATAGAGCTATAAGCTGATGAGCCTCAGAAGCAAGGTAAGCCTTTAGCATTAAAATCTAACAAAAAAGTTGAGTCTAAAGTTTTGCAGGCAGTTGAAGAAACATCTGATGGATCCTCATCAGAAGAAGACGAACTCTCTCTCCTTTCCAGAAGAGTAAATCAACTGTGGAAGCAAAGACAAAGGATGTTCAGGAATCCCAGAAGATCTGATCAGAACGAGTCTTCTTCCAGATACAGAAGGACAGATTCTTCCTCTAGATACAGAAGATCTGAAGGCTCCTCTAGTAGCAAAAAGCCAAACACCAAGGACATCATCTGATATGAGTGCAATGAGCAAGGACACTATAAGAGTGACTGCCCAAAGCTTCAGAGGGAAAAGCCCAAAAAGAAGTTTGGAAGAGAGAAGAAGAAAAGTCTCATGGCTACATGGGATGACTCTGACTCGTCTGAAGCTGACTCAGAATCAGATGATGAGAGGGCAAACATAGCTCTCATGGCTAACATATCAGAAGATAGTGAAGCTTCTGAATCAGACTCAGAATCAGATACTGAAGAGGTATTTCCTAACTTTGCTGCTAACTTTACAAAGGCTGAACTTGCTGAAAGCCTTAATGAGATTCTGGAACGTTATCAGCAAATTAGAGCTAAATTCAGAGACCTGAAAAGGAATCTTGAATCTGACTCTAATAAGACTGAGAGTCTCAAATTGGAAAATTCTGAGCTGAGAAATAAGATTTCAAAATTAGAAAACACTTTACAAAACTCTCAGAAGGAACCAATTTCTGAAACTCCCAGCAACGCTGATGAGATCATCAAGGAGTATGATCACAGTTTCCAGAAGTTCCTAGCTAAAAGCATAGATAGAAGCAAAATGGCTTCAATGATCTATGGAGTTAGCAGAAACGGCAGGAAAGGAATAGGATACCAAGGTAAGGTTCCTACACCAAAGAATGTCATGGACTTAACCATTAAACACACTTCTCTGAATTCACACTTTGTATATGGTCACACACATGATATTAAATACACTAGCAGTAAGCACTCTGTGAAACCAAAATTCAACCAGAGTTTTGGTAAAACTAACAAATCAGGACCCAAGAAAATCTGGGTACCTAAGGATAAAATAATACATGTTGCAGATATCTTTAGCAGCAAGTCAGAAACACCAGTCATGGTACCTGGACTCTGGCTGCTCACGACACATGACGGGAAGAAGGCATATGTTCCAAAGCCTGGAACTTAAGCCTGGAGGCCACGTTGGCTTTGGAGGCAATCAGAGGGGAAAGATAATTGGCTCTGGAACTGTAGGTAATGGAAATCTTCCCTCTATTAATAATGTTCTGCTAGTAGATGGATTGATGCATAATCTGTTATCCATAAGTCAATTAAGTGATAACGGTTATGATATAATCTTTAATCAAAAATCATGTAAAGCTGTTAGTCAGAAAGATGGGACTATCCTGTTTAATGGTAAGAGGAAAAACAACATTTACAAAATCAAACTTTCTGAACTAAAGAGTCAGAATGTAAAATGCCTTCTGTTTGTTAACAACGAGCAGTGGATCTGGCACAGAAGATTGGGGCATGTTAGTATGAGAAGAATATCTCAGATTAACAAACTCAATCTGATCAGAGGACTTCCTAATTTGAAGTTCAATTCAGATGCTCTGTGTGAAGCATGTCAGAAAGGCAAATTTGCAAAACCTTCTTTTAAATCCAAAAATGTTGTTTCTACCTCTAAGCCATTAGAACTTCTGCACATTGACTTATTTGGACCAGTTAAAACTGCTTCAGTCAGTGGTAAGAAGTATGGGTTAGTAATCGTAGATGACTATAGCAGATGGACATGGGTAAAGTTCTTAAGACACAAGGACGAGTCACACTCTGTGTTTGTTACCTTCTGTAACCAAGTTCAGAATGAAAAGGATCTTAGAATCGTTAAAGTCAGAAGTGATCATGGTGGAGAATTTGAAAACAAAGACTTTGAGTCATTCTTTAATGACAGAGGCATTCTGCATGATTTCTCTTGTCCTAGAACTCCCCAACAAAATGGAGTTGTAGAACGAAAGAACAGAACATTGCAAGAAATGGCCAGAACCATGATCAATGAGACAAACGTTGCTAAGACCTTCTGGACAGAGGCAATAAACACAGCGTGCAACATTCAGAATAGAATCTCAATAAGACCTATTCTGGAAAAGACTCCATATGAATTGTGGAAGAACAGAAAGCCCAACATTTCATATTTTCATCCATTTGGATGTACTTGCTTTATATTAAATACAAAGAATTATTTGAACAAGTTTGACTCTAAAACACAGAAGTGTATTATGTTAGGATACTCTGAACGCTAAAGAGGGTACAGAGTATACAATACAGAAACACAGATTGTGGAAGAATCAATCAGTGTTCGTTTTGATGATAAGCTTGACTCTGAAAAGTCAAAGCAGAATGAAGTTTTTGCAGGTATAGAAATTGAATTTACAGGTTCTGAAGACAAGTCATCAGAAGCTCTCAACACAGACATTCCTTCAACGTCTGAAAGGAGTACTGCTAGCAATCCTACAACAGCTGCTGATCAACCTCAGAAGAGATTACCCAGAAGCAGCTTGGATCACCCAGAAGAGACTATCTTAGGAAGAAAGGAAGATCCAATCAGAACAAGAGCAAGCTTCAGAAACTCTGAAGAAACTCTTATGGGACTTGTGTCTCTGATTGAACCTTCTTCTATTGCTGAAGCACTTCTGGATAATGACTGGATTCTGGCAATGCAAGAAGAGCTGAATCAATTCACCAGAAACGACGTATGGGATCTCGTTCCCAGACCAAAAGGATTCAACGTCATTGGAACAAGATGGGTGTTCAGAAACAAGCTAAATGAACAAGGTGAAGTCATCAGAAACAAGGCACGACTGGTTGCACAAGGTTATAGTCAGCAAGAGGGGATAGACTATACAGAAACCTTTGCCCCAGTCGCCAGGTTAGAATCTATCAGACTTTTAATTTCATTTGCTGTTAATAGAGGCATCACTCTGTATCAGATGGATGTCAAAAGTGCATTCTTAAATGGTTATATAGAAGAAGAAGTTTATGCACACCAACCCCCTGGTTTTGAAAATACAAAACCTCCAGAACATGTTTTCAAACTAAAGAAGTCACTGTATAGTCTGAAACAAGCTCCCAGAGCTTGGTATGAAAGGCTAAGTAACTTTCTGTTAGAAAATGAATTCACCAGAGGGAAAGTGGACACTACTCTATTCTGTAAATCAGTTAAGAATGACATCTTAGTCTGTCAAATTTATGTTGATGATATTATTTTTGGTTCTACTAATCCTTCTCTTGGAAGAAAATTTGCTAAGTGTATGCAGGCAGAATTTGAGATGAGCCTCATGGGGGAACTGAAATTCTTTCTAGGAATTCGGATCAATCAAACTCCAGAGGGAACTTACATTCATCAGAGCAAATACATCAGAGATCTTCTGAAGAAATTTGACCTCTCAGAATGTAAGCCATCAAAGATTCCAATGCATCCCACGTGCATTCTGGAAAGAGAAGAGGTAAGCAAAAATGTAGAACATAAAGTCTACAGAGGTATGATTGGTTCTCTCCTCTATCTGACTGCTTCAAGACCTGACATACTATTCAGTGTTTGTATCTGTGCTAGATTCCAATCAGATCCTAGAGAATCTCACTTAACAGTTGTTAAGCGAATTTTCAAGTATCTGAAAGGTACTACTAATCTGGGTTTGTTTTATAGAAAATCCAGTGATTACAACTTAGTAGGCTACTGCGATGCTGATTTTGCTGGAGACAGAGTAGAACGAAAAAGTACTTCTGGAAGCTGCCAGTTTCTGGGAGAAAATCTGATCTTTTGGTCCAGCAAAAGGCAATCAACAATTGCACTATCAACAACAGAAGCTGAGTACATAGCAGCAGCAGGATGTAGCACACAAATGCTCTGGATGAAAAGTCAGCTTGAAGACTTCCAGATTTTTGAGAGTAACATTCCTATACTCTGTGATAATACTTCTGCTATTTGCTTAAGTAAGAATCCCATTTTACATTCTAGAGCTAAGCATATAGAAATAAAACATCACTTCATTAGGGACTATATTTAGAAAGGTATTTTGAACTTAAAATTTATAGATACAGACCATCAATGGGCTGATATCTTTACTAAAACCCTTTCAGAAGATAGGTTTAATTTCATTCTGAAACATCTCAGCATGAAAGTTTGTCCAGAGTGAAAATGTTTTAATTCCATATATTTACCTTCAGAATGTAATTGTTTTACTGTGAACTTCTGATCAATCTTCTTTCAGAAAGATAGAACATGCAGATTGTATCAGATGCAAGTCTAAAGATCTGAGAGTCTAAGCTCAAAGACAGACGTGCTGATCACTACATCAAACAAGTGTCATCCAATCATCAGCATATCTCTGAAGCAGAACGCGTGCACGCTTCTGAGAAGGCAAAGCGCTGATTGGGTGCATTGAGACACATGTCTGGTAACCGTTTTTAAGTATCTTTCTCAAATCCCCCAAAATCAGCAAGCATTTAATGAAAAGTAATCATGCTTTTAAAATGCAATCATGATTTTTCTCTTTCTTAAAAACGTTTATCTTTTCAAAAAAAATTTGAAACTCTATTTAAACACATTAATCTCTCATTCTCATTCTTTACGTTTTCTCAATAATACTCAAGCATTCTCTGCATATTTCTGTGTTCATCTCTTGCAAAACCTTTTTTTCTCAGTTTCTTCTCAAAACCTTTTTAGTGTGAACATGGCAACCTCCAGCAGTGCTTCTGCAGGTCCTCAGAAGAAAGCATCATCTGAGCAATATCAAGTGCCATTCAGAACACTCCTCACCCCTGTGAAGAATCTTGAAGTGCTTTCTGAATTAATCATTGATTTTGGAAGCTTGAAGGAGAACGATTTTGACCTAACTGAAGAAGTTAGGGCACAGAAGTGGGAAAGGTATTTTGACAGGTTGGTTGGACCAACATTCCCTATGCTAGTCAAGGAATTCTGGATTCACGCCAAGGCTTCAACACATCTAGTCACCTCCTTTGTTATGGGGAAGAAGATTGTGATCACTGAGGATCACATTGCAAGGCTAATCGGTTACAGTGGCGGTGGCGTCCGTTGTGTGGACATGGCTGAAAGATGTGCTGATGTGGGTGTGATAGCAGCAAGGATTTTCACTCATGGGGTGCCCAGCAGCAAGATCAAAGATCTGAAGGATCATTACAGAGTTTGGGCTAAGATAATTCTGGGGTGCTTCAACCATAGGAAACCAACCAGTTCACCTGATTACATAAATGTGGATCAGCAGTTTCTGATCTACTTTATTGATCAGAAGGTAAAAATCAATTTGGCTTATTTTCTGTTCAACCACCTCAGAACAAGTGTGAAGGAAACCAGGGAAGAAGAAAGAACCAAGAGGGATTGGATACCCTTTCGAAGGTTGATATCAGATATTCTGACAGAGAATAGGCTGATAGAGCATCTGATAGAAGCTCAAGAGCTAAGCATTATTGAACCAACAGTTGGGAAACCTCTGAATGCAAAGAACTTGAAGAAAATGAAGCTGATAGAAAATATTCAAAAGGAACCCAGAGCCACTCCTATTGCTGATATCACCAGCAGAAGAGTTCCTCTGAGTGACTTTCCTTTATTTTCTGAGATAGAATCCAAACCAGAGGTGGTTCTCAGATACTTGGATGCGTGCAAGGCAGATGGTACAGATCCAAATCTGATTATCAAAGCTCTGCATCAACCTCAGCAAGAAGTGACTCTGAAGAAGACGAAGAAGAGGAAGGCACCTTCAGAAGGATCATCCCAGCAGACACCCAAGAAAAGAGGTAATTTATCTGCTGCTTCTGTTTTAAATTCTTCTACTATTCCAGCATCTATTCCTCCTCAAACCTCTCATAGAACCTCAATTCCCATCCCTACCATAGATGAAACCGTACCAGAAGAGGACCCTTCTGAGGCATTAAAACTCAGAAGACCCAGAACCAAACATCCCAAACCAACAATCTCAACAACATCAGCAATTGACAAAGTGCTGTCTGACATTGATCAACACACTTCTGATCAACCAAACTCTGAACCACAAATTGTCCCTCCTCCACAACCAGAACAACAACAACAACCACTCTCACCAATTCCAGAAGAACCCCTTATCCCTGAACAACCAGAAATTCCAACAACTTCTCCTCAACCAGCAATTCCGTCTCCCTCTCCTCAACCAGAAATTAATCCACCATCACTTAAACCAGAGTTTCATCACTCTGAAACTCCTTCTCCTCAACCATCTGAACCTCATTCACCTCAACCATCACCTTTGGCAATCCAGCTGCCAGGTGGAACAACTATCACCTTGGCACAATTGCCATCCTCATCAGAATCTACACCACCAAATACTCCCAAAACACCACCCAGTCCAATCATAATTTCTGATTCTGAAACTCCCTCTCCAAAACAAACTGCTGCCAAGAAAACCTCTGAAAACCCCAGCAGGACTTTCATAGACTTAACCAGTCTTGACCGTCTTGCTGATATGAAACATAAAATAGCCATCCATAAACCAAAACAACCAGATGTTGGCTCTGGTATTATGAATTTTGAAACAGGTGTGCAGCAATGGATTGCTTCTTTGAAGCAAGTCTGTCCTGGAATGATTGACCCAGCTGCTTCTGATCAGCTCTGGTCACAATTCAGACTTTGGGTACGTGCTGAAGCCCTCAAGTTGCAGGATATCAACTATGAGCAGGCACAACAGAATTTCAGCAAGCTTCTGAATGAAGTTGGAAGTCAGCTTCTGAAAAAGATGTGCTCCCTCTGGATAGTGAACCTTGGTCTGAGAAACAGCCAGCTTCAAAGGTGCAATCAGAAGAAGACAAGACCATTCAAGCTGAAGAAAGTCAAGCAGAAGATGTTGCTGAAAGCTCTCAGAAGCTTCCTGCTTCTGATGCTTCTCAAGCTGCCTTGGACAGGCAGACTCTGGAAGAACTAAGGCTGAATGACATGCGTCTGCAGCAGCGGATGGATGAAAATGACCAGAAGATGAAAGAAAGAATGGATGTGCAGGATAGCAAGATTGACATTGTTGTCAGCATGGTGCACAAGCAGAATGAGACTGCTGAAAAGATCCAAGCCATGCTGGAGAACCTGTTCACACGCTTGCCTCCTCAACCTTAGTCTTTTTTTTCATTCATGTCTTTTTCATGTTTTCTTTGATTTTCTGATGTACTGTTTGAATATGTTTTGTACTATTTTCATGTTTTGATTCTGAACCTTTCAATATGACAAGTTTTTCTGATCTTAATTGTTTTAGCACTCACCTACACTTTTTGATTGCTGACAAAAAGGGGGAGAACAAGAATGATATTTTAAACAATAACGGCTAACTAGACAGAAATTCTCAAACATTCTAACTCTATTACTTGAAAATGTTTTTTCTGTTTTGCTTAAAGTCTACAGGTACAAGGAAGCTCCTGGACACTCTGAAGACTAGAAGCTCTGATCAATATGAAGCTCTGATACGCTCTAATACTCTGATCCAAAGCAAAGCTCTGACAAGAAAAGCTCTGAAGCTCTGCTCTGACATGATGATCTAAAGCTTCTGATAGTCAAAGACTCTGATACTTTGATGTTCAAAGAAAGCCAAAAAGATCTGATCCTGAAGAACACGTGTAATCAAAGGGAAGTAATAAACTCAGGGGGAGTATCTCTCAACTCTGATATCCTTTACTCCTTATCCTTTTTACTTCTTACTCTGATGCATATCTTTGATACCTTTTCACGTTATTTTCATTCAAAACTATCTAGTTTTTGTCATCATCAAAAAGGGGGAGATTGTTAGAACAAAGTTTGAATCTACTACCCTATATTTAAGTTTTGATGATAACAAAGTGAAAAGATATATTATTTATAAGATTCATGTATGAACGATCTGCTGCCTAAAATTACTATGTTCTGACTTGCAGATACTCTGGTTGATATAAGCAAGATCACATCTAATCAGCATCAGAATTTGGTTCTTGACACCAGCATCAGAAGTTGCCATATCAGAATGTCAGAATCAGATGATCAACTCACGTACATGCTGAAGCCTGATGAACAAGACTGCGCTCAACACTCTGATAAAAGAAACACAACAGTTCATCAGCAGCTAAGCAGAGTCAGAATGAGCCAAGCCAGAACTTGCATTAAGTAAGCAACGGTACTGTGCATTGAAAGCAAATTAATACCAACGGCCTCATTCCAGACAAGATCTGCTCGATAAGGAAAGTTTGTTAATAGCATTGAATCAAGAATATTGCATCCAACGTTCAACATCTCAGTGCTATATAAACAAGACTTTGAAGATTGAAATGGCTAATGCTCTCCAAATCTCCACACGCATAAAAGCTGATCAAAATCTTCCTTCTCTCAGTTTTGCTAAACACTACACATTCTGATATTCTATCATTGATTAGCAATCTAGTTTCTAAGCTTCAATTTGTGTATACATCACAGTTGTGATACAGTTTTGTAGAAAACATTCACACACTTAGTTTTATCTCTTTGTAAGAAAGTGTTTCCTTGACAAACCGGGTTGTGGTTTGGATCAAGAAGGCTTTAGCAGTTGTTAAAGCAGTCTGTAATATTCAGTTGAATATAGTGGATTAAGACCTCGTTGGAGAGAGGCGAAATCACCTTGACGGGTGGACTGGAGTAGTTTGAGATCAAACGAACCAGGATAAAAATATCTTGTTCATTGCATTAGATTTCAGTTTTACAATTCAACCCCCCCTTCTTGTGTTTTTCACCACTTCAACTCCGACTGGTTAAATAAAATGGAGAGGGTGCAAGCTTCTGTCTGGAAGGAGATGGGCATCTATGACTTAGTGATGTTGTCGAAGACAGGGTTACCTTATTGCCCTCTTATGCTGGTATCCTCATTGTACTTTTGGGATAGTGCGCATTTCACTTTTCATCTTCCTTGTGGGATGATGACTCCTACTTTGTTCGGCATAGCTTCCATCACTGGTCTTCGACCCACTGGTGACTATTTCGACCCTGAAGACTTGTCTGAGGATCCTATTGGGTTTGATGCTACCAAACCCACTTATACCACCTTCATAAACTACTTTCATGACAAGGCTTCAAATACCGTGTCGGAGGTGGAGCACATAGCCTTCTTGGCTATGTGGCTGTCTCGATTTGTTTTCTGCACTAAATCATTGCAGGTGACGAAAAAGATGCTGACGCTTGCAACACAGCTCCATCATAAATACCCTCTTTGCTTGGCCGAATTGATTTTGGCCAACTTATATGAGTCAATCAGCAATGGTGTGACTCAACTTAAGGTTCTATGAGATAGAGGAAGTTTGCTGCTATCTGGTCCCTTCTGGCTTCTGCAACTGTGGCTTAACGCCACCTTCGAATCCTTCCTCCCTCAAAAGAACAAGATCAATGAAGAGGCTCCTGAAATCTTAAACATGAGAGTCGAAGGAACTAGGTTGGCATTGCTGACTCCCACTGGCGAAGGCCAACAGTTTTAAAAGGCCTTTACAAGCTTCGTAATGATATTTGCAAAAGCGAAAAAGATTTGTTTCGACTATGGCTCCCTTTGCCAGTCGAAAAGTTAGCCCGGAATGGTTCACTAGACCATATCCTGCAGAAGAAGATGATGTGGTTAATGAGTTTGTAGGCATGTGGGGAGCGTTTCTCCGCCCCAGGATCATGCCTTTAAGATTTAAGAGCTCGAAGAACCAATTGAGCTTAATTGCTTATCAACCCAATCTTGTCTCTCGACAGTTTGGCATTGCTCAATCGTTTCCTTCACCTATATACCCTCGAGAGAAACTGCTACTCTTTTATAATGCTGATTACTCAGAGGATGCCGCCACCAAGCATATTGGTAGGTATTCTGGTCGAACTACACTGACCTTGTTCGACTTTAACCTTCATTTTCTGAACTCTACCACTTCTGAGACGTGGTGGAGACATTATTATGAGGAAGAGTTCTTCGACGAGAAGGACTTCTCCCACCACCTGCATGAGGCATTCAAACTGGTTCTTGACAGAGTCAAAAAAGGTATTCCTATTCCCATTACTTCGTCTTAGATTTGATTTCCAACACCTAATTAACCATAGCTGTTTTGCCTTCTATTTAGCTGTCAAGAGGGTTGCTTCAAAGAAAACCGCTGAGAGTACAAAAGGGGGGGACTCTGCTGTCAATCCCTCTCCTAAGGTACTTACCTTTCCTTTTTACCCTTAGTTTTGTCTGACGTAGTTATTGATCTTCTCGACTTGGTTTTCTATATGCTTAGAAATCAACCCCCAAAAAGCGGAAGGTTCAAGATATCCAAATCTCTAGCGATGAGGAAGAGGAGTCTCCACCTGTCCCTTTGCAGAGACAAAGATTGAAAAAACCAACTCCTGCCGTCGAAACCCGTCCAAAAATCAGGATTAAAACTAAGGTTGGGAGGCTACCTCCTATCATCATCAATGAACCCATTGAACAGGAGGTAATCGACAGATTAAACAATCCTAGTGAAAGTGACAACTCTAGTCCTGGTGCTGAAATCCCAGTACATGTATCTACTTTGACTGCTTGTTATGTACTTCTCTCACTTTCTTTTATTTCGTGACGCTTTTAAAAGCAACAAACTCTTTCTATTTCCCAAGACACTGCTGGCACTTCGACACGAAATCTCACTCAGGTTGAGGATTCGATCACTTGCTTGAATAGTGACGGGATTCCTACCTGCAGACCCTCTTCAGCGAAAGACTCCTTTATGAGTTCAGCTGACGAAGTAAATCATACTTCTGAACCCCAACACGAAACTATAGAAGAAGCTGATGAAGAGGAAGCTGAAGGAAATCAAGAGGAGGTTAGGATTCCTATGGTCGAAGTGCAAGAGACTGAGGAGGAAGGTATCCCTGACATCGAAACTGAAACTGAGAGGGAACACTTGGAGATCCCAGAAGTTGAGGGTGAAGAAGTTTTTGCTGAAGGAAACCAAAATCCTCCAGGTACTGATACAATTCCTACTCAAGTACCTAACGTGGCTACTACAGCCAACGCAAGCATCCTTTCGACGGGATCTAGAACCAAAGAGGATTTGGCTTTGCTGAAGCAACAAAATCCATTAGGTTACCTGACTGCAATCTTGGAGGGTCGAGAGAGCTCCTATGATCGCAGTGCCTCGACTGCATCTGGCAGATCTACCTCGACTTCCCCTCTCGACGAGGCTCTTCAAAAGGTTAAAGCACAAATCTTTAAAAGAGATTTGATGTTAACTTTAGAGGGGGAACCAGCAGCGCCTTCCTATCTGAAGACTATCTTGAAAGTTGTCGACCTTCTTGTTGCCCCTCCAGATGTAGCCAGTATAATCCTGGATTTACTCTCTATTGTCGAGCAAGTATCAACAGATTTCAATCGTCAAAGAATCATTAATCGTGATATTGAGGAAGCCAAAGGCCAAGTGGCTGCTGCCTGGCATGCTGCCACTGAATCCACTTCTATAGTAAAGGACTTGTCGAAGGCCTAAGAGGCTAGGAAAAAGGAAGTCGAGGAGATTGATCAAAACAATGTTCAGCTGAGGGCACAGATTGCAGAGTTGGAAGCAAAACTTGCTGCCAACAACAAAAAGAAAGAGGAGCTTCTTGCTGTGAAGACTGAGTTAGAAAGCCAAGAAGAATTGGCTGAAGGGTTAAGACATGTCGATCGAGCTCAATCTCTGGATGCTAAGCTCGAAACCCTTCACCAATCAAAAGCTTTATGTGATCGAAGGCTAGAATTGCAAAGGATCAAGTACCTCCAGATTAAAGCTAATCTTCCCTTCTGAATCTTGTTTCTCTCTATCATGTAATCACTTTTTGTAATAATTTCAAAGCCATTTTGGCACCTTTAATGAAAATCATTTAAATTTCCATTTTGGCATTCTTTATAATTAGTGATTATATATTATTTATTTTTATCTCTTGAAGCATAGGTCTATACGTTTTTAAGTATTTACCATTTACCTTCAAGAGTCTTCGTTCTTCGCTTAACTCTTCGATCTCATAGGCTCCCCCTGAGAAAGCTTGCACAATCTTAAAAGGTCCTTCCCACTTAGGGGACCATTTTCCCAAGCTTCGATCCTTTAGATCCATTGGGAGTATTACTTTCCAAACTAGATCTTCAGGCTGAAACGTCTTGGACTTTACCCTTCGATTGTAGGATTTCTCGACTCGCTTCTTTTGTAGTCTCAAAAGATCCAAAGCTTTCAACCTTTCTTCGTCTAAGTCTACTAGTTCATCCAACATCATGTTCCAATAGACTTCGGAAGGGATCTCGTGATGTATTTGAATCCTTGTTGCTTGCAAGTTGATTTCCACTGGTAACACTGCATCATGACCATAGGTTTGGTGAAATGGTGTTGTCCCTGTAGCTTCTTTTGGACATGTTCGACATGCCCACAGGACTTGATCTAGTGTTTTGTGCCAGTTTTTGGGTTTCTTTCCCACGTGTTTCTTTATTAAACTGATTACCACTTTTTTTGCTTCTTCGACCTGACCATTAGCTTGTGCATAATAAGGCGTAGACGTTAACAGTTTAAACCCCACTTCTGCAGCGAAATCTTGCATTTTCCGACCAGTGAAGACTGATCCTTGGTCTGTAGTTATTGTTTCAGGGATCCCAAACCTGTATATGATGTACTTTTGAATGAATTCAATGACATTCTCCTGGTCTACATTTACTAAAGGAATCGCTTCGATCCATTTAGTAAAATAATCAATGCCCACCAATATATACTTCTGACCTTTAGAAGATGCTGGTCGAATTTCCCCAATGAGATCCAAAGCCCATCCTATAAAAGGCCAAGGTTTCACAATCGAGTGAAGTTCATTTGCTGGCACATGCTGAATGCCTGTATGTTTTTGGCATTCTTGGCACCCTTTGGAAAACTCAACGCAATCTTTTAGCATAGTGGGCCAATATAAGCCTTGTCGAAACAATAACCATTTCATTTTTTGGCCTACTTGGTGCGCTCCACACGCCCCAGCGTGTGTGGTAGAAAGGTCCACATATGCTTCTGTTTCACTTAAGCATTTCAAAAGTACACCTTCTGGCGTTTTCTTAAATAGTTCGTTTCCCATCAACACATAACTCAGCACTCTGTACTTTATATTTCGTTCTGTCGAAGCCGCTGGATTTTGTAAATAGTCCACTACAGGGTTTCTCGAATCCTGCTCTGTTAGATTGTCTATGAACGATATTTCAAAATTTTCATGATCAGTATATCCTAACTTTGTGGTCTTTAAATCTGATGGAAATAATCTGGTGGCAGTTACTCTTCCCCTAACTTCAATTGCCTGTTTCAGCCTCTCTTTCGAAACTTTATACCCAGAAGCAATCTGTGCCAAATCGTTGGCTGCTTGATTTTCTAATCTGGGTATGTATCGAATGCTAACTGCTTCGAAATTTTTCAACAACCGCCTGGCTATTACGAAATACATAATAACGTTTTCTTTTATGCATTTATATTCTTTCGTAACTTGTTTTAGAACTAACTCTGAGTCTCCCATTATTTCAACTCGAGTTGTCCCCAATTCCAACAGGATTTCAAGGCCTATAATTAATTCTTCATATTCAGCCTCATTATTCGAACAATCTCCATCTATTTTGTACTTAAATTTTGTTGGAATTTTATTTGGAGAAATAATAAGGACTCCGACTCCAACTCCATCTTTATAACGAGATCCATCGAAGTAAAGTTTCCATGGTTCGATCTCCAAATAATTTAGTGATCTTTCTTGTACAGAATGGTCGACTATAAAGTCTGCAACCACTTGCCCTTTTATGGCCTTAAGAGGCATGAAAGTTAATGAATATTCAGTCAATGCAAGTGCCCATTTGCCAACTCTACTATGCAGAATGGGTTTTGACAACATATACTTGAAAACATCAAAATGAGACGAAACATAAACATTAACTGGCTTTATATATTGCTTAAGTTTTGTACATGAAAAATATAGACATAAACACAGTTTTTCAACTTCGTTATATCTAGTTTCTGCATCATTTAAAACTCTACTGAGGTAGTATATGGGCCTTTCGACACCATATTCTTCCTCTTGAGCCAGCATGCTCCCCAAAGTCTTATCTGACGCAGCTATGTACAGTCTCATACTTCTACTTTGACAAGGAGGCACCAGAATGGGTGGTTTGATGAGGTACTCTTTGATTTTGTCTAAGGCATCTTGATTTTATTCCTTCCATTCAAATCCTCCTTTGTTGAGTCGAAGTAATGGCGAAAAGGCTTGCGTTTTCCCGCTAAGGTTGGATATAAATCTCCTTAGGAAATTTATTTTCCCAAGCAAGGATTGCAATTCCTTTTTGTTAGTTGGAGCTTTGGCTTGCAGGATAGCTTTGGTCTTGTTTTGGTTTATCTCGATACCTTTCTTGTGGACCACAAAACCTAAGAAATCTCCTGCTTTCACACCAAAAGCACATTTCAGAGGATTCATCTTCAGGCCATAACGTCTCATCCTCTCAAAGGATTGTCGAAGATGATCCATATGAGCCTTCCCTAAAACAGATTTGACAATAATATCATCAATATAAATTTGCATGAAAGTGTCAATAAATTCATGGAAGATCGAATTCATGGCTCTTTGGTACGTTGCCCCTGCATTTTTTAGGCCAAAAGGCATCACTACCCATTCATAGGTACCTAAATCCCCAGGGCAACAAAAAGTCGTTTTCGACACATCTTCTTCAGCAATGAAGATTTGATTGTATCCAGAGTAGCCATCCAGCATACTCATGTATTCAAACCAGCGGCAGAATCCACAAGCATTTCCGCCATTGGCATTGGATATTCGTCTTTGGGTGTCACAGCATTGAGATCTCTGAAATCGATGCACACCCTCAAGGTACCATTTTTCTTTATAACAGGTACAATATTTGCAATCCATTCGACATACCTGGTCGTTCTAATGAACTTGCACTTCAGTAGCCTTTCGACTTCCGTTTTGATTTTTGATAAAATCTATGGTGCAAACCGTCTTGGAGTCTGCTTAACGGGTTTCTTTCAAGGCTTTATTGGTAACTGCAATTCGACCAATCCTCTATCGAGACCAGGCATCTCGTCATAGTCCCATGTGAAGCAATCCTTGAACTCTTTCAGTAATTTAATCATTTCGACTTTGAGTCTTGGATCCATTTTTGCGCTTATGTATGCGGGCCTGTTCACAGGACCTTCGCCTAGATTTACCTCTTCTAGAGGATCTTGTGCCAACATTCTGACATTGTTCACCAGCGGGTCCTTTTCGAAACCAAGAGGTTCGTCGTCATAGATGGCGTCTAACATCTGGTCTATAAAGTCTTTTGTTCCCAAGTCGGGAGGCTCAGGGTCGAAATCTTTCCCAGGCCCTGTCTTTGACAGAACTTGTTCATTGGCCTTGGAAGCCACATATTTAACTTTAGCCTCTAAGGCCGCTATCATTCTATTTTCGACCACATAAGCCGAAATCTTTTGGAGAATTGATGACTCAGTCATCATCATCAAATTCACTGCCCCAGCCTGTTGGCCGTATATCACCGACTCCTCCAAAGTCTATGTTGGATAAATCTTCTCTATCCCATTGGAAACCATAATCGGAGTGCAGGTATAGAGAGCTGAACGCATTCGGAGTCAGAGTCAAATCAAACTCTGGTGGGTTACAAGGCCCTATGTGAGCCAAATTCCTGTCAAAATCATTCTTTCCGACACTATTTATTTCACCCAGATAGTAGCTCTGGTCGCCTTCAATGTTCTCCATAATGCCATCTAGGCGCCACATTATGACCCTTTGGTACATCGAAGATGGCACTGCTCCAATGCCATGTATCCACTCTCTACCAAGGAGTAGATTGTAGTTGGGCTTTGCTGAAATAACCATGAACATGGTGGGTCGAAGGATTGAACCCACTTTGAGGTCGAGTTAAATGACACCCATTGTGGTGCCAATGCCTCCTTCATAGTTGGATAAAACCATGTTGTGTGGCTTTATGTCAGCATCTCCTTTGCCTAACTTTTCCAGCATGAATTGTGGTATAATATTAATGGTTTCCCCATAATCAACCAGAATTTTATTTATGGTTACTTCCCCAACTTTTGCTCTAATAAACAATGGTTTCAGATGGCCTTTCATTGCCTCTGTTGGGGGTTCAAAGAATGTGTTTTGTTCTTCCATGCATCCATTGTTCATTATATAATAGCATACTGGTTTGTGTCTAGCCAGTTCCTGTTCAATCATTAGGTCAGTCTCTTCGACTTCGACCTCTCGGTTATATTCTTTGGGCAGCACAAATATGACATTCACCATGATATCCAGACTGTCGCTAGAGTCAGAGTCATCATCATTCGACCCACACTCTTCCGCCCAGGGCACAGGATTTCTCTCCAGAGGTTTCCTTTGTCTTTTCTGCACATTAGTGCTAACTTCTGGATGAGGCCCAGTTGCCTCTTTTTCGGCCTTTCGCCGTCTCTGATACCTCCTCCACTGTGAACGAGACATAGGATTCTTTCCTTTATAGTTGCTCGACACATGGATCATTTTGTTCGATGCAGAAGCATGGTATTCCTTTCTGTAATCTAGAGAGGAACCCCTTGGTACGTAGAATTTCTGCCACCTTTCTTCATTTGGTCGTTTCCTTCCCATGGTATTCAGCCAGGTATCAGTAGGCAAATTAGTTGGAGGCCTAAAAGTTGGTGGCCTCCTTTCCTGAGTCATGGGTCTTTGCTGAGGTCCCCTTCTGGGGTCAAATCGAATTTCTGGACCCACTCTTTGTTGGGCATTGGTGCCCTGTTTTTCTTTTACGGTCCGCATCACCTGTATGTGTTCAGCGGCCTTTTTATCAAAAATAGAGCTACACCTAGGGCATAACATAACTTCTGATTTCTTCTTTTGGCATCTATGCAAAAAATCTGCCAAATTTTCATCCTCCTTTGGGAATGCAGTTTTGTTTACTTCCTCTTGTCGAAGGGTTTCTTCGGAAACTCTGGCTCCAGAGACTTCGACCACATTAACCTTCATGTTCCTTTTGGCAGTCGGGTTCATCTTCTGCATTTTGGCCTCCAAGGCTTCTGTTAAACCCTTTCCAGCAGCCAAATAAGAACCTGTGGTGGTTCTTTTGCTGGAGCTTTCAACAACTCCTTTGATCAGTTTCAGGCCAACATCATCCTTCTTGTTTGATGCTTGGTCAACTTCTTTTTTCGAATCCAGGCCTTCAGTGGCCTTTCTCACCCCTTCGATTTTTTTCCTGGAGATGTTCCCGGTGAAACTTCTAAAGATGGATTTTGTGATGAAATCTCCAGACACTTCTACCATATGAATGCCAACTGGTTCGGCATAATGAGCCTCTGCTTCCAGGGGGTTTGTGTCGATTTTCATTGTTGGTTTATCAGCAAATTTCAGCCTTCCTTCATTCAGTGCATGTTGAACGAGATCCCTGAAAAGGAAACATTGTGAGGTTTTATGTCCCAAAAAACTATGATATTTACAAAAACCTCTTTTCTTTCTCTGTTCTAAAGGAGGCAATTTGGCCCCTGGGGGCACTATTATCTATCCATCTTTAACTAATAGATCGAATATTTCGTCACACTTGGATATGTCGAAACTATAAGTTTTCTTGGGAAATTTATCACTGTTTTTCTCAGGTTCCACAGGATTTTTCCCATTTGATGGCACCAACAATTTACAAGAATATGGTGGTCCATGTTTTCGTTCAGCTAAATCAATTTCGCCTTCTTCGATATCTATAGGATCACTGCATGTCTCTGGATCGTCATCATCCATTTCGACATAAGCTACCCTTTCTCGTCAAAGATTTTTAGCAGTTTTAGCCTTTTCAGATTTAAGGCGCTCTACTTGTCGAACCCTATCAGTAAGTTGGGCCATATCCCTCAGGTATTGTGTATCCAATTTTTTCCTAATCGAATAATCCAGGCCACCTGCTGCTATTTCAACTAATTTATTTTTAGGCACTTGGGTAAAGCATCTGGCTTTGAGTAGTCGAAATCGATTTAGATATTCATCAATTGGCTCTATGAACCTTCTTTTTACACTAGCCAATTCTTTTAGGCTTATCTTGTTTTAACCCATGTAAAATTGTTCAGGGAACAATCTCTCTAACTGGTTCCAATTGTGGATCGAATTGGCTGGGAGGGTAGTGAACCAAGTAAAGGCATTTTTAGTTAAGGAACTTGGGAAGTATTTGATTCTAAGGTTTTCATTATTTTCTATTTCTCCTGCCTCTTCAAATATCTAGCCACATGTTCGACAGTCGACTCTGTCGTATCCCCTGAGAATTTAGTGAATTTTGGGACTTTTCCCCTAGGTGGTAAGTCAGTTTGCAGAATATATTCTGACAATGGGGATGTAAAGTTTGGTATATGGAAACCAACATTCATCCCGTTTTGAAGCATGATTCTCTCGATCATAGCGGTTAAATTATTATCCACCCCATAGTTCTGGTGTCGAACTTGTTGTATTAATTCATCAGCATTTTGGTTTCTATTAGCCAGAATAACGCCCTGATCGATTTCTCGATGGTTTCGAGGTATCTCTATTCTTGATTGTTCTACCTCGGCCCTTGGAACTTGGGGGTTTGGATTAATGGTCAAATCTTCTTCCATGATTACCCCTTGATTTAATCTTATTGGTACCCTTTGGGGCTGTCGAACAACTTGGGGTAGTTGAGCAACTTGGGGCACCCCAAAGAATTCAGCCATGCACGTCATTTGCGCTGTCATCTGTTGATTCGACTGTGTGGCAGTCTGAATGAGGGGATTTAGTATTGTACTTAGAGTTTGTGCTAACATTTGTACCATTTCATGGTTACTTTCGTCCATTTGTTGCCTCAAAATTGCTGTTGAAGCATTTGTGAGACTTGGTATCATATGGGATGGCCCTCCCAAAAATTGGTTTCTACTGGCTCCAGATCCCTGTAATGGTGATGTTGCATTTACCAAAGGTTCTGAAAAAGTAGACGCAGCATTCATAAGGCTAGCCATTTCAGTAGTTGGCATGTCATATGGATGTTCTCGACCCATCCAGGTTGTCGAAAAGCCTGGGGGTACAGTTGATCGAGACCCTAGGTTTATCCTTGGTAGGGGTGTTCCTAAAGGACCCCTTGGACCCACATACATAAGTAAGGGTCCAGTTTGATTCATGGTTAACGCTGGTATGGATCCAATAGAAGTTGGGATATTCCCTTCGACAACAGTAGTAATTGCTGTTCCTGTGATTGGTGGAGGTATTTCTCCATGGTTTGGCTCGTTAGCCATACTACTCTCTCCGTTTTCTTTCCTAACAGTATATTTGTTGGTTATTCTACCACTTCGTAATAACATGCAATGTTATAACTGTACAGGAAAAACACAATAACATAGACAATTAGCAACGTCTCACCAGGTGTACCAATTTGTTTACCGTTGTTTTTGGTAAACAACCGCTGGTCTCCAAAAAGGTAAGTTTTTGGTTTACTTGCGAGATCGACCAAACTAATCCCAGAATATATGCTAATCTTTATGTAAAAATGAGTAAGAAGGAAGAACGCACGTTCGACCCGGAGGAGAGATGTTTAAGATTGTTGAACAGTAAATAAAAGCATAAAAATACAAGTAAAACAAGTAAAAAGGTAACTTTGCAGGATAATGGTAAAGTAAAGTAAAAGACTTTTATTAAGTAAAAAAGGTGTTTCTAACGTGCATTGCTCTACTTTTTATCCTTTCTCACTCAGCAGTTACTTGGATAATATTTTAGAGGTTTAGTACCATAAGTTGAACACCCTTAAAAATTACACAAACTTCTTAATTTATACTAAAAGTAGGTAACTGTCGAGGGGACATTCTGCGCTAGGATGAAGACAAGTGTCTTCTGCATGCCTCTCGACCCATAGCTTTTTGCCACGTTCTCTTCCCTTAGACGCTGATGAAAACCACCTTTCCCTCCAATAATTCAAATTTCAAAATGGTCTTCGTCCCATGTGCCAAGGCGCGAACACTTTCCTTCAGTCGAACAACCTACATCTGCTTCAGCCGAATGAACCTTTGGTCGAAGCTTCTTATCATACCTTGGATCCTTTTCCTTAAGTTATCTCATGTGTTGAATTATACTTCATGGCTTAGTTCATTTCCAGTTGTTTGGTCAAAGAGACCAAATATAGTAAGTGTCGAATTTGGGAGCCAACACCCCGATCTGTGTTAAATAACAAGCAAGGTTTGAGGTGGTCCCATAGGCTGATGACGCTCAGACATTCAGATGTTCATTGGTGTTCTCGATCCTTGGAGAACGTTACTATCATCGACCATTATGGGGACTTCCCTAATGTCCCTTTTCTTGGCATTAGAGGAGGTATCACTTACAACCCTTTCTTAACCTTACGACAGTTTGGATACGCCCGAAGAGATGGTCCGCATGATATGCTCATCCAAGGAGTGGTATTCGACTACGAGAGCGACGATCAAAGCTACCGTAAGAGGTTCATACGTGCTTAGAGGATGGTAAGAAAATTGGATAGTAAAATTCTAGGACACAATAATTCCATTCCCCTCGAGCCTTACCTTAAGTGGGTACGAGCTCGTGCTCAGAAACTTGTGATGCCTTATCCCTCTATCTTACCAGTTATCATGGAATCTGTGGTTGAAGGAGATGTCCCATACACTGTCCTCCACCCTGACATGCCAACTTCTCTTGAAGACTTTCAAAAAGGTTGGATTCAGCTAAAGGGAGAATGAGATACTTTTGAAGCTCAATTTTATGCTAGTGAGAAAAGGGTCTTGGAGCTTACAAAACAGCTACAAGAAGAGAAAAGTGTGAATGCTTATCTCGCGCCGAAGAGGATGCGTTCATTCTTTTTATCTTAGAGAGTTATTTTGTAAGCCAAAGAGGCATGTTGTAATCTTTTCAAACTAATTAATGAAAATTGACGTTTGTTCATTCTTTTGTCTATACAAATTTAAATTTCATAAATCCTTGAAATCATTTGCATATACATATTCCATGCATCATAACATGACAGGTTTTCACACAACAGGTTTCCTTATCTTTCTGCTGTTTATTTCAGCAAGATGGATCTAGAGAAAACTATGAAGGATCTTCAGACACAAAACTCCCAATTCCAAGAGACTCTAATGGCCCTAGCCAAGGGGCAACAAGATATGACGGCATTGCTGGAAACCAAGAAGAAGCCCAAGAAGAAAGCTCTGCTCAACATGGGCGGAAGTTTCAAAGAGTCTGTTCGTCAGATCTCGGTAGTGGAAGACTCA
Organism: Vicia faba; assembly: GCA_948472305.1. Taxonomy (NCBI): domain Eukaryota; kingdom Viridiplantae; phylum Streptophyta; class Magnoliopsida; order Fabales; family Fabaceae; genus Vicia; species Vicia faba. Next base: position 987,523,971 of record OX451738.1, read on the forward strand.
TCTGAAGAAGACGAGAATCAGATTGGTGAAGTTAAGAGTACCTAGGCTAATTGTATTAATGATCAAGCGTCTGATGATTATTATTTTGACGAGCAATATCCACCCGTCGATGTCAAGTACAAGCAGTTAGAAAACATGTTGAAGGCTGTTGAGATCCAAGTCGTCCCCGGTTTAGATTTTGATGATTTCGGTTTGATCTCTGGGGTTGTCATTCCCCATAAATTCAAACTACCGGTGTTTTCAAAATACGATCGAGTTTCTTGTCCAAAAAATCACCTGAAATCTTATGTGTGCAAGATACAGCCGCACACCGCTGATAAGAAACTTTGGGTTCACTTTTTCCAAGAGAGCTTAACCGGAAGGCAACTAGAGTGGCTCTACCAGTTTGATGGTTTCCGCATCAATACTTGGGAGGATTTAGCTACCGCCTTCTACGATCAGTACCAATATAACACCGACTTGGCGTCGACAAGGGTTCAGTTGCAAGATATGAAAATGGGGAAGAATGAAGGATTTAAAGAATACGCACAAAAGTGGAGAGACCTTGCCAGTAGGGTTCAACCACCTTTGATTGATAGAGAGCATATTGACATGTTTATGGCACTTTATCTGGTCCATTCTTTAACCTGTTGGTTGGCTGCTCTTCTTCTGTTTTCACGGAGCAAATCTTAACCGGTGAAAGAGTTGAAAGTGACATTAAAAGTGGGAAGATTTCCATGGCATCTTCCTCCATTTCCAATCCTGTCAAGAAACCTTTTGATGCAATGAAAGAAATCAATGTTGTGTATGGGGCAAGGGCCCATACCGAGAAGAATGATCATCCGTCTGTTAATGCTGTCCGAATCTCCAATCCAACTCCTACTCAAAGACCATCTACTAATCACCAACGGTTTGTGTTGTACCCCAAAATTTTCCCTCTCATATATTCTCAAAACATTGCAAGAAAAATCTCCAAGTGGCTCAAGGTTGCTCAAGAATTGGTCAGACAAGTCATCTCCTAAGGCAGTCAACCCCAAATTAGGGTTTTGTGTTGCATCAATATATTTAAGTCCAAATGACCTCAAGTTCTCCCCAATGTCCTAATATGTTCCCAATATCATCCATGTCAAGTTTCAAGCCTTGCAGAGGAAGTTTGCTCAGTTAATTGCTCAAAGGTCCAAAAATCGACTGTGCTAGGGCAAAAGTCAACTGTGACCTATAAACAGTCAAACTTCAAGATTTTTTGTCAACATTCTCATTTTGAAGGATATTTCATCATTTTACCAAGGGTTGATCATGATTCATCAAGGATTGCTCAAAATTCATCAAGACTCAAAAGTTGCTAAATTAGGGTTTTGTAGGAAAAGTCAACTCAACTTTGACCAATCATAACTTTCCAATACTTTATGAGAAATGACCCATCCAAAGATCATTTTGAGTAGGATGAAATTTCCTACAATCCATCTTCATACCTCAAGATCAGAAAATGCACTCACAAGAAGTTATAAATTTGGACATTATAGGTCATTTTTGAAAGTCAACAAAAACACCTTTTTTGCCAAAGCTTATAACTTTAGCATGTAACATCAAAATGAGATGATACCAAAGGTGTTTGTTAGATGACATCTCAAGCTTTCTAAAAAGTCCAAGAACACTTCCAAAAGTTCAAAATTGAAGAAGTTATGCATTGTTGAAGTTGGGCATTTTTTCAAAATTGCTAAAAGTCAACTATCCCCAAAACTTAAAATTTTGTCAAATGGGCCCATTCTTTTCCACTTGATTTGAGCTTGCATAGTTGCCCACGTGTCCTAGCTTCAGCCATGAGCCCATATTCTATTTTTATTATTTAATTTGATTTTTTATTGAATTTATTCATTTAAATCAATTTAAATCATATAAAATCCAAACTTTGATTACCTAAGATCTTTTTGGTTGTTTCAGGTCTTAATTATCATCATTAGCATCATCAAACTCGAATCTCACCATACCATGTGCAAAAAGATTGAAAATTTGGCAAATTTGGCAAGTTGTAAAGAGTGAATCAAATCAAATTTCAATGCATTGATGTGGAAGGATTCAGGCCATAATTGTTACCCTAACACAATATGCAATACAAAAGCAAGCCAAAGGAACGTGAATAAGGGTTGGAGGCTGCAGAAAGAGGCAAGACCAAAGTTGCAAAATTCACTAAAAAGTGTGGAATCGAATCCATACTTAGAGGCAATTTCAGAAGCTTAGACCGGTCCCAATCGATTCCTGGGTGATCACACAACCTTCCTGGATCAAAAGCACGCGTCCTCGGGCCTTCAAAAGCACTGTAAGTATCACGATACCAAGCTTTGTTCTTGAAATCACAACTCATTATTTTGGCATCCTTTAAACAAATTCTTGGCATATTTATAATCCTTATAACATTTCCAAGCCTTTTGCATTATTTGATTTCATTTATATACTATGTGGCGCAAATCACCATTGTTAGGGCTTTGCATCTTGGTTTAGGTCTTTTTGTTTCAGATAAAATTATCCTTAATATTGGCTATAGGCGTGACCGGAAGAGGAAGACGAACTCAACCTTGGGTTCAGAATGCATTTCCATGGCGCCTATAGGATTTTAGAGATGCTTGACTTATAGCTACGGACTTTTGTACATTGGTATAGGCCAGAGTTGTTTTAGCCACGGTTCAACAAAGAAGACGATGGCGTTTCGCTCCCACATTCGCCCGTTCAAATAGTGCGCGCATTTTTTTGTTTTTTCTGGCATATAATTTGTTTTCTTTTATTATTATTATTGTGTAATATATTAACAAATGAAGCAAAACGACGTAGTGGCAAGGCAAGCTGGCAATCACCATCAGGACCTGGGTTCGAATCCCAGGTCCCCCACTTTCTTTGTTAATTTTATTCTTCAGGTGATCTTGTACATGTCCAAGGCTACAACATACCATGCACTAGCAAGCAACCAATTACCAGATGGCCAGAGGCCAGATTTGGTGGCCAAGATCTGATGGTCTGCCATGGACCAAGTCTACAGGCACCTACTGGATCTTAAAAGTCAACAAGGCCAGATCTAAATGGGCCTCAGGATTGCTAATCACACCCAAAATACAGGCCCAAACCCCTCTTGTCTTTACTTATTTTATTTAATATTTGTTTTATTGATTTAATTGTTTTATTATTTTCTAACCAATCAAAAATTCCTTTTCATAAAATAAAAATCACAAAAATGTTTTTTTTATCAAATTAAACTTTAACTTTTATTTTTTATTAATAAATACTAATAAATTAATTTAGGCTTTAATTAGAAATAACTTTAACATTTTTTTTGTAAATAATTAAAATTAAATTAGATGTAATTAGGCTTAATTACTAACATAATCATGTTTATTTCTTTTTTTTAAAATACCAAAAAAAAAACCAAAAAAAAATTATTTTTATTAATTAATTAATTTATTAGTTTAGTAATTAACTTAGGTTAATTTCTTTCTTAATTCAAAAACAACAAAAAAGATACTTTCTCTCAAAAATGGGTTAAAACCCTAATTTGCGCTCGATTTAATTTCCCGCACGCGGTTTATTTGTTTTACCCAATAATGTATTTGCCTCCGGTTTGTAATAGCTTAATAGGACCTTTATTTATTTTTATCGCTTTATTTATTTTCAAAGGGTTTGTCTTTGGCGATGTAAATACCCGACGCCTTGTAATTTAAATTTCACATTTTATTTCCCGCAAAATATAACTGTTAGATGTTTGATAATAGGGATGCATGACAAGACTGAATGTTTTAACCTAAAATCAACTTAGATCACCTTTAACATGTGCAAAGATAAAAATAGCTGAAAACGACACACTCGCACATGCGCACTCTTAGGGTACACCCCACTTGGTTGCCTTCATACGCGGTCATTGAGTATAGGTCACTTTAGAGGTTGCCCTCTTGTATAAAAGATCATAGTCGCCTCGAAACGGTTGCCTCATATATTGTTGCCTCAAAACAAATGATTTAAGACATTAGGGTTACCGCTAAAGTGTCCTAACATTGCTTTAGTGACCGTAAGTCCCTCATTCGAATTGACCCTCAAACTCCAATGACGGTGCTACCTACTCATCAATAGTAGGATAACATTGTCTAAAGGAAGATAGCATAGAAAGATTCCTTTTTCGAGTAGGTAGATGGTTCTTAGATACCTGCTCTTTCAAAAAAACAAAAACTTTTCACACTTACACTTTTTCGAACAAAGTTTTCAAAAACACTTCATACGCTCTTGAGGACAGAAGCAAGAGTTAAATCGAAGTTTCAAACAAAAAAATTTTCAAAGCCACAAACACAAATAAAACAATTTTGAAAACAATATGAGCAAGTACCTAAGAGCCCATGGATAACCACAGATAGAAAGGGTGCTAACACCTTCCCTTTCCATAATCTACCCCCCGAACCCGAGAAATATCTCGAAAAAGGAATTTTTTTGTGCTTTTTTCCTTTCCTTGTTGGATAAAATAAAATTTGGTGGCGACTCTTGCTTACCGCGACATTTTGCGAACACAAACGCAAAACACAAACCAACATTCCAAAAAACAGTCAGTTCTTCCCACCGTATCACAGAACTGGCGACTCTGTTGGGGATATTATTAGGTGGGGTGTACCTTAGGAATAGTTCATAATGTTTTCAATTGCTTGACTTGTATGCTTTATTTTTGTGGATTTTAATTGGAGTTACTATAGATCCTAACCCGGATCTGGGGGATACCCTTTAGGTAAGTAGCAATAAACTATGAGGGAACTGTACGGCATAGACCGATACGGTTGAAGCAATAGCTACGTTGGTGTGGCACTTTAGTATGTACCGATATCCCTTGTGGCGCAACGAGGAGAATATGGGTCTGCTAAGGAGTCATTAAACACCAACTGACCTTAGAACCTTTAAATTGACCAACTTGGCCATAGAACAGTAGCAGTATGTTACACTCATTGAGACTAAACTCTCGCGATGATTTCGGCTACAAGAAAAGGTTGCTAAACTAGAATTATGATTGATCGAGAGTAGTCAGTGATATTGAGATCCTCTAGAACCCAGTTACTATTTTTAGGACAGGTTTAAACCAACTGAACTGAAAGAGGGTAGTACCTAAGCTCCTTGCCAACCTGAAATCTAAGGGCTATCTGTGTGACTTGTGTGCCTTTACCATGTTTGCTATTTATGGATACTTGTGGTGTGTTTTCTATCATGACATCATGACATCATAACATTGCATGCATGTTGCATTGGACTAACCTATTTCAAAGACAGGAGGGATTCATCTTTGTTCTGTTTTGTAGGTCATGGCACCCATGCGTAGAAACACCATCCGGATCAACTTTGTCCAGGTTCCCATTATGCTTAAAGAATTGGTTGCAAAGATTTCAGATACTACTTCCTTTATCAGAAGACATGGTCACCTCTTGGGTTTGGTCACTTCCAAATTGGACGAACAAATGATGAGTGTCCTAGTCCAGTTCTTTGATCCACTGTACCATTTCTTTACTTTTCTGGACTACCAGTTGGTCCCTACCTTGGAGGAGTTCTCTGATCTGCTTGGTATCTCTATTCTGGAGCAGACCCCGTTCACAGGTTGGGATAAGATCCTTAGGCCAGAAGAGATTGCTTCAGCCCTCCATCTGACAAAGGCTGAGGTAATGTCCAATTGGGAAACTCGTAGTGGAGCAAAGGGCTTTCTGACTAAATTCTTGGTTGGTAAAGCTAATCAGTTCTGGGACAGTCTAGACTTCCAGGCATTTAAAGACATTCTGTCTTTACTCATATATGGTTTGGTGTTGTTCCCTAACTCAGATGCTTTCGTCGACGTGAATGCCGTGAAGATTTTCATATCCGGTAATCCTGTGCCCACTCTCTTGGGAGACATTATTCATTCTCTTTATGCCCGTATGACTCAGAAACAAGGAACCCTTATGTGATGTGCTCCCTTGCTGGCGAGGTGGTTTATTTATCACGCCCCTAAATCAGTTTTGAAGAACAAAGAAGGCATGGGCTAGACCTACAGGATTATGTCTCTCTCTCATAATGACATCATTTGGACTATTAAGGGTATGGATGAGGTGGCTATTATTGTTCGTTGTGGGGAATACCCCAATGTTCCACTGATAGGAACCAATGGAGGAATCACTTATAATCTGTGTTTGGCCTTACGTCAGTTTGGGTGAGCTAGAAGGGAAGGACCTCATGAGTTGCTAATGCCTAGTATTATCTTTGATTTCCAAGGGGATAGTGACGAGCAACACTGCAGATTCATAAGAGCCTGGGATAGAGTACACAGGTATGATCCACACGAGCTGGGTGCGACGACTTCTCTACCAATGGAACCATATCTCCGATGGGTTCGCATACGTGCCCAAAAGCTGGGAATGCCCTATGAAGCTGTCTTGCCTATCATTGTTGAAGTTGCTGATGAAGAGGGGGTTCCTCCTACCATCCTACATCCATACATGCCTACGGACATTGGGGCATTAAAGAGATAATGGATGTAGCTGAGAGAAGAGCGGGATACTTACAAAGAAAAGTATCATGAGCAAGAGAAGAAGATTCAGAAGTTGACAAGGCAGTTGGAGAATGAGCAGATCTTCAACGACTATGTCAGCACCAAAGGCAAACGACCATGGGAGCGCTGATGTCCTTTGATTATTTCTAGTTTTTATTTACTTTTCAGTTTTTCTTTCCTGTAACGCCTTAAAGGCATTTGTTGAACAATTGATTTCAAGTTTATCTAATAAAAGTGTGTTTCATTTCTTGTTTACGAATTTGAATCTCTCGACGTCTTTGAAATCATATCATACGCATATCATTCCCATGCACCTCATAACAGGTACCCTTACAGGTTTTCTCATCTTCTTCGTTGTTTATTTCAGCATCATGTCTTCCGAACAATCAACTGAACAAGCAATCAAGGCTCTATGGGCTCAAAACGCCAGTTCCAGGAATTATTCATGAATCTAGCTAAGGGTCAGCAAGATCTGAAGGCCCTTATCTTGAAAGAGAAGAAGAAGAAGAAGAAGAAGAAGACAGTCCTGTTTAATATGGGTCGCAGATTCCGAAATGATTTACGAGAAGAGGTTGATTTGACCCACTCATTTGTAGGGGGAGACAATCAGGAAGAAAGGAGGGCTCCTAGCCCCGTGGTTTCAGACAATGAGACTGACTTCGACGAAGACCAGTATCCTCCGGCTGAGGATAGATACAAACAACTGGAAGACCGGTTTAGTGCGATGGAAGTTCAGAAAGTGTCTGGTCTGGACTTTGGTAATCTGGGTCTGTCATTTGGGGTGGTAATTCCCCACAAGTTCAAAGCACCAGCCTTTGCTAAGTACGACGGGGTTTCTTGCCCAAAACTGCACCTTCGGTCATATGTTAGGAAGATTCAGCCATACAACGCTGACAAGAATCTCTGGATCCACTTCTTTCAAGACAGTCTCTCAGGGACTCAGCTTGAATGGTTTTACCAGTTGGAAGGAACTAGCATTCGTAATTGGGAAGACTTAGCTGCTGCTTTCTACAAGCAGTACCAATACAATGCTGACCTTGCTCCCACGCGTACCCAACTCCAGGGTATGTCAATGGGTGTGGGCGAAGGTTTCAAAAATTATGCTCAGAAGTGGAGGGATCTCGCTGGTAGAGTGCAACCATCCTTGGCTGATAGGGAGCTAGTGGATATGTTTCTGGGGACCTTGTCTGGTCCGTATTTCAACCATCTGATTGGAAGTTCTTCGTCCGGATTTACAGAGCTGATTATGACCAGGGAAAGAATTGAGGCTGGTATAAAATCTGGCAAAATACAGAAGGGTACTTCATCAAGCACCAAGAAGAAGCCTTTTAAGAAGGAGTCCAGTGTTGTGTACAGTTCAAAAAGTCAGAATAGACCTGAACGCCGCCAAGCTGTTAATGCGGTGGTTATATCAAGACGTGTTGTTGCTCCTCAGTGCAACAATCAGCCAAGGGCCGAGAGGCCGCGAAGACAATTCACTCAGCTCAACATGACTTTATCTCAGATTCTGCCACAGTTATTGAAAACCAGTCTAGTGATTCCAAGGGAGGCCCCGAAGAATCCAAACACAACATCACCGAAGTACAACCCTAATGCCCGCTGTGCTTTTCACTCTGATTGCCCGGGGCATGATACAGATGATTGTTGGTTATTGAATAACAAAGTACAGGATTTAATTGATGCCAAGGAGATTGAGTTTGGAGCACCAGAAAAGCCTAAACAGGATGCGGGAGTGAATGCTATCGGGGATGACGATGATGAAGAGTTTGATATTGACAGTTGGATCTACCTGACTGCCAATGGTGGACTAAGAAATTGGACGGCAAAGGATTATATGCCAGTTTCTGTTATTACCCAGTAATGAGACTCTTTTGTTTTGAATTTGTAACAGACAGTTTTTAAAATTTATGGCCCGGTGTCTTACCCGGGGCACCGTGGCTTCATTTGTGAGGGCTTTATGTGTGTCATCTACATATATCATTAATAAAAGCATTGGACGTTTCTTGCATTTCAAATTTTGTGCTCCTTATTTTTCTTTTATTATCCATTACAAAACAACTATTTTACACACACTCACATATACAGGTCAACATCCACTCTGGATCCCACTGATAACGACTCTGCTACTTCCAGTTATGACTTAGAAAGTCCGATCAACTTAGCCGAAGACGAAGGTGAAGATGATTGCGAAGTGCCTGGTGAACTTGCTAGACTGCTACTCCAGGAAGAGAGGGCCATACAGTCGCATGAAGAGCCAGTGGAATCAGTAAATCTGGGTATAGAGGTAGACAAGAAAGAGGTCAAGATCGGTGCAAATCTGGAGCCTAGTGTTAAACAACAGTTGATTCAGATGCTGCGTGACTACGTTGAGATCTTTGCTTGGTCTTATGAAGATATGCATGGGTTGTATGATCGGTGGGAATAGAACTGACTATTTTTGGAATGCTGGTTCGTGTTTGTGTTTGTTTTCGCAAAATGTCGCGGTAAGCAAGAGTCGCCACCGTTTTTTATTTTATCCAACAAGGAAAGGACAAAAGCACAGGAAAATTCCTCTTTGAGATGTTTCTCGGGTTCGGGAGGCAGATTATAGAAAGGGAAGGTGTTAGCACTCTTTCTATCCGTGGTTATCCACGGGCTCTTAGGTACTTGCTCATTATGTTTTCAAAAGTTTGCTTTTCTTTGTGATTGTGGGTTTGAAAAGAGTTTTCGTTTGAAAGAGAGTGTATGTGTGAAAAGTTTTGTTTTTGTTTTCAAAAGAGCAAGTACTTAAGAACATCTACCTATTCAAAAGGAATTAAACTGTGCAAATGTCCTTTAGACAGTGCCATCCCACTATTGAGGAGTAGGTAGCACCGTCGTTGGAGTTTTCGGGTCAATTCGATTTAAGGGACATGTGGTCACTAAAGCAATGTTAGGACGCCTTAGCGGTAACCCTAATGTCTTAGATCATTTTTTATCTAGGCAACCGTTTCGAGGCAACTTTGATCTTCAGACAGGAGGGCGACCTCTAAAACTTCCTATACTCAATGACCACATTCGAGGCAACCAAGTGAGGCGTACCCTAGGAGTGGCATGTGCAAATGTGTCAATTTTCAGTTATGTTATCTTTGTACATGTTATGGTGAGCTATGGTTGATTTTAAGTTAGGATAGATCTTGTCATGCATAGCCTATTATTCATACATCTAGCAGTTAATGGTTGCGGAAAATAAAACTAAGCTATTACAAGGCGTCGGGTATTTACATCGCCAAAAACAAACCCTTGAAAATTAAATGCGGAAAATAAATAAAAGCGGTAAAAAGTCCTAAGTTAAAACTATTACATCCTCAGAGCAATTACAATATTGAAATATGAACCAAAAAATAATACGCGTGAGAGAAATTGAATCGAGGAGTTTTTTTTTAGGGTTTTGACCCTCTTTTGTCAAATAAAACATATTTTTGTTATTTTTGAATTTAAGAATTAAGTCTAAATTAAAAAATGGAATTAATTAATTAAAAGAAAATATTTTTGAGTTTTTTTATTTTTAAGGAAATAAATTAAAAATGGTTAAAAGTTATTAAAAAACCCTAATTCTACATTAATTTTATTTTGTTGCAAAAATGTTAAAATTATGCCTAATTAAAAAAACTAAGTCAATTAAATTATTTATTTACAAAAAATAATAAAAGTGATGAATTTAATAAAAATAATGTTTTTGTATTTTCTAATTTTTTTATAAGGAAAAATAAATTATTAGGTTATTTAAAATAATAAAATAATTAAATAAGGGGAAATAAAAAAGAAAAGAAATTAACCCATTGGGGGGGTTTAAGCCCAAATCTGGAGGTGGAATCAGCATGCTCAAGGCCCAATTGCTGCAAGTCTGCGTTTGACTCTTCCAATTCCCTGTGACAATGTTGACTGGGCACTATGGTGGTCTTTCATTCCTGGCCACCAGATTTGGCCTGGAGGACATCTGGCACGAGATCAAGCAATGATGTATGGTATACCACGCGTGGAGTGCTGCACATGAATACATGAAGAAAAATTGTAACAAATATTTGGGGGACCTGGGATTCGAACCCAGGTCCCAATGTTCACATGCCAACGCCCCAGCCACTCAACCAACCTGCTTCATTCGTTATGGAATGCAAAATAAATAATATATGGACAAAATAATTATTATGCTGGCAACAATAAAAAACGCGCTTAAGATTTAAATTAGCCAATGAAGACCAGCCACGTCTTCATCTTCTTCCACAAACCCTGTGTTTTTTTTCCTACGGATTTGATTCCGCGTCAAAACCTGTGGCTTAATTCTAAAATCCACCCTAGACTATGAAAATCGATTCTAAGACCAAGGCTGGCTTCGTCTCCTTCCAATGAACACCAATATAGCCATGGTTTGACTTGATTGTACCTGTACCGAAAACGCCTAAAAACAAAACTTTGAAACCCTAGGTTCGGGCATCAACATATAGGGCATAAGAATGAAATTGAATGTTGCAGTCATGTTAGAAATTTGACATTAAGCATAATTATTCAAAAGTTTTGGCGAAAGGATGCAAGATGATTGATTCACGATCTCAGTTACAGGTCCAGTTTCGTGACGACTTACAGGGCGTTTCAGGGGGTCTTAAGGTCCGGTTCTGGTTGCTATGGCTTCAGGAGATTGCAAGCAAGAACACCACGTTGAGATTTTTGATTGAAACAAGCTCTAACCAAGAATTCGATCTCTCTCTTTTTCACCCTTTTTGCAATTTTGGTTTGGCCATCTTAGCAGTTCTTAGGTCGTGAATCAGGTTTGTGTCGCTTGCTTGCATATAAGAGAATGATTTTAGGTCAAGAGTTGGGCCAATATCCATGTGTATTCAAAGTTTGGAGATTTGATCTTATCACCATTAACAAACTTTCCAAATATGGCCAAATCTGAGATTTTGTGCACAAAAAGCCAAGACACGAATTTGATTTGGTGTCATATGATATATGAAAGTTGTACCAATCACAAAGATACCATTTCATTAATTTTTGGATTTTATTTGAATTAATATAGATTTAAATTGAATTAAATCAATAAAAGTTAAATAAAATAGAAAATAAATGTTTGGTCATGAAATTAAATATGAGACACGTGTGTGGCATGACAAGACTGAATCAAGTGGAAAAAAGTGGGCCCTTTTGTCAAAAATTGGAGTTTTGAGGATAGTTAACTTTTGGCAATTTTGGAAAAATGCCCAACTTCAACAATGCATAACTTATTCAATTTTGAACTTTTGGAGGTGTTATTGGACTTTTTAGAAACCTTGATATGTCCTATAATCAACCCTTTTGGTCTCATCTCATTTTTATCTTCCATTCTCAAGTTATAAGCTTTGGCAAAAAAAGTGTCTTTGTTGACTTTCAAAAATGACCTATAATGTCCAAATTTGTAACTTCTTGTGAGTGCATTTTTTGATCTTGGGGTATGAATATGGATTGTGGGAAATTGCATCCTCTTCAAAATTAGCTTTGGATGGGTCATTTCTCATAAAGTATGAGAAGGTTATGCTTGGTCAAAGTTGAGTTGACTTTTCCTACAAAACCCTAATTTAGCAACTTTTGAATCTTGATGAATCATGATCAACCCTTGATAAAATGATGAATTATCCTTCAAAATGAGAATGTTGACAAAAAATCTTGAGGTTTGACTATATTTAGGTCACAGTTGACTTTTGACCCAGCACAGTCGATTTTTGGGCCTCTTGAGCAATTGACTGACCAAAGTTTCTCTGCAAGACTTGAAATTTGTCATGGATGGACTTAAGAACATATTAAGACATTGGGGAGAACTTGAGGCCATTTGGATGTAAGGACCTTGATGCAACACAAAACCCTAATTTTGAATTGACTGCCTTAGGAGATGATTTGATTGTCCAACCCTTGAGCCATCTTGAGCAACTTGAAGATTATTCTTGACATGTCTTGAGGAATATGGGAGGGCAAATTTTGGGGTACAACAGGTTGGATACCGATATTGTGGTTCACCGCTTGCCTACCAAGGAAGACTGTCCTCCAGTAAAACAGAAAGTCCGCCGAATGCGCCCGGAGATGTCTGAGAAAATCAAGGCTGAAGTGATGAAGCAGTTTGACGCCTGTTTTCTAGCAGTTACTTCTTACCCGCAGTGGGTTGCCAACGTGGTTCCAGTGCCAAAGAAGGAAGGTAAGGTTCGAATGTGTTTTGACTATAGGGATCTGAATAGGGCAAGCCCCAAGGATAACTTCCCTCTGCCTCATATCGACGTTCTGGTTGACAACACCGCACAGTATAAGGTCTTCTCCTTTATGGATGGTTTCTCCGGTTATAATCAGATTAAAATGGCTCCCGAAGACATGGAGAAGACAACTTTTGTTACTCAATGGGGTACCTTTTGCTACAAGGTCATGCCTTTTGGATTGAAAAATGCTGGGGCAACGTATCAGCGTGCCATGGTCGCTTTGTTCCATGATATGATCCATCATGAGATTGAGGTATATGTCGATGACATGATTTCAAGGTCCCAAAATGAGGAAGAACATTTGGACCACCTCCAGAAGTTATTTGACAGGTTGAAGTTGTACAAGCTGAGATTAAACCCGAACAAGTGAACCTTCGGGGTGAGATCTGGTAAGCTGCTGGGTTTCGTCGTAAGTGATAAAGGTATTTAAGTGGATCCTGCAAAGGTGAAGGCTATACAGGAAATTCCAGCTCCCCGAACAGAGAAAGAAGTCAGAGGCTTTCTGGGACGTTTGAATTACATTGCTCGATTCATCTCACACCTGACTGCTACTTGTGAGCGAATCTTCAAGCTACTGAAGAAAGATCAAGTGGTAAGATGGAACGATGAATGTCAGGCCGCTTTCGAAAAAATCAAAGAGTATCTCTAAGAGCCACCCATTCTGATGCCTCCAGTTGAAGGGAGGCCTCTGATCTTATACTTGACAGTACTCGACAACTCAATAGGGTGCGTGCTGGGGCAGCATGACGAGTCTGGCCGAAAAGAGCATGCTATTTATTACCTTAGCAAAAAGTTTACCGACTGCGAGATCTGATACTCGTTGCTCGAGAAAACTTGCTGCGCTTCGGCATGGGCTGCTCGTCGGCTGAGACAGTATATGCTGACTCACACCACCTTATTGATATCAAAAATGGATCCCATCAAGTATATCTTCGAAAAGCCTGCCTTGTCCGGAAGAATAGCAAGATGGAAGATGATCTTGATTGAGTATGACATCCAGTACATGACCCAAAAGGCAATCAAAGGAAGTGTGTTGGCAGATCATCTGGAACATCAGGCAGTAGACGACTACCGGTCTATGAACTTTGAATTTCCGGATGAGAATATCATGTTGGTAACTGATTGTGAGACACCTGGACCGGATGAAGGACCTGAGGAGGGATCCCGGTGGTCTATGTACTTTGATGGAGCTTCAAATGCTTTGGGTAATGGCATTGGCGCCGTGATCATATTTCCTAAAGGCTCTAATACTCTGTTCACCGCCCGACTATGTTTCAACTGCACCAACAATATGGCAGAGTATGAAGCGTGCATTATGGGTCTCCGAGCAGCAATTGACCTAAGGATTAAGTTCTTAAGTGTTTTCGGAGATTCCGCTCTCGTGATCAGTCAGATCAAAGGCGGGTGGGATATGAAACATCCAAATCTTATTCCTTACAAGGAGTATGTGTTGACGTTGCTTCCGCACTTCGAGGAGATAACCTTTGAACACTTCCCTAGAGAGGAGAATCAGTTGGCGGATGCGCTGGCTACGATGTCTTCTATGTTCAAAGTTAATTGTGACAACGAAGCTCCCCGGATTATCATAGAAAGGTTGGATGAACCTGCACATTGCTGTGACATTGAGACTGAAGAGGTAACAGAAAACCCTGGTTTCATGAGGTGAAGAGATACCCTGAGGCTCAGGAATACCCCGAGGGTGCGTCTATTAATGACAAGAAGTTTCTGAGGAGGTTCGCGGCGAAGTTCTTCATCAGCAATGGTATCCTTTACAAGCGTAACCATGATTCAACCTTACTGTGATGTATGGATAAGAACGAGGCAGAAAGGATCATGGCAGAGCTACATGAAGGTACCTTTGGGACTCATTCCAGTGGACACACCATGGCAAAGAAAATCCTTCAGGCAAGATATTTTTGGTCCACAATGGAAGCCGACTGTTATCAGCATTCTCGGACATGTCACAGGTGCAGAGTCTATGCTGATAAGGTGCACATACCTCCAGTACCTCTGAACGTCTTGACGGAACCTTGGCCTTTTGCAATGTGGGGCATTGACATGATCGGCGAGATCAGACCTACAGCATCCAGTGGGCATCGTTTCATCCTGGTAGAAATTGATTACTTTACAAAGTGGGTTGAAGCAGCTTCCTTTGCTACAGTAACCAAGAACGTCGTGGCACGTTTCATTCGGCACAACCTGATCTGTCAATACGGTGTACCAGAGAGGATCATTACAGACAATGGTACTAATCTCAACAATAAGATGATCACCGAGCTCTGCAAGCAGTTCAAGATACAGCATCACAACTCTTCTCCTTACCGGCCGAAGATGAATGGGGCTATAGAAGCGGCTAATAAGAACATTAAGAAGATTATGCAGAAGATGACGGTGACATACAAAGATTGGCACGAGATGTTACCGTTTGCTCTTCATGGGTACCGTACCTCAGCGCGGACGTCAACAGGGGCAACCCCCTATTCCTTGGTATATGGCATGGAGGCCGTCTTGCCCATTGAAGTTCAGATACCCTCTCTTCATATTATGGAAGATACAGGTTTGAGTGAAGATGACTGGATTCAGACCCGACTTGATCAGCTAAATTTAATCGACGAAAAGAGACTTACTGCTATTTGTCATGGTCAGACGTACCAAAAACAGATGATCAAGGCATTTAACAAGAAAGTCAGACGATAAGAGTATCAAGTTGGGGACCTGGTTATCAAGCGCATTATCTTACCTCAAGGTGATCCCAGGGGCAAATGGACCCCTACTTACGAAGGGCCATTTTTGGTTAAGAACATTTTCTCAGGAGGAGCTATGATCCTAACCACCATGGATGGTGACGACCTTCTTCACCCCGTCAATGCAGACATAGTGAAAAGATACTACGCATAACCAAATACCTGCTAGGTCGACTGGCCTAGGCAAAAATAAGGGCTTCTCGGCGAACCAAAAGGGTTCGGGCAAAAATAAGGGATGAAAATGAAAAACTGTACACCCAGCAAGTCGAAAACCTGAAAAGGCGGCTTGGGCAAAAAAGGGTATCCCGGTGGACTGAAAACCCGAAAGGGCAGTCCAGGCAAAAATTAGGGATCAAAGCGTAACACTATGTCTCATTGGATCACCTTGCAACCAGACTTCGGTATCGACTATCAAGCTCGGACGGCGCTAATCGATCTGATTTAACTTCAACCAAGTAGCAAAGTGATGAGATGCTCAAGGACATAAAGGCAATAGCAGGGTTGGAACCCAGTGGGATTGTTCACATAGTTGTTTTGTTTAGTTTTTCACAAATTGTGTAAATTCTATTATTCGGCATCGTTCTCTTACTAGGACGTCAACCTCTTGTACAAAAACGCCTATTTACAAGCCAAACTTCAAAATCAATACAATTCATTTTCAAAGAAACTCCAAACTGTTTTTCCTTTATCTGTTTTGTTTTGCAAAGAACGTCCAATGTTCATTTTTGATATATGCATTTGACATTAATTGCTGCTCATAAATATTTACATTCGAAACAAAAGATGATTATGGGTAATGTCAGAAACAGGGGCAAATAAGAATTGTCCAAACTGTACGGATGCTTTATCCACCAGGTACAAGGTAAATTCAGCTGAAGAATAGGGCTAAGGTGCTTTCACTCCCCGCAGAGTAAGACAGTAATGTTGACTCTCCCCAGCTGAGACTTGCAACTGTGAAAGAATCGGTAATATTCTCCCCAAGCAGAGTTTCTCTACTATCAACACTGAAAAGGCTTAATATCCCCGAAAGTCTTAATATTCCCCAACGGAGTATAAGAGTATTCCCCAGCATAGTACAAAATATCCCCAGTGGAGTCTGAAATTTTCCCCAGCGCGGCCTGAAAAAGTTTCCCCATTGGAGTTTGGAGAATCATCCCCAGTAGACTTTGGAAGATTGTCCCCAGCAGAACTCAAAGGATTATCCCCGTAAGAGTCTAGAAGGTCATCCCCAGTAAAGTCGCAACTGAAAGTTCATCCCCAACGGAGTTCTTTCCTTTCACAAACAGAAATCCAATCCCCAACAGGATTCAGTATCACCAGCAACGGTAATTCATCCCCAGCGGAATTTATCGGTGGAATCCTCAGCAGAGCATCTCTTCCCCACAGAGTAGTATCCTCATCAGTTTATTCCCAAATGGAGTTTTCCTCCCCTGCAGGTTTATTCTCACAATCATCTTCATCCCCTGTCTCCAACGGGAACGAAGAATTCAACTCTTTTCTCCAGCAGCTATCCGGGATTTATTTCCCCCCCAGCTAAAACATTACATTTCCATACATCATGATACATGCATATACGCATCATACAACACAATCTCATTTATTTTGAGAACATTGTTGCTTGATATATATCATGCATTGCATACGACTGACCTTTACCTTTCAGGAAGGATGCAGTTAAGTTCTCAACTATGTCGAAGACCTGACCGGTTCTTAAATATCAACAAAATTATTCTCGGTTGAATTACAGATAAGGTTCTCAATCTCGACAATTTTCCTCCGTCGATGTGTGGACGAGTTCTTTAATCTCAACAGAATTATCCTCCGTTGAAGACCAGACAATCCTAGATCTTGATGAAGATGTTTCCCTCAGTCGAAGACCTGACCGGTTCTTAAATCTCAACTGAATTATTCTCGGTTGAATTACAAATAAGGTTCTAAATCTCGACAATTTTCCTCCGTCAAAGTGTGGACGAGTTCTTAAATCTCAACAGAATTATTCTCCGTTGAAGTAAACAGACAGTCCTAGATCTTGATGAAGATGTTTCCCTTAGTCGAAGACCTGACCGGTTCTTAAATCTCAACTGAATTATTCTCGGTTGAATTACAGATAAGGTTCTCAATCTCGACAATTTTCCTCCGTCAAAGTGTGGACGAGTTCTTTAATCTCAACAGAATTATCCTCCGTTGAAGACCAGACAGTCCTAGATCTTAATGAAGATGTTTCCCTCAGTCAAAGACCTGACTGGTTCTTAAATCTCAACTGAATTATTCTCGGTTGAATTACAGATAAGGTTCTCAATCTCGACAATTTTCCTCGGTCGAAGTGTGGACGAGTTATTAAATCTCAACAGAATTATTCTTCATTGAAGTAAACAGATAGTACTAGATCTTGATGAAGATGTTTCCCTCAGTCGAAGACCTGACCGGTTCTTAAATCTCAACTGAATTATTCTCGGTTAAATTACAGATAAGGTTCTCAATCTCGACAATTTTCCTACGTCGAAGTGTGGACGAGTTCTAAAATCTCAACAGAATTATCCTTCGTTAAAGACCAGAAAGTCCTAGATCTTGATGAAGATATTTCCCTCAGTCGAAGACCTGATCGGTTCTTAAATCTCAACTGAATTATTCTTGGTTGAATTACAGATAAGGTTCTCAATCTCGACAATTTTCCTCCGTCGAAGTGTGGACGAGTTCTAAAATCTCAACAGAATTATCCTTCGTTGAAGACCAGACAGTCTTAGATCTTGATGAAGATGGTTCCCTCATTCGAAGACCTGACCGGTTCTTAAATCTCAACTGAATTATTCTCGGTTGAATTACAGATAAGGTTCTCAATCTCGACAATTTTCCCCCGTCAAAGTGTGGACGAGTTCTAAAATCTCAACAGAATTATCCTCTGTTGAAGACCAGACAGTCCTAGAACTTGATGAAGATGTTTCCCTCAGCCGAAGACCTGGCCGTTTCTTAAATCTCAACTGAATTATTCTCGGTTGAATTACAGATAAGGTTCTCAATCTCGACAATTTTCCTCCGTCGAAGTGTGGACGAGTTCTAAAATCTCAACAGAATTATCCTCCGTTGACGACCAGATAGTCCTAGATCTTGATGAAGATGTTTCCCTCATTCGAAGACCTGACCGGTTCTTAAATCTCAACTTAATTATCCTCGGTTGAATTACAGATAAGGTTCTCAATGTCGACAATTTTCCTCCGTTGAAGTGTGGACGAGTTCTTAAATCTCAACAGAATTATCCTCCGTTGAAGACCAGACAGTCCTAAATCTCGATGAAGATGTTTCCCCCCAGTTGAATTACGGACAAGTTCTTAGAACTCAGCAGAGATGTTCTCTCAGCTAAGGTACAAGCAAGCTCCTAAATCTCAACAAAAATCAGGCTTCCCCAGTGGAATCTTCCACAACAACAAATATGCAAGTTCTCGCTAAGGAATCTCTTATGCGATTGACACTCCTGCAGATGGCATCTTTAAGCCCATCCTCCCTCTAGCAATCTCCAAATGGCATTTGTAAGCCCATTCCCGACATCACAAGGCTGATACCACTTCATGCGAGTGCAAATTTCTGGGCACTTTAGTGTTCAATCATCTTCCACCTTCGGATCACGAAAGGCACGAAAGCCAATCTACATCCTCTGGTTTAAGAAGATTGAACAGGGGCAGCTGTGGTACCCCAAAATTTTCCCTCTCATATTTCTCAAAACATTGCAAGAAAAATCTCCAAGTGGCTCAAGGTTGCTCAAGAATTGGTCAGACAAGTCATCTCCTAAGGCAGTCAAACCCAAATTAGGGTTTTGTGTTGCATCAAGATCTTTGAGTCAAAATGACCTCAAGTGCTCCCCAATGTCCTAATATGTTCCCAAGATCATCCATGTCAAGTTTCAAGCCTTGCAGAGGAAGTTTGCTCAGTCAATTGCTCAAAGGTCCAAAAATCGACTTTGCTAGGGCAAAAGTCAACTGTGACCTATAAACAATCAAACTTCAAGATTTTTTGTCAACATTATCATTTTGAAGGATATTTCATCATTTGATCAAGGGTTTATCATGATTAATCAAGGATTGCTCAAAATTCATCAAGACTCAAAAGTTGCTAAATTAGGGTTTTGCAGGAAAAGTCAACTCAACTTTGACCAAGCATAACTTTCTCATACTGTATGATAAATGACCCATCCAAAGATCATTTTTAAGAGGATGCAAATTCATACAATCCATATTCATACTTTAAGATCAGAAAATTCACCTACAAGAAGTTATAAATTTGGACATTATAGGTCATTTTTGAAAGTCAACAAAAACAACTTTTTTGCCAAAGCTTATAACTTGAGCATGGTACAACAAAATGAGATGATACCAAAAGGGTTTGTTATAGGACATATCAAGCTTTATAAAAAGTCAAAGAACACTTCCAAAAGTTCAAAATTGAAGAAGTTATGCATTGTTGAAGTTGGGCATTTTTGCAAAATTGCCAAAAGTCAACTATCCCCAAAACTTCAAATTTTGTCAAATGGGCCCATTCTTTTCCACTTGATTTGAGCTTGCATAGATTCCCACGTGTCCTAGCTTCAGCCATGAGCCCACATTCTATGTTTATTATTTAATTTGATTTTTTATTGAATTTATTCATTTTAAATCAATTTAAATCTTATAAAATCCAAACTTTGATTACCTAAGATCTTTTTGGTTGTTTCAGGTCTTAATTATCATCATTAGAATCATCAAACTCGAATCTCACCATACCATGTGCAAAAAGATTGAAAAATTGGCAAATTTGGCAAGTTGTAAAGAGTGAATCAAATCAAATTTCAATGCATTGATGTGGAAGGATTCATGCCATATTTGTTACCCTAACACAATATGAAATACAAAAGCAAGCCAAAGGAACGTGAATAAGGGTTGGAGGCTGCAGAAATAGGCAAGACCAAAGTTGCAAAATTCACTAAAAAGTGTGGAATCGAATCCATACTTAGAGGCAATTTCAGAAGCTTAGACCGGTCCCAATCGATTCCTGGGTGATCACACAACCTTCCTGGATCAAAAGCACGCATCCTCAGGCCTTCAAAAGCGCTGTAAGTATCACGATACCAAGCTTTGTTCTTGAAATTGAAACTCATTATTTTGGCATCCTTTAAATAAATTCTTGGCATATTTATAATCCTTATAAAATTTCCAAGCCTTTTGCATTATTTGATTTCATTTATATACTCTGTGGCGCAAATCACCATTGTTAGGGTTTTGCATCTTGGTTTAGGGCTTTTCGTTTCAGATAAAATTAGCCTTAATATTGGCTATAGGCGTGACCGGAAGAGGAAGACGAACTCAACCTTGGGTTCAGAATGCATTTCCATGGCGCCTATAGGATTTTAGAGATGCTTGACTTATAGATACGGACTTTTGTCCGTTGGTATAGGCCAGAGTTGTTTTAGCCACGGTTCAACAAAGAAGACGATGGCGTGTCACTCCCACATTCGCCCGTTCAAATAACGCGCGCATTTTTTTGTTTTTTCTGGCATATAATTTGTTTTCTTTTATTATTATTATTATTGTGTAATATATTAACAAATGAAGCAAAACGGCGTAGTGGAAAGGCAAGCTGGCAATCACCATCAGGACCTGGGTTCAAATCCCAGGTCCCCCACTTTCTTTGTTAATTTTATTCTTCAGGTAATCTTGTACATGTCCAAGGCTACAGCATACCATGCACTAGCAAGCAACCAATTTCCAGATGGCCAGAGGCCAGATCTGGTGGCCAAGATCTGATGGTCTGCCATGGACCAAGTCAACACGCACCTACTGGATCTCAAAAGTCAACAAGGCCAGATCTAAATGGGCCTCAGGATTGCTAATCACACCCAAAATACAGGCCCAAACCCCTCTTCTCTTTACTTATTTTATTTAATATTTGTTTTATTGATTTAATTGTTTTATTATTTTCTAACTAATCAAAAATTCCTTTTCATAAAATAAAAATCACAAAAATATTTTTTTATCAAATTAAACTTTAACTTTTATTTTTTATTAATAAATACTAATAAATTAATTTAGGCTTTAATTAGTAATAACTTTAACATATTTTTTGTAAATAATTAAAATTAAATTAGATGTAATTAGGCTTAATTACTAACTTAATCATGTTTATTTCTTTTTATTAAAATACCAAAAAAAACCAAAAATAATTTATTTTTATTAATTAATTAATTTATTAATTTAGTAATTAACTTAGGTTAATTTCTTTCTTAATACAAAAACAACAAAAAAGATACTTTCTCTCAAAAAAGGGTTAAAACCCTAATTTGCGCTCGATTTAATTTCCCGCACGCGATTTATTTATTTTACCCAATAATGTATTTTCCTCCGGTTTGTAATAGCTTAATAGGACCTTTATTTATTTTTATCGATTTATTTATTTTCAAAGGGTTTGTCTTTGGCGATGTAAATACCCGACGCCTTGTAATTTAAATTCCGCATTTTATTTCCCACAAAATATAACTGTTAGATGTTTGATAATAGGGATGCATGACAAGACTGAATGTTTTAACCTAAAATCAACTTAGATCACCTTTAACATGTGCAAAGATAAAAATAGCTGAAAACGACACACTCGCACATGCGCACTCTTAGGGTACACCCCACTTGGTTGCCTTCGTACGCGATCATTGAGTATAGGTCACTTTAGAGGTCGCCCTCTTGTCTAAAAGATCATAGTCGCCTCGAAACGGTTGCCTCGGATATTGTTGCCTCAAAACAAATGATCTAAGACATTAGGGTTACCGCTAAAGCGTCCTAACATTGCTTTAGTGACCGTAAGTCCCTCATTCAAATTGACCCTCAAACTCCAACGACAGTGCTACCTACTCATCAATAGTAGGATAGAATTGTCTAAAGGAAGATAGCATAGAACAATTCCTTTTTTGAGTAGGTAGATGGTTCTTAGATACTTGCTCTTTCAAAAAAACAAAAACTTTTCACACTTACACTTTTTCGAACAAAGTTTTCAAAAACACTTCATACGCTCTTGAGGACAGAAGCAAGAGTTAAATCTAAGTTTCAAACAAAAACTTTTTCAAACCCACAAACACAAAGAAAACAATTTTGAAAACAATATGAGCAAGTACCTAAGAGCCCGTGGATAACCACAGAGAGAAAGGGTGCTAACACCTTCCCTTCCTATAATCTACCCCATAAACCCGAGAAATATCTCGAAAAAGGAATTTTTCTGTGCTTTTTTTCTTTCCTTGTTGGATAAAATAAAAGTCGGTGGCGACTCTTGCTTACCGCGACATTTTGCGAACACAAACGCAAAACGCAAACCAGCATTCAAAAAAACAGTCAGTTCTTCCCACTGTATCACAGAACTGGCGACTCTGTAGGGGATATTATTAGGTGGGGGGTACCTTAGGAATAGTTCATAATGTTTTCAATTGCTTGACTTGTATGCTTTATTTTTGTGGGTTTGAATCGAAGTTAATATAGATCCTAACCTGGATCTGGGGGATACCCTTTAGGTAAGTAGCAATAAACTATGAGGGAACTGTACGGCGTAGACCGATACGGTTGAAGCAATAGCTACGTTGGTGTGGCACTTTAGTATGTACCGATATCCCTTGTGGCGCAACGAGGAAAATATGGGTCTGCTAAGGGGTCATTAAACACCAACTGACCTTAGAACCTTTAAATTGACCAACTTGGCCATAGAACAGTAGAAGTATGTTACACTCAATGAGACTAAACTCTCGCGATGATTCCGACTGCAAGAAAAGGTTGCTAAACTGGAATTATGACCGATCGAGGGTAATCAGTGATATTGAGATCCTCTAGAACCCGGTTACTATTTTTAGGACAGGTTTGAACCAACTGAACTGAAAGAGGGTAGTACCTAAGCTCCTTGCCAGCCTGAAATCTAAGGGCTATCTGTGTGACTTGTGTGCCTTTACCATGTTTGATATTTGTGGATACTTGTGGTGTGTTTTTATCATGACATCATGACATCATAACATTGCATGCATCTTGCATTGGACTAACCTATTTCAAAGACAGGAGGGATTCATCTTTGTTCTGTTTTATAGGTCATGGCACCCATGCGTAGAAACACCATCCGGATCAACTTTGTCCAAGTTCCCAATATGCTTAAAGAATTGGTTGCAAAGATTTCAGATACTACTTCCTTTATCAGAAGACATGGTCACCTCTTGGGTTTGGTCACTTCCAAATTGGACGAACAAATGATGAGTGTCCTAGTCCAGTTCTTTGATCCACTGTACGATTGCTTTACTTTTCCGGACTACCAGTTGGTCCCTACCTTGGAGGAGTTCTCTGATCTGCTTGGTATCTTTATTCTGGAGCAGACCCCGTTCACAGGTTAGGAGAAGATCCTTAGGCCAGAAGAGATTGCTTCAGCCCTCCATCTGACAAAGGCTGAGGTAATGTCCAATTGGGAAACTCGTAGTAGAGCAAAGGGCATTCTGACTAAATTCTTGGTTGGTAAAGCTAATCAGTTCTGGGATAGTCTAGACTTCCAGGCATTTGAAGACATTCTGGCTTTGCTCATATATGGTTTGGTGTTGTTCCCTAACTCAGATGCTTTCATCGACGTGAATGCCATGAAGATTTTCATATCCAGTAATCCTGTGCCCACTCTCTTGGGTGACATTCTTCATTCTCTTTATGCTCGTATGACTCAGAAACGAGGAACCCTTATGTGTTGTGCTCCCTTGCTGGCGAGGTGGTTTATTTCTCACCTCCCCAAATCAGTTTTGAAGAACAAAGAAGGCATGGGTTGGGCCTACAGGATTATGTCTCTCTCTCATAATGACATTATTTGGAATATTAAGGGTATGGATGAGGTGGCTATTATTGATCGTTGTGGGGAATACCCCAATGTTCCACTGATAGGAACCAATGGAGGAATCACTTATAATTCGTGCTTGGCCTTATGTCAATTTGGGCGAGCTAGAAGGGCCGAGAGGCCGCGAAGACAATTCACTCAGCTCAACATGACTTTATCTCAAACTCTGCCACAGTTATTGAAAACCAGTCTAGTGATTTCAAGGGAGGCCCCGAAGAATCCAAATACAACATCACCGAAGTACAACCCTAATGCCCGCTGTGCTTTTCACTCTGATAGCCTGGGGCATGATACAGATTATTGTTGGGTTTTGAAGAACAGAGTATAGGATTTAATTGATGCCAAGGAGATCGAGTTCGGAGCACCAGAAAAGCCTAAACAGGATGCGGGAGTGAATGCTATCGGGGATGACGATGATGAAGAGTTTGATATTGACAGTTGGATCTACCCGACTGCCAATGGTGGACTAAGCAATTGGACGGCAAAGGATTATATGCCAGTTTCTGTTATTACCCAGTAATGAGACTCTTTTGTTTTGAATTTGTAACATACAGTTTTTAAACTTTATGGCCCGGTGTCTTTCCCGGGGCACCGTGGCTTCATTTGTGAGGGCTTTATGTGTGTCATCTACATATATCATTAATAAAAGCATTGGACGTTTCTTACATTTCAAATTTTGCGCTCCTTGTTTTTCTTTTATTATACATTGCAAAACAACTATTTTACACACACTCACATATACAGGTCAACATCCACTCTGGATCCCACTGATAACGACTCTGCTACTTCCAGTTATGACTTAGAAAGTCTGATCAACTTAGTCGAAGACGAAGGTGAAGATGACTGTGAAGTGCCTGGTGAACTTGCTAGACTGCTACTCCAGGAAGAGAGGGCCATACAGCCGCATGAAGAGCCAGTGGAATCAGTAAATTTGGGTACAGAGGTAGACAAGAAAGAGGTCACGATCGGTGCAAATCTGGAGCCTAGTGTTAAACAACGGTTGATTCAAATGTTGCGTGACTATGTTGAGATCTTTGCTTGGTCTTATGAAGATATGCCTGGGTTGGATACTGATATTGTGGTTCACCTCTTGCCTACAAGGAAGATTGTCCTCCAGTAAAACAGAAAGCCCGCCGAATGCGCCTGGAGATGTCTGAGAAAATCAAGGCTGAAGTGATGAAGCAGTTTGACGCTGGTTTTCTAGCAGTTACTTCTTACCTGCAGTGGGTTGCCAATGTGGTTTCAGTGCCAAAGAAGGATGGTAAGGTTCGAATGTGTGTTGACTATAGGCATCTGAATAGGGCAAGCCCCAAGGATGATTTCCCTCTGCCTCATATCGACGTTCTGGTTGACAACACCGCACAGCATAAGGTCTTCTCCTTTATGGATGGTTTCTCCGGTTATAATCAGATTAAAATGGCTCCCGAAGACATGGAGAAGACAACTTTTGTTACTCAATGGGGTACCTTTTGCTACAAGGTCATGCCTTTTGGATTGAAAAATGCTGGGGCAACGTATCAGCGCGCCATGGTCGCTTTGTTCCATGATATGATCCATCATGAGATTGAGGTATATGTCGGTGACATGATTTCAAGGTCCCAAAATGAGGAAGAACATCTGGACCACCTCCAGAAGTTATTTGACAGGTTGAAGTTGTACAAGCTGAGATTAAACCCGAACAAGTGCACCTTCGGGGTGAGATCTGGTAAGCTGCTGGGTTTCACCGTAAGTGATAAAGGTATTCAAGTGGATCCTGCAAAGGTGAAGGCTATACAGGAAATGCCAGCTCCCTAAACAGAGAAAGAAGTCAGAGGCTTTCTGGGACGTTTGAATTACATCGCCCGATTCATCTCAAACCTGATTGCTACTTGTGAGCCAATCTTCAAGCTACTGAAGAAAGAACAAGTGGTAAGATGGAACGATGAATGTCAGGCCGCTTTCGAAAGAATCAAAGAGTATCTCTAAGAGCCACCCATTCTGATGCCTCCAGTTGAAAGGAGACCTCTGATCTTATACTTGACAGTACTCGACAACTCAATGGGGTGCGTGCTGGGGCAGCATGACGAGTTTGGTCGAAAAGAGCATGTTATTTATTACCTTAGCAAAAAGTTTACCGACTGCGAGACCCGATACTCGTTGCTCGAGAAAATTTGTTGTGCTTTGGCATGGGCTGCTCGCCGGCTGAGACGGTATATGCTGACTCACACCACCTTATTGATATCAAAAATGGATCCCATCAAGTATATCTTCGAAAAGCCTGCCTTGTCCGGAAGAATAGCAAGATGGCAGATGATCTTGACTGAGTATGACATCCAGTACACGACCCAAAAGGAAATCAAAGGAAGTGCATTGGCAGATCATCTGGCACATCAGGCAGTAGACGACTACCAGTCTATGAACTTTGAATTTTCGGATGAGAATATCATGTTGGTAACTGACTGTGAGACACCTGGACCGGATGAAGGACCTGAGGAGGGATCCCGATGGTCTATGTACTTTGATGGAGCTTCAAATGCTTTGTGTAATGGCATTGGCGCCGTGATCATATTTCCTAAAGGCTCTCATACTCCGTTCACCGCCCGACTATGTTTCAACTACACCAACAATATGGCAGAGTATGAAGCGTGCATTATGGGTCTTTGAGCAGCAATTGACCTAAGGATTAAGTTCTTAAGTGTTTTCGGATATTCTGTTCTCGTGATCAGTCAGATCAAAGGCGAGTGGGATACGAAACATCCAAATCTCATTCCTTACAAGGAGTATGTGTTGACGTTGCTTCCGCACTTTGAGAAGATAACCTTTGAACACTTCCCTAGAGAGGAGAATCAGTTGGCAGACGCGTTGGATACGATGTCTTCTATGTTCAAAGTCAATTGGGACAACGAAGCTCCCCGGATTATCATAGAAAGGTTGGACGAACCTGCACATTGCTGTGAAATTCAGACTGAAGTGGTAACAGAAAAACCTTGGTTTCATGAAGTGAAGAGATACCTTGAGGCTCAGGAATACCCCGAGGGTGCGTCTGTTAATGACACGAAGTTTCTGAGGAGGTTTGCGGCGAAGTTCTTCATCATCAATGGTATCCTTTATAAGCGTAACCATGATTCAACCTTACTGCGATGTATGGATAAGAACGAGGCAGAAAGGATCATGGCAGAGCTACATGAAGGTACATTTGGGACTCATTCCAATGGATACACCATGGCAAAGAAAATCCTTCGGGCAGGATATTTTTGGTCCACAATGGAAGCCGAATGTTATCAGCATTCTCGGACATGTCACAAGTGCAGAGTCTATGTTGATAAAGTGCACATACCTCCAGTACCTCTGAACGTCTTGACGGCACCTTGGCCTTTTGCAATGTGGGGCATTGACATGATCGGAGAGATCAGACCTACAGCATCCAACGGGCATCATTTCATCCTGGTAGCAATTGATTACTTTACAAAGTGGGTTGAAGCAGCTTCCTTTGCTACAATAACCAAGAACGTCATGGCACGTTTCATTTGGCACAACCTGATATGTCGATACGGTGTACCAGAGAGGATCATTACAGACAATGGTACTAATCTCAACAATAAGATTATCACCGAGCTCTACAAGCAGTTCAAGATACAGCATCACAACTCTTCTCCTTACCGGCCGAAGATGAATGGGGTTGTAGAAGCGGCTAATAAGAACATTAAGAAGATTGTGCAGAAGATGATGGTGACATACAAAGATTGGCACGAGATGTTACCGTTTGCTCTTCATGGGTACCGTACCTCAGCGCGGACGTCAACAGGGGCAACCCCCTATTCCTTGGTATATGGCATGGAGGCCGTCTTGCCCATTGAAGTTCAGATACCCTCTCTTCGGATTATGAAAGATGAAGGTTTGAGCGAAGATGACTGGATTCAGACCCGGCTTGATCAACTAAATTTAATCAACGAAAAGAGACTTACTGCTATTTGTCATGGTCAGACGTACCAAAAACAGATGATCAAGGCATTTAATAAGAAAGTCAGACGACAAGAGTATCAAGTTGGGGACCTAGTTATCAAGCGCATTATCTTACCTCAAAGTGATCCCAGGGAAAAATGGACCCCTACTTACGAAGGGCCATTTTTGGTTAAGAACATTTTCTCAGGAGGAGCTATGATCCTAACCACCAAGGATGGTGACGACCTTCCTCACCCCGTCAATGCAGACATAGTGAAAAAATACTACGCATAAACAATGACCCGCTAGGTCTACTGGCCTAGGAAAAAATAAGGGCTTCTCGGCGAACCAAAAGGGTTCGGGAAAAAATGAGGGATGAAAATGAAAAATTGTACACCCGACAAGTCGAAAACCTAAAAAGGCGGCTTGGGCAAAAAAGGGTATCCCGGTGGACTGAAAACCCGAAAGGGCGGTCCAGGAAAAAATTAGGGATCAAAGCGTAACACTATGTCTCATTGGATCACCTTGCAACCAGACTTCGGTATCGACTATCAAGCTCGGACGGCGCTAATCGATCTAATTTACCTTCAACCAAGTAGCAAAGTGATGAGATGCTCAAGGACATAAAGGCAATAGCAGGGTTAGAACCCAGTGGGATTATTCACATAGTTGTTTTGTCTAGTTTTTCACAAATTGTGTAAATTCTATTATTCGGCGGCGTTCTCTTACTAGGACGTCAGCCTCTTGTACAAAAACGCCTATTTACAGGCCAAACTTCAAAATCAATACAATTCATTTTCAAAGAAACTCCAAACTGTTTTTCCTTTATTTGTTTTGTTTTGCAAAGAACGTCCAATGTTCATTTTTTGATATATGCATTTGACATTAATTGCTGCTCATAAATATTTACATGCGAAACAAAAGACGATTATGGGTAATGTTAGAAACAATGGCAAATAAGAATTGTCCAAACTGTACGGATGCTTTATCCACCAGGTACAAGGTGAATTCAGCTGAAGAATAGGGCTAAGGTGCTTTCACTCCCCGCAGAGTAAGACAATAATGTTGACTCTCCCCAGCTGAGACTTGCAACTGTGAAAGAATCGGTAATATTCTCCCCAAGCAGAGTTTATCTACTATCAACACTGAAAAGGCTTAATATCCCCGGAAGTCTTAATATTCCCAAACGGAGTATAATAATATTCCCCGGTAGAGTACAAAATATCCCCAGTGGAGTCTGAAATTTTCCCCAGCGCAGCCTGAAAAAGTTTCCCCAGTGGAGTATGGAGAATCTTCCCAAGTAGACTTTGGAAGATTGTCCCTAGCAGAACTCAAAGGATTATCCCCGTAAAAGTCTAGAAGGTCGTCCCCAGTAAAGTCACAACTGAAAGATCATCCCCAGCGGAGTTCTTTCCTTTCACAAACAAAAATCCAATCCCCAACAGGATTCAGTATCACCAGCAACGGTAATTCATCCCCATCGGAATTTATCGGTGGAATCCTCAGCAGAGCATCTCTTCCCCACAGAGTAGTCTCCTCATTAGTTTATTCCCCAATGGAGTTTTCCTCCCCGGCGGGTTTATTCTCACAATCATCTTCATCCCCTGTCTCCAGCGGAAACGAAGAATTCAACTCTTTTCTCCAGCAGCTATCCGGGATTTATTTTCCCCCCAGCTAAAACATTACATTTCTATACATCATGATACATGCATATACGCATCATATAACACAATTTCATTTATTTTGAGAACACCATTGCTTGATATATATCATGCATTGCATATGATTGACCTTTACCTTTCAGGAAGGATGTAGTTAAGTTCTCAACTATGTCGAAGACCTGACCAGTTCTTAAATCTCAACAGAATTATTCTCGGTTGAATTACAAATAAGGTTCTTAATCTCAACAATTTTCCTCCGTCGAAGTGTGGACGAGTTCTTTAATATCAACAGAATTATCCTCCGTTGAAGACCAGACAGTCCTAGATCTTGATGAAGATGTTTCCCTCAGTCGAAGACCTGACCGGTTCTTAAATCTCAACTAAATTATTCTCGGTTGAATTACAGATAAGGTTCTAAATCTCGACAATTTTCCTCCGTCAAAGTGTGGACGAGTTCTTAAATCTCAACAGAATTATTCTCTGTTGAATTAAACAGGCAGTCTTAGATCTTGATGAAGATGTTTCCCTTAGTCGAAGACCTGACCGGTTCTTAAATCTCAACTGAATTATTCTCGGTTGAAATACAGATAAGGTTCTCAATCTAGACAATTTTCCTCCGTCAAAGTGTGGACGAGTTATTTAATCTCAACAGAATTATCCTCCGTTGAAGACCAGACAATCCTAGATCTTGATGAAGATGTTTCCCTCAGTCGAAGACCTGACCGGTTCTTAAATCTCAACTGAATTATTCTCGATTGAATTATAGATAAGGTTCTCAATCTCGAAAATTTTCCTCGGTCGAAGTGTGGAAGAGTTCTTAAATCTCAACAGAATTATTCTCCGTTGAAGTAAACAGACAGTCCTAGATCTTGATGAAGATGTTTCCCTCAGTCGAAGACCTGACCGGTTCTTAAATCTCAACTGAATTATTCTCGGTTGAATTACAGATAAGGTTCTCAATCTCGACAATTTTCCTCCATCGAAGTGTGGACGAGTTCTAAAATTTCAACAGAATTATCCTCCGTTGAAGACCTAACAGTCCTATATCTTGATGAAGATGTTTCCCTCAGTTGAAGACCTGACCGGTTCTTAAATCTCAACTGAATTATTCTCGGTTGAATTACAGATAAGGTTCTCAATCTCGACAATTTTCCTCCGTCGAAGTGTGGACGAGTTCTAAAATCTCAATAGAATTATCCTTCGTTGAAGACCAGACAGTCCTAGGTCTTGATGAAGATGTTTCCCTCAGTCGAAGACCTGACCGTTTATTAAATCTCAACTGAATTATTCTCGGTTGAATTACAGATAAGGTTCTCAATCTCGACATTTTTCCTCCGTCAAAGTGTGGACGAGTTCTAAAATCTCAACAGAATTATCCTCCATTGAAGACCAGATAGTCCTAGATCTTGATGAATATGTTTCCCTCAGTCGAAGACCTAACCGGTTCTTAAATCTCAACTGAATTATCCTCGTTTGAATTACAGATAAGGTTCTCAATCTCGACAATTTTCCTCTGTCGAAGTATGGACGAGTTCTTAAATCTCAACAGAATTATCCTCCGTTGAAGAGACAGTCCTAAATATCGATGAAGATGTTTCCCCCCAGTTGAATTACGGACACGTTCTTAGAACTCAGCAGAGATGTTCTCTCAGCTAAGGTACATGCAAGCTCCTAAATCTCAACAAAAATCAGGCTTCCCCAACGGAATCTTCCACAACAACAGATATGCAAGTTCTCGCTAAGGAATCTCTTATGCGATCGACACTCCTACAGATGGAATCTTTAAGCCCATCCTCCCGCCAGCAATCTCCAAATGGCATATGTAAGCCCATTCCCGACATCACAAGGCTGATACCACTTCATGTGAGTGCAAATTTCTGGGCACTCTAGTGTTCAATCATCTTCCACCTTCGGATCACGAAAGGCACGAAAGCCAATCTACATCCTCAGGTTTAAGAAGATTGAACAGGGGAAGCTGTGGTACCCCAAAATTTTCCCTCTCATATTTCTCAAAACATTGCAAGAAAAATCTCCAAGTGGCTCAAGGTCGCTCAAGAATTGGTCAAACAAGTCATCTCCTAAGGCAGTCAACTCCAAATTAGGGTTTTGTGTTGCATCAAGATATTTGAGTACAAACGACCTCAAGTGCTCCCCAATGTCCTAATATGTTCCCAAGATCATCCATGTCAAGTTTCAAGCCTCGCAGAGGAAGTTTGCTCAGTCAATTGCTCAAAGGTCCAAAAATTGACTATGCTAGGGCAAAAGTCAACTGTGACCTATAAACAGTCAAACTTCAAGATATTTTGTCAAAATTATCATTTTTAAGGATATTTCATCATTTGATCAAGGGTTGATCATGATTCATCAAGGATTGCTCAAAATTCATCAAGACTCAAAACTTGCTAAATTAAGGTTTTGTAGGAAAAGTCAACTCAACTTTGACCAAGCATAACCTTCTCATACTTTATGAGAAATGACCCATCCAAAGCTCATTTTGAAGAGGATGAAATTTCCTACAATCCATCTTCATACCTTAAGATCAGAAAATGCACTCACAAGAAGTTATAAATTTGGACATTATAGGTCATTTTTGAAAGTCAACAAAAGCACCTTTTTTACCAAAGCTTATAACTTGAGCATCGAACATAAAAATGAGATGAGACCAAATTTTTTTATTATAGGACATCTCAAGCTTTCTAAAAAGTCCAATAACACTTCCAAAAGTTCAAAATTGAAGAAGTTATGCATTGTTGAAGTTGGGCATTTTTGCAAAATTGCAAAAAGTCAACTATCCACAAAACTTCAAATTTTGTCAAATGGGGCCATTCTTTTCCACTTGATTTGAGCATGCATAGTTTCCCACGTGTCCTAGCTTCAGCCATGAGCCCACATTCTATTTTTATTATTTAATTTGATTTTTTATTGAATTTATTCATTTGAAATCAATTTAAATCATATAAAATCCAAACTTTGATTACCTAAGATCTTTTTGGTTGTTTCAGGTCTTAATTATCACCATTAGAATCATCAAACTCGAATCTCACCATACCATGTGCAAAAAGATTGGAAAATTGGAAAATTTGGCAAGTTGTAAAGAGTGAATCAAATCAAATTTCAATGCATTGATGTGGAAGGATTCAGGCCATAATTGTTACCCTAACACAATATGCAATACAAAAGCAAGCCAAAGGAACGTGAATAAGGGTTGGAGGCGGCAGAAAGAGGCAAAACCAAAGTTGCAAAATTCACTAAAAAGTGTGGAATCGAATCCATACTTAGAGGTAATTTCAGAAGCTTAGACCGGTCCCAATCGATTCCTGGGTGATCACACAACCTTCATGGATCAAAAGCATGCGTCCTCAGGCCTTCAAAAGCATTGTAAGTATCACGATACCAAGCTTTGTTCTTGAAATCGCAACTCATTATTTTGGCATCCTTTAAACAAATTCTTGGTATATTTATAATCCTTATAACATTTCCAAGCCTTTTGCATTATTTGATTTCATTTATATACTTTGTGGCGCAAATCACCATTGTTAGGGTTTTGCATCTTGGTTTAGGGCTTTTTGTTTCAGATAAAATTAGCCTTAATATTGGCTATAGGCGTGACCGGAAGAGGAAGAGGAACTCAACCTTGGGTTCAGAATGCATTTCCATGGCGCCTATAGGATTTTAGAGATGCTTGACTTATAGCTACGGACTTTTGTCTGTTGGTATAGGCCAGAGTTGTTTTAGCCACAGTTCAATAATTGCCAATTGTCAGATGGCCAGAGGCCAGATCTGGTGGCCAAGATCTGATGGTCTGCCATGGACCAAGTCAACATGCACCTACTGGATCTCAAAAGTCAACAAGGCCAGATCTAAATGGGCCTCAGGATTGCTAATCACACCCAAAATACAGGCCCAAACCCCTCTTCTCTTTACTTATTTTATTTAATATTTGTTTTATTGATTTAATTGTTTTATTATTTTCTAACCAATCAAAAATTCCTTTTCATAAAATAAAAATCACAAAAATATTTTTTTTATCAAATTAAACTTTAACTTTTATTTTTTATTAATAAATACTAATAAATTAATTTAGGCTTTAATTAGAAATAACTTTAACATATTTTTTGTAAATAATTAAAATTAAATTAGATGTAATTAGACTTAATTACTAACTTAATCATGTTTATTTCTTTTTCTTAAAATACCAAAAAAAAACAAAAATAATTTATTTTTATTAATTAATTAATTTATTAATTTAGTAATTAACTTAGGTTAATTTCTTTCTTAATTCAAAAACAACAAAAAAGATACTTTCTCTCAAAAAAGGGTTAAAACCCTAATTTGCGCTCTATTTAATTTCCCGCACGAGATTTATTTATTTTACCCAATAATGTATTTGCCTCCGGTTTGTAATAGCTTAATAGGACCTTTATTTATTTTATCGCTTTATTTATTTTCAAAGGGTTTGTCTTTGGCGATGTAAATACCCGACGCCTTGTAATTTAAATTCCGCATTTTATTTCCCGCAAAATATAACTGTTAGATGTTTGATAATAGTGATGCATGACAAGACTGAATGTTTTAACCTACAATCAACTTAGATCACCTTTAACATGTGTAAAGATAAAAATAGCTGAAAACGACACACTCGCACATGCGCACTCTTAGGGTACACCCCACTTGGTTGCCTTCGTACGCGGTCATTGAGTATAGGTCACTTTAGAGGTCGCCCTCTTGTCTAAAAGATCATAGTCGCCTCGAAATGGTTGCCTCGGATATTGTTGCCTCAAAAAAATGATCTAAGACATTAAGGTTACCACTAAAGCGTCCTAACATTGCTTTAGTAACCGTAAGTCCCTCATTCGAATTGACCCTAAAACTCCAACGACGGTGCTACCTACTCATCAATAGTAGGATAGCATTGTCTAAAGGAAGATAGCATAGAACGATTCCTTTTTCGAGTAGGTAGATGGTTCTTAGATACTTGCTCTTTCAAAAAAACAACAACTTTTCACACTTACACTTTTTCGAACAAAGTTTTCAAAAACACTTCATATGCTCTTGAGGACAGAAGCAAGAGTTAAATCGAAGTTTCAAACAAAAACTTTTTCAAACCCACAAACACAAAGAAAACAATTTTGAAAACAATATGAGCAAGTACCTAAGAGCCCGTGGATAACCACAGATAGAGAGGGTGCTAACACTTCCCTTTCTATAATCTACCCCCTGAACCCGAGAAATATCTCGAAAAAGGAATTTTTCTGTGCTTTTTTCCTTTCCTTGTTGGATAAAATAAAAGTCGGTGGAGACTCTTGCTTACCGCGACATTTTGCAAACACAAACGCAAAACGCAAACCAACATTCCAAAAAATAGTCATTTCTTCCCACCGTATCATAGTTTGAAACTCCGAGAAGACAATTCATAAGGTTAGGCATGTCATTATCTCAAGCCTTATAACACTTGCTCAAGGATAATTTGGTGACATTGCGCGATCCTCCTGCCAATCCAGATACCTCTTCACCAAAGTATAATCCAAACGCCAAATGTGCTTACCACTCAAGTAGCCCTGGGCAGAGACTGACCAATGCTGGGCCTTGAAGAATAAAATTCAGGACTTGATCGATAACAAGACTATTGAATTTGATCCTTCTCCAACTCCAAATGTAATCACCACGCATATGCCGAAGGATGGTAAGGATGTTAATGAAGTAAACGATGTAGGTGATTTTGATGAAGAAGTTGCATTTGAAGATTGGGTGTATCCTACTACAACGGAGCTGAAGAATTGGCATGCAAAGGACTTTGTTCCCATCTCCTTCATTGAGGAGTAATCTACTTGTTTATTGCTTTTTATTGAATTCAAGAACATTTTGTCTATAATATTTAACAATGACTTTTAAGCCATGTGCCTGGCCCGAGGCATTTTGGTCCATTTGTCAAGGGTTTTATTATGTTCATCTAATCATATGATCATTCAATACAAATCATTGGACTCTTTTGCATTCAAATCTTTGTGCTCATTGTCTTTCTTTCCTTTCAAATACATTTTTCAAAATAGCCATGTATCTTACATGTACACACACACTCTTGCAGGTCCTCATTCACTCTAGATCTTATTGCCAATGACTATACTATTACTGACTATGACTTCGAATGTCCAATTAACCAAGTCGAAGACGAAGGTGAGGAATATTGTGATATACCGGGAGAACTAGCCAGACTTCTATTACAAGAGGAAAAAGCTATTCAGCCACACGAAGAGTCAGTTGAAGTCATCAATCTGGGTACCGAGACAGACAAGATAGAAGTCAAGATCGACGTTAACTTAGAAAGCAGTGTCAAGAGCAGGTTAGTTCAGATGTTGCATAATTATGTGGAAATATTTTCTTAGTCTTATGAAGATATGCCAGTGTTGGATACCGATATCATAGTTCATCGTCTGCCGACAAAAGAAGATTGTCCTCCTGTCAAACAAAAGGTTCGTCGCATGAGGCATGACATGTCTGAGAAGATAAAAGATGAGGTGATGAAACAATTTGACACAGGGTTCCTAGCTGTGACATCTTATCCCCAATGGGTTGCAAATGTGGTTTCAGTGCCAAAGAAAGACAGAAAAGTTCGCATGTGCGTAGACTATAGGGATCTGAATAGGACATGCCCCAAGAATGACTTCCATCTACCTCACATTAATGTCTTCATCGATAACACTGATCAGCATAAAGTTTTCTCTTTTATGGACGATTTCTCTGGATATAATCAGATAAGGATGGCTCCCGAAGACATGGAGAAGATAACTTTCATCGCGTAATAGGGCACCTTTTGCTACAAGGTCATGCAGTTCGGATTGAAGAATGCAGGGGCAACATATCAAAGGGCTATGGT
Organism: Vicia faba; assembly: GCA_948472305.1. NCBI lineage: Eukaryota > Viridiplantae > Streptophyta > Magnoliopsida > Fabales > Fabaceae > Vicia > Vicia faba. Next base: position 987,560,774 of record OX451738.1, read on the forward strand.
AGCTTTGTTTCATGATATGATCCATCATGAAATAAAGGTATATGTGGATGATATGATTTCCAAATCATAAACTGAAGAGGAACATCTCGATCACCTATACAAACTATTCGAGAGGCTGAAAAAGTACAAGTTGAGGTTAAACCCTAACAAATGCACATTTGGAGTACGATCTAGAAAGCTTCTAGGTTTTGTTGTCAGCAATAAAGGCATTAAAGTTAATCCTGCCAAGGTAAAGGCCATCCAAGAAATTCCAGTCCCTCATTCTGAAAAATAAGTTAGAGGATTCTTGGGTCATCTCAATTACATCACCCGCTTCATATTGAACTTGACTGCTACTTATGAGCCAATCTTCAAACTCTTGAAGAAAGATCAGGTAGTCAGACGGAATGATGAATGCCAAGCTGCCTTTGACAAAATAAAAGAATATATGCAAGAGCCTCCTATACTCATGCCTCCAGTTGAAGGAAGAGAACTCTATGGGGTGTGTCTTGGGCCAACATGACGAGTCTGGCCGAAAAGAGCATGCTATTTATTACCTGAGCAAAAAATTTACCGACTGTGAAACCATATATTCACTTCTCGAGAAAACTTGATGCGCTCTGGCATGAGCTGATCCTTGGCTAAGATAGTATATGTTAACTCATACCACTATGTTGATTTCTAAGATGGACCCAATCAAGTACATCTTCGAGAAACCTGCTCTTTCCGGACGGATAGCCAGACGACAAATGATCTTGATTGAGTACGACATTCAATACACGATGCAAAAGGCCACCAAAGGAAGTATACTAGCAGATCATTTGGCCCATCAAGATATTGATGATTATCAGTCTATGAACTTCGACTTCCCGGATGAGAACATCATGCTTGTAACTGATTGCACAAAACCTGGACCATATGACGGACCTGAACAAGGATCTCAATGGGCTATAGTCTTTGATGGGGCTTCCAACGCCTTGGGTAATGGAATTGGTGTTGTGATCATCTCCCCTGAAGGTTGCCACACTCCTTTCACTTCCAGATTATGCTTCGATTGCACGAACAACATGGATGAGTATGAAGCGTGCATATTGGGTCTGAAAGCTGCCATTGACTTGAGGATCAAGCATTTGAATGTGTTTGGGGATTCTGCTCTAGTGATTAGCCAATTAAAATGAGATTGGGACACTAAGCACCCTAATCTCATCCCTTACAAGGAACTTGTGTTATCCCTAATTCCCTACTTCGAAGAGATCACCTTTGAACACTTCCCTAGGGAGGAAAATTAGTTGGCTGACGCCTTGGCAACCATGTCTTCAATGTTCAAGGTCAGATGGGACAATGAAGCCCCTATGATTACAATTGAAAGATTCGACGAACTTGCCCATTGCTGTGAGCTCTATACTGATGCAGAAAAGCCATGGTACCATGAGGTGATGAGATACCTTGAAGCACAAGAGTATCATGAGGGAGCATCCATCAATGACAGAAAGTCCTTACGAATATTTTCAGCCAAATTCTTCCTAAGTAACAGAATATTATACAAGCGTAACCATGATTCTACTCTACTCCGATGTGTGGACAAGAAGGAGGCAAAGGAAATTATGGAAGATATGCACGATGGTATCTTTGGCACTCACTCAAGCGGACATACAATGGCCAAGAAGATCCTGAGAGCTGGTTACTATTGGTCAATAATGGAGACTGATTGCCATCAACACTCTAGGACTTGTCACAATTGCCAAATCTATGTTGCAAGAGAACTCTATGGGGTGTGACTTGGGCCAACATGACGAGTCTAGCCGAAAAGAGCATGCTATTTATTACCTGAGCAAAATTTTTACCGACTGTGAAACCAGATTTTCGCTGCTCGAGAAAACTTGATACACTCTGGCATGAGCTGCTCGCAGACTAAGACAGTATATGTTGACTCATACCACTATGTTGATTTCTAAGATGGACCCAATCAAGTACATCTTCGAGAAACTTGCTCTTTCCTGACGGATAGCCAGACGACAAATGATCTTGATTGATTATGACATTCAATACACAACGCAAAAGGCCATCAAAGGAAGTGTACTAGCAGATCATTTTGCCCATCAAGATGTTGATGATTATCAGTCTATGAACTTCGACTTCCCAGATGAGAACATCATGCTTGTAACTGATTGCACGAAACCTGGACCGTATGACGGACCTGAACAAGGATCCCAATGGACTATGGTCTTCGATGGGCTTCTAACGCCTTGGGTAATGGAATTGGTGTTGTGATCATCTCCCATGAAGGTTGCCACACTCCTTTCACTGCCAGATTATGCTTCGATTGAACGAACAACATGGCTGAGCATGAAGTGTGCATATTGGGTCCGAAAGCTGCCATTGACTTGAGGATCAGGCATTTGAATGTGTTTGGGGATTCCGCTCTAGTGATTAGCCAAGTAAAAGGAGATTGGGACACTAAGCACCCTAATCTCATCCCTTACAAGGAACTTTTGCTATCCATGATTCCCTACTTCGAAGAGATCACCTTTGAACACTTCCCTAGGGAGGAAAATCAGTTGTCTGACGCCTTGGCAACCATGTCTTCAATGTTCAAGGTCAGATGGGATAATGAAGCCCTTATGGTTACAATTGAAAGATTTGATGAACCTTCCCATTACTGTGAGCTCGACACTGACGCAGAAAAGCCATGGTACCATGAGGTGATGAGATACCTTGAAGTACAAGAGTATCCTGAGGGAGCATCCATCAATGACAGAAAGTCCTTACAAATATTTTCATCCAAATTCTTCCTAAGTAAGGGAATATTGTACAAGCATAACCATGATTCTACTCTACTACGATGTGTGGATAAGAGGGAGGCAAAGGAAATTATGGAAGACATGCACGATGGTCTCTTTAGCACTCACTCAAGCGGACATAAAATGGCCAAGAAGATCCTGAGAGCTATATACTATTGGTCAACAATGGAGACTGATTGCCATCAACACTCTAGGACTTGTCACAATTGCCAAATCTATGTTGACAAGGTCCATGTGCCTCTTGTCCCTCTGAACGTCATGACCGTTGTGATACGGTAGGAGAACCTATTTGAAGGTTTTGTGTTTTTATCACAAATGTTACGGTTTAGCAAGAGTCGCTATCGACTTTTCTTTTATCCAAAAGGAAAGGTGAAAAAAGCACAGGAAAGACCTTTGAGATTATTTCTTGGGTTAGGTGGGTAGATTATGAAAAGGGAAGGTATTAGCACCCTTTTCATCCATGTTTTTCCATGGGCTCTTAGTTACTTGCTAGATCACTTTCTTTTGTTTGAAATTATGCTTTCTGTGGATTTTGAAAGTATTTTGTAAAGAGGCTATTATTTAGGCAAACTTTGTAATGATTCTCGTTCGTAAAAATGTATACAAAGTGTTTGAACTTTTGAAAATGTTTTCAAGTTTGTAAGATGTTTTGAAAGTGTAGGTATTTGTTTTGAAAACAGCAAGGATGTTTGTTTGAAATTGAGCAAGTAATTAGGAGCATTCTACCTACTCAAAATTCTTTCATGTTCATTTCCTCTTTCCTTTGACATTGTTATCTTACCATTGATTTGGTAAGTAACCCTATATTTGGATGTAAACGGGACGAGCATGGGTCATCGTATAACCATGACTAGCAATATTTCAAGGTATCTTAGCATTCTCTTTTAGGGATTAAGATCATTTGAAAGGCAACATGGATAGCGTCATCGAGGGACTATGATCTTATACTTTTTGCTTATTTTTGCTAAGATACCTCACATGCGTAATATGGTCATTTTATAAAGGAAACCAAGTGGATTTACCCTAGGGGTGCTTGTGTGTAAGTGTATTGTTTTCATGCTTGATTTTGTCTTGAATTAGGGTTTTCAAAGTATTGGTTTTAGTCTTTCCATACAAACCCTAATTACTAGCATTTGTATAAAGCAATAAATTGTGGAATTTAAAGTTACTACGCTATTACAATACTTGTGGGAGGGGTGTACAAATTATGAATGAGGATTGCAAGAAAATAAACCTATTTAATCTATACAACCAAATTGAATTTGTACAAGAATTGAAATAAATAATGTACAAAATGAATAAATGTTCAAGAATGTAAATGGGAAGAAAATGAATAATTTTGTTTTGATTTTTTAGAGAAAAGGGATTTTGATTTAACCTAATTAATTAAAAGAAAATAATTAATTAAACCTAATTTTATTAAGAAAAGATTTTAAATAAAAACCTAAATCTATTAATTGATTAAAAGAAAATAAGTTTGTAAGAAAAGTATTTTTGGTTTTTTTGTCTTGGAAATAAACTATAGTGTTATAAAATAATATTTGGTCTTTTTTATATTTAAATAATATATTTAAATTGGCGTAAAAGAAAATAAATAAAACTTATTATTTTAATTAAATTTACAAGATGTTTAGTGAAATGAATAAAGTGTTTATTAAATAAAAATAATTTTTATGAGGAAAAATACATAAACTATGTCAAAATGAAAATCTAATATTTTTGTATTTTTTATCATTTTTTAATATTAGAAAAATAATTAAGAAAACAAATAAAAAGAAAATAGGAAAATAAAATAAAATTGGGCCAGAGGCGTGTAAATGAAATAGGGGGGTTAGCTAGCAAAAACAAAAACAAACAAAGCCCATGGAGGCCCAGCGCCCTGCAAAAAAAGAAGTCAGCATTGCAAAAATATGAAAATTCCAAAAGGGTACTACTAGGGCTCGAACCCAGGTCCCAAAGGTTACAGGCGCGCGCTTCTACCACTGGAGTGGCTATACATCCATTAACATAAGCAAAACAATAAATATATGATACAAAATACGCCCTAATTTACACTTCATCTTCAACCTCCAGCCAGACCAACTGTAACTTGTTCATTTCTCATCAAAAATGAAAACTGTAAACATGAAATTTGTAGCAAATTTCCTCACGGTTTCAAAAATATAAAGCATTAAAACTATAGATCAAATATAAGCTTGAATTTTATTGGCCCTAATCTGAATCCTAAAAATCTCAAAAACTTCAATCTTAAAATTCTCTAAGCTCAAGCAAAATTAATGGAAACTATGGACATGGTTAGCTTTAGGGAAATGATATCTACATGTTTCATTCACAAATAAATCATTGATGATGCCTGTATGAAAATTTCCAAAGTTAGAAAACTTACCTTGCAAGAGGGTATCGGGTTTTAAGTTTGAGCAGCTTTCAAGGAGTTCCAATGGTTAGGTTAGCTTCCTCAAGTTCCCAGGAAGCTAATGGGATGCTTAGCTTGAGCTGAAAGTACCTGAGGAGTTCTGAAGAAGTCCAAGTGCAAAGCTCTGTTTTTGAAAATGGAGGATGGTGTTAATGGTGTTACAGTTCTGTAACAGGGTGTGGGATCAGTTCTAAATGATGTTTAGAAGCTTTAGGAACCAAAAGGCTTGAACACGCACGAGGGAGTTATGAGTTTCATGTTTTTGGCCAGTTTATGTGAAAAGGGAAGTATGATATGTGATTCTAAGTTCTAGGTGTTTTAAGGGCTTGAGCATTCGTGTCTTTGGTGAAAATAGTTTGTGTATCTAACAGCAAAAGGATTAGAGTGCATTGGCAAGTCAGAAGTACAAGTTTTAAGCTTTTGGCTAGGTTACTTGATTTTGAAGAAAAGAGGGAAACCAAGTTTCAATGTGTAGTACAAGCATGGGCTGGGTGATTGTAAGTGTCTAACAAGTTTCTTATGTATTGTAAGACATGTATGCTCAGAAGAGAACAAGTGCAAGGCTTAAGAACAAGTTTTGTGCAAAAAGTCACTTTATCAAAATGATAATTTGCACTTTCTTCTCAAAATGGATATAAAGCATGTCCATGCATTGAATGCTTGAAATGAGACCTCTAACAGTTGTGCAAGCTATTAATTATGGAGTGCCTAACAAGTTTGAGTCCTGCAAAGTAGATTTTATGCAGCATAGTTTTAATATTGAATTTGGTTCATCACAAAATGACTTGTAAATAAAGTGATAAAACCCTAACTTCATCTCTTCGACTCTCCCTACTCAAACATGATCTTAAGGATTTCTTTGACATTTTAGAAAGCTTACAATGTTCTCTAAAATCCATCTTTAAATTTCTTTTGAATATTCCCTATGGAACTATATGAAAAAAGTGCCATGAAGTTGGGTCAAAATCCTGACCAAATTAGGACAAAATTTCACTAAGTGTTTTATTTCATGACCACATGTTCTTAAAATTATAACTTGAGATCCAAGCACTTTTAGGAGAAGTTGTGTGAAGAAAATTTGTATATTTCATGTATATCTACAACTTTCATGTTGGAAGTTTTTCTTGAATCATCTTGCATCATGGTGAAATGTTTGCTAAAAGTTATGAAAAATAAGAAATTTCCAACACTTAGAAAAATTTCGAAGTTTAGAAATTTTGAATTTTCAAAATGAAATCTTGAATTTTGGATTTCTTGATGAAATTTTTTCATATGTTGACATGATTTGATGAATTGTGATCTTTGGCATTTGAATTTGACCAAAAAGTCAAAGTTTGACTTTTTAGTATATAGTTGACTTTTGATCAATTGATTGAAAATTCATCTGTCAATCCATTGGACTTGAGCAATGTTTTGAGCCATGTTATTATGTCAAAATGATGCAATTGGACTCTTGAGATCATGCCTTAAACCAATTGATCATTTGCTAGGTCAAAAATCAGAAATTGCCCTTTCCCAATCAAAACCCTAATTTTGACCATTTTGCCCTTTTGGAGATTTGATCAAATTTCTTGAGGAGTTATAGTCCAAACTTGATCAAATTATACATATGAGTTTAAAATGTTGATGTGGATAAAAAATTATGAAGTTTGACTGTAAATTGGTCATAGTTGACTTTTTCCCCAATACAACTGATTTTTAGGTCAACTGCTCAATTGACTGAGTAAAAATGTGATTTAAAGCCTGAAACTTGCATGAGTAATATTTAGGGTCCATAATGGTCCATGAAAGTCATATGGGGCATTGGAAGTTCAAAAATCCTTGTGTAAACTCAAACCCTAATTTTGGTCATCGGTGCTTAAGGATGTGTCTTGAGTTGATCAAACCCTAGTGCAGTCTTGAGCTAAGGAGATCTTGTAAGAAAATTCTTGATAAGTGAGAGGGAAAATTTTGGGGTGCAACAGCTGCCCCTATTCAATCTTCTTAAGCCCGAAGAGTTAGATTGGCGAGTTTTTCCATTCGTGACTCAAAGGTGGAAGATGATTGGACACTAGAGTGCCCAGAAATTAGCACTCGATGATGTGACGGTAGAGGGAATGGGCTTAAAGATTCCATTTGGAGAGATGATAGAAAGTTGTTGGAGATGGGCTTGTAGATACCATCTAGAAATGATTGCTGAATCGTAAGCTGAAACTGAATAAGTATCAGAATAGCGTTCGTGTCCGGAGCATATTTGAATTGTATCTGAGAGTTGAAACTGAATGAGTATTAGAATGGTGTTTGTGACTGGAGCATATCTGAGTTATATCTGAGAGTTGAATGAGTTTCAGAATAGCATCCGTGTCTGGAGCGTATCTGAACTGTATCTGAAAGCCACTCTGAATGAGTATCAGAATGGCATCCGTGTGTGGAGCGTATCTGAACTGTATCTGAGAACTGAATTTGAATGAGTATCAGAATGGCATCCGTGTCTGGAGCATTTCTGAACTGTATCTGAAAACTTTGAACATTGTTAATGGTAGTTGTTGATTAATCTTATCCTGAAAAGGGTAAAATGTTAGCTAATATGCAATGCCATGTTGTATGAAATGCATGGTATAAAGCATTCATGTTATCAATGTTTATGATATATGGATGTGATGTATGTGTATGTGAGCTAATCTGCTGCACTGTTGTTGGATTGGGGAAAATAAATCCCTGACTGCTACTGAGGATATGGAGTGTAAGTCTTCATGTTGTGAAGTCGAAGTGTCGATGAATTTCCACTTAGAGAAATAAACTCTGTTGTAAGGAAAATGTTGTGTACTGCTTGTAAAATCCTGTTGGGAAATTCTGAGAAATTGAACAACTTCTACTGGGGATTGATGATTGGAAGCTTTGTTCTACTGGGGATAAAACTGCATACTGCAGGGGATTATATGGAAATGACTTAGAGATATTTCCCTACCCCTTAAAGCCATAAGTGATTGTCTTTCTATTTTGTTTATTTGTAAACAATAATTATGTTCAAAAATAAATCATTGGACGTTTTTGTAAACAAAACACAAGAGTAAAGAAAAACAGGTAGTTTTGAACTTCCAAAGGAATATCTTTGTATTGACTTTGAGTAAGTATTTTTGTACAATGAGACAAACATTATAGTAAGAGAATGTTGTCGTAAAAAATGAAAATTTTGATACAAAGAAAAGATAGCTATGTGAAATAATCCCATGGGGTTCCCATTCTGCTATAGCCTTCGTGTCTCTGAGCATCTTGTTTGTTTGTTGCCTTGTCCAAAGCTGATTGGATTGATCAGAACCTGAGTTTGTCAGGTTATCCATAAGGTGATCCAATAAGACATAGTCATACGCTTTAATTCCCTAAATTTTGCCTGGACCGCCCTTTCGGGTTTTCAATCCACCGGGATACACTTTTTTGCCCAAGCCGCCCTCTCGGGTTTTCATCTTGTCGGGTGTACATATATTTTTTTTTATCCCTAATTTTTTCTCGAACCTTTTTGGTTCACCGGGATGCCCTTGTTTTGCCTAGGTGTGTCAACATAGAAGGTCTCTTATACGTAGTATCTTTTGACTATGTCTGTGTTCGCAGGGTGCGGCAGGTCGTCGCCATCCGTGGTGGTCAAGATCATTGCTCCACCAGAGAATATGTTTTCGATCACAAATGGTCCTACGTATGTAGGAGTCCATTTTCCCCTGGGATCACCTTGCGGCAGTATGATACGTTTGATCACTAGACCCCCGACTTGATACACTTGGCGTCTGACTTTTTTGTTGAAAGCCTTGATCATCTGTTTTTGATATATTTGACCATGACAGACATCAGTAAGCCTTTTCTCATCAATCAAGTTTAGTTGATCAAGTCGATTCTGGATCCAATCTTCTTCATTCAGCCCTACATCCTTCATAATTCTTAGAGAGGGGATCTGGACCTTAATAGGCAAGACAACCTCCATGCGGTATACCAGAGAGTATGGTGTTTCCCCGGTTCATGTGTGCGTTGTGGTACGATACTCATGGAGAGATAAAAGTAGCATATCATGCCAGTCTTTGTACGTGACTGTCATTTTCTGTATGATCTTTTTAATGTTCTTATTTGTGTCTTCGACAACACCATTCATCTTTGGCTGGTAAGGGGAAGAATTATGATGGTGGATCTTGAATTGTTCGCACACTGTGGTGATCATATTATTGTTCAGGTTCATACCATTTTCTGTAATGATCCTCTCCGGGATACCATAATGACAGATGAGATTCTGTTTGATAAACTGGGCAACAACTTTCTTGGTGATAGAAGTGAAGGAGGCTGCCTCAACCCACTTTGTAAAATAGTCAATGGCCACTAAGATGAAGCGGTGTCCATTAGAGGTTGTTGGCTTGATTTCCCCAATCATATTGATTCCCCACATAACAAAGGGCCAAGGAGCTGTCAAGACATTCAGAGGAACCAGAGGTACGTGCACCTTGGTAGGTTCGAGAGTGTTGATAGCAATCTGCTTACATGGTAGAGTAGTAATAGCCTTCCCGTAGGATTTTCTTTGTCATCGTATGCCCACTGGAATGGGTGCCAAAAGTGCCCTCATGTAACTCAGCCATGATCTTTTCCACTTTAACCTTGTCTACACACTGAAGTAACACAGAGTCATGGTTGCGTTTGTAGAGAATGCCATTACTAAGGAAGAACTTAGCGGAGAATCTCCTTAAGAACTTCTTATCACTGACTGAAGCTCCTTCCGGATATTCTTGAGCCTCGAGATACCTCTTGACTTTGTGAAACCAAGGATGGTCCACTACTTCTTCAGTATTAATCTCGTGACAGTGAGCTGGTTCCTCCATTCGTTCAATGGTGATCTGGGGGGCCTCGTTATCCCATTTAAGTTTAAACATGGATGACATTGTGGCTAGTGCGTCTGCTAGCTGATTTTATTCTCGCGGGAAATGCTCAAAGGTAATCTTCTCAAAATATAGGAGCAATGTAAACACATGTTCTTTGTAGGGGATAAGGTTAGGGTGTTTGGTGTCCCATTCCCCTTTGATCTGACTGATGACCAAAGCTGAATCTCCGAATACATTCAAGGATTTGATCCCCAAGTGTATGGCATCTTTGAGACCAAAGATGCACGCTTCGTATTCTGCCATGTTATTTTTACAATTGAAGCAGAGTCTTGCCTCATACCGGTGGACACTCTTCTTTTGTTGGTAGACGATGTACCACGATATCTACATCAAGTCCTGGCATGTCTTCATACGACCAGGCAAAGATCTCAACATACTCGTGTAGCAACTGAATCAGACGCTCTTTGACACTGGGTTCTAGGTTGGCACCCACCTTGACTTCTCTTTGGTCTTCTTCGTTACCTAGGTTAATTGTATCCACCGGTTCCTCGTGGGGCTGAATGGTTCTCTCTTCTTATTATAGTAACCTGGCGAGTTCCCCTGGTACTTCACAATCTTCCTCGCCTTTGTCTTTGACTTGGTAGATTAGATTTTCAGAGTCACAAAAGACCATAGCAGAACCGTTACCCATGGGATCCCGAATGGATATAGACCTGCATTACGAGTGTGAGTGTGTGTAAGAGTATAGCTATCTTTGAAAGAAATGAATATGTAAAAAATAAAAACAATGAGCACAAAGTTTGTATGCAAAAAAGTCCATGATTCATTGATGTCATGTGGAAATGAGATAATAACCCTTACAAGTGGACCATTGTGCCTCGGGTAAGACACAAGGTTTTAAGAGTCTGAATTGTTTTAATATTACAGATCAAACAAAATGTAAAGACAAATTACTGTGGGATAAAAGTGATCGGGACAAAATCTCTAGCCTCCCAGTTGTTGAGCCCTCCACTAACAGTTGGGAAAATCCAATCCTCTAGGTTATAGATGTCTTCATCATCCTCCACGGTGTTGACTTGGTGGTTGTTGATCTTCAAGGGTGGTCCTCCGGCACGAGCGCGGAGTACAGCCTTCTGGACACCTGAAGTGAAACCCATACCAAATTTGTCAGATTTGTATGGGATATATGGGAGTTGTCCCTAAATAGTGCACCCACCTTTCTCTATCACTGCCTTGGCATCTTTCAAAGATGACATCTTGAGTGGAGGCCTTGTGATCTTGGGAACTTGAGACACAACCTTGGTTACCGCCACAGTCAGCGGGACTTCTTCAAAATGCTGGAAAGGAGTTTCAATAAATTCACCATCTAACTCCACATATCTGAACGAACTTAGATGGCTGACCATATACTCTTCTTCTGCATGAACGGTGATGATCTTCCCTTAAATTGGATATTTCAGCATTTGATGCAACCTAGAGGTAACAACACCAACATTGTGGATCCATGGTCGGCCTAATAAGCAGGAATATGAAGGGCGAATATCCATTACATAAAAAGTTGAATCAAATGTTTGGGTTCCAACCTTTATGGGGATATCCACTTCCCCATGCACCATCCTTTTTGAGCCGTCAAAGGCTCCCACTATTATGTTGCTCGGTTTCAATGTCAATCCCTCACAGTCAAGCCTATCAAGAGCCTTTTTAGGAAAAACATTCAGAGACGAACCAGTGTCAACCAAGACATGAGCCAAAGTCGTGCCCCTGCACTCAACTGAGACATGCAAAGCCTCATTATGCTTCCTCCCTCTTGGCGTTAAATCAGCATCCAAAAAACCTAAACCATTATATGTAGTCAAGCTGGCTACGTAGTCTTGGAACTGATCGACATATGTTTCTTGGGGTACATGGGCAGTTTTCAGGAATTTTACCAAGGCCTTTGCATGAGCCTCGGAACATAGTAATAAAGCCAGCATGGAAATTTTTGATGGATGTTGCCCCAGTTGCTCGACTACATTGTAGTCTCTTCTTTTTATGATCTTTAGAATTTCCTCCATCTCTTTCCGGGAGGTCTCAGGGATAGCCAATGATTGTGCATTCGTCTGGACAGGCTCAATCAGAATACCTTTACCTCGAGTCTCTGTTGACTCGGCAGAAGGAATGTCAGTAGGGGTGATAACAGGGATTGTAACAGTTTTGTCAACAGGAGTATTAGCGGAGATGATTGCAGGACTGGGAATAGTCTTTGGAGGAGCAACAACAACAAGAGTGATTACGGGTCCAGAAACTGCTTTTGGGGGAGTAGTTTCTGGAAAGAATATCCTTCCGCTTCAGGTTATCTTACTAGTCTTGCGATATTACTGATATTGGAATCAACTTTCTCAAAACTTGAATCTTCGGCAGCTGGCCAATCTTGCTTGATACTGTGGTAGTAGACATCCCCTCCATAATTCCATGGTACGGTTTTGTCTGACGAATACAGGATTGGTCCAGGCATTGTAATTATCAACGAAGCTACTTTTGAAACTGATGTAATTCTAACGGGTCTTTTGGTGGAGACCCTGGAAGAATTGTCAGAAATGGTCACGATGGAAACATCATTATAAGAAATAGTTGGAATAGAAGTTTTCTCGAACAAAATTTCCTTGGTATCTATTAGGAGTTGAACGCCTGCTTTTAACAACAGACAGATGGTTGGTGAGGACAAACAAAAATGACAGCTTTCATCACATCCTGGGAATACACCGACATTCAACAAGTTCTTTTTGATATTTAGGAGTGGGATCATAAATTCATCAACTGAAGTAACAAACATATCTTCCTCAATGGCGTTGGCATTATGGTCGTGTTTGGGCATAGGGGCAGTAATGACATTGAGAATTTCTAGCGCATCAAATTCAATCTTTCTGGCTTCAAGAATGTCTTGTACTTTGTTCTTCAGAGCCCAACAGTTGTTAGTGTCATGGTTGGGACTCTCAGAGTGGTATGCACATCGGGAATTAGGATGATAGTGAGGAGAGGTTATGTTAGGATTCTTTGGAGCTTCTTTCAAAGTCACTAGATTGGATCTAAACAAATGTGGAAATACTTGATAGAGTGTCATATTAATTCGGGTGAATTGTCTGAATGGCCTTTCCATTCTTGGCTGGTTGCTTCTTTGCTGAGCAGGCACTGGTTTAGGAATCATAACAGCCCCCACCATTGGACGGAGTTCGGCCCTATCTTGATTTCTCTAAGGATATACAACAATAACTTCTTTCTTTCCAGTGAATGGTTTCCTTACAGCAGCAGAGGATGCATCTTTTTGAATTTTCCCATTCTTTATCCCGGCTTCTACCCTTTCTCTGGTCAATATCAATTCGGTAAAGCATGCCGAAGAACTCCTAATTAAGTGATTGAAGAAAGGACGGGACAAGGTGCCCAAGAACATATCTACTAATTCTCTTTCAGATAGGGGAGGATGGACTCTTCCAACTAAGTCCCTCCATTTTTGTGCATAGTCCTTGAAGCCTTCACTTGAAACCATGGCCATACTCTGGAGTTGAGTACATGTAGGCGCAAGATCAGCGGTTTATTTGTATTGTTTGTAAAAGGCAGTGGCCAGATCTTCCCAGTTATGAACATTGACTCTTTCTAACTGATAAAACCAATCAAGTTGAGTTCTAGACAGACTGTCTTGGAAGAAATGTACCCATAAGTCCTTGCCAGCGGTATGAGGCTGAATTTTCCTTACATAGGACCGGAGATGCATTTTGGGACATGAAACTCCATCATATTTGGCGAACACAGGTGCTTTGAATTTTGGAGGAATGACGATCCCCGATACTAACCCCAACTCCTCAAAGTCCAATCCAGGCACTTTTTGGATTTCCATTGCGCTTAACCGTTCTTGTAGATGCTTATACTTGTCGTCGGCTGAAGGATATTGTTCTTAAGAATAGTCTTCTTCTTCCTCTTCCTCTTCTGACTCTGACTGGACAACTGTTTCTTTGCCCTTCCTATCTTGATTGTCTTTCTCACTGGATGTCATTGCAAAGTCTAGGGTCCTTCTTGTTTGTCCTTGGAATCTTCTTCCCATGTTCAGAACTCCGGTTATTTTCTTTGTCTTCTTTTTCTTTTCCTCAACCAGCAAGGTCTTCAACTCTTCTTGTCCTTTGGCTAGAGTTAAGAACATCTGTTGAAACTGAGCATTTTGAGCTTGGACGTCCTTCACCGTTTGCTCGAGATCCATCTTATTGAAATAAATAGTAGAAAGATGAGGAGACTTGTTGCAAGAAACCTGCTTATGTTATGATGAATGGTAAATGCATATGCAATGATTTCAAGGATTTTAAAGATTCAAATTTGTTTTAGACAAAAAAGGAAACACATGTTATATTAATAAATTAAAGCTTGAGTACATCAATGCCTCTTTGGGCAAAACAAATACAAAAACTCTAAGATAAAAAGGTAGTACGCATCCTCTTTGGTGCGATGTAGGCATTCAAAGTCTACTCCTCATGAAGTTGCTTAGTGAGTTCCAAAACCTTCTTCTCGCTTGCGTAAAAATTGGGCTTCAAAAGTATCTCTCTCCCCCTTGAGTTATATCCAATCTCTTTGTAAGTCTTCAAGAGCGGTGGGCATGTCAGGATGTAGGATAGTGTATGGAACATCTCCTTCCATGAGAGGCTCAATGATTACCGGGAGAATGGATGGGTAAGGCATCATAAGACTCTGAGCACGAGTTCGTACCCATTTGAGGTAAGGCTCAAGAGGGATGGAGTTCTTATGCCCCAATGTCTTGCTATCTACCTTGTTCAACATCCTCCAAGCTCGGATAAATCTCTGGCGAAGACCTTGATCGTCGTTCTCGTAGTCAAATACCAAACCTTGAATCAACATCTCATGAGGGCCATCCCTTCGGGCGTAACCAAACTTTCTTAAGGCTAAACAGGGGTTGTAGGTGATACCACCGCTAATTCCAAGTAAGGGGACATTAGGGAATTCTCCATAACGGTCGACAATAGTAACATTCTCTATGGATCGGGAACACTAATGAATGTTTGAGTGTTTGAGCGTCATCAACCTTTGTGACCACCTTGAACCTTGCTCGTTCTTCAATACAGATTGGGGAAGATGTGAAATAAACCATCTTGCCAAAAGAGGAGTGCAACACATAAGGACACCTCTTTTCCTCATAGTGCGAGTGTGAAAATAATGTAGGATGTCCCCTAGCAAAGTAGGTACCGGGTTGCGGAATATGAAGATTTTGACGGTGTTCACATCTATGAGTTGGTCAGGATTTGGAAATAAAACCATCTCATATATGAGGAGAGCCACAATTTCCTCAAAAGCTTGCAGATCTAAACAATTCCAACAGTTTTGGTATTTCTCAAACAAGAACTTTGCTAGGAAACCTTTGACACCACTCCTTGTTTCCCAATGAGTTGTGACATCAGATGAGTGCAAGTGTAGAGCTTGAGCAATCTCTTCTGGCTTTGGGTCTCTTTCCGTACCTTTGAAAGGTAGTTGATTGAGAATGGGAATCCTCAAGAGTCAGGAGAATTCTTCCAAAGTTGGCACAAGTTGATAATCGGTAAATGTGAAGCAATGGTGTAAAGGATCAGAGAACTGGAAGAGCACCTTCATCATGTCCTCATCAGTGTTGGAGGTGACCAAGTTTAGTAGGCGACCATGTCTTTTGGAAAATGGAGAATTTTCAGGAACCAGTGATGCTAGCTCTTTAAGTTGAGGAGGGATCCTTACAAGATTGACTTGAATGGTTTTCCTACGAATAGAATCCATGTCCTATAAAACAAGAACAAAGATAAATCCCAAAATCCTTGAAATGGTTAGTGAATGTGTATGATGTTATGATGTTCATGATGTTATGTACAAGTATGTATATATAAACAAAGCAAAACAAGTCCTTAGGTTTAGGATTGCATGGATTCATATAGGTAAGTACCCTCTTTAAGTTTAGTGGGCTCAAACTTGTCCTAGTAATAGTAATCGGGTTCTAAGGAGCTCAATATCACTGGTTTGTTTCTTTGGTCATTGTTTCAGCATAAGCCTCTTTAATGGCGACTGAAATATCCCAAAATACCAAACCTCAATAAGTGTAGTATCGAGTATCTACCAACTTCAGACTGCACCAAAGTCGGTCATCTCAGTACGTTCTAAAGGCCAAGTTGGTCAAGTAAAGGTTCTAAAAGTTCATTAGTGCTTCATGACATCACTCAGCGGCCCCGTATTATCCTTGATTAACTCAAGGGCTACCGATATCCACAAATATGTCGCATTAACATAGCTATAGCTTAGACCATGTCGGAATACCCTGCACAGTTTCAACAATGTATTGCTACTTACCTATAAGGTATCCTAAATCCGGGTTGAGGATTCAAACCCAATCAAAGAACCATAATGTAAAGCAAACAAATCAAACAATGAAAGCAATAAAATGTGATCTAACCCTAAGGTAACCCCACTTTTAGAATTTTCCCCAGCAGAGCCGCCAGTTCTGTGATACGGTGGGAGAACTGACTTGAAGGTTTTGTGTTTTATCGCAAATGTTGCGGTTTAGCAAGAGTCGCCACCGACTTTTCTTTTATACAAAAGGAAAGGTGAAAAAAGCACAGGAAAGACCTTTGAGATTATTTCTTGTGTTCGGGGGTAGATTATGAAAATGGAAGGTATTAACACCCTTTTCATCCATGGTTTTCCATGGGCTCTTAGTTACTTGATAGATCACTTGCTTTTGTTTGAAATTATGCTTTGTGTGGTTTTTGAATGTATTTTGTAAAGAGACCATTGTTTAGGAAATCTTTGTAATGATTCTCGTTCATAAGAATGTATGCAAAGTGTTTGATCTTTTGAAAATGTTTTCAAGTTTGTAAGATGTTTTGAAAGTGTAGGTATTTGTTTTGAAAACAACAATGATGTTTGTTTGAAATTGAGCAAGTAATTAGGAGCATTCTACCTACTCAAAAGTCTTTCATGTTCATTTCCTCTTTCCTTTGACATTGTTATATTACCATTGATTTGGTAAGTAACCCTATCTTTGGATGTAAATGGGACGGGCGTGAGTCATCGTATAACCATGATTAGCAATGTTGCAAGGTATCTTAGCATTCTCTTTTAGGGACTAAGATCATTTGAAAGACAACATGGATAGCGTCATCGAGGGACTATGATCTTATACTTTTTGCTTGTTTTTGCTAAGATACCTCACATGCGTAATATGGTCATTTTATAAAGGAAACCAAGTGGGTTTTCCCTAGGGGTGCTTGTGTGCAAGTGTATTGTTTTCATGCTTGATTTTGTCTTGAATTAGGGTTTTCAAAGTATTGGTTTTAGTCTTTCCATACAAACCTTAATTACTAGCATTTGTATAAAGCGATAAATTGCGGAATTTAAAGTTACTATGCTATTACAATACTTGTGGGAGGGGGGTGTACAAATTATGAATGGGGATTGCAAGAAAATAAACCTATTTAATCTATTACAACCAAATTGAATTTGTACAAGAATTGAAATAAATAATGTACAAAATGAGTAAATGTTCAAGAATGTAAATGTGAGGAAAATGAATATTTTTGTTTGGATTTTTTAGAGAAAAGGGATTTTGCTTTAACCTAATTAATTAAAATAAAATAATTAATTAAACCTAATTTTATTAAGAAAAGATTTTAAATAAAAACCTAAATCTATTAATTGATTAAAAGAAAATAAGTTTGTAAGAAAAGTATTTTTGGTTTTTTTGTCTTGGAAATAAACTATAGTGTTATAAAATAATATTTGGTCTTTTTTATATTAAAATAATATATTTAAATTTGCGTGAAAGAAAATAAATAAAACCTATTATTTTAATTAAATTTACAAGATGTTTAGTGAAATGAATAAAGTATTTATTAAATAAAAATAATTTTTATGAGGAAAAATACATAAACTACGTCAAAATGAAAATCTAATATTTTTGTATTTTTTATCATTTTTTAGTATTAGAAAAATAATTAAGAAAACAAATAAAAAGAAAATAGGAAAATAAAATAAAATTGGGCCAGAGGCGTGTAAATGAAATAGGGGGGTTAGCTAGCAAAAACAAAAACAAACAAAGCCCATGGAGGCCCAGCGCCCTGCAAAAAAAGAAGTCAGCATTGCAAAAATATGAAAATTCCAAAAGGGTACTACTAGGGCTCGAACCCAGGTCCCAAAGGTTACAGGCGCGCGCTTCTACCACTGAAGTGGCTATACATCCATTAACATAAGCAAAACAATAAATATATGATACAAAATACGCCCTAATTTACACTTCATCTTCAACCTCCAGCCAGACCAACTGTAACTTGTTCATTTCTCATTAAAAATGAAAACTATAAACATGAAATTTGTAGCAAATTTCCTCACGGTTTCTAAAATATAAAGCATTAAAACTATAGATCAAATATAAGCTTGAATTTTATTGGCCCTAATCTGAATCCTAAAAATCTCAAAAACTTCAATCTTAAAATTCTCTAAGCTCAAGCAAAATTAATGGAAACTATGGACATGGTTAGCTTTAGGGAAATGATATCTACATGTTTCATTCATAAATAAATCATTGATGATGCCTGTATGAAAAAGTTCCAAAGTTAGAAAACTTACCTTGCAAGAGGGTATCGGGTTTGAAGTTTGAGTAGCTTTCAAGGAGTTCCAATGGTTGGGTTAGCTTCCTCAAGTTCCCAGGAAGCTAATGGGATGCTTAGCTTGAGCTGAAAGTACCTAAGGAGTTCTGGAGAAGTCCAAGTGCAAAGCTCTGTTTTTGAAAATTGAGGATGGTGTTAATGTTGTTACAGTTTTGTAACAGGGTGTGGGATCAATTCTATATGATGTTTAGAAGCTTTAGGAACCAAAAGGCTTGAAAACGCACGAGGGAGTTATGAGTTTCAAGCTTTTGGTCAGTTTATGTGAAAAGGGAGGTATGATATGTGATTCTGAGTTCTAGGTGTTTTTAGGGCTTGAGCATTCGTTTCTTTGGTGCAAATATTTTGTGTATCTATAAGCAAAAGGATTGGAGTGCATTGGCAAATCAGAAGTATAAGTTTTAAGCTTTTGGCTAGGTTACTTGATTTTGAAGAAAAAAGGGAAACCAAATTTCAATGTGTAGTACAAGCATGGGCTGGGTGATTGTAAGTGTCTAACAAGTTTCTTATGTATTGTAAGACATGTATAATCAAAAGAGAACAAGTGCAAGGCTCAAGAATAAGTTTTGTGCAAAAAGTAACTTTATCAAAATGGCAATGTGCACTTTCTTCCCAAAATGGATATAAAGCATGTCCAAGCATTGAATGCTTGAAATGAGACCTCTAACAGCTGTGCAAGCCATTAATTATGGAGTGCCTAACAAGTTTGAGGCCTGCAAATTAGATTTTATGCATCATAGTTTGAATTTTGAATTTGGTTCATCACAAAATGACTTGTAAAACCCTAACTTCATCTCTTCGATTCTCCCTACTCAAAAATGATCTTAAGGAGTTCTTAGACATTTTGGAAAACTTGCAATATGCTTTACAACCCATATTTGAATTTATTTTGAATATTACCCTTGTAACTTTATGAAAAAGTGCCATGAAGTTGGATCAAAATCCTGACCAAATTAGGGCAAAATTTCACTAAGTTTTTTGTTTCATGACCACATGTTCTTAAAATTATATCTTGAGATCCAAGAACTTTTGGGAGAAGTTATGTGAATCAAAGTTGTAGATTTCATGTAGATCTACAACTTTCATGTTGGAAGTTTTTCTTGAATCATCTTTCTTCATGGTGAAAATTTTGCTCAAAGTTATGAAAAAATAAGAAATTTCCAACACTTAGAAATATTTCTAAGTTTAGAAATTTTGACCTTTCAAAATGAAATCTTGAATTTTGGATTTCTTGATGAACAAGTTTCATATTTTTACATTCTTTTATGAATTATGATCTTTGGCATTTGAATTTGACCAAAAAGTCAAAGTTTGACTTTTCAGTATACAATTGACTTTTGACTAGTTGACTGAAAATTCATCTGTCAATCCATTGGACTTGAGCAATGTTTTGAGCCATGTTATTATGTCAAAATGATGAAATTGGACTCTTGAGATCATGCGTTAAACCAATTGATCATTTTCTAGGTTAAAAATCAGAAATTGCTCTTTCCCAGTCAAAACCCTAATTTTGACCATTTTGCCCTTTTGGAGATTTGATCAAATTTCTTGAGTTATAGTCCAAACTTGATCAAATTATACATATGAGTTTAAAATGTTGACGTGGATAAAAAATTATGAATTTTGACTGTAAATTGGCCATAGTTGACTTTTTCCCCACTACAACTGATTTTTAGGTCAACTGCTCAATTGACTGAGCAAAAATGTGATTTAAAGCCTGAAATTTGACATGAGTAATCTTGAGGGTCCAT
Source organism: Vicia faba (assembly GCA_948472305.1). NCBI lineage: Eukaryota > Viridiplantae > Streptophyta > Magnoliopsida > Fabales > Fabaceae > Vicia > Vicia faba. The sequence goes on from OX451738.1 coordinate 987,581,207, forward strand.
AATGGTCCATGAAAGTCATATGGGGCATTGGAAGTTCAAAAATCCTTGTGTAAACTCAAACCCTAATTTTGGTCATCAATGCTTAAGGAGGTGTCATGAGCTGATCAAACCCTAGTGCAGTCTTGAGCTAAGGAGATCTTGTGAGCAAATTCTTAATAAGTGACAGGGAAAATTTTGGGGTACAACAACCGCTCTATGGCCATTTTCTATGTGGGGCATTGACATGATTGGATAAATTAATCCCACTGCTTCCAATGGACATTGATTCATTCTTGTCGCTATCGATTATTTCACCAAATGGGTCGAAGTCGCCTCGTTTGCCTCAGTCACCAAGAATAAGGTAGCCAGATTCATCAAACATAACCTCATCTTCTGTTATGGTGTCCCCGAAAGGATCATCACCGACAATGGTACTAACCTCAATAATTCTATGATTACCTAACTTTGCACTCAGTTCAAAATCAACCATCACAATTCTTCTCCATATAGAACTTAAATGAATGGCGCGGTCGAAGCAGCCAACAAAAACATTAAGAAGATTATGCAGAAGATGGTAGTAACCTATAAGGACTGGCATGAGATGTTACTGTTTGCTCTACATGGTTACCGTACTTCAGCTAGAACATAAATTGGGGAAACTCCCTTTTCCTTAGTCTATGGCATGGAAGTTTTTTTGCCAGTGGAAGTTGAGATTCCCTCACTAAGAATCATGAATGAAGCAGGCCTTGGTGAAGACAAGTGGATTCAGAAAATATTAGATCAACTGAACTTGATCAATGAAAAGCGACTGGCTGTTGTTTGTCATGGTCAGACGTACCTAAAATGTATGATCAAGGCTTTCAACAAATAGACCAAGCCTCGTGTATATCAAGCTGGAGACTTGGTGATAAAGCTCATCATTTTTCCATAAGGCGACCCCATTGGCAAATGGAATCCCACCTATGAAGGGCCATTTGTTGTCAAGAGAGTGTTCTCTGGTGGTGCCATGATGCTAACTACCATGGATGGTGAAGACTTCCCACATCCTATAAACGCGGACATAGTTAAAAAATACTACGCATAAGAGACCTGCTAGGTTGACACACCTAGGCAAAATAAGGGCATCCCGACAAACCAAAAGGTTTGGGGGAAAATTAGGGATATATGCAAAAGATTATACACCCGACAAGTTGAAAACCCGAAAGGGCGACTTGGGCAAAAATGGGTATCCTAGTGGACTGAAAACCCGAAAGGGTGGTCCAGGCAAAAGTTAAGGATTGAAAGCGCATGACTATGTCCCGTGAAATCACCACAGTCAACTTTACCACTGAGGTCCAAGTTCAAACGGTCCAAGATCAATCCAATCAACTTCTGTCAACGGCAATGAGCATTCAAAGACATTGGGGGCTAGTAGAGTTGGAATGCAATGAGATCATTTCCACATGGCTATTTGTTTTTATTTTCAATTTTTTTCCTTACGACGATTTCCTCTTACTAGGATCTCTGTCTCTTTGTACAAAAAATGCCTATTCATGGGCAAAATATCAATACAAATATACTTTGAAGTGCAAACTTTCTGTTTTTATTTTGAATGCAAATTTGTCCAATGACTAAAATTGAACTAACATATGCATATGAACATAATTAAAACTATTTGGCACATGTGTCCTGCTAAACAGTAACAAACATCTCTTTAATGTATACGGAATAACCCCACAGAGTTATTTCATTAACATTATCCCCACAAGACAGCTACAATAAACCAATCTTCAACAAAGTTACCCACAAAGTCTCTTTGCATAGGATGGTCTCCAGCCAGAGTCTCAATCTTTTGGAAGCTTTCTCCCCAACTAAGTTGATCTTATAAGAATAAGAACTCACCTCTTTAGCAGTTCATCAAGTATTCATCAACAAGGTTTATTTCCCCAACAAACAACAAGTAGCATAACTCCCCAACTGAGTTTGATTTCCCTCGACATAGACTATCTTCCACAGCTGAGTCTATCCTCCCCAGCCGATCCTGTCTTCCCCTGCTTTATTTATCCTCTCCAGTTTGAGTTTTTCTTTCAGACTATTGCAAATCATAGGGCCACAAACCCTAATCCCCAGTAAATTCGTCAACAAAGTCTTTACTATCTCAAAAGATACTATGGAGTCTGGACCCGACCAGATATTAGTACAATTTTCAAGTTACTATGAAGCCTGGACCCGACCAGATAATAGTTAACTTCTCAAGTCACTATAGAGCCTGGACCCGACCAGATGATAGCGAAAGCCTTTCAGATACTATGAAGCATGGCCCTTACCAGATAATAGTACTAATTTCAGAATACTATGAAACTTCGACCCGACCAGATAATAGTTTAACTCTCCAATGATATAGAATAACCTGGACTCAACCAAACTAGGTTTTAACTTCTTTTCCCCAGTAGAGTTTGCCTCTACCCCCAATAAGTTACTGTGAAGCCTGGATCCGACCAGATATTAGTTTTCAACTTCATCTTTTTAAGTAAGTCATTGTGAAGCCTGGATCTGACCAAATAGTAATTCCCCTCAGAAGTTCGTTGTAAAACTTGGAACCTGACCAGATAACAACTAAGTTCCCAAGAAAGTTACTGTAAAGCCTGGACCCGACCAGATATTAATTCAACTCTATCTCTTCAAACATGTTTATTGTGAAGTTTGGACCCGACCAAATAATAATTAACTTCATCCACCTCAAAATCTATAAAGCCTGGACTCGACTAGATATCACTACAACTTCATCCTTTCTAGCAAGTTACTGTGAAGCCTGGAATCCGACCAGATAACGGTTAACTTCCTTATGCCCAGCAAATTATTGTGAAGCCTGGATCCGACCAGATAACAATTAGCTACAATCCCCAACAAGACACTATGAAGCCTGTACCCGACCAGATAATAGTATAACTTTTCAAAAAGCACGAAGCCTGGATCCGACTAGATAGTAGTTACCACTTCAAGTTTATTGTGAAGCCTGGATCCGACCAAATAACAGTTCAATTTCAAGAAATTTTCTGCGAAGCCTGGGACCCGACCAGATAACAGTTAATTTATCGTTCCCTAGTAAGCTACCGTGAAGCCTGGATCTGACCAGATAGCAGTTGACTTCCTCATCCTCAGCAAGTTGTAAAGCCTGGATCCGACCAGATAACAACTGACATTCAAGAGATAATCCCCAACAGCAATCCAGGATTCAAAACTCCTCAGCAGCAGTCAGGGATTTATTTTCCCGGAAAAATATGCATCCCACATTCATACATCATAACATATACATACAAAATGCATTTAGCATAATACCACATCTTGTGAATATCATGCATACATCTGAATTTAACTAACCCTTTTTCTACAGGTAAAACATCAAGTTTTAGTATAAATCGACCAAAGATTTGTACTGATACTTCTTCCAGTATTTACCATCATTCCTCCAAATGGAATCTATAAGCCCATTCCCAATACATCTTCGAGTGCAAATTTCTGGGCACTCTAGTGTTCAATCATCTTCCACCTTGAAGTCACGAATGGCGGATCCGCCAATCTAACTCTTCAGGTTTAAGAAGATTGAACAGTGACAGCTATTGTACCCCAAAATTTTCCCTCTCATTTCTCAAGTAATCTCTCACAAGAACTCCTTTGATTCAAGATTGCACAAGGGTTGATCAGCTCAAGACACCTCCTCTAGCAATGATGACTGAAAATTAGGGTTTGAGTTTGCACAAGGACAAATGGACTTTTAATGCCCCATTTGAATTTCATGGATCATTTTGGACCCTCAAGATTTCTCATGTCAAGTTTCAAGTCTTGGATCACATTTTTGCTCAGTCAATTGATCAATTGACCTAAAATCAATTGTATTGGGGGAAAAGTCAACTGTGGTCAATTTATAGTCAAACTTCATAATTTTTGGTCCATATAAACATTATGAACTCATATATGTCATTTTATCAAGTTTTGATCACAATTCCTCAAGAAATTTGATCAGATCATCAAAAGGGCAAAATGGTCGAAATTAGGGTTTTGGCTGAAAAGGGCAATTTCTGATTATTGACCAAGAAAATGATTGATTGATTTAAGTTATGATATCAAGGTCTCAAATACTTCATTTTGACCTATTGTAATGGCTCAAAATATCTCTCAAGATCAATTGGTTGATAGATGAATTTCAGTCAACTAATGAAAAGTCAATTGTATACTGAAAAGTCAAACTTTGACTTTTTGGTCAAAATCAAGTATCAAAGATCACAATTCATCAAGACATGTCAAAATATGAAACTTGTTAATCAAGAAATCAAAAAGTCAAGATTTCATTTTGAAAAGTCAAAATTTCTAAACTTAAAAAAATTTCTAAGTGTTGGAAATTCATATTTTTTTCATAACTTTGAGCCAAATTTTCACCGTGATGCAAGATGATTCAAAGGAAACTTCCAACATGAAAGTTGTAGATATCAATGAGATCTAAAACATTTTATAACACAACTTTTCTATAAATTCATGGATTTTAAGTTATGATTTTGTGAAGACACGTTCATGAAACTTGGAAACTTAGTGAAATTTTCCCCTAGTTTAGGCAGGATTTTGACCTAACTTCATGGCAATTTTTCACATAGTTCCAAGATGAATATTCAAAAATGTACAACATAGAGGTTGTATAGGATTTTACAAGCTTTCCAAAATGTCTAAGAACTCATTGAGATCATACTTGAGCAAGGAGAATCGAGGGCAAGAAGTTAGGATTTTCAAACTTGAATTACAAGCCATTTCTTGATGAACACATTAACCAAAACCAGGCTAGGCTGCATAATCTTTGCTTTGCAGGCCTCAAACTTGTTTTCCACTCCATAATTAATTTTTTTCACAACTGATAGGACCATTGTCCAAGCATTTGAGCCATTATCCAAGTTGCATTTCCATTAATGGCACAAAGTAACATTGTCATTCTAGTAAAGTGGCTTTAATCACAAAGTCAACTTGTCTTGAGCTTTTCAATTGTTCTTTCTGCACAAGCATCCTCTACACAAGCAGATAAGCATTTTTAAAGTGCCTAACCACTTTAGATAGCCTTGTACCCTGCACTCTTTGCATAAAGAAATTACTGAAATGCGGGGCGAGCTTACATCTCTCCGAGTGGACTTCATCGCTTTCATGGATTTGGTGACCGACCAGCTGGATTTCATGCACCAGCATATGTTCCCTACTCCCCGTGGCTAGAGTTGTCGTTGTTATCTTAATTTATTCTTCTCTCGCATTTGTACATACAGTGAGGACACTGTTTAGTTTTAGTGTGGGGAGGATTATAGTTGTTCTAGCATTTTGTTCTAGCATTCTATCATTTTTTATTTAAGTTATTTCTATTTCGAAACAATTCTTATGGATTAATTCAATTATTTATCAAGTACCAAGTTTTACTGCCTTAATGCTGTTATTTTATTTTATTCTTACTGCTATTATTTTATTTTCATTCATTTTCATTTTTCAGTATATTTTTTATTTTTAATTTACTGTTTATATTTTCCGCAGATATTATTTCATTACTGTGTTAGTAAATATTATTTCAGAACTATAATATTAGAATATTTCAAAATTATAATTATTAGAATATTTCAAACTTATAATATTAAGAAAATAATAAAAAAATATATAAACATATGTAACGGTCTTCTCATTAATGGCATTGAACGTGTTACGCTCGTAACACCCTCATGACGAGCGTAACACGCATTTTTACCGTATTACGACCGTCACACGTTCGTGACGACCGTCACACCTTCGTGACGACCGTCACGCGCACAATATATCATAACGACTATTACAGAACCGTTCCAACCATTGCCTTCAAAATCCACCAAACCTCCATTGCTGCAAAATCACGTTACATACCCATTCCACTCCATTTTTCTTCAAACTTCCAAATTTCTAACACTAAAAATACCATCCACCCACTACCCTATTCTCATTCCAAACCTTTTTCAATCCGTTTTGCAAACACCATGGCCAACAACCAACAAGCTCCCGCTCTCACTTTCAGATCTGGCGAACAAGGCGAAACCCAACGGGTCAAATTTCAGAAGTTTCAACGCCGAGATCTCCAATCTACTCAGTATGTTGATCTTGACTGCTTGAGGAGTTTAGGACTACTTGACAATGTTCGACAATTGTTGCAAAGTATGGATTTATGGAACCTGTGCCACGAACCGCGACCGATTTATGAAACTCTAACCCTTGAGTTTCTGAGTTCCTTTGTATACGTCACTCCGCCAGGTGCCACGAACCAACTGTCAGGCCTGGCCAAATTTCGCACGTTTGGCATAGAGCACGAGCTGCCCCAAACCGACATCGCACGACTTTTAGGCTTCTGTTCTGACGAAGGTGTCCATCTCCGGGTGCCGGATAATTTTGGTGAGGAAGCCTTCAACTTATGGCACAGTATGACGAATATCCGTGCCGGATCCTACGACCACATAAATGCCACCCACATTCATAATCCGGACATCCGCTATTTCCACTGCATCCTCAGCAACACAATCTTCGTCCGTGACAGCAACCACAAGCTCAACTCCAAGGAGCTCTTCTTTATGCATTGCGCATTCACCGGGAAAAAGATCAACGCCGCCCCGTTCTTGCTGGCTCACATCCACTCTATTTGTACTAGAGGCGGAAAACCCTTTTATTTCGGAGGGCTGGTCACTTCACTTGCCATAGCTCTGAACTATGGTCCTGCTCTCGCGACTATGCCTTCTATGGCACCATCTTTGTTGACTTTGGATCACTGCAAGGCCGCACATCTCATTTACGAGCGGGAGGATGGCAGATTCCACCCTGTGATCAGGAACACTGTTTATCAGAACATCATTTTGCCTTGCAGGGACCGAATCGATCCACGAAACCGAGCTAACTGGTTGTTCGATCCTGCAGCTCCCGCGGGGCGTGCTCCCACTCATGAAGACCAACCTAATGCCCCCGCGGACGAAATGCAAGAAGAGATGGATAGTGCTCCCCCCGTCCACGACATTCCTGGATGTTCATCTGCACCACCTCCTATTACTCTTGAAGAGGTCCTCTGCGCCATTCATATGCAAAATCAAATGAGCGCAGCACTTGAAAGAAGGCAACATGAGCAATATGAGTATATATGCGCTCAAAACGCTCAGATCTTGAATGGACAATGGAACATGAATGAGAGGTTGGATGAGGCCCTGTCAGAGCTCAACGCCTTAAGGTTGGACGTCAGCACCCTTGGTTTCCAGGATACTGACACAGAAGCCACTCCTACCAGACGCTCTCGCACCTGGAGTATAGGACGTGGTCACCAGTAGTTTTTATTTATTTTTTATGTAGTTTATTATTTTTTCTGTTTCATTTCCTTTCCGTTTGTTTTTGTAATTGTACTTCCCCGCCTATATACCGCAACATTGAGGACAATGTCGGATTTAGTGTGGGAGAGGTACCTTTCCATCTTTTATAAACTAGTAAATTTTTTATGATATATCTCGATTTAAATTCTTCACTTTATTTAGCCATACCAAAAAAAAATTTTATCTTCGCATTCGCCCGACATGCTTATTTTAACTAAATCCCAGTTGAGGAAGCCGAAAACGATGTAACAAGATCGATACGGTTATGACACCGTAGACTTCCTACTTACGTGATCCGTTTCAATAACCATTATACCGATATCTGGAGTTTTTAGTTCTACAGTAACCCCTAGTAATTTATACTAGCAGTCAGCACCGTCTTGACACAAACCACGTGGAGAAACGATGAATATAAGTGTTTGATGCCTGATCATTAAAATATCCTTCCTATCTCGCTGCTAAAAGAAAAGAAATTTTGTGCACCAAAATATACGGTCACATATAAGAGTTGAGAAAATAACGAAGGAATCCAGTGTTGGTTGGTTCAGAGGTATCTGGTTCTGAACTCGGTAGGGTGTGCTACAGCCCGATCCCCCACAACCTCCAACCTGGATAACATATGTAGGGTTGCCTCATTCGTGTACCAGACCCCGTGATAAAAGGATCAAAGTCACTAACCGGTTACTCCACTACATGCGTGCTAAGACAAAGGGCTTAATGTGATTGCACCAGAACGAAACCGGGTGAAATAGATACGAGGAACTCCGGGCAGAATTATAACGGAACTGTTGGATAGCTCGTTTGAAATGGAAGCCTATGACTAAGCTTATTACTTGTGTCATTAGCGTATCTTTAGTGTTTCACTCAAGTATTGGCCGAACCGACGAGGATTTCCCGAAATTGCTTTAAAAATCCAAGGTATGTCATGCATATGCGCTTGACAAAACTTGTCCGACCTTTCGAATGACTATTTTCTTGAGGACAAGCAAAGGTTTAAGTATGGGGTAATTTGATAACGAGAAATCGTATCATATAATTACTACGCTTTTTACCGATTTTATAATACATTGAGTCGTCTAACTCCCGATTATCCCGAGTTTTTGTGTCTTTTCACAGGTACAACATTTGTCAACTCAAACCAATGAAAAGGACTACATGAAGGAAGCTAGACAAGAAACATAACCAAATCTGTAAAGTTTGGAGATTTTGAAACGGTGATGACCGTCACACCCTGTGACGACCGTAACGCATCCCCAACTTGAAAGAACGCTCGTCACACATCATTGACGAGCGTAATGCGCTATTTAAGCACATTACGACCGTCACCCACCTGTGACGACCGTCACACGCGTGAAGAGGAGCGTTATGAATTAATGGAGACGAGGGCAACGTGAGGGCAGAAGTGTTCTCCTATATTCCCTCCACTCAGTAACCATGCATCCTATATTTCCTCCACTCAAGCCTTTTCCAAAGATTCTTTCAACTGCAATATTTTCTCCTATATATATGTGGTGGTGCAAAGGGATGAAGGTCGAAGAAATTCTCCCAGAACAAAATTTCTACTTTTTGCAATAATTTCTATTTCCCTGTTTTAGAGTTTTTTCTACATTACTGTAATTTCTATTTCCAACATTAGTTTTAGGGTGTTAATTCTTCATTTAAGAGTTAACACAATTTATTGATTTCGATCGAGCTGCAAGGAATATTGTAACATCCAAGATTACCATAGCAACGTTATTTCCAGGTTTTTTATTGCAATTAATATTTATTCATTATTGTATTATGCCATTTATTTTTATGAATATTATTTTAAATTGCATAGTTATTAAATATATTATGTTCGGCTAAATTATTTGTACCGGTATGTGACTCTTAAGTACCGAAGGAATTCAGTGATACCTTGGCTAAAAACATTTATAAAACAATTTCTGGTTTCCAATTTCCATGTTTCATTTAACTACCCTTGTCACGAGAGTGAGAGGATAATTTACACGATTTTTCCACGAGATTGGGAAATTAATTAAGGCAAGAACCTGCATGCGAGAGCTGGGGTTCAACCCAGATAGTGGTAACGAAACATTAATTTTTAAATACACGAGAGTGTTTTAATAAATTAATTAAACTCAAATTGTTTTTAAAAAGTGTTATTAAATTTAAAGTACATCCACTAGGTTTAGTAGCATGACTTATTTCATGAACACGAGAGTGTATGTCTCAGGTTTTTAAACAATTTGTTTTTACCGAAATACTCTATATGCCAAGCGATTCACCGAATTCCCGAAGTCCGACTATCACATACCGGTATAACTATTACTATTATTTTTAATTAAACTATTTCCCTCCTAAAATCAAATATTCATCGCTTAGTTAAACAAATTGTAGCATTAGATCGTATGTGATTGATCCTCAGTCTCTGTGGGTTCGATAATCATTTAAAACTAGAACGACTAAACTGTATACTTGCAGTTAGTATCCCAATAGACTTATAAAGTCCCGATCAAGTTTTTGGCACCGTTGTCGGGGACTGATTAGTCAATTAAGTACAATTATTTTGTTGCGCGTTTAGACTAGGCAACAGAAACCCTTTTTCGATTTGTATGCCAAGGACTCGCTCACAAGGCGAACCACTTGACAAATCGACGGACGAACCTGAACGCATCCTTTCTGTAAGACGTGCAGTCTGGGATTACTGTTTAAATCACGCTATTCCTTTACCCAAACACAAAATCAAGATTGATTCTGAAACAGATTCTAATTCTTCCTCTGAAACCGAAACTAATCTAGAATTAGACATGGCCGAAGAACAAAGGACCCGTCCACTGAAGGAGTACGCAGCTCCATCACAACAAGAACCCCACAACAGCATTGTTGCTCCAGCAATAAATCAAAATGATTTTGAGTTGAAACCGTCATTGATATCAGCTATCCAACAACGCCAATTCTCTGGAGATCCTTCTGAGGATCCAAATGAACATCTTACAAAATTAGTTCAATTTTCCGACACAGTTATAGCAAATGGTGTCAGTAAAGATGCTATAATATTACGTCTTTTCCCTTTCTCGCTAAGAGATAGAGCTTGGGCTTGGTTGCAATCCTTGCCATCAAATTCCGTCACTACGTGGGAAGGACTTAAGATTGTATTTTTAGCACGATACTTTCCTCCAAGCAAGACTGCTGCACTAAGAGCCCAAATCAACGGATTTAGGCAGAAAGATATTGAATCGCTATTCGATGCATGGGAACGCTACAAAGATATGATACGAATGTGCCCACATCATGGACTAGAAAAATGGCTGATCATCCACACGTTTTATAATGGACCCTTGTACAACACAAGACTCTCTATAGATGCCGCCGCAGGTGGTACACTGATGGACAAGCCTTATGATGAAGCTAACCAACTCATTGAAAATATGGCTCAAAACCACTATCAGTGGGGAGGAGAAAGAACATCTGTGGAGAAAACTCAAACCAAAGGTGGGATGTACGAGATTAGTAGCCTAGATAAAGTTAATGCTAAGGTAGATGCTCTTACCCAAAAGATAGAAAGCTTGACCTTACCTCCTGCAGCCACCGTGGCTGCACTTACCCCAAACTGCGAAGTTTGTGGAGTTCCTGGTCATGTTAGAACCGAATGTCAAATCTTAGCAGGAATATCAGTTGATCAGGTAAATTACGCTCAAGGTAATCCTTATGCTAATACCTATAATCCTGGTTGGAAGAACCATCCTAACTTCTCGTACAAGAGCAATAACGCTTTATATGCACCTGGCCAAGCACCTGATGTACCTCCAGGTTATCAAAAACCTGTTGTTAATGTTCCTAACATTCCTAAGAAATCTAACCTTGAAATCTTAATGGAAATTTTTATCGCTAATCAAGCTCAACAAAACAAAGAATTCCTCAATCAAAACGTTCACACCGGTGAACAATTGAAGCTTTTAGAAAATAAGGTAGATGCCCTAGCAACTCACAATAAAATGTTAGAAACCCAAATCTCCCAAGTAGCACAACACCAAGCTAGTTCTGCCGCACCTGCTGGTACATTTCCTGGACAGCCACAACCCAATCCTAAAGGACACGCTAATGCTATCACATTACGAAGTGGGACAGCCCTTAATGGACCGGTAGATCCTAGACTCCAAAATCCGACCATGTATCAGAAACTTGAAAAGGAAGTAGAGAAGTCGAAAGAACAATCTGAGAATGTAGAGGAAGACGCGAATGAGAACAGAGAGGCTTCAGAAAAACCTTACGTGCCTCCACCGCCATATAAACCACTGATTCCATACCCTCAAAGACTTGCAAAATCCAAGAACGAGGGGCAATTCAAGAAATTTGTAGAACTTCTGAAACAATTAAACGTTACTATTCCGTTTACAGAAGCTATAACCCAAATGCCGTCATATGCTAAATTCCTAAAAGAAATATTGTCTAATAAGAAAAAAATCGTCGAAAACGAAACCGTTATGCTAACCGCCGAATGTAGCGCCATAATTCAAAATAATATGCCTCCAAAGCTAAAAGATCCTGGTAGTTTCTCCTTACCATGTGTAATTGGAAAATCTGTCATAGACAAAGCTCTATGCGATTTAGGAGCAAGTGTTAGTCTAATGCCCTTATCTATTTGCGAGAAACTCAAATTAGGTGACATGAGACCTACCAAGATATCCCTACAACTAGCCGACAGATCAGTCAAATTCCCTGTTGGTATGCTAGAAAATATCCATGTCCGAATAGGGCAATTTTACATACCGACTGACTTTATAATAATGGACATCAAGGAAGATTCAAACATTCCCATCATACTAGGAAGACCATTTTTAGCTACTGCAGGAGCCATCATTGACGTTAAGAAAGGAAAGCTTACCTTCGAGGTAGGAGAAGAAAAAGTAGAATTCATTCTTTCCCAATTCTTTAAAGCCCCTACTATAGATGACTCATGCTGTCTCCTAGATATTATTGATGAATGTGTCAAAGAACTAGAAAGCCAAGAAGACACCTATTCTGGGATGCTGAAAATTCCGACACCAACTATCCTCAAGGACGATGACTGGAAACAAGAACATCTAGATGCCAACCTAAGCGAATGTTTCGCCTTAACACCCGATCCTACCCCAACTGATAAGAAAACTGGTATAGAACTTAAAACATTACCTGAAGATCTTAGGTATGAATTTTTAGATAAAGAACTCGAACAGCCAGTTATAGTCAATGCCAATTTAGGGACGATCGAAACCGAAAAACTTCTTAGTGTGTTAAGAAAGTATCTAACCGCGTTAGGGTATAATATATCAGATCTAAAAGGAATAAGCCCTTCTCTCTGTATGCACCACATTATGTTGGAAGAGGACTGCAAGACTTCTAGAGAACATCAAAGACGAATAAATCCTATCCTAAGTGAAGTCGTTAAGAAAGAAGTGCAGAAACTGTTAGAGGCAGGCATCATATACCCAATATCAGATAGTAACTGGGTCAGTCCAGTTCATGTAGTACCTAAGAAAGGAGGTGTTACGGTTATAACAAACACAAAAGGCGAATCGGTGGCACAACGTACCCAAACAGAATGGAGAATGTGTATCGATTATAGAAAACTAAACAAAGCTACGCGTAAGGACCATTTCCCATTACCATTCATTGATCAAATGCTCGAGCGCTTAGCCAAACATTCCCATTTCTGCTATCTTGACGGATACTCAGGATTCTTCCAAATTCCCATTCATCCTGATGATCAAGAGAAAACCACGTTCACATGTCCCTATGGTACCTTTGCATACCGAAGAACGCCATTTGGACTATGTAACGCACCTGCAACTTTCCAACGATGCATGATGGCGATTTTCGCAGATTTTTAGACGGAATTATGGAAGTATTCATGGACGATTTTTCTGTCTATGGAGAAAGTTTTGACGGATGTTTATCAAATCTTGAATTAGTGCTGAAACGCTGTGTCAATGTCAACCTAGTGCTCAATTGGGAAAAATGTCACTTCATGGTGAGACAAGGAATTGTGTTGGGTCACATTGTATCAAACAGAGGGATTGAAGTCGACAAAGCAAAAATCGAGATTATCAAAAATCTTCAACCACCCAAAACAGTTAGAGAAATAAGAATTTTTCTAGGACACGCTGGTTTTTACCGATGTTTTATAAAAGATTTCTCTAAAATCACTAAGCCGTTAACTAAATTATTAATGAAAGAAGTTGAGTTTATTTTCGACGATAAATGCTTAAACGCATTTGAGACGCTTAAAGAAGCCTTAATTTCAACACCTATTATGCAACCTCCTGATTGGAACCTACCATTTGAAATAATGTGTGATGCGAGCGATTATGCTGTAGGCGCAGTCCTAGGACAACGCAAAGATAAAAAGCTTCACGCTATCTACTACGCAAGCAGAACACTCGATCCCGCATAAATGAATTACGCCACTACGGAGAAGGAACTCTTAGCTGTTGTATTCGCATTGGGTAAATTTTGTTCCTACTTAGTGGGCGCCAAAATCATTATTTACACGGATCATGCTGTGATTTGATACTTGCTAAGTAAGAAAGACGCCAAACCGCGACTACTCAGATGGATTTTACTCCTACAAGAGTTTGACTTGGAAATAAAGGACAAAAGAGGGACCGAAAACATGGTAGCAGACCATTTATCAAGATTAGTTGGAATCCAAACCGAGAGTGTTCCCATAAACAAAGATTTCCCTTATGAACGCCTTATCGCTAAACTAGAGATAGCCCCTACCGACAGTTTAGATCAACACAACGAACCTTTAACAACTGCGGTAGTAAAAGCCATTTGTACCAACACCACATTACCATGGTACGCTGATTTCGTTAACTATTTAGCCTCCCGTGTTTTACCACCCGATTTAACGTACCAACAGCGGAAGAAATTATTCCATGATCTTAAACACTACTTTTGGGATGAACCATTACTCTTTAAAAGAGGCGCCGATGGTATCTACCGTCGCTGTGTTCCTAACGATGAAATAGACGACGTCATTTCCCATTGCCATTCCGCCCCTTATGGTGGACACGCTAGTACATCGAAAACTTGTGCAAAAATACTTCAAGCTGGCTTCTTTTGGCCTACCTTATGGAAAGACGTCCACGTAGCAATTATGAACTGCGATAGATGTCAACGCACGAGAAATATATCTAGACGCGACGAAATGCCGCAAAAAGGGATTCTCGAAGTAGAAATTTTCGATGTGTGGGGAATTGATTTCATGGGACCATTCCCCGCATCTTTTGGAAATAAGTATATATTGGTAGTTATTGACTACGTATCAAAATGGATTGAAGCCATCGCTACACCCACAAACGATACACGAGTGGTAATTAAACTATTCAAGCATGTTATCTTCCCACGATTCGGTGTACCAAGACTAGTAATCAGTGATGGCGGTTCCCATTTTATCTCTAGAATTTTCGAAAAATTACTTTCAAAATATGGCGTTAAACATCGCATAGCCACACCATACCATCCTCAAACGAGTGGACAAGTGGAAGTGTCAAATAGGGAGATAAAACAAATCCTTGAGAAAACCGTAGCCACATCCAGAAAAGATTGGTCCTCCAAGCTAAATGATGCTCTTTGGGCATATCGGACAGCTTTTAAAACCCCTATCGGAACAACGCCATTTAAATTAGTTTATGGAAAGTCTTGTCATTTGCCAGTAGAATTAGAACATAAAGCTTATTGGGCCATTAAAACCCTTAACTTAAATTACAAGATTGCTGGTGAAAAAAGAATATTAGATATCCATGAATTAGAAGAATTGTGTTTAGACGCTTATGAAAATGCTAGAATCTATAAGGAAAGAACAAAAAAATGGCACGATAAGCGTATCTCGCGAAAAGAATTTAAGGAAGGAGACATCGTACTCCTATTCAACTCTAGAATGAAACTTTTCCCGGGAAATTACGTTCCAGATGGTCAGGACCATTCGAAATTAATAAAGTTTTCCCAAGTGGTGCGATAGAAATAAAAGGAAATTCTATCGAACCATTCATAGTCAATGGCCAGCGCTTAAAGCATTACTTTAACGTCAGAAATCTAGACTATTCGACTTATCTTCAGTTAAGTGAGCCACCTACCCCGATACCTAACTGAATAGGTATTATTTGTCGAGCCATCGACATAAAACAAAGGTGCTTCATGGGAGGCAACCCATGTTTTCTTTTAATTATTTTTATTGTTTTAAAATGTTTTTAATTTTCTTTTCTTTTTCTTATTCTTTAACACTTTCATGTTGCATCTCTTACTCCTTTTTTTATTTTCTTTTTCTTCTATTTTTATTTTTCCTTTAAACTTTCTTTTTCTTTTTGATTTAACTTCAGCATTTTTAACCTGAAAATACTAACTTAGTTTTTCAAACATTTATTAAATATTTTCAGGGGGTAATTCTTTAGCTTTCATATTTAGCTCCATAGCACGAGTAAACTACATGAATATCACCTTGAGAAGCAGGCACCAGAGAAGACGCTTTGAGGATCTAGTTGAGCGTGAAATGTTCCCTACAATCTATGCTGATGACCATGCTATGACTGCTCTTAGCATTCGTGAGAGTGTCATGTATCTGCTACACCAGATAGGCTGGGACACTGCTCCTATTCGGAGACGGTATTGTACCTACAGGAAGCTGACCCTTGCGTTCCTGAGCACACTGAGCTACATTCCAAATCATGGGTTAGGGTTCAACTGTGGGTTGATCACCTTCAGGCTGTTTGACATGGACTATCGTTATAATCTTAGGGAGTTTGCCAACCTGCTAGGATTCCCTTTTGGCCCTGATGTTATTACTATGACCCAGGAGGACCTCTTGCTTAATTCTGACCTTGATTTTTTCTGGGGTAGCATTGCAGGCAATAACCATCCAAAGCCGTCTGACCTTTATTCTGAGTCCATCCACAACCCGGCTATCAGGTACTTTCATAAGATCATCGCCCATACACTTTTTGGTAAAGAGCAAAATGTTATGTCGGTATCACGTGATGAGCTCTTCATTATGTACTGTGCCTCCCAGAGTCGTCCGGTAAATGGTGCCACTTATATGCTAGCTAACATGGAGCGTATTATCCAGACTCCGAATGCACCAATCCTGTTGGGTGGTTTAGTCACTATGATCTCTAATGCCATTGGACTCCGAAGGCCTATGCTAGGATCAACCCCGCATTATGGAATAAAGTCGATGAACATTGAATTTTGCTTCAACACTAGCTTTATAGGGAATCTTGGGCCAGATGAATTTGAGCTATTAATTAATCATGAGACTGTACACCAGTTTATGCTCCTAAACCCTATCACTAGTGTGCACAATAGAGCTAACTGGCTTTTTGACCTCCACCATCCTGCTACACCGCCTTCGTCTCCTTCCACTGTCGACATTTATGAAGTACCCAACACCTCTCACGATGTTGAAGACCCTGCCACACCACCGGGATACCATCAGTTCCCCGATCCATGGGAGCAGCAGGTAGTTTCTACTGAGACCGCCACCCAGGCTCCAGAGATCCCACCACCGCCTCCACCTACTGTTACCCTACACTCTTTGCATGAAGAAATTACTGAAACGCGGGGCGAGCTTACATCTCTCCGAGTGGACTTCATCGCTTTCATGGATTTGGTGACCGACCAGCTGGATTTCATGCACCAGCATATGTTCCTACTCCCCGTGGCTAGAGTTGTCGTTGTTATCTTAATTTATTCTTCTCTCGCATTTGTACATACAGTGAGGACACTGTTTAGTTTTAGTGTGGGGAGGATTCTAGTTGTTCTAGCATTCTATCATTTTTTATTTAAGTTATTTCTATTTCGAAACAATTCTTATGGATTAATTCAATTATTTATCAAGTACCAAGTTTTACTGCCTTACTGCTGTTATTTTATTTTATTCTTACTGCTATTATTTTATTTTCATTCATTTTCATTTTTCAGTATATTTTTTATTTTTAATTTACTGTTTATATTTTCCGCAGATATTATTTCATTACTGTGTTAGTAAATATTATTTCAGAACTATAATATTAGAATATTTCAAAATTATAATTATTAGAATATTTCAAACTTATAATATTAAGAAAATAATAAAAAAAATATATAAACATATGGAACGGTCTTGTAACGGTCTTCTCATTAATGGCATTGAACGTGTTACGCTCGTAACACCCTCGTGACGAGCGTAACACGCATTTTTACCGTATTATGACCGTCACACCTTCGTGATGACCGTCACGCGCACAATATATCAGAACGACTATTACAGAACCGTTCCAACCATTGCCTTCAAAATCCACCAAACCTCCATTGCTGCAAAATCACGTTACATACCCACTCCACTCCATTTTTCTTCAAACTTCCAAATTTCTAACACTAAAAATACCATCCACCCACTACCCTATTCTCATTCCAAACCTTTTTCAATCTGTTTTACAAACACCGTGGCCAACAACCAACAAGCTCCCGCTCTCACTTTCAGATCCGACGAACAAGGCGAAACCCAACGGGTCAAATTTCAGAAGTTTCAACGCCGAGGTCTCCAACCTACTCGGTATGTTAATCTTGACTGCTTGAGGAGTTTGGGACTACTTGACAGTGTCCGACAATTATTGCAAAGTATAAATTTATGGAACCTGTGCCGCGAACCGCGACCGATTTATGAAACTCTAACCCTTGAGTTTCTGAGTTCCTTTGTATACGTCACTCCGCCAGGTGCCACGAACCAACTGTCAGGCCTGGCCAAATTTCGCATGTTTGGCATAGAGCATGAGCTGCCCCAAACCGACATCGCACAGCTTTTAGGCTTCTGTTCTGACGAAGGTGTCCATCTCCGAGTGCCGGATAATTTTGGTGAGGAAGCCTTCAACTTATGGCACAGTATTACGAATATCCGTGCTGGATCCTACAACCACCTAAATGCCACCCACATTCATAATCTGGCCATCCGCTATTTCCACCGCATCCTCAGCAACACAATCTTCGCCCGTGACAGCAACCACAAGCTCAACTCCAAGGAGCTCTTCTTTATGCATTACGCGTTCACCGGGCAAAAGATCAACGCCGCCCCGTTCTTGCTGGCTCACATCCACTCTATTTGTGCTAGAGGCGGAAAACCCTTTTATTTCGGAGGGCTGGTCACTTCACTTGCCATAGCTCTGAACTATGGTCCTGCTCTCGCGACTATGCCTTATATGGCACCAACTTTGCTGACTTTGGATCACTGCAAGGCCGCACATCTCATTTACGAGCGGGAGGATGGCAGATTCCACCCTGTGATCAGGAACATTGTTTATCAGAACATCATTTTGCCTTGCAGGGACCGAATCGATCCACGAAACTGAGCTAACTGGTTGTTCGATCATGCAGCTCCCGCGGGGCGTGCTCCCACTCATGAAGACCAACCTAATGCCCCCGCGGACGAAATGCAAGAAGAGCTGGATAGTGCTCCCCCCGTCCACGACATTCCTAGATCTTCATCTGCACCACCTCCTATTACTCTTGAAGAGGTCCTCTGCGCCATTCATATGCAAAATCAAATGAGCGCAGCACTTGAAAGAAGGCAACATGAGCAATATGAGTATCTATGCGCTCAAAACGCTCAGATCTTGACTGGACAACGGAACATGAATGAGAGGTTGGATGACGCCCTGTCAGAGCTCAACGCCTTAAGGTTGGACGTCAGCACCCTTGGTTTCCAGGATACTGACACAGAAGCCACTCCTACCAGACGCTCTCGCACCAGGAGTAGAGGACGTGGTCACCAGTAGTTTTTCTTTATTTTTTATGTAGTTTATTATTTTTTCTGTTTCATTTCCTTTCCGTTTGTTTTTGTAATTGTACTTCCCCGCCTATATACCGCAACATTGAGGACAATGTCGGATTTAGTGTGGGAGAGGTACCTTTCCATCTTTTATAAACTAGTAAATTTTTTATATGTCTCGATTTAAATTCTTCACTTATTTAGCCATACCAAAAAAAAAATTTATCTTCGCATTCGCCCGACATACCTATTTTAACGAAATCCCAGTTGAGGAAGCCGAAAATGACGTAACAAGATCGATACGGTTATGACACTGTAGACTTCCTACTTACGTGATCTGTTTCAATAACCATTATACCGATATCTGGAGTTTTTAGTTCTACAGTAACCCCTAGTAATTTATACTAGCAGTCGGCACCGTCTTGACACAAACCACGTGGAGAATCGATGAATATAAATATTTCATGCCTGATCATTAAAATATCCTTCCTATCTCGCTGCTAAAAGAAAAGAAATTTTGTGCACCAAAATATACGGTCACATATAAGAGTTGAGAAAATAACGAAGGAATCCAATGTTGGTTGGTTCAGAGGTATTTGGTTCTGAACTCAGTAGGGCGTGCTACGGCCCGATCCCCCACAACCTCCAACCTGGATAACATATGTAGGGTTGCCACATTCGTGTACCAGACCCCGTGCTAAAAGGATCAAAGTCACTAACCGGTTACTCCAATATGTGCGTGCTAAGACAAAGGGCTTAATGTGATTGCGCCAGAACGAAACCGGGTGAAATAGATACGAGGAACTCCGGGCAGAATTATAACGGAACTGTTGGATAGCTCGTTTGAAATGGAAGCCTATGACTAAGCTTATTGTGTGTGTCATTAGCGTATCTTTAGTGTTTCACTCAAGTATTGGCCGAACCGACTAGGATTTCCCGAAATTGCTTTTAAAATCCAAGGTATGTCATGCATATGCGCTTGACAAAACTTGTCCGACCTTTCGAATGACTATTTGCTTGAGGACAAGCAAAGGTTTAAGTATGGGAGAATTTGATAACGAGAAATCGTATCATATAATTTCTACGCTTTTTACTGATTTTATAATACATTGAGTCGTCTAACTCCCGATTATCCCGAGTTTTTGTGTCTTTTCACAGGTATAACATTTGTCAACTCAAACCAATGAAAAAGGACTACATGAAGGAAGCTAGACAAGAAACAGAACCAAATCTACAAAGTTTAGAGATTTTGAAACGGTGACGACCATCACACCCTGTAACGACCGTAACGCCTCCCCAACTTGAAAGAACGCTCGTCACCCATCATTGACGAGCGTAATGCGCTATTTAAGCGCATTACGACCGTCACCCACCTGTGACGACCGTCACACGCGTGAAGAGGAGCGTTATGAATTAGTGGAGACGTGGGCAACGTGAGGGAAGAAGTGTTCTCCTATATTCCCTCCACTCAGTAACCATGCATCCTATATTTCCTCCACTCAAGCCTTTTCCAAAGATTCTTTCAACTGCAATATTTTCTCCTATATATATGTGGTGGTGCAAAGGGATGAAGGTCGAAGAAATTCTCCCAGAATAAAATTTCTACTTTTGCAATTATTTTTATTTCCCTGTTTTAGAGTTTTTTCTACATTACTGTAATTTCTATTTCCAACATTATTTTTAGGGTGTTAATTCTTCATTTAAGAATTAACACAATTTATTGATTTCGATCGAGCTGCAAGGAATATTGTAACATCCAAGATTACCATAGCAACGTTATTTCCAGGTTTTTTATTACAATTAATATTTATTCATTCTTGTATTATGCCATTTATTTTTATGAATATTATTTTAAATTGCATAGTTATTAAATATATTATGTCCGGCTAAATTATTTGTACCGGTATGTGACTCTTAAGTACCGAAGGAATTCAGTGATACCTTGGTTAAAAACATTTATAAAACAATTTCGGGTTTCCAATTTCCATGTTTAATTTAACTACCCTTGTCACGAGAGTGAGAGGATAATTAACACGATTTTTCCATGAGATTGGGAAATTAATTAAGGCAAGAACCTGCATGCGAGAGTTGGGGTTCAACCCAGATAGTGGTAACGAAACATTAATTTTTAAATACACGAGAGTGTTTTAATAAATTAATTAAACTCAAATTGTTTTCAAAAAGTGTTATTAAATTTAAAGTGCATCCACTAGGTTTAGTAGCATGACTTATTTCATGAACACGAGAGTGTATGTCTCAGGTTTTTAAACAATTTGTTTTTACCGAAATACTCTATATGCCAAGCGATTCACCGAATTCCCGAAGTCCGACTATCACATACCGGTATAACTATTACTATTATTTTTAATTAAACTATTTCCCCCCTAAAATCAAATATTCATTGCTTAGTTAAACAAATTGTAGCATTAGATCATATGCGATTGATCCTTAGTCTCTGTGGGTTCGATAATCATTTAAAACTAGAATGACTAAACTGTATACTTGCAGTTAGTATCCCAATAGACTTATAAAGTCCCGATCAATGTGAACTTGTATTTCTGATCATCCCAAGCTCTCAAAACCTTTTCCTATAAATTGAGACACTGTTATGCAACTTAACAGACGATTTTTGCAAGCCTGAAACTCTCTCTAGCCAGAAATTGCACACAAACTCCATTTCTGTGCAGGTTCTGACTTTGACCTTGTATCTTCCATTTCCCTCGTGCGTTCTTTGGCATTTTAGTTCCTAAAGCTCCTATACATCAAATATAATATATCCATGTCCCTGTTACATGACTGTAACACCATTTGAATCAAACTCCATAACCAAAAATAGAGCAATGCACATTGACTTCTCCAATCCATTCTAGTCATCCATTGCTCAAGCTAATCATTGCATTAGCTTCCTAGGAACTTGAGGAAGCTAACCTGATCATCACAACTCCTTGAAAGCAGCTCAAACTCATTTCACGATTTCCAGTTTTGAGGTACATTTTTTGAACTTATATCTTCTCATTTAGGCATTGTTAGGCTTGTATTTGTGAAGATAAAATGTAGACATCATTTCCCTGAAGTTGTACATATCCATAGATTTCATTTATATTGCTTGAGCTTAGAGAATTTCAGGTTTGAATCTCTGAAAATAATTAGTTGAGAATTTGGTACTTTTAGAAATTCTCATTCATCTTTGATTTATAGCTTTAGTTATTTATATGGTTGGATTCGTGAGAAAAAATGGAACAACTTTCATGTTTGCATATTTCATTTTTGTTGAGAAATGGTGAAGTTGCAGTTGTTCTGGATGGAGGTTGAAGATGAAGTCATATTCAGGACATGACTTATGTTATGTATTTATTATTTCATTTAAGTTAACAGATGTATAGCCACCCGAGTGGTAAGGCAGCGCGTGTTTCATGCTAAGGGCGTGTGTTCAAGCCCCAACGCCGTCACTTTTCCTTATATTTCACATTTAATCTTCTTTTTTGTTCCAGCAAGCAGGCGCATGGGCTTCCCCCTTTGGGCTTTTGTTTTTTTGTTGATTTCTAACCCCCTGTTTACTTTTGCACACCTGGCCCAACTTTTTTATTATTATTTCATTTTTATATATTTTCTTTTCTTATTTTATTTTAATTTCAGTTTCCTTTTTTTTATTACTACTATTATTATTATCATTATTATTATTTTTATTAATAAAAAAATCCAAAAATATTTTATTTATTATTTTTACACTTATTTATTTTATTTTCTTTATAAAACAAAAAAGAACAAAATTATTTTTTAACAAACTAATTTCTTTTTTTTCTAAATAATTAATATTTAGATAATTAGGTTTAATTATTATATTATCCTCTTGTAAATTTAAATTAACTTAGAATTTAGGTTTCTTTTAATTAATTAATTTTCATATTATTTTTATTAATTTAAAACCTTTTCACAAAAAACCCTAAAAATACTTTTAAACCTAATTTCTTTCTTAATTAGTTTAAATTTAATTTTGTTTATTTTTAACTAATCAGTTTCTTAATTAGGTCAAGACTAAACCCTTTCATAAAAAATCAAACAAAAATCATTTCTTTTCCATTTATCTTTTTGCACATTTATTCAATTCTTCTACATTATTCAATATGGTTGTGATAGATAATTAGGTTTAATTTTCTTGCAAATCCCCATTTGTAAATTTGTATACCCCCTCCCATTATTATGTAATAGCTTAGTGTTTTTACTTTCCACAATTTATCGCTTTATATAAATATTAGTAATTAGGGTTTGTATGGAAAGATAAAACCAACAAGTTAGCAAACCCTAATTCAAGATAAACAATGCATGTAAATCAAGCACACTTGCACACTTACACCCTTAGGGTAATTCCACTTTGTTGCCTTACAAAAATGGCCATGTTATGCATGTGAGATATCTTAGCAAAAGCAAATCAAAAATACAAGATCATAGTCCCTCGATGACGCTATCAAAAGTTGTCTTTTCAAATGATCTTAGTCCCTCAAAGGGAAATGCTAAGATATCTCACAACATTGTTATCATGGCTATAAGATGACCCATGCTTGTCCCTTTACATCCAAAGATAAGCCTTCTTACCAAATCAATGGTAAGATAGCAATATCAAAGGAAAGGAAGAAATGAACTAAGACTTTTGAGTAGGTAGATTGTTCCTAGTTGCTTTCTCATTTTCAAAACAAACATTCTTGCTTATTTTCAAAACAAACACCAAATACTTTCAAAACACTTTCCAAACATGAAATATTTTCAAAAGCCCAACACTTTGTATACGTTCTTACGAACGGGAACTATTACAAAGTTTGCCTAAACGAAGGCGACTTTTCAAAATACTTTCAAAAACCACACAAAACACATTTTCAAACAAAAGCAAGTGATCTAGAAAGCAACTAAGAGCCCATAGATAACTATGGATGAAAATGGTGCTAACACCTTCCCTTTTCATAATCTATCCCCCGAACTCAAGAAATAATCTCAAAGGCCTTTCCTGTTCTTTTCAGCCTTTCCTTTTGGATAAAAGAAAATTCGGTGGTGACTCTTGCTAACCGCAACATTTGTGATAAAATGCAAAACATCCCAAGTCATTTCTCCCAACGTATCACACATACCCATCAAGGAAAAAACCTACATCACTCAAGCATTTAACAGTAGTAGTTGTTGGCAAATTAAACTAGCACATGCTAATTTCCTGCTACAATTATCATATATCTTATTGTTTCAGGAAGCTTATTAGAATGTCCTAATTATTATATTGTGTTGTACATGATGATTATGTGAATCGTCTAACACAAAACACCCAAAGTGATAATAATGTGGATGGGTCAGAAAAGCTAAAATTATGGAAAGAAGCGGCCTCCGGTAAGTCATAAGGCCGATGTTATGGAACTTCCCGAATGGCAGTCAACATACAATATGAAGTGTCTTACTTGACACAAGTGACCATTTCAAACTCGAATAGAGAAGCGGAGATCCAAGCCATTGTGATGGCTAGAGCTGAGGCTTCTAGAGCACGTGAAGTGGCTGCATTAGCCAATGCGCATGCAGATGAAGCGAATGCGAATGCAAGAGAAGCTATGGCTGAGACATCAGAATTGAAAAGGAAATTTGAAGAATTTCAGAAACAATTGTTTTCTTGACAGTCGGGTCAGGCGGGTACTTCCATTGTTCCTTCTAGTGTCCATCCTAGTGCTAGTGATCATTATGATGATGACTCTGATGGTTAGTCATTTGATCGAGAGGGGATGAGTGGTGGATGTTGACATTGTCTTTTTCTTAGTTTTAGAACTTGTTTTGTGGATTTTCACTAGTTTAATATTTTGTGTTAGTATTTTGATGTAACTTTGACATCTTTATGTAACAACATTGTGGATGAGAACTAGTTTGATATATTGTGTCAATATTTTTATGTAATGACTTGTTAATTAATGTAGCAATATCATAGATTTTTGGAAGTTTGTTATCTTGTGTTGAGGTTTTTGTGATAATATATCAATGAATAGTTTGTATTACAAACACAGGTTTAAATTTCAAATAGAATTAATTTGGATTTAAATAGGTATATATAATATAAAACATAATTTCCAGAATAAATAAAATTTTGCGTCGGCTAAAATTGGCGCTTCTAAACAGGATAATAGACCGTTAGCTTCGACTTTGAGTTATGCTACATTGCACGACTTTAGCTATGTAGCGTTCTTTATGACCTACGCTAGACCTTAGAAATAGTGGCCCATAGAACCGACGCTAATACATTGAAGATGATATTTAAGTGACCCACTAAACCGACACTATTTTAGAAATAAAATATTATAGTGGCCTTCTAAACCGCCACTAAATAAATGTTCGCGTCGACAAAAACCGATGCTAAATGAAAACAATTCTACAATGTAGCATCGATTTTGATAAGATAGAGTCCCGTTAGTGTTGCCGTAGTCGACGCTATATGTAGCGAAGGCTGGCCGTTATGGTTTGCTTCCACCTTTAGCGTGTTTGTCTCGACCCCGACGCTAATCCGACGCTAAAAGCATTTAGCGTCGATTTTTTACTTGTTAACGATGGTTTTTGGTCGACGCTAAAACGCAAGTTTCTTGTAGTGTTTGCCAATCTTCATATTTCATATAGATCATACTTCAGATATGTTGTTCAGAGTATGGTTCGTCCATACTTGACTTCTCCCGAGTCATAATTTTTTTTTTTTGATCTGCACACTTAACAACATAATTAGAGTACAAAATTATTCTTTATACATATTAAACTTTATTATCATCAAAACTCAATGATAATTGCATAATCAAACTTATTCCAACAATAATATACTATTTTGTAACTCGTTTGTAATTTCTTATAATAATTTTATAAATATAATGAATCAGACAACTCATTTAATATACTTTACAGTCTCACAAATTTTTAATTTATCTTTTATTTATTTTTATTAAATTGATATTTCAAAATTATTTTAATTTTTATTATGCAACTTTTATACAAGTGTACATATTTAATTTTTTTGTAGTGAGGTTCGATGATCTTTCTTATGTCTATAACTAGTGGGAAATCTGTGCGTTCGCATGGGTTTTAGTGTGGACCGCAGATATGTCAACAGTTTGTCATGAGAATTCAAATAAATTAGAAAACATTAAAATATTATTGGAAAAAAGAAAAAAAATGAATTGCAAGATAATTTTTATAAATTTTTTAAAACTATTATTTTTAAGAAAAACGATTAAACACACACTTTGTAAAAGGCAATTGTGGAAAATAGAATAAAAATGTTTTATAGAGTTGATAGAGTTGTAATAATAAAAGAATTTATAAATTTTAATAAATGAGACAAATAATATCCAAAGTTAGAATTAGTTGAAAATCAATAGAAAAATAGTTTTACATAAAAGTCCAAAAAGAGAACGATATGAAAGAATTAAGTTTAATGTTGTATTTAATAAATTTTAAATTATGGTTTAAAATATTAAAAAAGTGAAAAGTCAATAGTACAACTGACATAAATTTAACTTTTATTTTATTTAATTGTATAAAAAAAAGTAAAAATCCGTGCTTTCACATAAATATTTGTATGATGATTTGCGTGTTCACACGTTAGTAGTGTGTTACGTGGCGTAATTGAATGAATAATTAATTGAATTTTGTATGTTAAAATACCAAAGTAATTTATTATTTTTAAAAGAGTTAATAAATCATTTTTTATAATATTTTTTTATTATATAAAAATGTTTGAATCAACAGTATAATTATTCTTATATATATAAATATTTTCATTTTAAAATTATTTATAAAAATATTTAAATTAATAATAAACTTTCTATCGTATCACTTTTGATAAACCTTTCGAAATTACTATAATCTTTTTATTGAATATATATAAAATAAAAATAAGTAGGCAAAGCTTATTAAAGTATTGATACGATAGAAATTTAAGAGTCTATATATATATAACTTTAGAAAGGGTTAAATATGCCATTCTCTATTAATAGAATAAATTTTGATTTTTTCTTTTTTGAAGTATTTTTTTTGTGATTCACTCTTTATAAAAGGAAGGTTCCATTTATGGAATTCCTTATTCTATGTTCAAACGGACCATTAGCATTTGATAACAAAGACATGTTTAGTGCTTGTGCGTTTCCAGTTATTGGCTGTTCAATTACAGGCCACTCGTCATGAAAACCTTGTTGTCCAGAATTATTTCGACAGGAAGACTCAAGCTGGGTCTGAATTTCCAGATAATAATGAAACTTCTTTGATGAGTTATTAGCTATAAAAACCTTTTATTTGTTTCTAATATTTCACAGGAGTTTGGTTGTTGGTGTGATAACTTCCTTGATGATTTATATTTAAGTATTTCTCTTGAGTCTTTTTACTAATATAAGATAAATCTCATAAACCTAATTCAATGAATTATGTAACTAAAATAAAATGTTTACATAGTTTACGTGTTTTTCTTGGTAAACTTTGAACCACTAACCCGTGAAGAAGCAGGTTTTATGTTTGAGACAGAACAACTGAAGTCAAAGCCAATTAAATTATGTGGCGGCAAGATCAAGAAAATATTGAAAGCAAGAATGGAGGACAGAAGGATATACCATGTACATGAAGTATCGACTTTGTATCCCAAAGTACATATAGCATATATAACAATCAAAGGGAATAATTTTGTTAGAGACTCATCATGCCAATCATAAACAAATCATTACCATCATACACACATTCACATACATCATACAGAAGAGACCACCAATTCGTTCCACCAATTTTAATCTATCAAACAGACTAACCCTTCATCCTCACCTCTCATTACAACTTAATCAAGGGCCAACATCCATTCTCAGAAGTTGCCAAAATCGTATACCATGGAAAATGAGAAATTATCAAAAACATACTGCAATATGTTTTGAAAGTCAAAAAAAGAATATAACAGTATCTTGCACTTGTTAGTGCGTGAGACACTTTTAGTGAGGAGAGAAAGAAAGAATAATAAAGAAAATAATGATTTGTATTATTCAATTATACAAATAATGATACACACTATGACTATTTATATACAATTCTAATTGGACTTGGGCTAACACAACTTAGATTATATTAAATAATAAATTTAATCAAATCAAATCAAATCTAATTTAATATTTCAACACACCCTCATAATCCAAGTTGTCGAACATCCTCAAAAATAGTCAATTTGAATTATTCCTAATTTCTTTCTCAAATTCAGGAATCTGTCGATCTTCAACCCTCTGGTGAAAATGTCGGTCAATTGTGTTTCACTTGAGCAATGCCTAACTTCAAGTTCACCTTGATTTACTTTTTCCCTCAAGAAGTGAAACCTTACTTCAATATATTTACTTCTTCCATGCAGAATTGGATTCTTCGCCAGATTTATGACTGACTTGTTGTCGATTTGAAATACTAGAGGTTTCTTTACTTCGACAGTCATTTCTTCAAGTACAGATCTGATCCAAATTGCTTGACATACAGCATATGATCCTGCTATATATTCAGCTTCACACGATGACAGTGCCACCACATGTTGCTTCTTCGAACACCATGACATTGGGGCACCAAATACTTGAAAGAAATATTCAGTTGTGCTTTTTAGATCTTCCTTATCTCCACATCAATCAGCATCTGAAAAATAATTAACTATTGCTTATTTGCCTTCAGAATCTCGTCGAAATAGTATTCCACAATTTATTGAACCCTTCAAATATCTCAAGATTCTTCTTGCAGCCTTCATATGTGACACTCTTGGTTCACCCATATATGTGCTTACTAATCCGACTGCGAAACCTATATTAGGTCGACTATTGCATACATATCTTAGAGATCCCACAATTTGCTTGAACAAAGTTGCATCGACTTTGTCTTCCTCTCCATTCTTCTCCAACTTCATATTTGGTTCGACAGGTGAAGATGCAGGATTTGGATCATCCATTCTGAATCTCTTGAGTATCTTTTTGACATACTTTCTTTAATGTAGCACCATACCTTTCTTCGACATTTGAAATTCCATGCCTAGAAAATAAGACAATTTTCCTATATCAAACATTTCAAATTCCTTCGTCATCAGCTCTTTGAACTTCGACAAGTTCTCCAAACTATTTCTAGTTACTAGCAAGTCATCAACATACAAGCAGATGATTGTTATATCTTGTGCTACAACCTGAACATAGACACCATACTCTGATTTGCATTTGATAAATCCTAATTCGATTAAGTATGAGTCGATCTTCTTGTTCCATGCCCTAGGTGCCTGCTTGAGGCCATATAGTGTTTTTGTGTATTCTATATACTTTACTCGCTTCCTTTTGAATCACAAACCCCAGAGGTTGTGTGACATAAAATTCTTCCTCTAAAGGACCATTCAGAAATGCTGATTTCACATCTAGATGGAATGTTAACCAATCTTGGTTGCATGCCAATGCTACTACTAGTCGAACAACCTCTAATCTTGCTATTGGAGAAAATACTTAAGAGTAGTCAAGTCATGCTCTTTGAAGAAAACCTCGAGCTACTAATCTTGCTTTATGTCTTTCTATTGATCCATCTGCATTGTGTTTCAACTTGAACACCCATTTTACTTCGATAGCTTTTGTATATGTTGACAATTCGACTAAATCCCATGTGTTGTTTCTTTCGATTGCCTGTAACTCTTCGACCATAGCTAACTTTCACTTGTTAATCTTCAAATCTTCGTTATAGTTGATTGGTTCAGCACCTACAAGTAAAGTAAAATGAACTAATTCTCCATCTGGTGTGATTTCATCATCATCTACCACTTCATAATCATGAAGTCTTGTTGGAAGAACTCTATTTCTTTGAGGTATTTGGCTTGTTTCAGCTACAAACTCTTCGACATCGACTGTGACGGGAGTGTCAGCAACCGCTTCTTCGACTTCGACTGGATTCTCAATAATTCCTTCGACCTCTACTTCATTAGTTTCTTCGTCGAAATCACATTTCACTAATGATTTGTTAATTGAATTGCTAGAATTCCAATCCCAGGCAGAATGTTCATTAATCACAATATCTCGACTCAACATAATCTTCTCATTAACTGGATTGAATAGTCTGTATGCACCAGTTTTATGATATCCTACCAGAATCATTGGTTCACTATTGTAATCAAGCTTCCTTCTCCTTGCATCAGGAACATGCTTGTAACACATAGAGCCAAACACCTTCAAGTGACTTACTGATGGTCGTTTGTCACTCCACGCTTCTTCAGGAACCTTGTTCTTCAATATCTTAATAGGACACCTATTCAAAATATAAACTGTAGTCGAAACAGCTTCTCCCCATAAAGATATTGGCAAATTCTTTTGCTTCAGCATGCATCTCACCATATCTAATATGGTTCTATTTCTTCTTTCAACAACTCCCTTATGTTGAGGTTTGTAAGGAGTAGTTACCTCATGATCAACACCATGTTCTGCACAGAAATATTCAAACATCTTGGATGTGTATTCTCCACCTCCATCTGTTCACAGAGCTTTGATCTTCTTCTCACTCTGGTTTTCGACAAGTATCTTGAATCTCTTAAAGATTTCGAATACTCCGTCCTATCGTTTGATCACATAGATCCACAACTTTTGACTAAACTCATCGATAAATGAAACAAAATATTTGTTTCCACCAATTGTATGTTCTTCGAATGGACCACATACATCTGAATGCACCACTTCGAGAATGCAGGATGATCTCATTAACATAGTCGAAACGAAAGAATTTCTGGATTGCTTTCCCACTAAACAACCTTCACAAAGTTTTTCTGGCATCTCAAGGCTTGGAATACCAGTAACCATATCTTGAGTAATCAGTTGACTAAGTGATCAAAAATTAAAATGTCCAAACCTCAAGTGCCACAACCAACTATCCTTGTGGTCGACAACAGTTTTCAAGCATTGAACTTCTGTCGAACTGATCATAGTCTTAAATGTCATATTCTTCAACAATGGAGATTTTAAGACCAAGTTGTTCTTTGTGTCGAACAATTTCAAAACTCCATCTTTCATGACAATTGAGAAACCTTTTTCAACTAGTTGTCCAACACTTAGCAAGTTGCATTTCATTCCAGGTACATAGAGCACATCCTTGATCATAGATTTCCCTCCATTACTCATTTGAAAGAATATGTTGCTAGTACCTTCTACTTGCAACGAACTATTATCAGCAAGTTTTACCTTGCTCTTATTCGACTCGTCAAAATCTGCCAACCACTTATTTCAACCAGTCATGTGGTTTGAGCAGCCTTAGTCGAGAAACTAGGTCTTGGATTCGACATGGTCATTTGAATCTTAGCGTGCAAGGTCGCCTCCTTCGTCCTTGCCTTTCGATCCCTTGTCTTTTCTATACCAACAATTCTTGGCCAAGTGTCACCATTTTTCATAGTTATAACACTGCATACCTTTCTTATCTTCTTTGTCCTTTCGATAGTTTACTCCTCCCCTTTTCGAGGATTCAGAAGATCTATCTTCGACCTTATTCTTATAGAGATTCGACCAAGACTTCTTGCCATAAGTCTTGTCGAAATTTCCTTTGAATTTGTTGGAACCACCATCCTTTTTCCATGACTGAGCTTGCAGTGCCTGTATCGACTCCTGAACTCCTTTCCTTTCGACAATCTTCATCTCATGCGCCTCCAACGAACCAACCAAATCTTCAATTTTAGTGGTTTTAAGATTGTTGGATTCTTGAATAGCTACGATAACGTGATCAAAGTGAGAGGTCAACATTCTCATTACCTTCTCAACTATCATCTTATCAGTAATGGTTTCACCACAACCCTTCATGAGATGGACGAGTTTTTGAACCTTCGACACATAATCTGCAACTTTTTCATCTTCTCCCATCGACAACAACTCATATTGTCGACGCAAGGTTTGTAATTTGATAACCTTGACTTTCTCACCTCCTTCGTAATACTTCACCAGAATATCCCATGCCTCATTCGCCGTTTTAGCATGAGAGATTCTGTCGAAATTAGCAGCATCAACATCTGTTTGATTGAAATAAGCAGCCTTGCAATCTTTCTTCTTAACTTCATTGTGGGTTTTTTTTCTGTTCGTCAGTTGTATTTGCAGCCAACGCAGAAATGCCGTCGGTAACCACTTCTAGGGTTTCATGGAAGGCAAACAAGGATTGCATCTGTTTTTTCCATTGGATCCGATTTTTGCCATCAAGCATTGGAAGAGAATTTGGAATGCCTTTATCACTATCCATCTTCGCAGCGGTTGATTCACTTGCCCTAGAAAAACGATCTCTGACGTGAAATTCTTGAAAACATGATCAAGAACAATAACCGAAAGCTCTGGATACCAATTTGTTAGTGCGTGAGACACTTTTAGTGAGAAGAGAAAGAGAGAATAATAAAGAAAATAATGATATGTATTATTTAATTGTACAAATAATGATAGACACTATGACTATTTATATACACCCATGATTAAACTTGGGCTAACACAACTTAGATTATATTAAATATTAAATCTAATTAAATCTAATATAATCTAATTTAATATTTCAACAGCTCTCACAGCAGCATAAGAGCTAAAATAAGCAAGAAGCTCTTGTTTGTCCATGCCTAACCATTGTACAAAAAGCATAAAATCTAAAGTTTACACAAAATCCGGCAATGTTCTCGTAAAATTGTGAATGCTTTTACACTATTAATACAAGATGACAATAATAAATATGATATTGCTAGTTTATTCATCATTTAGCATTTGATGTGTATAAGAAATGTAGAGATACCTTCTCATTATCATCTTGCTCAAGCTTAGTACTCTGAATGATGACCATTTGGATGCCCGGCCTAAAGCTACACTGCATCCAGCTATCGATATAACAAATTATTAGAGCTTATATTAGTTATGTTTGCTTAATATTCGCAATATCTTGTACATAATAAATGCAGGTTATGTTTGCTTAATATTCGCAATATCTTGTACATAATAAATGTAGTATTGCTTCTCATAAAAATGAGAATTGGCTTGAATGATATTCCAACTTAAAGAATGCACAAACATATGTTGTAAGTCGCATAGTTTGGTTCAATTTATAAATGCGATGTAAACTTTACGCTTTATCGAAAAATGAACGCGACTGATGATGAAAATTGAATGCATTACTAACCACACGTAGAACACAAACTTTGTATATATGACAACAAAAATCAAAAGTGCAACTTATAATATTTTCTTTTGATCACTAACCTGTTAAATTATAGTATAGCACTTCCATTAATATTATGCTTGTAACAATGCAAAAAAATTGAGATATATTGATCAATATAGCAACCGACTTGATTAGTTTTTATGTGACTTGGATTTATAGCTTCCAATCGTCTTTTTAATTCCATCATCTGAGAAAACTGAGATTGACTGAAATCAAAATTTCATGTTCATAGAAGGAGTAGTAAGTCTTTTCCAAACACAATTCCAGAGTTTTAAAGGTGAAATAAATATAAATAATTAGACTACCTTACAAATCCAAAGCCAATAATCTTCTAAACTGACTTCTCATCATTTCTCCTTAAAAGAAGATTTCGTTTCAAGGATGATAGGCATATTACTAATATTCATATATAAATTATATTTAAAATAAAGGTGAATTAGGTAGGAAGGATTATGAACTAAAAATAGAAAAATAATCTACACACATTTATGCTTTTAAGTATTACGGTAAGGTTATTGTCCTGAAGAACTTGAAGGCCAGCAGCTGTAACATGGAAAAGAACATAATAAAAAATCATAGCTATATACTGATGAAACATACCGAGCTAAAGCATAAACAAATTCCAACTTAACAAAGAATAAGCTATTTTCATAAGTTATTTGCCTTTGTAGCAAATAATTATAACACTATATCACCATGAGATTGAATAAAAAAATATGATAAACTTCAGAACATTGACTCAAATCTTTTTTAAAATTTTTTAAGTCGAGTAATAATAATAACTCACCTTTCCCGCACCTACTGTCTTACATGTTTGAGCTCTTGCTCCAACTATATCAACTTCAAACGACTTGCTCCACCACGCAGGACATATAGAATGATAAATAAATAAAATAGAGATTAGGGTTTATCATAGCAAACATAAATAAAAAATGAAGCAAATACATTGAAATCAATGAAAGTATTTGGGATTAGGGTTTATCAATTTCAACCGATTCACACTGTTTCAAACCCTAAAAGAGATATCAAAACCGACTCGTTCAATCCAACTGATGCACCACCGTAAAACTGATTCCCACATCATTCATCTATCGCTATGATACCGAAATAACAAAAGAAATACCCAAAGAGAAGGAGAAGAAAGAAGAAGAGCAATGGAGATGAGAGAATTATTACCAATTACTGCTTTATATGTATCATTTCATCTCCCAACTTGTAGGTGTTTGAATAGTATTCACTAATTTAGAAGTCCAACCTTCTGAAGCTGCAACCTCCATGCAAGAGTTACCAGCAAATTGAGAAAGAGAAAAAAGAGATAAAGAGAAAGAGAAAATGGGCGAGAAAGAATGAGAGAAACAAACAAATAAAAAGTATGAGAAAGAGAAATGAGAGAAGCAGAGAAAAAGGACAAGAGAGAGAGAGAGAGAGAGTTAGTAAAAGTAAGATTCAAATTTCAAAATTTCAGAACCAAATAACCATTATTATAAGGTGTTGACATGTATGCAAGGGTATATAGGGTATTTTCAGAGACTCAATTTTTTTTATATGGTAGATATGTATTCTTTTATAAATTCACCCATATAGATTATGTTTGATATTTTGATTGTTCTTTTTGTTATTAATACTTTCTTTGTTCCCTAATTTATATTTTGGACTTCTGTGTTTCTTCAAAATTGTGTTGCCTAAATCTTTGTGACTGATTGAAGTGTTCTAATTTACCATTTTTATCATATAAAAAATGTGGCAAGACCAAATTGTAAGCTCCCAAAGTCCACAATGCTAAATAATAAATATGATTATCATGAGACTTACATTGATTCATCGTGTTGTCATATGAATTATGTTGGTGTTTACCTCTGGTTTTGGTAAATAATTCTGGTCTCTTAACAAAAGTTTACTTGCAAGATCGAACAGGGAATCTAAGTATAATGCTTCAGTTTTCAAGTGTTTTTACAAAGTGTTTTCAAAAAGGATTCGTTCGACTGATGCCAAACGAGTTTATAAGCAATAACTGTAAACATAAATGACATAACATCAAAATAGTTGAAAATAAGTTGATTCAAACATACATTGCCCTAGATTTACTCATTTTGCTCATTCGTTTGGGTACTCTGAGTGAGTAGCGTATAAGAATGTGAAAGTTTGAAAACCTAACACTATGCACTAAGTGCTTTATTTATAATACACATATAATAACTACTTTCTGACGAGCTTCGTTTCTTTGTACGTCACGTGTACTTTGCAACTTCTCTCCACGAACCCACGTTCTCCACTCCAACTCATTTTTCCTCCAAAGCGTTTTGCTCGCTTGGTCTGGACTCTTTGGGCTTTTTGACATTTCCAAGCCCAATTAACTACTTAAGGGGTCTCTTCTGGTCGACTGCAGTTGTAGTCAACTTAGATAATTTCACCTTTTCAAAGAACCTTCTTGGATTCTTTTCTCTTGGTTCAATTTTAGTCTTTGTCGAAAATCCCAGCCAATAAGTTGCCCCCAAAATGTCCTTTTCGATTAAAACTGTAGAAATGGACATTTTAGTCCTTCTTTCTTAGTGTGAACTGACGTCATCATAATCATGACTTTTCCCTTAAACGTCACGTCTGCGAACAAAAATCCTCTTCCCTTTTAGCTTCAACTTCATAGGATAAACGTGGCCCCTGGCTCAACAACCTCCTCAATCAATCACCATCTGCTTGACACGTGCTTGCCATGTAACCACAATTTTCCACTTCCTTTCCAAACGTTTGATTTTCTTGATGGTATAAATACTATTTTCATCTCTTCAATTTCCTTTTTAAGCTCTCTTTGTATTCTCAAACTCTCTGTTTCAAACTCAAAGAAAAACTCTTGCTTTTACTTTTTACCCAGAAACTCTTCCAATCACCTTCATGGCCACTTCAAGCCAACTTACTGAACACATTCAAACCCTAGGGAGATGAACTGGTTTTCAACATGGATGATTTTTTTGTTCATCTCCAAAAATACTTTCATTTTGGAACCAACTCCGACACGCAACATTCAATCTTTTCGTTCTTAGGTACTGCTTCCTTTCATATGCAAGCAAATTGCTTATGGTCTCTTGGGACCCATTCCTGATGAAATCAGAGCACCAGACAGCTGAAAGATTGTTTCCTCCTTCACTGTGCCGCAAAACCCCTTGTTCACAAAGATTACATCATAGATTTTTCGCATCTTTACCGGACTTCCAAGGTTTTCCGTTTCGCCCTTGTTGTCAACCAAGACTACCTTGCATGGTTGAATAAAGTTGATAAGCTTAAAGATGATGTTTGGAAAGCTCAAGGAATTTTTTACTTGATTCTAGTTTCTAGGGTTGGCCCTAATTATTGCAATTATATGCTAATTTATGCGCTCTATTTTTGGGAAGGCTCTACAAACACTTTCCATTTCACCACTGGTATGCTTACCCCTACCCTATTCGACATTGCGGCCATTACTGGTCTCCGCCCCATAGGTGAAGCTTTTCTTCCCACTGAAGCTGATGAAGATGTCATACCATTTGAAAGATATATTGTTGGCTTTACCAAATACATGAAGCGCTTTCATGCTAAAGATGTCGACACCATTTCTGACAAAGAGCATTTTGCTTTCTTGGCTCTATGGCTTTATAAGTATGTGTTTTGCTGTCGATCTTTAAAGGTGGATAAACAGTTCATTGCATTAGCTCACCACCTTCATCGGGGTCGAAACATATGCTTGAGCGAACTCATATTGGGGTCGCTCTATAAGTCACTTAGTGTGGGAGTCAACCATATAACTTCATTACCTCCTATTGTCAACTATCTACTCGCTGGTCCTTTTTGGTTGCTTCAATTATGGTTAAATGCCACTTTTGCAAGCCAACTCAAATTACAACTCTCTGATGCTCAAGAGGCTACATTTGCCCATCGCACTAACGAAAGCCTTCATCTTGTTGTGCTGACACCACCCAACAATGATCTGTCTTGAGAAGAATCTCTTAAAAAGTACTTGAGATTTTTCTTCAAGTGTACTACCTTCCAGCCAAACATGGCACCCTTTTCTTATAGACGACATGGTCCTGAGTGGTTCACTAGACCATTTCCTCCCGTTGGTCCCACGCAGCTTCCTGAATCCAAAGACATCTGGAAATCTTTCCTAACTCCTAAGCTCATTGCAATTAGGATGGTAGCTAATGATGGAGTAACACTTATGTGTTATCATCCTAATTTAGTGGCTAGACAATTTGGTTTGTGTTAACCTCTGCCTCACAATTTTTATAAGCCCTATGATGAACTACGCTTTTGGTCCACTAACTATAGTGAAGACAAATGCACCCAACACCTTAAACATTTCACTGCTGACGCTCCCACCATGAATCCTATCGCTTTTGAGCCCCTCTTTTACACCACTAAAGAACTCTATGATTGGTGGACTGTGCAATTCATGCAATGTATGGGTACTCTCAATTCTTTTAAGAATCGACTAAAGCATGCTTTTGAGGCTATGCAGCAAAAGTTCAAGAAAGGTATGGCTTCTCATTTGATTACAGGTCGACTTCTTATTTGTTCTCTTTCTTATGTTTTTTACTTTTGCTGCCTTGTCTTATCGCTATTGCCTCATTCAGCGGTCGAACACAGGAAACATGCCCGGGAAGTCGCTAGTGGTGCTACCGTCTCTCTTTCCAATAATGAAATTCCTGAATCTCCTTCCAAGGAAATCTCCTAACCCTACGGCTTATTTACTGATTGCATTTTCCTTCCTTTACCTAACACAATGATTATGTTAACCCATTCATAGGCCCCTGAAACCAATGTTGTCGTCCCTCCCAAGTCATCTCCGAAAATACGAAAATGCTCTATCAACAAAGAGAAACAAACTGATAATGCACCTTCGCCCTTCGTTCCCGGAAAATCCAACAAATCTAAGTCGACTCGCTCTGAGGCTGCCTCAAAGAAGGTCGCTTCTACTACTGCATCTCTTACATTGGCGGAAAAAGAAAACGTCTTGTAGCCTGCACCGAATCGACCAGAAATCACCAACTCCATCCTTGAGGGGGATCATCTCCAAAAATAGTTTTATCTTAGGAACTGTGTCCCTTTTTATAATTTTGCTCTCGTTTCCCTTTATTATTTCATCAACTGGCAACTAAACAAACAAGGCGGCCCATAAAAATTATATTGAAATCTTCTAAGACCAAAAAACCTTCAGCTGTCATCTTATCTGATCCTGAATCTTCTGGGAGTGACCTTCATTCTCCTTTCAATCAGGATGTTTCTGAGTATTATCCCATTACTGAAGGAGTGGAAGGTGAAGCAGAAGATGATGGCTTCGAGGATGAT
The DNA here is from genome assembly GCA_948472305.1 of Vicia faba. Lineage (NCBI taxonomy): Eukaryota > Viridiplantae > Streptophyta > Magnoliopsida > Fabales > Fabaceae > Vicia > Vicia faba. The sequence continues at coordinate 987,619,838 of OX451738.1, forward strand.
GTAGGAGATGGCGGCCTAGAGGGTTCTGAACAAACTGATGCTGCCAACATCACCCAAAAGCAACCCATAATCTCTTCCAAGAAACTAAAGTGCCTCCTCAAACAAATGTCACCTTTGGTACCATCTCGACTCCTCCTAACGTGATTCCCACAACTACCACCACGTCACCCCAGCAAATTGCAACTCTGAGGTAAAACAACCCTTTTGAGTACTTGAAGTTCATGATGAATGCTAAGAACCGTTCGACTGATGGTGGCTTTAGTACCTCTACCGCGTCAGGGAGCATTTCTTCCCTTGGGACTCAAGAAGAAATTCTTAGTTGTCTCAAAACTATGTTTTTTCATGTTGAACTGATCAACCATTTAGAGAGCCACCTTTATGATGGTGCCAAAATTAAGGATTTGTTGAAGAAGGTTGATGTTCAAGTCACTCCTCCTTTGGTGGTCAAATTTATGGCTGAGGCGTCTACCTTCCTTGACCATGTTTTGATCGACCTGGTGCAAAAGAACGAATTCCAAAAGAAACGTCTTCCTAAGAAGAAAGAGCGCACTGTTGAACTGGACTTTGCGAATTCTTCTATGGTCACTAGTGAAAAATCACAGAAAGCTCTTGATAAAGGAAAATTAGACTTCACTACTAGGGCCACCAACATTTCCCAATGGTGACAACAAATTGAGGTGCTGAAAAGACAAATTAAAGGATTATAGGGCCAGATTAATGAGGCAGAAACTTTGCAAGCTATTGGGTTTAGCATGGCTGGAAATGCATTGAATGATGAAGCTCTTGTTGGGGTTGCTCATTTGGAGTGTGTCGATGCACTGGATGTTGAACTGGCCGAACTCGAATCATCCATTTCATTAACCAACGCTCGTTTGGTAGTCGCTCAAGAACGTTATGCGAATCTCAAGAACTTTGTGCTATTTTAGTTTGCTTGTCTTTTGAACTTAATTTTTTTAATGGTTTTTTTTGTTGTAATTTTTTATATACACTTTAGGCCTCTTCATGACCTTTTCGCTATGTAATCAGTTTCAATTTTTATTTATTACCATTTCTTGCAACATAGGCCTATACCTCTTTAAGTATTTGCCATTTACTCGTAATATTTGACCTTCTGGCGTAAGCTCTTCGATCTCATAAGCATTGTTGGAAAACTTGTAATATTCAAAATGGTGCTTCCCAATTTGGTGACCATTTTCCAAGGACTCTATCCCTTCTGTCCATTGGAAAAATCACTTTCCAAACCACATCTCCAGAAACGAACGCTTTTGCATTTACCCTTTTATTATAGGCTATTGCTACCTGCTCTTTTTGCCTGAGCAAAGTATTTAATGCTGCCAATCTATATTCGTTAACATGTACTAATGCATCATACATCATTCCTCAGTAATACTCAGTAGGAATATCTGATTGCCTTTGCACTATTACAAATTTTAGGTCAATCTCTAAAGGCAACACTACTTCGTGTCCATAAACTAAGTTGAAAGGTGTTGTGTTAGTCGACTCATTCGATGAGTTTCGACATGCCCACAATGCTTGGCCCAGAGTTGCATGCCAACTTCTAGGCTTTTGACCAATATGTTTTTAATCAAGATTATAATAAGCTTATTTGCTGCTTCGACCTGCCCGTTTTCTTGAGCGTAATATGGTGTTGATGTTAACAGTTTGAACCCCATCTCTACAGTGAATTCAGTTACCTTTCACCCTATGAACATTGTTCCTTGGTCAGTTGTTATAGTTTCTGGTATTAAAAACCTATATATGATTTAACCCTGGATAAAGGCCATTACTTCCTATTGATCCACTTTAACCAAAGCAACTGCCTCTACCCATTTTGAAAAATAACCAATATCCACCAAGATGTACCTATGTCATTTCGACGAAGCAGGTTTAATTTCTCCTATAATATCCAAAGTTCATCCTCTAGAAGGACATGGTTTGATAATGCAATGCAATTCGCTAGCTGGCACATGTTGAATTCCAAAATGTTTTTGGCATTCTTGGTAGCTTTTGGCAAACTCAATGCAATTTTTTTAACATGGTTGGCCAATATACTCCTATTCGACACAACAACCATTTCATTTTTTGTCCTGCTTGATATGCACCCCAGACTCCACTATGTACTCTAGATGTTTTCACATATGCTTCATTTTCTCCCAAGCATTTTAACAACACCCCTTCAGGCGTTTTCCTGAATAATTCATTTCCCATTATTCTATAACTTAACGCCCTATACTTAACTTTTCCCTCTGTCGATCCAACTGTATTTTTTAAGTAATCGAATATAGCTTTCCTCCAGTCATTCTTAACTAACATATCAATGGCAAATACTTCTTCTACCACTTCAAAATTTCCAAAATAATCACAATTCAGGAAATCAGGGATCACTTCAGGATCTGCCCCTCAAGTCTTTTTCTCTGGCGCATTCTCAAACACAATTTTATCTTTTACCTCAATGAATTCTTCCATTCTCTCTTTAGGTATTTTATATCCATATGCTAATTGGGCCATGTCATTTTCCTCTTGATTGTCAATACACCTCAAATGAATAATCGACATGTTATCAATTTTCTGAAGCAATGACAACACTTTGGCAACATACATTACCAAATGACACTTAACGTATTTGTATTCTCTAGTCAATTATTTCACCGCTAACTATGAATCCCCTTTTATGTCAACGTCTTTGATTCCCACGTCTAACATAATCTGAAGTCCAATTATTAAAGCTTCATATTCAGCCTCATTATTTGAGCATTCATCCCTAATCTTATAACAAAATCTGGTTGGAACTCCATCTGGTGATAAGAGAAAAATACCTACCCCAGTTCTATGTTTATGTTTAGAACCATCAAAATAAAACTGCAAGACTTAGTACCCACATAGGCTTCATTGATGTCGACCACTGAATGATCAACTACAAAGTCTGCAATAATTTTCCGTTTGATTGTTTTTAAAGGAACATATGTTAAGGAGTATTAAGTTAATGCTAATGACCATTTACCAATTCAACTGTACAAAATAGGTTTAGATAACATATGCTTAATGACATCAAAATGATAATAGAAAGAAACTTCGACTGGTTTTATATAATGCTTGAGTTTAATACATGGGAAATATAAACATAAACATAGTTTTTCAATTGCAGTATATCTAGTCTCAACATCATTTAACACTCGACTGAGGTAATAAATGGCTCTTTCAACTCCATTCTCATCTTCCTAGGCTAACATGCTTCCCAGTTTTGAATTTGATGTTGTAATGTATAGCTTCATGCCTTTGTTTTTGTTTGGGGGTGCTACAATTGGAGGCTTCATCAAGTAGTCTTTCAAACGATCGAATGCCTCTTGGTGGTATTTTTCCCACTTAAACTTAGACTCTTTTCCCAGTTTAAACAAAGGAGAAAACACCAGAGTTTTCCCACTCATGTTTGACACGAATCATCTCAGGAAACTAATCTTCCCCAACAAAGATTGAAGCTCTTTCTTTGTTGTTGGCGCTTTTGTACTCAAAACCGCCTTGGTTTTGTTCCGGTCGATTTCTATACCCTTTTTATGTACCACAAAACCTATAAAATCTCCTGCACAAACACAAAAGGCACATTTTAAAGGATTCATTTTTAATTCATATTCCCTCATTCTAACAAAAGACTGTCGAAGGTGGTATAAATGACCACCCCCTTAGGGTGATTTGACTATAATGTCATCAATGTACACTTGCGTGAATGTGTCTATGAAATCATGAAACATTGAGTTCATTGCTCTTTGATAAGTAGCCCCAGTGATTTTAAACCCAGAGGGCATAACTACCCACTCATATGTGCCTAACACCCCAGGGAATTGAAACACAGTTTTATGGGTATCCTCTTCAACAATAAAAATTTGATTATAGCCCGAGTATCCATCCAAAAGACTTAAATATTCATACCATACAACTGAATCGACTAACATGTCTGCCATAGGAATTGGATATTCTTCCTTTGGAGTGGCTTTATTCAAATCCCTAAAATCTATACAAATTATTAGCATTCCATTTTTCTTTATAACATGCACTATATTAGCTAACACTCAACATACTTAGTTGTCCTGATGAATTTGTTCTTCAACAAACATTCAATCTCTGTTTTTATTTTGGACAACACTTATAGCGCAAACTTCCTTGGCATTTGTGTGATTGGTCGTTTTCCTGGATTCATAGGTAGTCTGATTTCCACCATCTCCCTGATCAAATCAGGAATTTCATTGTAATCCCATGCAAAGCAATCTTTAAATTCTATAAGCAGTTCACTTAGTGATGCCATCACCCGGGTTGACTTTGGTGCTAATGTATGTAATTCACTTAGTCGTGCCATCAACCAGGTCGACTTCCTCCAATGGATCTTATGCTTGCATATTTAGTATATTATCCCTTGGGTCTTTCTCAAACCCCAAAGGCTCTTCCTCATATATTCAGTCAAGTCTCTGGCTTTCTGAAGCTGTTGTTTGGCTTGATTCTCCAATTTTCTCCACCATAATGGCCTCATGCGCCATATTCAAAGTGCCTTCAGCCTCTAAGGCTAAATTTATTCTATTTTCTGCCACATAGGCCAAAATTCTTGTCAGAGCATTCGACTCAGGCATCATCATGAGTTTTGTCTTCCCACCCTGTGGGTTCAAACTCCCCTTCTGTAGCGGATATGTGTCCAACTTTTTTTGGTCCCAAATTAAACCATGAGTGAGGTTTAAGGTTAGAAACTTGATCATATCAGGATGCGATTCCAACACTACATCTTCAGGATCGCGCAGAGGTATTGTATCTAACACTTTGCCCAAAATTCTTCCTATTGACCATATTCACATCAACATTAAAATAACTATGGTCTGCCTCAATGTTCTCGACAATCCCATCTTGACGCCAAATGGATAAACATTGATGTAGATTCGAAGGCACCACCCTAATACCATGTATCCATTCACGCCCTAATAACAGATTATAATTTGCCTTAGACGTAATCACCATCAACAATGTTGGCCTTGTAGTTGAACAAACTGACATATTCACTTGAATCATACCCAATATGTGACTTGTTTTACCTTCATAATTCGACAAGACCATATTATGTGATTTGAGGTCAGTGTCGAACTTGCCAATATTTTTCACCAATGATTGTGGCATTAGGTTCACAGCAGAATCACCATCCACAAATACTTTGCTTACATGGAAACCATCAACTTTGGCCCTTATAAATAAAGGCTTAAGGTGGTACATCATCTCAGATGTTGGCTTTTCAAACATCGCCTGTTTTTCTTGCACTACTCCATTATTCATGACATAGTAACATAAAGGTTTATGTTCCGTAGATTCTTCGCACATGGCTTGTTGTACCCCAAAATTTTCCCTTTCATGTTTTCCAAGGTCTTCCCCTACATGGTTGGCACAAACCCTTGTCTAAAGAAAAGGAAAATTTGTGAGTGATTGTTTTTAAGTTTCCTTCTATTGGCATCTCCAAAATGCCCTTCGATTGACATTTCAACAAAGCCTTTTGATTGGCCTTGTAAAAAGACCCTTCGATTAGCATTTCAATAAGGCCTTCGATTGGTATGGACAAAGGTCCTCCGATTGGCCTGTTAACAAGGCCTTTCGAGTGGTATTTTAACAAGTACCTTTCGACTGGAATTGTAAAAATGTCCTTCGATTGGAACTTTAACAAATATCCTTCGATTGGTATATGGACAAATACCCTTTGATTGGCATTCCAAAAGGTCCTTCGACTGGAACTTCAGATTGTCCTTCGACTGGAACTTCAGAGTTTTCCCCAATCAGAACATCATAATGAAATGACCTTCGAATGACATTTCAGTGCAGAATTTATCTTAATCTAAGATGCTCTGATGAAGGAAGTTCTGAACACTTCAAATCAAAACTTAGACTCATCACAAGGCCAAGGGCTGGTCGAAGTTGCCTAATAGGGAATTTTCTTCAAAAGGAAAGGAAATCGAAGCAAAGGGTGGTTCAATCGAAGGAGCCCTAGTATTGAAGCTGGCACAACTAGACTCATAACCATTAAGGAGAACAAGGTTCTACTAAGGAAAGTCTTGATTGGCTCGAATTGGAGTTTAAGGCTGGCAAGGAAGGCAGATTTGAAGGAATGAAATAGGCTGGCATGACTAAGCAAAAACACATATCCTAACCTGTCCAGGTTCACCCAAAGTTCATAATGGAATGTGTCCATTGCAAATATAGAAATAATTCAATGCTGATTGTGGACTCAATTCTTTGAATTAAAGGCCAGATTCTTGCCTTGTTTTCTCCCAACCCCACAAGAGCTTATTTGACCAGGGTGATTCGTTTCAAATCAAGCAATCGAAGCAGAGGGAGGCTCAATCGAAGGGGCTATGCAATCGAAGCTGGAGTAATTCGAATTAGGACTTTGAAGCCATCGAAGAGAGAAAATTTGAAGGGAGTTGGATCTGCAAGGGCAGGTCAGCTGTCGATTTTCATCATGTTGGAGGCCCAAACAACTACTAACATGCTGGAAGTAACGCATGAAAACAAATTGGCACGTGATTGAATCAAATATAGCAAGTCTTTATGAAGAAATTAAATCAAATCTCTTCATCATAATGGGCCAAGATTTGAAACACAAATATTGACATAAATTCCTTTCTCTATATAAACCTCATGCTCTCACATAAAAAAAGACGGGAAAAAATGCACGGAGGTTGCCTTAGAAGAAAATGCTGCCTGCCCCACGAGATTCTATAAAGTTGCACAAAGTTTCCAAGGGTTGTCAAACTCAAAGCCGGGATTCATGCAGAAGCATCCCTCATACAATCCCCCTGTTAGTAATTTTTCCTTTGATCTCAAACTTGTCAAATACGATTTAAATTCATGTCAAACATATATACATACTGCTTCTAATATTCATGTTTGTTTGAGTGTGCTACATGTGAGCAAAGGTTTAGGATTGAGATCATGCCATTGTTGGGGCACGATCTGAGCTTACCTTCAATTTTTACAGCTGTAGTTCGTTTTCGATAGGTTAACACCATAGGGGGGCACTGAGCGCACAAATTCGATGTTTAAGTTAAATATTGCGTTTTTGTTTCTAACGTAATATTGCAGTTTTATTTGTACCAATAAATATATTTCGACCAGGTTGGTGAGGAAGAGGTGCTGCAGCGAAAAGGACATGGGTTCGATACCCAGGTCATATATTTTGTGTTTTTTTTAACAAATTTCCTTGCAGAATTCCAGATTGAACACCCCGGACGTGCAGTCTCTCAGGCATCTTCGATCAACCCTTTGGATCGAAGAGCAATCCCAGCCTCTTCGATCTAGGCCTTACTTCCCAGAGTGAGTTCCTTTCGTTTCCTGTCCTTTTTGGCCTTTCGATTGGGTTTCCTTTCTTTTACTCCTTCTAATCTTTAATTATCATTAAGAAGAAAAACCCCAAAAGACATTAGGTTTAGTTTTTACATTAAATTAATTTTGTCAATTAATTAATTAATTATTTTCATATTTTCTTAAAAAACTAAATTTGAATAGACTTAGGATTTTTTTTAATTCAATTTCTTTTCATATTAAAAATAAACAAAAATTCCTTTCACTTAGGATTTGAGACGTATTTTTAATTCATACGCACGTTTATTTACTTTAGCATTATTTTGTTAATTATGTAACTGTGCCTGGTTTGTAATAGCTTAATTAGGATTTTATTTCCGCACTTTATTTTTTCAGTAATTACTTATGTATCTACACCAAAACCTTGTAATAACGTAGGACCTCTATTTTTCGCTTTTATATTTTATATGCTTGTATATAATTGCGAGCAACCTAGGCATGTATGATTAATCAATCAATCAGTAGATCACTAAATTCAAGATAAAATACCTGAAAAAAGCACAATATTGCACACTTGCACCCCTAGGGTATTTCCCACTTTGGTTGCCTTCAAAAATGGTCATGTCCCTTGAACGTAGGGATACTCTTAGCAAAGACCCTCAGTTTAAATTCATCATAAAGACCATAGTCCCTAAATGTATCTCGAGTTGCCTACGATAAATGATCTTATGATGATAGTCCCTTCGAAATGCTAAGGTATCCTTACATGTTGCCTTCAATTACCATTACGTCCCTTTCGATAGTCCATCAACATCCAACGACTAGGGCTATCTACTCACTAATAGTAGGATAGCACTGTCTAAAAGATAGGAGGAAAAGAACAAACTTTTTTCGAGTAGGTAGATAATTGTTAGGTACTTGCTCAAATAATTATTTTTACACATCACACTTTCAAACACTTTTCAAACAAAGTTTTCAATGCGTTTATCACACTCTTGAGGACTGATACAAGGGTTATCATAAAGCAAATCTCCGCACTAAGGCATTTTCAAACAAAAACTTTTTCACACAAACACGAAAGCAATTTTCAAAAATGAGCAAGTACCTAAGAGCCCGTAGAAAACTACGGATGGAAAGGGTGATAACACTTTCCCTTTCCATAATCTACCCCCTTACTCAGAAACTCGAAAAAGGTCTTTTTCTGTTCTTTTCAACCTTTCCTTTGTTGGATAAAAGAAAAGTCGGTGGCGACTCTTGCTTGCTATGACATTTGTAAATACAAATACAAACCAGTATTAACAGTCGGTTCTGCCACCGTATTACAGAACTGGCGACTCTGCTGGGGACACTTATAAAGTGGGGTTTACCTTAGGGTCTAGATCATTTTAAATTGCTTTATTTGTTTGCTTTGACTGCTTTACTTTTAAAGGTTTGTTGGGTTATTCTTGTATAGATCCTATACCCGGATCTGGGGACACTTTTTAGGTAAACAACAATAGATCGTGGAGACTATACGGCATAGACCGATATGGTTGAAGCGATAGCTGTGTTGGTGTGACACTTTGGTTGGTACTGGTATCCTTTTTGTTGAATCGAGGAGAATACAGGGCCGCCGCGTGGTGTCCTGAAGCACTAACGAACCTTAGAACCTTAGTTGAACAAACTTGGCCATTAGAAAATAGTGAGATAGCCAGCCTTGGTGTAAAGCTGGGAATCGGTTTATACTCGATACTACACTCATTGAGATCGTACTTTCAGGATGTTTCGGTCGCAAGAAAAGATTGCTAAACTGAGATAATACCGATAAATAAAGATCGGTGATATTGAGACTCCTTAGAACTCGGTTACTATTTCTAGGACAGATTTGAGACCATCTAAACTCAAGAGGGTATTTACCTATAAACCCCATGCAAGCCTAAACCTAAGGTCTTATGTGCTTTGCTTGTGTGTGATTAATTTACTTAAACATGGCATCATGCATCATAAACATTCATTCTTCATTACGCTAACCATTTCAAGGATTAGGGGAATTTATCTTTGTTCTGTTTTGCATATCATGGCTTCCGCTCGTAGAAATACCATATGAATCATCTTTGAGACAATACCGCTTTAACTTAAAGAGATAGTATCTACGGTTTTTGAGACTTCCTCATTTACCAAGAACTATGGTCGACTCCTAAATCTGGTTACCTCAGGTTTTGATGAGAAGATGATGAGTGTGCTCTTTCAAATCTTTAAACCTAAGCACCATTGCTTCACCTTTCCAGACTATCAGTTGGTACTCACCATGGAAGAGTTCTCTCAGATATTGGGTATACCTATTTTAGATCAGTTGCCTTTCACCGGTTTGGAAGAAGCTTCGAAGCCGGAGGTCATTGCAACAACTTTACACCTGAAACGGTCCAAAGTTGTATCCAATTGAGAAATAAGAAGTGGAGTTAAAGGTTTTCTAACCAAGTTCCTAATAGAGAAGGCTCAGCTGTTTTGGGATGATTTGGACTTCCAGGATTTTGAGGAGGTCTTGGCCCTTCTCATCTCTTGGTTAGTACTATTCCCTAATCCATACTTACTCATAGATGTAAATGCTATCAAGGTCTTCCTTTCTCGTAAACCTGTGCCCACTTTACTCGGAGATATCTTGCATACCTTCCACACTCGTACCACAAAGAAAAGAGGGATTCTTATGTGCTGCATGACATTGCTTTCGAGGTGGTTTATTTCTCACCTCCCTAAAACAGTACTGAATAATGAAGAAGGTTTGGGCTGGTCGCAAAGGATAATTTCACTTTGTCACACGGATATTCTCTGGTATTCTCGATCTATAGGAGATATTTCTATTATTGACCGCTGCGGAGAATTCCCTAATGTCCCACTACTTGGCATTAGGGGAGGCATAACCTGTAATCCTTCTCTGGCTCTGTGAGAATTTGGTTATGCTCGAAGGGATGGTCCTCACGAGATGCTTATTCAGGGTATTGTGTTTACCTATGAGGATGATGTTCAAGGGTATCGCCAGCGGTTCATACGAGCTTGGGGCATGGTAAATAGATTTGACATCCAGACTTTGGGGACGAAGACTTCCATTCCTATGGAACCTTATCTCTAATGGGTACAAGCTCGTGCTCAGAACATTATGATTCCATATATAGCCATCTTACCAGTGATTGTGGAGCCCATTATTGAAGGGCGATATTCCCTATACGGTTCTTTATCCTAATATGCCCACGAATCTTGAAGAACTGCAGAGATCCTAGATTCAGTTGAAGAAAGAGTGAGATGCCTATAGAGACCATTTCTATGCCCATGAGAGGAAAGTTTTAGAGCTCACAAAGCGACTTCATGAGGAAAGAAGCCTCAATGTCTATCTCGGCGAGAAAAGGAAGCGCCCATGGGAAACGTGATTTTTTTAGTTTTGTGAACTTTCAATTGAAATGCCTAAAAGGAAATTGTATTTTGAATTCTACTAATAAAATCTTTGTTTCATTTTGCTTTGCAAATTTAAATTTCCCGAAATCCTTGAAATCATTGCATACACATGTCATACATATCATTGCATAAACAGGTTTCATAGCAGGTTTCTCATCTTCTTCGCTGTTTATTTCAGCCGTAAAGAAATGGCCCTCGAACAAACTGTGAAGGAATTACAGACTCAGAACACACAATTCTAACAAATGATCATGGCTCTAGCCAAAGGGCAGGAGGAACTTAAAGCCTTTATTTTTAAATACAAGGCTAAGAAGCCAAGGAGGATAGTCGGTGTGGTAAATCTAGGAAGAAGATTAAAGGGGATGTTAAAGCAAGTGGTTGATCTGACATCTTCACCCAAAGAAGAGGATAACCAAGAGGGTGAGACAAAAGAGGAAGACCCTAGTCCGTAGGAATCTGATAATGAGACTGATTATAATGAAGATCAGTATCATCTGGCCGACGAAAATTACAAACAGCTGGAAGAGCGTCTGAGTGCAATGGAGATTCAGAAAGTGCCTGGGATGGATTTTGAAGAGCTGGGTTTGGTGTCTGAGATTGTCATCCCGCCAAAGTTCAAGGTGCCAGTGTTTGCCAAGTACGATGGGGTTTCATGTCCCAAAATGCACCTCCGATCTTATGTGAGGAAGATACAACCTCACACTGCTGACAAAGACTTATGGGTCCACTTCTTTCAGGATAGTCTATTCGGGACTCAGTTAGATTGGTTCTATCAGCTGGAAATGACCAACATCCATAATTCAGAAGACATGGCCGCTGCTTTCTATAAGCAGTATCAGTACAATGTGTACCTTGCTCCCACCCGTACTCAACTCCAAAGTATGGCTATGGGTTCGAGCAAGGGCTTCAAAGACTACGCTCAGAAGTGGAGGGACTTAGCAGGAAGAGTCCCGCCTCCCCTGTCTGATATGGATCTAGTGGATATGTTTCTGGGTACCCTGTCTGGTCCATTCTTTAATCACCTAATTGGAAGTTCCTCGGTCGACTTTACTGAATTAATCTTGACAGGGGAAAGAATGGAAGCTGGAATTAAGAGTGGTAAGATCCAAAAGAGCGCATCCTTCAGTGCAGTAAGGAAGCCATTTGCTTGGAAGAAATAGGTTAGTGTTGTGTACAATTAAAGGAGTCAGGACAGAACCAAATGCCATCCAACGGTAGGGGCTGTCATGATCCCTAAGCCTGCACCCACTCAACAGAGGAATAATCAGCAGAGAACAGAGAGGCTGGTAAGACAGTTCACCCAGATAAATATGACTTTATCCCAAGTTTTGCCTCATTTGTTGAAATATAATCTGGTAACCCTGCGGGAAGCGCCAAAGAATCCCAACACTACTTCTCCCCGCTACAATCCAAATTCCCATTGTGCTTATCATTCGGAAAGTCTGGGTCATGATACAAACGATTGCTTGGCTTTGAAAAACATGGTACAAGACCTTATCGAGGCGAAGGAAATTGAGTTTGACGCCCCTGAAATTCCAAATGTTATCACTGCTCCTATGCCCAAGCACGGCTGTGGTGTTAACACTATTGAAGATGATATGTTTTTTACTACTGTTGAAGAGCATGTTACTCCTCTTATGACCGTTAAGTGGAATTTATTGAAGGCTGGTTTATTTCCAGGCTGTGGCGAAGGTTTCCACTTCTGTTTATCTCTACCGGTTGGTTTCCATTTATTGAAGGTAGGTGTTCAGCGCCTGATGGATGATAGAGAGATTTTGTTTGAGAAGAATCCCGTACCAACCATTTCTTGCAAAGATGTTTCAATAATAACCATTTCCGCCAATCCTCCCAGGGTCTCCACCAAAAGACCCGTCAGGATTACATCTGTTCCGAAGGGTACTCCGCTGATAATTATTATGCCAGGGCCAATCCCATACTCCTCAGATAAAACCGTTCCTTGGAATTATAGGGGTGACGTCTACTACCACGGTGTAAAGCAAGATTGGCTGGCTGTTGAAGACTGGGTTTCTGAGAATGCTGATCCTGACATTGTCAACATTGTTGGAACCAGAAAAATAACAAGAAGTGGAAGAGTGTTCTCCCCTGAGATTCTCCTCCGAAAGCTGTTACTGGTCCTGTGATCATTCCCACTTTCATTCCTGCTGATACTACTACTACAATCCCTGTGATTACCCCTTCTGACACCCCTATCACCGAGTCGACCGAGACTCAGGGAAAAGACATATTGGTTGAGCCTGTCAAGACGAAGGCGCATTCGATAACTATCCCAGAGGCTTCCAAGAAAGAAATGGAAGAGATTTTGAAAATTATCAAAAGCGAATACAACGTAGTGGAACAGCTGGGGCAGACCCCTTCAAGGATCTCTATGCTAGCCTTGATGTTATGCTCCAAAGCTCATGCGAAGGCTTTGGTGAAATTCCTGAAAACTGCCCATGTGCCCCAGGAAACCTCTGCTGACCAATTTGAAGATTGTGTGGCTAGTTTGATGACTGATAACGGTTTGGGCTTTTTTTATGCTGATTTGACTCCTAGAGGAAGGAAGCACAATGATGCGTTACATGTCTATGTCGAATGCAAGGGCACTACTTTGGTCCATGTCCTAGTAGATATTGTTTCATCATTAAATGTGCTGCCTAAAAGTGCTCTGGATAGACTAGACTATGAAGGTTTGACCTTGAAGCCCAGCCATGTTGTAGTGAGGTCTTTTGACGGCTCAAATAGAATGGTGCACGGAGAGGTGGACGTCCCTATCAAGGTTGGTTCTCAGACTTTCGACTCTACCTTCTATAAGATGGATATCAGACCATCTTATTCCTGTTTTTTGGGCCGCCCTTGGATACATGGGGCTGGAGCTGTTACGTCCATTCTGCATCAGATGATGAAATACCCTGTCAAAGGGAGAATTGTCACTGTACACGGCGAAGAAGAATACATGGTCAGTCACCTAAATTCCTTCAGATATATGGAAATAGACGGTGAGTTCATCGAGACTCCGTGTCAGAATTTCGAAGAGGTACCTCAGACTCTGGCTACAACTGAAAATGTTACCAATATGCCGAAGATCACCAGACCTCCCTTGAAGATGGCTTCTCTCAAGGATGCAAAAGCGGTTGTCGAAGAAGGTGGGTATACCATTTGGGGTCAGCTCCCTGATATTCAATACAAGTCTGATAAATTTGGTTTGAGTTTCTCTTCAGGGAGTCAAAGGGTTGTTCGACGTGCTCGTGTTGGAAGACCTCCCCTGCGCATCAGCAATCATGGGGTCAACGCTGTTGAAGATGGAGACGGTGACGATGACATGGACAGCTGGATATTCCCTACTACCAACGGTGGACCCAGTAACTGGACGGAAAAGAATTTTGTACCGATTACTTTTGTTCAGAAGTAATTGTCCTTCTTGTTTTTTTGGATATGTAATAAATAATATAACTTTATGGTCGTGTGTCTTACCCGGGGCACATAGGTTTATTCGTGAGGGTTATTATGTTCTATTATCATATGGCATTAATATAACATTGGACGTTTATGCATACAAATTTTGCGCTCTCTGTTTTTCTTTTCTACTTTTACTTTGTCTCTACAGCTATGCCCTTACACACACTCACGTATCAAACTGCAGATCCATATCCACTCTGGATCCCATTAATAACAGTTCTGCTATCGCTAGTTATGACTTTGAAAATAGATCAACCAAGCCGAGGACGAAGGTGAGGAAGATTGTGAGGTACCTAGAGAACTTGCTAGGCTGTTACAGCAGGAAGAGAGGGCTATACAACCTCATGAAGAACCAGTTGAGACGATAAACTAGGGCACAGAGGTAGACAGAAAAGAAGTTAAGATCGGCGCAAATCTGGGGCTTAATGTCAAACAGTGGTTGATACAGATGTTGCATGACTATGTCAAGATCTTTTCCTGGTCATATGAAGACATGCCAGGACTAGATACGAATATTGTGGTTCACCGTCTGCCAAATAAAGAAGATTGCCCTCCGGTAAAGCAGAAGGTCTGTCGCATGCGCCTTGAAATGTCAGAGAAGATCAAAGCAGAGGTTATGAAGCATTTCAATGCTGGTTTCTTAGTCGTCACCTCTTATCCCGAATGGGTTGCCAACGTAGTTCCGGTGCCTAAAAAAGACGGCAAGATACGGATGTGTGTGGACTATATATATTTGAACAGGGAAAGCCCCAAAGATGACTTTCCACTCCCCCACATCGATGTTCTGGTTGACAACACCATGTAGCACAAGATATTTTCCTTCATGGATGGTTTCTCTGGTTACAATCAGATCAATATGGCACCCTAGGATATGGATAAGACAACCTTCGTCACGCAATGGGGCACTTTCTGCTATAAAGTGATGCCATTTGGATTAAAGAATGTTGGGGAAACCTATCAGCGATCCACTGTTGCCTTGTTTCATGACATGATTCACCATGAGGTAGAGGTATATGTGGATGACATGATAGCCAAGTCTCAAACTGAGGAAGAATACCTTGATCATTTACAAAAGTTGTTTGATAGGTTGAAGATGTACAAGCTGAGGTTGAATCCAAACAAGTGCACCTTCGGGGTAAGGTCTGGTAAACTGCTAGGTTTCATTGTTAGTGACAAGGGAACTCAGGTAGAGCCTGTAAAAGTGAAGGTTATATAAGAAATGTCGGCTCCTCGCACTGAGAAGGAAGTCAGAGGCTTTTTGGGACGACTAAATTACATTGCCAGGTTCATTTCCCATTTAACTGCTACTTGTTAGCCAATATTCAAGCTCCTGAAGAAAGATCAAGTGGTAAAATGGAATGATGAATGCCATACCGCCTTCGAAAGAATCAAGGAATACCTTCAAGAACCACCAATTATGATGCCTCCAATTAAAGGAAGACCTCTGATAATGTACTTAACAGTGTTATATAATTCAATGGGGTGTGTGTTGGGGTAGCATGGCGAGTCTTATCGAAAAGAGCACGCAATATACTACCTTAGAAAAAATTTTATCGACTGTGAAACAAGATACTCACTTCTCGAGAAAATTTGCTGCGCTTTGGCATGGGGCGCTCACCGACTGAGACAGTATATGTTGACCCACACTACTTTGCTAATATCTAAGATGGATCCGATCAAGTACATCTTCGAGAAGCCCGTCCTCTCCAGAAGAATAGCAAGATGGAAAATAATATTGACCAAATATGATATCCAATACACAACCTATAATGCGGTGGGAGAACTGACTTGAGGTTTTGCGTTTGTGTTTGTAAATGTTGTGGTTAGCAAGAGTCTCCACCGACTTTTATTTTATCCAAAAGGAAAGGTAAAAAAGCACAGGAAAGACATTTGAGATGTTTTCTTGAGTTCGGGGGGTAGATTATGAAAAGGGAAGGTACTAGCATCCTTTTCATCCATGGTTTTCCATGGGCTCTTAGTTACTTGTTTAGATCACTTGCTTTTCTTTTGAAACTGTTTGAAATGGTGCTTTGTGTGGTTTTGAAAGTATTTTGAAAAGAGGTCATCGTTTAGGCAATCTTTGTAATGATTCTCGTTCGTAAGAATGTATACAAAGATGTTTGTCCTTTGAAAAATGTTTCAATGTTTTGAAGGGTGTTTGAAAATATTTTGAAATGTGTGTGTTTTGAAAATAGCAAGGATTATTTTGAAGTTGATCAAGTAACTAAAAGCTATCTACCTACTCAAAAGTCTTTCTTGTACATGTTTATTCCTTTGACATTGTTGATTTACCATTGATTTGGTAAACAACCCTATCTTTGGATGTTAAACGGAACAGGCGTGGATCATCGTATGACCATGATAGCAGTGGTGCCAAGTATCTTTAGCATTTTGAGGGACCAAGATCATTTGTTTAGGCAACCTTTTGATAGCGTCATCGAGGGACTATGATCTTTTGTTTTGTTTCGTTTTGCCAAGATACTTTGCATGCATACCATGGCCATTTTGTTTAGGCAACCAAGTGGGTGAAACCCTAAGGGTGCTTGTGTGCAATGTGTGTCATTTTCATGCCTTTGATTGTCTTGTATTAGGTCATGTCTATTTGTTTGATTTTTGTCTTATCATACAAAACCCTAATTTACTACACATGGTATAAATGCGATAAATTGCGTAAAAGTAAACTAAGCTATTACAACAATTATTATGGGAAGGGGGATACAAGTTTTTGAATGGGGAATATTGCACAAAAATAAATCCTAAAATACTATTACAACCCAATTGAATTATATGCAAAAATAAATAAATATACAATTATTTAAATATGCAAAAAAATATATTTATGCAAAATGTTTTGTATTTGATTTTTTGTGAGAAAAATGATTATTTAAACCCTAGAAAATAAGAGAAAAATATTATTATTTTTGAAAGGGGAAAACCCCAGTTTTCAAATTAAAAGAAAAATATGTTCTAATATTTATTATTTTTTTCCATCCATTGTATAAGAAAATAATAAATAAAATTATTAACAAATATTAAAAATTAAAATATGTATGAAAATAATATTTTATGTGAAAAATAATAAAATAAAAATGTATAGTATTTTTATTAAATGTATTTACAAATAAATAAGAAAATAAATTCTATTTGTTAAAATAAACTATTTTTTGTATGTGAAAAAAAAAATAATAAAAAAAATAAAATTGCAAAAAATTAAGAAAATATTTTTGTGATTTTTTAATGTTCAGAAAAAATTATTAAAATCTATAAACATAAAAATAAAAATAAAATATGAAAAATATACAAAATATGAAGCAAGGGGGTGCAAATATCAAGTCAGGGGGTGTGGAAAGTCAAAACAGCAAGCCCAAGGCGCCAAGGCCCAAGACAGTCATCCCTGTCGTCCAGCCTCTTCCATTTGCGCGCGTTTCTTCTTCAAATCTGGAACTTGCTCATGCTTGCATAAAATCAAAAACTCATAACATCAAAATGTAGCTTGTAATCTCACGATTCCAGTGATATAAAATTTGTGACCTAACTCTCAAAGATCAGAGAGAATTTTATAACCCCTAATTTTTGACCTAATTTTTTCAGCATGTTCAACATTCAAATTCTCTTAGCTCAGTTAATATAAATGGAAAGTATGCATATGTAAAGCTTCACCATGCTAGAGACTACATTTTTGCTTCAGAAATCGTGGCTTGAGGATGCCTAAATAGAGAGATAAAGTTTTGAAAAATACCTCCTTCAGCTGGATTTGGATATGGCACTGTAGGGACTTTGAGTGAGGCTTGAGGATCGTGTGAGCTGAAGTTATTCCAATGCTTAGCTGGCTTTGTGAATAGCTGAAACTCCCTGTAGAAGTCAAGTTGCAACCTTCCAAAGTGAAAATGGTGATGGCTGAAACAAAGCACAAAGTTGCAGGACAAGGGCTTGGATAGCTTTGATATTATGTGGATGAAGTGTTTCAAAGGTTGAAGGGCAAAACGCAAGAGCAAATATGGAGTTTGCTATGATTTTGCAGAAACTGCAATGTTGGGAAGAAAAATGAGGTTTTTGAGTTTTGGTGAGTTTCAGATGCTATCAATTCGTGTGTTGGCTTGAGATATGTTTGTCAATATGTATAGAGTGATACAAAGTCCACCCTTTTCCTGTTGTACAAATTCTGACTTCTTTGGCCAACTTTCTTGCCTTTGAAGAAAAGTGACAAGACTTATGCAAAAGGCCTGTACTAGCTACCTCAAGGGCTGATAATAGTTGGTATGCTTTTCTTAATTCCTGTGGAAATTGTCTGCACCACAAGAACAAGTCCAAGGCTCAAGGCTGATAAAGTTGGAAAAGCTTGCTTTATGAAAATGACAATGTGCCCTTTATGCCATTTATGGATTTATTCCTTGTACATTGCTTCAAAAGCCAAAATAAAACCATTATCCACTGAGTTAGAATTTAATTATGGAGTGTAGAAGGGGTTTAGGACCTGTAATGCAAGGTACAAGCATGCTTGATCATATTTACAACTTGATGCATTATAGAAATGGCTTGATCAAAAGTGACAAAATGCCATTTTCTCTTCTTCGATTCTCCCTAACCACAAATGATCTTGGAGAGTTCTTGGACATTTTGGAAATCTTGCAACATGCTCTACAATCTATCTTTGAAATGAATTTTGAGATACCTCTTGGAACTAGGTGAAAAATGCCCATGAAGTTGGGTCAAAAACCCGCCTAAATTAGGGCAAATTTTCACTAAGTTATTTAGTTCATGGACCCCTACTCACAAATTCATAACTTGAGATCCAAGCATATTTTGGGAAAACTTTGTGAAGAAAAGTTGTATATTTCATGGAGGACTACAACTTTCATGTTGAAAGTTTTCTTTGAATCCAATTGCATCATGGTGAAAAAGTTGTGAAAAGATGGGAAAAAATAAGAAAATTTCCATACTTAGAAAAATTCTAAGTTATGAAATTTTTCAAATTCAAAACCCTAATTTAAAAAAATGGTTTTCTTGATCAAAAAGTTTGATAATTTGACATATCTTGATGAATTATGACCCTTGGTACTTGATTTTGACCAAAAAGTTAAAGTTTGACTTTTCAATGCACAGTTAACTTTTGATCAGTTGACTGCCAAAATTCATCTGTCAGTCCTATGTACTTGAGATCTTTTGAACCATGTAATTAGGTCAAGATGATGCCATTGGACCCTTGAAATCATGTTTGAACCCAAATGGCCATTGGCTAGGTTAAAAATCAAAAATTTCCCTTTCTCATTCAAAGCCCTAATTTTGACCATTTTGCCCTTTTGATGATTTGATAAAATTTCTTGAGGAGTTGTGATCCAAACTTGATCAAATGGTACATAGGAGCCTATAATTTTGTTGTGGATCAAAAATTATGAAGTTTGACTGTAAATTGGTCATGGTTGACATTTTCCCCAATACAACTGATTTTTAGGTCAACCGTCCAATTGACTGAGCAAAAATGTGATTCAAGGCTTGAAACTTAACATGGGAAATCTTAGGGGTCCAAGATGGTGTATGAAAGTCACATGAAGCATTGGTGGTCAAAAAATCATTGTGCAAACTCAAACCTTAATTTTTGGTGATCAGTGCAAGATGAGGTGTCTTGAGCTGACCAAACCCTAATCCTGTCTTGAGTCCAAGAAGTCTTGTGAGGAAAATCTTGATAAATGAGAGGGAAAATTTTAGGGTACAACAACTTCCCCTGTTGAATCTTCTTGAACCTGAAGAGTTAGATTGGTGAGTTTTTCCGTTCGTGACTCGAAGGTAAAAGATAATTGGACACTAGAGTGGCCATAAATTTGCACTCGACAAAATGTAGTTGAGGGAATGGGCTTAAAGATGCCATTTGGAGAGGTGATAGAATCTTGTTAGAGATGGGCTTAGAGATGCCATCCAAGAACGTTTGTTGTAAATGAAAAGAATGAGTATCATAATGGTGTCAGTGTCTAGAACGTATCCAAGTTGTATCTTGAACTAAATCTGAATGAGTAATAGAATGGCTTCCGTGTCTAGAGCGTATCTAAACTGTATCTGAATAGTTGAATTCTGAATAAGGGCCAGAATGGCATCCGTGTCTGGAGCGTATCTAAACTAGGGAAAATCAGAATAAGTAATAGAAAGGCATCCGTATCTGGAGCGTCTCTGAACCGTATCTGGATACTGAATTTGTATGAGCAAAGGAATAAAAGCCATGACTGGAGCGTATCCGAGCTGTAACTATACTTGAATTTGAATAAATAACATAATGACTTCCGTGTCTGGAGTGTATCTGAACTGTATCTGAATCAGAAAACTGAATAAGGGCCAGAATGGCATCCGTGTCTGGAGCGTATCTAAACTAGAATCTGAATAAGTGACAGAACGACTTCCGTGTATGGAGTGTATCTGAACTGTATCTGATAGTTGAAATCTGAATAAGTATCAGGATGGCATCCGTATCTGGAGCGTATCTGAACCGTATCTGAAATCTGAATCTGAATGAGCAACATAATGACTTCTGCGTCTGGAGTGTATCTGTACCGTATCATGATTGTATACCGTTAACAGTAGCTTGTTAATCTTATCTTGAAAAGGGTAAAACGTTAGCTGAAACACAAAGTTATGTTTCATGAAATGTATGATGCAATATATGTGTTTTTATCAATGTTTATGATATATGGATGTAATGTATGCGTATGTAAGCTGATGTGATGTATTGCTGAGGAAAATAAATCCTTGACTACTGCCGGGGAAAATAAATCTTTGACTGCTGAGGATAAGAAATCCTTGGCGACTGTTGGAGATTAAAAATCCTTGACAACTTCTATGGGGATATAAAGATCCTTCATGCCTTGAAGTTGGAGTATTGACAAAAAATTTGTTGCGAGCAATGCCATATACTGCTTGAGTAATCTGCTTGGGGAATCCAGAGAATTTTGATGACTTCTACTGGGGATTAGGCAATGGGAATTCTTATTCTGTTGGGGAATAGAGAAAACTCTGATGATCTCTGCAGGGAATTAAGAATGAGAATCTTCATTCCGTTAGGGACCAATGAAAACTTTGGCGACTTCACTGGGGAATTAAGAATGAGAATCTTCATTCTGTTGAAAAATAAAAAACTCTGTGGGGAAGAAGGCTTACTGCTGGGAAGTAGGTTCAGGAGTTTGGGTTGTCTGCCATTCTACTGGGGAATTATCCTAGGTTGGGGATAAACAAAAGTTAATTGTTATCTGATTGATTTTTAGTCTTCAAGATAACTTGCTGGGGAGTTCAGAGAAGCTGAATGGTTTCCGCTGGGGATTGATAGTTAGAAGTTTTGGCTCCGCTGGGGACCTGGGAGTTTGAAGTTTTAACTCTTATGGGGATTAAGGGTTTGAAATTTTAGCTCCGCTGGGGATCTAGATGATGTACTGTAGGGATTGCTCATGGAATAGCCTAGAGACGTTTTCCTATCCTTTCAACCTGTCAGTAATTGTTCTTTTCCACTTTGTTTATTTGTAAACACTAATTATGTTCAAATGCATATGTTCATCAATGAATCATTGGAAGTTTTTGCAAATAAAACACAAGTGTAAAAAAGGAAAAGACAAATAGTTTTTTGTACTTTGAAAGAGATATCCGTAACACCCTCTAAAACCCCGCATAAAATTTCGCAAATAAATAAAATCATACTTTCAGAGTACATGTATTAACGAGGATGTCACAATTCTCTTTTTACAAAAACAAGTTCCTGTCATGCATAACATAGAAGCAACTCATACATGTTTACACAGCGGAATAATTTAGTTAACAAAACCAATGTTATAATATTTTCAAAATCATCAGGGATTAACACCTGGAATATATCAACATCATATTAAACAAACATAAGGAATAAACGAGTCTGACTAAAGCAGGTCGACAAACAAACGTTCCCGGAGTTACAACTATCAGAGCATGACCCGGATAATACTTAAACGGAAATAAACTAGAAACAACAAGCCTTCGCCAAGCACCTGAACTAAGCTCCTCAATCTGAAATATTCAACAGTAAGGGTGAGCATCTCAACTATACATTTGATTATACGTTCATAACAATCAATTCAGAAAACCATAAGCATCACCCAAACAGTTAGCATGTTTCATAGTTTACGAAAACCTTTACAATTCATATATTCATAATATATTACTTTTCATACTTATAATTAACATCAAACATCATTAACAATTCAGCAACAATACATGCATACAATCAATTAAATACAACATTGGAAAATCATCCATTCATGTTATATTCAATATAATGCAACACACCCATGCATGTGGTACCATTCTACTGCCCCATTAAATCTCGGGTCACGGATAACTCACCGTTCCATTATATCGTGGACACGGCTACCACCTCAACGTTCCATTAAATCGCGGACACGTATATTGGCCACCATGTTAATTCCACACAATGGGAATTAACAAATGCAACATGATATGTACAGTATGTACCACTCAGCATACTATTAACATCAATAAACCATATCATGTAACATCAACAATATCCAATACCACATGATATGAATAGCATGTAATCACTCAGCATACTATTAAACACCAACCAATCATATCAAGTTATATCATAATCCATGCTTGATAACATTATCTAAAAGCATGACAATAAAATCCACATAGTGTTGGTATCATAACATACAAACATTATTCGACACAAGCCTCCACAATACTATGCATATCATTAAGCAGCATGTTCAAAACTAACAAACACTGCACATTAAACAAAATCATTCCTGTACACCACAACAAAGCACAGAAGACAAAATTCAGAAGCCAACACAGGAGGTCAACACGGGTGCCCGTGTGCAGCAACACGGCCCGTGTTGCCAATACAGAAGATCAACACGGGTGCCCGTGTTGTGCAACACGGCCCGTGTTGATGAGCGCGTGCCAAATTTTCCTGTACCTGCAGCAGCTCATATGCCAACATATTTGCACGAAAATACATTTCTACAGCAGTGCAATGCAGTACAAAAACATCCAAATACACATCAAGCTTCCAAAACATCAATTTCCTATGCCTCTGACTTATGTTCATCAATTTCCCACAATTGAATAACTCAAATCCTTCAAGGTTATAGTTTTCTAAAATCGTTGGAAAACAGAATTCCTTTTTCAAATCATTTAATCCAAAAACTTAATTTTATAATTACCAACAATTATCAAGGTAACCTTAAAAGTGATTATTCGTCCTTTTGGGGAAATCTGATAACATCAAGGTTATCCTTAGAACACCTAAGGGAAACCCCCGATCATACAATTTCGATCTAAATCAACAATAGGGATTAATTTCTTAATCGATTCACAACCTTTAGGGAACCTAATCTTTTCTAACGAAATTCGACCCTAAAGTTATCGATCACTAAGAACATCAGAGAAAATGGGATTATCCTACGATTACCCAACCAATCGCATCTAAACCCATAAGCAAATATAAATTGAGTAGTAGCCCCCCTTACCTTATCAAATTGCAGCTTTGAACTCTTGAGCGATTGTTCTTCGTTCTTCAGAGCTCCAATCCCAAATATCTCCAACTTCTGTGTTATCGTGAAAAAGTGAGAAAATAACTTGAGTTCCAAAATATATCCTTATTTCTTTTGCACCCCCACTCTTTACTAACGACATCCAAGCCCAATAACTTAAAAACCCAATATTTTCTTATTTCTTTTAATCTCTTCAAATATTCCAAAATAAATAATTCTTTTATTTTATTAACTCCAATAAAATAATTTTCCCATTAAAATAAATCAAATAATTAAAACTGGGGTGTTACAACTCTCCCCCACTAAAAGAGTTTTCGTCCTCGAAAACATACCTTAGACGAACAGTTCTGGATAAGCCTCTTTCATCTGGCTCTCCAGTTCCCAAGTAACATTTCCCTCTGCTGGACCTCCCCAAGCAACCTTCACTAATGCTATCTTTTTACCTCTTAACTGTTTCACTTCCCGATCTTCTATCCTCATAGGCAATGTTTCTACTGTCAGGTTATCTCTCACATGTACATCATCTACTTGGATTACATGAGATGGGTCTGGAATGTATCTCCTCAACTGAGAAACATGAAAAACATCGTGCAAATTTGCAAGTCTCGGAGGTAAAGCAATACGATAAGCAACTTCTCCAACTCTTTTCGTAATCTGAAACAGACCAATAAAACGCGGAGTCAACTTCTTGGATTTCAACGCTCGACCAGTACCCGTCATCGGAGTAACTCTCATAAACACATGATCTCCAGCACTGAATTCTAAATTCTTCCTCCTCTTATCATGATAACTTTTCTGACGACTCTGAGAAGCTCTCATCATTTCTTGAATCAATTTGATCTTTTCAGTAGTCTGCTGAACAATCTCTGGCCCAATTATTGAACTCTCTCCAGATTCATACCAACACAAAGGCGTTCTACACCGTCTACCATACAATGCCTCAAACGGAGCCATACTAATACTCGAATGGTAACTATTGTTATAAGTAAATTCAATCAATGGCAAATAGCTATCCCAAGCTCCACCCTTCTCTAAAACACAAGCATGCAATAAGTCTTCTAACGATTGAATCGTCCTCTCCGTCTGTCCATCAGTCTGAGGATGATAAGCTGAACTCAACCTCAATTTAGTACCCAAAGCCTTCTGCAATCCTTCCCAAAATTTCGAAGTGAACCTCGGATCTCTATCTGACACAATACTAGAAGGAACTCCATGCAAACTCACTATTTTCTCAATATACAACTGTGCCAATCTCTCCATTGAGTAATCCATTCGCACTGGTATAAAATGAGCAGACTTAGTCAGTCTATCCACAACAACCCATATCGCTTCACAATTCTTAGGAGTCCTCGGCAACCCGGATACAAAATCCATAGAAATACTATCCCACTTCCATTCTGGAATAAACATCGGTTGCATAAATCCAGACGGCTTCTGATGCTCAATCTTCGATTTCTGACAGATTAAACATGCATACACGAATTCAGCTATTTCCTTTTTCATTCCCGGCCACCAAAACAATTTCTTCAAATCATGATACATTTTCGTGGCACCCGGATGAATACTCATCCCACTGCGATGTCCTTCCTCTAATATACTCTTCTTGATTTCTGCAACATCAGGAACACAAACTCTATCGCCAACTCTCATAACATCATTTTCATCAATTCTAAACTCACCACCTTGACCTTGGTTGATCAATGTCAATTTATCAACTAAATTAACATCAGATTTCTGCCCGATCCTGATCTTTTCTAGAATACCACTAGTAAGTTTCAACATACCCAAACGAACACACTTCGGAGTACTTTCACAAATTAAACTCAAATCTCAGAATTGTTCAATTAAATCCAATTCACGAACCATCATCATAGACATATGCAAGGATTTCCTGCTCAAAGCATCTGCAACCACATTTGCCTTACCAGGATGGTAGTTCAAACCAAAATCATAATCTTTGAGAAATTCCAACCACCTTATTTGCCTCATATTGAGCTCTTTCTGATCGAAAAGATACTTCAAACTCTTATGATCACTATACACTTCAAATCTCGAACCATACAGATAATGTCTCCACAATTTCAAGACAAACACAACTGCTGCTAACTCTAAGTCATGAGTAGGATAGTTCCTTTCGTGAACCTTCAACTGTCTCGAAGCATACGCAACTACCTGTTGATTCTGCATTAGAACACCACCTAATCCCATCAGAGATGCATCACAATAAACCACAAAAGATTCCACCGGATTTGGCAAAATCAGAATAGGAGCACTAGTCAATCTCCGCTTCAATTCTTGGAAACCTTTCTCACAATCAGAATCCCAAATAAACGCTTGTCCTTTACGAGTCAACTTTGTCAACGGCAATGCTAACTTTGAGAATCCTTCGATAAACTTTCTGTAATAACCTGCAAGACCAAGAAAACTTCTGATTTCAGAAACAGTCTTCGGCGCTTCCCACTGAGATACTGCTTCTACTTTTGTAGGATCCACTACAATACCATTCTTAGAAATCACATGTCCAAGAAAACTAACTTCATTCAGCCAGAACTCACATTTGGACAACTTTGCATACAACTTCTTATCTTTCAACAACTCCAACACAATTCTGAGATGTTCCGCATGCTCTTCGTCATTCTTGGAATAAATCAGAATGTCATCAATAAAAACCACAACAAACTTATCCCGATACGGGTGAAAAATCCTGTTCATATATTCCATGAAAACACCAGGTGCATTAGTAACTCCAAACGGCATAACAGAATATTCATAATGCCCATACCTCGTTCGAAAAACAGTCTTTTGAATATCTTCCGCTTTCACACGAATCTGATGATATCCAGATCTCAAGTCAATCTTACTGAATACACTGGCTCCAATTAGCTGATCCATTAAATCATCAATCCTCGGTAATGGATACCGATTCTTAATGGTTACCTTGTTCAATTGCCTGTAATCAACACACAGTCTCATAGAACCTTCTTTCTTCTTGACCAACAATACCGGAGCACCCCAAGGCGAAACACTTGGACAAATAAACTTCTTCTCCAGTAAATCTTCCAACTGACTCTTCAATTCAGCCAACTCAGATGCAGACATACGATATGGTGCCATAGACACCGGTCTCGTACCAGGAATCAAATCTATAGAAAATTCCACTTCTCTCTCAGGAGGTAACTCACCAACATCATCAGGAAAGACTTCTGGAAAATCACACACCACTGGCAATTCATCACTCCTGACCTTTCCTGTTGCATCTAACGAAGCAAGTAACATAAACACATTAGCACCGTCTTCCATTGCTTCTTGTACCTGCCTAGCAGTCATAGTCAAATTCTCGACACCAACTGCCTCTGGAAAAATCACCGTCTTAGCAAAACAGTTCAGATGAACTCGGTTGAATTCCAACCAGTTCATCCCAAGGATAATATCAATTTGTTCAAGCGGTAGGCACACTAAATCCATACCGAAACCTCTACCAAAAATCTCAATAGGACAATTCCTACATACAAGTGAAGTTGTCACTGAACCCGATGCAGGAGTATCAACAACCATGCTACCTCGCATATCAGATATGTCCAGTTTCAACCTCTCAGCACAATCCAAAGAAATGAAAGAATGAGTTGCACCAGTATCAATAATTGCAACTAAAGGTGTGCCATGAATAAAACACGTACCTTTAATCAATCGATCCTCTGGAGTAGTCTCAGATCCAGACAAAGCGAACACTTTTCCACCTGACTGATCCTTCTTAGGCTTAGGACACTGCGGACGAATGTGACCTTCTTAGCCATAATTGTAACAAGTAACAGACTTCCCTTTGCAATCAATAGACAAGTGACCAGTCTTTCCACATTTATAACACTTCTTCTCATCACTCTTGCAATCTCGAATATGATGACCAAACTCACCACACCTGTAGCATCTGATAGGAGCCTTAGAATCTCCCCCACTAGGCCTTTTCCATCCACCTGCTTTCTGGTTACCTCTACCATATGGCTTGCCACGGTCCATATGTTGCTTTCCTCTTTTATCAACAGCCCCACGAGAGTGAGACGACCTAGTCTTGGTAATATCTTCTTCCAAGATCCTGCTACAATCCACCAGATCAGAAAACCTACGAATACGCTGGTACCTGATCCCCTGCTTAATCTCATCTCGGAGACCATTCTCAAATTTGATACACTTAGAGAATTCTCCAGCCTCATCACTGTTGTAGTGCGCATAATACTTTGCCAACTCCATGAACTTAGTAGCATACTCACTAACAGTCAGATTGCCCTGCTTAAGCTCCAAAAATTCAATTTCCTTTCTTCCCCGAACATCTTCAGGAAAGTACCTCCTCAGAAAAGCCCTTCTGAAGTTAGCCCAAGTCAGTGTCTCTCCATCCTGAACCATTTCAGTCCTTGTTGCAACCCACCAGTCGTCGGCCTCTTCTGCCAACATATGCGTACCATATCTGACTTTCAGATCTTCAGCACAATCAATCACACGGAAAATCCTTTCGATTTCCTTCAGCCACTTCTGGGCACCTTCAGGGTCATGTGTACCTTTGAACAACGGAGGATTGTTCCTTTGGAAGTTCCCCAATTGCCTATCAGCACCAATCACGCCTCCATTTGGATTTCCAGCAAGTACACCAGCTAACATCCCCAAAGCCTCAGCGAGTGCAGCATCATTTCGTCCGTTATCTCTTCCAGCCATATTCCTGAGAATTAAAACATATTCCTCATCAGAATACAGTATCGACAGTGTTGCCTTACACTAATCGCATACAAAAGGAATGACTGACTCAAGACTCTGGTCGCAACGACCGACTATGCTCTGATACCACTATTGTAACACCCTCTAAAACCCCGCATAAAATTTCGCAAATAAATAAAATCATACTTTCAGAGTACATGTATTAACGAGGATGTCACAATTCTCTTTTTACAAAAACAAGTTCCTGTCATGCATAACATAGAAGCAACTCATACATGTTTACACAGCGGAATAATTTAGTTAACAAAACCAATGTTATAATATTTTCAAAATCATCAGGGATTAACACCTGGAATATATCAACATCATATTATAACAAACATAAGGAATAAACGAGTCTGACTAAAGCAGCTCGACAAACAAACGTTCCCGGAGTTACAACTATCAGAGCATGACCCGGACAATACTTAAACGGAAATAAACTAGAAACAACAAGCCTTCACCAAGCACCTGAACTAAGCTCCTCAATCTGAAATATTCAACAGTAAGGGTGAGCATCTCAACTATACATTTGATTATACGTTCATAACAATCAATTCAGAAAACCATAAGCATCACCCAAACAGTTAGCATGTTTCATAGTTTACGAAAACCTTTACAATTCATATATTCATAATATATTACTTTTCATACTTATAATTAACATCAAACATCATTAACAATTCAGCAACAATACATGCATACAATCAATTAAATACAACATTGGAAAATCATCCATTCATGTTATATTCAATATAATGCAACACACCCATGCATGTGGTACCATTCTACTGCCCCATTAAATCTCGGGTCACGGATAACTCACCGTTCCATTATATCGCGGACACGGCTACCACCTCAACGTTCCATTAAATCGCGGACACGTATATTGGCCACCATGTTAATTCCACACAATGGGAATTAACAAATGCAACATGATATGTACAGTATGTACCACTCAGCATACTATTAACATCAATAAACCATATCATGTAACATCAACAATATCCAATACCACATGATATGAATAGCATGTAATCACTCAGCATACTATTAAACACCAACCAATCATATCAAGTTATATCATAATCCATGCTTGATAACATTATCTAAAAGCATGACAATAAAATCCACATAGTGTTGGTATCATAACATACAAACATTATTCGACACAAGCCTCCACAATACTATGCATATCATTAAGCAGCATGTTCAAAACTAACAAACACTGCACATTAAACAAAATCATTCCTGTACACCACAACAAAGCACAGAAGACAAAATTCAGAAGCCAACACAGGAGGTCAACACGGGTGCCCGTGTGCAGCAACACGGCCCGTGTTGCCAATACAGAAGATCAACACGGGTGCCCGTGTTGTGCAACACGGCCCGTGTTGATGAGCGCGTGCCAAATTTTCCTGTACCTGCAGCAGCTCATATGCCAACATATTTGCACGAAAATACATTTCTACAGCAGTGCAATGCAGTACAAAAACATCCAAATACACATCAAGCTTCCAAAACATCAATTTCCTATGCCTCTGACTTATGTTCATCAATTTCCCACAATTGAATAACTCAAATCCTTCAAGGTTATAGTTTTCTAAAATCGTTGGAAAACAAAATTCCTTTTTCAAATCATTTAATCCAAAAACTTAATTTTATAATTACCAACAATTATCAAGGTAACCTTAAAAGTGATTATTCGTCCTTTTGGGGAAATCTGATAACATCAAGGTTATCCTTAGAACACCTAAGGGAAACCCCCGATCATACAATTTCGATCTAAATCAACAATAGGGATTAATTTCTTAATCGATTCACAACCTTTAGAGAACCTAATCTTTTCTAACGAAATTCGACCCTAAAGTTATCGATCACTAAGAACATCAGAGAAAATGGGATTATCCTACGATTACCCAACCAATCGCATCTAAACCCATAAGCAAATATAAATTGAGTAGTAGCCCCCCTTACCTTATCAAATTGAAGCTTTGAACTCTTGAGCGATTGTTCTTCGTTCTTCAGAGCTCCAATCCCAAATATCTCCAACTTCTGTGTTATCGTGAAAAAGTGAGAAAATAACTTGAGTTCCAAAATATATCCTTATTTCTTTTGCACCCCCACTCTTTACTAACGACATCCAAGCCCAATAACTTAAAAACCCAATATTTTCTTATTTCTTTTAATCTCTTCAAATATTCCAAAATAAATAATTCTTTTATTTTATTAACTCCAATAAAATAATTTTCCCATTAAAATAAATCAAATAATTAAAACTGGGGTGTTACAATATCTTTGTATTTACTTTGAATAAGTATTTTGTACAAAGGAGACATACATCCTAGTAAAAGGATGGTGTCATAAAAGTAAGAAAAAATTATACAAAGAAAGATAGATATGCGTATAAAAATCCCATGGGGTTTCCATTCGGCTATAGCCTTCGTGTCTCCGAATATCTTGTCCATTCGCTGCTTCGTCCGAAGATGATTGGATTGAACAGAAACTCCAGGTTTGTCAGTGAAGATATTTGTCCTTAAAGTGATCCGACGAGACATAGTCATACGCTTTAATTCCCTAACTTTTGCCTGGACCGCCCTTTCGGGTTTTCAGTCCACCGGGAAAACCTTTTTTCCCAAGTCGCCCTTTTGGGTTTTCAACTTGCCGGGTGTATAGATTTTTTTTATTTTATCCCTAATTTTGCCCAAAAATTTTTGGTTCGCCGGGATGCCCTTGTTTTGCCTAGGTGTGTCAACCTAACGGGTCATTTATGCGTAGTATCTTTTGACTATGTCTGTGTTCGCAGGGTGTGGCAAGTCATCACCGTCCATGGTGGTTAAGATCATTGCCCCACCAGAAAAGATGTTCTTTATTACAAATGGTCCTTCATAAGTAGGAGTCCATTTGCCCCTGGGATCACTTTGTGGCAAGATGATGCGCTTGATTACAAGATCTCCAACTTGATATGTCTAGCGTCTGACTTTCTTGTTGAAAGCCTTGATCATCCGTTTTTGGTACGTCTGACCATGGCAAACAGCAGTAAGTCTTTTTTCATCAATTAAGTTTAACTGATCAAGCCGAGTCTGAATCCAATCGTCTTCACTCAAACCAGCATCTTTCATGATTCTCAAAGAGGGAATCTGAACCTCGATAGGCAAGACAACTTCCATGCCATAAACTAAAGAATAGGGTCTCGCCCCAATTAATGTGCGAGCCGTGGTACGGTACCCGTGGAGAGCAAACGGTAACATCTCATGACAGTCCTTGTAGGTGACTGTCATCTTTTGTATGATCTTTTTGATATTTTTGTTAGCAGCTTCAACCGCACCATTCATCTTTGGCCGATAGGGAGATGAATTGTGATGTTGAATCTTGAACTGCTCGCACAAAGCGGTGATCATAGTATTGTTAAGGTTCGTACTGTTATCAGTGGTGATCCTTTCGGGGATACCGTACCGGCAAATAAGGTTCTGCTTGATGAAGCGGGCAACAACATTCTTAGTAACGGACGCGAAGGAAGATGCTTCGACCCATTTGGTGAAATAATCAACGGCCACAAGAATGAAGCGGTGTCCATTGGATGATGTAGGCTTGATATCTCCAATCATGTCGATTCCCCACATAGCAAACGGCCAAGGAGCTGTTAAGACATTTAGAGGAACTGGGGGCACATGCACCTTGTCTGCAGATTTGACATTTATGACAAGTCCGGGAGTGTTGATAACAGTCAGCTTCCATGGTAGACCAGTAATAGCCTGCCCGTAGAATCTTCTTTGCCATCGTATGCCCGCTAGAGTGAGTGCCGAAGGTGCCCTCATGCAATTCAGCCATGATCTTTTCAGCTTCAATCTTGTCCACACAACGGAGTAGAATAGAATCATGATTGCGCTTGTATACGATGCCATTGCTTAGGAAGAACTTAGTTGAGAATCTCCTTAAGAACTTTATGTCATTAATTGAAGCTCCTTTTGGATATTCTTGAGCCTCGAGATATCTTTTGACTTCATGAAACCATGGCTGGTCCACTACTTCTTCGGTGTTAATCTCGTGACAGTGTGCGGGTTCGTCCATCCGTTCAATGGAGATTTGGGGAGCCTCATTATCCCAGTTAAGTTTAAACATGGATGAAATTGTAGCTAGAGCATCTGCTAGCTGATTTTCTTCTCGCGGGAAGTGCTCGAAGGTGATCTGCTCGAAATGTGGTAGCAATGTCAAGACATGTTCTTTGTAAGGGGTGAGGTTTGGATGCTTAGTATCCCATTCTCCTTTGATCTGACTGATGACCAAAGCTGAATCCCCAAACACAATCAAAGACCTGATTCTTAAGTCTATGGCAGCCTTGAGTCTAAAGATGCACGCTTCATACTCTGCCATGTTGTTCGTATAGTTGAAGCAAAGTCTGGCGCTGAAAGGAGTATGGCATCCTTCTGGAGATATAAGCACAACACTGATACCCTTACCAAGCGCATTGGAGGCCCCATCAAAGTACATGGTCCATCGGGATCCTTGTTCAGGTCCGTCATATGGTCTGAAATCTTCAACATTGTCCAATGTCATGATGTCTTCGTCAGGGAAGTCGAACTTCATAGATTGGTAATCTTCTACAGCTTGATGGGCTAAATGATCAGCTAGCACACTCCCCTTTATAGCTTTTTGGGTCGTGTACTGTATGTCGTATTCTGTTAGGATCATCTTCCATCTAGCTATTCTTCCAGATAGAGCAGGCTTCTTAAAGATGTACTTGATCGGATCCATCTTAGATATCAGCAAAGTGGCATGAGTCAACATGTACTGCCTTAGCTGGCGAGCATCCCATACCAAAGCGCAGCAAGTTTTCTCGAGCAGTGAATATC
Source organism: Vicia faba (assembly GCA_948472305.1). Classification (NCBI taxonomy): domain Eukaryota; kingdom Viridiplantae; phylum Streptophyta; class Magnoliopsida; order Fabales; family Fabaceae; genus Vicia; species Vicia faba. The sequence continues at coordinate 987,653,163 of OX451738.1, forward strand.
TGGTTTCACAGTCGGTAAACTTTTTGCTAAGGTAATAGATGGCATGTTCTTTTCGGCCAGACTCGTCATGCTACCCCAGTACGCACCCCATTGAATTCTCTAGGACGGTCAGATACATGATTAGTGGTCTTCCCTCGACGGGTGGCATCAAGATAAGAGGTTCTAGCAAATACTCCTTGATTTTATCGAAAGCAATCTGACAGTCATCATTCCATCGAACTACCTGATCTTTCTTCAACAGCTTGAAGATTGGTTCACAAGTAGATGTTAGGTGAGAAATGAACCTAGAAATGTAGTTTAGGCGTCCCACGAAACCTATGACCTCCTTCTCAGTGCGAGGAGCAGGAATTTCTTGTATGGCTTTGACTTTGGCGGGATCAACCTCGATGCCTTTGTTGCTGACAATGAAACCTAAGAGCTTACCATACCGGACTCGGAAGGTACACTTGTTTGGATTCAGTCTGAGTTTGTACTCCTTCAACCTAACAAACAGCTTTTGCAAGTGATCGAGGTGTTCTTCTTCAGTTTGTGATCGGGTTATCATGTCATCTACGTAGACTTCTATCTCATGATGTATCATATCATGAAACAAAGCTACCATGGCGCGTTGATAGGTTGCCCCGGTATTCTTCAGTCCGAATGGCATCACTTTGTAGCAGAACGTACCCCACTGTGTAACAAAAGTAGTTTTCTCCATGTCCTCAGGTGACATTTTGATCTGGTTATAGCCTGAGAATCCATCCATGAAAGAGAATACTTTATGCTGAGTTGTGTTGTCAACCAAGATGTCAATGTGCGGAAGTGGAAAGTCATATTTAGGGTTGGCCCTGTTTAAATCTCTATAATCCACGCACATTCTCACTTTGTCGTCTTTCTTAGGCACAGGTACAATGTTAGCAACCCATTGTGGATAGGAAGTAACAACCAGAAATCCAGCATTGAACTGCTTCATAACTTCTGCTTTGATCTTCTCTGACATGTCAGGTCTCATGCGGCGGACTTTCTGTTTCACTGGTGGATAGTCTTCTCTTGTGGGTAGATGGTGTACCACAATGTCTGTATCGAGTCCCGGCATGTCTTCGTATGACCAGGCAAAGATCTCAACATAATCATGAAATAGCTGAATTAGGCGCTCCTTGACACTCAACTCTAGATTGGCACCTATTTTGATTTCCTTTTTATCATCCTCAGTACCCAAGTTGATTGTATCCAACTGCTCCTCATGAGGCTGAATTGCTCTTTCCTCTTGCTGTAGTAGTCTGGCCAATTCCCCTGGTACCTCACAATCTTCCTCACCTTCGTATTCGGCTTGGTAGATCAGATCTTCAAAGTCACTGAAGGCTATAGCAGTATCGTTACCCATGGGATCCGGAATGGAAGGGTACCTGCATTTGTGAGTGTGGGTGTGTGTAAGGGATAGCCATCTTAAAACAACAAAATGTAAAAGAAAGACAATGAGCACAAAAGGTTTTAATATGAAAAGCGTCCATGATTCATTAAAATGACATATGAAATGAAGATAAAGACCCTTACAAATGGACCGTTGTGCCTCGGGTAAGACACAAGGTTGAAAAAGTACGAATTGTTTATGAATTATTACAGTCCAACAGAAATGGAAAAGATAAATTACTGAGTTATGAAAGTAATCGGAAAAAAGTCTTTTACTTCCCAGTTGCACAGTCCTCCGCCGATAGTAGGAAATATCCAGTCTTCCAGGCTGCCCTCTTCTTTGCTGTCCTCTAGTGCATTAACCCCTTGGTGGCTGATCTTCACAGGTGGTCCTCCGGCACGGGCGCGGCGCACAGCCTTCTGGCAAGTCGAAGCCAACCCCAAGCCGAACTTGTCTGATTTGTAAGGAATGTTTGGAAGCTTACCCTAGATTGTGCATCCCCCTTCTTCCACTACTTCCCTTGCATCCTTGAGAGATGACATCTGAGGTGGAGGTCTTGTGATTTGAGGAATCGAGGATACCGCCTTGGTTGCCGCTATTTCAAGAGAGACTTATTCAAAATGTTGGAAAGGGGTCTCTATGAATTCACCATCTAACTCCACATAACGGAAGGAATTCAAATGACTAATCATATACTCCTCCTCCCCATGGACAGTTATGATCTTCCCTTGGACGGGGTACTTGAGCATCTGGTGCAAGGTGGAGGTGACAGCTCCGGCATTATGGATCTAGGAACGTCCCAATAGACAGGAATAAGAAGGACGGATGTCCATCACATAGAATGTCGAATTGAAAACCTGAGTTCCCACCTTGATTGGGATGTCCACCTCCCCATGGACCATCCTCTTAGAGCCATCAAATGCTCTCACAATGATGTTTCTAGGTTTTAAAGTCATCCCCTCATAATCCAGTCTATCCAGGGCTTTCTTTGGCAAGACATTTAAAGATGATCCAGTATCAACCAAAACATGAGCTAGGGTTGTTCCTCTGCACTCCACTGAAACATGTAATGCATCATTGTGTTTTCTCCCTTTGGATGTCAAGTCAGCATCGGATAAACCCAGGCCATTGTCGGTTATCATACTGGCCACACACTCTTGGAATTGATTCGCAGACGTCTCTTGCGGGACATGAGCCGTCTTCAGAAACTTTACCAAAGCTTTAACATGTGCCTCAGAGCACAACAACAGGGCTAACATAGAGATTTTGGAGGGGGTCTGCCCCAGTTGTTCCACCACATCATAATCACTTTTATTAATGATCCTCAGGATTTCTTCCATCTCCTTCTTGGATATCTCAGGAACAGCTAGTGATTGAGCCTTCGTCAGGACAGGCTCCTCTTGAATGTTCTTTCCTTTATTCTCAGCAGCGGAAGTGGGGATAGGAATTGTAGTGTCATTGTCAACGGGTACACTTGTAGGTACAGTTGTTGGTATAGAGGTTATCTTCGGAATGGCCACGGATCCAAAGACTGCTGTTGGAGAAGCAATCTCTGGAGAAAAGATTCTTCCACTACGGGTAACCTTTCTTGTTCCGGCAATGTTACTGATGTCGGAATTGTCCTCCTCAGAGCTTTCTTCTTCGACAATCTGTTTGACACCATGGTAGTAGATTTCTCCACCATAGTTCCATGGTACCATTTTATCTGATTTGTAAGGGGCTGGCCCGGGCATTGTTATCTTCAAAGGAGTAGTCATAGGAGCAGATGTAATCCTAACGGGTTTTTTAGGAACCCTGGAAGGATTGGCGTATATGGTTATTATTGAAACTTCTGGAACTGGAATGGGTAAAATAGGAGCTTTCTCAAACAAAATTTCCTGGTTATCAATCAATTGTTGGATACCTTTCTTCAACAGAGGATAGTCAAATGATAAGGACAGGAAAGCATGGCAATCTTGGTCACAACCAGGGAACACCCCAGCTTTCAACAAATTCAACTTGATAGTTAGGAGAGGAGTTAACAATTCATCCACCGTAGAAACAAACAGATCTTCTTCCACAACATTGGCATTGTGTCCATGCCTATACCTCGAAGCGGAGATAACATTCGGTTTTTCAGGAGCTTCAAATTCAACTTCCTTTGCGTCAATCAGATCTTGAATCTTGTTCTTTAGAGCCCAACAGTTGTTGGTGTCGTGCCCTGGACTTTCAGAATGGTAAGCGCACCTAGCATTCGGATGGTAGTGCGGAGATGTAGTATTGGGATTTTTAGGGGCCTCTTTCAGCATGGCCAGATTTAACTTCAAAAGATGTGGTAGGACTTGAGCTGGAGTCATGTTTATCTTGGTGAATTGCCTTACAGGCCTTTCCACCCTTTGCTGGTTATTTCTTGGCTGATCATTTCTCGTTTGGTTGTTTCTTGGCTTGTTTGATGCAGACTTTTGGATTATAACGGCCCCCATTGTTGGTCGTCGTTCGTTTCTTCCCTGATTCCTCTGTGCATAGACAACAGACACTTCCTTCTTTCCAGTGAAGGGCTTTTTTGCAACGGCAGAGGTAGATGCATCTTTCTGAATTTTCCCATTTCTTATACCGGCCTTCACTCTTTCGCAGGTTAGAATCAACTCGGTAAACCCCGCAGAAGAACTTCCAATCAGGTGATTAAAGAAAGGACCTGATAAAGTTCCTAGGAACATGTCCACTAGCTCCCTTTCAGATAATGGTGGTTGCACCCTTCCGGCTAAATCCCTCCACTTTTGGGCGTAGTCTTTGAATCCCTCATTGGTAGCCATAGCCATACTCTGTAGCTGAGCACGGGTTGGCGCTAAGTCGGCGTTGTATTGATACTGTTTATAGAAGGCTGCCGCCAAGTCTTCCCAATTATGGACATCTGCTCTCTCCAACTGGTAGAACCAATCAAGTTGCAATCCTGATAAACTGTCCTGGAAAAAGTGGACCCACAGGTCTTTGTCAGAAGAATGTGGTTGAATCATCCTGACATAGGATCTGAGGTACATCTTGGGACAAGACACCCTATCATACTTAGCAAACAACGACACTTTAAACTTAGGAGGGATACAATTCCAGAAACCAACCCTAACTCCTCAAAATTCAGCCCTGGTACCCTATGTATCTCTATAGCAGCTAGACGTTCTTCCAGGTTTTTGTATTTGTCATCGGCCGGAGGGTATTGTTGTTCAGAGTAGTCCTCTTCTTCCTCTTCTTCAGCTTCAGAATCTGATGGCACTGCCGTTCCTTTTCCTTCCCCCTCTTCAGATGTTGATGGGAATTCCAAGGTCTGTCTGGCTTGTCCTTCAAACCTTCTGCCCATGATAACCACACCGGCTCGCTTCTTCTTCTTTTTCTCCTTCTTTTTCTCTAGCAGAGTCTTGAGCTCCTCCTGCCCCTTGGCTAAGGTCAAGAGTAGTTGTTGAAATTGTGAATTATGAGCTTGCAAATCTTTGACCGTTTGTTCAATATCCATCTTGCTGAAATAAACAGCAGAGAGATGAGGAAACTTGGTGTGAAGACCTGTTTATGCATATGATGAATGATATGTATTCATGTAATTCTTTCAAGGATTCCGAAATTCAAATTTGTTTTAAAAAAAGAAACACACGTCATATTAATAAGATAGAATTGTTAGTACATCAATGCCCCTAGGGCAAAATAATACAAAATTCTAAGGTAAAAATACGTTGCGCATCCTCTTTGGTGCAATGTAGGTGTTGAGAGTATGCTCTTCGTGAAGTAGCCGAGTGAGTTCCAAAACCTTCTTCTCGCTTGCGTAGAATTAGGCTTCGAAAGTATCATGCTCTCCCTTGAGCTGTATCCAACTCCTTTGTAAATCTTCGAGTGATGTTGGCATGTCAGGATGTAGGAGGGTGTATGGAACCTCTCCTTCCTTAACAGGCTCTATAATCACATGGAGAATGGAGGGGTAAGGCATCATAAAACTTTGGGCGCGGGTTCGTACCCACTTGAGGTAAGGCTCAAGAGAGATGGAATTCTTGTGTCCCAAGGTCTTACTGTCTACCTTGTTTAGCATGCTCCAAGCTCGGATGAATCTTTGTCAGAGTCCTTGATTGTCGTTGTCGAAGTCGAAAACCAAGCCTTGAATCAGCATATCATGTGGGCCATCCCTTCGGGCATAACCAAACTATCTTAGAGCCAAGCAGGGGTTGTAGGTGATGCCTCCCCTAATTCCAAGTAGAGGTACATTAGGAAATTCCCCACAACATTCAATGATAATAACATTCTCTTTTGATCGAGAACACCAATGATTATCTGAATGGTTAAGTGTCATTAACCATTGTGGCCACCTCAAGCCTTGCTCATTCTTCAAGACTGATTGGGGAAGATGAGAAATAAACCATCTTTCCAGGAGAGGAGTGCAACACATAAGAACACCTCTTTTCCTCATTGTACGAGTGTGAAAAGAGTGGAGGATATCCCCAAGCAATGTAGGCACCGGGTTGCGAGTCATGAAGATTTTGAAAGCACTCACATCTATGAGTTGGTCAGGATTAGGGAACAAGACCATCCCATAGATGAGAAGAGCTACAATCTCCTCAAAAGCTTGCAAGTCTAGAGAATTCCAACAGCTTTGGGCCTTCTCAAACAGAAACTTTGACAAGAAGCCTTTGACACCACTTCTAGTTTCCCAATGTGTTGTGACATCAGATGAGTGCAAGTGTAAGGCTTGAGCAATCTCTTCTGGATTTGGATCTCTTTCCGCACCGTTGAAAGGTAGTTGATTGAGAATAGGAATCCTCAGGAGTTGAGAAAATTCTTCCAAAGTGGGCACAAGCTGGTAGTCAGGAAATGTGAAGCAATGATGCAAAAGGTCAAAGAACTGGAAGAGAACTTTCAGCATATCCTCCTATGTGTTGGTGGTGACCAAGTTGAGTAGACGACCATGTCTCTCGGTGAATGGAGAATTCTCAGGAATCCTTGAAGCTAGCTCCTTGAGTTGTGGAGGAATTCTTACAAGGTTTATTTGGATAGTTTTCCTGCGAAGTGAATCCATAACCTACAAAACAAGAACAAAGATGAATCTCCAAAATCCTTGAAATGGTTAGTGAATGCACATGATGCTCATGATGTCCATGATGTTATGCACAAGTATATATGTACAAGCAAATCACACAAGTTCTTATTTTAGGCTTGCATGGGGTTTCATAGGTAAATACCCTCTTGAAGTTTAGTTGGCTCAACCTGTCCTAGAAATAGTAACCGGGTTCTAAGGAGCTCAATATCACTGGATTGTTTCCTTGTTCATTGTTTCAATTCATCCTCTTTACTGGCGATCGAAATATTCTAAGGAACCAACCCTCAATGAGTGTAGTATCGAGTATCTACCAACTTCGAACTGCACCAAAGCCGGTCATCTCACTACATCCTAAAAGGCCAAGTTGGTCAAGTAAAGGTTCTAGAAGTTCATTAGTGCTTCACGACATCACTCAGCGGCCCCGTATTCTCTTTGATTGACTCAAAGGCTACCGGTACCCACAAATATGTCGCACTAATATAGCTATTGCTTAGACCATGTCGGTATACCCCGCACAGTTTTCACAATGTATTGCTATTTACCTATAATGTTTCCCAAATCCGGGTAGAGGATTCAAACCAAAACAATAGAACCAAAATGTAAAGCATACAAGTCAAACAAGATAAGCATGTAAAGGTGATCTAAAACCCTAAGGTAACCCCACTTTTATCCAAAGTCCCCGGCAGAGTCGCCAGTTCTGTGATGCGGTGGGAGAACTGACTTGAGGTTTTGTGTTTGTGTTTGCAAATGTTGCGGTTAGCAAGAGTCGCCACCGACTTTTATTTTATCCAAAAGGAAAGGTAAAAAAGCACAAGAAAGACCTTTGAGATGTTTTCTTGAGTTCGGGGGGTAGATTATGAAAAGGGAAGGTACTAGCATCCTTTTCATCCATGGTTTTCCATGGGCTCTTAGTTACTTGTTTAGATCACTTGCTTTGCTTTTGAAATTGTTTGAAATGGTGCTTTGTGTGGTTTTGAAAACATTTTGAAAAGAGGCCATCGTTTAGGCAATCTTTGTAATGATTCTCGTTCGTAAGAATGTATACAAAGATGTTTGTCCTTTGAAAAATGTTTCAATGTTTTGAAGGGTGTTTGAAAATATTTTGAAATGTGTGTGTGTTTTGAAAATAGCAAGGATTATTTTGAAGTTGATCAAGTAACTAGAAGCTATCTACCTACTCAAAAGTCTTTCTTGTACATTTTTATTCCTTTGACATTGTTGATTTACCATTGATTTGGTAAACAACCCTATCTTTGGATGTTAAACGGAACAGGCGTGGGTCATCGTATGACCATGATAGAAATGGTGCCAAGTATCTTTAGCATTTTGATGGACCAAGATCATTTGTTTAGGCAACCTTTTGATAGCATCATCGAGGGACTATGATCTTTTGTTTTGTTTCGTTTTGCCAAGATACTTTGCATGCATACCATGGCCATTTTGTTTAGGCAACCAAGTGGGTGAAACCCTAAGGATGCTTGTGTGTAATGTGTCATTTTCATGCCTTTGATTGTCTTGTATTAGATCATGTCTATTTGTTTGATTTTTGTCTTATCATACAAAACCCTAATTTTCATACACATGGTATAAATGCGATAAATTGCGTAAAAGTAAACTAAGCTATTACAACAATTATTATGGGAAGGGGGATACAAGTTTTTGAATGGGGAATATTGCACAAAAATAAATCCTAAAATACTATTACAATCCAATTGAATTATGTGCAAAAATAAATAAATATACAATTATTTAAATATGCAAAAAAATGTATTTATGCAAAATGTTTTGTATTTGATTTTTTGTATGAGAAAAATGATTATTTAAACCCTAGAAAATAAGAGAAAAATATTATTATTTTTGAAAGGGGAAAACCCTAGTTTTCAAATTAAAAGAAAAATATGTTCTAATATTTATTATATTTGTCCATCCTTTGTATAAGAAAATAATAAATAATATTATTAACAAATATTAAAAATTAAAATATGTATAATAATATTTTATGTGAAAAATAATAAAATAAAAATGTATAGTATTTTTATTAAATGTATTTAAAAATAAATAAGAAAATAAATTCTATATGTCAAAATAAACTATTTTTTGTATGTGAAAAAAAAATACTAAAAATAAAAAAAAAATTGCAAAAAATTAAGAAAATATTTTTGTGATTTTTTAATATTCAGAAAAAATTATTAAAATCAATAAACATAAAAATAAAAAGAAAATATGAAAAATATACAAAATATGAAGCATATGGTGCAAATATCAAGTCAGGGGGGGTGAGGAAAGTCAAAACAGCAAGCCCAAGGCGCCAAGGCCCAAGACAGTCATCCCTGTCCTTCAGCCTCTTCCATTTGCGTGCGTTTCTTCTTCAAATCTGGAACATTCTCATGCTTGTATAAAATGAAAAACTCATAACATAAAAAATGTAGCTTGTAATCTCACGATTCTAGTGATATAAAATTTGTAACCTAACTCTCAAAGATCAGAGAGAATTTTATAACCCCTAATTTCTGACCTAATTTTTTCAGCATTTTCATCATTCAAATTCTCTTAGCTTAGTTAATATAAATGGAAAGTATGCATATGTACAGCTTCACCATGCTAGAGACTACATTTTTGCTTCAGAAATCGTGGCTTGAGGATGCCTAAATAGAGAGATAAAGTTTTGAAAAATACCTCCTTCAACTAAATTTGGATATGGCAATGTAGGGACTTTGAGTGAGGCCTGACGATCGTGTGAGCTTACTTGAAGTTCCCTCAAGCTATTCCAATGCTTATCTGGATTTGTGAATAGCTGAAACTCCCTGTAGAAGTCAAGCTGCAACCTTCCAAAATGAAAATGGTGATGGCTGAAACATAGCACACAGTTGCAGGACAAGGGCTTGGATAACTTTGATATTATGTGGATGAAGTATTTCAAAGGTTGAAGGGAAAAACGCACGAGCAAATATGGAGCTTGCTATGATTTTGCAGAAACTGCAATGTTGGGCAGAAAAATGAGGTTTTTGAGTTTTGGTGAGTTTCAGATGCTATCAATTCGTGTGTTGGCTTGAGATATGTTTGTCAATATGTATAGAGTGATACAAAGTCCACCCTTTTCCTGTGGTACAAGTTCTGACTTCTTTGACCAACTTTCTTGCCTTTGAAGAAAAGTGACAAGACTTATGCAAAAGGCCTGTACTAGCTACCTCAAGGGCTGATAATAGATGGTATGCTTTTCTTAATTCCTGTGGAAATTGTCTGCACCACAAGAACAAGTCCAAGGCTCAAGGCTGATAAAGTTGGAAAAGCTTGCTTTATGAAAATGGCAATGTGCCCTTTATGCCATTTATGGATTTATTCCTTGTACAATGCTTCAAAAGCCAAAATAAAACCATTATCCACTGAGTTAGAATTTAATTATGGAGTGTATAAGGGGTTTAGGACCTGTAATGCAAGGTACAAGCATGCTTGATCATATTTGCAACTTGATGCATTGTAGAAATGGCTTGATCAAAAGTGACAAAATGCCATTTTCTCTTCTTCGATTCTCCCTAACCACAAATGATCTTGGAGAGTTCTTGGACATTTTGGAAAGCTTGCAACATGATCTACAATCCATATTTGAAATTCATTTTGAGATACCTCTTGGAACTAGGGATAAAAATTCCCATGAAGTTGGGTCAAAAACCTGCCTAAATTAGGACAAATTTTCACTAAGTTATTTAGTTCATGGACCCCTACTCACAAATTCATAACTTGAGATACATGCATATTTTGGGAAAACTTTGTGAAGCAAAGTTGTAGATTTCATGGAGGACTACAACTTTCATGTTGGAAGTTTTCTTTGAATCCAATTGAATCATGGTGAAAAAGTTGGGAAAAGTTGGGAAAAAATAAGAAAATTTCCATACTTAGAAAAATTCTAAGTTATGAAAATTTTCAAATTCAAAATCCTAATTTTCAAAATTGGTTTTCTTGATCAAAAAGTTTCATATTTTGACATATCTGTATGAGTTATGACCCTTGGTACTTGATTTTGACCAAAAAGTCAAAGTTTGACTTTTCAGTGCACAATTGACTTTTGATCAGTTGACTATCAAAATTCATCTATCAATCCTATGTACTTGAGATATTTTAAACCATGTAATTAGGTCAAGATGATGCCATTGAACCCTTGAAATCATGTTTGAACCCAAATGGCCATTGGCTAGGTTAAAAATCATAAATTGCCCTTTCTCAGTCAAAACCCTAATTTTGACCATTTTGCCCTTTTGATGATTTGATCAAATTTCTTAAGGAGTTATGATCCAAACTTGATCAAATGGTACATAGGATCCTAGAATGTTGTTGTGGATCAAAAATTATGAAGTTTGACTGTAAATTGGCCATGGTTGACTTTTTCCCCAATACAGCTGATTTTTAGGTCAATTGTCCAATTGACTGAGCAAAAATGTGATTTAAGGCTTGAAACTTAACATGGGCAATCTTAGGGTTCCAAGATGGTGTATGAAAGTCACATGAAGAATTGGTGGTCAAAAAATCCTTGTGCAAACTCAAACCCTAATTTTGGGTGATCAGTGCAAGATGAGGTGTCTTGAGCTGACCAAACCCTAATCCTGTCCTGAGTCCAAGAAGTCTTGTGAGGAAAATCTTGATAAATGAGAGGGAAAATTTTGGGGTACAACACAACCCATAAAGCAATCAAGGGAAGTGTAATAGTTGATCATTTGGCTCATCAGGCCATGGATGACTACCAGTCCATGAATTTTGAGTTTCCAGACGAGAATATTATGCTAGTGACTGACTATGAAGAACCTGAACCGGATGAAGTACCTGAAGAAGGATCCATATGGATTATGCTTTTCGATGGAGCCTCGAACGCACTCGACAATGGCATTGGTGCTGTAATTATATCTCTTGAAGGCTGTCATACTCCTTTCACCGCAAGATGATGTTTCAACTGTACCAATAACATGATAGAGTATGAAGCATGCATCATGGATCTCAAAGCTGCTATTGATCTAAGGATCAAGTTCTTGAGCATTTTCGGGGACTCAACCTTGGTAATAAGTCAAATCAAAGGGGAGTGGGACACGAAGCACCCGAATCTCATCCCGTACAAAGAGCACGCGCTGACATTGCTTCCACACTTTGAAGAGGTCACCTTTGAACATTTTCCACGAGAAGAGAACCAGTTAGCGGACGCGATAGCTACCATGTCATCTATGTTCAAGGTCAAGTGGGATAATGAGGCTCCCCGAATTACCATCGAGAGGCTGGATGAACCAGCATACTGCTACGAGATCGACACTGAAGGAGTAGCAGACAAACCTTGGTGTCATGAAGTGAAAAGGTATCTCAAGGTTCAAGAATATCCCGAGGGGGCATCTGTCAATGATAAGAAGTTTCTGAGAAGTTTCGCCGCAAAGTTATTCCTCAACAATGGAATCCTCTACAAGCGCAACCATGACTCTACTTTACTTTGGTGCGTAGACAAGGGTGAAGCAGAGAGGATTATGTCAGATCTACACGAAGGCGCCTTTGGAACACATTCTAGTGGATATACCATGGCAAAAAAGATCCTACGAGTAGGATACTATTGGTCCACTATGGAAGCAGAGTGCTATCAACATTCCCGAACTTGTCACAACTTCCAGATTTACGCTGATAAGGTGCATGTACCTCTGGTTCCTTTGAACGTCTTGATGGATCCTTGGCCCTTTTCAATGTGGGGCATTAACATCATCAGAGAGATTAGACCTACTGCTTCCAATGGGAATCGCTTCATCCTGGTGACCATTGATTATTTCACGAAGTGGGTTGAAGCTTCCTCTTTTACTACTGTTACCAAGAATGTTGTGGCGCGGTTTATCAAGCATAACCTGGTTTGTCAATACGGTGTGCCAGAGAGAATCATCATTGACAATGGTACGAATCTCAACAATACAATGATCACCGAACTCTGTAAACAGTTCAAGATCCAGCATCATAATTCTTCCCCTTACCGGTCGAAGATGAATGGCACTGTGGAGGCTGCTAACAAGAACATTAAGAAAATCATACAGAAGATGACAGTGACATACAAAGACTAGAATGAGATGTTACCATTTTCTCTTCATGGTTACCGCACCTCCGCACGAACGTCGACAGGGGAAACACCCTACTCCCTGGTATATGGTATGGAGGTTGTCCTGCCTATTGAGGTCCAGATCCCTTCTTTGAAAATCATGAAGGATGCGGGTCTGAATAAAGACGATTGGATCCAGACTCGACTTGATCAACTAAATCTGATTGATGAGAAAAGGCTTATTACTGCCTGTCATGGTCAAATATATCAAAAATGGATGATCAAGGCTTTCAACAAAAAGGTCAGACGCCAAGTATATCAAGTCGGGGATCTAGTGATCAAGCGCATCATACTTCCGCAAGGTGATCCCAGGGGGAAATGGACTCCCATATGCGAAGGTCCATTTGTGATCAAAAGAATATTTTCAGGAGGAGCCATGATTTTGACTACCATGGATGGTGACGACCTTCCTCGCCCTATTAATGCGGACATAGTGAAAAAATACTACACATGAATAAAGACCCGCTAGGTTGACTGGCCTAGGAAATAATAAGGGCATCCCGAAGAACCAAAAGGGTTCGGGAAAAAATTAGGGATGAAAACAAAAAATATCTGTACACCCGGCAAGCCGAAAACCTGAAAGGGCGACTTGGGCAAAAAAGGGTATCCCGGTGGACTGAAAACTCGAAAGGGCGGTCTAGGAAAAAGTTAGGGATTGTAAGCGTATCACTATGCCCCATTGGATCACCTTGCGAGAAGACTTCATAATAAACTATCAAGCTCAAATAGCACCGATCAATCCAGTCAGCTTCAGACAAGTAACAAAGTGATGAGATGCTCGAAGACATATCGACAATAGCAGAATTGAAATTCAATGGGATTATTACACATAGCTATTTTCTTATATTTGTACACTACTTTGTATATTCTTCACTCTCACAGCGGCGTTCTCCTACTAGAACGTCAGCCTCTTTATACACAACGCCTGTTATAGGCAAACTTCAGAAATCAATACAAATCGTTTCTTTGAAAGTACAAAACTATTTTCTTTTCTTTTTTTCTCTTTCTTGTTTGTTTTGCAAAAATGTCCAATGACTTATTCTTGACATATGCATTTGAATATTGTGATACGGTGGGAAGAACTGACTGTTTTTGGAATGCTGGTTTGCGTTTTACGTTTGTTTTCTTAAAATGTCACGGTAAGCAAGAGTCGCCACCGACTTTTATTTTATCCAACAAGGAAATGAAAAAAGTACAGAAAAATTCCTTTTTCGAGATATTTCTGAGTACGGGGGGTAGATTTATAGAAAGGGAAGGTATTAGCACCCTTTCTATCCGTAGTTATCTACGGGCTCTTAGGTACTTGCTCGTCATTTTAAAAATTGTTTTCTTTGTGCTTGTGGGTTTTGAAATTTTTTTATTTTTACTTCGATTTAACTCTTGCTTCTGTCTTCAAGAGTGTAATGAAGTGTTTTTGAAAACTTGTTTGTAAAAGAGTGTAAGTGTGAAAAAGTTTTGTTTTGGATGAGCAAGCATCTAAGAACTAATCTACCTACTCGAAAAAGGAATCGTTCTATGTTTGTTTCCTTTAGACAATGCTATCTCACTATTAGTGAGTAGGTAGCACCATTGTTGGAGTTTGAGGGTCAATTCGAAAGAGGGACATACGGTCACTAAAGCAATGTTAGATTGTCTTAGCGGTAACCCTAACGTCTTAGATCATTTATCTGAGGCAACAATATCCGAGGCAACCTTTCCGAGGCAACTTATGATCTTTTAGACAAGAGGGTGACCTCTAAAACAACCTATACTCAATGACCGTTTACGAAGGCAATCAAGTGGGAGTGTGCCCTAGGAGTGCGCATGTGCGAATGTGTTGATTTCAGTTATTTTTATCTTTGCACAATTAAGGGTGATCTAACTGTTTTAAATTTAGTCATTCATTCTTGTCATGTAAACCCTATAATCAAACATCTAACAATTGAATATTTGCAGAAATTAAAGGGCAGAATTTAAACTAAACTATTACAAGGCGTCGGGTATTTACATGGCCAAAGACAAACCCTTTGAAATTTAAAAGCAGAAAAATAAATAAATGTCCTAATTAAAATTATTACAAACCGAGAGCAAATACAATAACTTGGATAAAGAAAAATAAAGCGCGCGAGAAAATTAGATCGAATGCGAAAACTAGGGTTTTGACCCTCCTAATTAAAAGAAAATATTTTTGTTGTTTTTAATGTTTTTTTAAGAAAAGAAATTAAATCCTGAAATTAAATGCTAAATTAATTAGTTATTAAATTAATTAATGAAAAATAATTAAATGACATATTTTTGGAGTTTTTGTTATTTTAGGTAAAAAATAAATACAATCAAGTCAGTAATAAGACCCTATTGATTCTAATTAATTTTTAAATATTTACAAAAATGAACTAAAGTTACTTAATTAATCAAACCTAATTAATTAATTGATTTTTTTACTAAAAATAAATATCCTAAATTTAATTTTAACATAAAATATTTTTTGTGGTTTTTTTGATAAAAAATAAATTGTTTTTGGTTAGTAAAATAATTAAAATGAAATAATTAAATAAAACGTAAAAAAGAAAAAGGAATAAGAAAAATGGGCCTGAAACAACATTTTGGGAGGTGTGGAAAGCAGATTCCTGGGCCCAATATGAGAAAGTCCACGCTGACTTTTGCCATCCAGTGTGGCATGTTAGACTTGGCCTATGGTGCGCTTGCAATGGTGGCCACCAGATCTGGCCATCTGGCCATCTGGAACGTTGATGAGGAAGGAGTTTGGTGGACGTCAGGACCAAGCGTGCACTGAATCACCTAAAATAATTAGGAAAAACAACAAATGCTGGAGGCAGGAATCGAACCCCTGACCTCCAGCCTCCAACGCCTTGAACATCCACCTGGAAACCACTAGAGCACTTGTTTCTATTTGTTCATAAAATATACAAGAATAATAATATAAGAAAACAAGCGTTAGTGGGAACACAAAAGAAAAACGCGCGCTAACGTTCAAATAGGCCAATGGAATTTGGCCACGTCTCCATCCCTGTACTTGTGTCGTGGTTAAAAGTTAAACCACCTATACCTACGAACAGAGTCCATTGCTACAGGTTTGTGTATTTCCAAAATCCTCTACAGGCCATAAAAACAAAATCTAAAGCCATGGTTGTGTCCGTCTCGTCTTCCTGATCATAACCATACCCCTTTCGAAGGCTAATTGAACTTGAAAACAAAACCCTAAATCCAAACTCGAAAACCTAACCATGGTGGATTTCGATTCAGTCCATATAAATGAAATTGAATAATGCCAAAAGCTTGCAAATGCTCTGTAGATTAAAAATGTATGATCAATTCCATCTAACAATGCCTAAAATATGAGATTCGAATTCAAGAACAGGGCGAGGTTTTGAGCGACTTACAGCGTGTTCTGGGATTGGAATGGACCGGTTCTGGATTGCTTTAGCTTCTAGAGAGTGCCAGGAAGCGATTGGTATCAATAGCAAGCTTTGAGAATGCCTCTAATAGTGATTTTGAACTCACACTTTTCTTGGTATTTTTCAGATTTTTGTTTTCTCTCTAGAGCCTGATTCTAACCTCCTTTTTGATCTGCACGCAACCTTTATGTATTAGTGAAGGGATTAGGGTTGCAAATTGCATCCAAATCTTCTTCTTTCAATGCTTTGAATATTGATTTGATTTGCTCTTTAAAATCTTCCAAATTTGGCTTATTTTGAATATTTTTGTGCACTCTAAGACTTGGCACGAATTTGAATGATGCTAGCTGTAATTGGAACCTGAAACAAGCACAAAATCCATTGTTATCAATGCTTTGGATTTTTATTTGATTTATTTTGATTTAAATCAAATTAATTCAAATAAAAATCAAAATAATTAATAAAAATATGATATAGACAAGTGGAAAGGGCTAGAGCACGTGGGCTATGTTGCCAACTCAAAACAAGTGAAAAAGATTGGGCCCATTTGGCAAAATTTGAAGTTTTGGGGATAGTTGACTTTTGGCAATTTTGCAAAAAAGGTCAACTTCAACAATGCATAACTTCCTCAATTTTTACTATTTTGAGGTGTTCTTGGACTTTTTAGAAAGCTTGAGATGTCCTCTAAGCAAAACTTTTGGTCTCATCTCAATTTGATATTCCATGCTCAAGTATGAAGCTTTAACAAAAAATGTGTTTTTGTTGACTTTTCAAGATAACCTATAATGTCCAAATTCATAACTTCTTGTGAGTGCATATTTTGAACTTTGGAGCTGAATATGGATTGTAGGAAATTGAATCCTCTTCAAAATGAGCTTTGTATGGGTCATTTATCATAAAGTATGAGAAAGTTATGCTTGGTCAAAGTTGAGTTGACTTTTCCTACAAAACCCTAATTTAGCAACTTTTGAGTCTTGATGAATTATGAGCAATCCTTGGTGAATCATGATCAACCCTTGATCAAATGATGAAATATACTTCATAATGATAATGTTGACAAAAAATCTTGAAGTTTAACTGTATGTAGGCCACAGTTGACTTTTGCCCTAGCACAATCGATTTTTGGACCTTTGAGCAATTGATTGAGCAAACTTCCTCTATAAGGCTTGAAACTTGACATGGATGATCTTGAGGACATATTAGGAAAATGTTGAGCATTTTGGACCACTTGGACTCAAGTATCTTAATGCAACATAAAACCCTAATTTGAGGCAGACTGCCTTAGGAGAGAGCTTGTCTGGCCAACCCTTGGACTACCTTGAGCAATTTGGAGATTTTTCTTGAAATGTTTTGAGGAATATGGGAGGGAAAATTTTAGGGTACAACAAATATGATTTCTATTCACAAATATTTGCATAAGAAACAGAAGGACAATTGCTCATGACTTAAGGAATGGGGCAAAGTCTAAAACCATTTCAATCCCGACAAGTTATTCCTTCCAGCAGGTATAGGGGCAGAGACAGTTTTGAGACGAAGTCACCATTACATATGACCCTGTGACGTCTATACTCCCCACAGAGTAGAGGCAACCAAGAGTATTGATCTCTGCTTCCCCAAATAGGAGTTACTTTCCCCAACAAAGTTCCTTCAGAGAGCCGATCTATATTCCCCAACCGAGTTTTATAATCACAAACGGTTTATAAAGCTTTCTCTCGAGCAGAGTTTATTTCTCTGACTGAGGAACCTCCTATCAAACACAGTTTATTTCTCTGACCGCGGAAGCTCAATCTCCAACAGAGTTTATTCCTCCAACTACGGAAGTTCATCCCCCAGCAGAGTTCATTTCTCCGAATCGGCAAAATCTTCCAGCAAGGCATCCCCTCTCGCAAACAGAGTTATTCCCCCGCAGAGTTATTCTCAGGAAGAGTCTCTCCCCGACAGAATATCCGCAAACAGAAAGGAGTAAACCCCCAGAATAGTCATCTCCATTCACCATCCCCAGCGAAAATGAAGAATTAAGCTTCCCAGTACTCTTCAGCAGCAGTCCGGGATTTATTTTCCCCGACTAAGAAATACTGCAATAGCATCCCATATTCATACATCATGGCATGCGCATACATATGGCATATAACACAATCTCATTTATTTTGAGAACATCATCACAATGCATTTCATATATCATGACATTGCATACGACTAACTCTTTACCTTCAGGGAAAAGACCAAATCAACAAGCTACGTATAACAAAGGGCTATTCTAGGATTTTCCTCAGAAAGATGTCCTCACAAGATTTTCCCTGGGTTAGATAGGTCGACACTAAGATCTCTCTGATTACTATGCCAGGGGAAGATATTCTAAGACTTTCGTCTAGGTCAGTTGAATCGCTACTAAGATTCTCCTGATTACTATGCCAGTCAAAGTTAACCCAAGATTTTCCTTGGGTCAGACAGGTCGACGCTAAGATCTCTCTGATTACTATTCCAGTGGAAGAAGTTCCAATACTTTCATCTGGGTTAGTGGAATCGATACTAAGATTCTCTTGATTACTATGCCAGTCAAAGTTAACCCAAGATTTTCCCTGGGTCAGACAGGTCGACACTAAGATCTCTCTGATTACTATGCCAGTGGAAGATGTTCCAAGACTTTCGTCTGGGTCAGTTGAATCGCTAATAAGATTCTCCTGATTACTATGTCAGTCAAAGTTAACCCAATATTTTCCCTGGGTCAGACAGGTCAATTCTAAGATCTCTCTGATTACCATTCCAGTGGAATAAGTTCCAAGACTTTCATTTGGGTCAGTGGAATCGATACTAAGATTCTCCTTATTACTATGCCAGTCAAAGTTAACCCAAGATTTTCCCTGGGTCAGACAGGTCGACACTAAGATCTCTCTGATCTATGCCAGTGGAAGATGTTCCAAGACTTTCATTTGGGTCAGTTGAATCGCTACTAAGATTTTCCTGATTACTATTCTAGTCAAAGTTAACCCAAGATTTTCCTTGGGTCAGACAGGTCGACACTAAGATCTCTCTGATTACTATGCCAGTTGAAGACACTCCAAGACTTTTGTCTAGGTTAGTGGAATCGATACTAAGATTCTCCTAATTACTATGCCAGTCAAAGTTAACCCAAGATTTTCCCTGGGTCAGACAGGTCGACACTAAGATCTCTCAGATTACTATGCCAATGGAAGATGTTCCAAGACTTTCGTCTGGGTCAGTTGAATCGCTACTAAGATTCTCCTGATTACTAGGCCAGTCAAAGTTAGCCTAAGATTTTCCCTGGGTAAGACATGTCGACACTAAGATCTCTCTGATTACTATGCCAGTTGAAGAAACTCCAAGACTTTCGTCTGGGTCAGTTAAATCGATACTAAGATTCTCCTGATTACTATTCTAGCCAAAGCTAATTCAAGGCCTTCCCCTGGTTCAATCAAATCGATACTAATATTTCTATTCCAGTTAAAGAATCTAAGAAACCCGAAAACTGACTGGATAATAGTCAATCAACAATTCAAGACACTGTGAAGCCTGGATCCTGACCAGATAATAGTTTAATCTCATCTCCCCAGTAAGTCGTTGTGAAGCCTGGGGCACAACCAGATAACCGTTAGCCTTATTATGCTCAGCAAGCCACTGTAAATCCTGGATCTTGACCAGATAGAAGTTCACTTCCATCTCTTCAATCAAGTGATGACCCCCCAGTAGAGTAACGGACAACTGAAGCTCCTAAAATTCTATGTTCCAAGACAGAGACTAACATTCCTCAGCGGAGTCCTCTCTAACAGCAAGAGCAGGAATTCCCACAAAGGGATATCTCATGAAATCATCATTGTTCTGGGTGGCATCTTTAAGCCCATCTCCGAAGACTCTCTGTCACATTCTGATGGCATCTTTAAGCCCATCTCCGACTATCTTTGGTCATCTTTTCCAAATGGCATCTATAAGCATGTTCCCAATACTATCTACACAGTCAAGTATCATCTCAGACGAGTGCAAATTTATGGGCACTCTAGTGTTCAATTATCTTCCACCTTCCGATCACGAAAGGCAGTCCAACCAATCTATATCCTCAGGTTTAAGAAGATTGAACAGGGGAAACTGTTGTACCCTAAAATTTGCCCTTTAATATTTTCCAAGGTCTTCCCCTACATGGTTGGTCACAAACCCTTGTCTAAAGAAAAGGAAAATTTGTGAGTGATTGTTTTTAAGTTTCCTTCGATTGGAATCTCCAAAATTCCCTTTAATTGACATTTCAATAAATCCTTTCGATTGGCCTTGTAACAAGACCCTTCCATTTGCATTTCAATAAGGCCTTCAATTGGTGTGGACAAAGGTCCTCCGATTGTCCTATTAACAAGGTCTTTCGAGTGGTATTTTAACAAGTACCTTTCGACTAGCATTGTAATAGTGTCCTTCGATTGGAACTTTAATAAATATCCTTCGATTGGTATATGGACAAAGACCCTTCGATTGGCATTCCAAAAGGTCCTTCGACTGGAACTTCAGACTTTCCTTCAACTAGAACTTCAGAGTTCCCCCAATCAGAACATCAAAATGAAATAACCTTCGAATGGCATTTCAGTGCAGAGTTTGTCTTAATCTAAGATGCTTTGATGAAGGATGTTTTGAACACTTCGAATTAGAACTTAGACTCATCACAAGGCCAAGGGTTGGTAGAAGTTGCCTAATAGGGAATTTTATTCAAAAGGACATGAAATCAAAGCAAAGGGTAGTTCAATCGAAGGAGCCCTAGTATTGAAGCTGGCACAATTCGACTCAGAACCATTAAGGAGAACAAGGTTCTACTAAGGAAAGTCTTGATTGGATCGAATTGGAGTTTAAGACTGGCAAGGAAGGCAGATTCGAAGGAATGAAATAGGATGGCATGGCTAAGCAAAAACACATATCCTAACTTGTACAGGTTCACCTAAAGTTCAAAATGGCACGTGTCCCTTGCAAATATGGCAATAATTCAATGCTGATTGTGGACTCAAATATTTGAATTAAAGGCTAGATTCTTGCCTTGTTTTCTCCCAACCCCACAAGAGTTGATTCGACCAGGGTGATTCGTTTCGAATCAAGCAATCGAAGCAGAGGGGGGCTCAATCGAAGGGGCTATGCAATCGAAGATGGAGTAATTCGAATTGGGACTTTGAAGCCATCGAAGAGAGAAAATTCGAAGGGAGTTGGATCTATAGGGGAAGTTAGCTTTCGATTTTCATCATGTTGGAGGCCCAAACAACTCATAACAGGCTTGCAGTAACGCATGAAAATAGATTGGCATGTGATTGAATCAAATATAGCAAGTCTTTATGAAGAAATCAAATCAAATCTGTTCATCATAATGGGCCAAGATTTGATACACAAATATTGACCTAAATTCCTTTGTCTATATAAACCTCATGCTCTCATAGAAAAAAGGACAAAAAAAACGCACGGAGGATGCCTTAGAAGAAAACGCTTCCTGCCCCACGAGATCCCATAAAGTTGCACAAAGTTTCCAAGGGTTGTCAAACTCAAAGCCGGTTTTTCATGCAGCCTCCGTCCATACTAACACCTGAACTGTGCTCTTGGGATTCACACAGAAGCATCTCTCATACAATCCCCCTGTTGGTAATTTTGCCTTTGATCTCAAACTTCTCAAATACGATTTAAATTCATGTCAAAAATATATACATACTGCTGTTAATATTCATGTTTGTTTGAGTATGATACATGTGAGCAAAGATGCATGGTTGAGATCATGCCATTGTTGGGGCACGATCTGAGCTTACCTTCGATTTTTACAGCTGTAGTTCGTTTTTGATGGGTTAACACCATAGGGGGCCACTGAGCGCGCATATTCGATGTTTAAGTTAAATATTGTGTTTTTGTTTATAACGTAATATTGCAGTTTCGTTTGTACCAATAAACATATTTTGACCAGGTTGGTGAGGAAGAGGTGATGCAGCGAAAAGGACCTGGGTTCGATACCCAGGTAATATATTTTGTGTTTTTCGAACAAATTTCTTTGCAGAATTCCAGATCGAAGGATGTCTCATCCAGATCAAACGCCCCAGATGTGCAGTCTCACAGGCATCTTCGATCAGCCCTCTGGATCGAAGAACAATCCCAGCCTTTTCGATCCAGGCCTTACTTCCCAGAGTGCATTCCTTTTGTTTCCTGTCCTTTTTGGCCTTTCGATTGGGTTTCCTTTCTTTTACTCCTTCTAAGCTTTAATTATCATTAAGAAGAAAAACCCCAAAAGACATTAGGTTTAGTTTTTACATTAAATTAATTTTCTCAATTAATTAATTAATTATTTTAATATTTTCTTAAAATACTAAAATTGAATAGAATTAGGATTTTTTTAATTCAATTTCTTTTCATATTAAAAACAAACAAAAATTCCTTTCACTTAGGATTTTAGACGTATTTTCAATTCATACGCGCGTTTATTTACTTTAGCTTTATTTTGTTAATTATGTAATTGTGCCTGGTTTGTAATAGCTTAATTAGGATTTTATTTCCGCACTTTATTTTTTCAGTAATTACTTATGTATCTACACCAAAGCCTTGTAATAGCGTAGGACCTCTATTTTTCGGTTTTATATTTTATATGCTTATATATAACTGCTAGTAACCTAGGCATGTATGATTAATCAATCAATCAGTAGATCACTAAATTCAAGATAAAATACCCGAAAGAAGCACACTATTGCATACTTGCACCCCTAGGGTATTTCTCACTTTGGTTGCCTTCGAAAATGGTCATGTCCCTCGAACGTAGGGATACTCTTAGCAAAGACCCTCAGTTTAAAGTCATCATAAATATCATAGTCCCTAAATGTCCCTCAAGTTGCCTACGAGAAATGATCTTATGATGATAGTCCCTTCGAAATGCTAAGGTATCCTTACATGTTGCCTTCAATGACCATTACATCCCTTTCGATAGTCCCTTAACATCCAACGACTAGGGCTACCTACTCACTAATAGTAGGATAACACTGTCAAAAATATAGGAGGAAAAGAACAAACTTTTTTCGAGTAGGTAGATAACTGTTAGGTACTTGCTCAAACAATTCTTTTTACACCACACTTTCAAACACTTTTCAAACAAAGTTTTCAAAACGCTTTATCACAATCTTGAGGAATGATACAAGGGTTATCATAAAGCGAATCACCACACTAAGGCATTTTCAAACATATTTTTTTCACACAAACACGAAAGCAATTTTCAAAAATGAGAAAGTACCTAAGAGCACGTAGAAAACTACGGATGGAAAGGGTGCTAACACCTTCCCTTTCCATAATCTACCCCCTTACTCAGAAACTCGAAAAAGGACTTTTTCTGTTCTTTTATCCCTTTTCTTTGTTGGATGAAAGAAAAGTCGATGACGACTCTTGCTTACTGCGACATTTGCGAATACAAACGCAAACCAGTATAACAGTCGGTTCTGCCACCGTATCACATGGCTATATCTTCATCTTCTAATGCTTCTGACGTGAGACCATACTCATTAGGCAGGTTTGACACGATATTACAATGGATAATCAAGCCATCTTCTAAAATATCTTCAAAGTTATCAGATAATTGGTCATCCATGTTGTCATCGGGATCCTTAGCTTTCACTTGTGGAGAACTTATAACTGGCATCGACAACCTTTATTTTGCTGGTTGACGGTGCATTTCTTTCTGATTGCTCTCATCTTTTTATGGAGCAACTTTTGATGTCGCTTGTCTCGCAACTTTTTTGTTTCTTTGAAACCTCCTCCACCGAGTCTTTGTCATAGGATTCTTCCCTTTGTATGTGGGAGGGACATGATATTTCTTTGATGTAATTCCAGCTTCAGCAAACTGAGAAGATCTCGACCCCTTCTCCATCATTTCCCACTTCTAACTCGAACATGAACCTTTCTTTACCACTTTATAATTTTGGTTTTCCTCTCTTGGATAGAAAGGACGAACCCAGTTGTTGCTAGGAGCATCAGTTGGTGGCACAAATTCCTTTGATATGGGAACTTAGGTTTTCCTTGAGGCACTTGGACTTTGTATGGCCCCTTCGCATGATCGAACACCACCTTTGGGTTTTTCTCTTGAGGGCGTTTCTTCTTCAAATCCTCAATTTTCTTTGCAACATTCTCATCATAGACACTTTGGGCATAACATGGTCTTGGAATGACATAACTTGCATCTATTCAGAAAATCTACAAGTTCCTCCTCAGGTTTGGAAAACATGACTTTCATCAATTCAGCAACCATTTCTCCAGACAATTCCTCATCTTTGGTTTCCCAAACAATTTTTCCTTATCTTCCTGATTTCTCTAAGGCTTTTCAGCAATATCAACTACCACCAACTCCAGTTGCTTCGACAAATTGCTATTATAACTTTTGAGACCTTCAGTAGTCTCGATTGTTGTAACTACCTTTGAATCATCAAAAAGAACTTATTCGTTCTTGATACCATCAGTATTCTCGATCGTCAATGTTGCCATTAGGTCGACAATGTTGGCTTGTTCTCCTTTGAGACCGTTAGTAGCCTCGATCATCAACACTTCCAATGGTTTGACAAAGTGTGCATCAACAACATGTAAAGGATCTGAGTCGACCTTCATGGAGACTTTTGGTTTTTCACTAAATTTTAATCTACCATCCTTCAATGCCTTCTGTATCAAATCTCTGAAAACAAAACATTGAGAAGTATTATTACCCCAAAAAATTATGATACTTGCAGAAACCTCTTTTTTGTTTATGCTCTAATGGTGGATTTCTACTGCCTGGAGGCACTATAATATGACCATCTGAAACTAAAACATCAAATATTTCATCACATTTTGACACATCAAAAGTATATATTTTAGTATTAGATTTATCATTTTTTGGTTCTTCAACCGTTTTTTCTTTTGACAATTTTATATGTTTACATGCATATGGAAGTCCGACTTTTAATTCAGCCACGTTAACTTCTCCTTCTTCCATGCATTCATCTTTACACTCTATAGAATAATCCTCCATATCCACATAGGCCACTTTTCCTTTTCTATGATCCTTTGAAACTCTAGCTTTCTCTATTTTCAAATGTTCGACATATCGAACCTTATTAGCTAGTTGAGACATATCTGTAATAGATTGAGGATTAAACTTCTTCCTAATAGAATAATCTAACCCCTCAGCGGCCATTTCGACCAGCTCATGTTCAAGAACTCCAGTAAAACATCTAGACTTTAGGACCATAAACCTATTCAAATTAGCCTCCATTGACTTAGATGACCTCCTCTTGATTGAGGATAATTCTTTAAAACTTATCTTGGGCTGACCAACATAAAATTTCTCATGAAATATACTCTCAAGTTGTTCCTAAGTGCGTATAGAATTTGGAGTCAATGTTGTAAACCAAGTAAAAGCATTCTTGGTTAATGAATTAGGAAAAATCTCAATTTTAAACCCTTATCATTGGTGATATCGTCAGCTTCTATTTCATACCTAGCAATGTGTTTGATGGTCGACTCATTAGCATCACCAGCAAACTTAGGTACCCTACATCCCCTAGGTAATATACCTGTCGAATATAATCAAGCAAGGGAGACAAATAATTAGGCCCCCGAAGGCCAACATTTACCCTGAATCGTGTTAACACTTCTTCTACTACATCCACTATGTTGTTACGCCCAACATTGGATTTTTTTAACACTCAATCAACATCTTGGTTCCTCCTAACCACGATTGGCCTAGGTTTGTATTGTTACACAAATTCTTCCTCTTCATAAGTGGGATACTTCCACCCTTCGAGGTCTGAAAGGACGCTCATTGTTGACTCCCTCCAGTTCTTCGAAAACTCTTAACGGCCTTTGGTGCGTCTGAGTTTGTTGGACCCTTAATGACTCGACCCATCTGCCTATTTGGTCAACTATAGAATTAAAGGCAACTCCCATTTACTGAGTTAAAATATTCATTAACTCTAAATTACTCTCATTCATCTGTTGCCTCAAATCCATAATAGAAGTAGTATTCATAGATGGTGTCGACTGAGGGATATAACCAACACCACTTGGTCGACCACCTGTGACATAACTGCCTTGGTTTCGAGTGACCACTATATTTTCTATATATGTGGATGGGTTCAACTGTTACCCAACCATCAAGGAATAAGACAATACCATATTGATAAGGAACAAATGATGATCAATTTGGGTCAAATGGTGATACCCCATGCATAGGTTCTGTCGTTGTGACTGTTGTCACTGAACCATGAGCAACGGTCGATCTCACAGGAGATAAAACCGTCGCGCTTTGAGTTGAGGCACTTACTGGTATGAAATCCACATTTTGCTTAGAAATTTGTGTGTGTGCAGTGTTTGTGTCAGAGCGTGGCATTTTAGACTTCGATAAATGTTTACCACTTCTTAAATTCATACAGACACAAACTAAACTACAAAAAACTTTGTAAAACCAAATAGAAATACGAACTTATTAGCACTGTCCCATCAGGTGTGCCAATTTATTTACCTCTGGTTTTGGTAAACAACGCTGGTCTCTTAAAAAAATTTACTTGCGAGATCGACCAGAGAATCTCAGTACAGTGCTTCAATTTTCAAGTGTTTTTACAAAGTGTTTTAAAAAAGGATTCGTTTGACCAGTGCCAAACGAGTTTATAAGCAATAAAGCAAGACTTGTAAAATAAAACGAAAAGCGTTTTAAACTGTGTGATACGGTGGGAGAACTGACTATGATTTTGCATTTGTATTCGCACTTGTTCGGTTGAGCAAGAGTCGCCACCGACTTTTTATTTTATCCTAAAGGAAAGGTTAAAAAAGCACAGCAAAAACCTCTTGAGATATTTCGTGGGTTCGGGGGGTAGATTATGAAAAGGGAAGGTATTAGCACCCTTTTCATCCATGGTTATCCATGGGCTCTTAGTTACTTGGTTTTTTAGATCACTTTCCTTGATTTTCGATTGCTTGAAATTGTGGTGTGTGTGTGTGTGTTTTGAAAATGTTTTTGAAGAAGATGCCTTGTCTTAGGCTAACCTTGTAACAATTCTTTACTCGAATATTTTACAAAGGCGTGTATCTTTTCGAAAAGATGTTTCAAATGTTTTTTGAGAGTTTGTTTTGAAAGTGCTTGTGGAATGTGGTTTTTGAAAAGAAGGCAAGGGTTTTTGCAAGTTGATCTCAAGCAACTAAGAGTTTTGTCTACCCTATTGTACTCAAAGGTTTTCTCTATGTTTTCAACCCTTTTTAACAATTTTGTTCCACCATTGAATTTGGTGGACAATCTTGCATTTAGGAAGTTTGTTCGGGACGGGCGCGGGTCATCGTATGGCCCATGAATGCAATGGTGCCAAGTATCTTTGGCAATTTGCTTTGAAGGGACTATGATCATTCCGTTTAGGCAACATTCGAAAGCGTCATCGAGGGACTTTTGATCATTTGAATTCGTTTCGCCAAAGATACTCGACGTGCAAGCATGGCCCATTTTGGAAGGCAACATGTGGGATCACCCTAGGGTGTGCAAGTGTGATTGTGTATTGATTTCATGTATTTGTCTTGCATTAGGTTATCTAGCGTTTGATTTTATGTACATGCAAACCCTAGGTCTAATCATGGTATAATTGAAAGCGGTAAATTGCGAAAATGTAAAATCTACGCTATTACAAAATAAGTATCCGGGAGTGGGGGTACAAATTTATGAATGGGGATGAGACTTAGGAATGTAATGTCCAATAAGTTACAACCAAATCGAATTTGCGATCAAATATAAATAATATATATCAATGTATGGAAATAGCAATTGTATATGTGTCAAGTGTATAATGTGAAATGTATTGTAATTGTAATTATTTACAGGTTAGAGATGTGAAATTGAATGTGTATTAAGTATTATTTAACTTAAAGAAAAATTAAATGTTTATTTAATTAATAATCTTGTGTTTTCTTTAATATGTACAAAAAAGAATGTTTTGATTAAATGTTTTAAATTCTAATTAAATTATGTATAACAATGTATCTTTATTTATTATGTACAAAAAGTATGTTTTAAATAAAAATCAAGGATTAAATTATGTATATTAGAAAAAAGGTATTTTTACTTGTTATATACAAAAAGGATTTTAATTAAAAGAATAAAAAAAGTATTTTCAATTTTAATTATATGGTGCAATAAAAATGTATTTTTATTATTAAAATATTATTGTAAAAAATATATTGAGTTAGAAAAAAATATATTGTTTAAAGATGTTATATATAAAAAGAAAAGTTAGTGTTAATTTATTAATAAAATAAATTTGTTTATAAAAAAAAAAGGTAAGTTAAGAATTTGTTTTATAATAAAAGAGGTTAAGGCTTTTGAATGGGCCCTTGGGAGGTTGAAACGGGCAAGGCCCAAAATGCAGACAAACTTTTTAGGGTTTTGATTTGTGTTTTCAGTTGGACAACGCTTAGGGTTTGTGGGCGACAGAAGCGCCGTCTTGGGGTTTCCTTCATCTTCTTCGTTCGTTCTTGAGTGCCTAGCGTGAACCTTTCGCCTCAGCCACCAGCGACCTTTACCTCTTCTTCCCTCCAACGACATCATTATGGCGATCGATCTAAGGTACAATTCGCTTTCTTATCTCGTTAGGGATTTTTCGACTCTTGCATGTTTGTGATTTTTTCGTTTATTTGATAAAGTGTTTGACTTCGTTTGTTTAACGAGGATGAAAAGGGAGATGTTTTACCTTGACTGAGGGGAGGGAGAAAAATGGAGGTGCTTAGGAGGCTCGACGGTGAAGGGTGCTGATGAATCTTCGCTTCCTGGTACCTTTGTGTATTTCGTCTGTTTATTGGGTTTAATGATGAATTGAAAACCTAATTTTGATATTCACTTCTTTCTTCTTTTCTTTTACTGCCTTGCCTCCGTTGCTTTCGTTGTATGCTTGTTGAAACGCTTTGAGACGCCTCTGAACGTTTGCTTTTTGTATGCTTCTGTATCTTCTTTGAGTTGCCTATTTACTTCTTCCTTGCCCCATGATGAGCCTAGGGTTCTGAGGGCTTAGAGTTGGTCGCTTTGATTATGCTAGTGTTGAAATACTATTTTGACTGGCTTGCCTATGTTGATGCTGGACTGTTTCTTTCTTCTCCTCGCTGCTATATGCCCCTTTTTTTTAATGGCCAATGATGAGGCATCTGAGGCCTTCGATATTGGACATTGGTTCAATGGTTAATGAGGTTTAGGCCAAGGTGTTTTGGTTATGGTAATGGGTATTGATGGCTTGCTTCAGGCAGGTTTAATGTTTGACAGTGGTTTTGCTTGGTTTGAGTTTGGGATTAGGCAGGTTTTGAGCTTTAACAGGTTTGTATGGTTTCAGGCTTGAGGCCTAGCAGGTTTTGATACTTCAGTCGTTTAAGGCTTTTTGAATGGCTTACAGGTTCTGTACAGGTTAATTGGTTTTCTTCAGGTTATGTTATGGCTTATGGTTTGGACTGATGCAGGTGAGGCTTGTGGAGGTAAAGCTAATGCAGGTTTGGTTTTGACAGTAGGTAGGTTTTGTGCTTCATGTTTTAGCAGGTTTGAGTTTAGGCCATGTTTTGGTTTGATGTTTGGTGGTTTATGCAGTGTGATGGTTGTTACTGGTTTACAGGTTTGTTGCTTGTGAAGTTTTTTTTGCTTATGCTTCAGTAGCTTGATGGTTATGTGTTGGTATATTTTTTCCTTAAGGGTTTGTCCACTGTGTTCAGCTTTTGTATATGTTATCATGCCTTCCTGCCTAAAGCCTAAAAAACCTGCTCTCTTATCTCTTTTTCTTCTTTCTCTCTCAGTACAGTTGCATTATAATAATGTTTATGCTGTACTTTTAGTTCTGAAAGTGGCCACCTTTCTTTGGGAAATGATGAAAAAAATATAGCTTGCTTGCATATCTTATCTTTTCTTGACAGCTTTTGTACTTTGTATCTTCTTTGATATCTTTGCCAAATCCTCTTTATTGACAGCTTGGATCCTGTGACAGCAACTTGTACCTTTTGGCATTTTTGACAGAAAGTAGGAATTTGGATTTTTCAGTTTGGTTTGAACTTGGAGTTTGAGATTTTGAATTTATGCAGTTTGACACTTTGCATTTTTTTCTCAACTTTGCATTCATGATTAGCAAATAAAATTCTTCCCTCTTTGTGAACCGGGAGAAATCCCGTGATTTGCAGAGAGGGTTAACTGATCCCAATCGGTGGCCCTTAATGATGAACTCTTTTTATCTGTCATTATTTATTTATCTGCTTTTTGACTTTTCTCTTTTCTTTTGCAAATGAATACTTGAATGGAGAGGGGTACTAAATGAATACTGAAGAATTAGAAAAAATAGGATAGTTTTCTTTTTATTTAAATTTAAATTAATGTAAAACCATTGTTTGTAATTAAATTATAAACAATAATTGTACAAATAATTCAAGAATAAATAAAAGTCTTTATTATCCAATCAATTCTATTTCCTCCTTCTTTATTGTTTATCTATTATTTAAAACTCTTTGAATTAAAATAATTGAAAAATAAATTTCAATCACTTAATTTAGAATAATAAATAATTTAAATAAACAATGCTTTAGCACATTGATCAGTTAAACCTGGTATCTCCAAAGCAAAGCAACAGTTAATCAAAACACTGATCAGGCGCATTCCCTTTTCACCGATTTTTACCAAACACTGTAAATCCACACTGCATATATCTTTTGACTGGTTCAATCAAACAAACGTCAATTCAAACCAACTGCCTTCTTTTTACTGATTAAGCCAAATAATGTGAATTCAACCCAAATCTCGGAATGTCTTGCAAAGCACTGTAGAATTTAGATCTTTCCGAAAACGCGCGCACAAACCCTTATTCCTAATTAAATGCCAAAGAAACGTTCGCCTGATCGAAATTGAGCCAAAATCAACCAAAACCCTAAGCCAACTGTGTGAAACATTCCAGAGCCCTAAAAATTAGTAAAACCCTAATTTTTGTTTGACTGACAAGAAAAGTCAGTTTGACCGATTCTTGAGCCAGTTTGAAAAATCAAGAAATGCCGGAAGCTGTGATCTTTTGTGGAAAAATGCGAGGGCAAATTTTGGGGTACAACAGTTGCCCCTGTTCAATCTTCTTGAACTTGAAGAGTTAGATTGGTAAGTTTGCCTTTCGCGACTTGAAGGTAAAAGAAGATTAGACACTAAAGTGCCCAGAAAATTTGCACTCGGTGATGTGATGGTAGAGGTGAATGGGCTTAAAGATGCCATTTTGTGATGGGCTTAAAGATGCCATCTGATGCGACAGGATCTTGTCGGGGGATGGGCTTAGAGATGCCATCTGGTGATTGCTGGTAGGAGGATGGGCTTATAGATGCCATCTGGTGATTGCTGGTAGGAGGATGGGCTTATAGATGCCATCTGGTAATGTTGAACTGTATGTCAATGGTGAGTGGACGAGTATCAGAAAGGCATCCATGCTTTGGAACATCTCTGAATTGGGGTCCGAATAAGCAATAGATTGACATCCATGTCTGGAGAATCTGTAAACTATTTTCAGGAGTTGAGATTGAATAAGCAATAGAGCCACATCCGTTGTTGGGAAGCGTCTGTAAACTATTTTCCAAAGTTGGCATCTGAACAAGTTGGTAGATTGACATCCGTTGTCGGGAAGAATCCGTAAACTGTTTTTCAGAAGTCTTGAGAAGAATCTGAACAAGTGATAGGTTAGCATCCGTTACTGGAGAACCCGTGAACTGTTTTCAGAAGTCTTGAAGTTGAAGAGGAACCGGTGTAGGGTTTCCTGATGATGCGTCTGAATGGATCTAGAATAAGTATCAGAATGTCGCCGTGTCCGGGTCACATCTGAACTATTTCTGGATGAATCTCGGGAGGTGATCTTTGTCTGTCGACTGATCTTTCCTGAAAAGTAAAGGGTTAGTTGTATGCAATGTCATGATGTATGATGCAATGTATGTGACATCAATGTTTATGACATGAATGTGATGAATGCGCATGTAAGCTGATGAGCTATCTTGCTGAGGATAAATGAATCTTGACTGCTGCAGATAAAAGAGTCTTGATTGCTGCCGGGGAAAACAAATCTCTGGCTGCTGCTGTGGAGGAGAATTCCTGATGACCTCTACAGGGGTGTTCCAAACTAGTAGACTCATGCTGGGGAGGTAAGATTGAGGATCTTCAGCTCGGTGGGAAGTAACTCTAGCGACTTCACTAGGGAACTCAAGATTTGCCCTCCCAAAACTCTGTGGGGAGAAGGTTCATTAGTCTGGCTTCGCTGGGGATGATGAAACTTGACTCTGAGTGGAGTTAGCTTCTGGAAGGTTCTCTGGCCGGGGATTGCGAGAGTCCTCTGATTGCCGCAGGTGAAGGCTTGGAATCTGAACAAGCGAGAGATTGACATCCATTACTGGAGAATTCGTAAACTGTTTTCAGAATGTTGAGAAGTGTCTGAACAAGCGATAGGTTAACATCCGTTACTGGAGAACCCGTGTACTGTTTTCAGGGCGTTGAGAAGTGTCTGAACAAGTGATAGGTTAACATCCGTTACTGGAGAACCCGTGAACTGTTTTCAGAACGTCTTGAGATTGAATAAGCGATAGAGAAGCATCCGTTGTTGGGAAGCGTCCGTAAACTGTTTTCAAAGGTTGCATCTGAACAAGTAATAGATTAACATCCGTTGTTGGGAAGAATCCATAAACTGTTTTGAGAAGTCTTGAGAAGAATCTGAACAAGTGATAGGTTAACATCCGTTACTTGGAGAACCCGTGAACTATTTTCAGAAATCTTGAGATTGAATAAGCAATAGAGCAGCATCCGTTGTTGGGAAGCGTCCGTAAACTGTTTTCAAAAATTGCATCTGAACAAGTTGGTAGATTAACATCCGTTGTTGGGAAGAATCCGTAAACTGTTTTCAGAAGTCTTGAATAGGAACCGGTGTAGGGTTTCCTGATGATGAGTTCGTGTAAAACTGCATCGGGTCTTTGAACACTTTTGACATTCGAATGCCCCAAGTGTAGATGTAGATAATTTCCTGGCTTATTACAGGTGTTGGTCTACAATCGGTCGTCCACAGATGTTTTCCTGGCTTGTTACAGGTGTTGATCTGGAATAAGTCGTCAACAGATATGCCCTGGCTGGATACAGGAATCGAATCCTCAAACTCTTCAGACGTGCCCTGGCTAGATACAGGAATCGAGTCTGGAAATGCAATAATTGATTTGTTGAACACTTTTGACATTCGAATGCCCCAAGTGGTGATGATGGAATCTTGAATCAGATTTCTCTGCATATTGAGATTTCTTAAAATCTTGACTGGACTGCCCCAGGTTAACTGAACTTTGAAAGATCTGTTGGACCTTGACTGGACTGCCCCAGGTTAATTGAATTGCGACATGTCATGCCCCTTGTTGATAGGAGATTTGATGGAAGTGTTATCCTCTTGAAGTGATTTTTGCTTACTGAGAGAGTTTTCGTTCCTCCGAACTTTCGTTGTATGAATTTCTTCGCTGTCAAACAAAAAGCCAAATGCAGACAGTGATATTCGAATAATGCAAAGTTTATGTTTGTCTCGAAGTTTTTTTTTTTTTGAAAAATGCATTTTTAGCAGAAAACTTTTCATAAGACAAGTCAACACAAGATTTAGAGCAAAGCCCTACAGGAGTCAGGATACCTTTTGTAACAGTATGCTTTCGAACTAACCCATGCTTCAATTAGGACTTTTGAAGGGTTGTAACGTGGCTTAGTTCACGGTTTAAGAAACAAAGGATAAAGGCTCAAAATATATTTGTACCCACCCGCTCTTCGTGGTGTTCTTCAACCTAAGCTCAGTTAATTGTGCGTCACACTCTGCTTTGAGTTTGGAACGACTTTTGGGCGATGGTTCACCAGTTGAATTTGGGGGGACAGTCATCATCTCCTTTTTCTTTTTCAACATTTTTCATGTTGTTGAGGATTTTGTAATGACCTCACTATTTTGATTTTGATTTGTTATCCCTAACTTTTGTCTGACTGTTACCGTTTTTTTCGGGATTACTGTCAGCGGGATGCCCCATCTTTCTTAAGCCTCCTTTATAGGTTTTGTCTTGGCGGGCCTTTCTCTTTTGAGAGATTGACTGTCTATGTGATAGGGAACCACCCTTGTCTTTTGATTCCAACGGAATGCTTTCTTTCTTTTTGACATCGTTCGTTGTATTACGAACTGAGAGTTTGCGACTTCAATGCGCATTTTCTTTTGAATTAACTGAGAGACTACCCTGCCCCAGGTTTATATCAAAGGTTTTGATCGCTTAGAACAGAAAACTCCTACTTCTTTGGCTCGAAGGGGTTGACTAGGGATTAACTTCCTTATAACTCCAGTGTTTGGAGATTGAAAGAAATGCCTGTACATCATCAGCAAGGTCTGTTCAAAAGCATACTGTATAAGATCATGGTATTGTTTCGTCATCCTCCCTCTAAAGGCTTACAACTTTTTATCAAGAGTCAAATATTATAAAGAAAAGCATAAGAGTAGTGAAACGAATGGATGAATTCAAGACAAACATATGCAATGCATTAACGAAAACAGAGTTTAACATCAACAAATAATTGTTTGACAGCAAAAGAAATTACAATTTTGAAAATTCGAAAAGAAGCAAAAGTCTTTCAGCTCGAGCTTTGTCCCTTCAAGTGGAGAACCCTTTAACGGAAGATTTTTATCTCGCCGTCTGGCATGAATTCCAGCACCCCGATGTCGATCAGATCTTGAATCTTGTTCTTCAAGGCCCAACAGTCGTTGGTGTCGTGTCCCGGGCTGTAGGAATGGTAAACACAAAATGCGTCGGGATGATAGTGAGGAGAGGAGGTATTGAGCTTCTGAGGAGGATCCTTTAAGGTAAGCAGGTTGACCTCCATTAGGCGCTTCAGTATAAAGAATGATGGTATTTCAGTCTCCGTAAACTGTCTTCCCGACGTTTCTTGCTTTCGCCGATTACCCCGTTGACGCTGGCGAGGTTGTTGATGGGCTTGTGACCCTGAAGCAAGCAAAGGAGCTTTCCCCTTGTCTTCTTGAGTGGATGGAGGCTGAGCGGTGACTTGCTCTTCATCAACCTCAGCTGTTTGCCCCAGTTGGTTGTTTGGAAGCAGTTGGCGGACAAGAACTCTGAGTTCCTCTTGTCTTTGAGATAGGTCTTGGATGAGAGCCACCTGGCCCACCAACTGTCCCATCACTTGGGTCCTCAAGGTTGTCAGATCAAACTGCAACTCCGCAAGCTGATCACTCCTGGCATTGTTGGAATTCTCCAAGCCCTTTGTGAGGAGAGCTTTCATCTCTTCTTGCCCCAGAGACAAGTTCAGGAACATCTCTTGCAGCTGAGCAGTCTGGTCTTGGTTGTCTTTGACAGACCTTTCTAGAGCCAACTCTTGCTGAAATAAACAGCAGGAGAGTAAGGAAACCTGAAAAAGGAAAGACTGTCAAAATGCAATGCATGGTATGTGGATGCATGCTTTCAAGGATCTCTTGAGGTAAACACAAGAAAATGTTAGAGGTTAAACTTTGCTCTTGGATTGGAGATCTCTGCACCGGTGGACGTCCTTCCACGAGAATCAAGCTCACCATGTCAAGTGGGTCATAGCCACTGATTCAAGTTGTTGTATTTGAACTTTGACTGGAGAACTTTGTATCGGTGTATGTCTTTCCACGAGAATCAAGCTCACCATGTCGAGTGGGTCATAGCTACTGATTTAAGTTGTTGCACTTGATCTTTGATTGGATTGGTTAGAGGAGAAAACCTCTTGCCCCTTGGTAGATGTCTGGTTCAACGCAACCCTGCATCAAAAGAACCCTCGAGATCCTTGAAATGGTTATTGAAAATGCTATGGTATGATGTCATGATGTCATGTACATGTATGCACAAGCAAGTGAGTGTATATACAGGCAAACATATTCACACAAAGCAAACAAGTCCTTAGGTTTAGGCTTGCATGAGGTTTAGGTAAGTACCCTCTTGAAGTTCGTTGGTTAAAACCTGTCCTATCAAAAGTAACCGGGTTCTAGAGGATCTCAAATCATTGGCTACCCTCGATCGGTCATAACTCCAACATCGCTATCTTTTCTTGCGGCCGGAACCATCGCGAGAGTTTAGCCTCAATGAGTGTAGCATACTGCTACTGTTCTAATGGCCAAGTTGGGTCAATTTAGGGTTCTAAGGTCGGTTGGTGCTTAATGACTCCTTGGAAGACCCATATTCTCCCCGTTTCAACACGAGGGATATCGGTACAGACCAAGGCGCCACACCAACGTAGCCACTGCTTCACCCATGTCGGTATACCCCGGACAGGTCCCTCGCAGATTATGCTACCTAAAAAAGGTTTCCCCCAGATCCGGGTTAGGATCTATGAACTCCGATACAAAGCCCACAAATGTAAAAGCAAAAAAAGCAATCAATTGAAAATAAAGGTGATCTAAACCCTAAGGTAACCCCACTTTTAGTAGTTCTCCCCAGCAGAGTCGCTAGTTCTGTGATACGGTGGGAGAACTGACTATGGTTTTGCGTTTGTATTCGCACTTGTTCGGTTGAGCAAGAGTCGCCACCGACTTTTTATTTTATCCTAAAGGAAAGGTTAAAAAAGCACAGCAAAAACCTCTTGAGATATTTCGTGGGTTCGGGGGGTAGATTATGAAAAGGGAAGGTATTAGCACCCTTTTCATCCATGGTTATCCATGGGCTCTTAGTTACTTGGTTTTTTAGATCACTTTCCTTGATTTTCGATTGCTTGAAATTGTGGTGTGTGTGTGTGTGTTTTGAAAATGCTTTTGAAGAAGATGCCTTGTCTTAGGCTAACCTTGTAACAATTCTTTACTCGAATATTTTACAAAGGCGTGTATCTTTTCGAAAAGATGTTTCAAATGTTTTTTGAGAGTTTGTTTTGAAAGTGCTTGTGGAATGTGGTTTTTGAAAAGAAGGCAAGGGTTTTTGCAAGTTGATCTCAAGAAACTAAGAGTTTTGTCTACCCTATTGTACTCAAAGGTTTTCTCTATGTTTTCAACCCTTTTTAACAATTTTGTTCCACCATTGAATTTGGTGGACAATCTTGCGTTTAGGAAGTTTGTTCGGGACGGGCGCGGGTCATCGTATGGCCCATGAATGCAATGGTGCCAAGTATCTTTGGCAATTTGCTTTGAAGGGACTATGATCATTCCGTTTAGGCAACATTCGAAAGCGTCATCGAGGGACTTTTAATCATTTGAATTCGTTTCGCCAAAGATACTCGACGTGCAAGCATGGCCCATTTTGGAAGGCAACATGTGGGATCACCCTAGGGTGTGCAAGTGTGCAAGTGTGATTGTGTATTGATTTCATGTATTTGTCTTGCATTAGGTTATCTAGCGTTTGATTTTATGTACATGCAAACCCTAGGTCTAATCATGGTATAATTGAAAGCGGTAAATTGCGAAAATGTAAAATCTACGCTATTACAAAATAAGTATCCGGGAGTGGGGGTACAAATTTATGAATGGGGATGAGACTTAGGAATGTAATGTCCAATAAGTTACAACCAAATCGAATTTGCGATCAAATATAAATAATATATATCAATGTATGGAAATAGCAATTGTATATGTGTCAAGTGTATAATGTGAAATGTATTGTAATTGTAATTATTTACAGGTTAGAGATGTGAAATTGAATGTGTATTAAGTATTATTTAACTTAAAGAAAAATTAAATGTTTATTTAATTAATAATCTTGTGTTTTCTTTAATATGTACAAAAAAGAATGTTTTGATTAAATGTTTTAAATTCTAATTAAATTATGTATAACAATGTATCTTTATTTATTATGTACAAAAAATATGTTTTAAATAAAAATCAAGGATTAAATTATGTATATTAGAAAAAAGATATTTTTACTTGTTATATACAAAAAGGATTTTAATTAAAAGAATAAAAAAAGTATTTTCAATTTTAATTATATGGTGCAATAAAAATGTATTTTTATTATTAAAATATTATTGTAAAAAATATATTAAGTTAGAAAAAAATATATTGTTTAAAGATGTTATATATAAAAAGAAAAGTTAGTGTTAATTTATTAATAAAATAAATTTGTTTATAAAAAAAAAAGGTAAGTTAAGAATTTGTTTTATAATAAAAGAGGTTAAGGCTTTTGAATGGGCCCTTGGGAGGTTGAAACGGGCAAGGCCCAAAATGCAGACAAACTTTTTAGGGTTTTGATTTGTGTTTTCAGTTGGACAACGCTTAGGGTTTGTGGGCGACAGAAGCGCCGTCTTGGGGTTTCCTTCATCTTCTTCGTTCGTTCTT
Organism: Vicia faba; assembly: GCA_948472305.1. Classification (NCBI taxonomy): domain Eukaryota; kingdom Viridiplantae; phylum Streptophyta; class Magnoliopsida; order Fabales; family Fabaceae; genus Vicia; species Vicia faba. The sequence goes on from OX451738.1 coordinate 987,691,375, forward strand.
GAGTGCCTAGCGTGAACCTTTCGCCTCAGCCACCAGCGACCTTCACCTCTTCTTCCCTCCAACGACATTATTATGGCGATCGATCTAAGGTACAATTCGCTTTCTTATCTCGTTAGGGATTTTTCGACTCTTGCATGTTTGTGATTTTTTCGTTTATTTGATAAAGTGTTTGACTTCGTTTGTTTAACGAGGATGAAAAGGGAGATGTTTTACCTTGACTGAGGGGAGGGAGAAAAATGGAGGTGCTTAGGAGGCTCGACGGTGAAGGGTGCTGATGAATCTTCGCTTCCTGGTACCTTTGTGTATTTCGTCTGTTTATTGGGTTTAATGATGAATTGAAAACCTAATTTTGATATTCACTTCTTTCTTCTTTTCTTTTACTGCCTTGCCTCCGTTGCTTTCGTTGTATGCTTGTTGAAACGCTTTGAGACGCCTCTGAACGTTTTCTTTTTGTATGCTTCTGTATCTTCTTTGAGTTGCCTATTTACTTCTTCCTTGCCCCATGATGAGCCTAGGGTTCTGAGGGCTTAGAGTTGGTCGCTTTGATTATGCTAGTGTTGAAATACTATTTTGACTGGCTTGCCTATGTTGATGCTGGACTGTTTCTTTCTTCTCCTCGCTGCTATATGCCCCTTTTTTTTAATGGCCAATGATGAGGCATCTGAGGCCTTCGATATTGGACATTGTTTCAATGGTTAATGAGGTTTAGGCCAAGGTGTTTTGGTTATGGTAATGGGTATTGATGGCTTGCTTCAGGCAGGTTTAATGTTTGACAGTGGTTTTGCTTGGTTTGAGTTTGGGATTAGGCAGGTTTTGAGCTTTAACAGGTTTGTATGGTTTCAGGCTTGAGGCCTAGCAGGTTTTGATACTTCAGTCGTTTAAGGCTTTTTGAATGGCTTACAGGTTCTGTACAGGTTAATTGGTTTTCTTCAGGTTATGTTATGGCTTATGGTTTGGACTGATGCAGGTGAGGCTTGTGGAGGTAAAGCTAATGCAGGTTTGGTTTTGACAGTAGGTAGGTTTTGTGCTTCATGTTTTAGCAGGTTTGAGTTTAGGCCATGTTTTGGTTTGATGTTTGATGGTTTATGCAGTGTGATGGTTGTTACTGGTTTACAGGTTTGTTGCTTGTGAAGTTTTTTTGCTTATGCTTCAGTAGCTTGATGGTTATGTGTTGGTATATTTTTTCCTTAAGGGTTTGTCCACTGTGTTCAGCTTTTGTATATGTTATCATGCCTTCCTGCCTAAAGCCTAAAAAACCTGCTCTCTTATCTCTTTTTCTTCTTTCTCTCTCAGTACAGTTGCATTATAATAATGTTTATGCTGTACTTTTAGTTCTGAAAGTGGCCACCTTTCTTTGGGAAATGATGAAAAAAATATAGCTTGCTTGCATATCTTATCTTTTCTTGACAGCTTTTGTACTTTGTATCTTCTTTGATATCTTTGCCAAATCCTCTTTATTGACAGCTTGGATCCTGTGACAGCAACTTGTACCTTTTGGCATTTTTGACAGAAAGTAGGAATTTGGATTTTTCAGTTTGGTTTGAACTTGGAGTTTGAGATTTTGAATTTATGTAGTTTGACACTTTGCATTTTTTTCTCAACTTTGCATTCATGATTAGCAAATAAAATTCTTCCCTCTTTGTGAACCGGGAGAAATCCCGTGATTTGCAGAGAGGGTTAACTGATCCCAATCGGTGGCCCTTAATGATGAACTCTTTTTATCTGTCATTATTTATTTATCTGCTTTTTGACTTTTCTCTTTTCTTTTGCAGATGAATACTTGAATGGAGAGGGGTACTAAATGAAGACTGAAGAATTAGAAAAAATAGGATAGTTTTTTTTTATTTAAATTTAAATTAATGTAAAACCATTGTTTGTAATTAAATTATAAACAATAATTGTACAAATAATTCAAGAATAAATAAAAGTCTTTATTATCCAATCAATTCTATTTCCTCCTTCTTTATTGTTTATCTATTATTTAAAACTCTTTGAATTAAAATAATTGAAAAATAAATTTCAATCACTTAATTTAGAATAATAAATAATTTAAATAAACAATGCTTTAGCACATTGATCAGTTAAACCTGGTATCTCCAAAGCAAAGCAACAGTTAATCAAAACACTGATCAGGCGCATTCCCTTTTCACCGATTTTTACCAAACACTGTAAATCCACACTGCATATATCTTTTGACTGGTTCAATCAAACAAACGTGAATTCAAACCAACTGCCTTCTTTTTACTGATTAAGCCAAATAATGTGAATTCAACCCAAATCTCGGAATGTCTTGCAAAGCACTGTAGAATTTAGATCTTTCCGAAAACGCGCGCACAAACCCTTATTCCTAATTAAATGCCAAAGAAACGTTCGCCTGATCGAAATTGAGCCAAAATCAACCAAAACCCTAAGCCAATTGTGTGAAACATTCCAGAGCCCTAAAAATCAGTAAAACCCTAATTTTTGTTTGACTGACAAGAAAAGTCAGTTTGACCGATTCTTGAGCCAGTTTGAAAAATCAGGAAATGCCGGAAGCTGCGATCTTTTGTGGAAAAATGCGAGGGCAAATTTTGGGGTACAACAAACTGTAAACATAAATGATATAACATCAAAATAGTTGAAAATAAGTTGATTCAAACATACATTACCCTAACTTGGCTCATTTCGATCGTTCGTTTGAGTACTCTGAGTGACTAGTGTATAGAAATGTGAAAGTTTGTACCCCTAAGACTATGCACTAAGTGCTTTATTTATAATACATATATAATAACTACTTTCTGGCGAGCTTCGTTTCTTTGTACGTCACATGTATTTTGCAACTTCTCTCCACGAACCCACGTTCTCCACTCAAACTCATTTTTTCCTCCAAAGCGCTTCGCTCGCTTGGTCTGTATTCTTTAGACTTCTTGACGTTTCCATATCCAATTAACTATTTAAGAGGTCTCTTCTGATCGACTGCCGTTGTAGTCGACTTAGATAATTTCACCTTTTCAAAAAATCTTCTTGAATTCTTTTCACTTTGTTGAATTTTAATTCTTTGTCAAAAATCTCAACCAACTGTTGATATGTGGTTTTAGATTTATAGTTAGTTCAGATTCTTAGTATCATAGCTTTCTAATGAACATATCAACATGGTTTAGCAATAAATGTGTTACGGCTACAAGCAAAGTTGTCTGGTGGCCACGAATTTTAATCTTAAATTTGCCGACGTTTCCGACACAACACATGAATCATAGTCCACTGCATCACATACTTCAATCATGGAAAAAGGAATCATTAACAAGAAAAATAATAGCATTACATGTGTCGCACCACTCCATAAATATTAATGGAGAATGTTAATGATGCTCTAAGCATGTTCACATTAAATATGAGGGAATCAAGTTAATGTTATTATAGATGAAATATCAATACATATATTGAGGAAAAGATTATGACTTATTGCTTAAGCTTTCTTAATTAACCTACTTGTAAAATAAGTAACTAACACTCCATATAATTCTTGTTATTACATGATTATATTTCAATCAAAGTCTTCAGCTCACTAAACCTTAAATACTTCATTGACTTGGTAAAAATAACTATTGTTTGGTCATGTCTAATAGGAGGTTAATTTGGTCAAATCTATTATTTATTTCTTTTAACATCTTTATCGATAAAGTTTGACCGACTGCAAAATGAAATTGCAACATACTATGTTTCACATGATAGCAATGCAACAATCTCTTGCTTTCTTAAACACCAAGAAATAGGAGCTTTGCCTAAGATGAATAAGTATCCATCTATAATTTTCCAATCATCTTCATCTCCATCCAATGAGAATTTGAATCGCCAAAGGCTACCTCTTTGTCATTGTTAGACATTGGGGTGCAATAATTAATGGTGCCACTCACAAACCTTGGGATTCTCTTTGCAATTTTTAGATGTGATAACTTTGGTTGTTTTATAAAATTGTTCTACGAACCAACACCTTAACACATGCCAAACCTGGTGTTGCAAAGCTATCTTAATGATCCTATGATTTTCTTAAATGTAGTAACATCCACTAGCCCCTCATCTCCTTCTTTATTGAGTTTGGCTCTAGTTTCAACGAAAGTCACAATTACATTTTAATTAATCATGTTAATTTATTTAACACATCTTATGCATATTTCTTTTAGTGCAATAGTATACCTTTGATCGTGTTTTTGAACTAAACGCCCAAAAAGTAACATAGATTTCCAAGATCGCACATTTTAAAGTCATGCATCATGTATTTCTTGAACTTCTGAGTTTTTGATTCATTTTGTTTGTGACTAAAAGATCGTTAACATACTTACAATAACTTATTTTTATTTATATGCTTTTTATGATTCAATATGTTGTGGAGATTAAAGCTTTATGTGGTTTTGACTATGACAACATAATAAGACAATATTAATTATAAGTGATCTTATCAGAATCAGAAAGATCTTCACTGGTCTGTAATATTTGGACTTTTGCGGTTGTTGAAGTGAATGGGGAGTACCTGCAAGAGACTCCGATGTTAAAGTGAGGTTCAGAGCGAAAGTGCAAGTATGATGTTAGAGTGAATAGAATAGTGTACCTGACCCTCTATTGAAAGAGGGTATTTATAACCCTCAGCGCTAGGTAAATGTCCTCATTTTGGGTCGGATGCCCAGGCCCAAAATGGATATTGTTAGGAACCTAAATGGGTAGAAGAGACCAGTTTGTGGTCTCTATCCTGGTTCAACTGTCCCATGATTTTTGGCGGAAGACCCGTTCTTTTCAGGGGACAGGATGACTATGTGATATTCGGAGGAACGTTGGCCATGTATCCTTGGCAGGAACGTGGAGGAGATGTCCCCGATGGGCATGTGGAGGAGGAGATCCTCGACTGGAACGTGGAGGATCCGTCCTCAACAAGCACGCGATAGAAGCGTCCACGACGGGCACGTGAGGGAGACGTTCCCCAACAATCATAGCAATTTGGACCATTGGAGTGGGCATTCCTCGTAACAGAGTTGGGCTAGGCCTTGCTCGACGGCAGACTAAGCACAGGGACAGTCAAGAACAAGAGTCTCCCAAGTCGTTTCTCCTAAGTAGATGAGTTATGACTTTTAGGTCAACCCATATGTAGAGGAGGTAGTGACGCCGAGGATCTCCTTGGCGACCCTTGTGTCTTCGACGTTTAACCCGCAGGCGTTAACTTTCAGTCAAGCATATGCAAAGGGAGATACGATCATCCAAATTAACAACCTTCCTCGTAGAGAGGGGAATGTGGTATAAGTATCATGGCCGAGAGCTGGTGTGCTCGCGGAGAGCGTTCTCACGATTCTCGTTATCCTACTGCAGGGGTATGCACGCGAAGGGCAAAGTTTGCCTCGCTCGTCATCCAGGGAGTCGAAAAGTTTGGTTGGCGCTTGCCTGCTGGGCCACGTGTCGCAACATTTAATGTGTAATAATGGCCCAGGTGTATAGGTCATTATAGCCTAGGCGCGTGGGTGACTGTGTATCGAGGCGCTGACACGCCATCCGAAGTGACATTTCGTCTTCCGTGCAAGATTTATAAATAGGGAGTTTATGATTTTATTTTCAACATTTTCTCTCTATCTCACATCTCTTCTTCTGATTCTGCCTCAGTCGCAGCTGCCTCCGTGCTCTACCGTCTCAACCTTCGTTAACCTTTAAACAAGTAAGCATTTTAACTATGTTTTTAGTCCACACAACGCACATAATTTAGAAAAGATTCATGTTTCGAGGGGGGAGGGGGTTTCCCGTGAAATTCATAGATTCATGATGATCTTGATGTTCTTGGAAGTTCTTCCCTATGAAATTCATAAATTCAGGATGATCTTCATGTTCTGGGAATTTCTTCCCCGTGAAATTCATATGTTTCCCCGCGAGATTCACGTGTTTCCCTGTGAGATTCATGAGTTCACCGCGGGATTCATGAGTTCTCTGGGAGATTCATGAAGGCCCTTATTAGATGGGGGCTCGTCCCTGCGTGGAGTTTGTGTCCTTTCCTATCTAGTTGAGTCGTGCCCTTAGCTCGAGAGTGTTAGTCTTGATTTCCTTTGGACCTTCGAGTAAGGGTTTTACGTCGGAGACCTCGTCCTCATCTCGTTACACGCCCTTTCACTTGATTTGCAGTGGAAGGGTGAATTTGATTTGACCATCGAATTCACGATTTCCTCTGCTTTACAGCTAAAATGACCGACAACACCGTAGGAATTGAGTTGGTCGACACATTCACTACTCCTGAGCTTCACTAGGTTTCCCCCGAACCTCAGGGCATAGCCTCGTGGTATTCTGAGTCTTTAGCCAATGTCTCCACACATGTTGAGGACGTGGCAGACGATCTAGAGGTCGAGAAAAAGTGGATGGTCGTCAAGCCAACAGGGAGAAGGACGATATGCTCGTTTTACTCGAGGAATCACATCCCCATGTATGAATTTGTTTTCAAAGAATTGGGGCTTTGACTACCCTTCAGTGACTTCCAGGTCGGGGTTTTTAGGCATCTGTCGTTGGCACCCTCTCAGTTGCATCTGAACGTGATTGCCTTTATATTGGTGTTCGAAATTGTGTGCTGGTACCTTTAGCTCATCGCCACAATTACTCTCTTCTTCCATTGTTTCTAACTCCAGTGACAAAATATGGAGGGGAAACATAGTTGGGTTTCTTAAAGCAGCCAAAGAAAAGGACTTTTAAGATGTTCGTAGACTCTGTTCGGGACTTCAAGGACAAATATTTCCTTATTAAAATGATGTTAGAGGAGGCCTTCGACTCAGTGTTGGAGGAAGCAATCATGGTCGACGAGGACGAAATCGCTTTCCACGACGAGAATGGGAACATGGAGACGGAGTTGGTCTAAATGTTCTCCTTCCATTAGTGTGAGACCCACTTTGACCATGGTCCGAGTTATTACCTCACCCCGACTGGTCCTATGGATGATGAGGACGAAGTGTCCTATGAAAAACTTGACAAGTTTGTTGACGGCTTCTACCCTGCCAAGTGGGTGACGAGGGAGGGGACAAATTACCTTGATGATAACGGTGAGCCCATATTTGAGGCTCGACCTATTAACACCAAGTCGCTCCTCGAGTGCCATTCTTACGAGGACGTCGTAGTGCTCCTAGGTATCATCCCGTATTTCTTTCTCTTTAACGTGCTCGCATGTATTTTCTTAACATACTGACCCAGGTTTGTTGTTTTTTGCAGATAGTATATCGGATTCTCAAGCTGGCGCATGACAAGAAGAGGAGAAAAACACACCAAAACCCACTCGCTTAGCTCTCACTCTGGACCAGGCCAAATATGGCTCCAGCACCTCCTCCATGTCGCCGAATGTCGAACAACCTAAACCCGTGCAACAAATTTCAGGCAGAAAGAGGGGTCAACCATAAAGTTATACCCTAGACCTGACGGCGAGTGATTCTAATGCTCGGGATTTCACATTTCCCCATTTCTTTTCTCAGAAGGGCTTCTTCGACGCGTATCTCTTAGTCATTCCTAATAGAGAGTCTGCAGTCATCCGGGGTCTTGATCCGACAAGCAGAAGGAAACAACTGGCCGACAATGTTGTTGGTATAATGAAGGTTTTGGAGATAGTGGTGGTACTCTCCGGTGAGGAAACTCCCTCTGTTGATGTGCTTGACAAACTAAAGACAAAGAAAGAGGCCCTTGAGAATAAAACGAAAAAGATGCAAACTTCCCTTGACAATTATAAGGAGAAATTTTGGGCTTTGGGCGCCGAGATGAAGAAGAAGGAGGAGGAGGTAACCTATTTGTCTGCGGAGAAGGGTGTCTGGTTGCTCGAGAAGAAAAGTCTTAAGGCTAAAATTTCTAATTTGAAGGCTACGGCGGCGCCTACCGAGGATGATCCCGATGAGGTGAAAGCCTTGAAAACTCACGCTGACTTTGTTGCTCAGGTCTAGCTTCTCGATTCGGATTGCGTGGAAGCAGCGATGATGGGTTTCGACACCATGATGAGTCAGCTTGCGTTGTTGAATCCAGGGCTCAACACTGAAGGGGTCGAGCTCCTGTCCCAGGTGGTTGATGGAAAGCTAGTTCCTCCTCCCGATTCCCCTAATACTGAAGATGATGGTCATCATGCCGAATGACTTGTGTTATTTTTTCTTGTTTGGTTGGGCATGCGCGTCTGTGATATGGTGGGAAAACTAACTTGGGATGTTTTGCATTTGATCGCAAATGTTGCGGTTAGCAAGAGTCGCCACCGACTTTTCTTTTATCCAAAAGGAAAGGTGGAAAAGAACAGGAAAGACCTTTGAGATTATTTCTTGAGTTCGGGGGTAGATTATGAAAAGGGAAGGTATTAGCACCCTTTTCATCCATAGGTATCTATGGGATCTTAGTTGCTTGCTAGATCACTTGCTTTTGTTTGAAAATATGCTTTATGGTGGTTTTTGAAAGTATTTTGAAAAGGAGCCTTCGTTCAGGCAAACTTTGTAATAGTTCTCGTTCGTAAGAACGTATACAAAGTGTTGGACTTTTTGAAAATATTTCGTGTTTTGAAAGTTTGTTTTGGAAAGTGTTTGGTGTTTGTTTTGAAAATGAGCAAGGATATTTGCTTTGAAAGTGAGCAAGGATGTTTGTTTTTGAAAATGAGCAAACAACTAGGAACAATCTACCTACTCAAAAGTCTTTGTTCATTTCTTCTTTCCTTTGATATTGCTATCTTACCATTGATTTGGTAAGATGCCTTATCTTTGGATGTAAAGGAACGGGCGTGGGTCATCCTATAGTCATGATAGAAATATTGTGAGATATCTCAGAATTTCTCTTTGAGGGACTAAGATAATTTGAAAGGCAACATTCATAGCGTCATCGAGGGACTATGATCTTGTATTTTTTATTGTTTTTGATAAGACATCCCACATGTATAATATGACCATTTTTGTAAGGCAACAAGTGGAATTAACCCTAGGGGTGCAAGTGTGCAAGTGTGTTTAATTTACATGCATTGTTTATCTTGAATTAGAGTTTACTAATTGTTGATTTTAGTCTTGTCATACAAACCCTAATTACTAACATTTATATGAAAGCGATAAATTGCGGAAAGTAAAATTACTACGCTATTACATCATTAGGGGAGGGGGTATACAAATTTACAAATGGGGATGGCAAGAAAATTAAACCTAATTATCTATTACAACCATATTGAATAATGTACAAGAATTGAATAAATGTGCAAGAAAATAAATGGAAAGGAAATGATTTTTGTTTGGTTTTAACGAAAGGGTTTAATTTTGACCTAATTAAGAAAATGATTAATTAAAATTAAATAAAATTAAACCTAAACTAATTAAGAAAAGAAATTAAGTTAGAAAGCATTTTTAGGATTTTTTATGAAAGGGTTTTAAACTTAATGAAAATAGTATGGTAATTAATTAATTAAAAGAAACTTAAGTTCTAAATTAATTTTAAATAAAAAGAAAAATAATTAAACCTAAATCTAATTATTTATTAAGAAAAAGAAATCAAATTTGTTAAGAAAATGTTTTTGTCTTTTTTAGTTTTATAAAGAAAGTAAACCATAAGTATATAAATAAAAATAAAAAATATATATTTTGATTTTCATTAATAAAAAAAAACAATAATAATAAAAATAATAAAGAAAATAAAAAATAAAATATAAAGAAAAAGTCAGCGAGGTGTGAAATTAAACTTGAGAGTTTGTTAGAAAAGTAGTTTTTGAATCTGGCCCAAATGATGTTTTTTTTGTTTAAAAAAAAGAAAAAAAAGGGGTTTGGACCTGTGTGGTAGTAAGCAAGCAGGGGGTATGGGCAGAAAAATGGACAGGGCCTATTGAGAGGAGGCCCAGGCTCGCTGTTGGTAACAAAAAGAAATAAAATGTTGAAAATCAAAACAAAAGGTAGCGCTGAGACTTGAACCCGTGACCCTTACCATACACGCGCACTACCTTTGCCACTGGGGTGGCTGTACATCTGTTAACATAAGTGAAATGATAAATACATAACATAAAACAAGTCCTGAAAATGACTTTATCTTCAATATCCAGCCATGGTTCCTGTAACTTCCTCATTTCTCAACAAAAATGAAAGATGCAAACATGAAAGTTGCTCAATTTTTCCATACGAATCCAACCATATAAATATCATAAACTATAAATCAAAGATGAATGAGAATTTCTAAAAGTACCAAATTCTGACCTAACTTTTTTCAGAGATTCAAACCTAAAATTCTCTAAGCTCAATCAATATAAATGAAATCTATGGACATGTACAGTTTCATGGCAATGATATCTACATTTTATCTTCACAAATGCAAGCTTAACAATGCCTAAATGAAAAGATAGAAGTTCTGAAAAGATACCTCGAAACTAGAAATCGTGAAATACAAATGAGCTTGAATCAAGGTGCTGCAATGATCAGGTTAGCTTCCTCAAGTTCTTAGGAAGCTAATGCAATGATTAGCTTGAGCAATGGATGGCTGGAATGGCCTGGAGAAGTCTAGTTGCAGAGCTCTATTTTTAAGTTTGGAAGATGATGAAGATGGAGTTAAAGTTATGAAACATGGATGGATATGGACTATATTTGATGTATAGAAGCTTTGTGATTGATTTGGAATGAAAGCGCACAAGGGAAATGTGAGTTTAAGTTTCAAAGTCAGAATGTGCACATAAATGAAGTTTTGATGCAAGTTCTGATTTGAGGGAGTTTGGGAGAGTTTCATGGTGCTTAAGCTCGTGTCTTAGCTTACAAATAGTGCCTCTATTTATAAGCAACAAGTTTGGATGCTTGGAGAAGTCAGAAATCAAGAATCAGATGTTTGTGGCTTTTTGGTTAATTTTAAAGAAAGCTTGAAAAATGTGGTTCCAATGCACAAGTACCTGGCTTATATGGTGGCTTAGAAGCTTTAAACATGTTGCTTCTGAGCATACATGTTGTGTGTGTTCAGAACAACAAGTTAGAGGCTCAAGAAGAGTGGACTTTGTGCATAAAGCCACTTTTCCAAAATGGCAATGTTGCCTTTCTTCCTAAAATGGTATTAAGCATGGGCAATGCATTGAATGCTTGGATTAAAGCTTCTAACAGATGTGTAGACATTTAATTATGGAGTTAAAAGTAAGTTAGAAGCCTGCAAATTGGGATTTGTACAACATGCTTGAAGATTGGACCAAGTGTTCATCACAAAATTGACTTGTAATACAAGAATGAAACCCTAACATTATGGCTTCGATTCTCTTAGCTCAAATATGATCTCAATGAGTTATTGGACATTTTGGAAAGCTTATAACATCCTCTAAAACCTTCATGTTAGACATTTTTAAAAATTCAATTTGGAACTAGGTGAAAAATTGCCATGAAGTTAGGTCAAAATCCTGCCTAACTAGGGCAAAATTTCACTAAGTCTTTTAAGTTTCATGAACATGTCTTCACAAAATCATAACTTGAAATTCAAGCATTTATAGAAAAAATTCTGCCATACAATGTTTTAGATCTCATTGATATCTACAACTTTCATGTTGGAAGTTTCCTTTGAATCATCTTGCATCATGGTGTAAATTTGGCACAAAGTTATGAAAAAAAAGTGAATTTTCAACACTTAGAAAAATTCTAAGTCTTGGAAATTTTGACTTTTCAAAATGAAATCTTGACTTTTTAATTTTTTGATGAACAAGTTTCATATTTTGACATGTCTTGATGAATTGTAATCTTAGAAACTTGATTTTGATCAAAAAGTCAAAGTTTGACTTTTCAGTGTACAATTGACTTTTCATCAGTTGACTGAAATTCAACTATCAATCAATTGATCTTGATAAATGTTTTGAGCCATGACATGAGGTAAAAATGAAGCATTTTAATCCTTGAGATAATTCCTTGAACCAATAAGTCATTTGTTAGGTCAAAAATCAGAAATTGAACCTTCCCAACCAAAACCTAATTTTGACCATTTTTCCCTTTTGATGATCTGATCAAATTTCTTGAGGAATTATGATCCAAACTTGATCAATTGACATATATGAGTTCATATTATTGATATGGACCAAAATTATGAAGTTTGACTGTAAATTGACCACAATTGACTTTTTCCCCAATATAGTTGATTTTAGGTCAACTGATCAATTGATTGAGCAAAAATGTGATCCAAAACTTGAAACTTGACATGAGAAATATTGAGGGTTCAAAGTGATCCATGAAATTCATATGGGTAATTAAAAGTCCATTTGTGCTTGTGAAAACTCAAACCCTAATTTGAGTCATCAGTGCCGAGGAAGTGTCTTGAGCTGATCAAACCTTGTGTTATCTTGGACCAAGGGAAATCTAATGAGAGATTTTCTTGAGAAATGAGAGGGAAAATTTTGGGGTACAACAACGCCCTATTTTTGTAATATTTGGATAATGGGCTCTGCCCGGTTTTGATTTTATATTTTGACAATGTCAATCTTCATGGTTGGCGCTTTTAATTGCCCGTTTACTTTATATGCTTATTATATATTTGTTTTTTAAAGGCTTGATTCTCACATCATTATATATGTTTGTGGTGCACAATTTATTTAAGTGTAGGGTTCTTGCTCGATGGAGTTAGTGATCGACTGTGTGGGGAACATGTCAAGGAAAAGGAGTTGGTTCTGCTTGACAGCGAGACTAGGACCACATTCAGGGCCCTGATCCTGCGGTGTAAACTTTCCCATCGTGAGATGGGTGTTTTGCTTCATTGATACTATGATGGTGGAGCTCGACCGAGGTATCTCCATCGGGATATGGCTCTGCTCATCCTATGAGTGAGATCCCACTATTTGTTTCAGGTTTGGGATGTTGTGTTAGTACCTAAACACGCTCTGTAGCCGGGCACACATGTTTTCCTCCCGAACTGGGTCGGCCAGTTTTTAGGCCCATACATAGTATTATCGGGACTTAACTATAGTATTGATTTAGCTTCTCTACATTCCATAGTCGAGCAAGTTGTTCCCCGGTTAAATTGTCAAAGAAATAGGCCCCATCGCCCGTTTTTGCTCGAACGCGATAGGGGTATTCCCAATTTGCGACGAGTTTTCCCTCGCACGAGTTTTTCTAGTTTCTCTGCATGACTAGACAATGACTTGGAACTCGCGTTTTATGACTTTAGCATCATGATGTAGAGTTATCTATTATTTTAAAATGGCCTCGCGGAGAGCTGCTCTTGCTCAAATTTCTTCAACCAGGTCAAGCTCCTCCCTTAAGGCTTCGTCGTTCATCTCTTCATCGAGGGAAGATTCAGTTTGCATTGATGGCTCTCCGATTTCCACTGGGATCACTGCCTCGGTTCCGTATGCTAGTCGGAAAAGAGTTTCCCCTGTGCTCGAGTGTGAAGTCGTTATGTAGACCCAGAGCATGCTGTGTAGCTCCTAGACCCACATGTTCTTGGCTGCGCCCAACCATCATTTCAGTCCTCGTAGGACCACTCTGATTATGGCATCAACCTTCCCGTTTAGTTAAGTGTGTTCAACAGATGTGAGGTGCTTCTTAGTACCAAGTTTTGTAACGAATTCTTAGAAGTTTTTGTTGGTGAACTGCGTCCCACTGTCGGTTATGAGTGCTCGGGGTACGTTGAAACGAGCAAGCACTTTTATCTTGTAAAAGCGTAGTATGTTATGTGTTGTATTCTTGGCAAGGGCTTCGGCCTTTATCCACTTCGTGAAGTAGTCGACAACGACGATTAAATACTTTTTCTGGTAGGATCCCACAGTCAAAGGACCGAGGATGTCCATTCCCCACCACACGAAGGGTCACGGGGATAATAGCATCTTGAGCTCGTTTGGGGCGCCAAGTGCATGTCTGTGTGGCATTGGCATTTATCACACTTCTTGACATGTTACTTCGTATCATGCTGCATGGTAGGCCAGTAGTATCATGTTCAGAGAGCTTTCTACGCCAGGGATCTTCCTTCCATGTGTTAGGCGTTGATTCTTTCGTGGATCTCCTATTGAAAATGGGGATTTTTGGCCTCCTCGACACATTTTAAGAGCGGGATGGAGATTCCATGTTTGTAAAGCATGTCTTTGATTAGGACGTACGAGCAGGATCTTAGCTTAGTTGTGCCTCATTCTCGTTGGGGGGAAGTTCCTCTATGGTGAGGTAGCGGTACACCGGGGTCATCCAGCAGTCGTGGTCCCTGATGGCGTTTACGTCGAGCATCATGGAGGATTTTTCGATGCTCGGGAGAGGGAGGATTTCTTGGATGACTGATTTATTTCCACACTTTTTTCTTGTGCTCGTAAGCTTTGATAGGATATTCGCTCAAGTATTGTGCTCGCGAGGGACGTGCATGACTTCCGCGGAAGTTAACTATTTCATTTTTTCCTTCACTAGAGTTGAGTACTCAATGTGGTTGTCTTTTTTGTCTTGATAATATCCTCGTACCTAGGAGGCGACGATTTGAGAGTCCGTGAAGATTTTTACTTCCTACGCGCCTAGGTCATCGGCTAGCCGTAGTCCTTCGAGGAAAAATTTGTATTCGGCTTGGTTGGTTGATTTGTGGAAGGACGGAGCAAGGGAGACATTTATTAGGATGTCATCCTTGTTCTCGAGAATGATGCTTGCACCGCTCCCTGTCAAACTAGAGGTCCCGTCCATAAAAATGGTCCATTTGTGGGCTTTTCTCATCGGGGAGGCGGCCACGGTCAACTTAGCCATGAAGTCAGCAAAAACTTGGGCTTTGAGGGCCTTCATGCTCTCGTACCTGATATCAAACTCGAAGAGTTCTAGTGACCCTTTAAGCATTCTCCTGGTCATGTATGAACGACCGAGTAATTTCTTCAGGGGATTGTGTTGTACCCCATAATTTGCTCTCCTATCTTCAAGACAAGTCAATTCAAGACACTCCCTCAGGCTCCTAGGTTTCTCAATTGCTCAAGAGTACTCAAGGTTTGAGCAAACGAGTCCTTCTTCTAAGCAATTAACATACAACTAGGGTTTTGCTTTCTTCAAAAAAAAATTGAGCTTCTGATGCCTCAAGTGAGCTTTATGACTCCCCATATGCTTCAAAGAATCCTCATATCAAGTTTCAAGCCTTACATCACATATTTGCTCAGTCAATGGCTCAGATGACTGAAAATGAATTGTATTGGCTAAAAAGTCAATATTGGTTAACATATAGTCAAACCTCAATATTTGAAGTCATATTCATATTTAATCAAGGGTTGATCATGACTCCTCAAGAAAAGCCCTTAAATCATCAAAAGTCAAAAGTTGCCAAATTAGGGTTTCCTTAGGAGAAGTCAACTGAACTTTGACCAAGCATAACTTTCACATGCTTCATCAGCTTTCCCCCCACCTAAAGCTCAGTTTGAAGGAAATTCAATTCTATACACCTTTGTATCTCTAAGTTCAAGTCCAAAAAATACTTCATTTAAGAGATATGAGCCAATATATTATAGGTCATTTCAAAAGCCAACAAAAAGACACTTTTTTTCAAGGCAACTTACTTTAAGATAAAGTCTTTGAATGCAAAAATTATCAAACTATAGGTTGTATAGGACATCTCGGGCTTTCCAAAAAGTCCAATATCACCTTCAAAAGATGAAAATTGGTAGAGTTATGATCAGTGCAAGTTGAGAAATTTTTAGAGAACGCAAGAATTCCAAATTGAGCAATTTTGAAATTTTGGACTAGTAGACCTATCTTCTAAGGTCTAAACATGTTCATGACCTTATAGAGGAATCCTAAACTCATTCAAACCTTACCATGATTTTTTTTATTTATTTATATTTATTTTGATTTTTATTTAATTAAATACAAAATAAATTAAATAAAATAACAAATGATGGACCAAGGCACGTGGGCTTGGTTTTAGATCATATTTGAGGCCCAAGAACACATATCCAACTTTCCAAAACCGTGTTTCCTCAATATGAGAAGCGTTTCACTTGTTTTGGAAGGTTTTTAATTAGTTTTGGCAAGAATATTCAAATTTATAAGCTTGAAAACATGTTTTATCATGTTTGATTCACTCTTAACTCCTCATGATTGCCATTCTTTTTTTTTTTGACTTAATATTATTCTTATAAATAGAGGACATCAAACCAAGAGGAGGACCACGAAATTCTACCTCAAAATCTAGTTCAAAAGATCATCAAAAAGTCAAGAACAGAACCATCATCCTGACATTCCCAAGAACACGCCCAGATCAAGAACTAAGCAATTCCACGCCCAAGATCATCATACTCACACTCACTGCTTGGGTAGGGTTTTGAAAATTCAAATCTATTAATTTATGTATGTTTAACTGTTTTTGTGTGTCCAAACATATTCTACAGGATGATAAGAACAAGTTTGAGCCAAAATATGCAAGGTTGAGCGCATGAATTGTTACTTTCCATTGCTAGGGCATAGTCATGGTGAAGCTTTGAATCGCTACTCACAGGCACTTTCAGACTAAACGGAAGGTGCCTTTCGATTCTCACCCCATGCATTTTCCTTTAACACTTTTTCCTAACCTTTTCCTTTCTTATATTTCCATTAATTTATTTATTTTCCTTCTTACAATTAAAATCAAAAGACGGAAAAAAACTAGAAAAAAACTTATAAAATAAAAAAAATTAGATTTAGTCTTTTTTTATCAATTAATTTAATTATTTTAGAATTAGGTTTTTACAATTAAATTAATTAATTTTTAATTAAAATTAGAAATTAGTTTTTTTATTATTAACATATAAAATCAAACCAAAAATACACAAAAAATTGATTTATAATATTTTAGATTTTAGGACTTTAAATTAATCTTTCTTACATTTTTTTTTTGCGTTTAAATTCCTAGAAACAATTGTATAGGTCGCACGGGTTTTTTGTAATAACTTAGTTTAAATTTCCGCACAATTTCTTTATCATGTAATTGCCCCAAGGCCCTGTAATAGCGTAGAACTTTACTTTTTCACACTTATACTTTATGACTTGTATATATAATTGTTTAGCTAATAGGACTGTATGGCAAGAATTAAAAACAAACGATAGCTAACCCTAACTGCAAGACTAAAATAACTAAAATGCAACACACATCTCACACTCGCACCTCTAGGGTAACCTCCCTTGTTGTCTTCAGATTACAAAATAGTCATGTCCCTTGAACGTGGGGACGCTTTAGCAAAGTCCCTAAAAAACAACGATTATAGTCCCTCGATGACCCTTTCGACGTTGCCTTCGGTAAATGATCTAGTCCCTTAATGATAATTTCTAAAGCATCCTTACCAGTTGCCTTCGATGATTGTACGATGACCCGCGCTTGTCCCTTCACATCCAACGATAAGTGTTCTTACTAACTAATGGTAGGATAGCACTATCTAAAGGATGAGGAAAATAACACGAAATAATTTTGAGTAGGTAGATCGCTCGTAATCGCTTTCTCACAAAAACAAAACAAACATCTTTTTCACAAACACTTTCTCTGAAATATTTTCAAAAACAAACACTTTGTATGCATTCTTAACTGATACAAGAATCATTACAAAATTTCCATACTTATGCATTTTTTTAAAAATATTTTCAAACATACACACACAAAGAATTTCAAAAAGTGAGCTAGCGATTAAGAGCCCGTAGATAACTATGGATGAAAAGGGTTCTAACACCTTCCCTTTTCATAACCTACCCCCTGAACTCAGAAAAATCTCAAAGGTATTTCCTGTTCTTTTTACCCTTTCCTAAATATTGGATAAAAGAAAAGTCGGTGGCGACTCTTGCTATCTATAACATTTTCAATAAAACGTAAAACCAAGTAAGTTCTCCCACCGTATTACAAAACTGGCGACTCTATTGGGGATTCTAAAAAGAAGGGGTTACCTTAGAGTTAGATCACTTTTAAATGCTTTCCTTGTTTGTTTTGTTTGCTTTACATTTGAGGGTTGCTCAGGTTTATTTCTTGCAAAGGTCTTATACCTGGATCTGGGGATACATTTAAGTAAGTAGCTATAGATCATGGAAACTATACGGCATAGACCGATATGGTTAAAGTGATGGTTATGTTAGTGTGGCACATTGGTTTGTACTGGTGTTCCTTGAGTCAGTCGAGGATAACACTAGGCTACCGCATGGTGTCATAAGCACTAACTGACTTTAGAACCTTGATTGACCCAACCTAGCCATTATAGGGTAGTGAGATGGATGACTTTGGTTCAGTACAAAGTTGGTTGATACTCGATGATACACTCATTGAGATTCGACTCTCGGGATATTTCAGTGGCAAGTCAGTTTCTCTACTGAAACAAATCCTGTGAGAAAGATCAGTGATATGACATTCCTAGAACCCGGTTACAATTCTTAGGACAAGTTGAGCCAACTGAACTTCAAGAGGGTACTTACCTACGAACCCCATGCAAACCTTAAACCTAAGGCTCTTGTGTGCTTTTTTTGTGTTTGTTATTTGTTAAAACCTGACATCATGACATCATACCATATCATTTTATTAACCATTTTAAGGATCTCGAGGGCCTGTGATGCAGGTTATTATGAACCAGACGTCTAGCAAGGGGCGGGAGGATTTATTTTCCTCTAACCAGATGCCTTCAAAGACCAAAATATATTATATTGAGTCAAAGGCTAGGACCCACTTGACATGGTGAGCTTAATTCTCATAGAAGGACGTTCAAAGAAGCAAAGTTCTTCAGTCAAAGCTGCAGCCAGACTCAACTTCTAACATTTCCTTTTGTTTATCCCGCGAGATCCTTGAGAATATTGCATCTACATATCATGCATGCCATTACATAACGGGTATTTCTAAATACAGGTTTGCTCATCTTCTTGCTGTTTAGTTCATTAAAAGATGGCCCTTGAACAAACTGTGAGAGACCTTCAAGCTTAAAACACTGAATTCCAAGAGACGCTCCTGAACTTAGCCAAGGGGCAGAAAGAGCTTATGGAACTCATCGCCAAAAAATAAGAAGACCATAAAGCCAGTATCTATCCTCATTATGGGGAAAAGATTCAAAGGTCCCGCTAAACTAGTTTAAACTGCTGACATCTCCTCTAATGAAGACAACAACCAAGAGGAAGATGGTAGAAGTGTCAAGGAGAAAGGTGGAAGCAACCAGGGTTCTGGGAAAATTCCATAGGATGAAGACTATTATCCTCTCGATGATGATAAGTACAAGCAATTGGAAGATCGTCTCAAGGCCATGGAAATCCAGAAAGTTCCTAGGATGGATTTTGAAGAGTTTGGTCTTATTCTGGGGGTGGTTATCCCTCACAAGTTCAAGGTCCCCATATTTTCCAAATACGATGGTGTTTCTTGTCCCAAGCTGCATCTAAGGTCTTATGTTTGTAATATCCAACCTCATACTACTGATAGGAAGTTATGGGTTCACTTATATCAAGAGAGCTTATCTGGGACAGAACTAGAATGGTTCTATCAGCTGGAAGGAACCAACATCTGCACTTGGGAAGACCTGTCTTCTTCTTTTTACAAACTATTAATATAATGCTAATCTTGCATCGACTCGTGTGCAACTACAAAGTATGACTATGGGCTCTCACGAGGGCTTTAAGGAGTATGCCCAAAATTTGAGAGATTTAGCTGGAAGGGTTCAAACTCCTTTGTCTAATAAGGAGCTGGTTGATATGTTCATGGGCACTTTGACAGGCCCTTTCTTTAATCATCTTATCGGAAGCTCTTCATCTGGTTTTACCGAGTTGATACTAACTAGGGAACATGTCAAAAATGGTATCAAGAGCGGAAAGATTCAAGTGGTTGCGTCTTCAAGTATTGTGTAGAAGAAGTTAAATGGAAAGAAATAAGTTAATGTTGTCTATGACCAGAAAGGTCATGCTAGAAGTGATCGCAACCAATTGGTGGGATCGGTGTTGATTTCTAATCTGGCGCCTGTTCAACAACAACAAAATAATCAGCGTAGGTCAGACGCACCGAGAAGGCAATTCACAAAGATCAGTATGCCATTGTCTCGGGCCTTACAACACTTATTGAAGGTAGAATTAATAACGTTAAGGGATCCTCCTCAGAATCCAACACCTTCGCTCCTAGCTATCATCCCAATCCAAGGTGTACATATCATTCTAATAGTCCTGGACATGATACGAATGGCTGTTGGGCGTTGAAGAACAAAGTTCAAGATATGATTGATGCTAAGGAGATTGAGTTTAACCCTCCTGAGACTCCTAATGTGATCACTTCTCCCATGCCAAATCATGACTAAGATTGAGAGTGTCCATTTCATTTGAATTTTCAGTTGTAATTTCTTATGTTTGTTTGAACACTCACCTTTATGTCAAACTTTATTTTTTCATTAATGAATTGCATATGTTTGTCTTGAATTAATCCATTTGTTTTCACTATATTTAAACTGTGCTTTTTACTTCCTTTTTATGATATTTAAATCTCGTTAAAAGCTATAAGCCTTTAGAGGGAGGATGACGAAAATGATACCATAATCTCATACAATATGCTTTTGAACAAACCTTGCTGACGATGTATAAACGTTGCTTAAATTCCTAAATAGTGGAGATATAAGGAAGTTAATCCCTAGTGAACCCATTTGATCCTAAGAAGTAGGAGTTTTATTTTTCACAGAAATTGAAACCCTTAATCATAACCTGGGGGAGGGTAGTTTCTCTGTTAATTCAATTGTACATTCAATCATAAGATTTTCCTTTGTACACAGTAGGTAGTATCGAAGAAATCCTTCCAAATCAAAAGTCAGTGATGGTCATGTAATCATTAAGTCGGGAAGTCATTATCTTTCAAAAGAAAAGTCCTCTAAGTCAAACCCTATGAAAGATACTTAGGAAAAAAACTGAGGCATCCCACTAACTGTAATCTCAAACAAAACATTTCAGGAAAAAGTTAGGGATAATAAAGTCAAAAAGAGTCGCTACAAATCATCAAAAAAAGAAAGATGTTACAAGAAAAAATGATTGCCTTCTCAAATAAACTTTCGGTTTCTGAACCATCACCAAGTATCAGTGGTATAATTTCAAACTCTATTGGAACCTAAATGCATAATTAACTGAGTATAATACTGAAGGACATCATGGAGAACGGTTTTGGATACAAATAAACTTTGAGCCTTTATCCTTTGTTTTTTAAACCGTGAACCAGACCACGCTACAACCCTTCAAAGTCCTAACTGAAGCATGGGTTAGTTCGAAAACATACTATTACAAAAAGGTATCTTGACTCCTGTAAGGCTTACTATAAATCCTGAGTTGATATCACATTCTTACAAATTTTTCTTTACTAAAAAAATTCATTTTTTAAACTTCATGACTGACATAAGCTTTGCATTTTAATACCA
Source organism: Vicia faba (assembly GCA_948472305.1). Taxonomy (NCBI): domain Eukaryota; kingdom Viridiplantae; phylum Streptophyta; class Magnoliopsida; order Fabales; family Fabaceae; genus Vicia; species Vicia faba. Next base: position 987,712,619 of record OX451738.1, read on the forward strand.
TTGTTTGCATATGACTAAATGTTTCACAGCAGAGAAATTTGCATGACGAATATTCAATGAATGAAAATCCTCCCAATGGAAAAAATTACTTCAGAGGATGGGTCAAAGAGAAAGACACTTCCAGTAACAGGCCTTTCTTGGACACAATTGGTTATAAACCAAGGGGCATAACATGTTATTGTCCAACTCATTTGTGGAAGTCAAGTCAAGATTCAAAGAATCTCTCAAAAGTGTTGAATATCCAGGGGCAGATCTCCATCTGAATCACTTGGGGCATGTTACATTGATCATAAGTTTCAGCAAAAGCCCCTATGAAAATTGAATCTTCAGTATCACCAAATTGCTTGTATATGTCAGCAGTATCAGATGGTGTCATTCTGCCGTGACAGTTCTTAGAAAAGTATCGAGGAAGATCAAGACTATCTGAAGCATGGTAATCAATGGTTGATCAATAACTTCAAACATCGGGTGCACCAGACTAATCCCAGGGGAAAATGGACTCCCACATACGAAGGGCCACGTATGATCAAGAAAATATTTTCTGGCAGTGCCATAACACTTATTACCATATACAGTGAAAATTCCCCGTGCCATGTGAACACAGACATAGTAAAAAATACTACACATGAAAAAGAGAATCGTTAGGTTGATTAACCTAGGAAAAAATAAGGGCATCCCGATGAACCAAAAGGGTTCGGGCAAAAATTAGGGACATATAAATAAAATTGTACACCCGGCAAGTCAAAAACCTGAGAAGGCGGCTTGGGAAAAAAAGGGTATCCAAGTGGAGTGAAAATCTGAAAAGACAATCTAGGAAAAGTTAGGGATTAAAGCGTACGACTATGTCCCATTATCTCATCACTTGTTTATCACTCTGATCAGCATTTACTAAAGACTCTAGGAGTTAGGATAATGTTCAAGTCATCCACAAATCCCCACAAAGTAATCTCCATGGAACTATCTCTACAGAGCTATCTTCACAAGCTCATCCCCAACAGAGATATATTCCCCAGCAATTCTAATATGCCCTCAGACAGAAATTAGGGCATCTTCCAATAGTTCAAGTCTAATATGCCCTCAGAGAGAAATTAGGGCATCTTCTAATAGTTAACCTCCATATCTCTGATGGATAGCTTGACATGATCATCTTCCCCAATAGGCCCGCTAACATATAAGGAAGTTTGATCATTTCCCCAACATACAATGGAGACTTCCTCAGTGCAACCTATGAAATTCCAATCCTCATAAGATTTTATTTCCTCAATACGATCTATAGGATTTTATTTCCCAACGGAGTTTATTTCTCCAACACCGTAAAATCCCTACCAAAATTCTCTTCTCCAGCAAAGTTTAATCAAAGTTTTCATCCCCATAAGACTTGCTACGGTATCTGAAACCTGGGTAGATATCGCGTTAGAGGAATATCCATCTCTTTAATCCCCAGTCAGGGTACATAAGAATCCTAGAATGCTTCTATCCCCAAGCAGAAGTCGAACATCCCTGGTAGAGTATCCTCAAACAGAAAGCGAAAATCCCCAGTAAGGTCGTTCTAAACAAAATTGAAGAATTACTTTCTTCACCCCCAGCAACAATCAGGGATTTATTTTCCCCAGCTAGACATTGTTACAAGAAGCTACCATACACTTCAACAACATATTGCATCCATACATCATTTACAAAATATCATAACATATGCATACGAAACGCATATAACATTCTCATTTTTATAGAGCATCATTACGCAATGCATTACATACATCATGCCATTGCATAAACCTAACTTTATCTTTTTAGGTTAGTTCCCAAACAGATAGATCTTGTCAATAGTTTATCCTCTTTAAGATACAATCAGACAACGATTCATTCTGATAAACACATCTTTCAAATATAATCAGTCAAAGATTCACTCTAGATATGGTTCAGATACGACCAAGATATGGATGTCATTCTAGCACTCATTCAGTACATCTTCCAGATACGGTTCAGATACGATCCAAATATGGATGTCATTCTGACACTCATTCAGTACATCTTTCAGATACGGTTCAGATATGGTCCAGATATAAATGTCATTCTGACACTTATTCAGTACATCTTCCAGATACAGTTCAGATATGATCTAGATATGGATGTCATTCTGAAACTTAATCAATACATCTTTTAGATACGGTTCAAATACAATCCAGATATGGATGTCATTTTGACACTAATTCAGTATATCTTTCAGATAAGGTTCAGATACGATCCAGATATGGATGTCATTCTGACACTCATTCAGTATATCTTCTAGATACGGTTCAGATACGATCCAGATAAGGATTTTATTCTGATACTCATTCCAGATTCTCTTCCAGATATGGTTCAGATACGGTCCAAATATGGATGTCATTCTGATACTCATTCACAACATCTTCTAGATACAGTTCAGATACCATCAAAATATGGATGTCATTCTGATACTCATTCTAGTACATCTTCTAGATACAATTCAGATACGATCAAGATACATAATCATTTTGATAGTTATTCCAGTATGTCTTCTAGATACGGTTAAGATACGATCGAGATGGATTTCATTCTGATACTCATTCCAATATATTTTTCAGATACAATCAAGACATAGACTCATTCTAGAACACCATTTAGATACAATCAAGACATAAGATTAATTCTGACACTCCATAGTACATCTGCTAGATACAGTCAAACACAAACTCATTCTAGTATACTTCTCAGATACCGTCGAACATAGCCTCATTCTGATACTCCTATCAACAATTACTTTGGATGGCATCTATAAGCCCATCTCCGACGACTTCCTGTCACCTTTTCCAAATGGCATATTTAAGCACATTCCCGACATAATTGACCAACAATGTTACTTCGTGCACATGTGAGTGAAAATTTATGGGAAATTACGTGTTCAATCCTCTTCCACCTTCAGATCACGAATGGCGGACATGCCAATCTAACTCCTCAAGTTTAAGAAGATTGAACAGGGGCAGCTGTTGTACCCCAAAATCCCCCCCCCCCATCTTCAAGACAAATCAATTCAAGGCACTCCCTCAGACTCCTAGGTTTCTCAATTGCTCAAGAGTACTCAAGGTTTGAGCAGACAAGTCCTTCTTCTAAGCAATTGACCTACAACTAGGGTTTTGATTTCTTCAAAGAAAATTGAGCTTCTAATTCCTCAAGTGAGCTTCATGGCTCCCTATATGCTTCAAAGAATCCTCATATCAAGTTTCAAGACTTTCATCACAAGTTTGCTCAGTCAATGACTAAATTGACTAAAAATTAATTGTATTGGGTAAAAAGTCAATTGTGCTCAACATACAGTCAAACCTCAAGATTTTTGGTCAAAATCAAGATTTCTAAGTCATATTAATAATTTGATCAAGGGTTGATCATGATTCCTCAAGAAAATCCCTGAAATCATCAAAAGTCAAAAGTTGTCAAATTGGGGTTTCCTTAGGAGAAGTCAACTAAACTTTGACCAAGAATAAATTTCACATGCTTCATCAACTTTTACCCAGAAAAAGCTCATTTTGAAGGAAATTTAATTCTCTACAACTTTGTAACTCTAAGTTCAAGTTTAAAAAATACTTCATTTGAGAGATATGAGCCAATATATTATAGGTCATTTCAAAAGTCAATAAAAAGACACTTTTTGTCAAGGCAACTTACATCAAGATAATGTATCTGAATGCAAAAATGATCAAAAGAAAGACTGTATAGGAAATCTTGGGATTTCCCAAAAGTCCAAGATTACCTTCAAAATATGAAAATTGAGAGAGTTATGACCAACGCAAGTTGGGAAATTTTGAGAGAATGCATGAATTCCAAATTGAGCATTTTATAAATTTTAGACTAGTGGACCTGTCTTATAAGGTATAAACATGTTCATGACCTTATAGAGGATTCCTAAACTCATTCAAACCTTACCATGATTTTATTTATTTATATTTATTTTGATTTTTATTCAACTAAATATAAAATAAATTAAATAAAATAACAAATGATGGACCAAGGCATGTGGGCTTGGTTTTGGATCAGATTTGAGGCCCAAGGATACATTTCCAACTTTCCAAAACTGTGTTTCCTCAATATGGGAAGAGTTTAAATTATTTTGGAAGGTTTTTAATTGGTTTTGGCAAGAATCTTCAAATTTGGAAGCTTGAAAACATGTTCTATCATGTTTGATTCACTCTTAACTCCTCATGATTGCCATTCTTTTTTTTTACTTAATATGATGATTATAAGTAGAGGACATCAAACCAAGAGGAGGACCACAAAGTTATACCTCAAAAGCTAGTTCAAAAAATCATCAAAAAGTCAAGAACTGAACCATCATCCTGACATTCCCAGGAATACGCTCAGATCAAGAACTAAGAAATTCCACGCCCAAGATCATCATACTCACACTCACTGCTTGGGCAGGGTTTTGAAAATTCAACTCTATTAATTTATGTATGCTTAACTGTTTTTGTGTGTCCAAACATATTCTACAGGATTATTAGAACATGTTTGAGCCAAAATATACAAAGTTAAGCGCATGAATCGTGACTTGCCATTGCTAGAGCATAGTCATGGTGAAGCTTTGAATCGCTACTCATAGGCACTTTCAGACTAAATGGAGGGTGCCATTCGATTCCCACCCATGCATTTTCTTTTAACACTTTTTCTAACCTTTTTCCTTTCTTATATTTCCATTAATTTATTTCTTTCTTACAATTAAAATCAAAAGACACAAAAAAATTAGAAAAAAACTTATAAAATCAAAAAAATTAGGTTTAGTCTTTTTTATCAATTAATTTAATTAATTTAGAATTAGGTTTTTTCAATTAAATTAATTAATGTGTAATTAAAATTAGACATTAGTTTTTTTATTATTAACATATAAAATAAAAACAAAAATACACAAAAAATTGATTTCTAATATTTTAGATTTTATGACTTTAAATTAATCTTTCTTACATTTTTTTTTGCGTTTAAATTCCTAAAAACAATTGTATAGGTCACACGAGTTTTTTGTAATAACTTAGTTTAAATCCTCGCACAACTTCTTTATCATGTAACTGCCCCAAGGCCCTATAATAGCGTAGAACTTTACTTTTCCGCACTTATACTTTATGCCTTGTATATATAATTGTTTAGCTAATAGGATTGTATGACAAGAATTAAAAACAAATGATAGCTAACCCTAACTACAAGACTAAAATAACTGAAATGCAACATACATCTCACACTCGCACCTCTAGGGTAACCTCCCTTGTTACCTTCAGATTACAAAACAGTCATGTCCCTCGAACATGGTGAAGCTTTATCAAAGTCCCTCGAAAACAATGATCATAGTCCCTCGACGACCCTTTCGATGTTGCCTTCGATGAATGATCTAGCCCCTTAATGATAATTGCTAAAGCGTCCTTACCAGCTGCCTTCGATGACTGTACGATGACCAGCGCCTGTCCCTTCACATCTAACAATAGGGATTCTTACTAAATAATGGTAGGATAACACTATCTAAAGGAGGAGGAAAAAAACATGAAAGACTTTTGAGTAGGTAGATCACTCGTAATTGCTTGCTCACAAAACAAAACAAAACAACATCTTTTTCACAAACACTTTCTCTAAAATATTTTCAAAAATAAACACTTTGTACACATTCTTAACTGATAAAAGAATCATTACAAAGTTTTCATACTTAGGAATTTTTTCAAAATATTTTCAAACATACACACACAAATCATTTCAAAAAGTAAGCTAGCGATTAAGAGCTTGTAGATAACTACGGATGAAAATGGTGCTAACACATTCCTTTTTCATAACCTACCCCTCGAACTCAGAAAAATATCAAGGGTATTTCCTGTTCTTTTCACCCTTTCCTAAATATTGGATAAAAAACGTCGATGGAGACTCTTACTATTCGCAATATTTGCGATAAAATACAAAACCAAGTCAGTTCTCCCACCGTATTACAACTGGTTTGTTCTTAAGATGACCGTGTGCATCAGGAAGTAATGTCTCAGTCTCCTCGTTGCACTTATAAGGACCAAGGAGAACTTCTCAACTTGTTGGTATCTTACTTCTGGGCCTCGCGGTTCCTTGCTCAGGATGTATATTGGCCTCTACCCATCGGGGGTTTCACGGATGAGTGTCGCACTGACGGCCTCCACCAAGAAGGTCAAGTAAAGGTACAGGGTCTCCCCGTCTTCTGGCCGTGAAAGGATTGGTGGTTTCAAAATAGCTTGTTTTAGATGAAGGAGAGCTTTTTCACACTCTTCTGTCTATTCGAGTGTCGATTCCTTGTGCAGTAATTTAAAAATGGGAGTGCGTGCTAGGCGGATTTAACCACAAAGCAAGACAGCGAGGCGAGCATCCCGTTCAGGGATTGGATGGATTTTTTCGAGTTCGGTATTGGGAACTTAGAGAAGGCTCTGCACTTGTCGGGATTAGCCTCGATTCCCCGCTCAGTTAAGTAGAAATCGAGGAATTTGCCTGCCCATACGCCAAAAGTGAACTTCTGCAGATTGAACCTTATCCTGCATTTCCTCGCCTGGTCGATGACCTTCTTATGGTGGGGAGTATGGTCGGTCTCTTCTCTTGACTTCACGATCATATCGTCCATATAAACTTCGAACATATCCACGACCTTTCCTCGGAAAACTTTGTTCATCATTCGCTGATAAGTAGCGTCGATGTTCTTTAGACAGAAAGAAATTACGTTGTAGTAATAGTTTCCCGACTGATTCATGAAAGAGGTGAAATATTTGTCGCTCCTCGCCATGAGGATCTGATTGTAACCTGAATATGCATCCATAAATGATAAGAGTTTATATCCGACCGAGTTGTCGACCAGCCTATCAATATTATGTAAAGGATATGCATCTTTGGGACATGCCCTATTGAGATCAGTATAATCAACACACATACACCATTTTCCATTATATTTCTTAACTAGTATAACGTTAGACATCCATGTTGTGTATTGAGCCTCAGAAATAAAATTTTCCTCTAGGAGATCTTTTGCAGCTTTTTCAGCAGTCTCCACTTTTTCAAGAGACTGCCTACGCCTATGTTGAACTACTTCCCTAGCTGATGGATCTATGGTCAGCTGATGGTAGGCAACCTCAGGGCCGAGTCCGGGTATTTCAGCAGTGCTCCATGTGAACAAATCATTGTTTTCCCTTAGGCATGCTTTGAGTTGCTTCCTCGCTAGGTCGAGGAGTCCTATTACAATCTTCACACCTTTGTTTGGATCATTGCCGAGGAGGATAACTTCAAAATCTCCATCTGGGATAAGGCGCGTGGGATGGAGAGAATCCTTATTGTCAGCGGGTTGGGCATCACCTTCCTCCTCTTTCTCCCCCTTTAGCTCATCTCTGGTGAAACGGGTGTTGAGGTCCACTGAACTGATGTGAGGTGGCGTCTGTTATATTGTTTGAGTTAGCTTGTCGTCTGCTGGTCGGGCTTGTCAGCTGGACGAGGACTTGGGCATTGTGTCAATCGAATTTTGTCCCTTGGAGGTTGCATGGAAACATCTTCTCGTGACTTCAATATCCCCGTGCATGGTGACGATGCGATCCCTCTTTGTATAGTACTTCATCTTCAAATGGACCGTTGATGGCTCGACGGCCAGCTCAGCCTGAGTTGGCCATCCCAAGATGCACTTGTAAAAAGACGCATACTCAATGACCAGGAAGCAGACTGTTACTTTTCTGGTCGTTGCTTCTTCCCCGAAGGTTACAAGCAGATCGACGTAACCCCATGGCCTAGTGGTCATACCATTAAAACCCTGTAGGTCAGATCCCACGTATGGTGTCAAGTGAGTATGTTTGAGTTGAAGAGTGATGAACAAGTGTGCATACATTATATCAATGGAGCTCCATTAGTCGACCAGAATTCGACAGACGTTAAAGTTTGTCATCTTTGCCTTGCCAACAGAGGGATGCTGGAATTTGGTGCCCTACTTGGAAGTTCTTCGAGGTAAAAATTGATGGGTTCAGATTTTCCTCGGAACCTACCGAGATTTGTGTTCCGAGCTGAGCTCACATCAATCAACTCCTCAAACTTTATCTTCATTGAACCAACAGTGAATCTGTCGAATCCCCTTCCAGATATGACCATGGCGGTGGGGAATCTTTCCCAGGTACTGCGAGCAGAGATGGACATGTCGTCCTCCTCAAGGACGAAGAAGTCCTTAGATCGAGAGATGCACAAGGAGACCTGCATGTTAAGATCCTCTTCGGAGGGTGGTGTTTCTTCCTCAGCCTTCTTTGTCTTGTGAACATCCTGTTGGGGAGGCTTGCTTCTTCTAGCGTACTGCCTCTGACACCCTTTCTTGATGAGGGTTTCTATTGCGTCCTTGAGGTGGAAGAAATCTTCAGTGACGTGGTCGTGACTCTTATGAAAACGATAGTACTTGGTCTTGTCGACCCCGGGTTTAGACAGTGTAGGCCTAGGAAACCGAACACTACCTTGTTTGAATTCATATTTGATACACTCGGCAAGGATACAATTATATGGAGAGGTCAACAAAGTGTACTCAGTAAAGCGGACCGCCATACCTTTATGTTCATGAGAGTCGTGAGGCTTATTGTCTCTTCTTTTATCCCCGCCTCGACAGAGAGCCACGATATCGTCATGCTTCGGAGGATGTCCTCTACAAGGCCCAATCCTACATCACATACCAGGACTTAGGAGTCTTGATGCCGAATGCTTTTCTGAAATTGCTTCCAGGGAGAAACCCTTTCTCGAGTAAGTACATCTTCATAAGGTCAGTTGTAGGGACTTGGATGGCCTTGTGATTGAACCGCTCAATATATGCTCGGAGGGGTACATCATTCCACTAAATGATGGCCTCGAGGGACGCCTCAGTTTTGAGGTGTCGTCAAAAGGCCATGAAGTTCTTACTAATATGAGTTTTCAGAACCTTCCACAAAGTGATTGACTCTGGGGCGAGGCTTTTGTACCATGCCATGGTACTTTTCTTCAGAGTCATTGGGAATAGTCTGCACTTGATGGCTCCCCCGACATTGTGGTAGTTGTGCAATGCTTCGAAGCCCTCAATGTGATCGTCGGGGTCCGTAACACCATCGTAAGTGGCTAAGGGCAGTGGATTTTCAATCCCGGTGGGAATTAGGGTCTCCATGATCGCCCAGGATAGTGGATCGTGGGGATCGTCTTCGTCGCTTCGGTCTGAGGAATGCAACTAGGAGGAGTCGAACCAAGGGCCTCTATGGCACGGTGAATTTCTAGGTCGACTCTTCGTCTTCTCAGGATGATCTTTGCCCTTGTTCTTATTGGCAATAAAGGATCGTTGTTCCCTGCGCGGTAGGGTGCGATCGCGCTTCTTGACAACCAGGGGTTGTGTTCTCTCCAATCGAGGGCCTTTCCCAGTACAATGAAGAAAGGATTTTCTGATTCGTCTTGTTGATGTCTCTACGGGGGAGATCGTAAACGGGCATCTCGTCGGTGTCTTATGGTGGGGGATTGTGATAGGCGGGTCTTCTCCAGAATTTCGATTCGCTCGCCCTGCTGGAATATTAGGTAGTTGGTCTGGTTGATCGTCGCGAACAGGGACACTGTGGTAGGATCAGCGTTGGAGGGAACATAGATTTCCTGATACATTCCAGGCTCCTCGAACTATCAGTGAGGGTTGTCAAAGGGGTGCTCCCTGGTCGAAGAGGAGGCGTGGTCTTTGAGAAACCAACACTTACAGGCAGACTTTCCCGGTGGCAGATGCTTCTATCTGAGTATGACATTCAGTATGTTACGCAAAAGGCTATCAAAGGTAGCATTCTTGCAGATCATATAGCTCATCAGCCGTTGGAAGAGTATCAGTCAATGAAATTTGATTTTCCTAATGAAGATGTTATGAGACTTGATGATTTTGACGGTGTCGATCCAAAAGAGAGATGGACTCTTACGTTTGACAGTGCATTGAATGTTATAGGTCATGGCATTGGGGTAATATTGACTTCTCCCCGCAATACTCACATACCATTTACGTGATTATATGAACAATGTGGCAGAATATGAAGCCTGTGTGATGGGTCTTAAAGCAGCCATTAATCTTAAAATCAAAATCCTTGAAGTCTTCGGAGACTCTAATCTGGTCATACACCAAGTACGAGGTGATTGGGAAACCAAGAACCCGAATTTGATTCCATACAGTGATTATATCCTATAATTGATACCCGATTTTAATGAGGTTACCTTTGAGCATATTCCAAGAGATGAAAATTAGTTGGTCGATGCTCTGTCTACTCTTGCGGTAATGCTCAAAGTAAGTTTTCCAAATCATGCGCCTGATATACATATTATCCATCGCAAAGAGCCGACACATATATTTCCTGCTCATTGTCTCTTGACCGAGGATATGTCTGATGAAAAGCTGTGGTATTATGATTTCAAAAAGAACCTTGAGAAACAAGAGTATCCAGAAGGTGCTATAATTTGTGATAAGTGTAGCTTAGAAGGTTAGCATCCAAGTTCCTCTTATCAGGAGACGTCCTGTACAAGAGAAATTATGACTCGGTTCTGCTCAGATGTATGGATAAACACGAAGCAGAGTCGATCATAAAGGAAATCCATGAGGGTTCTTTCGATAATAATTCAAGCGGGAATTCTATGGCTAAGAAAATACTTTGTGCATGGTATTTATGGATGACAATGGAAATTGATTGTTGTGTATATGCAAAGTTGTACCACAAATGCCAAGTGTATGCAGACAGAATTCACGTCCCTCCAACTACTTTGAATGTCATGACTTCACCATGGTCATTCGTAATGTGGGGAATTGACATGATTGGAAAGATTAAGCTAAGAGATTCGAATGGTCATAGGTTCATTCTTGTTGCCATTGACTATTTCACCAAATGGGTGGAAGCAGCTTCTTACAAGATTGTAACCAAGCAGGTCGTTACCAACTTCATTAGAAAGGAAATCATATGCCATTATGAAGTTCCTAACATAATCATTTTTGATAATGGTTCTAACCTCAACAACAAAATTATGAAGGACTTGTGTGAAGAGTTCAAGATTGAACACCATAATTCATCATCTTATCGACCGAAGATGAATGGCGTAGTCGAAGCTGCTAACAAGAACATAAAGAAGATTGTCTATAAAATGGAGAGAACATACAAGGATTGGTATGAAATAATGTCTTTTGCTCTACACGGCTACAAAACTTTCGTTTGTACTTCAACCGGTGCAACTCCTTTTTATCTTGTTCACGGTACAAAAGCAATGCTTCCAGTTGAGGTAGAGATTCCATCGTTAAGGGTTTTGATGGATACAAAGCTTGATGAGGCAGAGTAGGTTTAGACAAGACTTGATTAGCTCAATCTGATTGATGAGAAATGTTTGGCAGCTGTTTGTCATGGCCAGATATACCAAAAGAGGATAAAGAGATCGTTTGACAAGAAAATCCTCCCTCAGAAGTTTTATCCTGGTGATCTGGTCGTAAGGAAGATTATTGTGCAAAGCCATTCCGATCCAAGGGCCAAATGGACTCCCAACTACGAAGGACCATACATCGTGAAGAAAGCCTTTTCAGGAGGTGCTCTAATCCTGACAGACATGGATGGGGAAGACGTCCCACTTCCATTCAATTCAGACTAAGTCAAAAAATACCACACATAAAGGACCCGCTAAGTCGAAAACCCACAAGGGCGACTTAGGCAAAAATGGGGATCCCAATGGACAAGAAAAAAGGAATTTATCCAGGAAAAAGTTAGGGATAAAATAAATATACATAAAAGAGAAATACCTACTAAGTCAAAAACCTGAAAAAGGTGGCTTAGGCAAAAATGAGTATCCCGCTAGATTGAAAACTCGAAAGGGCGATCCAAGAAAAAAAATAGGGATCATAAGCGATAGGCTGAAGTCTGAATAATCTTCACAGATGACCATGCACATCTTTTGCACCTTGGAATTGAACAGATCGATCCAGCTGTTACTCTTCAGAAGTAAGACATTGAGACTACCAATGATATAGGAACTGTAGCAATACCGGTTTTAATGGAAATTCAAACATTTCTCATTTCCATTTTACCTATTGTATTTTTTTCCCTTTTTGCTACTACCTCATTTAGGAGGTGCCTCCTTGTACAAACGCTAATTTACGGGCTAATTTTCAATCAATAAAGTTCTTTTCATCCAAAAAGATTTCTTTATTATCGTTGATGTCTTAATTTTTTGTATGTGAAATGTGATTTAATTCTTTTATTGAACATTTCATTGAAAACACGGGAAATAATAATTTCAAGCTGAAATGAGACATGACTTTACATTGATATGGAAATAATCCTAAAGGAGTGTCGTAGCATTCCAAGTGTTGTTTCTTCATGTAGGTAGCAACTCATGATGTCCGCCTTGACCCAGACAACATTGTGAAAGTCGTCCTCATCCTTTGAAGACGTTCCAAATATACTCCCCGACAATAGTGTAAATTGGGGCATTCAAGGCTTTTGTGTGGCTCAACACATATATTCAACATGATTCCCCAGCAGCAATGTGAAATTGGGGCACTCAGAGGCTTCGTGCGATTCAACACATACATGTGCATTTCCCCAGTAAACTAAACTTGAGGGTAGTCGAGAGGTTGTGCATGGTTCATCATGTAATCCCCATATAATTATCCTCTAATCCCTAGCAGAGAAGTAAACTAGGGCATTCAAAGATGTCTGTGTCCATCTCTTGATCCCCAAGTGGTCTAAGATGTAATTCCCCAGCGTGAGGAATGCTCGGGGCATTTGAAGAGATCTATATGGTGTCAGTATCCAGTTCCCAACATGTTCATATATATTCTACCATCCCCGGGATATCCAGAATGTAGAGAAGTCAGATCAAATCACTTCCTCCCCAGTAAAGCTACAAAAAATGGATCATTACGCCACAAAAAAATTCAAACATGCATACGAAGCATAAGCCAGATAGGGTATCTTGCACGAAAGACCTGAATAATTCAATGACAATAATACAACCCCACAATAGGATATCACTCCAAATCCCCAACTGATGTCCTTCGCTACATCACAATACCCATCTAACAGTTCCATTACCTTGTACTCCCAAACACTCGTCCATGTAAGTTTTCTAAAAACTTGTCCGTGCTAGTTTCCAAACACTCGTTTGTGTCAGTTTTCTAAACACTCGTCTGTGTCAGTTTTCTAAACACTCATCTGTGTCAGCTCTTCAAATACTAGCTTATATTTATCTGTCCCTCCAATCCAAATGAAATCAATACATTTGGTTATCCTCATATCTTTAATCGTCGCGTTGTAACAGATGTTCTCACCTTCTTAGAATTGTTGGTCACTCGTAGCCCTAGTTCTCTTGGTAGATCGCCTGTAGGTCTCACCTTAGGATCGTAGGTCATCCGTAGATCCAACTTTCCTTGTAGGGAACCCGTAAGCCTAGTCCCCCTAGCAAATCTCTCGTAGGTCTCACTGTAAGATTTTAGATCGCCAGTAAATATAGGTCCACCAGCAGATCGCCCGTAGGTCTCATTTAAGGATTTTAGGTCTCCCGTAGATCTAATTCCTCCCATAGATCGGCCATAGGTCTCATCTTAGGATCATAGGTCACCCGTAGATCTACCTTTCCTTTAGGTCATCGATAGGCCTAGCCCCTAGAAGATCACTCGTAGGTCTCACTTTAGGATTTTAGATTTCCCATCTCCATTTTGTATGTTCAGGTTAAACACTGATTCTTTGAGAAAAGTCCCTGGAATTATGGATTACCATAGATTTTATTGTGCTGGATCGGAATTTTAATTCACTGTTTTCTGATATTGTAAAAATCATAACTTCTTCGATTTTTATCGTATCGAGACGATTCTTTCGGCATAATTTCACAAATGATGTCAACTACAAGTTTTCTTCATACCCCGAGTTCGGATTTTGATCGGAGGATTTATGTTCATGGCATTCTTTCTAAACTGAATGGTGAAATTAAATGAGAAAAATATGCATTAGATGACTCTACTCTGTGTCTGTGGACCTTCAAAAATTCATAACTTTCTCGTTGTTTATCCGATTGAGTCAGTTCTTTCGGCATCACGTCACAAATTTCACCATCTTCATTTTTGATGTTGAGCTCGAGTCGAGATTTCGCACCGATGATTACATGGAATTTTGTACTCGCATTGGGCATTAAATTTGCTGACATTGTCAAAACAAGGCCCAATTCAAATACAAATCCAAGGACCAATTGGAGGGAGTATATAAGTTCAAAATTCAAATTTTCTCTCATAATTTCACTCACTTCAAAAAACTCCTTAAAAATCTCTCTCCATTCTCTCAAAGATCAAACATGCTTTTCTTATAATTTTCTCAAGAACATCTTCAATCTTCATCAAAAAGACTCAAACAAGATCACAAAACTCATCAAATTTTATCCTTGTAATCGCCGGCTAAATCTTGGCCAGCTCCTCTTCCAAGCGCCACCATGAATACACGACCAATCCTCCCTCCTTCCGATCGCGATCCGATCAGCACTGCTCCCCCCGTTCGTGCATTTTTTTTTATAAAATTCTTGAATCCACCTCTTGCATTTAATTATTCATTACATAATTGATTATGTGATTTGAAATTGAGTTGAATCGGATTCTTGAATTATACTTGATGTAGTTATTAAATTAAAGTGTTGAATATTGATTGTGAATTGGAGAATTGGACATAAACATGAGTTGAAACTTTGAGGTTTGGTTGAGATACTTTGTTGTAGTTTAGGTGTTTGATAAAATGCTTAAGAGGTAAAACTTGATTAGAATTAAATTTTGGGAGGTTGCATTTGATTTTATGATGATGCTAAAGTGTGAAATAGGTTAGATCCTTGTTGTAATTGGTGGATAGTTGTTGATTCTTGAATTAAAGAAGAGTTGTATTTGTGGTGTTAAAGAGAATTGGAATTGGTTGGTTAACCATTAGATTTGTCCATGAGTTGTAGTATAATGTTGAGAATTGGAGTTTTATTTTTTTAGTTGAACTTCATAATGCTTGGTTTGATGAAAATTTGGTGCAATTTCATGAGTTAATGTAATTTGATACCAATTTGTAGATTGATTTAATTCTTTGACATTTAAAACCTCAAATAGGGAGGAATTACATTAACACATGACTTTTGACTTATGTTAGGATTTAAGGCATCCATTGTGTTTCTCTTGTTTGTAACTTGTGCATTTTTCTCAAGTGATGATACTTGATTCAATGAACATTTTTATGCATTTGTTTCCGTTGTTTAAGTTCAATTTCAGTTGAAATTCACATGAGTGTACACGACTTCCCCGGGAATGTTAGTGGTACTTGCGCTTAGATTTAATTCGAGGCGTATACTTTTTTGAGTTTATTGATGCATTTGAAAGCTATCATGTAATTTTCGTGCGATTTCGTTCCGACAATTCGTGCATCTAAAATTTGGACATATTGATATTTGGTTCCTTATAACATGTACATTGAGTTTTGACTTTCATATGATGCATGTGTATGCTTTATTGTTTGTTTGTGGACTATTGTGATCTAGCCTCCTTGATTCCAGTGCGTTATTCATGACAATTCATGTTATAATCGTAGTGCTGCCCCGTTTTGTAAAGTGCACCCAAAACTTGTTTTAGTTGTTGGTTCATGCTTCATTGTACTTGTTTGGGTCTTTTTTGGACATTCATATTGAGTTGTATTGATTTTACACCGAAATTTTGTGCGCCTCTTTCTGTAATATACACGCTGCCCGAAATTCGCTTTTATGCTTTTGTTACTTGTTTCATATTATTCTATGCATGATAATAGGTCATTTTAACTTGTGATGTCAATTGTTGAGTTGTATTTGATATTCCTTGTTATTTGCTAACTGGTTTTGTGACTTGTGAAAGTTTCTGAAGGCTTTGGTTGCGTGATACGCAGCACTTGGATTATTGCTTTGCTTGTATAAAATTATCTTGTGCAGAGACTTTGATTCAATGTGACGAACTCTCTGCATGCGATTTATTTTCGCCCTTGCGATATTGCTTACAAATATTGCATCTGATCCTGACTGTTTCTCTGTTGCTTGATGCTAGCTTGCTTAAATTTTTCTGGATTATTCCGTTTTTGCTTGCTTTGCTACGAACTATTAATCGATTGATATTATCATTTGTTTCCTTTTAGCTCTTGCATTCTTTACCGCTTTCTGATGTGTTGAACCCCAAAATTTTCCCTCCCATTTTCTTAAAAACATGCTCACAAAGGTCTTAAATACTTAAAGCCACTCAAGAGTTGACTGGTCAAACCTCCTCCTAAGCAAGGGTCTTCAACTAGGGTTTTATGCTTCTCAAGGAAGATTGGGTTGCAAGGATCTAAAATGACTTTCATGGTTCATCATAGGTCCTCAATAGTGCTTATGTCAAGTTTCAAGTCTTGCATCACATGTTTACTCACTTAATTTCTCAAATGATTGAAAATAAATTATATTGAGTAAAAAGTCAACTATGGTCAATATACAGTCAAACTTGAATATCTTTTGGTCAACATCAACATTTTTAAGTTATATTCATCATTTGATCAAATTTTGATCATGATTCCTCAGGGAAAGCCCTCAAATCATCAAAGGTAAAAAATTGCCAAATTAGGGTTTTGATTGAAGATGACTGATCATTGGCTTTTGGCCTAGTGCATGACCTAATGGCTTAAAACATGATCTCAAGGGCTCAATTAAATTTTTTGACATAATTACATGGCTCAAGACATTTCCAAAGATACAAGTGATTAATAATTGAATAATTGAATCAATTGATGAAAAGTCAACAGTCACACAAAAGTCAAACTTTAACTTTTTTGGTTAATATTGGAATTCAAAAATCAAGAATCATCAAAACATTAAAAATTATCAAACTTTGTAATCAAGAATCAAGAGAATCAAGAAAGTCAACAAAAGTCAAAATTGAAGATTTTCAAACACTTAGAAAAATTTAAGTGTTTTGTGCCTAAAAAACCTAACTTCACAAGTAAGTCTTCTCAAGATACAAGCTGATTCAAGGAAAACTTTCCACATGAAAGTTGTAAGGATTAATGAATTCTACAACTTTGTTAATGTGGGATGATCCTTAAAAAGTGCTTGGATTAAGAGATATTGACAAGTTTTGATACTTTTTATCAGACACTTAGAAAAATTTTCAACAAGTTTTGATCAGTTTTTCATCTCAACAGCTTGGTCAATTTTCACCAGTTTCCCTATTGATTTAGCCAAAGTGGTCAATATGAAAGTTGTAGACAATGTTTTAATCTTTCCAAATGTCCAAGAGCAAAAATTTATCATGCTTGATCTAGGAGATTGAAAGACATGAAGTTGGAATTTTATTCTTGAATTATAGGTCATTTTTGTGATAAACTCATGACCAAATCTCATAACCATGCTACACAATCTCACTTTGCAGGCCACTAAACTCCTAAATCTATCTATAATCAGAAGATTACAAGAAATATTGAGCCATTACACAAATATTAGAAGCTTTGTCCAATACATCATTCCATTTTTGGAATTAAAGCTAACACTTCCATTCTTGTAAAGTGACTTTAATCACAAAGTCCACTCTCTTTGAGCCTGTAACCTTTGTCCTCTACACACACTCAACATAAAATCCAGAAGCAACATGTCTAAAGCCTCTAACCACTTTAGATTATCTTATACTTCATATTGGAACTAGGGAATGGCCATGTACCTTCACTTACTATCCAACTATGCCAACTTTTGTTCTACAACTCCAATTGAACCAATTCCTTTACTCAGAAACCAGAAATATTTCCTATAAATAGAGGGATTCGTTTCCAAGTTCAGGGAGACCTCAATGCTCAAAGTCACCACCTCACACAAAGCTTTATTTTTGCACAAAGTCACAAACTTGTGAATTTTCAAAAGCTCTCAAGTCCTTTACAAACCAACTATCCAAACAATTCATATACATCCTATAGAAGCTATCCAAGCCATCATTTAGCTTATGTAACACCTCTATCATTGTTCACCACTTTTACTTTTGCCATGTCCAATTTTATTTGGGTAGTGAGGATCAGAGAGTTTCCAAGCAAGATGAGTATTCATTAAGCATCAACAAGGTCCCAGGAAGGTGTTAGGATCATCATTTCACTTCTGGAAGTCGTGTAGAGGGTATTAGATTTTTCTTCAAGAGGTAAGTTTCTTTGAACTGTGAAATGTTGATACACTCATTATTTTTACATACTTTCAAAAGATAAAATATAGATATCATGTCTATGAAGCTAACCATATCTTTAGTTTTTCGTTTTAGTGGAATGTGTGATGAGAATTTTAGAACAGAAGTTTTTGAACCGTTAGGGTTTCAATTTGGGTACTGAGAAAAATTTGTTCCAATCTTTAATATATAGCTTTTGAAAATTTTATGGTTGGATTCCTTGCTAAAAATCAAGCATTTTTTGTTTTTACAACTTTCGATTTGGTTGAGGAATGAAGGATTTACAAAATCAACAATGGTGAAGTTATGTTGTTTTACAGCGTGAGGAAGAAGAAGGCAATGGCACCAGATTTCAAATTTCATAAGTTGTTTCATATTATATTTACTGGGGGGCGTTTCATAACCGGATGAAACAGCCACTCAAGTGGTAAAACAAGCACGTGTTAACCTTAGGGACCTAGGTTCGTGCCCCAGTGGTACCCTTTTGTTTTTTTCCACATATTTTCCTTGCAGATCCAGTGCAATCAGCCAACATGCACATGCCATACACCTCCTCAATCACCCCCATTAGATCCAGATCTAATGGACTCAGATCAAGCCCCATGATGTACCTCCTGAAGGTCACCTCCACTGAATCCAACGTAGCCTAGGCCTCCTTGGAATGGGCCTAGGGATTTCTGATTCACACCCCCCATTTTTTTTATTCTTGTAGGCCCATTGATTTTTTTTTTAATTAATTTTTTTTCTTTTTGTTAATCAATTTGTTTAATCAGGAAAAAATCATAAAATCATAAAAAAATTTAGATTTAGGTTTTTAATTAATTAATTTAATTTTTGATAATTAAAATTAATTTAATTTAATCACCTTGTTTTATTTTAAATGATTAGTTTGTAAGTTAACTAAGAATTAGGTTTTATTTTTATTAATCACTTCCAATATTTTTCTAAACAAAAACAACAAAAATATGTTCTTAAACCCTTAGAATTTTTTTTAGGTCTTAAATATTTTTCCTCTTCATCATCTCCGCGCGTTTGCTTATTTTTCGCATATATAATTATGTAATTGCTCAAAGCTTGTAATAGATATATTAGGATTTTCTTTATATTTTCATCCCCAATTTATGGTTTGTACTCCCCATCCCCGAAGCGATGTAATAGCGTAGATTTATTTCCCGCATTTTTCTGCACTTGTATATATTTAACTATTAGATTAATTAGGCTGCATGGCAAGACGTAAAAAAAATCAACCGATAGCAAAACCCTAATTTCAAGACAAAAAATAATTGAAACCAATCAGTATTCACACATGCACCTCTAGGATAACCTCACTTGTTGCCTCGGATAAAATGCAGTCATGTCTCTCGAACGTGGAATGCTTTAGGAAAGACCCTCAATTGAAAGATCGTAGTCCCTCGATGACCCTTTGATGCTGCCTTCGGTAAACGATCTTAGTCCCTTACAAAAATTGCTAAAGCATCCTACATGTTGCCTTCTATGACTGTAGATGACCCGTGCCTGTCCCTCACATTCAACGATAGGGCTTCCTACTAACTAATGGTAGGGTAGTGCCATCTAAAGGGGGAGGAAAAGAATAAAGACTTATTTGAGAAGGTAGAACGCTCGTAGTCGCTTGCTCGCAAACTTTTCAAAACAAAACATATTTTCATAAAACAACACTTTCTTTCATAAATATTTTTGAAACAAACATTTTGTATACATTCTCAATGATACGAGAATCATTACAAAATTTCCACACTAAGGCATTTTCAAAATATTTTCAAACATACACAAGCACAAAGCAATTTTCAAAGTGAGCTAGCGATTAAGAGTCCGTAGATAACTATGGATGAAAAGGGTGCTAACACCTTCCCTTTTCATGACCTACTCCCCGAACTCAAAAAATTATCAAAAAGTCTTTCCTGTTCTTTTCACCCTTTCCTTTATTGGATAAAAGAAAAGTCGGTGGCGACTCTTGCTATCCGCAACATTTGCAATAAAACACAAAACTCAAAAGTCAATCCCCCCACCGTATTACAAAGATGGCGACTCTGCTGGGGACTATGTAAAATAAAAGTGGGGTTACCTTAAGAGCTAGATCACCTTTATTCCTTTACTTGTTTGCCTTGTATGCTTTATATTTCGGGATATGCTTGGGTTTACTTCTTGTAGAGATCCTATACCCAGATTTGGGGCATTTTAAGTAAGTATCAATAGATCGTGAAAATTGCACGGCATAGGCTAATATGTTTGAAATGATGGATATGTTAGCGTGACACATTGGTTTGTGCTGGTGTCCCTTGAGTCAGCCAAGGAGAATGCTGGGCTGCTTTGTGGTGTCATAAAGCACTAAGTGACCGTAGAACCTTAGTTGACATAACTTAGCCATTAGAAAGTAGTAAGATGGTCGACTTTGGTGCAGACTAAAGTTGGTTGATACTCAATGCTACACTCATTGAGATTCGAATCTAGAGATATTTCGGTCGCAAATCAGATGCTTGAGCTAAAACATTGCCTGACAGAAAGATCAATGATTTGAGATTCCTAGAACCCGATTATTTCTTTTAGGACAGGTTAAGCCAACTAAAACTCAAGAGGGTACTTACCTATAAACTTCATGCAATCCTGAACCTAAGTCCTGGTGTGCTTTATTTGTGTGTGATTATTTTCACTATGACATCATGACATCATGAAATCATACCAAATCATTTTCACTAACCATTTCAAGGACCAATAGATTTATATTTTTTTTGTTTTGTAGGTTATGGCCTCTGTTGTACCCCAAAATTTTCCCTCCCATATTCCTCAAGAATTGCAAAGATCAAGCTTCAAAATCTCTCCAAGGGTTGCACAGTTCAAGGGCCTCATAACAGTCAAAAACTAGGGTTTTGGTTCTGACAAAGAAAATGAAGTTTCCAAGGGTCCAAGCTGCGCCATACACAAAGAATCAAACTTGAGTTTTTTGCAAAAAAGTTGAAAACTGAAAGCTAGGTTACAGGTCGATTCAAGCAAAAAGACTTGTTCCATTACCTTCCCGAGGCTTCAAGGAAGGTTTTCAAATCAAAACCATCCATCCTAACACCAAGAAACGTGAGAACGATGGTGTCCTGTACAGAAAATTTCTTACATTCTTGCATCACGATTCATGCATCTTTAGTAATTTTTGATGTTTGATTTATGTTCCTTGATTAATTCTGAAGCTAACTACATAATTTAATTGAGTTTTTATGTACTATACGCGATTCCACCATTGATACAGGCTAGGGTTCTTTGAGGTCCAAATTGGGCGTTTCCAAAAGCTATAAAATTAGAACACCATAATGCCATGAATGAATTCAGCGTGCTTGGACGAAAACAAAATGCTCCTCGCGCCTAATTTATGAGGCCATATGGCTTATTCGCTATTTTGAAAATAAGCCTGTTTTGAGGGGGTTTAAAACCCCCGCTAACCTTTGTTATATTTCAGGGAAAAGCAAAGCCAAGGAAGAAGAAGGGTATGTGGCCAGCGTTGATTGGTTCATTTAAATTCGCGCGTGGAAATCCCACTAATCCTTGTTTTCTCTTATAATATTTGTTTGCTATTACATAATCAAAACGCGCGTGTGGAGCAGTTGGCAAAGTGTATCACTGGTAATCCCTGGGACCTGGGTTCGAACCCCAGGTCCCCATTCTCTTTCAATATTTTTTCTATAAATCTAATCCCATGCAGATTATGCCCTGAAGACCACCATGTAACTCACCATCCAGCCATGCCACATGCCTCATGATCTTAATCCAAAAGCCCAGATCTGAGGGACACCGTATACGTTAGTCAATGGAGCTCCATGCCAGTGCAAAAGTCAAACAGGCCAAAGGCTTAATGGGCCTGATTACTGGACTTCACCTCCCATTTGGGGACAGACCCCCCTAGGTTTGCAATCTTTTATATTTTTTTCATTTTTATTTATTTCAATTATTGTTTTTAATTAATTCCTTTAATTTAATATTTTCATGAAAAACATAAAAACAATATAAAATCAGAAACGAGACAAAAAATAAGTATTTTTATTTAATGTTATTTTTTTGTAAATAAATTTCATTAATTGATTTTAGTTTTTAAATCTAGGATTAATCTTAATATTTTTTCAATAAAAACCTAAAATTTGTAGAATTAGGGTTTGTATCAATTTTTATCCTTTTTCTTTTCTTTTCACAATAATTAATTATTAAATATTATTTTTGTAATTAAATTACCATGTAATTAATTAGGTTAATTTAGGTTTAATTTTAACATGTTTTTTCTTAACAAATAAAAACTGTAGAATTAGGGTTAATATTTTAATTTCATTTAATCTTTCTCATTAAAATCATAAATACCAAAATCTCAAAAAAAACAATTTTTTATTTATTTTAAGTTAATTAATTTAATAATAATTTAATTCCTTTAAAAAGGGTCCAACGCCCTCGCTTTCAATTTGAATTCGATTCGCGCATTTTATTTTATTTCTTATAATATTGATGTAATTCTCCCAAAGCCATGTAACTCGGACATTTTATTTCTCGCACTTTATTTATCTTTCTGTCAAATCGGGTCCTGGATTAAATTTGGCGATGTGGACCCGCGCCTTTGTAATAATTTAGGAACTTTAATTTCCGCACTGTTTTTAACTGTTAATAAATGCATGCAAGAATGAATGACAAAAATAAAAACAAACGCGTAGATCACATGACATGACAAGACAAAAATAAATGAATCTGACACACAAATCACACATCACCCCTAGGGTACGCCTCACTGTTGCCTTGCCTCGAAAGGTGATCGTCGAGTAGAGGATGTCTTAGTAAGTCCTCATGATCCGGGAACCTGGCATGAGGGTAGCTTCTAAGGTGTCTTCCCATTGCTCTGGTGATCACCATGTCCCGAACCTTCGAATTGACCCGAACACCTCCAACGGTGGTGCTACCTACCTCTCAATGGTGGGATGGCACTACTTTAAAGGACATCTACACAGACGAATTCCTTAGGGTAGGTAGACGACTCTAGATACTTGCTCTAATTTCAAAACAAATTCAAAAAATACTTTTCACACCAACACATTTTCAAAAAGCTTTCGAAAGCAATTTTTCAAACACTCTTGAGGACCGATACAAGAGTCGAACTGGGATTTTCAAAGAAACTTTTTAAAACCCACATTGAAAAGCAAACAAACCATTTTGAAAACACAAATGAGCAAGTATCTAAGAGCCCATGGATAACCATGGATAGAAAGGGTGCTAACACCTTCCCTTTCTATAATCTACCTCCCGAACCGAGAGCAATCTCTTTAAGGAATTTTTCTGTGCTTTTGTCCTTTCCATTTGGAGAAAATAAAAGACGGTGGCGACTCTTGCTTCCGCGACATTTCGCGAACCAGCGTTAAACAGTCAGTTCCAGATCCACCGATCACAGATCCGAAGGTGGAAGATGATTGAACAGCCTCCACTCGCAGAAACACTATATGGATCAGCTTTGTAAGGGTTCCTCATCAGCTTAGAGAGTTAGTCTTAAGGTTTCCCGAAAGTTCTCCATTCATCAAAAGGCATGGTCGACTACTCAATTTGGTTACCTTGGGTTTTGAAGAAGAAGTGATGAGTGTTTTATTCCAGTTCTTTGACCCTGCACATCACGGTTTCACCTTTCCAGATTATCAGTTGGTACCTGTTGTACCCCAAAATTTGCCCTCCCATATTCATCAAAGATTTGTCAAGTCAAGGTCACAAAATTCCCCAAGGGTTATGCAGTTCAACTGTCTCCTATACAGTCAAAACTAGGGTTTGTGTTCTGATCAAAGAAAGGAAGTTTTCAAGGACCCAATCAAGTCTCATATGCCTACAAAGATGGTCAAGTGTCTTCATATCAAGTTTCAAGGTATTCAGCTCAAGATTGCACAGTCAAAACCCTAGATTGCACTACAGTCAACTGTAGGGGCAAAATGGTCATTTGACAGTCAAAAGTTCAAATTTTTGGTCAACATATCATTTTGAAGCCACAAACATCATTTGATCAATGCTTGATCATGATTCTCAAAATTTGGCTCAGAAATCATCAAAGATGCAAAAGTTGCTATATTTGGACAGCTGAAAAAGTCAACTGAAATTGACCAGGGCATAACTTTCACATGGATTATCAGAAAAATTCCATCCAAAGCTCATTTTGAAGAGAAAGACATTTCCTACAATTCATCTTCATGTTCCAAGTCCAAGAAATGCTCTCACAAAAAGTTATCAATTTCAACATTATAGGTCATTTTCAAAAGTCAACAAAAAGTGACTTTAAGTCAAAGGCCATAACTTGAGATTGGTAAATCAAAATGACATGGGACCAAAGACATTGGTTAGAGGACTCAAAGACCTTTCCAAAATGTCCAAGAACATGTGAAAAGCTTAAAAATTGAGCAAGTTATGTCTTGTGGAAGTTGGGAAATTTTTGGAAAATTTTGAAAGTCAACTTTACTTCAAATGATCCAAAATTGCTAATGGGCCCATTTTTCTTCCAAGTTTTTTCATGCCAAGCCTATGCACGACCATTAGGCCCAAAGGGAAGTATTTTCTCATTTTTTAATTATTTATTTGAATTTATATTAATATTAATTCATTTAAATTAATTAAATACATGAAAAATATCAAACTTGACCTAAAAAAATCTTTTCATGCATGTTTATTCTCAATATCACGTGCATATCCCAATTAGGCAAGTTTTGATGAGATTTGAGCATGATTGAACCAAAAACCATGAAAAAAAGATTCAAAAAAAGATCTTCCAAAATCAAAGATTGAAATCATCATGGCAAGAGATTTTGTACAACTTTCTTAACCTAATATGCTCTATACATATGCAGGATGAAAAACCTAATGGCATGAGACTCTAAGCTACGCAGAAAATCAACATACAAACTTGCAAAAATTCTCAAAAAGCTCAAAACTGAAAACTAGTTTCTAGGTCGATTCAAGCTCCAATTCCTGTCCTATCATCATCCTGAGACATCATTGAACGATTCTCAATCACTAACATCAACCAAAACGCCCTGAATTGGTACCCCTAAGTCAAACTGTACCTCAAAAATTCTGAAATCGTATAGCCTGATTCAAGCATATTTTTGCATTTTTATTTATGTATTCATATTCATAATGATGTTTCTAAGCTGACCAATACATTTAATTGCATTTTTGTGCCATATATATGAATCTGCCATGATCGTCCTCTAGGGTTTACAGGTTTGCTAAATTGGGGTTTTTGAGACAAAGCAAAATTGGGGCTCGAGACCATTGCCATTGCCTTTAGCACATCCAAACGAAAAGATTCCAACCCTCGCGCTCAATTTATGAGCGTCGAGGGCCTGTTCGCTATTTTCTGTTAGATGGTATTAGGCAACGTTTGCCAAACCGTGGCCTTTGAGTTTTGTTTTTACAGGGACGAAGACGATGGTGTCGTGTCACACGAGGACAGGCCAATTCAAATTTACGCGCGTTTTAACCATTATGCGTTGGTTTTGATTTTTGTTGTTTATTAACCATAATATATTAAATGAAATGCAGTAGCTCAGTTGGTAACACGTGACATGGTTAATCCTCAAGACCTGGGTTCAAGTCCCAGGTCTGGCAATTTCCATAATATTTTTCAACGCAGGTTCCTATGCAACGCTGGCGTTAGGGACTACCATGTTCCATCCAGATCAGGCCATACACGCGTCTAACACGTACAGATCAAGGGCTACAGAACCAAGGAACACCTATGCCTGGTCAAACGCATCATACACAAGCCAAAAAGTCAAACAAATGGCATGCTTATTGGGCCAGATTACCAGGCCTGTACCTCACAAATTGGGGCTACCCCCCCTGGTTTGCATTTAATTTTCTTTCTATTTTTATTTTTTATTCTTGTTTTAATTATTATTTTTATTACTGTCTATTTAATTAATTATTTTTTAACAAAATATAAAAACATTACAAAAAATCAGAAAAAGGATAAAAACATAAAAAAAATATTTATTGTATTTATTTTCTTGTAAATAATTAATATGTAAATTATTTAGTTTAATTAGGTTTTTAACTTTAATTCCTTTTTAATAAAAATCCAGAATATAGAATTAGGTTAATTAATAATTTTTATACCTTTTAATTTCCCCTTTTTTATCACAATATTATTTATTTATTTATTTTATTTTTATGATTAAATGTATATAAATAAATTAGATTTAAATTAGGTCAAATTTCAATATTTTTGCAATAAACTTAAAAAACATTAGAACTAGGGTTTAGCATCTCATTTTAATTTTAATTAATTTTTCTTTTTCTCCTTAAATCTTAAAAAACATAAAATACCAAAAAACATTTAAACTTTAATTCTCATTAATTTAATTATTTCTGCAAAAGGGTCCAACGCCCATTGTTTTAAATTATTTTAATTTGTGCATTTATTTTATGTCATTTATTATAATTGTGTATCTCTCCCAAAGCATTGTAATTTAAATTTCTCGCACTTTTATTTATTTCGCATTATTTACTTTTCCGCTAAATCGGGTTCTGGAAATTTTGGCGATGTGGACCCGCGCCATTTGTAATAGCCTTAGATTTATTTTCCCGCAAAATTATAACTGTTAACTATGCATGCAAGAATGAATGGCCCTAATTAAAATCAAGCGTAGATCACAACAAACATGACAAGACAAATAACTGAAACATGACACACGATTCGCACACACCACCCCTAGGGTACGCCTCACTGTTGCCTTTCGAAAGGTGGTCGTCGAGTAGAGGACGTCTTAGTAAGTCCTCATGATCCGGGAACCTGGCATGAGGGTAGCTTCTAAGGTGTCTTCCCATTACTCTGGTGATCACCACGTCCCTAAAACTCGAATTGACCCGAACACCTCCAACGGTGGTGCTACCTACCTCTCAATGGTGGGATGGCACTACTTTTAAGGACATTTACACAGACGAATTCCTTAGGGTAGGTAGGTTCTCAAGGATACTTGCTCTCTTCAAAACAAACTAAAATCTTTTCACACCAACACATTTTCAAAAGCTTTCAAAGCAAACTTTTCAAACACTCTGACGTACGAGTCAATCTGAAATTTTTCAAAGAAACTTTTTTAAAACCCACAGTTGAAAAACAAACAAACCTTTTGAAAACACAATGAGCAAGTATCTAAGAGCCCATGGATAACCATGGATAGAAAGGGTGCTAACACCTTCCCTTTCTATAACCTACCTCCCGAACCGAGAGCAATCTCTTTAAAGGAATTTTTCTGTGCTTTTGTCCTTTCCATTTGGAGAAAATAAAAGACGGTGGCGACTCTTGCTTCCGCGACATTCCGCGAACCAGCGTTAAACAGTCAGTTCCAGATCCACCGATCACAGAACTGGCGACTCTGCTGGGGAATAAAACTTAAAGTGAGGTGTACCTTAGGGCTAGCTTATAACTATGTTTTCAATTGTTTTCCTTGTGTGCTTTAAATTGTGGGTTGCTTGGGAGTTCTATAGATCCTACACCCGGATCTGGGGGATACCTTTCTTAGAAAGTAGCAACAAGGCTGTGAGGGAACTGTGCGGGGTATACCGACATGGTTGAAACAGTCTGCTACGTTGATGTGGCACTTTGGTGTGTACCGGTAACCCTTGAGTTCAGTCAAGGAGAGTACGGGGCCTCCGCGAGGTGTCGTGAAGCATCAACAGACCTTAGGAACCTTAATTGAACTATCTTGGCCTCTTTAGGGTAGTGAGATAACTGACTTTGGTGCAGTCCGAGGTTGGTTGATACTCGATACTACGCTCAATTGAGGGTTGCTTTCTTGGAATATTTCGGTCGCCAGTTCAGTGGCTAAATCGAAACGATGAACAATGAAAGCAATCCCGTGATATTGGGAACCTTAGAACCCGGCTACTTTGATTAGGACAGGTTGAACCCACCAACTTCAAGAGGGTACTACCCAGACCCCATGCTGGCCTAAACCTAAGGGCTCTTTTGTGTGACTTGTGTGCCTTCGTACTTGACTATCTGCGTGCTTGTTACCTAACACTTGTTTCTTGCAGGTCTTGTTTATAGTCCTTAATTGGGACTCATAACAGGGTACTAAGTTTCTTGCAGGTGTTGTTTATAGTCCTTAATTGGGACTCATAACAGGGTACTAAATTTCTTGCAGGGTTGTTTATAGTCCTTAATTGGGACTCATAACAGGATACTGAATTTCTTGCAGGGTCTGTTTATAGTCCTTAATTGGGACTCATAGCAGGGCTTACCTACATCACCCCATGCATAGCATGACATCATACCATTGCATACATCCTAACCCATTTCAAGGATCTCAAGGGCTTGTGATGCAGGTCATGATAAATCAACTGTCTAGCCAGGGGCAAAGAGGATTTATTTTCCTCTAGCCAAGGGCGTCAGGGGCTATGACCCACTTGATATGGTGAGCTTTGACACCTGAAGAATGATCCCCTAGCTAAGGTTATCAGGGGCTATGACCCACTGGATATGGTGAGCCTTTGACCTTTGATGAAGGACTCTCAACAAAATGAAGTTCTTACAATCAAGCCACCGGTTCCAAATGCTAACAAATTTTTCTGTTTACCCCGCGAGGTCCTTGAAAACATTACATGCATGTCATACATCTCAGTGCATTGCAGGTATCCCTTTGACAGGTTGCTTACCCTTCTCCGCTGTTTATTTCAGCCGATCGTCATGAATCCCGAATCATCAGCCGAGCAGACTATCAAGGACCTCCAGGCTCAGAACGCCCAGTTCCAAAAGCTGATCATGAATCTGACCCAAGGACAGCAAGATCTGAAGGCTCTGCTCTTGAAGAAGGACAAGAAGAAGAAGAGGACTGTTCTGTTCAGCCCTAGACGCAGATCTGGGAATACACCGCAAGTTGAAACTGAGAGGACAACCCCATCTGTGGGAAAAAGCAGTCATCATGAGAGAGAGGTTCCCAGTCCAGTGGTCTCCGACAACGAGACAGATTTTGATGAAGAGCAGTACCCTCCTGCGGATGACAGATATAAGCAACTGGAGGACAGAATGAAAGCTATGGAGGTTCAACAGGTACCTGGGCTGGATTTCGGAGATCTGGGTTTGACAACTGGTATGGTTATCCCTCGGAAGTTCAAAGTACCACCCTTCTCTAAGTACGACGGGGCGTCTTGCCCCAAGCTGCATCTAAGGTCCTATGTTCGGAAGATTCAACCATATACGGTAGACAAGAATTTATGGATCCACTTCTTCCAGGAGAGTCTTTCAGGGACTCATCTCGAATGGTTCTATCAGCTGGATGGGACCAAAGTTCGTAACTGGGAGGAGTTGGCTACTGCTTTCTATAAGCAGTATCAATATAATGCCGACCTTGCTCCTACGCGTACCCAACTCCAGGGTATGTCGTTAGGGTCAAGTGAAGGTTTTAAAGAATATGCGCAGAAATGGAGGGATCTTGCTGGAAGGGTACAACCACCTCTGACTGATCGGGAACTTGTGGACATGTTCTTGGGGACCTTGTCTGGTCCATTTTATAACCACCTGATTGGGAATTCGTCTGCTGGATTCACAGATCTTATCTTGACTGGAGAGCGAATTGAAGCTGGTATCCGGTCTGGGAAAATTCAGGAGGCCGCACCTTCTGATAGAAAGCCTCATCATGGAAAGAAAGAATCCAATGCTGTGCACGGTAAAAAGAGCCGTCATGAGGCAGGGGCAATCCAAGTCTCCAATCCCGGACCTACTCAACAAGGACAGGGGCAACAGCGAAAGGAGAAACGGCAGTATACCAAACTCAACATGTCACTGGATCAAGCACTGCAACAACTGTTGAAGACAGGGCTGATCACTTTAAGGGCTCCTCTCCGGAATCCGAACACTTCTGCACCCAACTATCATCCCAACGATAGGTGCGCATATCATTCAGATAGCCCGGGGCATACTACAGACAATTGCTGGCCCCTCAAGAACAAAATCCAAGACATGATCGACGCCGGGGAGATTCAGTTTGAAGTGCCAGAGACTCCGAACATAGTCACTGCTCCGTTGCCCAATCATTGAAGCCTTTTGTTTATTTGAATATTTTGAGTTGTATTTTTCTTTGCTTATACAAACAATTAATGTCATAGCAAAACTCTTTTATTCTATTAATGCATCGCATATGTCTGTTTTGGAAATTAATACAATTATTTTCATTATGTTCAAATATCTTTTCATATTTTTTCTGATGATCAACTCTTGGTTAATAATTCTAAGCCTCTTGAGGGAGGATGACGAAAACGATACCGCAATCATTACAGTATGCTTTTGAACAGACCCCGCTGATGAGGTACAGGCATTGTTTCAATTCCTAAACACTGGAGTAATAAGGAAGATAGTCCCTCGTCAACCCTTCTGAGCCAAAGAAGTAGGAGTTTTTATTTTCGAAAATTAAACCCTTAATCATAACCCGGGGCAGGGTAGTCTTCTCAGTTGATCCAAGTGCATGACGAATGGCACCGAAGAGATCTTTACAAAACGAACAAAGACAGTGATGGTTCAGAACAATCAAAAGGACAGGCAGTCATCATCAAAATTCATAAATAAAAAGCCCAAAAAGTCTAAACCTACAAAGGGGACTTATGAAAATGGGGCATCCCGCTGACTGTAATTCCAAAAAGGAAACAGCTCAGGCAAAAAAGGAAAGGGATAACAAAATCAAGAAAGAGGTCTCACAAACCCTCAACCAACAAAAGGAAATGACTGCCCATTCAAAATAAATCATCAATATCCGAACCATCACCGGAAAATCAGAGCAAAGACTCGAACAAGGTCTAACGTATGATCAACTGAGTTTAGGTTTGGAGAACATCACGAAGAGCGGGTGGGTACAAATAATTTGAGCCTTTATCCTTTGTTTCTTAAACCGTGAACCAGGCCACGTTATAACCCTTAAAAGTCCTAGCTGAAGCATGGGTTAGTTCGAAAGCATACTGTTACGAAAGGTATCCTGACTCCTTAAGGCTTACGGTAAAATAACGAGTTGACATCACGTTTTACAAACATTCATTTGTTTTATGAAAAAGGAATGCACTTTCAAAATTCTCAAGACAGACATAAGCTTTGCATTTTTAACATAACTTTGTTTGCATATGACTTTTTGTTTGAACAGCAGGGAAATTCGCACGACGAATGCCTAGTGAACAAAAGCACTCCCAATCAAGGGGCAGACGTGATTATTGTCCATCATCTGGGGCAATTAAGTCAAGATTCGGAAAATCTCTCAAAA
This sequence comes from Vicia faba, assembly GCA_948472305.1. NCBI lineage: Eukaryota > Viridiplantae > Streptophyta > Magnoliopsida > Fabales > Fabaceae > Vicia > Vicia faba. The sequence goes on from OX451738.1 coordinate 987,744,059, forward strand.
GGCCAAAAAGCCTGGGGCAAATCTCTGCCTAAGTCACTTGGGGCACTACAGCAACGAATCTTGCATGATCAGACACCTTCTGGTAATATGGCAACACAAGCAGCCAGGGGCACCTACCTGCATTCTAAGAGCGTGGACATAGTCGAAAAAGTACTACGCAAAATCAAAGACCCGCTAGGTTGACACACCTAGGCAAAAATAAGGGCTTCCCGGCGAACCAAAAGGGTTCGGGCAAAATGAAGGGATGAAATAAAAAAATCTGTACACCCGGCAAGTCGAAAACCCGAAAGGGCGGCTTGGGCAAAAATGGGTATCCCGGTGGACTGAAAACCCGAAAGGGCAGTCCAGGCAAAAGTTAGGGATCAAAGCGTACGACTATGTCCTGTCATCTTGGCACCTGCCTACCAGAAGAAGATTGGTCTATCAACAACTATCAGCACCTCACAGGTCTTCTTCTCCAACCTCAGAAACAGGGGCAATAAAGAGTTGTCCCAAACGATCTAATTGCTCTGTCCACAAGGTACAAGGTATGATCAGCTGAAGAAGGTAGCCAACATATCTTAATTCCCCAGAGAGAGAGTAAGTCAGCAAGTCAGTGCATTCTTCCCCGAGCAAAGCTACAATCAAACTTAAAGAAGTTGGGTATCCTCCAGCAGATCTCAACCTTCCCCAGCAGCATATGTATTCTTAACAAGCATCCCCGACAGTCTTGGCCTAAAGATTGTTCCCCGGCGGTATATCAACATTCAAAAGAATCACTTCCCCCGCAGTTCAAAACTTCCCAGAAGAGTCCAATCCAGTTTCCCCAGGAGAAATGGAATTCATCTCCCCCAAGCAGTAAGCTTATCCCCAGTAGATCCTGGAAGCTTATCCCCTCGCAGAGCACGAACGCGTTGTCCGGCTTGATTTAAAGAGTTATTTCCTTAACAGGATATAACTGGGTTATCCTCAGCCAAAAGCCACGGAAAGATCGTCGTTGACACAGTCTTCCTATCCCCAGCGAAGTCCATTCATACTTCCAATACAGCAAGGTATCCTCAGTGAGTCATCCTCAACAAATCAGCAAAAGCATCTCCCCACAGAGTATTTCTTCCCAACATGGTCGCTAGAATATATTTTTCTCCCCGCAGAATCCTCCATTCACCAAGTTTATTCCCCAACGGAGTTATCTTCGTCTATTGGAATTCTTGCAACTATTCTTCAACATCAGCCTAGGATACGGCTTCCCGGCACCCGTCAAGGATTATTTTCTTAGACAAACATACATTCATAAAACGTCACATACATAATTATAGCATGCATATGCATCATACTAACGAATCTCATTGATTTTGAAGACATACGGTTCATGCATCATGATTTTGCATCCAATTATGTCTCGCCCTTTTCAGGAAAAAGATCAATACAAAAATGACTACTATCAAACTATCACAATTCATTCTTGATATAGTTTCAGATGTAAACCCAGCGATGGTGACATTCTGATACTGCTTCCAGAATTCCTTCTAGATATAGTTTCAGATGTAAGCCCAGCGATGGTGACGTTCTGATACTGCTTCCAGATTTCCTTCTAGATATAGTTTCAGATGTAAACCCAGCGATGGTGACGTTCTGATACTGCTTCCAAATTTCCTTCTAGATATAGTTTCAGATGTAAACCCAGCGATGGTGACGTTCTGATGCTGCTTCCAGATTCCCTTCTAGATATAGTTTCAGATGTAAGCCCAGCGATGGTGACGTTCTGATACTGCTTCCAGAATTCCTTCTAGATATAGTTTCAGATGTAAGCCCAGCGATGGTGACGTTCTGATGCTGCTTCCAGATTCCCTTCTAGATATAGTTTCAGATGTAAGCCCAGCGATGGTGACGTTCTGATACTGCTTCCAGAATTCCTTCTAGATATAGTTTCAGATGTAAGCCCAGCGATGGTGACGTTCTGATACTGCTTCCAGATTTCCTTCCAGATATAGTTTCAGATGTAAACCAGATATGGTGACGTTCTGATACTGCTTCCAGAAGTCCTTTTTAGATGTTTCCCTCTCCGACGATGAGTGTGAGGTGATATTCTCCCTATGGTTCCCTCTCCGACGACGAGTGTGAGGTGATATTCTCCCTATGGTTCCCTCTCCGACGACGAGTGTGAGGTGATATTCTCCCTATGGTTCCCTCTCCGACGGTGTGTGAGGTAGTAATCCCCTTTTTGATGTTTCCCTCTCCGACGATGAGTGTGAGGTGATATTCTCCCTATGGTTCCCTCTCCGACGGTGTGTGAGGTAGTAATCCCCTTTTTTGATGTTTCCCTCTCCGACGATGAGTGTGAGGTGATATTCTCCCTATGGTTCCCTCTCCGACGGTGTGTGAGGTAGTAATCCCCTTTTCGATGTTTCCCTCTCCGACGATGAGTGTGAGGTGGTATTCTCCCTATGGCTCCCTCTCCGACGGTGTGTGAAATGGTAATTCCCGCCAAGATTTTCTCAACGAGCGTTGTTGAAGTTAAAATCACCCAAGGTTCTCTTACCATTCATGCTAAGGCTGTAACCATCCCTGGTTCATTCATCAGCGTTTGAAGCTCCAGATTCAGCTCCTGTAACCAGTCGGGACACATCTATACCAAGCATCTAAAATCAGCTCCTGCAACGTGTCAGGTATTCTGTCTTCTTTTGCAGGTATGCAGGTTCTCGCTAAGGAATCTCCACCGCAATCAACATCCAGATGGCATCTATAAGCCCATCACCCTATCCAGCAACCTCTAAATGGCATCTATAAGCCCATTCCATCGTCACTGCTACTATGTGAGCGCAAATTTCTGGGCACTCTAGTGTCCAATCATCTTCTACCCTCGGATTACGAAAGGCACGTTCGCCAATCTGCATCCTCCGGTCTAAGAAGATTGAACAGGGGCAACTGTTGTACCCCAAAATTTGCCCTCCCATATTCATCAAAGATTTGTCAAGTCAAGGTCACAAAATTCCCTAAGGGTTATGCAGTTCAACTGTCTCCTATACAGTCAAAACTAGGGTTTGTGTTCTGATCAAAGAAAGGAAGTTTTCAAGGACCCAATCAAGTCTCATATGCCTACAAAGATGGTCAAGTGTCTTCATATCAAGTTTCAAGGTATTCAGCTCAAGATTGCACAGTCAAAACCCTAGATTGCACTACAGTCAACTGTAGGGGCAAAATGGTCATTTGACAGTCAAAAGTTCAAATTTTTGGTCAACATATCATTTTGAAGCCACAAACATCATTTGATCAATGCTTGATCATGATTCTCAAAATTTGGCTCAGAAATCATCAAAGATGCAAAAGTTGCTATATTTGGACAGCTGAAAAAGTCAACTGAAATTGACCAGGGCATAACTTTCACATGGATTATCAGAAAAATTCCATCCAAAGCTCATTTTGAAGAGAAAGACATTTCCTACAATTCATCTTCATGTTCCAAGTCCAAGAAATGCTCTCACAAAAAGTTATCAATTTCAACATTATAGGTCATTTTCAAAAGTCAACAAAAAGTGACTTTAAGTCAAAGGCCATAACTTGAGATTGGTAAATCAAAATGACATGGGACCAAAGACATTGGTTAGAGGACTCAAAGACCTTTCCAAAATGTCCAAGAACATGTGAAAAGCTTAAAAATTGAGCAAGTTATGTCTTGTGGAAGTTGGGAAATTTTTGGAAATTTTTGAAAGTCAACTTTACTTCAAATGATCCAAAATTGCTAATGGGCCCATTTTTCTTCCAAGTTTTTTCATGCCAAGCCTATGCACGACCATTAGGCCCAAAGGGAAGTATTTTCTCATTTTTTAATTATTTATTTGAATTTATATTAATATTAATTCATTTAAATTAATTAAATACATGAAAAATATCAAACTTGACCTAAAAAAATCTTTTCATGCATGTTTATTCTCAATATCACGTGCATATCCCAATTAGGCAAGTTTTGATGAGATTTGAGCATGATTGAACCAAAAACCATGAAAAAAAGATTCAAAAAAAGATCTTCCAAAATCAAAGATTGAAATCATCATGGCAAGAGATTTTGTACAACTTTCTTAACCTAATATGCTCTATACATATGCAGGATGAAAAACCTAATGGCATGAGACTCTAAGCTGCGTAGAAAATCAACATACAAACTTGCAAAAATTCTCAAAAAGCTCAAAACTGAAAACTAGTTTCTAGGTCGATTCAAGCTCCAATTCCTGTCCTATCATCATCCTGAGACATCATTGAACGATTCTCAATCACTAACATCAACCAAAACGCCCTGAATTGGTACCCCTAAGTCAAACTGTACCTCAAAAATTCTGAAATCGTATAGCCTGATTCAAGCATATTTTTGCATTTTTATTTATGTATTCATATTCATAATGATGTTTCTAAGCTGACCAATACATTTAATTGCATTTTTGTGCCATATATATGAATCTGCCATGATCGTCCTCTAGGGTTTACAGGTTTGCTAAATTGGGGTTTTTGAGACAAAGCAAAATTGGGGCTCGAGACCATTGCCATTGCCTTTAGCACATCCAAACGAAAAGATTCCAACCCTCGCGCTCAATTTATGAGCGTCGAGGGCCTGTTCGCTATTTTCTGTTAGATGGTATTAGGCAACGTTTGCCAAACCGTGGCCTTTGAGTTTTGTTTTTACAGGGACGAAGACGATGGTGTCGTGTCACACGAGGACAGGCCAATTCAAATTTACGCGCGTTTTAACCATTATGCGTTGGTTTTGATTTTTGTTGTTTATTAACCATAATATATTAAATGAAATGAAGTAGCTCAGTTGGTAACACGTGACATGGTTAATCCTCAAGACCTGGGTTCAAGTCCCAGGTCTGGCAATTTCCATAATATTTTTCAACGCAGGTTCCTATGCAACGCTGGCGTTAGGGACTACCATGTTCCATCCAGATCAGGCCATACACGCGTCTAACACGTACAGATCAAGGGCTACAGAACCAAGGAACACCTATGCCTGGTCAAACGCATCATACACAAGCCAAAAAGTCAAACAAATGGCATGCTTATTGGGCCAGATTACCAGGCCTGTACCTCACAAATTGGGGCTACCCCCCCTGGTTTGCATTTAATTTTCTTTCTATTTTTATTTTTTATTCTTGTTTTAATTATTATTTTTATTACTGTCTATTTAATTAATTATTTTTTAACAAAATATAAAAACATTACAAAAAATCAGAAAAAGGATAAAAACATAAAAAAAATATTTATTGTATTTATTTTCTTGTAAATAATTAATATGTAAATTATTTAGTTTAATTAGGTTTTTAACTTTAATTCCTTTTTAATAAAAATCCAGAATATAGAATTAGGTTAATTAATAATTTTTATACCTTTTAATTTCCCCTTTTTTATCACAATATTATTTATTTATTTATTTTATTTTTATGATTAAATGTATATAAATAAATTAGATTTAAATTAGGTCAAATTTCAATATTTTTGCAATAAACTTAAAAAACATTAGAACTAGGGTTTAGCATCTCATTTTAATTTTAATTAATTTTTCTTTTTCTCCTTAAATCTTAAAAAACATAAAATACCAAAAAACATTTAAACTTTAATTCTCATTAATTTAATTATTTCTGCAAAAGGGTCCAACGCCCATTGTTTTAAATTATTTTAATTTGTGCATTTATTTTATGTCATTTATTATAATTGTGTATCTCTCCCAAAGCATTGTAATTTAAATTTCTCGCACTTTTATTTATTTCGCATTATTTACTTTTCCGCTAAATCGGGTTCTGGAAATTTTGGCGATGTGGACCCGCGCCATTTGTAATAGCCTTAGATTTATTTTCCCGCAAAATTATAACTGTTAACTATGCATGCAAGAATGAATGGCCCTAATTAAAATCAAGCGTAGATCACAACAAACATGACAAGACAAATAACTGAAACATGACACACGATTCGCACACACCACCCCTAGGGTACGCCTCACTGTTGCCTTTCGAAAGGTGGTCGTCGAGTAGAGGACGTCTTAGTAAGTCCTCATGATCCGGGAACCTGGCATGAGGGTAGCTTCTAAGGTGTCTTCCCATTACTCTGGTGATCACCACGTCCCTAAAACTCGAATTGACCCGAACACCTCCAACGGTGGTGCTACCTACCTCTCAATGGTGGGATGGCACTACTTTTAAGGACATTTACACAGACGAATTCCTTAGGGTAGGTAGGTTCTCAAGGATACTTGCTCTCTTCAAAACAAACTAAAATCTTTTCACACCAACACATTTTCAAAAGCTTTCAAAGCAAACTTTTCAAACACTCTGACGTACGAGTCAATCTGAAATTTTTCAAAGAAACTTTTTTAAAACCCACAGTTGAAAAACAAACAAACCTTTTGAAAACACAATGAGCAAGTATCTAAGAGCCCATGGATAACCATGGATAGAAAGGGTGCTAACACCTTCCCTTTCTATAACCTACCTCCCGAACCGAGAGCAATCTCTTTAAAGGAATTTTTCTGTGCTTTTGTCCTTTCCATTTGGAGAAAATAAAAGACGGTGGCGACTCTTGCTTCCGCGACATTCCGCGAACCAGCGTTAAACAGTCAGTTCCAGATCCACCGATCACAGTACCCACAATGGAAGAGTTCTCTAAGCTACTGGGAATACTTGTTCTTGATCAGACACCTTTCACCGGTTTAGAGAAAGATCTACAACCTGAAGAAATTGCAGCAACCTTACATTTGAAGCGGTCTGACATTGTATCTAATTGGGAAACAAGAAGTGGAGTCAAGGGTTTTATAGCTAAATTTCTATTAGAGAAGGCTCAACTATTTTTGGATGCTATGAGTTCTCAAGCTTTCGAAGAAATTTTGGCTTTACTGATCTATGGTTTGGTGTTATTTCCTAATCCATACCAACTCATAGATGTGAATACCGTCAAAATATTCTCACTCGTAACCTTGTGCCTACCTTGCTCGGAGACATTTTAAATTCTCTTTACACTCGTGCTATGAGGAAACGAGGGACTCTTTTGTGTTGCATACCTCTGCTATCCAGCTGGTTTATTTTGCACCTTCCCCGATTAGTAAGGAAGAATTAACAAGGTTTGAGGTGGTCGCAAAGAATAATGTCACTTTCTCATTCAGATATCTATCAGTTCTCCCGATCTCAAGAGGATATTACTATCATTGACCGTTGTGGGGAATTCCCTAATGTTCCAATCCTTGGCATTAGGGGATGTATTACCTACAACCCTTCTCTAGCTTTACACTAATTTGGTTATGCTCGAAGAGATGGTCCTCATGACATGGTTATCCAAGGTTTTATGTTCGATTACGAGAACAATTTTCAAGGTTATCGTCAAAGGTTTATACGCGCTTAGGGCATGGTAAACAAGATTGATAGAAAGAGTTTAGGACAAAATAATTCCATCCCTTTGGAACCCTACCTCAAATGGGTATGATCTCGCGCTTAAAACCTCATGATTCCATATCCAGCTGTTCTACTCGTAATCATAGAGCCTGTTATCGAAGGAGATGTTTCTCGCACCATCCTCTATCCAGACATGCCCACTAACCACGAAGAATTGCAGCAGTCCTGGATTCAACTCAAGGAAGAGCGAGACACCTTTGAAACTCAATTCTATGTAAGTGAGAAGAAAATGTTGGAGTTTACAAAGCAACTTCACGAGGAGCAAGGCCTTAATTCATACATCGACATGAAGAGGAAGCGCCCGTGGGAGACTTGAGTTTTAGGTTTTAGAAGTTCATATTGTTGTCTCTTTGAGACCCTTTTATTTTCACTGTAAGCCTAAAAGGCAATTGTAATCCTGAACTTCATAATAAAAATCTTTGTTTTTGTTTCCTCTCGGTTAGCAAATTTAAATCTCCTAAAGGTCCTTGAAAACATTTCATCCACATATCATGAATCATTTCATAAACAGGTTTTCCAATACAGGTTTCCTCATTTATTTACTGTTTATTTTAGTATAAGATGGCCCTCGAACAAACTGTCAAGCATCTCCAGACTCAACATGCATAATTTCAAGAGACTCTCCTGAATCTGGCCAAAGGGACACAATAGATGATGACACTCCTCGTCAAGAAAAAGAAGACTAAGAAGAGGGATGTTATCCTCAATATGGGGAGAAGATTCAAAGGTTCTGCTCAACTAGTTCAAGCGGATGATGTTTCCTCTAACGAAGACGACATCCAAGAGGAGGATGATAGAAGTGTCAGGGGTGAAGGTAAAAATAACCAGGTTCTAAGAATATTCCTGAAGAGGAAGACTACTTCGACGAACAGTACCCTCCTGAAGATGACAAGTACAAGCAGTTAGAAGACCATCTTAAAGCTATGGAAACCTAGAAAGTGCCTAGATTGGATTTTGGAGAACTAGGTCTGATCCCGGGGGTGGTCACCCCTCAAAAATTCAAGGTCCCTATCTTTGCTAAATATGATGGGGTCTCTTGTCCAAAACTCTATTTGAGGTTGTATGTTCGAAAAATCCAACCTCATACTGCTGACAGGAAATTATGGGTCCATTTCTTTCAAGAAAGTTTGTCCGGTACTCAACTTGAATGGTTCTACCAGCTGGAAGGAACCAACATTCACACGTGGGAGGACTTGGCTGCTGCTTTTTACAAGCAGTGTCAATATAATGCTGACCTTGCACTGACTTGTGTACAATTGCAAAACATGTCCATGGGCTCGAACGAAGGGTTCAAGAAGTATGCCCAGAAGTGGAGAGACTTAGCTGGAAGGGTCCAACCTCCCTTGTCTGACTGAGAGTTATTTGATATATTCATGGGTGCTCTGACAAGCCCATTCTTTAATCATCTGATTGGGAGTTCTTCATCTGGATTTGCTGAGCTAATTCTGACAGGAGAAAGAGTTAAAAGTGGTATCAAGAGTGGGAAGATTCCAATGGCGACAACTTCTAATGTTGTGAAGAAGTCGTTTAGTAGTAAGAAAGAAACCAATGTTGTCTATAGCTAGAAGGTTTATAGTAAAAATGACTGCCATTAGTCTGTGGGAGTGGTGTTGATCTCTAATTCGGTGCTTGTTCAACAACAACAACAGGGAAACCAACATAGGTCAGACGCTCTGAGGAGGAAGTTCACCTGGATTAATATTCCATTGGCTCAAGCATTGCAATATTTGTTAAAGGCTAAACTCATTTCACTATGGGATCCTCCTCAGAATCCCAAAACATCCTCTCTAAAGTACAATCCAAATGTGAGGTGTGCCTATCATTCAAACAGTCTTGGGCACGACACCAACAGCTGGGCTCTAAAAAACAAGATTCAGGATATGATTGATAACAAGGAAATTGAGTTCGACCCTCCAGAGACTCCGAACGTGATTACTGCTCCTATGTCAAAGCATGACAAAGGAATAAGTGCTATTGAAGATGTTTTATATGTTACCTTCGTAAGTGTTGTGGTTACTCATCTCTCAACAATCAAGAAGAATTTGCTACAAGCCGACTTATTTTAGGGTTGTGTTAAAGAATGTTATTGTTGTTCAGTTCAACCCAATGGTTGCGGGTTACTGAAGGAAGGCATTCAGCGCCTGATGGATGAACATGTAATTTTGATTGAGAAAGTTCTGTATGTTGAGAATTTGTGCCAAGACATGTCTGTCATAACTGGTACTCCTTTCAGGATCACTTCTAAGGGTCCTGTAAGGATTACTGCCAATCCAAAAGCTGCTCCTTTAATTATTACAACACCTAGGCCCATCCCATATTCCTCATAGAAGGTTATTCCATGGAATTATGGGTCTAACGTCTATTACCACGACATTAAACAAGAGTTGTCTGACGAAGATAAAGAAAAGGTTGATCCCAATATTGACAATATTGCAGGGACCAACAAAATTACTAGAAGCAGAAGGATCTTCTCCCCGAAAATCTCTCAACCTGTTCAAGTCACAGTTACCAAGACAACTGCTAAGGCTCAGGGTAAAGAGCCAATGATAGAGCCTGCCCAGATAGAGGCGCCAAAAGAAGTTACAGTCAAGGACACCTATGGACAAGATTTGGAAGAGGTTTTGAAGATCATCCGCAGAAGCGATTATAAAATTGTTGAACAGCTGGGGCAGACCCCGTCCAAAATCTCCATGTTATCTTTACTACTGTGTTCTAAAGCGCATGCGTAGGTTTTAGTAAAATTCTTGAAGACCGCTCATGTGCCGCAAGAAATTTTGGCTAATCAATTTGGAAGTTATGTGGTTAGTTTAACATTTGAGAATGGATTAGGCTTCTCCGATGCTGACTCAACTCTGGTGGGGAGAAATCATAATAGGGCCATGTATGTCTCCATTGAATGCATGTGCACTACATTGGCTCATGTGTTAGTTGACACTGGCTCTTCTCTGAATGTTCTGCCAAAGGGCACTCTTGATAGACTGGATTGTAAAGGGGTTGTGCTGAAACCCAATGACATTATATTTTGATCCTTTTACAGGTCCAAAAGAATGGTACATAGAGAAGTGGACCTCCCAATCAAAGTGGGTTCACAGAGGTTTGAGTCTACTTTCTATGTGATGGACATCCGGCCAGCTTATTCTTGTTTACTGGGATGCCCATGGATCCATAGGGCAGGTGCCGTCACCTCCACCTTGCACCAGAAATTAAAATATCATGTAAAAGGGAAAGTTTTTACTGTTTGCGGAGAGGAGGAGTACATGGTTAGCCACCTGAATTCATTCTGGTACATGGAGATGGACGGAGAATGTATCGAGACTCCATGTCAGACCTTTGAAGTGATTTCCCCTGCTGCTGTTGAAGATGTTTCTGCCATTCCAAAGACTACCAGGGTTCCGCACAAGATGGCTTCCTTGAAAGGCCAAAGCTACTATAGAAGAAAGTGGTTGCACTATTTGGAGGCAGCTTCCTGATATCCCTTACAAATCTAACAAATTTGGTTTGGGATTTACTGCAAGAGGTCAAAGGGATGTTCGTCGTGCTCGAGCTGGAAGACCTCTGTTCCGTATCAGCAACAACGAAATTAATGCTATAGAAGACGCTGACAATGATTGTGATTTTGGCAGCTGGATATTTCCTACCATGGGCAACAGACTCAACAATTGGAAGGCGGAAGACATTATCTCTATCTCCTTTAGTCAGGAGTAATAGATATTTTTGTTTTATTGCTTTAAGAAGTTTGTTTAGGTAATTTCTTTTAAAAATAATGACTTTAAACCTTGTGTCTTTCCCGGGGCACAATGGTCCATTTGTTAAGGGTTGTCATTTCATATGTCATATTTTCATTTAATGAAAGCATTGGATGTTTTGCATTCAAATTTTGCGCTCTCCGTCTTTCTTTTACTTTATTGCACTTTCAAATAGCTATGTTTTCTTACATGCACCCACACACTACATTGCAGATCCACATCCACTCTGGATCTCATTGATAACGATCCTGATATTGTCGCTTATGACTTTGAAAATCCGATCTACCAAACCGAGGATGAAGGCGAGGAAGATTGTGAAATACCTGGGGAACTTGCCAAACTCTTAATACAAGAAGAAAAGGTTATCCAACCGCACGAAGAGCCAGTCAAAGTTGTAAATTTGGGTACCGAGACAGACAGAAAGGATGTCAATATTGGCGCCAACTTGAAGGGAAGTGTCAAGAGAAGGTTGATTCAGATGTTGCATGACTATGTTGAGATATTTTCTTGGTCATACGAAGACATGCCAGGGCTCGATACTGATATTGTGGTTCACCGTCTTCCAATGAAAGAGGGTTGTTCTCCGATTAAGCAGAAGGTTCGTTGCATGCGTCCCAAGATGTCAAAGAAGATCAAAGTCGAGGTTATGAAGAAATTCAATGCAGGTTTCATAGCAGTGACGTCATATCCTCAATGCGTTTCTAATGTTGTCTCAGTACCAAAGAAAGATGGCAAGCTATGTATGTGTGTAAATTACATGGATCTTAATAGGGCGAGCCCCAAAGATGACTTCCCACTTCCATATATTGAGGTTTTGGTCGACAACACTACTCAGCATAAGGTATTCTCTTTCATGGATAGTTTCTCAGGGTATAATCAGATCAAGATGGCACCCGAAGACATGGAGAAAACTACCTTTGTCATACAGTGGGGCAATTTCTGTTATTATTCCTTTTGGGTTAAAGAACTGGGAAACTTATCAATGGGCCATGGTAGCCTTATTTCACAACATGATTCATCATGAGATAGAAGTCTACATCGACGACATGATATCAAGGTCACAAAATGAAGAAGAACATCTTGATCATCTGCATAAGTTATTTAAAATAATGAAGAAGTATAAACTAAGGCTAAATCCGAACAAATGGACTTTTGGGGTGAGATCCCGTAAACTTCTGGGTTTCGTCGTCATTGGTAAAGGTAATGAAGTTAATCCAACAAAAGTTAAAGCTATTCAAGATATTCCAGCTCCCCGTACTTAGAAAGAGGTCATAGGTTTCTTAGGACAACTAAATTACATTGCCCGATTCATTTCTCATTTGACTACTACCTGTGAGCCAATCTTCAAGCTGCTGAAGAAAGATCAAGTAGTAAAGTGGAACGACGACTGTCAAATAGCCTTTGATAAAATCAAGGAGTACTTACAAGAACATTTGATTTTGATGCCACCAGTTGAAGAAATACCTTTAATCATGAACCTAACAGTGTTAGAGAATTCAATGGGGTGTGTACTGGGGCAACATGACAAGTCTGGTCGAAAAGAGCATGTAATATACTACCTTAGAAAAAAGTTTACCGACTGTGAAACAAGATATTCACTGCTCGAGAAAACTTGCTGTGCTTTGGCATGGGCTGCTCGCCGACTAAGACAGTATATGTTGACCCATACTACTCTATTGATTTCTAAAATGGATCCCATAAAATACATATTTGAGAAGCCAGCTCTCTCCGGAAGAATAGCCCGATGGCAAATGGTCCTAACAGAATACGACATTCAGTACACCACTCAAAAGTAAATCAAAGGAAGTGTACTGGAAGATTATTTGGTGCATCAAGCTGTAGACGACTATCAGTCCATGAATTTCGAATTTCCGGATGAGAACATTATGCTAGTTACAAATTACGAAGAGTTTGGACCATATGAAGGACTTGAGCTAGGATCCTGATGGACTATGGTTTTCGATGGAGATTCTAACACACTTGGAAATGGGATCGATGATGTAATTATCTCTCCCCAGGGTTGTTATATGCCCTTCACTGTCAGGCTTTGCTTTGATTGTACCAATAATATGGCTGAATATGAAGCGTGTGTCATGGGTATTAGAGCTTCTATTGACTCGAGAATAAAATTATTGAGCGTATATGGGGATTCAGCCTTGGTAATAAATTGGGTCAAGGGAGAATGGGATACGAAGCATCTGAATCTTATTCCTTACTGAGAACATGTGCTAACTTAGATTACATACTTTGAAGAGATTACTTTTTAGCATATCCCAAGAGAAGAGAGTCAGTTGGCGGATGCAATAGCTACAATGTCATCCATGTTCAAGGTCAAACGGGATAATGAAGCTCCCAAAATTACTATTGAGAGATTTGACGAACTGGAACATTGCTACGAAATTGATACTGATGAAATAGAAGAAAAACTTTGGTTTTATGAAGTGAAAAGGTACCTTGAAGCTCAAGAATACCCTGAAGGGGAATGGATCAATGACAAGAAATTCCTACGGAGATTCTCGGCTAAGTTCTTCTTGAGCAATGGAATTTTATACAAGTGTAATCATGATTCAACTCTGCTTCACTGTGTAGACAAGAAGGAAGCAGAGAAAATTATGGAGGATATGCACGATGACATCTTTGGTACTTACTCCAGCGGGCATACTATGGCTAAAAATATTCTGAGAGCGGGTTACTATTGGTCGACTATGGAAACCGACTGTCACCATCACTCGAGAACTTGTCATAAGTGCCAGATTTATGCTGATAAAGTTCATGTGCCTCCAGTACCTTTGAACATCATGACTACTCCTTGGCCATTTGCAATGTGGGGTATGGATATGATTGGAGAAATCAAGCCTACTGCTTCTAACGGACACCACTTCATTCTCGTCGCCATTGACTACTTCAAAAAATTGGTTGAAGCAGCCTCGTTCACCCCTGTTACCAAGAATATGGTCGCCCGGTTCATAAAACATAATCTTATATGCCGGTATGGCATCCACGAGAGAATCATCACGAAAAATTGGACCAACCTCAACAATACTATGATCACTAAACTCTGCATGCAGTTCAATATTAAGCACCATAAATCTTCTCCATATCGACCAAAGATGAATGGAAAAGTGGAAGCCGCCAACAAGAATATTAATAAGATCATACAGAAGATGGTTGTGACTTACAAATACCGACACGAGATGTTACCATTTTCTCTTCATGTCTATCCCACTTCAGTTTGAACATCAACTAGGGCAACCCCATTCTCTCTAGTCTATGGCATGGAAGCAGTCCTACCTATCGAAGTTCAGATTCCTTCTCTGAGGATTATGAAAGATGCAGATTTAGACGAAGACGAGTGGATTCAGACCATGCTAGACCAGTTGAATCTGATTGATGAAAAGAGGCTTGCGGTTGTCTGTCATAGTCAGATGTATCAGAAACGTATGATCAAGGCATTCAACAAGAAAATCAAGCATCGGGTATATCAGGCTGATGACTTGGTAATAAAGCGCATAATTCTACCGCAAGGTGATCCCAAGGGAAAATGGACTCCCACCTACGAAGGGCCATTTGTAATCAAGACGATATTTTTTGGCGGTGCGATGATATCGACCACCATGGACGGCGAAGATTTTCCACACTTGTGAATGCTGACATAGTTAAAAGATGCTACGTATGAAAACGACCCACTATGTTGACTTTCCTAGGCAAAAATAAGGGCATCCGGGTGAACCAAAAGGGTTCGGGCAAAAATTAGGGATATATATAAAATATTGTACACCCGGTAAGTCGAAAACCTGAAAAGGAGGCTTGAGCAAGAAAGGGTATCCCGGTGGACTGAAAACCCGAAAGGACAGTCCAGGAAAAAGTTAGGGATTAAAAAGCGTACAACTATGTCCCATTGGATCACTTACTACAAGCTTTATTACCAAAGTCAAAAGTTCAAATGGTACAGATCAGTTCAATCCACTTCTCCTGACAGCAAGGGATGAGAGGTTCGAGGACATATGGGCAATAGCCGAGTTGGAACCCAACAAGATCATTTCCACATAGATATATGTTTTGTTTTTGCTTTGTACTCTTTTCATTTCATGACAATTTCTTCTTACTAAGATTTATTTCTCTTTGTACAAAGTCTTCTGTTTATAGGCAAACTATCAATACAAATACACCCTAAAATTCAAACTTTTTGTTTTTTTTAATTTTTTCTGTTTTGTTTGCAAAAACGTCCAATGACTAAAATTAAATGAACATATGAACATGATTATCTGTTAACGAATATATGCATAAGAACAGGAATAAGAATTTACTCAAGACTCTAGGAGTTGGGATGATGTTTAAGCTGTCCACAAATCCCCACAGAGCCACTTCCATGAGATTATCCCCACAGAGTAATCTTCACAAATTCATTTTCAATGAAGATAGATTCCCCGCAATTTCCCCGGAAAATCGCTCTGGCGGATAAAAGAGTATGATCTCCTTCTTGGTAATATCATAAACCTACAAAGTTCCAGTCAGTACAGTTTATGGAAGTTCTCTTCCCCAGCTGAGTTTATTCCTCCAAAACTGTAAAACCCCTTACAAATTTCTTCTCTCCATCAGAGCTTGTTTCCTCAGCAGATTATTTCTCCATCAACAGAGTTTATTTCCCCAACAGGGTTTATTCCCCCAACAGATTACAGTCTCCCCAACTTGAGTCTATTCCTTAGATTGTTATGAATCACTGGAAAAATTCCTCTCCCCAGTGAAGTCTCCATTATCCCCAGAGAGTTGCTAAGAAACCTGGAACTGGGCCAAATATCAATCAACTTTATCCTCCCCAGACGAGTCGAAAGGTTATACATTTCTTTTATCCCCAAATCAGGTTATATAAGAATTAAACTCCCCAGACAAGTCGGAAGGTTATCCATCTCTTTTATTCCCAATCAGGGTATATAAGAATTAAACTCCCTAGATGAGTCGGAAGGTTATCCACAGTCAGGGTATATAATAATTGAACTCCCTAGTAGAGTGATGAACGGCTAATGTTCCTAAACTCTTCTCCCCAAACAGAAGTCAACACTTCCTAGCGGAATTTCTTCAAAATAGCAAGCAAGAATCCCCAACGGAAGCATTCTAGACAAGGTTGAAGGTTACACATGTTCTTCATCCCCAGCACCAGCCATGGATTCATTTTCCCGAGTAAGATGTCATACGAATTGTTGATACATTTCCAACAACATTTCACATTCATATATCATTTACCAATATCATGGCATATGCATACGAAACACATATAACACAGTCTCATTTATTTTGAGAACATCATTACGCGATACATTTTCATACATCATGACATTGCATACAGTTAACTCTTTACCTTTTCAGGAAAGATCAATCAATATCAAACATCATTAACTACTTATATGACCAAATAGTCTTCTCCAAGGATACATCTAACAAAGGGCTATTTCAGCAATTTCCTCAGAGGATCATTCTCAAAAAGACATCTTCTGGCTCAGATTAAATCGACCATAGATTTATTTTGATACTTCTTCCATTATAGACCTCTTCTAGCTTAGATTAAATCAACCATAGATTTATTCTGATAATTATTCCAGTTGAAGAAGATCGTAGATAGCTTCTGGCTCAGATTAAATCGACCATAGATTTATTTTGATATTTCTTCCATTAGACATTTTCTGGATTGGATTAAATCAACCATAGATTTATTTTGATTCTTCTCCCTGTTAAAGACGGACGCAGACATCTTTTGGCTCAGATTAAATCAAGCATAGATTTATTCTGATACTTCTTCCAGTAGACATTTTCTGGCTCAGGTTAAATCGACCATAGATTTATTCTGATACTTCTCCCAATTAAAGATGGATGCAGACATCTTCTGGATCAGATTAAATCGATCATAGATTTATTCTGATACTCCTTCCACTAGACATTTTCTGGCTCATATTAAATCAACCATAGATTTATTCTGATACTTCTTCCAATTAAAGACAAAAATACCTCTTCTAGCTCAGATTAAATCGAGTGAAGATTTATTCTGATACTTATTCCAGTTAAAGACAAGCGTAGACATCTTCTGGCTCAGATTAAATCAAGTTTAGATTTATTCTGATACTTCTTCCAGTAGACATCCTCTAGCTCTGATTAAATCAAGCGTAGATTTATTCTGATACTTAGACATAGTCTAATTTCCATCAACGATTAATTTAGATGACATCTATAAGCCCATCTCTGATGATTCTCCATCACTTCTCCAAATGGAATCTTTAAGCCCATTCCCGGTATAATCAACCAACATCATTACTTCGTGCACTGGCGAGTGCAAATTTCTGGGCACTTAAGTGTTCAATCATCTTATACCTTTAAGTTACGAATGGCTGATAGGACAATCTAACTCTTTAGGTTTAAGAATATTAAACAGGGGAATATGTTGTACCCCAAAATTTTCCCTCCCATTTTCTTAAAAACATGCTCACAAAGGTCTCAAATACTCAAAGTCACTCAAGAGTTTACTGGTAAAACCTCCTCCTAAGCAAGGGTCTTCAACTAGGGTTTTGTGCTTCTCAAGGAAGATTTTGCTGAAAGGGTCTCAAATGAATTTCATGGTTCATCATAGGTCCTCAATAATGCTTATGTCAAGTTTCAAGTCTTGCATCACACGTTAGCTCAGTCAATTGCTCAAATGATTGAAAATCAACTATATTGAGTAAAAAGTTAACTATTGTCATCATACAGTCAAAATTCAAGATTTTTTGGTAAACATCAATATTTTGAAGTGATATTCATCATTTGATAAAAGATTGATCATGATTCCTCAGGGAAAGCCCTCAAATAATCAAAGGTCAAAAATTGCCAAATTAGGGTTTTGATTGAAGATGATTGATTATTGACTTTTGGCCTAGTGCATGACCTAATGGATTAAAGCATGAACTCAAGGGCTTAAATACAACATATTGGCTTAATTACATGTCTCAAGACATTTCCAAAGATACAAGTGATTAATAGTTGAAGAATTGAATCAATTGATGAAAAGTCAACAGTCACACAAAAGTCAAACTTTGACTTTTTTGGTCAACATTGGAATTTAAAAATCAAGAATCATCAAAACATTCAAGACTATAAAACCTTGTCATCAAGAATCAAGAGAATCAAGAGAATTAAGAAAGTCAACAAAAGTCAAATTTGAAGATTTTCAAACACTTAGAAAAATTCAAGTGTCGTGTGCCTAAAAAACTCTAACTTCACAAGCAAGTCTCCTCAAGATTCTAGTTGATTCAAGGAAAACTTTCAACATGAAAGTTATAGAGATTAATAATTTCTACAGCTTTGTTAATGTGGGATGATCCTCAAAAAGTTCTTAGATTAAGAGATATGGGCCCATGGAGTTCTGATACTTTTTATCAAACACTTAGAAAAATTTTCAACAAGTTTTGATCAGTTTTTTATCTCAACTTCTTGGTAAATTTTCACCAGTTTCCTTGTGGATTTAGCCAAAGTGGTCAACATGAAAGTTGTAGACAATATTCCAAGCTTTAAAAAATGTCCAAGAGAACAAATTTATCATGTTTGAGCTAGGAGATTCTAAGACATGGACTTGGCATTTCAATCTTCAATTATAGGTCATTTTTGTGATAAACTCATGACCAAATCTCATAACCATGCTACACAATCTCACTTTTCAGGCCTTTAAACTCCTAAATCTATCCATAATCAGAATATTACACGAAATATTAAGCCATTACACAAAGATTAGAATCTTTGTCCAATACATCAAGCCATTTTTGGAACTAAAGCTAACACTTCCATTCTTGTAAAGTGACTTTAATCACAAAGTCCACTCTTCTTTAGCCTCTAACTTGTTTCCACTGCACACACTCAATATAAAAGCTAGAAGTAACATTTCTAAAGCCTATAACCACTTTAAATTTTCTTGTACTTCAAATTGGAACTATGGAATGACCATGTACCTTCACTTACAATCCAACTAAGCCAACTTTTGTTCTATAACTCCAATTGAACCAATTCCATTTCTCAGTAACCAGAAATATTTCCTATGAATAGAGGGCTTCACTTAGAAGTTCAGGGAGACCTCAATGCTCAAAGTCACTACGTCACACAAAGCTTGATTTTTGCACAAAGTTAAAAACTTGTGAATTTGCAAAAGCTCTCAAGTCCTTTATAAACCAACCATCCAAACACTCCATATACATCATATAAAAACTATCAAAGCCATCATTTAGCTTATGTAACACCTCTATCATCGTTCACCACTTTTACTTTGGTCATGTGCAATTTGATTCGGGTAGGGAGGATCAAAGAGTTTCCAAGCAAGCTGAGCATTCATTAAGCATCAACAAGGTCCCTGGAAGGTGTTAGGATCATCATTTCACTTCTAGAAGTCGTGTAGAGGGTATTGGATTTTTCTTCAAGAGGTAAGTTTCTTTGAACTGTGAAATCTTGATACACGCATTATTTATACATACTTTCAAAAGATAAAATGTAGATATCATGTCTATGAAGATAACCATATCTTTAGTTTTCGTTTTAATGGACTGTGCGATGAGAATTTTGGAACTGAAGTTTCTGAACCGTTAGGTTTTCAATTTGGGTAATGAGAAAAATTCTTTCCAATCTTTAATCTATAGCCTTTGAAAATTGTATAGTTGGATTCCTTGTTAAAAATCAAGAATTTTTTGTCTTTACAACTTTTGATTTGGTTGAGGAATGAAGGATTTACAAAATCAACAATGGTGAAGTTATGTTGTTATATAGTGCGAGGAAGAAAAAGGCCATGGCGCCAGATTTCAAACTTCATAACTTGTTTGATATTATATTTACTGGGGGGCGTTTCATAACCAGATGAAATAGCCACCCCAATGGTAAAACAAGCGCGCGTTAACCTTAGGGACCTGGGTTCAAGCCCCAATGGTACACTTTTGTTTTTTTCCACATATTTTCCTTGCAGATCCAGTGCAATCAACCAACATGCGCATGCCATATACCTCCTCAATCATCACCATTAGATCCATATATAATGGACTTAAATCAAGCCCCATGATGCACCTCCTGAAGGTCACCTCCACTGAATCTAGTGCATCCTAGGCCTCCTTGGAATGGTCATAGGGATTTCTGATTCACACCCCCCATTTTTTTATTCTTGCAGGCCCATTGACTTTCTTTTTTTGTTTTAATTTATTTCTTTTCTTTTTAAAATCAATTTCATTTTTTTTAATCAGGAAAAATTATAAAATCATAAAAAATTTAGATTTAGGTTTTTAATTAATTAATTTAATTTTTGATAATTTAAATTAATTTAATTTAATCACCTTGTTTTATTTTAAATGATTAGTTTGTAAATTAACTAAGAATTAGGTTTTATTTTTATTAATCACTTCCAATATTTTTCTAAACAAAAACAACAAAAATATTTTCTTAAACCCTTTAGATTTTTTTTAGGTCTTAAATATTTTTCCTCTTCATCATCTCTGCGCGTTTGCTTATTTTTCACATTTATATAATTATGTAATTTCTCAAAGCTTGTAATAGATATATTAGGATTTTCTTTATATTTTCCTCCCAAATTTATGGTTTGTAGTACCCATCCCCGAAGTGATGTAATAGTGTAGATTTATTTCTCGTATTTTTTCCGCACTTGTATATATTTAACTGTTAGATTAATTAGGCGGGCATGGCAAGACGTAAAAAAATCAACTGATAGCAAAACCCTAATTTCAAGACAAAAATAACTGAAACTAATCACTATTCACACGCGCACCTCTAGGGTAACCTCACTTGTTGCCTTGGATAAAAAACAGTCATGTCTCTCGAACGTGGGATGCTTTAGCAAAGACCCTCAATTAAAAGATCGTAGTCCCTCTATGACCCTTCGATGCTTCCTTTGATAAACGATCTTAGTCCCTTATGAAAATTGCTAAAGCGTCCTACAAGTTGCCTTATATGACTGTATGATGACTCGCGCCTATCTCTCACATCTAACGATAGGGCTTCCTACTAACTAATGGTAGGGTAGCACCATCTAAAGGAGGAGGAAAAGAACAAAGACTTCTTTGAGTAGGTAAAACGCTCGTAGTCACTTGCACACAAACTTTTCAAAACAAAACATCTTTTCAGAAAACAACACTTTCTTTCACAAATATTTTAGAAACAAACATTTTGTATACATTCTCAATGAAACGAGAATCATTACAAAATTGCCGCACTAAGGCATTTTCAAAATATTTTCAAACATACACAAGCACAAAGAAATTTTCAAAGTGAGCTAGCGATTAAGAGCCAGTAGATAACTACAGATGAAAAGGGTGCTAACACCTTCCATTTTCTTAACCTACCCCCCGAACTTAGAAAATTTTCAAAAGGTCTTTCCTGTTCTTTTCACCCTTTCCTTTATTGGATAAAAGAAAAGTAGGAGGCGACTCTTGCTATCTGCAACATTTGCGATAAAAGCAAAACCCAAAAGTCAGTTCTCCCAACGTATCACATGATGCCATGAGAAGTAGGAATAAAGATGCATGCTTTACCTCTTTCTGATGTCATGTAAAGTAGGATAGAGATGCATGTTCTGGGAGTCACTTTGAGGCAAATCGCTGTTTAAAAACTCGTAGCAGGAAATTCCTACTTTTGTTTGTTTACATTGTTGTGTGTTTAAATTTGTGCCTAAGACCTCAGAGAAGGAGTCCCATTCCCATTCCCCATTATTAAGTCCTCACATAAAGCAAGGCGAGTAGAGGGTCCGCAATTGACCCCACCATTTTCTAGTCCGTGTCATTCGTAGCTCACGTCGTGCATGATACTATGAATCGTGCTGCTCCTGTTATCGAGTCAGTCAAGTGGAATACATGGATCTGTATCCAATCCCCCACGCTTTGTCATTAGCTCACGTGACGTATACGTTGATGCTCCAATGTGATCTCACTATTGCCTTCTATCTCCTACCTCGATAACGTGATATCTTGGTTAGGTGTTTAGTCATCTGTGACAATTCACTCTTGTTCTTCTCTTGCCTTGATAACATGATATCTTGGTTAAGGGTTGACGCCCCTCATCTTTCTTGCCCTGGTAACGTGATACCACAATTAAGAACCACTTATTCCCCCATTCTCGTTTGCCTCGATGATTCAATATCTTGGCTAAGCCCCCCTTTATCCTACCTTGATTATTCAATATCTTGGTTAGGTGTCCCACTTCCCTTGTCCTACATCGATGATACAATGTCGTGGTTAGGAATGATCCCTCTCCCTTTCCTTCCTTGGTGACATGATACCTCAGTTAGGTGTGTGCTACTTGAGTGAATGGATACTCCTCGAGCTTTGTGTGTTTACTTTCCATTGCATGTTTACATGCTCCCGTAGGATTTCTCTGTTCAATCTTCGGAAGAAAATTGAGATAGACCTTAGGTTGCAAACCATTCATGCTAACATAGGTAAATACTTCCTTTTCATCCTTAACTCTAGGCTTACTTTGCTAGTCTCCCTTAGACCTTTTTTCTTTCTCTTTTGCATATGCATTAAAACTAAAACTTCTTTTTCTTTCAAACTCATAAAAATACTCCAATAATCAAAAGAAACTTTTTCAAGGTAAAAAACACCAACCAACTCAAACCTCATTTTGTCGCTTGGCTTTTCTTTTAAAACCCTTTTTCAAGGTAAAACATATACAACAAACTAAAACATGTGAGCTAAACTATGGTGCTCTGACTTCCCCATTACACGAGGGAGTACGTAGGAACTAGGTTACAGGGCCTAGGCGAGCAAAACTTTGTAAATATTCCTTCTTTTCCCCATGTTTTCTTTTGCAGGCATTCCCTTTTAGTAATAAGCTTTAGACATAGATTTTTACATAACCTTAGATGAGAAAAAACGAAAGTGGATCCTATGGAGTACCTCATACGTGTGGGGTGATAATACCTTCCCCTCGCATAACCGACTTCCATACCCGTTTCTTTGGCCGTGAGACCATATTATCTATTTATTTGGGGTTCTCTTGATATATTCCATTCCTTCGAGATAAATAGAGTTCGGGGGGCGACTCTGTATTTTCCCGTGGCGTGACACATAGTTGGATACAGTGGGAGAACTGACTAGATGTTTTGTGTTTTGTTCGCACTTGTGCGGTTAGCAAGAGTCTCCACCGACTTTTCTTGTATCCAAAAGGAAAGGTAAAAAAGAACAGGAAAGACCTTTCGAGAATTTTCTCGGGTTCGGGGGTAGATTATGAAAAGGGAAGGTATTAGCACCCTTTTCATCCATGGTTTTCCATGGGCTCTTAGTTACTCGTTTAGATCACTTGCTTTTGTTTGATTGTGTGCTTGTGGTGTGGGCTTTGAAAGTATTTTGAAAAATCTCTTTGTAATGGTTCTCGTCTCTATAAGAACGTATACAAAGTTTTGTTTTGAAAAATGGTTCAAAGATGTGTTTGTGAATCGTGTTTTGAAAAGTGTTTTTAAAAGAGATTTTGTAATGGTTCTCGTCTCTATAAGAACGTATACAAAACTTTTTATCTTTTGAAAGGGAGGTGTAGGTGTAAAATTTTTTGTCGTGAGCAAGCGAGTAACTAAGAGCGAATCTATCTACTCGAAAGGTCTTAAGTTGTTCTTTTCTTCCTTTTAATGGTTCTATCTTACCATTGATTTGGTAATAAGCCCCACCATTGGATGTGAAGGGACAGGCATGGGTCAATTTTATAATCATTGAAGGCAACTTGTGAAACGCTTTAGCAATTTTTGTAAGGGACAAGATCGTTTTAATCGAAGGTAACATCGAGGGTCATCGAGGGACTAAGATCTTTGTTTATTGAAGGGTCATTGCTAGAGTGTCTCATATTCGAGGGACATGATTGTATTTTCGAGGCAACAAGCGAGGTTACCCTAGAGGTGCGCGTGTAAGAAAGTGTGTTGGTTTCAAGTTATTTTATTCTTTTATTAGGTCATCTAGCAATTGATTTTTGAATCTTTCCATACATGCCTAATTACTATACAATATATAGAAAGAAATAAATTGCGGGAATTGAAATTCTAAGCTATTACAGAATGTTCGGGAATGGAGGTAAAATTATTACAAATGGGGATGAATCAAATGAAATAGCAATGTCCAAATATCAATCAATACAACCAAATCGAATTTTTATGCGATCTACTATAAAGCTATGATAATTTGTGAAATAAAGTCAACAAGATATGAAATGAAATGTTTTTACTTGAAAACAGAAAAATAAAATTTATTCTAAAAAAGAAAATGATTTAAATTAAAATCTTTATTGTTATTTTTATTGTATTTTTATTAATTACACAAATAAATTTTAAAGAAAGAAGACAAACTAGGTTAATTCTTTTTAATGTTTTATTAAATGTAGAAAATTAATAAAAACAAAAAGTTTATATATAAAAAATTAAATGATAAAAATTAAACACTAAAATCTAAATTAATTTAATAAAAAGGTTTTAAGTTATGTTAGTAATATTGTATAATAAAAAGAAAAAAAATAAGAAGAACACATTACAAAAAGCAAATGGGCTTAGGGAGTTTTTAAGGATAAGACCCAAAGAAAAAGGCATCAGTTAGCAAAAATGAGCCAAGGGGGGTGCAAAGCGCATGGCAAATGGGCTTAAGGAGTTTGTAATAAAACAAAGCCCAATGCTCTAAAACTGTTTAACGCATTTGATTAGGGGAAACAAGCAAATTAGGGTTTGTGGTTCCCCTTTCGTCCACAGTGGCACCGTTCGTCCCTTTCGTCCCTCTCTTCCAATTTTGTTCATCTCTGATCTCTGTTACTCACCTCTTCCTAATTTCATGAACAAATCACTCTCGTAACAACCTAATCTCTCATCATCTCACCGCGATTCGCGTTTTCTTTGAAACCCTAAATTCTGAAAAGAGATTTATGTCTAAAGGGTTCAAAATCGCTTATCTGATCTTCCCCTCAACCTTCTGTTGCCAGAGCTCCTCTCAACTTCACCTACTAACCAAGCGCTAACGGTTTTGTTTCTTGAAAGGTGAAGTTCTGTTTTTGTTAAGCTTGAACGATTTTTGTTGTTGTTTTTTTGGCTTTGTTACGTTTTTTATGTTAATCAAACTTATTGTCTATTGAGATGTAGGAAATGGTTTATGAGGAAGGTGAAGAATCCATACCTTTGGAACTTTTTTCTGTGAAATGAAAAGGGGGTAGTGAGACTGATGGAGGCGCTCCCTGGTGGTGGAATTGGCGAGGAGGAAGAGATGATGACGAAAGCCTTGCTTTTCTGGTAACTTCTTTCTGTCCTTTGAGCTTTGAATGATGATGATGCTGTACTTCTGGGTTTTGTGATTTTTGCAAGTTTGCTGGATGTTGTTTTGATACTTTGACAGTTTTGGGATTTGGTGATGATTCTCGCTGTTGGTTTTGGTGTTTGAGGATGGCTTGGGATATTTGTCTTTTGGTTATGTTTTTGGTTTTAAATGTTTTGAACTGGTTGTTGTTTCTCTGGTTTTTGATTCTAGTTTAACAGGTTTGATGGTTGGAGACTTGTTGATTATGATTTTCTGAGGGTTTTGCTTTGTTACATTTTTTGGAGGTTTCGAATATTTTGGTTGGTTTTGACAGTTTGATGGTTACAGTTTGATGATGTTTGCTGATGATAATGATTTGATGATGTTTGAGACTTTTTTTTTGGTTTTCTGGGTTTAAAAATGTTTGACAGGTTTGATGAGTTTGTGAGTGTTGTTGGTTTGGATGCTGTTACTTTTTATCAGTTTAAGACTTTGAGGTTTTTTGGGATTTTTTGTGGTTTGAACTTGTTGGACAGGTTTGAATATTGGTTTGAACTTGTTGGACAGGTTTGAATATTGGTTTGAACTTGTTGGACAAGTTTGAATATTGGTTTGTATGTTTTCAGTTTTTACAGGTTTGCTTTGGTTTTGAAGTGTTTTAACAGGTTTACTTTGATGGTTTGAGGTTTGAGGATGGATGCTGGGAATTTTGGCTTTTGATTATGTTTTGACAGTTTTTTGGACTTTGATAAAAATGTTTTTCTATATCTTTTGCTTGAGCCTTGTCTACTATTATATTAGTTGCTTTGGTTTGACAGTTTATTCAAAATGGTGGGAAAACCACCAAATTTTGAATACTTTGGCATGTTCTTCTTATGCTCTTTTCCTTGCAGTTTTTGTTTTCTAGCAACTCTTATGCAATTGTGACAGCAAGGCAGCAGGGCTGTGCATCCCTAGGTGACTTCTTTCCTCTCTTCTCTCTCAATGACCTAAGAGTCAATTGCGTTTTCTGAAAATTTTACAATAAATGGAAAATGATGAAATGGCTATTGAACAAGCCTCTCACTTGTTTGACTTGGTTATTATACTGCTATACTTTCCTTGCTGCATGCTCTAGCTTATGCTGTTTGTTGCTTGTACTGCTTGCATTTTGTGTTTGCCATGCTGCTGTTTGTTTGATGATGCGCTGCTGTCTAGTTTATGCTGTTTGTTGCAAATTTTGTTTGGCTCAGTTTGCTGCATTCAGTTTGGAATATTTGTTTTGGCCGCTGTTTGGGCATTTGGCTACATTTGTTTTGTCTAGCTTGCTTGCATTTCTCTTATTTGGATAGTTTGCTTACATTTCCTATTTCTTCTTTTTGGGAACCAAGAGGAATAATTCTCTTATGATTTGCAAATAGAGAAAAATAAAAAATGTGATGAAATAAAAAATAGCCTTCTGATTCCAAATTGCAAACTTTAATGATGAACACTTTTTCTTTCTTTTGAAAATTCTTGCTTATGCCCAAATAGTTTTTGTACTAACTATTTTTCTGTCTTTCATTTTCATGTGAGCACAACTGGATGGTGGCCAAGCAGGGGAAGCAAGAGACTTTGTGGCAAGCATGGAAGCAATGGAAGCTCAGTCAACCTTAGGCATAGATTCATTTTCTTTGTAATTTAGAGAGAAACATTCAATCAATTGTACTAATTTATTTTTCAAATACGATAAGTTGTAAAACCTAAAGCATTTAAATAATAAATTGTTTTGTAACAACATTTGAAAAATTGGAGAAAGTCTTATGAGATGTTCTGGTGTCCATTGAAATCTTTAATCAATAATAACTTGTAATCTTCTATTTGCATCCTAGCTAATTCTTAAAGATTCCCAATCAAGATAATTGAAACAAAAATGCTCCCATCTGATAACTTAAACTCCAAGTAATCCAATAATTCTGTAATCTTGCAACTGCATTCCAATCAAAACACGCACTGTCTATTCCATAAACAAGCAGATGTTTATCTGGTTAACCTGGATCAAACAAAACATGAATGTCCCAAATGACAGTCTTAGATTCCATCTCTTGTCCCAAACAAACATGCCTTAAGAACAAAAATTAACCTTTCAGTAAACATGAAAAAGCATGAAAACATGTGAAAGCCAATTGGATCTTTGAGAATTCATTTCTTTTGAGAATTGCAAGAAAAACCCTAATTGTTGGTTTACTGCCACAGGAGAAAATTTGTCTGATCGATTCCTGAGCCAATTTGAATATCTGAGAAACCCTAGGGTTGTGCTTTTCTAAGAAAAATGGGAGGGAAAATTTTGGGGTACAACATATAGCATCACCCAATTATTCATATTATTCACAAGTATACACCCACAATCCATAGTTTCACAAACACATCGTTTTCACATAATGCACATAACTACATCTAATGACATAACACAATGTGACTCAATGCAAGACTTAAATGCAATATTCATGCATGTTCTACCAATCACTTTTATTTTTATTCGGTTTTTACTTTAAACCGGATCTGTCCCCTAGAACAATAACACATAAAAAGCCCTTTCCTTAAGCTTTCAAACCCCGCTCTAGGTTTGGGAAATGTCACAAGCTCCCATGGAACTAACAAGCATTTCCTCTTGACAATAATGATGCATGTGCAATTTCAACAATCATATGCAATTAAGACTATCCCTCAATCTTAACATACATACATATATTCCATAATTCATCACAATTGAATTACCATACAATTGCACATACATACACATATTCATTGAATTATTCACATACCATTCACTTTCATAGTATAATTACTCCAAAACCTCATAATAACCATAACAAGCAATGTATCAATGGTCAATACGATTCAACACCCAATTACAAACATACATATAACACATAAACCAAGTTTCATGTTTTTATCAAATAAGCATTTAAAATGCATCCAGCATATAGTTTTTATAATTCTAAAATTAATCATAAATTATTATAAAACATAAGAATACATAATTCCATGAAAAAATACAGAACATATAAAATTTCAACTTCTAGTTCGCGCTAAGCGCGCTACACGGTGCTAAGCGCCCACCTTCCCGAGGTGACCGTGCTAAGCGTGTTAAATAGCGCTAAGCAGGCTCTACAAAAACCAGAAAAATCCATGCGATGACAGCATCAGCCCATATGATTTTGTGACCCCGAAAAACATATTAATACCCAAATTTCTGCGATTTAAGGCACTATAACATACATCTAACATGTAATTTCTATTCATAACATAATAACACAAAAAACATCACATACCAAGATTCCTCGTCAAACCTAAACAATTACAAAACCTAAAAATTGAAAGATTACATCCTAATAATAATCTACCCATTACATATCATTATACAATTCTCAATCATGTACAAACCCACTCTTACCTTGATTTTTTGATGGATTCTTATAACTTTCTCCTTAGGTTTTTTTCCCCTTCTTTCTCTTTTTTCCTCTGTTTCTACGTGAGACATTTTCTATCCTTTCTTTTTTGTTATTCTCTTATTAACTGTTGTACCCTAAAATTTTCCCTCCCATTTTTACTCCAAACATGCTCCTAGAGATCCTCAATTGCTCAAGGTTGACCAAGAATTGACCAGACAAATTCTCCTCCTAAGTAATGAACCTCTAACTAGGGTTTCACTTCTCATCAAGATGTGTGAGCTCCAAAGGTCTCAAATGTTTTCCATTGTCATAATATTCCTTCAAGATTGTCCATGACAAATTTCATGCCTTCCACTACAAGTTTGCTCATTCAATTGCTCAAATGCTTGAAAATCAACTATGCTAGGTCAAAAGTCAATTGTGGCCCATGTACAGTCAAAATTCAATATTTTTGGTCAGAATAAATATTTTGAAGTGATATACATCATTTGATCAAGGTTTGATCATGATTCCTCAAGAAATTTCCCTAATTCATCAAAAGTCAAAAATTGCTAAATTAGGGTTTCTATAGGAAAAGTCAATTGAACTTTGACCAGGAATACCTTTCACATACTTCATCCATTTTCCCCTAACCAAAACTCATATTTAAGAGAACCTTATTCCCTACAACTTATCTTCATCCCTAAAGTCCAAGAAATGCACCATTAGAAAGATACAAGCTCATGCATTACAGGTCATTTTCAAAAAGTCAACAAAAACCACTTTTTGAGAAGACCTTCTACATCAAGATAACATCTTCAAATGCAAAACTTATCAAAACAGGGATTGGAGTAGATATATTGGGCTTTCCAAAAAGTCCAAGATCATCATTATGAGACAAAAATTGAGCAAGTTATAGCTTACCCAAGTTGGGAAATTTTGGGAAATTTCAAGAAATGTGCATTGAGAAAATTTAAACTTTTAAGGCAATGACATAACTTTTTGGACTTCAAACACTTTCATGACATCATGAAGAGCCCCTAATCTCATTTTTAGCCTGTCTTACATTTTTTTACTTATTTTGTACATATTTATTTTAATTTATTTCAAATATATATAAAATAAAATGTATAAAATAATTAGAGGTGGGTCTTGGCATTTGGGATGGTGTTTTGGCTTGCCTTAAAGCCCAAGAATTTGTGCAAAATGTCCCGGTACATTTAAAATTTGAAAAAAGACAAGATTCCACATCTTTGGCCAACTTTCAAAATGGCATTCATGGCTTTGAAAACACATGTTTAAGGTTGTTTAAACCTTTTCTCTCTTGTCTCCTCCAAGTCCACTATATATACAACACACTTGCAAGTCAAACGGACGCACATACAGCCTAGAAAGAGCTCTCCAAAATTAAAAAAAAACTATCCAAGTTGTCAAATTCGTATCTCCGTTCCCAGGCTTTTGCAGAGAAAACCAAGTGCCCTATCATCATCCTCAGACTCCCAGGGTTCGTACTCAAGCATCCTTTAAACCAGAATGTGTCCAGAATCCATACTACCAAGTGCACTGTTTGGTAAAATTTTCGTGGAACTCAAACTCTTTTTTTATGCTCTGTAAATCGATTATGCATACATATACGTGTTCATACTAATGCTTATGATTGTTTAGCACCCTTAAATGCGAGGTTTGACGTGAGAATGGAGTTTTTCCATTGTTATGGAAAAGCTTCAGGCGAGTCTCGTTCTTAGTGATAAAGGGGTTTTCAAGAAAATCTAAGGCCATATTTGAAATCAGCGCGTGATTTTATGAAGGATAGGGTTCTTATTTTTACTTTAGCTTACTTGTTTTGCAGGATTGAATTTTGAATCGGCCGGAGATGGTGACCAGAGTATTGACTCCAACACCATTGACTTGTTGACTCGGTGAAATATGTGTTTCTCTCCCATTGGTTAGTTCCAGTCAGCACGCGCATTGTTTAAATTTCAAATATTAGCGTTAGCTTTCTAATATATAATTTTTTTTATCTATATACACGAATGAAGAGTTAACACAGATGGCAATGTAAGGCATGTGAAAAGGAGAAGACCCGGGTTCGAGTCCCAGGTCAAGAATTTTTTCATTTTCCTAATAATTTCATGCAGATTCTATACTTCAATGGCTAGGAGCATACTGTATGCCTTGAAATTGCAACAACTAGATCATGATTGATCTAGATCAAAGGGTTTGAGCGTGCAGATCCAGCATATGCCATCAAAGCCAGTCCTCACTGAATCCAAAAGACAAATCTGGGCTTCAATATTTGGGCCCAGTAAAATTTTCAAACAATACCCCCTATTTGCTTCATAACACCCTGGCCCATTTGAATTTTGTTTTTATTTTTATTCTTTCAATTTGTTGTTTTATTTAATCAGCAAGTTTTTTTTAATCAAATAAAAAATCAACAAAACTTAGAACTAATTCTTCTTTAATTAAATAATTAATTTCTTTAATTGATTAATTAATTAAACTTTAACCTTTTCTAAATTTAAAATAACATAGAATTAGGTTTAATTTATATGTTTAAAATATCTTCTTTTTATAACAAAAAACAAAAAAAAACTTATACTATTTTCTTAAATTAACTTTATTTTCTAAATAGATTTTAGGATAATTTTCATTATTTTCTTAAATCAAAAATCAAAAAACAACAAAAAATATTTTCTTATTTACTTAGAATCACTTTAGGTTTTGACGAGCTTTTAACTTTCGCGCATTATTATTTTCTCGCATTTTTTCATTATTGTAACTATATAGTGGTATGTAATAGTTAATAGGGCTTTTACCACTTTCTTTATTTTTCTTCCCCCAAGTTTTCGTACATTGTAAATATCCCCCTTCCCGAAGCCATGTAATAGCGTAGGGTTTATTTTTGCACTTTACATTTCTCTGTACATATAAACTGTTAGTAACTAGAATTGCATGGCAAGACTGAAACCAAAAAACATTAGCAAACCTAAATGCGCAAGATAAATACTTAAACTAAACACAATTGCACATATTCATCTCTAGGGTACCCCACTTCGGGTGCCTTCCGATAACGGTCACAATTCTCGAAACGTGAGAAGTTTTAGTGGTTGTCCTCTAGTTTAAAAGATCACAAGTCCCTCGATGACCCTCTCGATGTTGCCTCAGTTAAAAGTGAACTTAGAACTTTAGGACAGTTACTAACATTTCTTGCTAAGTTGCCTTCGTGACTGTAACGTCCCTTCGAATGTCCCTTATACATCCAATGACTAGGGCTGCCTACTCACTAATAGTAGGATAGGAGGAAAAGAATAACCTTTTTCGAGTACAAAGTAGATAGCTGTTAAAAGTTTCTCAAAACATTTTGCACTTACACAAATACTACTTTTCAAAAACATTTTTCAAAACACTTTGTATACTTTCTCCACTATCCCGAGAAACATTACAAAGTTCACCATACTAAGTCATTTTTAAAACATTTTCAAATACACAAAGCACAAATGTATTTCTAAATGAGCAAACCTCTAAGAGCCCGTAGATAACTACGGATGGAAAGGGTGCTAACACCTTCCCTTTCCATAATCTACCCCTCTTACTCAGAAAATTCTCGAAAAGGTCTTTTTCTATTCTTTTCACCCTTTCCTTAATTTGGATAAAAGAAAAGTCAGTGGTGACTCTTGCTTACCACACCACTTACGAACACAAACACAAAACCAGTATTAACAGTCGGTTCTGCCACCGTATCACAGAACTGGCGACTCTGCTGGGGAAATAAAAAGTGGGGTTACCTTAGAGTTAGTTCATAATTTAACTGCTTTTTTATGCTTTATTTGATTTACTTTTGAGGGCTTTGTTTGGGTTACTATAGATCCTACACCCGGATCTGGGGCACCTTTTAGGTAAGTAGCAATAGATTGTGGAAACTGTACGGGGTATAGCGACATGGTCGAAGGGATAGCTACATTGATGTAACACTTTGGTTGGTACCGGTAGCCCTTGAGTAGTCAAGGAAACTACGGAGCCGCTGCATGGTGTCATGAAGCATCAATTGACCTTAGAACCTTTAATTGAACAACTTGGCCATTAGGAAGTAGTGAGATAGCCGTCTTTGGTGTAGCCTGAAGTCAGTTGATACTCGATACTACACTCATTGAGATTTGACTCCTGAGTTTTGTTTGGTGGCAAGTCAGTTGTCGATCGGAATGAAACTTATGGGAAAGATCAGTGATATTGAGATCCCTTAGAACCTGGTTACTATTGATAGGACAGGTTGAACCAACTAAACTTCAAGAGGGTACTTACCTTAAAACCCATGCAAGTCTTAAACCTAAGGTCTTTGTGTGATTTGCTTGTGCTTTCTATATTTGTGTTTTCTTAGCGTAATCATGATATCATAACATCATAACATGACATATCATACTAACCATTTCAAGGATTTTTAGAGCTTATCTTTGTGTTGTTTTATAGGACATGGCATCCACTCACAGGAATACTATCAAAGTCAACCTCATAAGGGTGCCTCCTCAACTCAAGGAATTAGCATCAAGGGTTCCTGAGAGCTCTCCGTTCACTGAAATACATGGTCGACTTCTCAATCTGGTCACCTCAAGCCCTAATGAAAAAATCTTGAAGGTGCTCTTTCAGTTCTTTGACCCTTTACATCACTGCTTCACCTTTCCTGACTACCAATTGGTGCCTACCATGGAGGAGTTTTCTCAATTATTAGTGGTGCCCATTCTTGATCAGTCACCTTTCAATGGTATGGAAAGAGACCCAAAACCTGAAGATATTGCTCATGCTCTGTCTTTATAACAGTCTGATGTAGTGGCAAAATTGGAAATAAGAAGAGGCGTCAAAGGGTTTCTAGCTAAGTTTCTATTTGAGAAAGCTCATCATTTTAGGGATACCATGGATTTACAAGCTTTTGAAGAAGTTTTGGCCCTTCTCATCTATGGGATGGTACTATTTCCTAATCCGGATCAACTCATAAATTGAATGCGGTCAACGTTTTTCCGTCTCATAATACAGTGTCTACTTTACTTGGAGACATCCTACACTCTCTGTGTACCCGCACTGTAAAGAGAAGATGGACCCTTCTGTGTTGCACTCCTCTGTTGGCTAGGTGGTTTATTTCGCACCTACCTCGATATGTGTTGAAGAATGAGCAGGGCTTGAGATGGTCTAATAATTTGATATCCCTCACACATTCCGACATCCATTGGTGTCCTTGATCCTTGGGGAATGTTACCATCATTGACCGCTATGGAGAATTCCCTAATGTCCCTCTCCTAGGCATTAGGGGAGGAATCACTTATAATCGTTGTTTGGCATTGTGACAATTTGGTTATGCTAGGAGGTATGGTCCTTGTGATACACTTGTCCAAGGAATCGTATTCGACTATGAGAATGATGTTCAGAGTTATCGTCAGAGGTTCATAAGAGCTAGGGGCATGGTGAAAAAGTTGATAGCAAAACACTAGGGCATAAGAACTCCATTCCTTTGGAACCTTATCTTAAGTGGGTACGAGCCCGTGATCAAAGTATCAGGGTGCCTTATGAGGCCATTCTACCCATCATCACGGAGCTTGTTGCTAAGGGAGACTAATGATGCCTTATGCCAACTAATTTCGAGGAGTTACAAAAATCCAGGATTCAACTCAAAGAGGAACGAGATACCTTTGAAACCTAATTATATGCCAACGAGAAGAAAGTTTTAGAGCTCACCAGGCTACTTCATGAAGAGAAGAGTAAAAATGCCTACATTGCACCAAACAGGATGTGCCCGTGGGAAGCTTGAGTCCTTTTTTGCTTTGAGAGTTCATTTTTTCATTTGTTACTTCCTTTGTAAGCCCAAGAGGCATCATTGTAACCACTTAAACTTCTTAGTTCAATTAACTTTTGTTTTCCCTCTGGCTAAGAAAATTTAAGTCTTAGAAATCCTGGAAAACATTGCTTACATATATCATACATACTATTTCATAAATAGGTTTTAGGATAGGCTTCTTATCTTCTTCGTTGTTTATTTCAACAATGGCTCTTGAACAAACAGTTAAGGAGCTTCAGGCACATAATGCTCAATTCCAAGAAATGTTCCTAAATCTGGCAAAGGGACAAGAAGATTTGAAAGCTCTGATTCTCAAGGACAAGAAGAAGAAAAAGATGCCAGTGGGTGTTCTGAATTTGGGAAGAAGGTTCAAAGGACCAGTGAGGCAAGTTTCAGTGCTCACAACTCTGTCAAGAGAGAGAGACAATCAGGAAGGAGAGCCAAGAGAAGAAGACCATAATACATGGGAGTCTGAAGAGGATGAAGCTGATTACACCAAGGAACAATACCCTCCTGCTGATGATAAGTACAAACAGCTGGAAGACCGTCTCATGGCCATGGAAGTTTAGAAGGTACCTAGCCTGGATTTCGAAGAGTTAGGATTGGTTTTTGGAATTGTTATCCAACAAAAGTTCAAAGTGCCCGCATTTTCTAAATATGATGGGGTCTCATGTCCAATGCTGCATCTCAGATCTTATGTCAGGAAGATCCAACCGCACACTATTGAAAGGAATTTGTGGTTGCATTTCTTTCAAGACAGTCTATCAGGGACTCAATTAGAGTGGTTCTATCGGCTGGAGGGAACCAACATCCGTAACTGGGAAGATCTGGCTGCTGCTTTCTACAAGAAGTACCAATATAATGCTGACCTCGCTCCAACCCGTACACAACTTCAGAGTATGTCTATGGGTTTTGGCGAGGGATTTAAAGATTATTCCCAGAAATGGAGAGACCTTGCGGAAAGAGTCCAACCTCCATTGTCTGATAGGGAGCTGGTGGACATGTTCTTGGGCATATTATTCGGGTAATTCTTTAACCATCTGATTGGAAGTTCTTCTACTAGGTTTACTGAGTTGATCTTGACTGGCGAACGGGTAGAAGATGGCATTAAAAGTGGTAAAATACAGAGAGATGCATCCTCCAGTACTGCAAAGAAACTGTTCACAGGAAAGAAGGAGGTCAATGCTGCTTATGGCCAAAGAAATCTTAACAAAACTGAGCATCATCTGACGGTAGGGGCTGTTATGATTTCCAATCCTACATCACACCAGCAACAGAATAATCAGTCCAGAACAGATAAGCCTAGAAGACAGTTTACCCGGATTAATATTACCCTGTCTCAAGTTTTTCCACATTTGCTGAAATCCAATCTGGTTACCTTGAGAGAGGCTCCCCAAAATCCCAACACTACATCTCCTCACTACAATTCAAATGCTCGGTGTGCTTACCATTATGAAATTCCAGGACATGATACAAACGATTGTTGGGCTTTGAAGAACAAGGTGCAGGATTTGATTGAGGCAAAGGAGATTGAATTTGACGCTCTTGAGACCCCTAATGTTATAACTTCCCTTATTCCCAAGCACAACCGTGGTGCTAATGCTATTGATGATGACATGTTTGTTGCTTCTGTTGATGAACTAACTACTCCACTCTTGACTATTAAAAAGAATATCTTGCAGGCCAGTTTATTTCCGGGTTGTGGTGAAGGTTTCCACTTATGTTTGTCCCTACCTTATGGTTGCCATTTGTTGAAGGAAGGAGTTCAACGCCTGATGGATGATAAAGAAATTATGTTTGAGAAGACTCCAGTTATAAGTGCTCCATGTGAAGATGTTTCTATCATTACCATTTCTGCCCATCCTCCCAAGGTCTCCTCCAAAAGACCTATCAGGATTACATCTATTCCGAAAGTTTCTCTGTTGATAATTACTTTCCCTAAACCTGTACCATATTCCTTGGATAAAGTTGTTCCTTGGAATTATGGGGATGACGTCTATTACCATGGCGTCAAGCAAGATTTGCTGGTTGTTAAAGACAAAGATGTTAAAGGCTTTGATCCTGACATTAGTAACATTATCGGGACTACTAAGATAACAAGAAGCAGAAGAGTTTTCTCTCCCGAGATCTCTCTAAAAACTATTTCCACTCTAGTGATTATTCCTCCTGCTGCTCCTGTCAGTATTCCCATGGCTACTCCTTCTGTTAGTCCTATTGTTATCCCTGCTACCAAGTATACCGAGACTCGGGGTAAAGAGGTATTGGTTGAGCCTGTCCGAACGAAGGCACATCTAGAAGCCATTCCTGAGACTTATAAAAAGGAGATGGAAGAGATATCGAAAATAATAAAGAAGAGTGATTACAATGTCGTAGAAAAATTGGGGAAGAACCCATCAAAAATCTCAATGTTGGCCCTACTTCTGTGCTCTGAAGTCCATGCCAAGGCTTTAGTTAAATTCCTGAAGTCTGCCCACGTGCCTCAAGAGACCCCCGCTGATCAATTCGAGAATTGTGTGGCTAATTTGACAGCTGACAATGGCCTGAGATTCTCTGATGCAGACCTAACTCCCAAGGGAATGAGACACAATGATTACCTACATGTCTATATCGAGTGCACGAGCACTACATTAGCCCATGTTTTTATAGATACAGGTTCATCACTGAATGTCTTACCTAAAAACGCTCTATACAGGTTAGATTGCAAAGGGCTCACACTAAAGCCCAGTAACATTATGGTGAGGGCCTTCGACGGTTCTAAAAGAATGGTGCATGGGGAGGTGGACATCCCTATCAAAGTGGGTACTCATACTTTTAACTCCACTTTCTATGTGATGGACATCCGCCCATCTTACTCCTGTTTATTGGGTCGACCCTGGATCCACGGGGCTGGTGGTGTGACTTCCACCCTGCATCAGATGCTGAAGTACCCAGTCAATGGGAAGATTATCACAGTTCATGGGGAGGAGGAGTACATGGTAAGCCACCTGAACTCTTTCAGGTACATTGAAATGTACGGCGAGTTCATTGAGACTCCCTGTCAGAACTTTGAGGAAGTTCCGCAGACCGTTGCTGCAACCAAGACCATTATCAGTGTTCCAAAAACTACCAGACCTCCACTGAAGATGGCTTCTCTGAAGGATGCCAGGGTAGTAGTCGAAGAAGGTGGGTGTACCATTTAGGGACAACTCTCGGATATTCCCTACAAATCTGACAAATTTTTTTTTGGGTTTTACTTTAGGAGCCCAGAAAGCCGTTCGTCGTGCTCGCACCGGGGGACCACCTTTACGGATCAGCAACCATGGAGTCAATGCCCTGGAAGACATTGATAGTGATTGTGACCTGGACAAGTGGATCTTCCCAACCATCAGCGGTGGACTCAGCAATTAGGAGGCTAAAGACTTTGTGCCCATTACTTTTATTCAAGAGTAATTTGTCTTTTTTTGTTTTAAGGAAATGTAATATTTGAACAATTGAAACATTATAGCCTTGTTTCTTACCCGAGGCACAATGGTTTATTTGTGAGGGTCATTATTTAATTTCATATGTCATCAATAAAACATTGGACGTTTCACATACAAATTTTACGCTTTTTATTTTTCTTTTTTGCCT
The DNA here is from genome assembly GCA_948472305.1 of Vicia faba. Classification (NCBI taxonomy): domain Eukaryota; kingdom Viridiplantae; phylum Streptophyta; class Magnoliopsida; order Fabales; family Fabaceae; genus Vicia; species Vicia faba. The sequence continues at coordinate 987,782,300 of OX451738.1, forward strand.
CTTTACTTTATCAAAAATATACATCTATGCTCTTACACACACTTACATATCAAACTGCAGATCCACATCTACTTTGGATCCGATTAATAACGGTTCTGCTATTGCTCATTATGACTTTGAAAATCCAATTAACCAAGCCGAGGACGAAGGTGAGGAAGATTGTGAGGTACCAGGAGAGCTTGCCAGACTATTACAACAGGAAGAAAGGGCAATACAGCCTCATGAGGAGCCAGTTGAGACAGTGAACTTGGGTACTGAAGAGGACAAAAAAGAAGTCAAGGTAGGTGATAACTTGAAGCCCAGTGTCAAATAGCGGTTAATACAGATGCTACATGACTATGTTGAGGTTTTTCCTGGTCATACGAAGACATGCCGGGACTTGACACCGATATTGTGGTTCATCGCCTACCTACAAAAGAGGACTACCCTCCAGTGAAACAGAAGGTTCGTCGTATGCGGCCGGATATGTCAGAAAAAATCAAGGCTAAAGTCATGAAACAGTTCAATTCCAGTTTCTTAGCTGTCACGTCTTATCCGTAATGGGTCACCAATTTTGTTCCAGTACCTAAGAAGGATGGTAAGGTAAATATGTGTGTGGATTACAGAGACCTGAGCAGGGCAAGCCCCAAGGATGACTTCTTGCTTCCCCATATTGATGTTCTATTTGACAACACCATACAACATAAGGTATTCTCCTTCATGGATGGTTTCTCCGGATACAATCAGATCAAAATGGCACCTGAGGACATGTAGAAGACGATCTTTGTCACACAGTGGGGCACTTTCTATTACAAGGTTATTCCATTTGGGTTGAAGAACACTGGGGCAACCTTTCAGCGTGCAATGGTAGCTTTGTTCCACGATATGATTCACCATGAGATAGAGGTCTATGTTGACGACATGATAGCCAGGTCTCAAACTGAAGAAGAACACCTGGATCATCTACAACAACTGTTTGATAGGATGAAGATGTACAAATTAAGGTTGAATCCAAACAAGTGTACCTTTGCGGTAAGATCTAGTAAGCTTATGGGTTTCATTGTCAGTGACAAAGGTATTCAAGTAGACGCTGCAAATGTTAAGGCCATACAAGAGATGTTGGCTCCTCGCACCGAGAAGGAAGTTAGAGGTTTCTTGGGACGTTTAAACTAAATTGCCAGGTTCATTTCCCATCTGACCGCTACTTGTGAGCCAATCTTCAAATTACTGAAGAAAGATCAAGCAGTGAAGTGGAATGATGATTGCCAGAATGCCTTTGACAGAATCAAGGAATACCTTCGAGAGCCTCCAATTTTGATGCCACCTGTTGAAGGAAGACCTCTGATCATGTACTTAACAATATTAGATAATTCAATGGGGTGTGTGCTGGGGCAGCATGACGAGTCTGGTCGAAAAGAGCATGCAATATACTACCTTAGCAAAAAGTTTACCGACTGTGAAACAAGATACTCAATGCTCGAGAAAAGTTGCTACGCTTTGGCATGGGCTGCTCGTCGACTGAGACAGTATATGTTGACCCACACTACTTTGTTGATATCTAAGATGGACCCTATCAAATACGTCTTTAAGAAACCCGCTCTCTCCGGAAGAATAGCAAGATGGAAAATGATCCTGACCAAATACGACATTCAATATACAACCCAGAAAGCAATTAAGGGAACTGTATTAGCTGATCATTTGGTTCATCAAGCTGTGGATGACTACCAATCCATGAATTTTGAGTTACCGGATGAGAACATCATGTTAGTAACTGATTATGAAGAACTTGGACCGGATGAAGGACCTGAAAAAGGATCCTGATGGACTATGGTTTTTGACAAAGCTTCCAACGTTCTTTGCAGTGGCATCGGCGCTGTGATCATATCTCCTGAAGGTTGTCATACTCCTTTCACTGTTAGGCTATGTTTCAATTGTACCAACAATATGGTTGAGTATGAAGCATGTATCATGGGTCTCAAAGCTGCAATCGATTTAAGGATCAAGTTCTTAAGTGTGTTTGGAGACTCGACTTTGGTAATCATCCAGATCAAAGGGGAATGGGACACGAAACACCCTAATCTCATCCTGTACAAGGAGCATGTGTTGACACTAATCCCATACTTTGAAGAAATTACCTTTGAGCATTTTCCACGAGAGGAAAATCAACTAGCGGACGCGCTAGCTATGATGTCATCCATGTTCAAGGTCAAGTGGGATAATGAGGCTCCTCAGCTCACCATTGAGAGGATGGACGAGCCAATATACTGTCATGAGATTGGTATTGAAGAAGTAGTGGACAAGCCTTGGTTCCATGAAGTCAAAAGATATCTCGAAGGCCAAGAATATCCTGAGGGAGCTTCAGTCAATGATAAGAAGTTTTTAAGAAGGTTCTCTGCCAAGTTCTTCCTCAGTAACGAGATCCTCTACAAGTGCAACCACGGCTCTACTTTGCTTCGGTGTGTAGATAAGAATGAGGCATAAAAGATTATGGCTAATTTACACAAAGATACCTTTGGCACTCATTCCAGTGGACACTCAATGGCTAAAAAGATCCTACGGGTAGGATACTACCGGTCCACCATGGAGGCATACTGTTACCAGCATTCACGAACTTGCCATAAATGCCAGATCTATGCTGATAAGGTGCATGTACCTCCATTTCCTCTAAACATCTTGACCTCTCCTTGGCTGTTTCAATGTGGGGCATCAACATGATTGGAGAGATCAAACCTACAACTTCCAATTGGCACCGCTTCATCCTGGTTGCCATTGATTACTTCACGAAGTGGGTCGAGGCAGCTTCATTTGCTTATGTTATCGAGAATGTTGTGGCTTGATTTATCAGACATAACATACCTGTCGGTACAGTATCCCAGAAAGAATCATTACAGATAATGGTACCAATCTCAATAACACTATGATCACCGAGATTTGCACGCAATTTAACATCCAGCATCATAACTCTTCTCCCTATCACCAAAGATGAATGGAGTTGTTGACGCTGCTAACAAAAATATCAAGAGAATCATACAAAAGATGACAGTTACATATAAATATTGGCATGAGATGTTACCATTTTCTCTTCATGGTTACCGCACCACAATGCGCACATCAACAGGGGCAACTCCTTTCTCTTTGCTACACGGTATGGAAGTTGTCCTGCCCATTGAGGTCCAGATCCCTTCCTTGAGGATCATGAAGGATGCAGGGCTGAGTGAAGACGAATGGGTACAGGCTCGACTTGATCAATTAAACTTGATTGATGAGAAGAGGTTCGCGGCTGTCTGCCATGGTTAGATGTACCAAAAACAAATGATCAAAGCTTTTAACAAGAAGGTCAGACGTCAGGTATATCAGGCTGGTGACCTGGTAATCAAACGCATCATACTTCCACAAGGAGATCCCAGGGGAAAATGGACCCCCATATACGAAGGGCCATTTGTGATCAAGAATATATTTTATGGTGGAGCCATGATCCTAACCACTATGGACGGTGACGACCTTCCGCACCCTGTAAATGCGGACATAGTTAAAAGATACTACGCATAAACAAAGACCCGCTAGGTCGACTGGCCTAGGCAAAAATTAGGGCATCCCGACGAACCAAAAGGGTTCGGGCAAAAATTAGGGATATACATGAAAAAATCTGTACACCTGGCAAGTCAAAAACCTGAAAAGGCGGCTTGGGCAAAAAAGGGTATCCCGCTGGACTGAAAACCTGAAAAAGGAGGTCCAAGAAAAAGTTAGGGATTTAAAGCATATAACTATGTCCTGTTGGATCATCTTACAACCAATCTTCAGTACCAACTATCAAGCTCAAGCATTACTAATCAATCCAATCAGCTTCGGACAGCAGCGAAAGGGAAGAGATGCTTAGAGACATAAAGGCAATAGAAGAATGGAAACCCAATGGGATTATTTCACATAGTCGTCTTTCTTTGTAAACTATTTTGTATAATTTCCATTCTTACGACATCATTCTCTTACTAGGATGTTTGTCTCTTTGTACAAAAACTCTCATTTCAAGTTAATACAAAACTATTCCTTTAAAAGTGCAAAACTTCTGTTTTTATTTTTCTATTTTGTATGCGAAAACTTCCAGTGATTATTCTTGAACATATGCATTTGAATGTGATTACTACTTACAAATATACGCCTAAAAATAGAAAGACAGTTGCTAATGACTTTAAGAAGCGGGACAATATCTAAAGGCCATCCAAAAATCCCAGCAGATGTCTTCCCCGGCAGATACCTTCTCCAAGCAGGTACAGAAGCAGCGCATTCTACTACAAGGTCACTGCCACATTCTCAGCATGCAGCCTAAGGGTATAAGGTGTTCTCATATCCCCAGCAGAGCAAGAATCTTCAAATTACTGCTCCAACATTCCCCAGTAAAGTTACCAAGCTTCTCAAGATTCCCCAATGGGATTTCAACAAAATCCCTAAGCAGTTTGCAGAGTTTACGTTCCCCAATAGAGTTTATTTCTCTAACAATGGAAGTTCATCTCCCATCATTTCAACTTCAACAAATTTGAAGACCTACATTTTTCACCCCCAACAACAGTCAGGGATTTATTTTCCCTAATTCAACAACACATCAATGGAACAACTTACATGTTCATACATTGCATTCATACATCATTTCTACAAACATCATAGCATATGCAACACAAATGCATATATCACAATCTTATTTATTTTGAGAGCATCATGCAATTCATACATCATGACATCGCATGAAGCTGACTTTACCTTTCCATGTTGAGTTCGCAGAAAGACAAACACTATCAACTTATACAACAGGTCAAAGATTAATGCCTGAAAACAAACGGGAAAACCATCTACACGACCAAATGGTATGAAATCCCGAAGCAAGACGAGTTTACCAACAAATACAGCAGGCCACAGATTAATGCCCGAAACCGGACGGGGAAACTATCTATGTGACCAATAAAAACAAGTTCCAGATTAATACCTGTAACAAGCCAGGACAACTATCTGTGGACGACCGACTATAGATTAATACCTATAACATAATAGGAAAGCTATATGCATGAGGAGATCAGAGATTAATACCTGTAACCAGCCAGGACGACTATCTCAATGACCGACAATTTTCAAGTTCCAAATTTATACTTGAAACCAGACAGGACAAATATCTGCTAACAGATGATTTGTAGATTAACACCTAAAACCAGACAGGAAAACTATCTACATGACCAGACGAAGCAATCTTACACAGATTCCTTCTCAAATTTTCCAGATGCAGTCTAACACAGACTCATCCTGGAACAGCCCTACGCAGGCTTTTTCTAATGCATTTTCAGGTAACGGTTAATTCCATTATCTCCAACAAGCTACGATGAAGCCTGGACACAACCAGATAACTATTTGAGTTACTATGAAGCCTGAGGTACGACCAACTAACAATTTAATTTCATATTCCCCAGTAGATTGCTGTGAAGCCTGGAATATAACCAGATAACAATCAATTTTGTTATCCTCGGCAAGTTACTGTGAAGCCTAGATTTCGACCAGAAAGCAACAAACTTTCATCTCTCCAGTCAAGATATAGATTCCCCAGTAGAGTAATGGATGACTGAAGTTCCTAGACTCTATTCCCCATAGAGTTTTCCTCATGCAGGAGAACAATAGAAACCCACATTTCCTAGCCGACTCCTCCTCAGACAACAGGAACAGGAACCCTCAAAGGGACCAAGTGTGAAATCATCATCTATTTTGGATGGCATCTTTAAGCCCATCTCTGATGACTCCCTGTCATTTTCTCTAAATGGCATCTGTAAGCACATTTATGTCATCATCAACTAACAATATTACTTCATGTGAGTGCAAATTTCTAGGTACTATAGTGTTCAATCATCTTTCACCTTCAGATCACGAAAGGCAAACAAGCCAATCTAAATCTCCAGGCCTAAGAAGATTGAACAGGGGCAGCTGTTGTACCCCAAAATTTTCCCTCCCATTTTTACTCCAAACATGCTCCTATAGATCCTCAATTGCTCAAGGTTGACCAAGAATTGACCAGACAAATACTCCTCCGAAGCAATGAACCTCTAACTAGGGTTTCACTTCTCATCAAGATGTGTGAGCTCAAAAGGTCTCAAATGTTTTTACATTGTCCTAATATGCCTTCAAGATTGTCTATGACAAATTTCATGTCTTCCACTACAAGTTTGCTCATTCAATTGCTCAAATGCTTGAAAATCAATTGTGCTAGGTCAAAAGTCAATTATGGCCCATGTACAGTCAAACTTCAAGATTTTTGGTCAACATCAACATTTTGAAGTGATATCTATTATTTGATCAAGGGTTGATCATGATTCCTCAAGAAATGTCCCTAATTCATCAAAAGTCAAAAATTTCTAAATTAGGGGTTCTATCGGAAAAGTCAATTAAACTTTGACCAGACATAACTTTCACATACTTCATCCATTTATTCCTAAACCAAAGATCATATTGAAGATAATTCATTCCCTAAAAATTCTATTCATCCCTCATGTCCAAGAAATGCACCATTTGAAAGATACAAGCTCATACATTACAGGTCATTTTCAGAAAGTCAACAAAAGCCACTTTTTGCCAAGACCTTTTACATCAAGATAACATCTTCAAATGCAAAATTGATCAAAAGATGGATTAAATTAGACATCTTGGGCTTTCCAAAAAGTCAAAGATCATTATCATGATATAAAAATTGAGCAAGTTATGGCTTACCCAAATTGGTAAAATTTGGGAAATTTTAAGAAATGTGCATTGAGGAAATTTGAACTTTTAAGGCAATGACATAACTTTTTGGACTTCAAACATTTTCATGACCTCATGAAGAGCCCCTAATATAATTTTTAGCATGCCTTACATTTTTTACTTATTTTGTACATATTTATTTTAATTTATTTCAAATAAATATAAAATAAAATGTATAAAATAATTAGAGGTGAGTCTTGGCATTTGGGCTGGTGTTTTGGCTTGCATTAAAGCCTAAGAATTCGTGCAAAATGTCCAAGTACATTGCAAATTTGAAAAATACAAGATTCCACATCTTTGGTCAACTTTCAAAATGACATTCATGGCTTTGAAAACACATGTTTAAGGCTGTTTAAACCTTTTCTCTCTTGTCTCCTCCATCTCCACTATATATACAACACACTTGCAAGTCAAGCGGATGCACATACATGCTAGAAAGAGCTCTCCAAAATTCAAAAAAATTTGTCCAAGTTATCAAATTCGTATCTCCATTCCCAGGCTTTTGCATACTAAACCAAGTGCCCTCTCATCATCCTGAGACTCCCAGGGTTCGTCCTCAAGCATTCTTTGAACCAGAATATGCCCAGAATCCGTACTTCCAAGTGCACTGTTTGGTAAAATTTTCGTGGAACTCAAACTCTTTATTTATGAAGTGTAAATCGATTATGCATACATATACGTGTTCATACTAAAGCTTATGATTGTTTAGCACCCTTAAATGCAAGGTTTGACGTGAGAATGGAGCTTTGCCATTGTTAGGGCAAAGCTTTAGATGATTCTCGTTCTTAGTGATACAGGGGTTTTCAGGAAAATCTAAGGCCAGATTTGAAATCAGCGCGTGATTTTATGAAGGATAAGGTTCTTATTTTTTCTTTAGCTTGCTTGTTTTGCAGGATTTAATTTTGAATCGGCTGGAGATGGTGACTGGAGTTTTGACTCTGGCACCATCTACTTGTTGACTTTGGTGCAATATGTGTTTCTCTCCCATTGGTCAGTTCCAGTCAGCGTGCGTGTTGTTTGAATTTAAAATATTAGCATTAGCTTTCTAATATATAAATTTTGTTTTATCTATATACACGAATGAAGATTTAGCACAGATGGAAAAGCAAGGCATGTGAAAAGGAAAAGACCGGGGTTCGAGTCCCAGGTCCAACATTTTTTCATTTTCCTAATAATTTCATGCATATTCTATACTTCAATGGCCAGGAGCATACTATACACCTTCAAATTGCAACCACTAGATCATGATTGATCTAGATCCAAGGGTTTGAGCGTGCAGATCCAGCATATGCCATAAAAGCCAGTCCTCATTGAACCCAAAAGACAAATTTGGGCTTCAACATTTGGGCCCAGCGAAATTTTCAAACAATACCCCTTATTTGCTTCATAACACCCTGGCCCATTTGAATTTTGTTTTTATTTTTATTCTTTTAATTTGTTGTTTTATTTAATCAGCAAGTTTTTTTTAATCAAATAAAAAATCAACAAAACTTAGGACTAATTCTTCTTTAATTAAATAATTAATTTCTTTAATTGATTAATTAATTAAACTTTAACCTTTTCTTAATTTAAAATAACATAAAATTTAGGTTTAATTTATATGTTTAAAATATCTTCTTTTTATAACAAAAAAAAAACTTAGACTAATTTCTTAAATTAACTTTATTTTCTAAATAGATTTTAAGGAAATTTTCATTATTTTCTTAAATCAAAAATCAAAAAACAACAAAAAAGATTTTCTTATTTACTTAGACTCACTTTAGGTTTTAGACAAACTTTTAACTTCTGCGCTTTATTATTTTCTCACATTTTTTTCATTATTGTAATCATATACTGATATGCAATAGTTAATAGGGCTTTTACCGCATTCTTTATTTTTCTTCCCCCAAGCTTTTGTACATTGTAAATATCCCCCTCCCTGAAGCCATGTAATAGCGTAGGGTTTCTTTTCGCACTTTACATTTCTTTGTACATATAAACTGTTAGTGTTGTACCCCTAAATTTTCCCTCTCACTTATCAATAATTTTCTCACAAGATATCCTTGGGCTCAAGACTGCATTAGGGTTTGATCAACTCAAGACACCTCCTTATGCACTGATGACCAAAATTAGGGTTTGATATTTCACAAGGATTTTTGAACTTCCAATGCCCCATATGACTTTCATGGATCATTATGGACCCCCAAGATTACTCATGTCAAGTTTCAAGCCTTGGATCACATTTTTGCTCAGTCAATTGAGCAGTTGACCTAAAAATCAATTGTATTGGGGAAAAAGTCAACTATGGCCAATTTACAGTCAAACTTCTTAATTTTTGATCCATATCAACATTTTAAACTTATATGTATCATTTGATCAATTTTGGACTACAACTCCTCAACAAATTTGATCAAATCTCCAAAAGTGCAAAATGGTCAAAATTAGGGTTTTGACTGAGAAGGGGCAATTTCTGATTTTTGACCTAGAAAATGGTCAATTGGTTTAAGACATGATATCAAGAGTCTAATTTCATCATTTTTACTTAATTACATGGTTCAAAACATTGCAAGTCCATTGGATTGACATATGAATTTTTCAGTCAACTGATCAAAAGTCAACTGTATACTGAAAAGTCAAATTTGACTTTTTGGTCAAATTCAAGTTCCAAAGATCACAATTCATCAAAACATGTTAAAATATTAAACTTGTTCATCAAGAAATTAAGAATTCAAGATTTCATCTTGAAATGTTAAAATTTCTTAACTTAGAAATTTTTCTAAGTATGGAAAATTTCTTATTTTTTCATAACGTTGAACCAAATGTTCACCACGATGCAAGATGATTCAAGAGAAACTTTCAACATGAAAGTTGTAGATCTCCTTTAAATATACAAATTTTCTTCACACAACTTCTTCTAAAAATTCTTGGATCTCAAGTTACAATTTTATGAACATAGGGTCATGAAACAAAACACTTAGTGAAATTTTGCCCTAATTTGGATAGGATTTTGACCTAACTTCATGACACTTTTTCACATAGTTCCAAGGGGAATCTTCAAAAGAAATTCAAAGAGGGGTTGTAGAGCATGTTACAATCTTTCCAAAATTTCCAAGAACTCATTGAGATCATTCTTGAGTAGGGAGAATCGAAGAGATGAAGTTAGGGTTTTGTCACTTAATTTACAAGCCATTTTGTGATGAACAAGAAGTCAATTTCAAACCTATGTTGCACAATCTTGTTTTGAAGACCTCTAAAACTCAAGATCTATCCATAATCAGAAGATTACACTTGCTTTTTAGCTATTATCCAAGTATTCTAAGCATTGTCCAAGCCAATTTTCCATTTTAGGAAGAAAGCCACCATTCCATTCTTGAAAAGTTGCTTTAATCACAAAGTCAACTTGTCTTGAGCTTCTAAATTGTTCTTTATGCACACACAACCCCTATAAACAAAAATCAATGTGTCTAAGGTCTCAAGAATCTCAGAACATGCTTTTACAATACTTGAGATTTGTCACTTCACTTTTCTTAAAAAGCAAGTTATAGACCCATAACCCTATAACTCCGAAACTTGGAGTGATTTTGTGCTCTAATATTTTCCATACATATTAACAAGTCAATTTCAACACAACACACGATTTTGGAAATCCTAAAACTCTCTCAAAATCCCTCTAGCCAGAAATTGCAAAGAAAACTCCATTTTTGTGCAGGTTTTGACCTTGAACCCGTATCTTCTATTTACCTCGTGCGTTCTTTGGCCTTTTAGTTCCTAAAGCTCCTTTACATCAAATATAACTTGTCCCTGTCCCTGTTACACGACTGTAACATCATCTTCCTCAACTTCCATAGCCAAAAATAGAGCATTACAGTTGGACTTCTCCAAGTCATTTCATCCACTCTTAACTCAAGCAAACCGTTGCATTAGCTTCCTAGGACCTCAAGGAAGATAACCTAATCATCACCATCACTTGAAACAAGCTCAAACTCCAAACACAATTTCCAGTTTTGAGGTAAGTTTTCTCACCTTGGAACTCTTCATATAGACATCATCAATAGTTTATTTGTGAATAAAACATGTAGATATCATTGCCCTGAAGCTAACCATGTCCATAGTTTCCATTAATTTTGCTTGAGCTTAGAGAATTTTGAAACTGAAATCTCTGAAATTTTTAGGGTTCGGATTAGGGCCATTAAAATTCTTGCTTATCTTTAATCTTTAGTTTTAATACTTTACATTTCTGGAATCGTGAGAAAATTTGCTACAAGTTTCATGTTTACAGTTTTCATTTTTGATGAGAAATAAGCAAGTTATAGTTGGTCTGGCTGGAGGTTGAAGATGAAGTCTTCAGAACACGTTTTGCCTTATATATTTATTGTTTCATTTGTATTAACGGATGTATAGCCACCCCAGTGGTAGAAGCGCGTGCCTGTAACCAGAGAGACTTGGGTTCGAGCCCCAGTGGTACCCTTTTGATTTTTTTCTCCATATTTTTTCCTATTCTGACTTTTTGGACAAGCGCTGGGCCTCCTCCTTTGGGCCTTATGTTTTTTTTCTTACCTCTAACCCCCTTGCAGGCTATTCATACCCCTGGCCCAGTTTTTTATTTTCTTTTCTTATTTTCATTTTATTTATTTTCTTAATTCTTTTTCTAATGCTAAAAAATCATAAAAAATATAAAAATATTAGATTTATATTTCGACATAGTTTATTTATTTTTTCCACACAAAAATTATTTTATTTTATCATACTTTATTTATTTCACTAAATATTTTGTAAATTTAATTAAAGACTAGGGTTTTAGTTTATTTCTCTCATAATAAAAAAAATGCTCTTTTAAATATAAAAAGACTAAAAATATTTTATAATACTATAAATATTTTTCAAGACAAAAATACAAACAAATAATTTTCTTAAACTTAATTTATTTTTAATCAATTAATAGATTTAGGGTTTTATTTAAAATCTTTTCTTAGTAAATTTAGGTTTTACTTTTAATTAATTATTTTCTTTTAATTATTTAGGTTAAAACAAATTCCCTTTTCCTAAAAAATCCAAACAAAAATATTCGTTTTCTTCGCATTTGCATTCTTGTATATTTATTCATTATGTACATTATTTATTTCAATTCTTGTATAAATTCAATATGGTTGTAATAGATTAATTAGGTTTATTTTCTTACAATCCCCATTTATAATTTGTACACCCCCTCCCAAAGTATTGTAATAGCGTAGTAAATTTTAAATTCTACAATTTATCGCTTTATATACAATTGCTAGTAATTAGGATTTGTATGGAAATACTAAAACCAATCAAATAGAAAACCCTAATTAAAGACAAAATCAAGCATGAAAAACAATACACTTGCACACAAGCACCCCCTAGGGTAAATCCACTTGGTTTCCTTTTTAAAATGGCCATATTACGCATGTGAGGTATTTTAGCAAAAATAAAGCAAAGTACAAGATCATAGTCCCTCGATAACGCTATCTATGTTGCCTTTCAAATGATCTTAGTCCCTAAAAGAGAATGCTAAGATACCTTATAACATTTCTAATCATGGTTATACGATGACCCACACTCGTCCCGTTTGCATCCAAAGATAGAGCTTTTTACCAAGTCAATGGTAAGACAACAATGTCAAAGGAAGATAAAATGAACAAGAAATACATTTGAGTAGGTAGATTGCTCCTAACTACTTGCTCCATTTTAAAACAAACATTCTTGCTACATTTCAAAACAAACACACACACTTTCAAACATCTTAGAAACATTGAAAACATTTTCAAAAGATTAACATCTTTGTATACATTCTTACAAACAAGAATCATTACAAAGATTGCCTAAACAATGGCCTCTTTACAAAATACTTTCAAAATACCACACAAAGCATAATTTCAAACAAAAAAGTAAGTGATCTAGCAAGTAACTAAGAGCCCATGGAAAACCATGGATGAAAATGGTGCTAATACCTTCCCTTTTCATAATCTACCCCCCGAACTCAAGAAATAATCTCAAAGGTCTTTCCTTTGCTTTTTCACCTTTCTTTTTTGGATAAAAGAAAAGTCGGTGGTGACTCTTGCTAACCGTAACATTTGCGATCAAACGCAAAACCCTCAAGTCAGTTCTCCCACAGTATCACAGTTAGTAACTAGGATTGCATGGCAAGACTGAAAACAAAAAAAACGTTAGCAAACCTAAATGCGCAAGATAAATACTTGAACTAAACACAATTGCACATATTCATCTCTAGGGCACCCCACTTCGGTTGCCTTCAGAAAACGGTCATAATTCTCGAAATGTGAAAAGTTTTAGTGGTTGTCCTCTAGTTTGAAAGATCCCAAGTCCCTCGATGACCCTCTCGATGTTGCCTCAGTTAAAAGTGATCTTAGAACTTTAGGACAGTTACTAAAATTTCTTGCCAAGTTGCCTTCGTGACCGTAAAGTCCCTTTGAATGTCCCTTATACATTCAACGACTAGGGTTGCCTACTCACTAACAGTAGGATAGTGCTGTCTAAAGGATAGGAGGAAAAGAATAACCTTTTTCGAGTACAAAGTAGATAATTGTTAAAAATTTGCTCAAAACATTTTACACTTACACAAATACTACTTTTCAAAAACATTTTTCAAAACACTTTGTATACTTTCTCCACTATCCTGAGAAACATTACAAAGTTTGCCATAGTAAGGCATTTTCAAAACATTTTCAAATACACAAAGCACAAAGGTATTTCAAAATGAGAAAACCTCTAAGAGACCGTAGATAACTACAGATGAAAAGGGTGTAACACCTCCCCTTTCCATAATCTACCCCCTGTAGCCGTAGAAATGTTTAAGACAAAGCCATGGGATTGACTAGACTTGTACAAATCAAAATAAAATCACCACCGCTCTTTATTGTTTCCAATGGAATGGGAAAAGAGCGAATAACCCAAAAGAGGGGGGAAGATTCAAGGTAAGGTGGTTGGTTATGTAAAGGGAAGGTATTAGCACCCTAAACATCTACGGTACTCCGCATGAACCTCTTTGTAAAATCTGTATATTTTGGCTATGAAATGTTGTATAAAAAAATGGATGGTGGAGATGAGAAAAGAAATATATTTTTATGGTTTTTTGCACCCGCCGCGGTTGCGAACCTTTAGTGTCTACGTACCACCTTTTCGTGCAATAGAGGATCAGGGTACACGTAGTTCCTCTTTAAAATTTTAAAATTTAAGTGTGTTGGTTAATTTTTATGAGATAAAAGATCATTGTCATTGTCCGTGTGGAAAGCATACCTACTACCCACAATCATGAGAAAGGAGAATTTGCATCATTTCAAAGTGGAGGATATGGCTTGGATTTTAAAATCAACAATTCCTCACTTAACACCCAAGTGGAAAATATCTCTCTTCACTACATATTGTAGAAGTATAGTTGTTTGCATCACTGCAAGGATTGACAAGAGTCTAATCTTTTGAGAAAGGTTTTAAAATAAGAAATACAAGGTGGTAAAAATGATTTGAAATGAGATCGATTGACTTTTAGTCTTCTCACAAAAAAATGATGTCAAAATATTATTAAGTTGATTGAAGTTTATTCATGAAATTGTTTTTTGAAATTGAATTGACCTAAGTCCAAGTTTATTATGAAAGTGGTTCAAGTTTCAAAACAAGAGGATTTTTCAAAAGGAGGAAGAAGATTTTTGAAATTAAAGAAGATGGGAGGAGAAGAAGAGACTATCCTAAAGCGTAAGGTAAAAGCTAGGGATAGTAACCATCTAACCAACAAGAAGCCAAAACTTGACATTATGAGTCAAGATAGAATTCCTATTCTTTGGATTGAAACCAAGCAAGAAAAGATACTAGACCTCTTGAGAGAACCAAAATTCAAGTCTATTAAGTCTTCACAAAAATTGGGCTGAGTAACGGTTATATATGGGGGAATTCCAGATTACAAACAAAGGGTGTAATCACAATAACTTGCACACAAAATAAACAAACAACCCAATGTCTTGAGGTAAACCTCAAGAGTTCCAGACAAAATAATCAGATAAGGTCACATGGTCTCCAATCATAGGCCAAGGTTTGTAATCCTAAGTCCAAGAAGTCCAATGTTCCATAATGCCAAGGATAGTAACTAAATAGTCCAAGTACCATTAAAGATTTTATGGTTCATATGGATTATTAAGTATCTTAAGAAAAGAAAAGAAAAGCTCAAGTGAGCAAAATAGAAAAATGACAAGGAAGTAAATGCTCAAATGAGCAAAGATGAAAATGGCATGAAATGTAAATGCTAAAAGTAAATAGGGTATATAATAAAAATAAAGGATAAAGTCAATTATTAGTGATTATTGGTAAGTTGGATGATCATCTTGAAACTTGCATTTGGAACTCATTAGAGGATTGGTAGAACCAAAGCCTCCACACAACAAGTTTAATTTTCTTTTTGTCAAGTATATCATCCATTTGGAATCCTCATGAGTACCATTTAATGATCAACGATGTTTAAGTGATCCGCGTTGACAAAATCTGTTTTAGATCTATTAGAGGATTGGTAGAACCAAAACCTCCACAAAACGAATCTCAAGGTTATTGGATCAAAGAGATCAAATTAACATACTTGGGCTTGCAAACATAAGTTTGGGCCACGAATGATCATTTATTCGAATCGGGACAAAATTTAGCGCTATGTTAAGCAATCGTAAGTGAACTTATATAGAAGTCGCACCTATTTTGAGGACGGTCAATAGCAATCTATGCACCATTTGTTTTGAGACATGATATATAGATCATGCTCCAATAACACTTAGTGCAATAAGAAAGGGATGAGATGAAGAGGGGTGGGAGAGAATATACAAACCACTTTTGAATTAAATTTAATCAAACTATTATTAAGATCATTCATCCATTTTTGTGGAGTTAGACTCAACACCATGGATCCAATGATGTTAATAAAATTCATGATCAAAAATTTAACCCAAGATCAGCCAAAAAATAGTCACGAAATTATATTACATTTAATATATAAAAAAAATGTTTAAAAAAATGTTTTAAAATAGAAATAAAAGAGAAAAATATCAACTATGTTCAAATTAATCAAGAAATAAAAAGTAAGACCATAGAAAAATCAGAAATGAACTAAAATAATTTTATAAAATTTTTGGTATTTTTTTAAAGCCATAAACTATTTTTAAAATTAAAATAAATGAGTAAAATAAACAAAAAATAATAAAAAATAACAAATCAGAAACAAAAATAAAATAAGGTCACCAATATTTGTCACAATATCATTGGATCATTCCATAATTTTTTCAGAATTTAAAAATGCATAAAAGTATTTTTAAACATTTAAAATAATTCAAATAAAATGAAAATTTATAAAAAAATACCAAAACACAAAATGAAATTATGAAAAAATAAAAATAAGAAAGAGAATAATCAAAAATATTTTTCATAATTTTTTCAGATTTTTTGGACTAAAAATGAAATTTTCTATGATTTTTTGAAGTTTAAAACAATTAAATATAAAAATCAGAAAAGAAAATAAAAACCAAAAAAGTATGGGCCATCTGATCAATGTCAAAACGCGTTAGTAAACAGACCAAGTGGACCTGGTGCGTTGTGCATGTTATGAACTTTAGTGAATAATGCATAGGATCATTAATTAAATCAGATTTTTGAAAAACACAGATGACGCGCCCTCATTGGTTGGAAGATGACATGTTGGTCATCTTCAACCTCCATCCAGACCCAAAACCAGGTTGCTCAATCTGTAAAATTAGAGAACGAGACTTATGCCATTCGCTTCGTCTCTTCAAGATGAAGACAACCACACCTTCGCGACAAATTTATATAAACGGTAGCTCAAGCAATTTGGAAGGAAAGTTTTGAAAAGAGATTTGAAATTTCATGGTCAAAACATGTTTCCAGTAAAAAGCAAGTGTTGCGACTAGAACCAAGGCAATGAGAGCATCACAATGATATCAAAGTTTTAAAGAATTGATGAAGGAATCTACCTATTGAAGTTGAGTTGCAGAGCTCTGAAACTGGAGTTTTATGGAGCAATATAGAGCACGATTCTTGAATGTAATTATATGGTTAGCTTCATGGAAGATCAAGGAATGTGAATTGATGGAAAAATTGGATTGAAAAAGACTTGAGAATAGATTTCGAAGTTGCTGAATTTTGAGTTATGGAACAAGTTTGGCAGGGTGATTCTGGCTATCCAAGCTTGAGAAAATGAATGGGGAATGACCCTCTATTTATAGGGAATCAAATTGAATGTCCAAGCGTGTGAAATGATGAAGTTTGGAGGGAAATCGTGTGAAGTTGCAAACAAGAAAAGTTTGACTTCTAATTTGATCAAAACTCATCCAAAACGCATGTTTTGTTGAGCTAATCAATTCTGGAACTTCATTAAACATGTTTAGAGGCAAAAACGCGTGGAAAACTTGTGATTAGATGCTAAAACAAAGATTTCAAAATCTGACTTGAGATGAAACTTCAGTTCCAAGTTACCAACTTCAAAATCATGGCATTCTCAGCTCAAGGGGTCTTAGGGCATGATTCTTGATGCTTTAGAAAGATGAGATTACAAGCTTTACAATGGAAAAAGAATGGGATCAAATGGATGCTTGAGTTGAAATTTGCATTGAGTCAAAGTTGGAGAAAAAGGGTTGACTTTCCATACTTAGAAATATTTTAAATTTTTCTTCAAAAGTGACCTATAATGTCTTACATCCAAACATGGCATTCCAATTGGATTTTACGCTTAACCAAAAAAGATGCCATGAAATAGACCTCTTGAATGACATTTTGGGACTTGAACCATTCAAAATCTCCAAAAAATGAGAGAGTTATTAATTGTTGAAGTTGGCAAAAAATCATGCAATGACCTATAATCTTTTGTATCCTTAAGGCAAATTCTATCCATTTTCTCACTTTGAACATAAAATAAGGCACAAAGTTCACATCCTCAATATCATTTTGGAAAAAGAATAAGCTCAAGGTGATATAAGATGACCAAGTTATGATCATTTGAAGTCACACATGGAAAATTGGGGATTCATCTGGAGGACTTGTAATCTTTCTTCTTCATCACTTTCTTCCACATGAAAACTCCTTGGAACTTTTGAAGTGATTTGTTGATAAACCTATGAAGAGAAGGATGTATTTGGAATCACTCAAAAATACCAAAATATGAGCATGATATACTTCTTTGAAGTTCAAAACCCTAGCTCCTAGATCAAGAAAAATGCCTTGAGGAACTTTGACAATTTTAAACAAACTTCTTGTACCAACACAAATTATTTGTAAATATAAGTTGTTGAGGATGATAATAAGAACTCATAGAAACCACAACCACTTCCGTATATTTAGAATTGAGAGAAATATGCATTTGTGACCAATGGGAACAAAGCCTTGTCCAAGCATGACAACTTCTCCAATCAATCCCTTGTGTTTTTGAACCAAATTTGATAATATTGAAATGTGGTGAACCAAAATAACCTTACCATGCCATTTTCTCCAAAACAAATCCAATGGTGAGGTTTGAACTTCTCAAGATTTATTGACTAGGGCATGGAAATAAACTCATGAACCCATGGAGCAACTTGCTGAATCTTATTGCCTTTACCTACATGAGTAACAAGCAAGACAAACCAACATTGCATTTTATTAATTAAGAGAAGAAATAAAGATAAAAATATTCATGATCACAAAAGAAAATAAGTCAAGGTGCTTGCTGATTCCTCAAAGAGCAAAGCTAAATATATGGAGGGGAACCAAGAATCCTAATGTGATCTTATTGTGATTGAATCAACATGGTATGATGAAGGGATCTTAGGGGAAAAATTGGGGGTACAACACTGCCCTTATTTAAGTTTCTTCTATTCGAAGATACGAAGGTTAAAAATCTTCGTGTCGACACGATCAAAGATACTTAAATATAAACCAAACCCTATTTTTTGCCCTAAGATGCCATGCAATGCTTATGAATATGAGTGCACATGGACAATTCTAAAGGGACGCAAAACACCACTGGGGATGTAACAAAAAATAAAGAAACAAGAGAGTAACGCAACCAGGAAAATAAATCATTGGTCGATCAAAAAGACTTGAATCAGAGAGGATGGTAAAATGGTCAAAGGATACACCAACTTCCACTAGAAGTGAAGCTTACAACGTTTACTGAAGGAAGAGAGAAAGAATCATCGACGTTCACTGCCGATGACCTACCAACTTTCACATAAGGTAGAGAGAAAATATATCATAGCACCTCCGTTCATTGACGATGAACTACCAACGTTCACTGAAGGTAGAAAAAAGATAATAATCACCAACTTTCATTGAAGGTGACCTACCAACTTTCACTGAAGGTATAAAGAGAAAATATATCACAGCACCGCCTTCACTGACGATGAACTACCAACGTTCACTGAGAGTAGCAAACAGATAACAATCATCGACGTTCACTGTCGATGACCTACCAACTTTCACTGAAGGTAGGAAGAGAATATATCATAACATCGCCGTTTACTGACGATGAACTACCAATGTTCACTAAGGGTAGCAAAAATATGACAATCATCGACGTTCACTACCGATGACCTACCAACTTTCACTGAAGGTAGGAAGAGAATATATCATAGCATAGCCGTTCACTGACGATGAACTACCAACGTTCACTGGAGGTAGAAAAAAGATAACAATCATCGATGTTCACTGTCGATGACCTACCAACTTTCACTGAAGGTAGGAAGAAAATATATCATAGCATCGCCGTTCACTGATGATGAACTACCAATGTTCACTGAGGGTAGCAAAAAGATAACAATCATCGACGTTCATTGTCGATAACCTACCAACTTTCACTGAAGGTAGGAAGATAATATATCATAGCATCGTCGTTCACTAATGATGAACTACCAACGTTCATATGGATTATTAAGTATCTTAAGAAAAGAAAAGAAAAGCTCAAGTGAGTAAAATTGAAAAATGACAAGGAAGTAAATGCTCAAATGAGCAAAGATGAAAATGGCGTGAAATGTAAATGCTAAAAGTAAATAGTGCATAAAAATAAAAGGGGCATATAATAGAAATAAAGGATAAAGTCAATTATTAGTGATTAGTGGTTAGTTGGATGATCATCTTGAAACTTGCATTTGGAACTCATTAGAGGATTGGTAGAACCAAAGCCTCCATACAACAAGTTGCATTTACTTTTTGTCAAGTATATCATCCATTTGGAATCCTCATGAGTACCATTTAATGATCAATGATGTTTAAGTGATCCGCGTTGACCAAAGGTGTTGTAGATCCATTAGAGGATTGGTAGAACCAAAGCCTCCACACAATGAATCTCAAGGTTATTGAATCAAAGAGATTATATTAACATACTTGGGCTTGCAAACATAAGTTTGGGCCATGAATGATCATTTATTCGAATCGGGACAAAATTTAGCGCTATGTTAAGCAATCGTAAGTGGACTTATATAGAAGTCGCACCTATTTTGAGGACGGTCAATAGCAATCTATGCACCATTTGTTTTGAGACATGATATAGAGATTATGCTCCAATAACACTTAGTGCAATAAGAAATGGATGAGATGAAGAGGGGTGAGAGAGAATATACAAACCACTTTTGAATTAAATTTAATCAAACTATTATTAAAATCATTCATCCATTTTTGTGAAGTTAGACTCAGTACCATGGATCCAATGATGTTAATAAAGTTCATGATCAAAAATTTAACCCAAGATCAGCCAAAAAATAGTCACAAAATAATATTACATTTAATATATAGAAAAAAGGTTTTAAAAAAATGTTTTAAATAGAAATAAAAGAGAAAAATATCAACTATGTTCAAATTAATCAAGAAATAAAAAGTAAGACCATAGAAAAATCAGAAATGAACTAAAATAATTTTATAAAAATTTTGGTATTTTTTTAAAGTCATAAACTATTTTTAAAATTAAATGAAATGAGTAAAATAAACCAAAATGATAAAAAATAACAAAGTCAGAAACAAAAATAAAATAAGGTCACCAATATTTGTCACAATATCATTGGATCATTTTATAATTTTTTTCAGAATTTACAAATGCATAAAAGTATTTTTAAACATTTAAAATAATTCAAATAAAGTGAAAATTTATTAAAAAAATACCAAAACACAAAATTAAATTATGAAAAAATAAAAATAAGAAATACAATAATCAAAAATATTTTTCATAATTTTTTCATATTGTTTGGACTAAAAATGAATTTTCTATGATTTTTTGAAGTTTAAAACAATTAAATATAAAAATTAGAAAATAAAATAAAAACCAAAAAAATATGGGTCATCTGATCAATGTCAAAACGCGTTAGTAAACAGATCAAGTGGACCTGGCGCGCTGTGCATGTTATGGACTTTAGTGAATAATGTATAGGGTCATTAATTAAATCAGATTTTTGAAAAACACAAATGGCGCGACTTCGTTGTTTGGAAGATGACACGTTGGTCATCTTTAACCTCTAGCCAGTCCCAAAACCAGGTTGCTCAATCTGTAAAATTAGAGCACTAGACCTTTTCCATTTGCTTCGTCTCTTCAAGAAAAAGACAACCACACCTTAGCGACAAATTTATATAAACTGTAGCTCAAGCAATTTGGAAGGAAAGTTTTGAAAATGGATTTGAAATTTCATGGTCAAAATGTGTTCCTAGTAAAAATCAAGTGTTGCAACTAGAACCAAGGCAATGAGAGCATCACAATGATATCAAAGTTTTGAAAAATTGATGAAGGAATCTACCTATTGAAGTTGAGTTGCAGAGCTCTGAAACTGGACTTCTATAGAGCAATAGAGGGCACGATTTTTGAATGTAATTATATGGTTAGCTTCAGGGAAGACCAAGGAAGGTGAATTGATGGAAAAATTGGATTGAAAAAGGCTTGAGAATAGATTTTGAAGTTGTTGAATTTTGAGTTTTGGAACAAGTTTGGCAGGGTGATTCGGGCTATCCAAGCTTGAGGAAATGAATGGGAAATGACCCTCTATTTACAGGGAATCAAATGGAATGTCCAAGCATGTGAATTGATGAAGTTTGAAGGGAAATCGTGTGAAGTTGCAAACAAGAAAAGTGTGACTTCTAATTTGATCAAAACTCATCCAAAACGCGCATTTTGTTGTGCTAATCAATTCTGGAACTTCATTAAACATGTTTAGAGGCAAAAACGCATGGAAAACTTATGATTAGAAGTCAAAACAAAGATTTCAAAATCTGACTTGAGATGAAACTTCAGTTCCAAGTTACCAACTTCAAAATCATGGCATTCTCAGCTCAAGGGGTCTTAGGGAATGATTCTTGATGCTTTAGAAAGATGAGGTTACAAGCTTTTTAGTGGAAAAAGATTGGGATCAAATGGATGCTTGAGCTGAAAGTTGCATTAAGTCAAAGTTTGACAAAAAGGGTTGAATTTCCATACTTAGAAATATTTCAAATTTGTCTTCAAAAGTGACCTATAATGTCTTGCATCCAAACATGGCCTTCCACTTGGATTTTACTCTTTACCAAAAAAGATGGCATGAAATAGACCTCTTTAATGACATTTTGGGACTTGAACCATTCAAAATATCAAAAAATTGTGAGAGTTATGAATTGTTGAAGTTGGCAAAAAATCATGAAATGACCTATAATCTTTTGTATCCTTAAGGAAACTTCCATCCATTTTCTCACTTTGCACATAAAAGAAGGCATAAAGTTCATATCCTCAAGATCATTGTGGAAAATCTATGGGCTCAAGGTGATAAAAATTTACCATGTTATGATCATTTGAAGTCACACATGGAAAATTGGGGATTCATCTAGAGGACTTGTAATCTTTCTTCTTCATCAAGTTTCTTCCACATGAAAACTCCTAGGAAATATTGAAGTGATTTTTTTATAACCATTTTAAGAGAAGGATGTCTTTGGAATCACTCAAAAATACCAAAATATGAGAAAGATATACTTCTTTTAAGTTCAAAACCCTAGCTCCAAGATCAAGAAAAATACCTTGAGGAACTTTGGCAATTTTGAAAAAACTTCTTGTACCAACACAAATGCTTTGTAAATATAAGTTGTTGAGGATGATAATGAGAACTCATATCAAGCACAACCACTTCTAGATATTGAGAATTGAGAGAAATATGCATTTGTGACCAATGAGAACAAAGCCTTGTTCAAGCATGACAACTTTTCCAATCAATCCCTTGTGCTTTTGAACCAAATTTAATAATCTTGAAATGTGGTGAACCAAAATAACCTTGCCATGCGATTTCCTCCAAAACAAATCCAATGGTGAGGTTTGAACTTCTCCAGCTTTATTGACTAGGGCATGGAAATAAACTCATGAACCCATGGAGCAACTTGCTGATCTTATTGCCTTTACCTACATGAGTAACAAGCAAGACAAACCAACATTGCATTTTATTAAATAAGAGAATAAATTAAGACAAAAATATTCATGATCACAAAAGAACACAAGTCAAGGTTCTTGGTGATTCCTCAAAGAGCAAAGCTAAATATAGGGAGGGGAACCAAGAATCCTAATGTGATCTTATTGTGATTGAATCAACATGGTATGATGAAGGGATCTTAGGGAAAAAAATTGGGGTACAACATCCCTCTTACTCAGAAAATTCTCAAAAAGGTCTTTTTATGTTCTTTTCACCCTTTCCTTAATATGGATAAAAGAAAAGTCGGTGGCAACTCTTGCTTACCGCAACATTTGCAAACACAAACGCAAAACCAATATTAACAGTCGATTCTACCACCATATCAAACTAAACTTTTATCTTCTTTTTATTAATCTACTTAATAAAATAATGCTAACTCTAATTCCAATAACCAATTAAATGTGATTATTATTCACACCCTCCACTAACTTTTCATATCTCCATAATAAAGCCCAATACCATTCTTTCACTATTTATCTACAATTATCACTAATCAATTAATCATTCACTAATCGATATCATCGACTAATGATAATTCAACTGTTTGATATTCTCGCCCCGACTAACCCGTCACATAGAGTACACATCATATAATTTAAATCAAATAATTTATTCACAAAATCAAACAAATAAATCATATATAAAAATATAAATATATAACTAGTTACTAAAATTTGGGTGTTACAACTCTCCCCCACTTAAAAGATTTTCGCCCTCGAAAATTACCTCAAACGAACAGATCAGGATATGACTCCCTCATTTGACTCTCGAGTTTCCAAGTCACGTTTCCACTAGCTGGTCCTCCCCAAGCTACCTTCACTAAGGCAATCTCTTAACCTCAAAGCTGCTTCAACTCCCGATCCTCTATCTGCATAGGTGATGTCTCCACAATCAGGTTATCTCTCACCTACACATCATCTACTTGGACCATATGAGACATATCTGCAATGTGTTTCCTCAATTGAGATACATGAAATACATCATAGAGATTAGCAAGCGATGGTGGCAAAGTAATTTGATAGGCCACATATCCTATCTTCTCTGAGATCTGGTATGGACCAATAAATTGTGGCGTTTAATTACACGACTTCAATGCTCGACCAACACCAGTTACTAGAGTAACTCTAAGAAACACATGATCTCCCTCTTGAAATTCAAGTGCTTTCCTCTTCTTGTCATGATAACTCTTCTAACAACTCTGAGAAGTCTTCATCTTCTCCTTAATCATCTTAATCTTATCAGTAGTCTACTGAATTATCTTAGGTCCAATTACAAGAATCTCTCCCAACTCATACCAACACAATAACTTCCTACACCTCTTACCATACAATGCTTCGAATGGTGCCATCCCGATACTCCAATGGAAATTGTTGTTGTAAGTAAACTCAATTATAGGCAAGTATCTATCCTAAGCACCTCTTTTTTCAACACACAAGCTATCAAAAGATCCTCAAGTGACTGAATCGTCCTCTCAATATGACCATATGTCTGCGAATGATAAGCAGAACTCAAATGAAACTTCGTACCCAAATCATATTTCAAACTCCCCCAAAATCTCAAAGTAAATCTCAGATCCCTATTTGACACAATGCTAGACGAAATATCGTGCAAACTGACAATCATCTCAATGTACAACTTTGCCAACTTATCCAATGGATAGTCCATTCTCATTGGAATAAAATGAGCAGACTTCACCAATCGATCCATGATAACCCAAATAGCTTCAAAATTATTCGGTGTTCTGGGTAAACCGGACACAAAATCCATCGAAATACTATCCCAATTCCATTTAGGAATGGATAAAGATTGCATCAATCTCGACGATTTCTAATGTTCGATATTCGACTTCTGACAAGTCAAATAATAATACACAAACTCAGCAATCTCTTTCTTCATATCGGGCCACCAAAATATTTTTCTCAAGTCCTGATACATCTTCATAGAACCCCGATGAATACTTAATCCACTATGATGCCCTTCCTCAAGGATACTCTTTTTTAAGCTAAGCTATGTCTGGAACACAAACTCTATCACGACATCTCATGATACCATTTTCATCAATTTGAAAATATCCACCTCGACCTTGATTGATCAAAGTCAATCGATCCACAAACTCAAATCAGATTCCTGACCTTATCGAATCTCATTTAGAATTCCACTAGTAAGATTCAACATACCAAGATTAATTCCAGAAGAAGTCTCTTCATATCTCAAAATTGTTCAATCATTTCTAACTCTCGTACCATCAACATCGACATATGCAAAGATTTCCAAATCAATGCATCAGCTACTACCTTTGCTTTACCCGGATGGTAATTTAAACCAATATCATAATCTTTCAAAAATTCTAACCATCTCCTATACCTCATATTCAAATCTTTCTAAACAAAGATATATTTCAAACTCTTATGATCATTAACCACTTCGAATATCGACCCGAACAAATAATGCCTCCAAAGATTTAATATAAACACAATAGAAGCAAACTCTAAGTCATGTGTCGGATAATTCCTCTCATGCACTTTAAGTTATCTTGAAGCATAAGCTACAACTTGCTAGTTTTGCATCAATACACATCCCAATCCCATCAATGAAGCATCACAATACACAACAAACCGTTCAGTAGGATTAGGCAAAATCAAAACAGGAGCGGCCGTCAACTTTCTCTTAAGTTCTTGAAAACCATCTTCACATTTTGCATTCCAAATAAAAGCTTAACCCTTTCTAGTTAATTGCGTCAATGGCAAGGCTAACTTGGAAAATCCTTCAATGAATTTCTGATAATAACCTGCTAGACCAAGAAAACTTCTAATCTCAGAGAAAATTTTGGAGCTTCCCACTAAGACACAACTTCAATCTTCGACGGATTAACTGCAATACTTCCGCTCAAAATCACATGGCCAGGGAAAGTAGCTTACTTCAACCAAAACTCGAACTTATAAAGTTTAGCATACAACTGCTTCTCTCTCAACACTGTTAACACAATCTTCAAATGCCCAACATGATCTTCTTCACTATTCGAATAAATTAATGTATCATCATTGAACACAACCATAAATTTGTCCAAATACGGATGGAAAATCATGTTCATGTACTCCATAAATACACCCGGTTCATTGGTCACACTTAACAACATTATTGTGTACTCATAGTGACCATACCTTGTTCTAAAAGCAGTCTTCTGAATATCTCCTGACTTCACACAAATCTGGTGATATCCAGATCTCAAATCTATCTTACTGAACAAACTTGCACCAACCAACTGATCCATCAGGTCATCAATTCTCGGAAGTTGATACTTATTCTTGATAGCCACCTTGTTCAGTTGTCTATAATCTACACAAAGGTTCATAGTACCTTATTTCTTATTGACCAATAAGATTGGTGCACCCCACAGTGATACACTCGGAGGAATGAACATCTTCTCAACCAGATATTCAAGTTGATTCTTCAACTCTTTCAATTACGATGATGACATACGGTATGGAGCCATCAATATTGGACTAGTTACAGGAACTAAGTCGATCATAACCTCCACTTTATGCTCCGATAGTAAATCACTTATTTCTTCAAGAAATACCTCTGGAAAATCACGAACAATTGGTAAACCACTAGTTGCTCCTTTTCCACTAATATCCAAAGTTTCCATCAACATAAACATCTTAGTGCCATCTTGCACCGACTCGTTCACTTGTTTAGCAGACATAAACAAATCTCCTTCATTATCATGTTCAAGAAAAATAACTATTTTAGCAAAACTGTGGATATAAACATGGTTGAATTTCAACCAGTTCATCCCAAGGATAAGATCAAGTTGATCTAACGGAAGACATACTAAGTCAACTCCAAAGTCCCAAATAAAAATACTCAACAAACAATTCAAACACACATATGAAATAGTCACTAAACCCATAGTAGGAGTATAACTAACCATACTTCCATTCATAGTAGATAAGTCAAGATTTACTCTCTTAACACAATCCAAAGAAATGAAAGAATATGTCGCTCCAGTATCAATTATAGCAATCAAAGGTGTACCATTAATGAAACACGTACCTCTGATTAACCTATCTTAAATGATAGTCTTAGAACCAGACAAAGCAAACACTTTTCCCTTAGATTAGTCCTTATTTGGTTTATCACACTTGGTACTAATGTGCCCTTGCTCGCCACAATTGTAGCAAGTCACATTTACACCTTTCTTGCAGTCGTAAGTCTTGTAGCCTGGTTTTCCATACTTGAAACATTTATGTTCAGCACTCGTGCACTCAGGAGCACGATGTCCTTCGACACCACACTTAAAATAGTTAATCAGAGTAAGAGCTCCTCCCCCACTCGGCTTCTTGTCATAACTAGCTTTCTATTTCCCCTTATCAGTAGGAGTCGCATACGCCTTTCCTATGAATTAACCTTTTCCCTTCTTCTCATTCAAATTATTATAGTGAGTAGAACGAGCTTTACTATCTTCATCATAAATATTACTCTTGTTTTGACCAGCTCAGAAAATCGTCTAATCTTCTCCTGTAGCGGTAGAAATGTTAAGGGTACTCATAATTCACCTCAAAAATTTTAAAACACAAGTGTGTTGGTTAATTTTAAAAGAAGAGACATCATCGTCATATCTAAGTGAAAAACATACTTACTACCCACGATTATGAGAAAGGAGAATTTGCATCATCTCAAAGTGGAGGATATAGCTTGGATTTTAAAATCAACAAAGCCTCACTTAACACACAAGTGGAAAATATCTCACTTCACAACATACCGTAGAATTATAATAGCTCGCATCACTACAAGGATCGACATGAGTCTAATCTGTTGAGAAAAAGTTTTTAAAGTAAAAAAGCTAAAGTGGAAAAACGGTTTGAATGGGTTTGATTGACTTTTAGTCTTCTCACAAAAAAAGTCAAAGTATGATTAAGTTAGTTAAAGTTTGATTAATAAAAGATTTTGAAAATGCATGGACCTAAGTCCAAGTTTATTATGAAAGCGGTTCAAGTTAGAAAACAAGAAGAGTTTTAAGAAGCAGGAAGACGATTTTTGAAATTAAAGAAGATATGAGGAGATGAAGGGACTATCCTAAAGTATAAGGTAAAAGCTAAGGAAAAGAACCATCTAACCAACAAGAAGCCAACACTTGACATATGAAGTCAATGTAGAATTCACATTCTTTGGATTGAAACCAAGCAAGAAAATATACTAAACCTCTTAGGAATACCAAGCTTCAGATGAATTAAGTCTTCACAAAAATTGGGCAGAGTAACAACTGTATACAGAGGAATTCTCAATCACAAATAAAGCAGATAATCAGAATAACCTACACATAAAGAAAATCAACTCAATGTCTTGGGGTAAACCCCAAGAACTTCAGACAAAATAACAACAGAGTCACAAGGTCCCAAAGGTAATTGTGATATGGTGGGAGAAATGACTTGGGTGTTTTGCGTTTAATCGCAAATGTTGCGGTTAGCAAGAGTCTCCACCGACTTTTCTTTTATCCAAAAGGAAAGGTTAAAAAGCACAGGAAAAACCTTTGAGATTATTTCTTGAGTTCGGGGTAGATTATGAAAAGGGAAGGTATTAGCACACTTTTCATCCATGGTTTTCCATGGGCTCTTAGTTACTTTCTAAATCACTTCCTTTTTTGTTTGAAATTGTGCTTGGTGTGGTTTTTCTGAAAGTATTTTGTAAAGAGGCCATTGTTTAGGCAATCTTTGTAATGATTCTTGTTTGTAAGAATGTATACAAAGATGTTTGATCTTTTGAAAAGGTTTTCAAGTTTGTAAGATGTTTGGAAGTGTAAGTGTTTGTTTTGAAAATAGAAAGGATGCTTGTTTTAAATTGAGCAAGTAATTAGGAGCATTCTACCTACTCATAAGTCTCTTATGTTCATTTCATCTTTCCTTTGACATTGTTATCTTACCATTGATTTGGTAAGTAACCCTATCTTTGGTTGTAAACGGGACAGGCGCGGGTCATCGTATAACCATGATTAGCAATGTTGCAAGGTATCTTAGCATTTTCTTTTAGGGACTAAGATCATTTGAAAGGCAACATAGATAGCGTCATCGAGGGACTATGATCTTATATTTGCTTGTTCTTGCTAAAATACCTTACATGCGTAATATGGCCATTTTGTATAAGGCAACCAAGTGGAATAACCCTAGGGGTGTTTGTGTGCAAATGTATTGTTTCCATGCTTGATCTTGTCTTGAATTAGGTTTTTCTAAGTATTGGTTTTAGTCTTTCCATACAAACCCTTGTTACTAGCATGTTATATATAAAGCGATAAATTGCGGAATTTAAAGTTACTACGCTATTACAATTTTTGTGGGAGGGGGTGTACAAATTGAAAGGGGATTGCAAGAATGTAAACCTAGTTAGTCTATTACAACCATATTGAATTGATATCATTATACAAGTAATTAAATAAATACAATGTAAAAAATGAATAAACGTACAAAAATACAAAATGTAAAGTAAATGGATATTTGTTTGGATTTTTTTAGAGAAAAGGGATTTTGTCTTAATATAATTAATTAAAAGAAAAAATAATTAATGAAAGGTAAACCCTAAATTTGTTAAGAAAAGATTTTTAAACAAAATCCTAAATCTATTAATTAAAATAAAAGAAATTAAGTTTATATGAAAAGTGCTTTGGTATTTTTGTCTTGAAAATATTTATAGCATTATAAAATATTTTTTAGTCTTTTTTATATCAAAAATAATATATTTTAATTAGTGTAAAAGAAAATAAGTAAATAACTTAGTTTTAATTAAATTTACAAGATAATAAGTAAAAAGTTTTTATGAAGAAAAAGTAAATAAACTATGTCAAAATGAAGATATAATATTTTTGTATTTTTTATGATTTTTTAATGTTAGGAAAAGTATTTGAGAAAATAAAAATGAAATGAAAATAAGAAAATAAAATAACTTCGGCCAGGGGCGCAACAAAGAAACAGGGCGTTAACTAGCAAAAAAAAAAGAATAACAAAAAGTCCAACAGGGCGCAGCGCCTGCAAAAAAGACAAAATCAGAAAGTAAAAATGTGAAAAAAATTGAAAGGGTACCGGGCTCGAACCCAGGTCCCAAAGGTTACAGGCGCACGCTTCTACCACTCGGGTGGCTATACATCCGTTAACATAAGCAAAACAATAAATATACAAGGAAAAACGCGTCCTGATGACTTCATCTTCAACCTCCAGCCAGACCAACTGTAACTTGCTCCTTTCTCATCAAAAATGAAAATTGTAAACATGAAACTTGTAGAAAATTTTCTCACGGTTTCAGAAATGTAAAGCATTAAAACTATAGATCAAAGATAAGCATGAATTGTAATGACCCTAATCTGAACCCTAAAAATCTCAGAAATTTCAGTTTCAAAATTCTCGAACCTCAAGCAAAATTTATGGAAACTATGGACATGGTTAGCTTTAAGGCAATGACATCTACATGTTTTGTTCATAAATAAATCATTGATGATGCCTGTATGAAGAGTTCAAAGTTAAGAAAACTTACCTCAAAACTGGATATCGTGTTTTGAGTTTTAGCTTGTTTCAACTGATGGTGATGATCAAGTTAGCTTCCTTGAGGTCCCAGGAAGCTAATGCAATGATTAGCTTGAGCAATGGATGGTTGGAAAGGTATGGATATGTCAATGTGCAAAGCTCTGTTTTTAAAAATGGAGGATGGTGTTTATGATACGGTGGGAGAACTGACTTGGGATTTTGCGTTTGTGTTCGCAAGTGTTTCGGTTTAGCAAGAGTCGCCATCGACTTTTTATTTTATCCTAAGGAAAGGTCAAAAAGCACAGGAAAGACCTTTGAGATGTTTTCTTGGGTTCGGGGAGTAGATTATGAAAAGGGAAGGTGCAAGCACCCTTTTCATCCATAGTTATCCATGGGCTCTTAGTTACTTGTTTAGATCACTTGCTTTGCTTTTCCAATTGTTTGAAATGGTGCTTTGTGTGTGGTTTTGAAAGATGTTTTGAAAAGAGGCCATCGTTGTGGAAACCTTTGTAATGATTCTTGTTTGAATGTATACAAAGGTGTTTTTGTCTTTTGAAAAGATTTCAATGTTTGAAAGTTTGATTTGGGAAATGTTTTGAAATTGTGTTGTGAAGTGTGTTTGAAAATAGCAAGGATGTTTTGCAAGCTTTTGATCAAGTAACTAAGAGTTATATACCTTATTTTACTCAAAGATCTTTCCTAATGTTTTTAACCCTTTTGACAGTGTTGTTTCACCATTGCATTTGGTGAGCAGCCTTGTATTAGGATGTTAAACGGGACAGGCGTGAATCATCGT
Source organism: Vicia faba (assembly GCA_948472305.1). Classification (NCBI taxonomy): domain Eukaryota; kingdom Viridiplantae; phylum Streptophyta; class Magnoliopsida; order Fabales; family Fabaceae; genus Vicia; species Vicia faba. Next base: position 987,813,790 of record OX451738.1, read on the forward strand.
ATAGACCATGATAGCAATTGTGTCAAGTATCTTTGGCAATTTTGAGGGACTTGATCATTTTTGTTTAGGCAACCAAGATAGCGTCATCGAGGGACTATGATCTTTTGTTTTGTTTTTGTTTTGCCAAAGTACCCAACATGTATAACATGACCCATTTTTGAAGGCAACAAGTGGATTGTAACCCTAGGGGTGCAAGTGTGCATTGCGTTTGATTTTCATGCATTTTTGTCTTTGATTAGGTCAAACTATTTATTGATTTGGATTTTTGCATACAAACCGTAATTCTCTAATCATGGCATAATTGAAAGCGTAAAGTGCGAGAATTAAAAATCTAGACTATTACAACATGATTATGGGGATGGGGGTACAATTTTTGAATGGGGGTATTTGACAAGAAATATAAACCCTAATTTACTATTACATCCAAATTGAATTCCCAATGCATAAATATTAAATGGACAATATTTAAATAAACAAAATAAATAAATATATCAAATAATATGAAGTATGCAAAAAATGGTTTTTTGTTTGTTTATGTATGTAAAAGTATTTAATGTAAAAATAAAGAAATAAATAAAAGATTTATTTTAATTGCTTAAGGGGAAAAACCCTAATTTCTTTAAGAAAATAAATATATTATATTATTTATATACAATAAAATATATTAATATATACAAAAATAAGATATACTTAAAAAAGGGTATTTTTTAGTATGAATAATAATAAAAGTGAAAATGTAATATTTTTATATTTTATTCTAAAGTATTTAATAAAATAAAAGTATATATGTATATATATATATATATATATATATGTATACTAATCAAATTAAATATGTACAATATAAAATAAAATATGTACAAAAATAAAATATATTTAGGAAAATATTTTTAGTATGAATAAAAACAAAGAACAAAAATAAAAGTATAAATTATATATTTTTCAAGTCTTAATAAATAATATAAAAGGTATTTAAATGCTTTTTATGTTAGAAAAATTAAAATAAAATGACAAATAAATGTAAAAAATTTATGAAAATATTTTTGAGCATTTTTTATATTTGGAAATAAATAAACAAAATCAGAAATGAAAAAAAAATGCAAAAATATAAAAATGCAAGAAATTGGGCCAGGGGGTGCAAAAAGGAAAATAAGGGGTGTCAAAAGTAGCCAGGCCAAGCCCAGCCCAAAGCTTCATCTTCAACCTCAAGTATTTGAAAAAACGCGCGCGTCCCTGTACAAACTACCCGATCCTGTATACGTGCTCTATTGCAAAAACACACAACATCAAACTTGTAGAGAATTTCAAGATGATTCCAACCATATAAACAACTTGTCCTAACTCTCAAAGACCAGAGAGAATTTCTCTGGCCCTAAAACCTGACCTAGTTTTTTCAGCATGTTCATGGATGAAATTCTCCTAGCACACTTAATATAAATGAAAACTGAGCATATGTACAGCTTCATGGCAATGAACACTACATTTTTTATTCACAAACCTAAGGCTAAATGTTCCTAAATAGAGAGATAGAAAGTGGAGAAAAACCTGTTTCAGTTGGATTCGTGTAGGGTAATGTAGTGCTTTTCAAGAAGGCTTGAGATGTCTGGTAGCTTGCTTGAACTTCACTTGACCTTCTCCAATAGCTAGCTTGCCTTGAATGTCCTTGAATTAAGCTATAGAACTCAACCTGCACAAGCTCAAAATGAAAATGGTGAACACTGTAAATGGAGTTACAATTGGTGTTTGAGGTTTGGGATAGCTTGGGTGAGTTGAATGGAAGGTGTTTGAAGCAACTTGGGGCAAAACACACGAGCCAAATGAGCTATGGAACTCAAGTTGCAGAACCTGCCCTGTTTTGCCAAAGGAATGTGATTTCTGGCTATGGGGTGTTTAGAGGCTCCAACAATCATGTTTCTAGCTCAAAGGGGTGTGAGAAAGATGTTCAAACTGTTTGTGTAAGTTAGCATTGGCTGGTTTTCAAGTTCTCAAGTTTTTGACAAGTTTCTTGTTTTTGAAGTAAGAAAGTGGAAGTTGTTGTTACAGGCATGTATAGGCTATAAAATATGCTTGCATACTTTGCTCTTGGCCCCTCCAACTTGTGGATTTTATTTGCCCTCTGAGATATGGACCAATGCTCAAGGGATAATGGTTTGACATAAAGCACATTATGGCAAAAATGGAAATGTGCCTTTTTCTACTTAGGGCCTAATCTTGTGTACAATGTCCAAATGAACAAAACAAAAGCTTAGACTGATGGATTTGCATTTAATTATGGAGTGTGAAGTGGTTTAGAGGCCTGCAAGCTAGTGTAAGGCATGTTGACTTGAAAATGCAACTTGTATGAACATGAATATGCCACGGATGAAAAGTGAGTTTTTGCTAAATTCAAGCCTTCGATTATCCCTAACCACAAATGTGTTTGAGGAGTTCTTGGACAATTTGGAAATCTTGCAACATTCTCTATAATCCATCTTTGAAATTCAACTTGAGATTCCAAGTGGAACTATGTGAAAAATGGCCAAGAAGATAGGTCAAAATCCTGCCTAAACTAGGGCAAAATTTCACTAAGTTAAAAGTTTTAGGGACCCTTGTTCCAAAAATCATAACTTGAGATACAAGCTTCTTTTGAGAAACCTTTTTGAATCAAAGTTGTAGACTTTTTTGAGGACTACAACTTTCATGTTGGAGGTTTTGTTTGAATCCATTTGCATCATGGTGAAAATGTGGGGCAAAGTTAGGAAAAATTAAGAAAATTTCATAACTTAGAAAAATTCTAAGTTATGAAAATTTTCAATTTCAAACCCTAATTTGCAATTTTGGGTTTCTTGATGAACAAGTTTCATAATTTGACTCATCTTGATGAAAAATGACCCTTGGCACTTGATTTTGACCAAAAAAGTCAAAGTTTGACTTTTCAGTGTACAATCAAATTTTGATCAGTTGACTGCAAAATTCATCTGTCAATCCCATGCATTTGAGATCTTTTTAACTTGTTGAATAAGTCAAGATGATGTCATTGAGTCCTTGAGTCCATGGTTGAACCTAATTTTCCATTGGCTAGGTCAAAAATCAGAAATTGCCTTTGTACAGTCAAAACCCTAAAAATGACCATTTTGCCCTTTTGGTGATCTGATCAAATTTCTTGTGGAGTAGTGGTACAAACTTGATCCAATGGTTCATATGAGTTCATAATGTTGATTGTGGGTCAAAATTCATGAGGTTTGACTGTAAATTGGCCATAATTGACTTTTTCCCCAATACAGTTGATTTCTAGGTCAACTGTCCAATTGATTGGGCAAAAATTTGATTCAAGGCTTGAAACTTGGTATGGGCAAACTTATGAGTCCAATATGAAGTATGAATGTAAATTTTAGCATTGAAGGTCCAAAAATCCTTGTTCAAACTCAAACCCTAGTTTAGGTCATCAGTGCAAGGAGATGTCTTGAGTAGTGCAAACCCTAGCTTGGTCTTAAGTTCAAAGAGCCTTGTGATGAGAAATGTTGATAATATGAGAGGGAAAATTTTGGGGTACAACAGTTGCCCCTGTTCAATCTTCTTGAATCTGAAGAGTTAGATTGGCAAGTTTGCCTTTCGTGACTCGAAGGTAAAAGAGGATTGGACACTAGAGTGCCCGTAAATTTGCACTCGTCAAAATGTAGCTGAGGGAATGGGCTTAAAGATGCCATTTGGAAATGGTAGAATCTTGCTGTAGATGGGCTTAGAGATGCCATCCAAAACTTGTTTGTTGAAAATCAGTAGAATGAACATCAGAATGGTATCCGTATTTGGAACGTATCTGAGTTGTATCTGGAGACTGGGTTCGTATGAGCAAGGGAATGGTGTCCATGTCTAGAGCATATCCGAGCTGTAACTGTATTTGATTCTTGAATGAATATCAGAGCGACTGCCATGTCTGGAGTGTATTTGTATTCTTAATGGGTAACAGAGAAACATCTATGTATGGAGCATCTATGTGTTAGGGATAAATCCCGAATGAGTGACAGAATGACAACCGTGTCTAGAGCGTATCTGGACTGTATCTGAAGTTGAGATCTGTATGAGTAGCAGAATGACTTCCGTGTATGGAGTGTATATGTACTGTAACTGGGATCTGGATAAGTGACAGAATGACTCCCGTGTCTGGAGTGTATCTGAATTTGAATTTGATAGCTGAATTTGAATGAGAAATAGAATGGCTTCCGTGTCCGGAGCGTATCTAGTCTATATCTAATTGCTGGAGTCTGAAGGATTAGTAGAATGACCACTGTGTCTGGGGTGTATCTATATTTTATCTTTACTTGAAATTTTGAATGAGTAATAGAATAACCGTCGTGTCTGGGGATGTATCCATACTGTATCTGAAATCTCTGAATAGTTGTTAACGATAGCTTTTTAATCTTATCCTGAAAAGAGTAGAGTGTTAGCTAAAGCACAAAGTTATGTTGCATGATATGTATGATGCAATAAAATGTGTTCCATCAATGTTTATGATATATGAATGTAATGGATGTGCATGTAAGCTGATTAGTTGTCTTGCTGAGAAAAATAAATCCTTGATAGCTGGAGATAATGAAATCTTTGACTGTTTTCGGGGAAAGTAAATCCTTGACCGATGCTGGGGATTCCAAAAATCTTTGATTGTTGAAGATGAGAAAACCTTGCTGATTACTGTTGAGGATAGAAAATCCTTGGCAACCTGCGGGGATTATCAAAACTTTGACAACTTTCGTGGGTATGTGAGAATCTTTCATGACTTTCCTAGGGAAATAATGAAAAATCCGACGACCTCTACTGGGGAATTAAAACCTGGGAGGCTTCAAATGGAGAAACGGGAACTAGAATCTTCGTTCTATCGAGAAATAACTCTGTGGGAAGAGTGTTTATTCTGCCGGGGAAATCAGGATCTTGGGTTGTATGCCAATCTACTGGGGATTCCTTGTTTTTTGGAGAATTCTGCTGGTGAATCGGAGGAAGTTGGATAGTATTCCACTGGGGTTTAAGGTTTGAAGCTTTGGACTCCGCTGGTGATGAAAGTTTGGAGTATTCTGGCTCCGCTGGGGATCGGGAGTTTTTTAGAAACTTAACTCTGATGGGAATTTTGAAATTTAACTCCACTGGGGATATGTACTTCAAGGTTTTAGCTCTGTTGAGGATCTGAATGACATACTGTAGGGGGTTTCTTCTGGAATAGCCTAAAGACATTCTCCTATACTTTCAACCTATCAGTAATTATCCTTTCTTATTTTGTTTTATTTGTAAGCAGTGATTATTTTCAAATGCATATGCCTATTTAACAAACCATTGGATGTTTTTCAAATAAAACATAAGTGTAAAAAAGAAAGGAAGGAAAGCAAATTTCTGCACTTTGAAGTATTTTTGTATTAACCTTTGTAAGTATCTTTGTACAAAAGAGACAGACATCCTAGTAAGAGAATGTTGTCGAACAATTTGAGAAAAAATTTATACAAAAAGAAAGATGGTTATGTGTAACAATTCCATGGGGTTCCCATTCTGCTATAGCCTTCACAACTCTGAGTATCTTTGTCCATTCGTTGCTTCGTCCGCGGATGATTGGATTGATCAGAAGCTTGGAGTTTGGTTGTGAAGAGATTGCCCTTAAAGTGATCCGACGAGACATAGTCATACGCTTTAATTCCCTAATTTTTGCTTGAACCGCCCTTTTGGGTTTTTGATTCACCGGGATGCCCATTTTTGCCCAAGTCGCCCTTTCAGGTTTTCAACTTGTCGGGTCATTTTATGCGTAGTATCTTTTGACTATGTCTGTGTTTGTAGGGTGCGGCAAGTCGTCGCCGTCCATGGTGGTCAAAATCATGGCCCCACCAGAAAAGATGTTCTTGATCACAAATGGTCCTTCGTAAGTAGGAGTCCACTTGCCCCTGGGATCACTTTGGGGCAAGATGATCCGCTTGATTACAAGATCTCCGACTTGATATACCTGACGCCTGACTTTCTTGTTGAAAGCCTTGATCATCCATTTTTGATACGTCTGACCATGACAAACAGTAGTAAGTCGCTTCTCGTTGATCAAATTAAGTTGATCAAGTCGGGTCTGAATCCAATCGTCTTCACTTAAACCAACATCCTTCATAATCCTTAAAGAAGGAATCTGAACATCCATAGGTAAAACAGCCTCCATTCCATATACCAAAGAAAAGAGGGTTGCCCCAGTTGAAGTACGCGCCGTGGTACGATATTCGTGCAAAGCAAACGGTAACATCTCATGCCAGTCCTTGTAGGTGACTGTCATCTTTTGAATGATCTTCTTGATATTTTTGTTCGCGGCTTCAACATCACCGTTCATCTTTGGCCGATAGGGAGATGAATTGTGATGTTGAATCTTGAACTGCTCGCACAGAGCAGTGATCACAGTGTTGTTCAAATTTGTAACTTTATCCGTGATGATCCTGTCGGGGATACCATACCGGCATATGAGGTTCTGCTTGATGAAGCGGGCAACCACATTCTTTGTAACGGAGGCGAAGGAACTTGCTTCGACCCACTTGGTAAAATAATCAATAGCTACCAAGATGAAGAGATGTCCATTAGATGTCGTAGGCTTGATCTCTCCAATCATGTCGATTCCCCACATCGCGAATGGCCAAGGAGCTGTTAGAACGTTGAGAGGAACTGGAGGAATATGTACCTTGTCTTCATAGACTTGGCATTTGTGACAAGTACGGCAATGTTGATGACAGTCAGCTTCCATGGTAGACCAGTAGTAGCCTGCCCTTATAATCTTCTTAGACATCGTATGTCCGCTCAAGTGGGTTCCAAATGTGCCACTATGTATTTCGGTCATGATCAACTCTGCTTCAACCTTGTCCACACAATGAAGTAGAACACAATCATGGTTGCGCTTATATAAGATACCATTGCTCAGGAAGAACTTGGCAGCAAAAATCCTTAGGAACTTTTTGTCATTGACGGAAGCTCCTTCAGGGTATTCTCGAGTCTGGATATACCTTTTGATTTCATGAAACCAGGGTTGTTCCACTACTTCTTCGGTATTAATCTCATGACAGTGCGCAGGTTCGTCCATTCGTTCGATGGTGATTTGGGGAGCCTCATTATCCCAGTTGAGTTTAAACATGGAAGACATTGTAGCCAGAGCATCTGCTAGATGATTTTCTTCTCGCGGGAAGTGCTCAAAGGTAACCTGCTCGAAATGAGGCAACAATGTCAAGACATGTTCTTTGTATGGGATAAGATTAGGATGTTTAGTGTCACACTCTCCTTTGATTTGATTGATAACCAAAGTTGAGTCCCCAAATACAATCAGAGATTTGATTCCCAAGTCAATTGCAGCCTTGAGACCAAAGATACAAGCTTCATACTCGGCCATGTTGTTGGTACAGCTGAAGTAGAGTCTAGCAGTGAAAGTTGTATGGCAACCTTCTGGAGAAATAAGTACCGTGCCGATATTGTTGCCAAGTGCATTTGAAGCTCCATTAAAGTATATGGTCCATTGGGATCCTTGTTTAGGTCCGTCATACGGTCCGTTACCTTCAATGTTGTCCAATGTCATAATGTCCTCATTAGGGAAGTCGAACCTCATAGATTGGTAATCTTCGACGGCTTGATGAGCTAGATGGTCAGCTAGTACACTCCCCTTTATAGCTTTTTGGGTCATGTACTGGATATCATACTCAGTCAGGATCATCAGCCATCTAGCGATTCTTCCGGATAAAGTAGGTTTCTCGAAGATGTACTTAATCGGATCCATTTTGGAAATCAGCAAAGTGGTATGTGTCAACATATACTGCCTTAGCTGGCGAGTTGCCCATACCAAAGCGCAGCAAGTTTTCTCGAGCAGTGAGTAGCGAGTCTCACAGTCGGCAAACTTTTTGCTAAGGTAATAAATGGCATGCTCTTTTTGGCCAGACTCGTCATGTTGGACCAGTACGCATCCCATTGAGTTATCTAAAATAGTCAGATACATGATTAAAGGCCTTCCTTCGATGGGTGGCATCAAGATAGGAGGTTCCAGCAAATACTCCTTGATCTTATCAAAAGCAACTTGACAGTCATTATTCCATTCAACCACCTAATCTTTCTTCAACAACTTGAAGATTGGTTCACAGGTAGATGTCAGGTGAGAGATGAACCTTGCAATATAATTTAAGCATCCCAAGAAACCTCTAACCTCCTTTTTAGTGTGGGGGGCAGGCATTTCTTGTATAGATTTGACTTTAGCAGGATCAACCTCGATGCCTTTGTTACTGACGATGAATCCCAAAAGTTTACCGGACCTGACTCCGAAAGTGCACTTGCTAGGATTCAGCTTGAGCTTATATTCCTTTAATCTGACAAACAGCTTCTGCAGATGGTCAAGGTGTTCTTCTTCTGTTTGTGAACGGGATATCATGTCGTCTACGTAGACTTCAATATCATGATTTATCATGTCATGAAACAAAGCTACCATGGCTCGCTGATAGGTTGCCCCAGCATTCTTCAGTTCGAATGGCATCACTTTATAGCAGAAGGTACCCCACTGCGTAACAAAAGTAGTCTTCTCCATGTCTTCGGGGGCCATTTTGATCTGGTTATATCCCGAGAATCCATCCATGAAGGAAAATACCTTGTGTTGAGATGTATTGTCAACCAAGATGTCGATGTGTGGCAGTGGAAAATCATCTTTAGGGCTAGCCATGTTTAGGTCTCTGTAGTCCACACACATTCTGACTTTGTCGTCCTTCTTAGACACGGGCACAATGCTAGCGACCCATTGTGGATAGGAAGTAACAACCAGAAAGCCAACATTGAACTGTTTCATCACTTTAGCTTTGATCTTCTCAGACATATCAGGCCTCATCCGGCGGACTTTCTGTTTGATTGGTGGACAATCTTCTCTTGTAGGGAGACGGTGAACCACAATATCTATATCCAGACCCGGCATGTCTTCATAGGACCAGACAAAGATCTCAACATATTCATTCAACAACTGAACTAAGTGCTCCTTAACATTTGGTTCCAGGTTAGCACCCACTTTAACCTCTTTCTTGTCTTCCTCTGTTGCCAAATTGATAGTCTCTAGCAATTCTTCATGGGGAAGAATAGCCCTTTCCTCTTGTTGCAGAAGTCTAGCTAACTCTCCAGGCACTTCACAGTCTTCATCACCTTCGTACTCGGCATGATTGACCAAATCTTCAGAGTCACCGAAGTCCAAAGCAGAATAGTCACCCATGTAATCTGGAGTGGATGGGTACCTGTATTTTGGGAGTGTGGGTGTGTGTAAGGGATAGCCATCCTTAAACAAAACAAAATGTAAAAGGAAAGAAAATGAACACAACAGTTTATAGATGAAAACGTCCAATGATTCATTAAAAATGGCATATGAAAATGAAGAATCAAAACCCTTACAAATGGAACTATATGCCCCGGGTAAGGCATAAGGCGGAAAGAGTGTACGAATTGTTTAATTATTACAGACCAAACAGGAAATTGTTCAAAGATAAATTACTGATTAATGAAAGTGATGGGAACGAAGTCTTTCGCCTCCCAGTTGCTCAATCCCCCTTCAGTGGTTGGGAAGATCCGATCTTCAAAGTTGTCTTCTTCATCATCATCTTCTAAGGCATGAATTCCGCAGTGAGTGATTTTTAGGGGTGGTCCTCCATCCCGGGAGCGACGTACAACTTTCTGGCCAGCGACAATAAAACTAGTCTGAACTTGTCCGTCTTGTGAGGAAAATCAGGAAGTTGCCCCCACACTGTACTTCTTCCTTCTTTGATTACATCGTTCGCATCTTTAAGGGATGCCATCCGAGACACAAGCTTGGAAATGATCGGCACATCAGTCATTGTCTTTGCTATTGCGACTTCAGGAGAAACCTCTTCAAGGTGTTGGAAAGGCGTTTCTATGAATTCGCCATCTAACTCCACATAGCGGAAGGAGTTAAGGTAACTTATCATATACTCCTCCTCACCATGAACCATTATGATCTTACCCTGAACTGGATACTTTAGCATTTGGTGTAGAGAATAAGTGACTGCCCCAGTGTTGTGGATCCATGGCCTTCCTAACAAGCATGAGTATGAAGGACGGATGTCTATCACATAAAAAGTAGAGTTGAAAATTTTTGTACCCACTTTGATTGGAATGTCCACTTCTCCGTGAACCATCCTCTTAGAACCGTCGAAGGCTCTAACAACGATGTTACTGGGCTTTAGGGTCAAACCTTCGCAGTCCAATCTGTCCAATGCCTTCTTTGGTAGAACATTTAAGGATGAACCGGTATCTACCAGAACATGAGCAAGTGTGGTCCCCCTGCACTCTACCGAGACATGCAGTGCATCGTTATGCTTTCTTCCCCTAGACGTCAAATCAGCATCAGAAAAACCAAGACCATTATCGGCTGTAAGGCTAGCCACGCACTCTTGAAACTGGTCCGCAGAAGTTTCTTGAGGCACGTGTGTCGTCTTTAAAAATTTGATCAAGGCTTTGGCATGAGCCTCGGAGCAGAGTAAGAGAGCCAACATAGATATTTTGGAAGGGGTTTTCCCCAGCTGCTCTACGACATCATAGTCGCTCTTCTTGATTATCTTTAAGATTTCTTCCATCTCTTTTTGGGTGGTCTCGGGGATAACCACAGTCTGAGCCTTCGTCCTGACAGGCATTTCCTGGATCCCCTTACCTTTATCGGTGATAACAACAGAGGGTCTAGCTTCGGGAACATCAATTTATTCAATTATTGGACTTTGCACAGATGGCTTGACAGGCACAAAAGCTTTTGAGGGTCCGAAGACTGCCCGTGGAGGAGAAATCTCCGGAGAGAAGATCCTTCCGCTACGAGTTATCTTGCTCGTTCCCGCGATATTCCCTACATCAGGGGTTTCTTCCTCGGAATTCTCTTCGGCTGATTCGATCTGCTTGATACCATGGTAGAAGATCTCTCCTCCATAATTCCACGGTATCGTTTTGTTGGACTTATACGGGATAGGCCTCGGCATGGTGATTTTCAGCGGCACAAACTTAGGATCATGTGTAATCTTAACAGGCCTTTTGCAGGTCTTGGAAAGATTGTCGGAGATGGTTATTATAGCAATGTCATTGATTGGAGTATCAGAGATAATAGGAGTAACATGAGTGATAGTAGCAACAAGGGTTTTCTGAAAGAGGATCTCTTAGGTATCCATCAGGCATTGGATGCCTGATTTCAACAGCGGGCAGTCAGATTGCAAGTTTGAACAAAAGTAACAGTTTTTTCCACAGCCTGGGAATATCCCGACTTTCAACAAATTCATTTTAATCATTGACAAAGGAGTTAATAGGTCATCCACAGCGGTAACATGAAGATCTTCCACAATGGCATGGACATTATGACCGTGCTTGGGAATTGGGGCATAAATCACATTCGACTTTTCGGGCGCATCGAATTCTACCTCCTTGGAGTCTATTAGGTCTTGGATCTTGTTTTTAAGAGCCCAACAGTTGTTGGTATCATGCCCTACATTGTCCGAGTGGTATGCACATTTTGCATTGAAGTGATGATAAGGAGAAGAGGTATTGGGGTTTTTCGGAGATTCCTTCAAGTTGGTAAGGTTTAGCTTTAACAGATGAGGGAGGACTTGATCCGATGTCATGTTGATTCGGGTGAATTGCTGTTGTGGTCTTTCTACCCTTTGCTGATTAGTTCTTGGTTGATTGCTGCGAGGTTGATCAGTTGAGGAATTCTGGATCATCACAGCCCCCACCGTTGGTTGGCGCTCTATTCTCCCTTGATTTCTCTGGGCATGAATAGCAGAAACTTCCTTTTTAGCCGGGAAGGTCTTCTTAATAGCATTGGAAGCGGAGGCATCCTTCTGAATTTTACCACTCTTAATGCCAGCTTCGACCCTTTCACCGGTCAGAATTAATTCAGTGAATCCTGCATATGAACTCCCGATTAAATGATTGAAGAATGGACCTGACAGTGTCCCTAAAAACATGCCAACCAGCTCTCTATCCGACAATGGTGGCTGCACCCTTCCAGCCAAATCCCGCCACTTCTAAGCATACTCCTTAAATCCCTCATTAGAGGCCATACCCATACTCTAGTTGAGTACGAGTAGGCGCTAAATCTGTGTTGTATTGGTATTGTCGGTAGAAAGCAGCAGCCAAATCTTCCCAGTTATGAACATCAGATCTCTCAAGTTGATAGAACCAGTCCAATTGCGTGCCTGACAAACTATCTTGAAAAAAGTGGACCCAAAGATCCTTATTAGAGGAGTGAGGTTGGATCTTTCTGACGTAGGACCTCAGATGCATCTTTGGACAGGACAAACCGTCATACTTAGCAAATGTAGGTACTTTGAACTTGGGAGGAATGACGATCCCAACAACCAACCCTAGTTCTTCGAAATCTAAACCAGGTACCTTTTGCAACTCCATGGCTACCAACCGATCCTCAAGATTTTTATACTTATCATCCGCCGGGGGATATTGCTGTTCGGAGTAATCTTCGTCCTCTTCCTCTTCTTCTTCTTCGGCTTCAGATTCGGAGGGCATTGCAACTCCTTTTCCTTTACCAACCCCTTCGTCAGACGTTGAGGGAAATTCCAGAACTCTCCTAGCCTGATGCTCAAATCTCCTTCCCATAGTGGCTACCCCAACTCTTTTCTTTTTCTTCCTTTTTGGTTCCTTCTCTTTCTCTAACAGTGCTTTAAGATCCTCTTGACCCTTTGCTAAGGTCATGAGGAGTTATTGGAATTGCGAATTTTGTGCTTGTAGATCTTTAACCGTCTGCTCTATATCCATCTTGCTGAAACAAACAACAGAAAGATAAGGAAACCTGGTGTGAAGACCTGTTTATGCATATGATGAATGATATGTTATTCATGTAATGCATTCAAGGATTCAGAAATTCAAATTTGTTGCAAACAAAAAGAACACACGTCATATTAAGAAGAAATTTGTTAGTACATAAATGCCCCATGGCAAAATATTACAAAATTCTTAATGTAAAAAGACATTGCGCATCCTCTTTGGCGCGATGTAAGTGTTGAGATTCTGCTCTTTATGGAGTTGGCGAGTAAGTTCCAAAACCTTCTTCTCACTGGTGTAGAAGCTGGCTTCAAAAGTGTTTCGTTCTTTCTTGAGCTGTATCCAACTCTTTCGCAAATCTTCCAATGATGTTGGCATGTTTGGATGTAGGAGGGTGTATGGAACCTCTCCTTCCATAACATGCTCTTTGATCACGGGGAGAATGTGAGGGTAAGGCATCATAAGACTTTGGGTGCAGGTTCGTACCCACTTGAGATAAGGCTCAAGGGGGATGGAATTCTTGTGCCCTAGTGTCTTACTATCCACTTTGTTGGGCATCCTCCAAGCTCGGATAAACCTTTGTCGAAGTCCTTGAGCATCGTCGTCGAAGTCAAAAACCAAGTCAGGAATCAGCATATCATGAGGACCATCTCTCCGGGCATATCCAAACTGCCTTAGAGATAAAAAGGGGTTGTAGGTAATGCCTCCCCTAATGCCAAGTAGTGGGACATTAGGGAATTCTCCACAATAATCAATGATGATGACATTTTCTCTGGACCGAGAACACCAATGAACATCAGAATGTGTTAGGGTCATCAACCGTTGTGACCACCTTAAACCCTGCTCATTCTTCAAAACTGTTTGGTGAAGGTGATAAAATAACCACCTTGCTAGGAGAGGAGTACAGCACATGAGAACACCTCTTTTCCTCATTGTTCGTGTGTAAAATGAGTGTAGGATGTCCCCAAGCAATGTAGGCACAGGATTCCGAGATATGAAAATCTTGACGGCATTCACATCTATAAGCTGATCAGGGTTTGGGAACAAGACCCACCCATAGATGAGAAGTGCTACAATCTCCTCAAAGGCTTGTAGATCTAAAGAATTCCAGCAGTCTTGTGCCTTCTCAAACAGAAACTTTTCCAAGAAACCCTTGACACCACTTCTGGTTTCCCAATGACCTTTGATATCAGATGGTTGCATATGTAAGGCTTGAGCAACATCTTCAGGCTTTGGTTCTCTTTCCGTACCGTTGTAGGGTAGTTGATGGAGAATAGGAATCCTCAGGAGTTGAGAAAATTCCTCCAAAGTAGGTACTAGTTGGTAATCAGGAAAAGTAAAGCAATGGTGTAGAGGGTCAAAGAACTGGAAGAGAACTTTTACCATGTCTTCTTCAATGTTGGAGTTGACCAAGTTGAGAAGTCTACCATGTCTTTCACTGAAGGGAGAATTCTCTGGGATCTTGGAAGTAAGCTCCTTGAGTTGAGGAGGGATCCTCACAAGGTTGACTTGAATTGTTTTCCTGCGAAGAGATTTCATGACCTACAAAACAAGAACAAAGATGAAGATCCAAACCCTTGAAATGGTTAGTGGATGCATATGATGTTTTATGATTTTCATGATGTATGCACAAACATATGTACAAGAAAATCACAAAAGATCCTAGTTTCAGGCTTGCATGAGGTTTCATAGGTAAGTACCCTCTTGAAGTTAGTTGGCTCAACCTGTCCTATAAATAGTAACTGGGTTCTAAGGAGCTCAATATCACTGGATTATTTTCTGTGTTCATTGTTTCAGTTTGGCCACTTAACTGGCGACCGAAATATTCCAAGAAAATAACCCTCAATGAGTGTAGTATCGAGTATCTACCAACTTCAGACTGTACCAAAGCCGGCCATCTCACTACCCCTAAAAAAGGCCAAGATGGTCAAGTAAGGTTCTAAGAGTTCATTAGTGCTTCATGACATCACTCAGCGGCCCCGTATTCTCTTTGATTGACTCAAAGGCTACCGGTACTCACAAATATGTCGCACTAATATAGTTATTGCTTCAACCATGTCGGTATACCCCGCACAGTTTCCACAACGTATTGCTATTTACCTATGAATGTTTCCCAAAAATCCGGGTGGAGGATTCAAACCCAAACAAGAGAATCAAATGTAAAGCAAACAAAGCAAACAAGATAAGCATGCAAGGGTGATCTAAACCCTAAGGTTACTCCACTTTTAAATTTTTCCCCAGCAGAGTCACCAGTTCTGTGATACGGTGGGAGAACTGACTTGGGATTTTGCGTTTGTGTTCGCAAATGTTTCAGTTTAGCAAGAGTCGCCACCGACTTTTTATTTTATCCTAAGGAAAGGTCAAAAAGCACAGGAAAGACCTTTGAGATGTTTTCTTGGGTTCAGGGAGTAGATTATGAAAAGGGAAGGTGCAAGCACCCTTTTCATCCATGGTTATCCATGGGCTCTTAGTTACTTGTTTAGATCACTTGCTTTGCTTTTCCAATTGTTTGAAATGGTGCTTTGTGTGTGGTTTTGAAAGATGTTTTGAAAAGAGGCCATCGTTGTGGCAACCTTTGTAATGATTCTTGTTTGAATGTATACAAAGGTGTTTTTGTCTTTTGAAAAGATTTCAATGTTTGAAAGTTTGATTTGGGAAATGTTTTGAAATTGTGTTGTGAAGTGTGTTTGAAAATAGCAAGGATGTTTTGCAAGCTTTTGATCAAGTAACTAAGAGCTATCTACCCTGTTTTACTCAAAAATCTTTCCTAATATTTTTAACCCTTTTGACAGTGTTGTTTCACCATTGCATTTGGTGAGCAACCTTGTATTAGGATGTTAAACGGGACAGGCACGGGTCATCGTATAGACCATGATAGCAATTGTGTCAAGTATCTTTGGCAATTTTGAGGGACTTGATCATTTTTGTTTAGGCAACCAAGATAGCGTCATCGAGGGACTATGATCTTTTGTTTTGTTTTTGTTTTGCCAAAGTACCCAACATGTATAACATGGCTAATTTTTGAAGGCAACAAGTGGATTGTAACCCTAGGGGTGCAAGTGTGCATTGTGTTTGATTTTCATGCATTTTTGTCTTTGATTAGGCCAAACTATTTGTTGATTTGGATTTTTGCATACAAACCCTAATTCTCTAATCATGGCATAATTGAAAGCGTAAAGTGCGAGAATTAAAAATCTAGACTATTACAACATGATTATGGGGATGGGGGTACAATTTTTGAATGGGGGTATTTGACAAGAAATATAAACCCTAATTTTCTATTACATCCAAATTGAATTCCCAATGCATAAATATTAAATGGACAATATTTAAATAAACAAAATAAATAAATAAATCAAATAATAGAAGTATGCAAAAAAGGGGTTTTTGTTTGTTTATGTATGTAAAAGTATTTAATGTAAAAATAAAGAAATAAATAAAAGATTTATTTTAATTGCTTAAGGGGAAAAACCCTAATTTCTTTAAGAAAATAAATATATTATATTATTTATATACAATAAAATCATTAATATATACAAAAATAAGATATACTTAAAAAAGGGTATTTTTTAGTATGAATAATAATAAAAGTGAAAATGTAATATTTTTATATTTTATTCTAAAGTATTTAATAAAATAAAAGTATATATGTATATATATATATATATATATATATATATATATATATATATATATATATATATATATATATATATATATATATATATATATATATATATATATATATATATATATATATATATATATATATATATATATATATATATATATATATATATATATATATATATATATATATATGTATATTAATCAAATTAAATATGTACAATATAAAATAAAATATGTACAAAAATAAAATATATTTAGGAAAATATTTTTAGTATGAATAAAAATAAAGAACAAAAATAAAAGTATAAATTATATATTTTTCAAGTCTTAATAAATAATATAAAAGTTATTTAAATGCTTTTTATGTTAGAAAAATTAAAATAAAATGCCAAATAAATGTAAAAAATTTATGAAAATATTTTTGAGCATTTTTTATATTTGGAAATAAATAAACAAAATCAAAAATGAAAACAAAAATGGAAAAATATAAAAATGCAAGAAATTGGGCCAGGGGGTGCAAAAAGGAAAATAGGGGGTGTCAAAAGTAGCCAGGCCAAGCCCAGCCCAAAGCTTCATCTTCAACCTCCAGCATTTGAAAAAACACGCGCGTCCCTGTACAAACTACCAAATCCTGTATACGTGCTCTATTGCAAAAACACACAACATCAAACTTGTAGAGAATTTCAAGACGATTCCAACCATATAAACAACTTGTCCTAACTCTCAAAGACCAGAGAGAATTTCTCTGGCCCTAAAATCTGACCTAGTTTTTTCAGCATGTTCATGGATGAAATTCTCCTAGCACACTTAATATAAATGAAAACTGAGCATATGTACAGCTTCATGGCAATGAACACTACGTTTTTTATTCACAAACCTAAGGCTAAATATTCCTAAATAGAGAGATAGAAAGTGGAGAAAAACTTGTTTCAGTTGGATTCGTGTAGGGTAATGTAGTGCTTTTCAACAAGGCTTGAGATGCCTGGTAGCTTGCTTGAACTTCACTTGACCTTCTCCAATAGCTAGATTGCCTTGAATGTCCTTGAATCAAGCTATAGAACTCAACTTGCACAAGCTCAAAATGAAAATGGTGAACACTGTAAATGGAGTTACAGTTGGTGTTTGAGGTTTGGGATATTTTGGGTGAGTTGAATGGAAGGTGTTTGAAGCAACTTGGGGCAAAACGCACGAGCCAAATGAGCTATGGAACTCAAGTTGCAGAACCTGCCCTGTTTTGCCAAAGGAATCTGATTTCTGGATATAGGGTCTTTAGAGGCTCAAGAAATCGTGTTTCTAGCTCAAAGGGGTGTGAGAAATATGTTCAAACTGTTTGTGTAAGTTAGCATTGGCTGGTTTTCAAGTTCTCAAGTTTTTGACAAGTTTCTTGTTTTTGAAGTAAGAAAGTGGAAGTTGTTGTTACAGGCCTGTATAGGCTATCAAATATGCTTAGTACTTTTCTCTTGGCCCCTCCAACTTGTGGATTTTATTTGCCCTCTGAGATATGGACCAATGCTCAAGGGATAGTGGTTTGACATAAAGCACATTATGGCAAAAATGGAAATGTGTCTTTTTCTACTTAGGGCCTAATCTTGTGTACAATGTCCAAATGACCAAAACAAAAGCTTAGACTGATGGATTTTCATTTAATTATGGAGTGTGAAGTGGTTTAGAGGCCTGCAAGCTAGTGTAAGGAATGCTGACTTGAAAATGCAACTTGTATGAACATGAATATGCCATGGATGAAAAGTGAGTTTTTGCCAACTTCAAGCCTTCGATTTTCCCTAACCAGAAATGTGTTTGAGGTGTTCTTGGTCAATTTGTAAAGCTTGCAACATTCTCTATTATCCATATTTGAAATGAAACTTGAGATTCCAAGTGGAACTATGTGAAAAATGGCCAAGAAGATAGGTCAAAATCCTGCCTAAACTAGGGCAAAATTTCACTAAGTTAAAAGTTTTAGGGACCCTTGTTCCAAAAATCATAACTTGAGATCAAAGCTTATTTTGAGAAATCTTTGTGAATCAAAGTTGTATACTTTATGGAGGTCTACAACTTTCATGTTAGAGGTTTTGTTTGAATCCATTTTCATCATGGTGAAAATATGGGGCAAAGTTAGGAAAAATTAAGAAAATTTCATAACTTAGAAAAATTCGAAGTTATGAAAATTTTCAATTTCAAACCCTAATTTGCAATTTTGGGTTTCTTGATGAACAAGTTTCAGAATTTGACACATCTTGATGAAAAATGACCCTTGGCACTTGATTTTGACCAAAAAGTCAAAGTTTGACTTTTTAGTGTACAGTCAAATTTTGAATAGTTGACTGCAAAATTCATCTGTCAATCCCATGCATTTGAGATCTTTTGAACTTGTTGAATAAGTAAAGATGATTTCATTGAGTCCTTGAGTCAATGGTTGAACCTAATTTGCCATTGGCTAGGTCAAAAATCAGAAATTGCCTTTGTACAGTCAAAACCCTAAAAATGACCATTTTGCCCTTTTGGTGATCTGATCAAATTTCTTGTGGAGTTGTGGTCCAAACTTGATCCAATGGTTCATATGAGTTCATAATGTTGATTGTGGGTCAAAATTCATGATGTTTGACTGTAAATTGGCCACAATTGACTTTTTCCCCAATACAGTTGATTTCTAGGTCAACTATCCAATTGACTGGGCATAAATTTGATTCAAGGCTTGAAACTTGGTATGGGCAAACTTATGAGTCCAATATGAAGTATGAAAGTCAATTTGAGCATTGAAGGTCCAAAAATCCTTGTGCAAACTCAAACCCTAGTTTAGGTCATCAGTTCAAGGAGATGTCTTGAGTAGTGCAAACCCTTGTTTGGTCTTGAGTTCAAAGAGCCTTGTGATGAGAAATATTAATAAGATGAGAGGGAAAAATTTTGGGTACAACAGTGTTAATGGTGTTACATTTCTATAACTGGGTGTGGGATCACTTATATATGATGTTTAGAAACTTTAGAAACCAAAAGGCCAAGAAACACACGAATAGATTATGAGTTTCAAGTTTTTGGTCAGTTTGTGTGAAAATAGAAGTGTGAAGTGTGATTCTAAGTTCTATCTCTTTTCAGCGGTCAAGCATTCGTTTATTTGGTGCAAATAGTTTGTGTGTCTATAAGCAAAAGTGTTTGAGAGCTTTGGATAATCAGAAGTACAAGTTTCTAGCTTTTGGCTAGGTTACTTGATTTTGAAGAAAAAGAGGGAAACAAGTTTCAAGAGGAGGTAGAAAAATGGGATGGGTGATTGTAAGTGTCTAAGACACTTCTCATGAGTTATAAGACTTGTTTGATCAGAAGAGAACAAGTGCAAGGCTCAAGAAAAAGTTTTGTACAAAAAGTCACTTTATCAAAATGGCAATGTAACATTTCTTCCAAAAATGGATATAAAGCATGTCCATGCATTGAATGCTTGAAGTGAGGCTTCTAACAACTGTGTAAACCATTAATTATGGAGTGCCTAACAAGTTTGAGGCCTGCAAAGTAGTGTTTATGCAGCATAGTTTGAATTTGAATTTAGTTCATCACTAAAATAACTTGTAATTAAAGTGATAAAACCCTAACTTCATCTCTTCGATTCTCCCTACTCAAGAATGATCTCAAGGAGTTCTTGGACATTTTGGAAATATTGAAATGCGCTCTACAACCCATATTTGAATTGCTTTTGAAGATTCCTCTTGGAACTATATGAAAAAGTGCCATGAGGTTGGGTCAAAATCCTGACCAAATTAGGGCAAAATTTCACTGTGTTTTTATTTCATGACCACATGTTCCTAAATTTATAACTTAAGATCTAAGAATTTTTGGAAGGAGTTGTGTAAATAAAAGTTGTAGATTTCATGGAGATATATAACTTTCATGTTGGAAGTTTCTCTTGAATCATATTGCATCATGGTGAAAATTTTGCTCAAAGTTATGAAAAAAACATGAAATTTCCAACACTTAGAAAAATTTCTAAGTTTAGAAATTTTGACTTTTCAAAATGAAATCTTGACTTTTTGATTTCTTGATGAATAAGTTTCATATTTTGACATGTTTTGATGGATTGTGATCTTTGGCACTTGAATTTGACCAAAAAGTCAAAGTTTGACTTTTCAGTATATAGTTGACTTTTGATCAGTTGACTGCAAAATTCATTTGTCAATCCAATGGACTTGCAATGTTTTGAACCATGTCATTAAGTCAAAATTATGCAATTGGGATATTGAGATCAAGCCTTAAACCAATTGACCATTTGCTAGGTCAAAAATCAGAAATTGCCTTTTCCTAGTCAAAACCCTAATTTAACCATTTTGCCCTTTTGGAGATTTGATAAAATTTCTTGAGGAATTGTGATCCAAACTTGATAAAATGATACATATGAGTTTAAAATGTTTATGGGGATAAAAAATTATGAAGTTTGACTGTAAATTGGCCATAGTTGACTTTTTCCCCAATACAGCTGATTTTTAGGTCAACTGCTCAATTGACTGATCAAAAGTGTGATGCAAGGCTTGAAACATGACATAAGTAATCTTGGGGGTACATAATGATCCATGAAATTCATATGGGGCATTGTAAGTTCAAAAACCATGTGCAAACTCAAACCCTATTTTTGCTCATCAGTGCTTAAGGAGGTGTCTTGGGCTGATCAACCCTAATGCAGCCTTTGAGTCAAAGGAGATCTTGTGAGAAAATTCTTGATAAGTGAGAGGGAAAATTTTGGGGTACAACAGTAATCAAGGTTTCTAATCATAAGTCCAAGAGGTCCACAACTCCTTAATGCCAAGGACAGTAACCAAATAGTCCAAGTAACCTTACAGTTTTTTAATGTTCAAGTTGGTTATTAAGTGTCTTCAACAAGAAAAGAAAGCTCAAGTGAGAAAAATAAATAATTAAAAAAAGACTTAAAGATAAATTCTCAAATGAGCAAAGATAAAATGACATAAAGATAAATGCTCAAGTGAGAAAAGATGAAAATAACATGAAATGTAAATGCTAAAGTAAATGGTGCATAAAAGTAAAGGCATAAAATAAAGGGCATAAAGTAAATGCACAAATTAAAAGCATAAACTAAAGTCAAATGAGAATGAATTATAAGTTAGAGGTTATTTGAATGACCATTTTGAAAATTTCATTTGAAAACTCATTAGAATATTGATAAAAATAAAAGCTTCTAAATAACAAGTTTCATTTGCTTTTTGTCAAGTATATCGTTCATTTCAAGTACTCTAGGTAAGCATATATGATCAATGATGTTTAAATGATCCACTTAGACCAAACTTCATGAAAATTCATTAGAAGATTGATAAGATCAAAGCCTCCTGTTGTACCCTAAAATTTTCCCTCTCATTTTTATTCAAGTTATCTCCTTATTCTCCTAGGGTTTTTATTTGCTCAAGGTTGCTCAAGAATTGATCAGACAAATTCTCCTCCCAAGCAATGGACATACAACTAGGATTTCATTTTCCTCAAGGAAGATTGGGTTTCAAAGTCCTCAAGTGGATTTCATGGTTTCTTTTATGTCTCCAAGAATGCTCATACCAAGTTTCATGCCTTGCATCATAATTTTGCTCAATCAAAGGCTCAAATGATTGAAAACCAACTACATTGCACAAAAAGTCAATTATGGTCAACATACAATCAAACTTAAAGATTTTTGGTCATCATTTGATCAAGGATTGATCATGTTTCATCAAGAAAACTCTCAAATCATCAACAGTCAAAAGTTGCCAAATTAGGGTTTTCTTTAGGAGAAGTCAATTGAACTTTGACCAAACATAACTTTCACATGCTTCATAATATTTTCCTCAACCAAAGATCATTGTGAAGGAAATTCAATTCTCTACAACTTTTTCTCTCTAAGCTCAAGTCCAAAAAATGCTTCATTTGAGAGATATGGACCAATACATTATAAGTCATTTCAAAAGTCAACAAAAATACACTTTTTGTCAAGGTAACTTAAATCATGATAAAATATTCAAATGCAAAAATGATCTAAAGAGAGATTGTAGAGGACATCTTGAATGTCAGACCTGATGATCTAAATCCCCAAAAACCTGCACGCATACATCTCTATTTCATATTCTTGCAAAATTCATATTTTTATTTCCTTCATGTTTCATTGCAAACTAACTAGATTAATGTGTTTCTGAGGTATGTTAGTGCAGGAAAAGTAGATTGCATGACCTCCATGCTCTCAGAATCACGAGTTTCCATAGATGCACCGATCCATGTTGTTTTAATTATACCTCACAAATCATTGCGATTCAGTCCAAAATAATTATTCCCTTGAACTTGCAGGCCTCGATTTAGGGGGATAGGGTCCTCTTGGATCTCTATTGCTTATTGTTTTGCAGGAAGAAGAAATATACTCACCGGAGAAGACGACCGGAGCTAGGGCTCCGGCACCTCTCCGGTCCAGCTAATTGATTTTGTAATATATTTATTTTTATGTCGCTAATGATAACGGATGTATAGCCACCTCAGTGGAAAGCGAGTGCACGTTAAGACATAACTATACCAGGGCGTGGGTTTGATCCTGGTGCTTCGCAATGTTTTTTTTCCTTCATATTTTCTATCTTTTGTAGATCTAGTGCAGTGCATCCCATACGTCAATGATGTGTCCTCAGCTTTGCAGCCATCTGATCCAAATCCAACGTCCCAGATGCGCTCCCATACGATGAACTTCTTGGAGCCATTCTCACTAGATCCAACACTGACATCTTGGGCCTCTCCTCTTTGGGCCTAACAAAATGCTATTCACATTCCCCCCTATTTTTTGATTCTGGCCCAACTCTTTCTTTTATCTATATTTTCTTTCATTTTCATTTACTTTTTTTATTTAATTAAAATACCAAAAATATTAATTTTCTTAATTAAAATTAATTAAACTCTTAGGTTTTTTTAATCAGCTTTTTTTTAAAATTAATTAATTTAAATAATTAATTTTCTTAATCGAAATTAACTAGATAATTAGGGTTTTTAGGTCTATTAATCACAAATCTTCTTTTCATAAAAAAATAACAAAAACATTTATTTTTCCTTCGATTCCATTTTTTCCAGATTGATTGTGCTTTCGTGAACGTGTTTATTTTTGCATTTTTTTGATTATGTAATTGTCTATGGGATGTAATAGTAGTTAGGGTTTACTTTCCGCATTTCTACTTATGTACCTCTCTCAAAGCATTGTAATAGTCTAGGGTTTACTTTCCGCACTTATTTTCCGCACTTTACTGATTTTCATTATTTTTAGGTTTATTGCTTAGTAACCAGGATTGCATGAAAAGATTAAAAAAAACGATAGATAACCCTAATTCTAGACTAAATAACTGAATGTGACACACCTCGCACACTCATAACTCTAGGGTAACCTCCCTTGATGCTTTTGGATTACAAAATAGACATGTCCCTCGAACGTGGAGATGCTTTAGCAAAGTCCCTCGAAAACAAAGATCATAGTCCCTCGATGATCCTTCGATGTTGCATTCTGTAAATGATCTGGTCCATTAATGATAATTGCTAAAGCGTCCTTACCAGTTTCCTTCAATGATTGTACAATGACCCACGTCTATCCCTTCACATCCAACGATAGGGCTTCCTGCTAACTATTGGTAGGATAACACTATCTAAAGGAGGAGGAAAATACAAGAACGACCTTGAGTAGGGTAGATCTTAATGGCTTGCTCACAAAGATCTTCAAAATAAAAACTATTCACAAACACTTTCAATAAATATTTTCAAGACAAACGCTTTGTATACACTCTTAACAATACAAGAGTCATCACAAAGTCCCGCCTTACTATTGGCAACTTTCAAAATATTTTTCAAACACACGACACAAAGCATTTTCAAAAATTGAGCTAGCGATTAAGAGCCCGTAGATTACTACGGATGCAAAGGGTGCTAACACCTTCCCTTTTCATAACCTACCCCCCGAACTCAAAATCAAAAAAATGTATTTCCTGTGTTTTCACCCTTTCCTTACTGGATAAAATAAAAGTCGGTGGCGACTCTTGCTATCTGCAACATTTCTGATAAAACTCAAAATCAAGTCAGTTCTCCCACCGTATTACAGAATTGGCGACTCTGCTGGCGAACTACAAAAAGAGGGGTCACCTTAGAGTTAGATCAATTTATATGGTTTGTTTGAATTGTTTGCTTTATCTTTAATGGGTTGCTTGGGTTTATTTCTTGCAAAGATCATATACCTGGATATAGGGATACATTTAGGTAAGTAGCAATAGATCATGGAAATTATACGGCGTAGACCGATATGGTTGAAGTGGTGGCTACGTTAGTGCGACACATTGGTTTGTCCTTGTGTTCCTTGAGTCAGTAGAGGATAACACTAGGATGTTGCATGGTGTTATAAGCACTAACTAACCTTAATATGATGTTTAGAAACTTTAGAAACCAAAAGCCCAAGAAACACACGAATAGATTATGAGTTTCAAGTTTTTGGTCAGTTTGTGTGAAAATAAAAGTGTGAAGTGTGATTCTAAGTTATAGCTCCTTTCAGTGGTCAAGCATTCGTGTATTTGGTGCAAATGGTTTGTGTGTCTATAAGCAAAAGTGTTTGAGAGCTTTGGACAATCAGAAGTATAAGTTTCTAGCTTTTGGCTAGGTTACTTGATTTTGAAGAAAAAGAGGGAAACAAGTTTCAAGAGGAGGTAGAAGCATGGGATCGGTGATTGTAAGTGTCTAAGACACTTCTCATGAGTTATAAGACTTGTTTGATCAGAAGAGAACAAGTGCAACGCTCAAGAACAAGTTTTGTACAAAAAGTCACTTTATCAAAATGTCAATGTAACCTTTCTTCCAAAAATGGATATAAAGCATGTCCATGCATTGAATGCTTGAAGTGAGGCTTCTAACAGCTGTGTAAACCATTAATTATAGAGTTCCTAACAAGTTTGATGCCTGCAAAGTAGTGTTTATGTAGCATAGTTTGAATTTGAATTTTGCTCATCACTAAAATGACTTTTAGTTAAAGTGATAAAACTCTAACTTCATCTCTTCGATTATCCCTACTCAAGAATAATCTCAAGGAGTTCTTGGACATTTTGGAAATATTGAAATGTGCTATACAACCCATCTTTGAATTGCTTTTGAATATTACTCTTGGAACTATATGAAAAAGTGCCATGAGGTTGGGTCAAAATCCTGACCAAATTAGGGAAAAATTTCACTAAGTGTTTTTGTTTCATGACCACATGTTCCTAAATTTATAAATTAAGATCTAAGAATTTTTGGAAGGAGTTGTGTACAGAAAAGTTGTAGATTTCATGGAGATCTATAACTTTCATGTTGGAAGTTTCTCTTGAATCATATTGCATCATGGTGAAAAGTTTGCTCAAAGTTATGAAAAAAACATGAAATTTCCAACACTTAGAAAAATTTCTAAGTTTAGAAATTTTGACTTTTCAAAATGAAATCTTGACTTTTTGATTTCTTGATGAATAAGTTTCATATTTTGACATGTTTTGATGAATTGTGATCTTTGGCACTTGAATTTGATCAAAAAGTCAAAGTTTGACTTTTTAGTATACAGTTGACTTTTGATCAGTTGACTGCAAAATTCATCTATCAATCCAATGGAATTGCAATGTTTTGAACCATGTCATTAGGTCAAAATTATGCAATTGGGATATTGAGATCAAGCCTTAAACCAATTGACTATTTGCTAGGTCAAAAATTAGAAATTGCTCTTTCCTAGTCAAAACCCTAATTTTGACCATTTTGCCCTTTTGGAGATTTGATCAAATTTATTGAGGAATTGTGATCCAAACTTGATCAAATGATACATATGAGTTTAAAATGTTGATGGGGATAAAAAATTATGAAGTTTGGCTATAAATTGGCCATAGTTGACTTTTTCCCCAATACAGTTGATTTTTAGGTCAACTGCTCAATTGACTGATCAAAAGTGTGATCCAAGGCTTGAAACTTGACATGAGTAATATTGGGGTTCCATAATGATCCATGAATGTCATATGGGGAATTGGAAGTTCAAAAATCCTTGTGAAAACTCAAACCCTAATTTTGCTCATTAGTGCTTAAGGAGGTGTCTTGGGCTGATCAACATTAATGCAACCTTTGAGTAAAAGGAGATCTTGTGAGCAAATTCTTGATAAGTAAGAGGGCAGATTTTGGGGTACAACAGCTGACCCTGTTCAATCTTCTTAAGCCTGAAGAGTTAGATTGGCAAGTTTTCCCATTCGTGACTCGAAGGTGGAAGATGATTGAACACTAGAGTGCCTTAGAAATTTGCACTCGGTGATGTGATGGTTGAGGGAATGGGATTAAAGATGAAATTTGAAGAGGTGATATAAAGTTATGGGTGATGGGCTTGTAGATTCCATCCAAAAGTGATTGTTGAATCTGAAAGAGAGTCTGAATAAGTATCAGAATGACATTCGTGTTTGAAGCGTATCTGAACTGTATCTGAAAGCTGAATCTGAATGAGTGTCAGAATAGCATCCGTGTTTGGAGCGTATCTGAACTGTATCTGAAAGTTGACTCTGAATGAGTATCATAATGGCATCCGTGTCTAGAGCATATTTGAAAGTTGACTCTGAATGAGTATCAGAATGGCATCCGTGTCTGGAGCGTATCTGAATTGTATCTGAAAGTTGAATCTGAATAAGTATCAGAATGGAATCCGTGTATGGAGCATATCTGAACTGTATCTGAAAGTTGAATCTGAATGAGTATCAGAATGGCATTTGTGTCTGGAGAGTATCTAAACTATATCTGAAAACTCTGAACATTGTTAATGGTAACTTGTTGATTAATCTTATCCTGAAAAGGGTAAAATGTTAGCTAATATGCAATGTCATGTTGTATGAAATGCATGGTATAATGCATCCGTGTTATCAATGTTTATGATATATGGATGCGATGTATGCGTATGTGAGCTAATATGCTGACTGCTGTTGTATTGGGGAAAATAAATTCCCTGACTGTTGTTGAGGATATGAAGTGTAAATCTTCATGTCGTGAAGTTGAAGTGTTGATGAATTTCCACTAAGAGAAATAAACTCTGTTGTAAGGGAAATGCCATGTACTGTTTGTAAAAATCCTGTTGAGGAATCCGGAGAAATTGAATGACTTCTACTGGGGATTGATAACTGGAAGCTTTGTTCAGCTGGGGAATAAACTGCACACAGTGGGAGATTTCATGGAAATAGCTTAAAGAGATTTTTCTATCTCTTAAAGCCATCAGTGATTGTCTTTCTATTTTGTTTATTTGTAAACAATAATTATGTTCAGATGCATATGTTTAAAAATGAATCATTGGACGTTTTTGTAAACAAAACACAAGAGTAAAGAAAAACAGATAGTTTTGCACTTTCAAAGGGATGTCTTTTTATTGACTTTGACTAAGTATTTTTGTACAATGAGACAAAAATTCTAGTAAGAGAATGTTGTCGTAAAAAATGAAAATTTTGATACAAAGAAAAGATATCTATGTGCAATAATCCCATGGGGTTCCCATTCTACTATAGCCTTCGTGTCTCTGAACATCTTGTCTATTTGTTGCCTCGTCCGAAGATGATCGAATTGATCAGAACCTCTGAGTTTGTCAAGTTGTTCGTACGAAGATCCAACGGGACATAGTCATACACTTTAATTCCCTAACTTTTGGCTGGACCTCCCTTTCGGGTTTTCAGTCCACCGGGATACCCTTTTTTGCCCAAGCCACCCTTTCAGGTTTTCAGCTTTACGGGTGTACAATTTTATTTGTTTTATCCCTAATTTTCGCCCAAACCTTTTTGATTCGTCGAGATGCCCTTGTTTTTCCTAGGTGTGTCAACCTAGCGGGTCTCTTATGCGTAGTATCTTTTGACTATGTCTATGTTCGTAGGGTGCGACAGGTCGTCGCCATCCATGGTGGTTAAGATTATTGCTCCACCAGAGAATACATTTTTTATTACAAATGGTCCTTCATATGTAGGAGTCTATTTGCCCCTGGGATCACCTTGCGGCAGTATGATACGTTTGATCACCAGATCTCCAACTTGATACACTTGGCGTCTGACCTTTTTGCTGAAAGCCTTGATCATCCGTTTTTGATACATTTGACCATGACAGACAGCAGTAAGCCTTTTCTCTTCAATCAAGTTTAGTATGGACCTCAATAGGTAATTCTCAGAGAGGGGATATGGACCTCAATAGGTAAGACAACCTCGATGTCGTATACCAGAGAATAGGGTGTTGCCCCGGTTGATGTGCGAGTTGTAGTACGATACCCGTGGAGAGTGAATGGTAGCATCTCATGCCAGTCTTTGTATGTGACTATCATTTTCTGTATGATATTTTAAATTTTTTTATTCGCGGCTTCGACATCACCATTCATCTTCAGCCGATAAGGGGAAGACTTGTGATGTTGGATCTTGAATTGCTCGCACAAGGCAGTGATCATAGTATTGTTCAAGTTCATACCATTGTCTGTAATGATCCTCTCTGGGATACCGTAACGACATATGATATTTTGCTTGATGAACCTGGCGACAACATTCTTGGCAACGGAAGCGAAAGAAGCTGCCTCCACCCACTTGGTAAAATAGTCAATGGCCACTAAGATGAAGCGGTTTCCATTAGAGTTTGTTGGCTTGATTTCCCCAATCATATCAATCCCCCACATAGCAAAGGGCCAAGGAGCCGTCAAGAAATTCAGAGGAACCGGAGGTACGTGCACCTTGTCAGCATAAATCTGACACTTGTGGCAGGTTCGAGAGTGTTGATAGAAATCTGCTTCCATGGTAGACCAGTAATAGCCTGCCCGTAGGATTTTCTTTTCCATCGTATGCCCACTGGAATGGGTGCCAAAAGTTCCTTCATGTAATTTAGCCATGATCCTTTCAGCTTCAATCTTATCTATGCAAGGAAGTAACACCGATTCATGGTTGCATTTGTAGATAATGCCATTACTAAGGAAGAATTTAGTAGAGAATCTCCTTAAGAACTTCTTATCATTGACTGAAGATCCTTCTGGATATTCTTGAACCTCAAGATACCTCTTGACTTCGTGAAACCAAGTATGGTTCACTACTTCTTCAGTATTAATCTCGTGACAGTGAGTTGGTTCGTCCATTCATTCAATGGTGATCTGGGGAGCCTCGTTATCCCAATTAAGTTTAAACATGGATGACATTGTGGCTAGTGCGTCTGCTAGCTGATTTTCTTCTCGCGGGAAATGCTCGAAGGTAATCTTCTCAAAATATGGGAGCAATGTCAAGACATGTTCTTTGTAGGGGATAAGGTTAGAGTGTTTAGTGTCTCATTCTCCTTTGATCTGGATGATGACCAAATCTGAATCTCCAAATACATTTAAGGATTTGATCCCCAAGTCTATGGCAACTTTGAGACCAAAACTACATGCTTCATATCATGCCATATTATTTGTACAATTGAAGTAGAGTCTTGCCGTGAAAGGAGTATGACATCCTTCAGGAGATATGAGCATAACACCAATACCATTTCCGAGTGCATTGGATGCCTCATAAAAAATCAGGGTTCATCGGGATCCTTGTTCAGGTCCGTCATATGGCCTGAATTCTTCACAGTTGTTTACCATCATGATGTCTTCATCTGGGAATTCAAATTTCATGGACTGGTAGTCTTCCACAGCTTGGTGAGCAAGGTGATCAACTAGTACACTGCCCTTTATTGCTTTCTGAGTAGTATACTATATGTCATATTCTGTCAGGATCATCTTCCATCTTGCTATTCTCCCAGAGAGTGCAGGTTTCTCGAAGATGTATTTTATTGGATCCATTTTAGATATCAACAAGGTAGTATGGGTCAGCATATACTGTCTTAGCCGGCGAGCAGCCCATGCCATAATGCATCATGTTTTCTCGAGCAGTGAATATCTTGTTTCACAGTCGATAAACTTTTTGCTCAGGTAATAAATAGCGTGCTATTTTCGGCTAGACTCGTCATGCTTCCCCAGCACACACCCCATTGAATTTTCCAAAACAGTCAGATACATGATCAATGGTCTTCCTTCGACTGGTGGCATCAAAACAGGAGGCTCTTGTAAATACTCTTTGATCTTTTCAAAAGCAGTTTGGCACTCATCATTCCATTTGACTACTTGATCTTTCTTCAGTAACTTAAAGATTGGTTAACAAGTAGCTGCCAGGTGAGAAATGAATCTGGCAATGTAGTTCAAACGACCCAAGAATCCTCTGACTTCCTTCTCAGTACGAGGAGCAGGCATCTCTTGTATCGCTTTCACCTTGGCAGGATCTACTTCAATACCTTTATTGCTGACGACAAAGCCTAGGAGTTTACCAAACCTCACTCCAAATGTGAACTTATTGGGATTCAATCCCAGCTTGTATTTCTTTAGCCTCTCAAACAGTTTCTGTAAATGATCAAGATGCTCTTCTTCTGTTTGAGATCTAGCTATCATGTCGTCCACATAGACCTCTATTTCGTGATGTATCATGTCGTGAAATAGAGCGACCATGGCGCACTGATAGGTTGACCCTGCATTTTTCACTCCGAATGGCATAACCTTGTAGCAGAATGTCCCCTACTATGTGACAAAGGTTGTTTTCTCCATGTCCTCAGGCGCCATTTTGATTTGGTTGTAGCCTGAGAAACCTTCCATGAAGGAAAACACTTTGTGTTGTGTCGTATTGTCAACTAGAATATCAATGTGGGGAAGTGGGAAATCATCCATAGGGCTTTCCTTATTCAAATCTCGGTAGTCCATGCACATTCGTACCTTGCCGTCCTTTTTGGGCACGGGAACAACATTAGCAACCCATTATGGATAAGAGGTGACGACCAAGAATCCAGCGTTAAATTGTTTCATGACTTCAGCTTTAATCTTCTCTGACATGTCAGGTCACATACGACGGACCTTTTATCTTACTGGTGGGCAATCCTCTTTTGTAGGTAGACGATGCACCACAATATCTACATCAATTCCTGGCATGTCTTCATACGACCAGGCAAAGATCTTAACATACTCGTGTAACAACTGAATTAGACGCTCTTTAACACTGGGTTCCAGATTGGCACCCACCTTGACTTCTCTTTTGTCTTCTTCGGTACCTAGGTTGACGGTGTCCACCGATTCCTCGAGGGGCTGACTGGTTCTCTCTTCTTGTTGCAGTAACCTGGAGGGTTCCCCTGGTACTTCACAATCTTCCCCCCCTTCGTCTTCGGCTTGGTAGATTAGATTTTCAGAGTTACAAAAGGCCATAGCATAATCGTTACCTATGGGATCCCGAATGGATGTAGACCTGCATTGTGAGTGTGAGTGTGTGTAAGAATATAGCTATCTTTGAAAGAAATGAAAATGTAAAAAAAAAGAAAAAAACAATGAGCACAAAGTTTGTATGCAAAAACGTCCATGATTCATTGATGTCATATGGAAATAAGATAATAACCCTTACAAATGGACTATTGTGCCTCGGGTAAGACACAAGGTTTTAAGAGTCTGAATTGTTTTAATATTACAGATCCAACAAACTGTAAAGACAAATTACTGTGGGATAAAAGTGATCGGGACGAAATCTCTAGCCTACCAGTTGTTGAGCTCTCCGCTGACAGTTGGGAAAATCCAATCCTCCAGGTTGTAGTTGTCTTCATCATCCTCCACGAAGCTGACTTGGTGGTTGCTGATCTTCAAGGGTGGTCCTCCGGCACGAGCGCGGCGTACAACCTTCTGGGCACCTGAAGTGAAACCCATACCAAACTTGTCAGATTTGTATGGGATATTTGGGAGTTGTCCCCAAATAGTGCACCCACCTTCTTCTATCACTGCCTTGGCATCCTTCACAGATGACATCCTGAGTGAAAGCCTTGTGATCTTGGGAACTTGAGACGCAGCCTTGGTCACTTCCATATCTTGCGAGACTTCTTCAAAATGTTGGAATGGAGTTTCAATAAATTCACAATCTAACTCCACATATCGGAAGGAATTGAGATGGCTGATCATATACTCTTCTTCTCCATGAACGATGATGATTTTCCCTTGAATCAGATACTTCAGCATTTGGTGCAGCATAGAGGTAACATCGCCGACATTGTGAATCCATTCAGTGGTTAGTGGTTCTAAGTTATAGCTCCTTTCAGTGGTTAAGCATTCATATATTTGGTGCAAATGGTTTGTGTGTCTATAAGCAAAAGTGTTTGAGAGCTTTGGAAAATCAGAAGTACAAGTTTCTAGCTTTTGGCTAGGTTACTTGATTTTGAAGAAAAAGAGGGAAACAAGTTTCAAGAGGAGGTAGAAGCATGGGATGGGTGATTGTAAGTGTCTAAGACACTTCTCATGAGTTATAAGACTTGTTTGATCAGAAGAGAACAAGTGCAATGCTGAAGAACAAGTTTTGTACAAAAAGTCATTTTATCAAAATGGCAATGTAACCTTTCTTCCAAAAATGGATATAAAGCATGTCCATGTGTTGTACCCCAAAATTTGCCCTCCTCTTTTTCCACAAGAAATCACAGCATTGGGCTTTTCCTGATTTTTCAGACAGGCTCAAGAATCGGTCAAACAAACTTTTCTCGTCAGTCAGACAAAATTTAGGGTTTTCATTGATTTTAAAGCAGTTCAAGCAGATTGCTAAGGTTTGGTTGAGTTGGCTCAGGTTTTGATCAGACGAACGCTTCTTTGGCGTTTAATCAAGAATCAGGGTTTTTTGTGCGCATATTTCTTAGAAAAGAATTAATTCTATCAGTGCTTTTCAATTTACTCTGGAATATGGACTGAGGTTTCTGACTGGGAGCTTGCAGTGTTTGATTGAATCATTAAAAAAAAGGCATGTGGACGTTTTGTTTGATTAACTGTGCATTGCTTTGGATAATTGGAGCGCCGAGTTTATTATTGATTGATGCTAAGACCACAGTGTTTATCAATTGTTTATTTATTTTAAGTTAGAATAATTGGAATTTATTTCCATTTTATTATAATTTAAGAATTATAAACAATTAGATAAACATTTGAGGAAGAATTAAAAAGGAATGTCAATAAAAAGACTTTTTTTTATTTATCTTTAATTATTTGTACAATTATTATTTAAATACAGTAATTATTTACAAAGTATTTACAATAATAATGTTGCAATGATTAAAAGGAAAATAAAACTATGTCCTAAAATTCCTAAGTTTTCATCTTCTATCCAATGCTCCCTTGTTGCTCAATTATTTTTCATCTGCAAAACAAAGAAAAAAGAAGTCAAAAGCAGATAAAAGAAACAGACAGTTAATTTAAAAGTTCATCATTAAAAGTAACTGGCCGAAATCAGTTTGTTTGCCCTCTCTACAAATCACAAGATTTCTCTTGGTTCACAAAGAGGGATAGAAATGGTGTTTGCAAATAAAATGTGAAATGCACAAAAGCTACCATACTGCATTGTCAAAAATACTGCATTGTCAAACCAATTGCCCATTTCAAAAATTCCAAACAACATGTACAAGTATAAAGGAAAACTGAATTACAATTTCAAACTAAGCCAAAGCTGTCAAAATTGTCCAAGGATATCAAGATATCAACAAATCCAAAAGGGTGTCAACAAAGTACACACAATATGCAGGAAAGCAGGAATTATGCAGAGGAAAACAATATTACAAGCATATTCAAATCATCACTTTCCAAGGCCAGTTTAATTTTTCAGAAAGAAGAAAAATTTAAGCAATAAAAATGCTTTTCTTTAATCTGGAGAGAGAAAGAGAGAGGAAAGCAGCTTACAGTACAACATGCTAAAGGCTAAAAAGAAGATATAAACAGGATGTATCAGAGCACATAGAGGGAGGAGGCAGAAGGCATACAGTAGAAGAGATCATAAAGAATGAAAACCTCAAGCCTTGCAAACCTGTCCAAGCATTGACCAAATTCAAAAAGAACGAATATACAAAAAATATAACAGCTCCTGTCTTTCAAGGACCACAAGGCCAAGACCCTGGAAGATATAAAACAAAAGCCATCAACCTGCATAACACAGAGATCACAAGCCACAAAGCCTAACATCCTCCAAGTTCATCAAGCCTCATAAACCAGAAACAAAAGCCACAAACTGTATCAAATATCAAAAAGCCCGAAGCCTTTCAAGCTCTAAGCCTAACCTGCCTTAAACCAGAAGCTTAAACCTGCATTCAAAGCCTTTAACAGCATAAGCCTTACCAAACACATAACTCACAAATCAACATCAACCTTTCAATAACCATTCAAAGCTCAAGCCAACCTGCATAAGTTATCCACACCAAACCAAAGGCCATCAAACAAATTTAACAAACAAACTGTCAAGCATCTAGCCTTAAGCCTTTGTCCAAAAAAAGCGTTCAAAATCATAAAGCCCTCAGAGCTGGGCTCATCATAGGGGTAGCAACAACATATTCAGAATCATAAACATCGTCAAGGCCATCACTCGAAAGCATACAGAAGAAGCAATCAAAGGCAACAGAAGCGTTCAAAGGAGGAAAAGAAGCAAGTGAATCAGGTTTTCAGCATTCATCATAAAACTCTAAAGGAAAGAATAGAGTACCAGGGAAGGCCACACAGAAAAGCAAGCTAGCTCATCAGCGCTTTCCCCTCGCCTCTGGCCGCCCACAACGCCTCCCAATCCGCCTCCTCCTCCGTCTCCAACAAAGGTATAACTTCTTTCCTTTTCATACACCTCAAATAGCAAACAAATACCAACACATAAAATCAGAACATGAAAGTACACATAAAAGCTTGAAAACCTAAAAGACTGTCAAACACGAACAAAAGCCATTACCTGTGTAAAAACATCACTGAGCGACCATGGAGGGAAGAGGAAGGACGGATGTTGGCGCTCAGTGGCCCTAGGCGGAGGAGAGCTCAGTGGCTATGGCGAAGGAGACGAAGAAGACGAAGAGGACGAAAGTGATAAGCGGCGCCTCTGTAAACCCTAAAATCCCAAATGAACAAACTCAAAGAAACCCTTGCAAACAAAAACGTGTAAAACGCAATGGGCCGGGTCGCCCCACCAAAGCCTTAAGCCAGCGCGCATACCCCCCCCCCCCCCCCCCCCCTTTCCCTCTTATTTCCTTTTGTTGTTTGTTTTGTTTGGGCCTTGCCTCATAAGTTCCTTTGGGCCCATTCATTTCTTTTCTTTTTTATACATAGAATAACATTTTTATTTATGTTTCTATAACTTAACTTTCTTTTATATATAAATAAAAAATATAAATACACTAATTTCTCATATATAAAAAATGTTAATGTTTTTTTTATTCTAATTAAAAATACCTAGACATTAGATTTTTATCAAGATTAAACATTTCTTTTTTTCTTTTATTAAAACCCCTTTTTATTTTATTTAAGCCTTGTATATAAAAATACTAACTAAAATACATAAACTTTGATTTTTCTCAAACTTAAAACTTTTTCTCTTTAATTAAAACCCTTGTCTAAAATATTCATAGAAATGCATAAAAAATAGACTTTTAGGTTGAATATTTCTTCTTTAACCAAAACACTTGTACATAATTAAAAAAATACCAAAAAAATAATATTGATACATAAGTAAGTGCTTAATAAGTATATTAGGGTAATACTTGCATCACTCGTAAATAAATCACATACACATTTACAATACACATTTTATCTTTCTTATACATTGATACATTTGCTTGTCCCTTGTTACATTGCTACATTACATTGTTTACATTGCGATTGGTTCGATTTGGTTGTAAAGTATTTGGACACTACTCTCTTATTAAAGTCTCATCCCCATTCGTAAATATTTGTACCCCCACTCCCGGATACTCATTTGTAATAGCGTAGACTTTAAATTCCCGCAATTTATCGCTTTCAAATATACTATGTTTAGACCTAGGGTTTGTATGTAAATAAAATCAAACGCTAGATAACCTAATACGAGACAAATACATGAAATCAATACACAATTCACACTTGCACCCCTAGGGTAATCCCGCTTGTTGCCTTCCAAAATGGGCCATGCTTGCACGTTGAGTTCTCTTTGGCAAAACAAAACAAATCAAAATGATCATAGTCCCTCGATGACGCTTTCGAAAGTTGCCTAAACGAAATGATCATAGTCCCTTCAAGCAAATTGCCAAAGACACTTGGCACCATTGCATTCATGGTCCATACGATGACCCGCGCCCGTCCCGTTAACATCCTAACACCAGATTGTCCACCAAATACAATGGTGGAACAAAATTGTTAAAAGGGTTAAAACATAGGAAAAACCTTTGAGTAAATTTAGGGGTAGACAACTCTTAGTTACTTGATCAAACTTGCAAAACACACTTGCCTACTTTTCAAAACCACACTTCACAATACACTTTCAAGACAAACTCTCCAAAACATTTGAAATATCTTTTCGAAAAGATACACACCTTTGTATATACTCAAACACGAGTCATTACAATGGTTGCCTAGACAAGGCCTCTTTTTTAAAACATTTTTAAAACACACACACATACCATTTCAAGCAATTGAAAATCAAAGGCAAGTGATCTAAAACAAGTAACTAAGAGCCCATGGATAACCATGGATGAAAAGGGTGCTAATACCTTCCCTTTTCATAATCTACCCCCCGAACCCACGAAACATCTCAAAAGGTTTTTCCCGTGCTTTTTAAACCTTTCCTTTAGGATAAAATAAAAAGTCGGTGGCGACTCTTGCTAAACCGAACAAGTGCGGAAACATACGCAAAACTCAAGTCAGTTCTGCCACCGTATCACAGAACTGGCGACTCTGCTGGGGATATGTTTAAAAGTGGGGTTACCTTAGGGTTTTAGATCACCCTCTTGCATGATTAATTGTTTTCTTTGATTGCTTTACCTTTGTGGTTCTCTTGTTTGGGCTTGAAATCCTACACTCGGATTTGGGAAACATTCATAGATAGCAATACATTGTGGAAACTGTGCGGGGTATACCGACATGGTTGAAGCAATAGCTATATTAGTGCGACATATTTGTGAGTACCGGTAACCCTTGAGTTCAATCAAGGAGAGTACGGGGCCGCTGAGTGATGTCACTAAGCACTAATGACCTAGAACCTTACTTGACCATCTTGGCCTTTTATTAGGGGTGGTGAGATGACCGGCTTTGGTGCAGTCCGAAGTTGGTAGATACTCGATACTACACTCATTGAGGGTTGTTTTCTTGGAATATTTTGGTCGTTAGTTAAGTGGCTAAACCAAAACAATGAACATGGAAAACAATCCAATGATATTGAGCTCCTTAGAACCCGGTTACTATTTATAGGACAGATTTTCAAGCCAACTACACTCAAGAGGGTACTTACCTATGAAACCTCATGCAAGCCAGAAACTAGGGTTTTTGTGTGAATTGCTTGTACATGTGTTTTTGCATACATCATAAACATCATAAGGCATCATATGCATCCGCTAACCATTTCAAGGGCTTGGATCTTCACCTTTGTTCTTGTTTTGTAGGTCATGGAAATTCCTCGCAGGAAAACTATCCAAGTCAACCTTGTGAGGATCCCTCCTCAACTCAAGGAGCTCACATCCAGAATTCCCGAAAGCTCTACCTTCAGTGAAAGACATGGTAGACTGCTCAGCCTAGTCAACACCAGCATTGAAGAAGACATGATGAAGGTTTTGTTCCAGTTCTTTGACCCCCTTCACCACTGTTTCACATTCCCCGACTACCAATTGGTGCCCACTTTGGAGGAATTTTCTCAACTCCTGAGAATTCCTATTCTTAATCAACTACCTTTCAACGGTACGGAAAAGGAACCAAAGCCTGAAGATGTTGCTCAAGCACTACACTTGCAACCATCTGACATCAAGGGGCATTGGGAAACTAGAAGCGGTGTCAAAGGCTTCTTGGAAAAATTCATGTTTAAGAAGGCACAAGAGTGTTGGAATTCCTTGGATCTACAAGCCTTTGAAGAAATTGTGGCACTCCTCATTTATGGGTTGGTCTTGTTCCCAAATCCTGACCAGCTTATAGATGTCAATACCGTCAAGATCTTCTTATCCAGGAATCCAATACCAACATTTCTTGGGGATATCCTCCACTCATTTTACACACGAACAATGAGAAAGAGAGGTGTCCTCATGTGCTGCACTCCTCTCCTTGCAAGGTGGTTTATTTCACACCTTCCACAATCTGTTTTGAAGAATGACCAAGGCTTAAGGTGGTCACAACGGTTGATGACCCTCACACACTCTGATGTACATTGGTGTTCTCGGTCCAGAGAAAATGTCATCATTGTCGATCGTTGTGGAGAGTTCCCTAATGTTCCATTGCTTGGTATAAGAGGAGGCATTACCTACAACCCTTGTCTGGCTTTGAGACAGTTTGGATATGCCCGGAGGGATGGCCCTCATGACATGCTGATTCCTGACATAGTTTTTGACTTCGACAACAATGCGCAAGGACTTCGCCAAAGATTCATCAGAGCTTGGAGGATGCCTAACAAGGTAGACAGCAAGACACTGGGGCACAAGAATTCCATCCCTCTTGAGCCTTATCTCAAGTGGGTACGAACCCGAGCCCAGAGTCTAATGATGCCTTACCCTTATATTCTCCCTGTGATTAAAGAGCCCGTTAAGGAAGGTGAGGTTCCCTACACCATCTTATATCCTGACATGCCAACGTCATGGGAGGAGATGCAGAAGAGTTGGATCCAACTCAAGGAGGAACGGAATACTTTTGAAGCCAGCTTCTACGCCAGTGAGAAGAAGGTTTTGGAGCTTACCCACCGACTCCATGAGGAAGAGACCCTCAACACCTACATCGCGCCAAAGAGGATGCGCAACGTCTTTTTACCATGAGAAGTTTTTGTAATATTTGGCCCATGGGGCATTTATGTACTAACAAAAATTCTTCTTATTAATATGACGTGTGTTCTTTTTGTCTGCAACAATGGTGAATTTCTAAATCCTTGAATGCATTGCATAAATAAACATATCATTCATCATGTGCATAAGCAGGTCTCCACACCAGGTTTCCTTATCTTTCTGCTGTTTATTTCAGTAAGATGGATCTCGAACATACGGTCAAAGATTTGCAGTCTCAAAACTCACAGTTTCAACATCTCCTGATGACCTTGGCAAAGGGTCAGGAGGATCTAAAAGCCCTGCTTGGGAACAAAGAGCAAGTGAAAAAGAAGAAGAAAAGAGTCGGGGTGGCTACCCTGGGAAGAAGGTTTGAGGGTGAAGCCAGAAAAGTTCTTGAATTTCCCCCTACATCTGAAGAAGGAACCAGTAAAGGAAAAGGGGATGCGGTACCGTCTGAATCCGAAGCTGAAGAGGAAGAGGCTGAAGATGATGAAGACTACTCAGAACAACAATACCCGCCGGCCGATGACAAATACAAGAGTTTGGAGGACAGGCTGGAAGCTATGGAGCTGCAGAGGGTTCCCGGTTTAGATTTCGAAGATTTGGGATTAATTGCTGGAATTGTGATCCCCCCGAAGTTTAAAGTGCCAGTTTTTGCAAGATATGATGGGCTGTCTTGCCCGAAGATGCACCTAAGGTCGTATGTCCGAAGAATCCAACCTCACACATCTGACAGAAACCTTTGGGTACACTTCTTTCAGGATAGCCTGTCTGGCACACAGCTGGATTGGTTCTACAATCTTGAGAGATCAGAGGTACATAGTTGGGAGGATCTGGAAGCTGCTTTTTATCGCCAATATCAGTATAACTCTGACCTTGCACCAACCCGTACTCAGCTACAGAGTATGGGGATGGCCTCAAGTGAGGGATTCAAGGAATATGCCCAAAAGTGGCGCGATTTGGACGGAAGAGTGCAGCCACCTGTTTCTGATAGAGAGCTTGTTGATATGTTCCTAGGGACCCTGTCTGGTCCATTCTTTAACCATCTGATCGGTAGCTCTTCCGCAGGGTTTACCGAATTAATTCTGACTGGCGAGCGGGTAGAAGTCGGTATCAAGAATGGGAAGATTCAGAAGGATGCCTCTGCGTCTACAACTGTTAAGAAATCATTTACGGCGAAGAAGGAAACGGCTGTTGTGTATTCTCAGAGAGGAGCAGGAAGAAATGAGCGTCGGCCGACTGTGGGGGCCGTGATGATCCAAAATCCATCAAACGATCAGCCTCGCA
This sequence comes from Vicia faba, assembly GCA_948472305.1. Taxonomy (NCBI): domain Eukaryota; kingdom Viridiplantae; phylum Streptophyta; class Magnoliopsida; order Fabales; family Fabaceae; genus Vicia; species Vicia faba. The sequence goes on from OX451738.1 coordinate 987,854,236, forward strand.
ATAACTAGTCCAGACCTAAACAGCAATGGGGAGAACGCATACCACGACAGTTTACCCGCATCAATATGACACCTGCACAAGTTCTTCCACATTTATTGAAATTGAATCTCACCAAGATTAGGGAAGCACTGAAGATTGTGAATACTGCTTCATCGCACTATCATCCCAATGCTAAATGTGCCTATCATTCTGACAGCGCCGGACATGACACCAATGATTGTTGGGCGCTTAAGAATAAAATTCAAGACTTGATAGATGCAAAAGAGGTTGAGTTCGATGCTCCAGAGAAGCCAAACGTAATATCCGCTCCGATGCCGAAGCATGGTCGAAATGTCCATGCTATTGAAGAAAATTTGTATGTGTCTGATGTCAGTGACCTGATGACTCCGCTGTTAACAATCAAGTTAAATCTGTTGAAGGCTGGGATATTCCCGGGATGCAAAGAAGATTGCTATTGTTGTTACTCTCTCCCAATCGACTGTCCATTCCTGAAGAAAGGCATCCAAGGCCTGATGGACAGTCAACAAATCCTGTTTGAGAAGATTCCTGCTGTTCCAACCCCTACTGAAGATGTTTCAATTATCACCATTTCCGCCAATCTTTCCAAGGCCGTCAGAAAGCCTGTTAAGATTACATCAGCTACAAAGATTGTTCCCTTGAAAATAACTATGTCTGGGCCTGTCCCCTACAGTTCTGACAAGTCAATACCATGGAATTACGGTAGAGAAATCTACTACCATGGTGTTAAACAAGTTGAAGTAACCGAAGGAAGCTCTGATGAAGAAGAGGCCAACATTGGAAACATTATTGGTACAAGCAAGATCACCCGAAGTGGGAGAATATTTTCTCCAGAGATTGCCCCCCCAAAGGCAATCTTTGGACCCTCAACTGCTACCAGAGTTAATCCTGCACCAATAAAACTTTCCACCGAAACTCCGTTGATTGAAGAAACTGCTATTCCCGTTGTTGTCCCTCCTACTTCTGCTGATAAAGGTAAGGGGACCCAAGATGAGCTCATCAGGACGAGGGCTCAACCTTTGGCCATCCCGGAGACCTCTAAGAAAGAGATGGAGGAGATCCTGAAGATAATTAAAAAGAGTGATTATGACGTGGTAGAGCAACTGGGGCAAACCCCCTCGAAGATCTCCATGTTAGCATTACTGCTTTTCTCTGAGGCGCACGCTAAAGCATTGATAAAATTCCTGAAGACAGCCCATGTACCCCAGGAAACCTCTGCAGACCAATTCCAAGATTGCGTGGCCAGCCTTACCGCAGACAACGATTTAGGGTTCTCTGATGCTGACCTGACCTCAAAAGGAAGAAAACACAACGACGCATTACATGTGTCAGTAGAATGCCAAGGAACTACTCTGGCCCATGTTCTGGTCGACACTGGTTCTTCTCTGAACGTGCTGCCTAAGAAGGCTCTCGACCGATTAGACTCTGAAGGCTTGGAGTTAAGGCCAAGTAATATCATTGTAAGGGCATTTGATGGGTCAAAGAGAATGGTACACGGGGAGGTAGACATTCCCATTAAAGTAGGTACAGAAGTGTTCCCCTCAACCTTCTATGTGATGGACATCCATCCGTCATACTCTTGCTTACTGGGAAGGCCATGGATACATAACGCTGGGGCGGTTACCTCCTCCTTACATCAAATGTTGAAGTACCCTGTCAAAGGAAAGATCATAACCGTCCACGGTGAAGAGGAATATATGATCAGCCACCTGAACTCCTTTCGGTATGTAGAGGTAGAGGGTGAATTCATTGAGACACCATTTCAGCACTTCGAGGAAGTCTCTCCTGAAGTGGCAGTAGCAAAAGTGGTAGCTGAGGTACCAAAGCAGATGGCCATGATGGCATCTCTAAAAGACGCGAAAGCTGCAATGAAGGAAGGGAAGAGCTCAACATGGGGTCAGTTGCCTGATATTCCTCACAAAACAGACAAGTTTGGATTAGGTTTCACTACTGCGGGATAGAAAGCTATGCGCCGCTCAAAAGTTGAAAAAGCACCCATCAAGATTTCTCCTTTTGGAATCAACGCTTTGGAGGGTGAAGACAAAGAGGCCAACATTGAGGATTGGATCTACCTAACCATCGAAGGAGGACTACGCAACTGGGAGGCAAAAGACTTTGTCCCCATTACTTTTATTAATCAGTAATTATCTGTCAAACATTTCCTGTGGTCTGTAATAATTACTTTTGAACAATCCGTACACTACTTTTTCACCTCATGCCTTGCCCGGGGCATGTAGGTCCATTTGTAAGGGTTTTGATTATCTTCATATCCATATGCCATGTTTAATGATTCATTGGACGTTTTTCATTGATAAACTGCTGTGTTCATTTTCTTTCCTTTTTGCATTTTGCTTGTTTAAGGATGGCTATCCCTTACACACACCCACACTCACAAATGCAGGTACCCATCCACTATGGATTCTATGGGTGACTATTCTACTATGTCCTTCAATAACTCTGAAGATCTGGTCAATCAGGCTGAGTATGAAGATGACGAAGATTGTGAAGTACCGGGAGAGCTAGCCAGACTTCTACAACAAGAAGAAAGGGCCATCTTGCCTCACGAAGAGTTGTTGGAAACTGTCAACTTAGGAATGAAGGAAGACCGGAAGGAAGTACAAGTGGGTGCCAATATGGAGCCAAGTGTCAAGGAACGCTTGATACAGCTGTTAAATGAATACGTTGAAATCTTCGCCCGGTCTTATGAAGACATGTCGGGTTTAGACACAGATATAGTGGTTCACCGTCTCCCTACAAGAGAGGATTGTCCACCGATCAAACAAAAGGTCCGCCGAATGAGGCCCGACATGTCTGAGAAGATTAAAGCAGAAGTAATGAAGCAATTCAACGCGGGCTTTCTGGCTGTTACATCCTATCCACAATGGGTTGCTAACATTGTGCCAGTTCCTAAAAAAGATGGCAAGGTCAGAATGTGTGTGGACTACCGGGATTTGAATAGGGCTAGCCCTAAAGATGATTTTCCGCTACCCTATATTGACATTTTGATTGACAACACAGCAGCACAAAGTGTTTTCCTTCATGCATGGCTTCTCGGGCTACAACCAAATTAAAATGGCCCCCGAGGACATGGAGAAAACAACCTTTGTTACACAATGGGGTACCTTCTGCTACAAGGTGATGTCGTTCGGACTAAAAAACGCAGGGGCAACTTATCAACGCGTCATGGTAGCTTTATTTCATGATATGATACATCATGAGATCGAAGTTTACGTAGACGACATAATAGCCCGATCACAAACAGAGGAGGAACACCTTGAGCATTTGCAGAAGCTGTTTGCCAGATTGAAAGAATACAAACTCAGGTTGAATCCAAGTAAATGCACTTTTGGAGTTAGGTCCGGTAAACTTCTAGGGTTCATTGTCAGCAACAAAGGCATTGAGGTCGATCCAGAAAAAGTGAAAGCAATACAAGAGATGCATGCTCCCCGTACTGAAAAGGAGGTTAGAGGATTCTTGGGGCGCTTGAACTATATTTCCAGATTCATCTCTCATCTGACTTCTACCTGTGAGCCGATTTTCAAACTATTAAAGAAAGATCGGGTAGTCGAATGGAACGATGATTGCCAAGCTGATTTTGATAAGATCAAGGAGTATTTGCTAGAACCTCCTATTCTGATGCCACCCGTCGAGGGAAGACCATTGATCATGTATCTGACCGTCTTGGATAACTCAATGGGGTGTGTTTTGGGCCAGCATGACGAGTCTGGTCGAAAAGAGCATGCTATTTATTACCTTAGCAAAAAGTTTAACGACTGTGAGACTCGCTACTCACTGCTCGAGAAAACATGCTACGCTTTGGTATGGGCTGCTCGCCGACTAAGACAGTATATGTTGACTTATACCACTCTGTTGATTTCCAAAATGGATCCTATCAAGTATATCTTCAAAAAGCCCGCTTTATCTGGAAGAATCGCTAGATGGCAAATGATCCTAACTGAGTATGACATCCAGTACACCACCCAAAAAGCTATAAAAGGGAGTGTACTAGCCGACCATCTAGCTCATCAAGCTATCGAAGATTATCAATCCATGAGATTTGACTTCCCAGATGAGGACATCATGAATTTGGACAACATTGAAGGTAACAGACCGTATGACGGACCTGAAAAGGGATCTCGATGGACCCTGTACTTTGATGGTGCTTCAAATGCACTTGGAAACGGTATCGGTGCGGTACTCATTTCCCCGGAAGGTTGCCACACACCTTTCACGACCCGACTTTGCTTCAGCTGTACCAACAACATGGCTGAATATGAAGCTTGCATTTTTGGTCTCAAGGCTGCTATAGACTTGGGGATCAAATCTTTGATCGTATTTGGGGACTCGGCTTTGGTTATCAGTCAAATCAAAGGAGAGTGGGATACCAAACATCCTAATCTTATCCCATACAAAGAACATGTCTTGACATTGTTGCCTCATTTCAAGCAAATCACCTTCGAGCATTTCCCGCGAGAAGAGAATCAACTAGCAGATGCTCTGGCTACAATTTCTTCCATGTTTAAACTCAATTGGGATAACGAGGCTCCCCAAATCACCATCGAGCGGATGGATGAACCTGCACATTGTCATGAGATTAATACCGAAGAAGTAGTGGAACAACCCTGGTTTCATGAAATCAAAAGGTATCTCCAGACTAGAGAATATCCCGAAGGAGCTTCAGTAAATGACAAGAAGTTCCTAAGGAAGTTTGCTGCCAAGTTCTTCCTGAGCAACAACATCCTCTATAAACGCAGCCATGATTGTGTTTTAATCCGATGTGTGGACAAAGCTGAGGCAGAGTTGATCATGACTGAGATACACAGCGGTACGTTCGGCACCCACTTGAGCGGACACACGATGGCTAAGAAGATTCTAAGGGCAGGCTATTACTGGTCTACCATGGAAGCGGATTGCTATCAACACTCCCGTACCTGCCATAAATGCCAAATCTACGCTGATAAGGTGCACATTCCTCCGGTTCCTCTCAACATGCTGACAGCTCCTTGGCCATTTGCAATTTGGGGCATTGACATGATTGGAGAGATCAAGCCCACGGCATCCAATGGACATCGCTTCATCCTGGTTGCCATTGACTATTTCACCAAATGGGTCGAAGCGGCTTCCTTCGCCTCTGTTACAAAAAATGTGGTTGCCCGCTTCATCAAGCAAAACCTCATATGCCGGTACGGTGTCCCCGACAGGATCATCACAGACAACGGAACCAATCTGAATAATACTATGATCACCGCTCTATGCGAACAGTTCAATATTTATCATCACAATTCATCTCCCTATCGGCCGAAGATGAACGGTGATGTTGAAGCTGCGAACAAAAACATTAAGAAAATCATTCAGAAAATGACAGTCACTTACAAGGACTGGCATGAGATGTTACCGTTTGCTCTGCATGGATACCGTACCACAACACGTACTTCAATCGGGGCAACCCCATTTTCCTTGGTATACGACATGAAAGCTGTCCTGCCCATGGAAGTTCAAATTCCTTCCTTAAGGATTATGAAAGACGTAGGTTTGAATGAAGATGATTGGATTCAGACCCGACTTGATCAACTCAATTTGATCGACGAGAAGCGACTCGCTGCTGTTCGCCATGGTCAGACGTACCAAAAACGGATGATCAAGGCTTTCAACAAGAAAGTCATACGTCAAGTATATCAAGTCGGAGATCTCGTGATCAAGCGGATTATCTTACCACAAAGTGACCCCAGGGGAAAATGGACTCCTACTTACGAAGGACCATTTGTGATCAAGAGCATATTTTCTGGTGGTGCGATGATTCTAACCACCATGGACGGCGATGATTTTCCGCACCCCGCGAACGCAGACATAGTCAAAAGATACTACGCATAAAATAACCCAACAAGTCGAAAACCCGAAAGGGCGGCTTGGGCAAAAAATGGGCATCCCGGTGAACCGAAAACCCGAAAGGGCGGTTCAGGCAAAAATTAGGGATAAAACCAAAAAAAAACCTGTACACCCGGCAAGTCAAAAACCCGAAAGGGAGGCTTGGGCAAAAAGGGGTTTCCCGGTGGATCGAAAACCCGAAAGGGAGATTCAGGCAAAAGTTAGGGAATTAAAGCGTATGACTATGTCTCGTCGGATCACTTTAAGGACAATCTCTTCATCAACCAGCTCCAAGCTCCTGGTCAATTCTGTCACCAGCAGACGAAGCATTGAATGGACAGATATTCAGAGTTGTGAAGGCTATAGCAGAATGGAATCCCATAGAGTTGTTTCACATAGCCATCTTTCTTTTGTATAAAATTATTGATTTTTACAGCGACATCCTCCTACAAGGATGCCTGTCTCCTTTGTACAAAGATGCTCATAGAAAGTTAATACAAATACTTTTCCAAATACACAAATTTGCTTTGTCTTCCTTTTTTCTCTTTCACACTTATGTTTACTTGAGAAACGTCCAATGTTTTGTTAAGTAGGCATATGCATTTGAACATAGTCATTTCCTCACAAATCAGGAAAGGATGATTACTGATAGGTTGAAGGTACGGATAGATATCTCGATGCCCTTTCAGAAGGATTCCCCAAACAGAGTTAAACTCCAGGATCCTCAGGAGAACAGGAGCTTTCTCAAAGTTGATTTCCCCAGCCGGAGAACCTTTCAGAACTTAGTCCCCCTCAGAGTTAAGTTTCAGCACCCCCAGTGGAGCCCTAAAATCTGAAAATCCTATCCCCAGCGGAGCTAAAACTTCCAACTATCAATCCCCAATGGAACCAGACCAGTGAACATTCTCCCCACAGAGATACTTCCCACCAGACTGAAGATTCTCAGTCATACCCCTCCAGCATAAGTCTACCAGGTTCTGAACTCCCCAGCAGAGATCGTCAGAATTCTCTCACCCGGCAAGTCACCAAGGAGTTCCAATTCCCAGCAGTGGTCCTAAGATCCCTCAACAAGTGAAGATCTTGTTCCCCAAGCAGTTAGCAGACAACAAGGATTTCTCATCCTCAGTAACCCAAGAGTTCTTCCATCCCCAACTTTGGTTATGTGTTTATTTCCCCAACATTTGTCCAGGATTTATTCTCCAAAACAAATTACATTTCAGATTGGTCGGTCGTTCAAAAACTCCTTCATCATCTGTTGGAAGTTACAGTCGTCCAAGATCAAATTCTCACAAGATTCAAGTTACAAAGCCCGGATTTGACCGGATAGTATCTTAATCCCTACAGCATATTGTGAAGCCCAGAGTACGACCGGATAACAATGCCAGATAACCACCAAGCCCGGATTACGACCAGATAGTGATGTCCCCTCAGGGCAAGCTATAAAGTCCGGATTCGACCGGATAATAGTTTAATCCCTAACAAAGCTATTGTGAAGCCTGGATTGCGACCAGATGACAATACAAATTTCTGTGAAGCCTGGATTACGACCAGACAGCAGTCAAGAATACTACGAAGCCTGGAGTCGACCAGATAGTGGTATATCTTTAACACAAGCCGTGAAGCCCGGATTTGACCGGATAGCAGCTTAGCAAGATATTGTGAAGCCTGGATTACGACCAGATGACAATACAAATTTCTGTGAAGCCTGGATTACGACCAGACAGCAGTCAAGAATACTACGAAGCCTGGAGTCGACCAGATAGTGGTATATTTTTAACATAAGCCGTGAAGCCCGAATTCGATTGGATAGCAGTTTAGCAAGCTATTAAGAAGCCTGGATTACGACCAGATGACAATACAAGCTTCTGTGAAAGCCCGGAGATTGACCAGATAACAGTTAAGCATTAGCAGAATGAAGACTCATTCTCAGTTCCTCACAGAATATTCGGATATTCTCCAGTGAAGATCTCCTCAAGACAGGAACCCCCAGTAGATTGGCATACAATCCAAACTCCTGATCCCTCAACAGTGGTCCCAGGACTTCTCATTTTCAACGATCAAAAGATTCTTGCCCTCCCCAGCAGCAGTCAAGGAATTATTTTCCCCGGCAGCAGTCAAGATTCTTTTATCTTCAGCCATCCAGGATTCATCTATCTTCAGCAAGACAGCTCATCAGCATACATGCATATTCATTACATTCATATCATAAACATTGATATAACATACATCGCATCATACAACATGACTTTGTGTTTCAGCTAATATCTTACCCTTTTTCAGGATAAAGATTAGTAAGCTTCAGATTCAAGACTTCTGAAAATAGTTTACAGGTTCTCCAGTAACGGATGACAGCCTATCGCTTATTCAGATTCTTTCCAGACTTTTGAAAACAGTTTACGGATTCTCCAAACATGGATGTCAGTCTATCGCTTGTTCAGAACCCCAGTTCAGAGATGTTCCAAAACATGGATACCTTTCTGATACTCGTCCACTCACCAATGACATACAGTTCAACAAACACCTTCAGATGGCATCTCTAAGCCCATCCTCCTACCAACAATTTCCAGATGGCATCTCTAAGCCCATCCCCCTGTCACATCTCCATATGGCATCTTTAAGCCCATCACCAAATGGCATCTTTAAGCCCATTCCCTCTACCATCACATCATCGAGTGCAAATTTTTTGGGCACTCTAGTGTCCAATCTCCTTTTACCTTCGAGTCGCGAACGGTAAATTTGCCAATCTAACTCTTCAGGTTCAAGAAGATTGAACAGGGGCAACTGTTGTACCCTAAAATTTGCCCTCCTCTTTTTCCACAAGAAATCACAGCATTGGGCTTTTCCTGATTTTTCAGACTGGCTCAAGAATCGGTCAAACAGACTTTTCTCGTCAGTCAGACAAAATTTAGGGTTTTCATTGATTTTAAAGCAGTTCAAGCAGATTGCTAAGGTTTGGTTGAGTTGGCTCAGGTTTTGATCAGACGAACGCTTCTTTGGCGTTTAATCAAGAATCAGGGTTTTTTGTGCACATATTTCTCAGAAAAGAATTAATTCTATCAGTGCTTTTCAATTTACTCTGGAATATGGACTGAGGTTTCTGACTGTGAGCTTGCAGTGTTTGATTGAATCATTAAAAGAAAAGGCATGTGGACGTTTTGTTTGATTAACTGTGCATTGCTTTGGATAATTGGAGCGTCGGGTTTATTATTGATTGATGCTAAGACCACAGTGTTTATCAATTGTTTATTTATTTGAAGTTAGAATAATTGGAATTTATTTCCATTTTATTATAATTTAAGAATTATAAACAATTAGATAAAAATTTGAAGAAGAATTAAAAAGGAATGTCAATAAAAAGACTTTTTTTATTAATCTTTAATTATTTGTACAATTGTTATTTAAATACAGTAATTATTTACAAAGTATTTACAATAATAATGTTACAATGATTAAAAGGAAAATAAAACTATGTACTAAAATTCCTAAGTTTTCATCTTCTATCCAATGCTCCCTTGTTGCTCAATTATTTTTCATCTGCAAAACAAAGAAAAAAGAAGTCAAAAGCAGATAAAAGAAACAGACAGTTAATTTAAAAGTTCATCATTAAAAGTAACTGGCCGGAATCAGTTTGTTTGCCCTCTCTGCAAATCACAAGATTTCTCTTGGTTCACAAAGAGGGATAGAAATGGTGTTTGCAAATAAAATGTGAAATGCACAAAAGCTACCATACTGCATTGTCAAAAATACTGCATTGTCAAACCAATTGCCCATTTCAAAAATTCCAAACAGCATGTACAAGTATAAAGGCAAACTGAATTACAATTTCAAACTAAGCCAAAGCTGTCAAAATTGTCCAAGGATATCAAGATATCAACAAATCCAAAAGGGTGTCAACAAAGTACACACAATATGCAGGAAAGCAGGAATTATGCAGAGGAAAACAATATTGCAAGCATATTCAAATCATCACTTTCCAAGGCCAGTTTACTTTTTCAGAAAGAAGACAAATTTAAGCAATAAAAATGCTTTTCTTTAATCTGGAGAGAGAAAGAGAGAGGAAAGCAGCTTACAGTACAACAGGCTAAAGGCTAAAAAGAAGATATAAACAGGATGTATCAGAGCACATAGAGGGAGGAGGCAGAAGGCATATAGTAGAAGAGATCATAAAGAATGAAAACCTCAAGCCTTGCAAACCTGTCCAAGCATTGACCAAATTCAAAAAGAACGAATATACAAAAAATATAATAGCTCCTACCTTTCAAGGACCACAAGGCCAAGACCCTGGAAGATATAAAACAAAAGCCATCAACCTGCATAACACAGAGATCATAAGCCACAAAGCCTAACAGCCTCCAAGTTCATCAAGCCTCATAAACCAGAAACAAAAGCCACAAACTGTATCAAATATCAAAAAGCCCGAAGCCTTTCAAGCTCTAAGCCTAACCTGCCTTAAACCAGAAGCTTAAACCTGCATTCAAAGCCTTTAACAGCATAAGCCTTACCAAACACATAACTCACAAATCAACATCAACCTTTCAATAACCATTCAAAGCTCAAGCCAACCTGCATAAGTTATCCACACCAAACCAAAGGCCATCAAACAAATTTAACAAACAAACTGTCAAGCATCTAGCCTTAAGCCTTTGTCTAAAAAAAGCATTCAAAATCATAAATCCCTCAGAGTTGGGCTCATCATAGGGGTAGCAACAACATATTCAGAATCATAAACATCGTCAAGGCCATCACTCGAAAGCATACAGAAGAAGCAATCAAAGGCAACAGAAGCGTTCAAAGGAGGAAAAGAAGCAAGTGAATCAGGTTTTCAGCATTCATCATAAAACTCTAAAGGAAAGAATACAGAGTACCAGGGAAGGCCACACAGCAAAGCAAGCTAGCTCACCAGCGCTTTCCCCTCGCCTCTGGCCGCCCACAGCGCCTCCCAATCCGCCTCCTCCTCCGTCTCCAACAAAGGTATAACTTCTTTCCTTTTCATACACCTCAAATAGCAAACAAATACCAACACATAAAATCAGAACATGAAAGTACACATAAAAGCTTGAAAACCTAAAAGACTGTCAAACACGAACAAAAGCCATTACCTGTGTAAAAACATCACTGAGCGACCATGGAGGGAAGAGGAAGGACGGATGTTGGCGCTCAGTGGCCCTAGGCGGAGGAGAGCTCAGTGGCTATGGCGAAGGAGACGAAGAAGACGAAGAGGACGAAAGTGATAAGCGGCGCCTCTGTAAACCCTAAAATCCCAAATGAACAAACTCAAAGAAACCCTTGCAAACAAAAACGTGTAAAACGCAATGGGTCAGGTCGCCCCACCAAAGCCTTAAGCCAGCGCGCATACCCCCCCTTTCCCTCTTATTTCCTTTTGTTTTTTGTTTTGTTTGGGCCTTGCCTCATAAGTTCCTTTGGGCCCATTCATTTATTTTCTTTATACATAGAATAACATTTTTATTTATGTTTCTATAACTTAACTTTCTTTTATATATAAATAAAAAATATAAATACACTAATTTCTCATATATAAAAAATGTTAATGTTTTTTTTATTCTAATTAAAAATACCTAGACATTAGATTTTTATCAAGATTAAACATTTCTTTTTTTTTCTTTTATTAAAACCCCTTTTTATTTTATTTAAGCATTGTATATAAAAATACTAACTAAAATACATAAACTTTGATTTTTCTCAAACTTAAAACTTTTTCTCTTTAATTAAAACCCTTGTATAAAATATTCATAGAAATGCATAAAAAATAGACTTTTAGGTTGAATATTTCTTCTTTAACCAAAACACTTGTACATAATTAACAAAATACCAAAAAAATAATTTGATACATAAATAAGTGCTTAATAAGTATATTAGGGTAATACTTGCATCACTCGTAAATAAATCACATACACATTTACAATACACATTTTATCTTTCTTATACATTGATACATTTGCTTGTCCCTTGTTACATTGCTACATTACATTGTTTACATTGCGATTGGTTCGATTTGGTTGTAAAGTATTTGGACACTACTCTCTTATTAAAGTCTCATCCCCATTCGTAAATATTTGTACCCCCACTCCTGGATACTCATTTGTAATAGCGTAGACTTTAAATTCCCGCAATTTATCGCTTTCAAATATACCATGTTTAGACCTAGGGTTTGTATGTAAATAAAATCAAACGCTAGATAACCTAATACGAGACAAATACATGAAATCAATACACAATCACACTTGCACCCCTAGGGTAATCCCGCTTGTTGCCTTCCAAAATGGGCCATGCTTGCATGTTGAGTTCTCTTTGGAAAAACAAAACAAATCCAAATGATCATAGTCCCTCGATGACGCTTTCGAAAGGTGCCTAAACGAAATGATCATAGTCCCTTCAAGCAAATTGCCAAAGACACTTGGCACCATTGCATTCATGGTCCATACGATGACCCGCGCCCGTCCCGTTAACATCCTAACACAAGATTGTCCACCAAATACAATGGTGGAACAAAATTGTTAAAAGGGTTAAAACATAGGAAAAACCTTTGAGTAAATTTAGGGGTAGACAACTCTTAGTTACTTGATCAAACTTGCAAAACACACTTGCCTACTTTTCAAAACCACACTTCACAATACACTTTCAAGACAAACTCTCCAAAACATTTGAAATATCTTTTCGAAAAGATACACACCTTTGTATATACTCAAACACGAGTCATTACAATGGTTGCCTAGAAAAGGCCTCTTTTTTAAAACATTTTCAAAACACACACACACACATACCATTTCAAGCAATTGAAAATCAAAGGCAAGTGATCTAAAACAAGTAACTAAGAGCCCATGGATAACCATGGATGAAAAGGGTGCTAATACCTTCCCTTTTCATAATCTACCCCCCGAACCCACAAAACATCTCAAAAGGTTTTTCCTGTGCTTTTTAAACCTTTCCTTTAGGATAAAATAAAAAGTCGGTGGCGACTCTTGCTAAACCGAACAAGTGCGGAAACAAACGCAAAACTCAAGTCAGTTCTCCTACTATATCACACCATGCATTGAATGCTTGAAGTAAGGCTTCTAACAGCTGTGAAAACCATTAATTATGGAGTTCCTAACAAGTTTGAGGCCTGCAAAGTAGTGTTTATGCAGCATAGTTTGAATTTTAATTTTGCTCATCACTAAAATGACTTTTAATTAAAATGATAAAACTCTAACTTCATATCTTCGATTATCCCTACTCAAGAATGATCTCAAGGAGTTCTTGGACATTTTGGAAATATTGAAATGTGCTCTACAACCCATATTTGAATTGCTTTTGAAGATTCCTTTTGGAACTATATGAAAAAGTGCCATGAGGTTGGGTCAAAATCCTGACCAAATTAGGGCAAAATTTCACTGTGTTTTTGTTTCATGACCACATGTTCCTAAATTTATAACTTAAGATCTAAGAATTTTTGGAATGAGTTGTGTAAAGAAAAGTTGTATATTTCATGGAGATCTATAACTTTCATGTTGTAAGTTTCTCTTGAATCATATTGCATCATGGTGAAAATTTTGCTCAAAGTTATGAAAAAAACATGAAATTTCCAACACTTAGAAAAATTTCTAAGTTTAGAAATTTTGACTTTTCAAAATGAAATCTTGACTTTTTGATTTCTTGATGAATAATTTTCATATTTTGACATGTTTTGATGAATTGTGATATTTGGCACTTGAATTTGACCAAAAAGTCAAAGTTTGACTTTTCAGTATACAGTTGACTTTTGATCAGTTGACTGCAAAATTCATTTGTCAATCCAATGGACTTGCAATGTTTTGAACCATGTAATTAGGTAAAAATTATGCAATTTGGATCTTGAGATCAAGCCTTAAACCAATTGACCATTTGCTAGGTCAAAAATCAGAAATTTCCCTTTCCTAGTCAAAACCCTAATTTTGACCATTTTTCCCTTTTGGAGATTTGATCAAATTTCTTGAGGAATTATGATCCAAACTTGATAAAATGATACATATGAGTTTAAAATGTTTATGGGGATAAACAATTATGAAGTTTGACTATAAATTGGCCATAGTTGACTTTTTCCCCAATACAGTTGATTTTTAGGTCAACTGCTCAATTGACTGATCAAAAGTGTGATGCAAGGCTTGAAACTTGACATAAGTAATCTTGGGGGTACATAATGATCCATGAAATTCATATTGGGCATTGGAAGTTCAAAAATCCATGTGCAAACTCAAACCCTAGTTTTGCTCATCAGTGCTTAAGGAGGTGTCTTTGGCTGATCAACCCTAATGCAGCCTTTGAGTCAAAGGAGATCTTGTGAGAAAATTCTTGATAAGTGAGAGGGAAAATTTTGGGGTACAACAGTAATCAAGGTTTCTAATCATAAGTCCAAGAGGTCCACAACTCCTTAATGCCAAGGACAGTAACCAAATAGTCCAAGTAACCTTACAGTTTTTTAATGTTCAAGTTGGTTATTAAGTGTCTTCAACAAGAAAAGAAAGCTCAAGTGAGCAAAATAAATAATTAAAAAAAGACTTAAAGATAAATTCTCAAATGAGCAAAGATAAAAGGACATAAAGATAAATGCTCAAGTGAGCAAAGATGAAAATAACATGAAATGTAAATGCTAAAGTAAATGGTGCATAAAATAAAGGGCATAAAGTAAATGCACAAAGTAAAAGCACAAACTAAAGTCAATTGAGAATGAATTAGAAGTTAGAGGTTAGTTGAATGACCATTTTGAAAATTGCATTTGAAAACTCATTAGAATATTGATAAAAATAAAATCTTCTCAATAACAAGTTTCATTTGCTTTTTGTCAAGTATATCGTTCATTTCAAGTACTCTAGGTAAGCATATATGATCAATGATGTTTAAATGATCCACTTAGACCAAACTTCATGAAAATTCATTAGAAGATTGATAAGATCAAAGCCTCCTGTTGTACCCCAAAATTTTCCCTCTCATTTTTATTCAAGTTATCTCCTCATTCTCCTAGGGTTTTCATTTGCTCAAGGTTGCTCAAGAATTGATCAGACAAATTCTCCTCCCAAGCAATGGACATACAACTAGGGTTTCACTTTCCTCAAGGAAGATTGGGTTTCAAAGGCCTCAGGTGGATTTCATAGTTTCTTATATATCTCCAAGAATGCTCATACCAAGTTTCATGCCTTGCATCATAATTTTGCTCAATCAAAGGCTCAAATGATTGAAAATCAACTACATTGCACAAAAAGTCAATTATGGTCAACATACAATCAAACTTCAATATTTTTGGTCATCATTTGATGAAGAATTGATCATGTTTCATCAAGAAAACTCTCAAATCATCAACAGTCAAAAGTTGCCAAATTAGGGTTTTCTTTAGGAGAAGTCAATTGAACTTTGACCAAACATAACTTTCACATGCTTCATAAGATTTTCCTCAACCAAAGATCATTGTGAAGGAAATTCAATTCTCTACAACTTTTCTCTCTAAGCTCAAGTCTAAAAAATGCTTCATTTGAGAGATATGGACCAATACATTATAAGTCATTTCAAAAGTCAACAAAAAGACACTTTTTGTCAAGGCAACTTAAATCAAGATAAAATCTTCAAATGCAAAAATGATCTAAATAGAGATTGTAGAGGACATCTTGAATGTCAGACCTGATGATCTAAATCCCCCAGAACCTGCACGCATACATCTCTATTTCATATTCTTGAAAAATTCATATTTTCATTTCCTTCATGTTTCATTGCAAACTAACTAGATTAATGTGTTTCTGAGGTATGTTAGTGCAGGAAAAGTAGATCGCATGACCTCCATGCTCTCAGAATCACGAGTTGCCATAGATGAACCGATCCATGTTGTTTTAATTGTACCTCACAAATCATTGTGATTCAGTCCAAAATAATTATTCCCTTGAACTTGCAGGCCTCGATTTAGGGGGATAGGGTCCCCTTGGATCTCTAATGCTTATTGTTTTTCAGGAAGAAGAAATATACTCATCGGAGAAGATGACCGGAGCTAGGGCTCTGACGCCTCTCCGGTCCAGCTAATTGATTTTGTAATATATTTATTTTGTGTCGCTGATGATAATGGATGTATAGCCACCTCAGTGGCAAGCGGGTACATGTTAAGACATAACTATACCAGGGCGTGAGTTCGATCCTGGTGCTTCACAATGTTTTTTTTCTTCATATTTTCTATCTTTTGTAGATCTAGTGCAGTGCATCCCATACGTCAATGATGTGTCCTCAGCTTCGCAGCCATCTGATCCAAATCTAACGTCCCAGATGCGCTCCCATACGGTGAACTTCTTGGAGCCATTCTCACTAGATCCAACACTGACATCTTGTGCCTCTCCTCTTTGGGCCTAACAAAATGCTATTCACATTCCCCCCTATTTTCTGATTCTGGCCCAACTCTTTCTTTTATCTATATTTTTTTTCATTTTCTTTTACTTTTTTTATTTAATTAAAATACCAAAAATATTAATTTTCTTAATTAAAATTAATTAAACTCTTAGGTTTTTTTAATCAGCTTTTTTTTAAAATTAATTAATTTAAATAATTAATTCTCTTGATTGAAATTAACTAGATAATTAGGGTTTTTAGGTCTATTAATCACAAATCTTTTTTTCATAAAAAATAACAAAAACATTTATTTTTCCTTCGATTCCATTTTTTCCAGATCGATTGTGCTTTCGCGAACATGTTTATTTCCACATTTTTTTGATTATGTAATTGTCTATGGGATGTAATAGTAATTAGGGTTTACTTTCCGCATTTCTACTTATGTACCTCTCTCAAAGCATTGTAATAGTCTAGGGTTTACTTTCCGCACTTATTTTCCACACTTTACTGATTTTCATTATTTTTAGGTTTATTGCTTAGTAACCAGGATTGCATGAAAAGATTAATAAAAACGATAGATAACCCTAATTCTAGACTAAGTAACTGAATGTGACACACCTCGCACACTCATACCTATAGGGTAACCTCCCTTGATGCTTTCGGATTACAAAACAGTCATGTCCCTCAAACATGGAGACGCTTTAGCAAAGTCCCTCGAAAACAAAGATCATAGTCCCTCGATGATCCTTCGATGGTGCCTTCGGTAAATGATCTGGTCCATTAATGATAATTGCTAAAGCGTCCTTACCAGTTTCCTTCAATGACTGTACAATGACCCACGCCTATCCCTTCACATCCAACGATAGGGCTTCCTGCTAACTATTGGTAGGATAACACTATCTAAAGGAGGAGGAAAATACAAGAACGACCTTGAGTAGGGTAGATCTTAATCGCTTGCTCACAAAGCTCTTCAAAACAAAAACTATTCACAAACACTTTCAATAAATATTTTCAATACAAACGCTTTATATACACTCTTAACAATACAAGAGTCATTACAAAGTCCCGCCTTACTATTGGCAACTTTCAAAATATTTTTCAAACACACGACACAAAGCATTTTCAAAAATTGAGCTAGCAATTAAGAGCCCGTAGATTACTACGGATGCAAAGGGTGCTAACACCTTCCTTTTTCATAACCTACCCCCCGGACTCAAAATCAAAAAAATTTATTTCCTGTCTTTTCACCCGTTCCTTACTGGATAAAATAAAAGTCGGTGGCGAATCTTCCTATCCGCAACATTTCTGATGAAACTCAAAATCAAGTCAGTTCTTCCACCGTATTACAGAACTGGAGACTCTGCTGGCGAACTACAAAAAGAGGGGTCACCTTAGAGTTAGATCACTTTATCTGCTTTGTTTGAATTGTCTGCTTTATCTTTAATGGGTTGCTCGGGTTTATTTCTTGCAAAGATCATATACCTGGATCTAGGGATACATTTATGTAAGTAGCAATAGATCATGGAAATTGTACGGCGTAGACCGATATGGTTGAAGTGGTGACTACGTTAGTGTGACACATTGGTTTGTCCTTGTGTTCCTTGAGTCAGTAGAGGTAAACATTAGGCTGCAGCGTGGTGTTATAAGCACTAACTGACCTTTATAACCTTTATTGACCCAACTTATCCATTAGAAGGTAGTGAGATGGACAGGTTTGGTACAGTCTAAAGTTGGTTGATACTCGATGATACACTCATTGAGATTTGACTCGCGGGATATTTTAGTGGAAAGTCAGTTGTTCTGTTAAAACAAAGCTTGTGAGAAAGATCGGTGATATGAGATTCCTAGAACCCAGTTACTATTCTTAGGACAGGTTGAGCCAACTGAACTTCAAGAGGGAACTTACCTACGAACCCCGTGCAAGACTTAAACCTAAGGCTCTTGTGTGCTTTGTTTGTGTTTGTTACCTGTTCAAACATGACATCATACTGTAGCATTTTCATTAACCATTTCAAGGGTCTGTGATGCAGGTTTATCATGAACTAAACGTCTAGCAAAGGATAAGAGGATTTATTTTCCTCTAACCAGATGTCATCAAAGACCAAAGTACTTTCACTTGAGTCAAAGGCTAGGACCCACTTGACATGGTGAGCTTGATTCTCATATAAGGACGTTCAAAGACGCAAAGTTCTTCAGTCAAAGCTGCAGCCAGACTCAACTTCTAACATTTCCTTATGTTTATCCTACGAGATCCTTGAAAATATTGCATCCATATATCATACGCATTATATCATAACAGGTAGTTCTCAAGACAGGTTTTCTCATCTTCTTGTTGTTTATTTCAGTAAAAGATGGCTCTCGAACAAACCATGAAAGAACTTCAAGCTCAAAATGCTCAATTCCAAGAGACACTCCTGAACTTAGCCAAGGGGCAGAAAGAACTAATGACACTCATCTCCAAGAAGAAGAATACTAGAAAACCAATTACCATCCTCAACATGGGAAGAAGATTAAAAGGTCCTCCCAAGCAAGCTCAAAATTGTTATATTTCCTCTGATGAAGATGACAATCAGGGTGAAGAAGACAAGAGTGTGAAGGCTGAGAGGGGAAGTAACATTGGTTCTAGCCGAGATTTTAATGAAGAATACTATTCTGATGAGTAGTATCCTCCCGCTGTTGAGAGATACAAAAAGCTGGAAGATCGTCTGAATGCCATAGAAATCCAGAAAGTGTCTGGGTTGGATTTTGAAGAGTTGGGTCTTATCTCGGGGGTTATCCTAAGCTTCATCTGAGGTCTTATGTCTGGAAGATCCAACCCCATATTGCTGACAGAAAGTTATGGGTCCACTTCTTTCAAGAGAGCTTATCTAGGACACAACTGGAATGGTTCTATAAGCTGGAAGGAACCAAAAAAATGTACTTGGGAAGACTTGGTTGTTGCCTTCTATAAACAATACAAATACAATGCTGACCTTGAACCAACTCGTGTGCAGCTACAAAGTATGACTATGGGCCTAAATGAAGGGTTTAAGGAGTATGCCCAGAAATGGAGAGATTTAGCTGGAAGGGTTCAACCTCCTTTGTCTGATAGGGAGTTGGTTGATATGTTTATGGGCACTTTGACAAGGCTTTTCTTTAATCATCTTATTGGAAGCTCTTCATCTGGTTTTACCGAGTTGATACTAACAGAGGAACATGTCAAAGGTGGTATCAGAAGTGGAAAGATTCAAGCGGATGCTTCTTCAAGTACTGTAAAAATAAGTTCAACGGAAAGAAGGAAACTAATGCAGCTTGTGGCCAAAAGGGTCGTGCTAGAGGTGACCTCGATCAATATGTAGGAGCGGTGTTAATTTCTAATCTTGCGCCTGTACAACAACAACAATAGGGCAATCAGTGTAGGACAGACGCACCAAGAAGACAGTTTACCAAGATCAACTTGCCATTATCTCAGGACTTACAACATTTATTGAAAGCGAAACTGATTATGCTAAGGGATCCTCCTCAGAATCCCAACACCTCTTCTCCTCGTTATAATCTTAATGTGAAGTGTGCCTACAATTCCAATAGTCGCGGGAACAACACCAATAGCTGTTGTGCTTTAAAGAACAAAATTCAAGACATGATTGACAACAAATAAATTGAGTTCAATACTCCCAAGACACCCAGTGTGATTACTGCACCTATGCCGAAGCACGACAAAGGCATTAGTGCTATTGATGATGTTTCATATGTTTCATATGTTTCTACTGTAAGTTAATTAACAACTCCCCTACTGATTATCAAGAAGAATTTGTTGCAAACCGGTTTATTTCTGGGTTGTATTGAAAGGTGTTACTACTGCACAACCCAACCCAACGGTTGCAAGTTGCTAAAAGAAGGTATTCAGCTTCTGATGGACAACCATATCATTATAGTTGAGAAGATTCCTTATATTGAGAATTTGTTTCAAGACTTATCTGTAATTTCCAACACTCCTATCAGGATCACTTCCAAGGGTCCTGTAAAGATTACTGCCAAACCTAGAGTTGTTCCTCTGATAATCACCGCACTTGGACCTATTCCATATTCTTAAGATAAAGCTATCCCTTGGAATTATGGAGCAGACATCTACTACCATGGCGTCAAGAAAGAATTATCAACTACTGACAATGAAGGCATTGAAGTTACTGATTCCATCATTGATAATATTGCTGGGACCAGTAAGGTTACTAGAAGTGGAAGGGTTTTCTCTCCAAAAATATATCTAAAGATTGTTGCTACACCAGTTCGTGCTACTGCTACTAAGTAAATAACTGAGACTCGAGGCAAAGAGAAAATGATGGAACCTGCCCAGAGAGAGGCACCTAAAGAAGTTACAGTTGAAGATACCTCCAGGAGATAGTTGGAGAAGGTATTGAAAATCATCTGAAAAAGTGATTAAAAGATTGTTGAATAGTTGGGATAGACTCCCTCTAAGATCTCCATGTTATCCATGTTATTGTGTTTAGAGGCCCATTCCTAGGCTTTAGTGAAGTTCTTAAAGTCTACTAACTTTCCACAAGAAATTTCTACCGATCAATTTGAAAACTATGTTGCTAGCCTAACTACTGATAATGGGCTAGGCTTTTCTGATTCTGATTTGACTCCTGAAGGAAGAAACCACAACAAGGCCATGTATGTCTCTATTGAATGCAGGGGCACTACTTTGGCTCACATGTTGATTGATATCGGTTCCTCACTAAATATTCTACCGAAGGGTGCTCTAGACAGACTTGACCGCGAAGTGGTTCTGCTGAAATCAAGTGATATTGTAGTCCAAGCCTTTAACAGTTCAAAAAGGATGGTGCACGGAGATGTGAATATTCTGATCATAGTAGGTTCGCAGGTATTCGACTCCACCTTCTATGTAGTGGATATTCAACCGACTTATTATTGTTTACTTGGACGCCCCTGGATTCATGGGGCATGTGATGTTACCTCGATGTTGCACCAGAAGCGGAAATACCCCGTGAAAGAAAAGGTTGTTACAGTCTACGGCAAAGAAGAGAATATGGTGAGTCACTTCAATTCATTCAGGTATGTTGATATGGATGGCAAATTCATCGAAAATCCATGCCAGACTTTTGAAGTTATCCCTCCTACTGCTACTGAAGACGTCTCTGCTATTCCCTAGGTTACCCAGGTACTGCCCAGAATAGATTCTTTGAAGAATGATAGAGATGTTGTAGAAGAAGGTGGTTGCACTACTTGGGGTCAACTTCCTAACATTCCTTACAAATCTGACAAATTTTGTTTGGGTTTCACTGCAGAGGCTCAGAGGACTGTTCATCGTGCTTGTGTTGGAAGACCATCATTCTGTATCAGCAACAATGGAGTCAACATGATAGAAAATACTGATAGTGACTACGATCTAGACAATCGGATTTTTCCACCATCGGCAACGGGCTCGGCAACTGGAAGGCTCAAGACCTTATGTCAAAATCCTTTCATCAGGAGTGAATTCTATTTTCTGTTTTATTTCTTTCAAATTTTAGGTTATGTAATATCAAAACAATGACTTTAAGCCTTGTGTCTTACCCGGGGCACAACGGTCCATTTGTTAGGGTTGTCATTTCATTAACATATTTTCATTCAATAAAGCATTAGACGTTTTGCATTCAAATTTTGTGCTCTCTATCTTTATTTTACTTTATTCACTTTCAAATAGCTATGTGTTCTTACACACACCCACATAATAAATTGAAGATCCACATCCACTCTGGATCCCATTGATAATAATTCTGCTATTGCCACTTATGACCTTGAAAATTCGATCTACCAAGCCGATGAAGAAGGTGGGGAAGATTATGAAATTCCTAGATAACTTGCCATACTGTTAGTACAAGGGGAAAGGCTATATAACCACATGAAGAGCCAGTCGAGGTTGTAAACTTGGGTATTGAAGTAGACAGGAAAGAAGTCAAGATAGGTTTCAACCTAGAAGACAGTGTCAAGAACAGGTTAATCAAGATGTTGCGTGAATATGTTGAGATCTTTGCTTGGTCATACTAAGACATGCCATGGCTCGATACTAATATTGTGGTTCACCGTCTGCCGATGAAACAGGGTTGTTCTCCAATAAAGCAGAAGGTTCGTCGTATATGTCTCGAGATGTCAGAAAAGATCAAGGATGAGGTTATGAAGAAATTAAACGCATGTTTATTAGCTGTCACATCCTATCCTCAGTGGGTTGCAAATGTGGTGCAAGTACTTAAAAATGATGGCAAAGTACGTATGTGTGTAGACTACAGGGATCTAAACAGGGAAAGCCCCAAAGATGACATTCCACTTTCACATATTGATGTTCTGGTTGATAACATCGCTCAGCATAAAGTATTCTCCTTCATGGACGGTGTTGTACCCCAAAATTTTCCCTCTCATTTATCAAGATTTTTCTCACAAGACCTCTTGGACTCAAGACAGGATTAGGGTTTGGTCAGCTCAAGATACCTCATCTTGCACTGATAACCTGAAATTAGGGTTTGAGTTTGCACAAGGATTTTTGGACCATCAATGCTTCATGTGACTTTCATACACCATCTTGGACCCCTAAGATTTCTCATGTGAAGTTTCAATCCTTGAATCACATTTTTGCCCAGTCAATTGGACAGTTGACCTAAAAATCAGCTGTATTGGGGAAAAAGTCAACCATGGACAATTTATAGTCAAACTTCATAATTTTTGATCCACAACAACATTTTATACTCATATGTACCATTTTATCAAGTTTGGATCATAACTCCTCAAGAAATTTGATCAAATCATCAAAAGGGCAAAATGGTCGAAATTAGGGTTTTGACTTAGAAAGGCCAATTTCTGATTTTTAACCAAGCCAATGACCAATTGAGTTCAAACATGATTTAAAGGGTTCAATTGCATCATCTTGACATAATCCCATGGTTCAAAAGATCTCAAGTTCATAGGATTGACAGGTGAATTTTCCAGTCAACTGATCAAAAGTCAACTGTGTACTGAAAAGTCAAACTTTGACTTTTTGGTCAAAATCAAGTGCCAAGAGTCATAATTCATCAAGATATGTAAAAATATGAAACTTGTTAACCAAGAAACTCAAAATTGCAAATTAGGGTTTTGAATTTGAAAATTTTCATAACTTAGAATTTTTCTAAGTATGGAAATTTTCTTATTTTTTCCCAACTTTTCACCACTTTTTCACCATGATGAAATTTGATTCAAAGAAAACTTCCAACATGAAAGTTTTAGTCCTCCATGAAATCTACAACGTTTCTTCACAAACATTTCCCAAAATATGCTTGGATCTCAAGTTATGAATTTGTGAATAGAGGTCCATGAACTAAATGACTTAGTGAAAATTTGCCCTAATTTAGGCAGGTTTTTGACCCAACTTCATGAACATTTTTCACCTAGTTCCAAGAGGTATCTAGAAATTAATTTCAAATATAGATTGTAGACCATGTTGCAAGCTTTCCAAAATATCCAAGAACTCTCCAAGATAATTTATGGTTAGGGAGAATCAAAGAAGAGAAATTGGCATTTTGTCACTTATGATCAAGCCAATTTTACAAAGTGTCAAGTTGCAAATCTGATCAAGGATGCTTGTACCTTGCATTACAGGTCCTAAACTCATTCTACACTCCATAATTAAATGAAAACTCAGAGGATAAGGGCTTTATCTTTGCCTTTGGAGCATTGTACAAGAGATTATTCCATAAATAGCCAAAAGTTCACAATGCCATTTTTATAAAGCAAGCGTTTTGCAACTTTATCAACCTTGAGCCTTGGACCTGTTTCTTTGAGGCAAGCAACTTCCACAAATATCAAGCAATATGTACCAACTCTCTGCATCTAGCAAGCAAGAAAGTATAGGCCTGTTAGCATAGTCACTTCAACTTTTCTTAAAATGCAAGAAAGTTGGCCAAAAGTTCAGAACTTGTACAAGTTGATAAAGAGTGGAGTTGGCATCATTCTAGACGGATTCACAAACTTATCACAAGCTAGGACACGGATGCATAACATCTGAAAACATATCATTTTTGGCTCGTGCGTTTCTTGTTTCAACACTTCAAACATCTTATCCACATCATATCAAAGTTATCCAAGCCTTTACATTGTTGTTGTAACCCCTGTTTCATCCATCACCATTTTCACTTTGGAAGCTTGCAACTTGACTTCTACAAAGAGTTTCAGCCATATACAAAGCAAGCTATGCATTGGAATAGCTTGAAGGAACTTCAAGGAAGCTCACACGATCATCAGGCCTCACTCAAAGTCCCCACATTGTCATATCCAAATCCAGCTGAAGGAGGTATTTTTCAAATCTCTATCTCTCTATTT
The DNA here is from genome assembly GCA_948472305.1 of Vicia faba. Taxonomy (NCBI): domain Eukaryota; kingdom Viridiplantae; phylum Streptophyta; class Magnoliopsida; order Fabales; family Fabaceae; genus Vicia; species Vicia faba. Next base: position 987,878,788 of record OX451738.1, read on the forward strand.
AGGCATCCTCAAGCCACGATTTGTGAAGCAAAAATGTAGTCCTTAACATGGTGAAGTTGTACATATGCATAGTTGTCATTTATATTAACTGGGCTAAGAGAATTTGAACCTTGAAGTTGCTGAAATAATTAGGTCACGAATTAGGGCTGATTAAATTGTCCCTGATCTTTGAGAGTTAGATTACAAATTTTATATCATTGGAATCGTGAGATGAAATGCTACATGTTTCATGTTACATGTTTTTGTTTTTATGCAAGCATGAGCAAGTTGCAGGTTTGAAGGCAAATACGCGCGCAAGCTGGAGGACAGGGACGAAGTGGTTGTCTTGGGCTTTTTGTTGTTTCTGGCCTTTTTGGTTTTGATATTCACACCCCCCCTGTTTACTTTTGCACCCCCTGACTTATTTCTTATATTTTTACATTTTTCTTGCATATTTTTATTTTGTTACTTACATTTATTTTTTCTGATGATAAAAAATACCCCAAAATATTTTATTAATTTTCACATTTTTATTTTATATTTTTTATTATTTTGCATAAAAATAGTTTATTTAATAGGATAGAAATCATTTTCTTAAAATAAAACTTGTAAATAATAAAAATACTATACATTTTTATTTTATTATTTTACACATAAAATATTTATTTTCATACATATTTTAATTTTTAATATTTGTACATAATATTATTTATTATTTTTTCTAGTACAAAAATGAACAAAACATTAAAATAGAACATATATTTTCTTTTAATCAAAAATTAGGGTTTCCCCCTTCCAAAAATAATACTATTATTTTTTCCCTTTTTTCTAGGGTTAATTAGTTTATTTTCTCATACAAAAAATAAATACAAAACACTTTTTTTTCCATAAATACATTATATTGCATATTTTAATATTTGTATATTTATTTATTTTGCACAAAATTTAATTGGGTTGTAATAGTACTTTTAGGGTTTATATTTGTGCAATATCCCCATTTAAAAACTTGTATCCCCTCTCCCATAATAATTGTTGTAATAGCTTAGTTTACATTTACGCAATTTATTGCTTTATATACTTGTGTAGTAAATTAGGGTTTTGCATGATAAGACAAAAAAATCAAACAAATAGACATGACCTAATCCAAGACAAATCAAGCATGTAAAATGACACACATTGCACATAAACACCCTTAGGGTTTCATCCACTTGGTTGCCTAAATTTAAATGGCCATGGTATGCATGCAAAGTATCTTGGCAAAACAAAACAAATTAAGATCATAGTCCCTCGATGACGCTATCAAAAGGTTGCCTAAACAAATGATCTTGGTCCCTCAAAACTTGCTAAGATACTTGCCAACATTGCTATCATGGTCATACGATGACCCACGCCCGTCCCGTTAACATCCAAAGATAGGGTTGTTTACCAAATCAATGGTAAATCAACAATGTCAAAGGAATAAAAATGTACAAGAAAGATTTTTGAGTAGGTAGATAGCTTCTAGTTACTTGATCAATTTCAAAACAATCCTTGCTATTTTCAAAAACAAACACACACACATTTCAAAACATTTCCAAACATCTTTCAAAACATTGAAACATTTTTCAAAAGACAAACATCTTTGTATACATTCTTACGAACGAGAATCATTACAAAGATTGCCTAAACGACAACCTATTTTCAAAATACTTTCAAAAACACACAAAGCACCATTTCAAACAATTTCAAAGCAAAGCAAGTGATCTGAACAAGTAACTAAGAGCCCATGGAAAACCATGGATGAAAAGGGTGCTAACACCTTCCCTTTTCATAATCTACCCCCCGAACCCAAAAACAATCTCAAAGGTCTTTCCTGTGCTTTTTTACCTTTCCTTTTGGATAAAAGAAAAGTCGGTGGCGACTCTTGCTAACCGCAACATTTACGAACACAAACGCAAAACCTCAAGTTAGTTCTCCCACCGCATCACAGAACTGGCGACTCTGCTGGGGAAAATTCTAAAAGTGGGGTTACCTTAGGGTTTAGATCACCTTTAATTGCTTACATTTGTTTAACTTGTTTGCTTTACATTTTGGTTCTATTGTTTGGGTTTGAATCCTCTACCCGGATTTGGGAAAACATTATAGGTAAATAGCAATACATTGTGGAAACTGTGCGGGGTATACCGACATGGTCTAAGCAATAGCTATATTAGTGCGACATATTTGTGGGTACCGGTAGCCTTTGAGTTAATCAAAGAGAATACGGGGCCGCTAAGTGATGTCATGAAGTACTAATGGACTTCTAGAACCTTTACTTGACCAACTTGGCCTTTTAGGATGTAGTGAGATGATCGGCTTTGGTGCAGTCCAAAGTTGGTAGATACTCGATACTACACTCATTAAAGGTTGGTTCCTTGGAATATTTCGGTCTCCAGTCAAGAGGCTTAAACTGAAAAAATGAACAAGGAAACAATCCAGTGATATTGAGCTCCTTAGAACCCGGTTACTATTTCTAGGACAGGTTGAGCCAACTAAACTTCAAGAGGGTACTTACCTATAAACCCCATGCAAGCTTAAACTAGGAACTTGTGTGATTTGCTTGTACATATATACTTGTGCATAACATCATGGACATCATGAACATCATATGCATTCACTAACCATTTCAAGGATTTTGGAGATTCATCTTTGTTCTTGTTTTGTAGGTTATGGATTCACTTCGCAGGAAAACTATCCAAGTCAACCTTGTAAGAATTCCTCCACAACTAAAGGAGCTAGCTTCAAGGATTCTTGAGAATTCTCTGTTCACCGAGAGACATGGTCGTCTACTCAACTTGGTCACTTCCAACACAGAGGAGGATATGCTGAAAGTTCTTTTCCAGTTCTTTGACCCTTTGCATCATTGCTTCACATTTCCTGACTACCAACTTGTGCCCACTTTGGAGGAATTTTCTCAACTCTTGAGGATTCCTATTCTAAATCAACTACCCTTCAACGGTACAGAAAGAGATCCAAATCCATAAGAGATTGCTCAAGCCCTACACTTGCACTCATCTGATGTCACAACTCATTGGGAAACCAGAAGTGGTGTCAAAGGCTTCTTGTCAAAGTTTCTGTTTGAGATGGCCTAAAGTTGTTGGAATTCTCTAGACTTGCAAGCTTTTGAGGAGATTGTAGCTCTTCTCATCTATGGGATGGTCTTGTTCCCTAATCCTGACCAACTTATAGATGTGAGCGCTGTCAAAATCTTCATGTCTCGCAACCCGGTACCTACATTGCTTGGGGATATCCTCCACTCTTTTCACACTCGTACAATGAGGAAAAGAGGTGTTCTCATGTGTTGCACTCCTCTCCTAGAAAGATGGTTTATTTCGCATCTTCCCCAATCAGTCTTGAAGAATGAGAAAGGCTTGAGGTGGTCACAACGGTTAATGACACTTAACCATTCAGATATTCATTGGTGTTCTTGATCAAAAGAGAATATCATCATTATTAACCGTTGTGGGGAATTCCATAATGTCCCTCTACTTGGCATTAGGGGAGGCATCACCTACAAACCTTGCTTGGCTCTAAGACAGTTTGGTTACGCCCGAAGGGATGGCCCACATGACATGCTGATTCAATGTTTGTTTTTCGACTACGACAACAACGACCAAAGACTCCGTCAGAGATTCATCCGAGCTTGGAGAATACCCAACAAGGTGGATAGCAAGACTCTGGGACACAAGAATTCCATCCCTCTTGAGCCTTACCTCAAGTGGGTACGAACCCGCGCCCAAAGTCTTATGATGCCTTACCCCTCCATTCTCCCAGTGATTATAGAGCCTGTTAAGGAAGGAGAGGTTCCATACACCATCCTACATCCTGACATGCCAACATCACTCGAAGACCTACAAAGGAGTTGGATACAACTCAAGGGAGAGCGCGATACTTTCGAAGCCCAATTCTACACAAGCGAGAAGAAGGTTTTGGAACTCACTCGGCTACTTCATGAAGAGCGGACTCTCAACACCTACATTGCACCAAAGAGGATGCGCAACATCTTTTTACCTTAGAATTTTGTATTATTTTGCCCAAGGGGCATTGATGTACTAACAATTCTATCTTATTAATATGACGTGTGTTTCTTTCTTGTTTAAAACAAATTTGAATTTCTGAATCCTTGAAAGCATTGCATGAATACATATCATTCATCATAAGCATAAACAGGTCTTCACACCAAGTTTCCTTATCTTTCTGCTGTTTATTTCAACAAGATGGATATTGAACAAACGGTCAAAGATTTGCAAGCTCAAAATTCACAATTTCAGCAGTTACTCGTGACCTTAGCCAAGGGGCGGGAGGAGCTGAATATTTTGCTAGAGAAAGAAAAAGAGAAAAATAAAAAGAAGCCAACTGGTGTGGTTATCATGGGTAGAAGATTTCAGGGGCAAGCCAGAGGAACCCTAGAATTTTCAAAAACCTCTGAAGAAGGAAAAGGAAAGGGAACGACAGTACCATTAGATTCTGAAGAAGAAGAAGAAGATGAGGAAGAAAAGGACTACTCTGAACAACAATACCCTCCGGCTGATGACAAATACAAACACTTGGAAGAGTGCCTAACTGCTATGGAGATACAGAGAGTACCGGGGCTGGATTTTGAAGAATTAGGGCTGGTATCTGGAATTGTAATCCCTCCAAAATTTAAAGTTCCACTGTTTGCCAAGTATGATGGGGTGTCTTGTCCCAAAATGCACCTCAGATCCTATGTTAGGAAGATTCAACCATATTCTGCTGACAAAGACCTGTGAGTCCACTTTTTCCAGGACAGTTTATCAGGAACGCAACTTGATTGGTTCTACCAGTTGGAGAGGGCAGATGTCCATAATTGGGAAGACTTGGCAGCAACCTTCTATAAATAGTATCAATACAACGCCGACTTGGCGCCAACCCGTACTCAGTTGTAGAGTATGGCTATGGCTACCAATGTGGGCTTTAAAGACTATGCCTAAAAGTGGAGGGACCTAGCTGGAAGGGTGCAACCACCTTTAGCTGAAAGAGAGTTAGTGGGCATGTTCCTGGGGACTCTATTAGGCCCTTTCTTTAATCATCTGATTGGAAGCTCCTCTGCAGGGTTTACCGAATTGATCTTAACCGATGAAAGGGTGGAGGCTAGTATAAGAAATAGGAAAATTCAGAAGGACGCGTCTGCCTCAACTGCTGTAAAAAAGCCCTTCACGGGAAGAAAGGAAGTATCTGTTGTCTATTCACAGAGAAATTAGGGAAGAACTGAGCGCCGACCAACGGTGGGGGCCGTAATGATTCTGAAGCCTACATCAGACCAGCCGAGAAATAACCAGCAAAGGGTAGAAAGGCCAGTTCGGCAGTTTACCAAGATTAACATGACTCCAGCTCAAGTCCTACCACATCTCTTGAAGTTGAACCTGGCCACTTTGAAAGAGGCCCCAAAAAATCCTAATACTACTTCTCCACATTACCATCCCAACGCTAGATGCGCGTACCATTCTGAAAGTCCAGGGCACGACACCAACAACGGTTGGGCTCTGAAGAACAAGATTCAAGATCTGATTGACGCAAAGGAAGTTGAATTTGAAGCGCCTAAGAAACCAAATGTTATTTCCGCCCCAATGTCGAGGCATGGTCATAATGCCAACGCTGTTGAAGAAGATCTGTTTGTTGCTACTGTAGATAAACTGTTAACTCCTCTCTTGATTATCAAATTGAATTTGTTGAAAGCTGGCATCTTCCCGGGTTGTGACAAAGACTGCCTTGCTTGCCTATCCTCCCCATTTGACTGTCCTCTGTTGAAGAAAGGTATACAACGACTGATGGATAACCAAGAAATTTTGTTTGAGAATGCTCCCGTTTCACCCATTCCAATGAAAGAAGTTTCGATAATAACCATTTACGCCAATCCTTCCAGGGTTCCTAAAAAACCTATTAGGATTACATCTGCTCCAAAGACTACGCCATTGAAGATAATAATTCTCGGGCCAACCCCTTACAAATCAGATAAGACGGTACCATGGAACTATGGTGGAGAAATCTACTACCATGGTATTAAACAGATTGGACAAACTGTTGAAGAAGAAAGCTCTGAAGAGGATAATCTCGACATCGGTAACATGTCGGAACAAGCAAGGTTACCCGTAGTGGAAGAATCTTTTCTCCAGAGATTGCTCCTCCAACAACAGTCTTTGGACCCGTGGCCATTCCGAAGATTACACCTATACCAGTAACTGTACCTGCAAGTGTACCCACCGACAAAGACAATACAATTCCTGTCCCTACTTCCACTGCTGAGAATAAAGGAAAGAATGTTCAAGAGGAGCCTGTCCTGACGAAGGCTCAATCACTAGCTATTCCTGAAACATCCAAGAAGGAGATGGAAGAAATCCTGAGGATTATTAAGAAGAGTGATTATGATGTGGTTGAACAACTGGGACAGACCCCCTCCAAAATCTCTATGTTAGCATTGTTGCTTTGCTCTGAGGCACATGCTAAAGCTTTGGTCAAATTTCTGAAGACAGCTCACGTGCCGCAAGAAACGTCTGCTGACCAGTTCCAGGACTGTGTGGCCAGTTTGACAGTTGATAATGGCTTGGGCTTCTCCGATGCTGACTTGACACCCCGAGGGAGAAAACACAACGATGCATTACATGTCTCAGTAGAGTGCATAGGAACAACCCTAGCTCATGTCTTGGTTGATACTGGGTCATCTCTGAACGTCTTGACGAAGAAAGCCCTTGATAGGTTGGATTGTGAGGGGATGACTCTAAAACCCAGTAACATAGTGGTGCAAGCATTTGATGGTTCTAAGAGGATGGTCCACGGGGAGGTGGACATCCCAATCAAGGTGGGGACTCAGGTCTTCAACTCCACTTTCTACCAGATGGACATTCGTCCTTCTTATTCCTGCCTGGTGGAACGTCCATGGATCCACAATGTGGAGCTGTCACCTCCACCTTGCACCAGATGCTCAAGTATCCCGTCCAAGGGAAGATCATAATTGTCCATGGGGAGGAGGATTATATGATTAGTCATATGAATTCCTTCCGCTATGTGGAACCTTGCACCAGATGCTCAAGTACCCCGTCCAAGGGAAGATCATAATTGTCCATGGGGAGGAGGATTATATGATTAGTCATATGAATTCCTTCCGCTATGTGGAGTTAGATGGCGAGTTCATATAGACCTGGGATGCGGTGAGAGAACTGACTTGAGATTTTGCGTATGTGTTCGCAAATGTTTTAGTTTAGCAAGAGTCGCCACCGACTTTTATTTTATCCAAAAGGAAAGGTTAAAAAAGCACAGGAAAGACCTTTGAGATTGTTTTTGGGTTCGGGGGGTAGATTATGAAAAGGGAAGGTGCTAGCACCCTTTTGATCCATGGTTTTCCATGGGCTCTTAGTTACTTGTTTTAGATCACTTGCTTTTGCTTTTCAATTGTTTGAAATGGTGCTTTTGTGTGTGGTTTTTGAAAGTATTTTGAAAAGAGGCCTTTGTTTAGGCAACCTTTGTAATGATTCTTGTTTGAATGTATACAAAGGTATTTGTCTTTTGAAAAATGTTTCAATGTTTGAAAGTTTGGTTTGGGAAAATGTTTTGAAATTGTGTTGTGTGTTTTTGAAAATAGCAAGGATGGTTTGCAAGTTTTATCAAGTGACTAGGAGTTGTCTACCCTACTCAAAGATCTTTCTTACACATTTTTAACCCTTTGTAATTGTTGTTTTACCATTGTATTTGGTAAACAACCTTATCTTTGGATGTTAAACGGGACATGCGTGGGTCATCGTATGACCATGATAACAATGTTTCCAAGTATATTAGCAAGTTTTTGAGGGACTAGATCATTTTTGTTTAGGAAACCAAGATAGCGTCATCGAGGGACTATGATATTTTTGTTTTTGTTTTGTTTTGCCAAGATACTTAGCATGCATACCATGGTCATTTTTAAGGCAACAAGTGGATGAAACCCTAGGGGTGCTTGTGTGCATTGTGTTGTCATTTTCATGCATTTTTGTCTTGTGTTTAGTCATGCTATTTGTTTGATTTTTGTTCTTTGCATACAAACCCTAATTTACTATCATGGCATTTGAAAGCGATAAAATGCGTAAAAGTAAATATAAGACTATTACAACATTATTATGGGGAGGGGATACAAGTTTGAATAGGGGGATATTGCTCAAAATAAAACCCTAAAACTATTACAACCATATTGAATTTATTTGTACAAATAAAAAATAGGCAAATATTTAAATATGCAATTAAATATAAATATGCAAAAAATGCTTTTTTTGTATTTATTTTATGTATGTAAAATAAATTATTTAATGTTAAAAATAAGAAAAATATTAATGATTATTTTTGAAAGGGTAGAAACCCTAGTTTTTGTTTTAAGAGAATATATATATTATATTATTTATTTATGTACAAGAAAATAAATAAAAATATATAAAAGTGTTAAAAAATTAAAATGTGTGAGAAAATATTATTTAAGTGTATAAATAATAAAAATAAAAATATGTGATATTTTTGTATTATTTACAAATTTTATTTAAGAAAATAAGTTATATTATTATTAATAAACTATTTCTATATCCAAAAAATAATAAAAATAATAAAATAAAATGTGAAAAATTAAGAGAATATTTTTTATGATTTTAAATATTTAGAAAAATAAATAAAAAGTCAAAAATGTAAAGGAAATAAAAAATATACAAAAATAAATCAAATGGGCCAAGGGGGTGTGAAAAGCAAGCTAGGGGTGCCAATAGTCAGAACAAACAAGCCCAGCCCAAAGTCCCTTCATCCCTGTCCTTGAGACAAAAGGAAAACGTGCGCCATGTTTCAAATCATGTTCTCTTGCATACGTGCTTAAAAACAAAAACTTGCAACATGAAAGTTATAGCTCATCCTCACACGATTCTAACCATATAAAAAACTTAATCTAACTCTAAGAAACCAGGGAGAATTTCAGTGCCCCTAATTTATAACCTAATTTTTTCAGTAAGTTCAACTATCAAATACTCCTATCTCAGTTAACATAAATGAATTCTATGCATATGTACATCTCAAGGACAATGAGGACTACATTTTTGCTTCATAAACCTAAGCTTAATGATGCCTAAATAAGGAGATGGAAAGTTGGAAAATACTTGTTTCAGTCAAACTCGAGTATGGCAATGTAGCAATTTTTGGTGAGGCCTAAAGGACTTTTGAGCTTGCTTGATGTTCCCTTAACCTTCCCCAATGCTTGGCTTGCTTTGAACTTTCCTGAATATGCTTGTAGAACTCAACCTGCAAAGCTTCAAAGTAAAAATGGTGAAGTGTGAAAACCAGGTTACAGTTGCTTGAGAATGGTCTGGACATCTTAGGTATGTTGTATGGAGTGAGTTGGAAGTGGTTTGGGACAAAACGCACGAGGCAAATTTGTTTTGGAAGTGAATCTGCAGAACTTGCTCTGTTTTGGGCAGAAGTTGGTGTTTTGGTGTTTTGGAGGGTTTGAGAACTTGTTAGCTCGTTCTTTTGGCTTGGTATGATATGCTGAAGTTGTTTGAAATGTGCACAAAGTTTGGTTTTATCATATTGAAGAGTTGTGGAGTTTTTGCACACTTGCTTGTTTTTGAAGTAAAAGGTGAGTTGACAAAGCTAAGGCCTGTACAGGCTAGCTCGAAGCCTGAACATAGTTGGTGTACTTTGCCCCAAGTTTGTGGACTTTGTTTGCTGCAAAAGATTGGGTCCTTGGCTCAAGACAAACAAAATTGCATAAAGTGACCTTTATCAAAATGGCATTGTTATCTTTTTGCCAAAAATGGATTAATTCAATGTGTAATGTTCTAAAGCTCAGAACAAAGCCTTAATCCAATGTGTTTGCATTTAATTTATGAGTGTAGAAAGGATTAGAACCTATAAACCAAGTACAAGCAAGGTTTGGGCAGATTTGTAAGTTGTAGCAATGTGCAAAATGCCTTGGCCAAAAGTGATAATTTTCCATTTTCAAACTTTCGATTCTCCCTAACCACAAATGATTTTGGAGAGTTCTTAGACATTTTGGAAAGTTTGTAACATGCTCTATAATCCATCTTTGAAATTCATTTTGATATTCCACTTGGAACTATGTGAAAAATTTCCATGAAGATAGGTCAAAATCCTGCCTAAACTAGGGCAAAATTTCACTAAGTTAAAAGTTTCATGGACCCTTATTCACAAAATCATAACTTGATATCCAAGCATCTTTTGGGAAAACTTTGTGAATAAAAGTTGTATATTTTGTGGAGGACTACAAATTTCATGTTGGAAGTTTTCCTTGAATCCAATTTCATCATGGTGAAAAAGTTTGGCAAATTTGGGGGAAAATAAGAAATTTTCATAACTTAGAAAATTTCTAAGTTATGAAAAATTTCCATTTTAAACCCTAATTTTCAAAATTAGGTTTCTTGGTGAACAAGTTTCATGTTTTGACATATATTGAGGAAAAATGACCCTTGGCACTTGACTTTGACCAAAAAGTCAAAGTTTGACTTTTCAGTGTACAATTGATTTTTAATCAGTTGATTGAAAAATTCATCTGTCAATCCAATGCATTTGAGATCTTTTGAACCTTGTGATTATGTCAAGATGGTTCCATTGAGTTCTTGAATCCATTCTTGAACCCAATTTGCCATTGGCTAGGTTAAAAATCAGAAATTGCCCTTCTGCAGTCAAAAACCCTAAAAATGACTATTTTGCCCTTTTGATGATCTGATCAAATTTTTGAGGAGTTGTAGTCCAAACTTGATCAAATGGTTGATATGAGTCTATAATGTTGTTGTGGATCAAAAATTATGAGGTTTGACTGTAAATTGGCCACAATTGACTTTTTCCCCAATACAGCTGATTTCTAGGTCAACTGTCCAATTGACTGGGCAAAAATTTGATTCAAGGCTTGAAACTTGGTATGGGCAATCTTATAGGTCCAAAATGAAGTATGAAAGTCACATTAGGGATTGAAATTCCAAAAATCCCTGTGCAAACTCAAACCCTAATTTCAGGTCATCAGTGCAAGGAGATGTCTTGAGCAGAGCAAACCCTGAGTCCAAAAGTCTTGTGAGGGGAAATCTTGATAAAATGAGAGGGCAAATTTTGGGGTACAACAGCTGCCCCTGTTCAATCTTCTTGAACCTGAAGAGTTAGATTGGCGAGTTTGTCGTTCGTGACTCGAAGGTAAAAGATTATTGGACACTAGAGTGCCCGTGAATTTGCACTCGTCAAAATGTAGTTGAGGGAATGGGCTTAAAGATGCCATTTGGAGATGTGATAGAATTCTTGTTGGAGATGGGCTTAAAGATTCCATCCAAGAATGTTTGTTGACAATCAGGAGAATGAACATCAGAATGGTATCCGCATCTGGAACGTATCTGAGTTTTATCTGGAGACTGAATCTGTATGAGCAAATGGAATGACGTCCGTGTCTGGAGCGTATCTGAGCTGTAACTATATTTGATTCTTGAATGAATAACAGAATGAATGTCGTGTCTGGAGTGTATTTGTATTGTATCTGAATCTGAAGTCTGAATAAGTGAAAGAATGACATCCGTGTCTGGACCACCTTTGGGCTGGGGATAAATTAGAATGAGTGACAGAATGGCAACCGTGTCTGGAGCGTATCTGGACTGTATCTGAAGTGGAGATCTGTATGAGTAGCAGAATGACTTCCGTGTCTGGAGTGTATCCGTACTGTAACTGGGATCTGAAAAATTGACAGAATGACTTCCGTGTCTGGGGTGTATCTGGACTTTGAAATTGATAGTTGAATCTGAATGAGAAATAGAATGACTTTCATGTCTGGAGCGTATCTAATCTGTATCTGATTGTTGAAGTCTGAATGAGTGACAGAATGACATCCGTGTCTGGAGCGTATCCATACTGTATCTTGACTTTGAAATTCTGAATGAGTCATAGAATGACCTTCGTGTCTGGGGTGTATCCATACTGTATCTGAATAAGAGATCTGAATGAGTAACAGAATGACTTCCGCGTCTGGAGTGTATCTGTACTGTATCATGAAATCTTTGAATATTTGTTAAAGATAGCTTTTAATTTTATCCTAAAAAGGGTAAAATGTTAGCTGAAACACAAAGTTATGTTGCATGAAATGTATGATGCAATATAATGTGTTTTATCAATGTTTATGATATATGAATGTAATGTATGCACATGTAAGTTGATTTGCTGTCTTGCTGAGGAAAATAAATCCTTGATAGCTGGAGATAATAAAATCCTTGACTGCTGCCAGGGAAAATAAATCCTTGACCGCTGTTGGAGACTCAAAATCTTTGATTGCTGAGGATGAGAAATCCTTGCTGACTACTGTCGGGGATAGAAAATCCTTGGCAACTCGCGGGGATTATCAAAAACTTTGACAACTTCTGTGGGGGATGTGAGAATCCTTCATGACTTTCCTGAGGATATAGGGATCCTTCAAGTCTGCTTGAGAAACCTGCTTGGGGAATCCAGAGATCTTTGATGACTATGGCTGGAGATTACACAAAGGGAATCCTTACTCGGCTGGGGAATAAGGAAATTCTAGTGATCTCTACCGGGGATCAAACAAAGGAAAACCTTGATCTGCTGGAGAATAAGGAAGACTCTGATGGCCTCTGCGGGGAACTAAGAATGAGAAACTCCGATATCTTGGGGAAATTGAACCCTTGGGGGCTTCATTGGAGAAGTGAGAATGAGAATCTTCGATTTGCAGGGGATTAAAAATTCTGACAAATTCATGTCGGGAGTAATGAAAACTTTGGCAACTTCACTGTGGAATCAGGAATGAGAATCTTCAATCTACTAGGGGAATTTGAATCCTTGGGGATTTCACTCTAGGGAGTTAAGAATGAGAATCTTCATTCTGTTGGGGAGTAAAAACTCTGTGGGGAGTAGCTATACTGCTGGGGAGTAGCTATCCTGCTGGAAAGTAAGTTCAAGACTCTCTGGGGAAAAAGCTTATTCCTGTTTGGAAAAAGTTCAGGAGTTTGGGTTGTATGCCAATCTACTGGGGAATTATCCTAGATTGAGGATAAAAGTTAACTGTTATCTGGTTGATTCTCAGACTTTAAGACAACTTGCTGGGGAATCTGGGAAAAACTGAATGGTTTCCACTGTGGATTGGTAGTTGGAAATTTGACTTGACTGGGAAGAAGGTTTCATCTCCGCTGAGGGTCTGTAGTTCAAAGTTTTGCTCCGCTGAGAATTGGGAGTTTGAAGTTTTAACTCTGGTGAGAATTAAGGATTTGAAACTGTAACTCCGCTGGGGATTGAGAGATTGTAGATTTGATTCTGACGGGGATTTTGAAATTTAATTCCGCTGGGGGTATGTATTTCAAGGTTTTAGCTCCGCTGAGGATCTAGATGATGTACTGCAGGGGATTTCTCTTGGAATAGCCTAAAGAAGTCTTCCTATACTTTCAACCTGTCAGTAATTATTCTTTCACATTTCGTTTATTTGTAAACAGTGATTATATTCAAATGCATATGCTCATTTAATAAATCATTGGACATTTTCAAATAAAACACAAGTGTAAAAAGGAAAAAGACAAATACTTTTCCTGCACTTTGAAGTATCTTTGTATTGACTTTGTATAAGTATTTTGTACAAAGGAGACGGACATTCTAGTAAGAGAATGTTGTCATAAAAAATGAGAAAAATTTATACAAAGAAAGATGGCTATGTGTAAAAATTCCATGGGGTTCCCATTCTGCTATAGCCTTCGTAACTCTGGATATCTTGTCCATTTGTTGCTTCGTCCGAAGATGATTGAGTTGATCAGAAGCCCGGAGTTTGTCTGGTGAAGAGATTGTCCTTAAAGTGATCCGACGAGACATAGTCATACGCTTTAATTCCCTAATTTTTGCCTGGACCGCCCTTTCAGGTTTTCAGTCCACCGGGAAACCCTTTTTTGTCCAAGTCGCCCTTTCGGGTTTTCAACTTGCCGGGTGTACAGATTTTTTTGTTTATCCCTAATTTTGGCCTGAACCGCCCTTTCGGGTTTTCGATTCACCGGGATGCCCATTTTTTCCCAAGTCGCCCTTTCTGGTTTTCAACTTGTCGGGTCATTTATGCATAGTATCTTTTGACTATGTTTGTGTTAGTAGGGTGCGGAAGGTCGTCATCGTCCATGGTGGTCAGGATCATTGCCCCACCAGAAAAGATGTTTTTGATCAAAAATGGTCCTTCGTAAGTAGGAGTCCATTTGCCCCTGGGATCACTTTGCGGCAAGATGATCTGCTTGATTACAAGGTCCCCGACTTGATATACTTGGCGCCTGACTTTCTTGTTGAAAGCCTTGATCATCCGTTTTTGATACGTCTGACCGTGGCAAACAGCAGTAAGTCACTTTTTGTCAATCAAGTTAAGTTGATCAAGCCGGGTATGAATCCAATCGTCTTCACTCAAACAAGCATCCTTCATGATTCTCAAGGAGGGAATCTGAACCTCGATAGGTAAAACAACTTCCATGCCATATACCAAAGAATAGAGTGTTTCCCCATTTGAAGTGTGTGTCATGGTACGGTACCCGTGCAGTGCAAACGGTAACATCTCATGCCAGTCCTTGTAGGTGACTGTTATCTTTTGTATGATCTTCTTGATATTTTTGTTCGCAGCTTCGACAACACCGTTTATCTTTGGCTGATAGGGAGATGAATTGTGATGTTGAATCTGGAACTTCTCACACAAGGCGGTGATCGTAGTGTTGTTCAGGTTTGTACCGTTGTCAATGATAATCCTTTCGGGGATGTTGTACCGACAAATGAGGTTTTGCTTGATGAAGCAGGCAACAACATTCTTTGTGACGGATGTGAAGGAAGCTGCTTCGACCCACTTGGTGAAGTAATCAATGGCCACTAGAATAAAGCGGTGTCCATTGGGTGTTGTAGGCTTGATCTCTCCAATCATGTCGATTCCCCACATAGCGAATGGCCAAGGAGCTGTTAAGACATTGAGAGGAATTGAAGGTATATGTACCTTGTCTGCATAGATTTGACATTTGTGACAAGTACGGGAATGTTGATGGTAGTCAGCTTCCATGGTAGACCAGTAATAGCCTGCCCGTAGAATCTTCTTAGCCATCGTATGTCCGCTAGAGTGAGTGCCAAAGGTACCATTGTGCAGTTCAGCCATGATCTGTTCAGCTTCAATCTTGTCCACACAATGGAGTAGAATGCAATCATGATTGCGCTTGTATAGGACACCATTGCTCAGGAAGAATTTGGCAGAGAATCTCCTCAAGAAATTTTTGTCGTTGAATGAAGCTCCTTCAGGGTATTCTTGAGTCTCGAGATACCTTTTGACTTCATGAAACCACGATCGGTCCACTACTTCTTCGGTATTAATCTCGTGACAATGTGCAGGCTTGCCCATCCGTTCAATGGTGATCTGGGGAGCCTCATTATCCCAGTTAAGTTTAAACATGGATGGCATTGTAGCTAGAGCATCCGCTAGCTGATTTTCTTCTCGCGGGAAGTGCTCGAAGGTAATCTGCTCGAAATGTGGTAACAATGTCAGGACATGTTCTTTTTAAGGGATGAGGTTTGGATGTTTCGTATCCCACTCTCCTTTGATCTGACTGATGACCAAAGCTGAGTCCCCAAATACAATCAAGGATTTGATTCCCAGGTCAATAGCAGCCTTGAGACCAAAGATACAAGCTTCATACTCGGCCATGTTTTTGGTGCAGCTGAAGCAAAGTCTGGCGGTGAAAGGTGTATGGCAACCTTCTGGAGAGATAAGCACAGCACCGATACTGTTGCCAAGTGCATTAGAAGCACCATCAAAGTACAGGGTCCATCGGGATCCTTGTTCAGGTCCTTCATACGGTCTGAAGTCTTCAATGTTGTCCAAAGTCATGATATCCTCGTTGGGGAAGTCGAACCTCATGGATTGGTAATCTTCGACAGCTTGATGAGCCAGATGATCGGCTAGTACACTCCCCTTTATAGCTTTTTGGGTCGTGTACTGTATATCGTACTCCGTTAGGATCATTTTCCATCTAGCAATTCTTCTAGATAAAGCAGGCTTTTCAAAGATGTACTTAATCGGATCAATCTTAGAGATCAGCAAAGTGGTATGAGTTAACATATACTACCTTATTTGGCGAGCAGCCCATACCAACGCGCAGCAAGTTTTCTCGAGCAGTGAGTATCGGGTCTCACAGTCGGTAAACTTTTTGCTAAGGTAATAAATGGCATACTCTTTTCGGCCAAACTCGTCATGTTGGCCCAGTACGCACCCCATTGAATTTTCCAGGACGGTCAGATACATGATTAGAGGTCTTCCTTCAACGGGAGGCATCAAGATAGAAGGTTCTAGCAAATACTCCTTGATTTTATCGAAAGTAACTTGACAGTCATCATTCCATTTAACCACCTGATCTTTCTTCAACAGCTTGAAGATTGGTTCACAGGTTGATGTTAGGTGAGAAATGAACCTTGCAATGTAGTTTAGGCGTCCCAAGAAACCTCTTACCTCCTTCTCAATGCGAGGGGCAGGCATTTCTTGTATAGCTTTGACTTTGGAAGGATCAACCTCGATGCCCTTGTTACTTACGATGAAACCTATTGTACCCCAAAATTTGCCCTCCCATATTTCTCAAGACATGGAAAGAATAATCTCCAAGTTGCTCAAGTTTGCTCAAGAGTTGGACAATCAAATCATCTCCTAAGGCAGTCAATCTCAAATTAGGGTTTTGTGTTGCATCAAGGTCCTTACATCCAAATGGCCCCAAGTTCTCCCCAATGTCCTAATATTTATTCAAGTTCATCCATGTCAAATTTCAAGCCTTGCAGAGGAAGTTTGGTCAGTCAATTGCTCAAGAGGTCCAAAAATCGACTGTGCTAGCGCAAAAGTCAACTGTGACCTGCAAATAGTAAAACCTCAAGATTTTTTGTCAACATTCTCATTTTGAAGGATAATTCATCATTTTATCAAGGTTTGATCATGATTCATCAAGGATTGCTCAAAATTCATCAAGATTCAAAAGTTGCTAAATTAGGGTTTTGCAGGAAAAGTCAACTCAACTTTGACCAAACATAACTTTATCACACTTTATGAGAAATGACTCATCCAAAGCTAATTTTGAAGAGGATGCAATTTCCTACAACCCATATTCACACCCCAAGATCAAGATATGCACTCACAAAAAGTTACAAATTGGACATTATAGGTCATTTTTGAAAGTCAACAAAAACACCTTTTTGGCAAAGCTTATAACTTGTGCATGGAATATAAAAATGAGATGCGACCAAAAGGGTTGGTTAGAGGACATCTCAAGGTTTATAAAAAGTCCAAGAAAACATCCAAAAGTTCAAAATTGAAGAAGTTATGCATTGTTAAAGTTGGGCATTTTTCCAAAATTGCCAAAAGTCAACTATCCCCAAAACTTCAAATTTTGCCAAATGGGCCCACTTTTTTCCACTTGATTTGATCTTGTCACACTACACACGTGTCCTATCTTCAGTTTTATGTCCATTCATTGATTTTTCTATTTTATTTGATTTTTATTGAATTAATTCATTTTAAATCAATTTAAATCCAAATAAAATCCAAATATTGATGGAATATGATCTTTTTGAATGATACAGGTTTCAATTATCATCATGGACAAGATCAAACTTGTATCAAGCCATAACATGCACAAAATATTGGATTTGGGACATTTTTGGAAGCTTTGTAATGGAAGATCATATCAAATCCAAAATCATCAATGCATAAAGACTGGATCCACAAAACTTGACCTAATGCATTGCCTTATACATATACAAACCAAAGGCACACGATTCAGAACCTAGAGGCTGCTAAATCACAAGAACAAAACTTGGAAAAATGGCAAAAAAAACTTGAATCTGAAATCGTTCTTAGAGGCACTTTCAGGACCAAATAAACATCCCAATCGCTTCCTGACACTTCTCTGAAGCAGAACCAATCAAGATCCCACGTTCTCCTGCCTCCAAAAGCACTGTAAGTGTCCCTCGAATCTTCCATGCTCATGGATTCACAAAGCTTTATTCTTGCATCCATTCTCAGAAACGATTACATATTTTGATTCCTCACGTCATTTGTGAACTTTCTGCATTAACTAATTTCATTATTATGATATGTATCGTAAAATGCCATTATAGGTTTTTCTAGGTTTTTTTTAGGGGTTTTTATTACAGGAAAAATTGGCCAATAAAAAGACCATGATTGGAATCGGGATGAAGAGACGAGTAAGACTATGCCTTTAGATTGCATTTTTGTGGCTCATAGTGGATTTTGGAGATGGCATGGCATATAGCTACGGACGGTTGTCCGTTGGTATAGGTGGAGAAGCTTTTAGCCACGGTCCCAACGACAGGGACGATGGCGTGGCGTGTCCTGATTCGTTTGTTTGAATATGGAGCGTTTTTGTTTTTTGTTCTGACCCATGAATTTGTTTTGTCTTATTATCATTAGTTTTCAATATATTAACAATTCAGGCACGTTGGTTCATTGGTAAGGGCGTTGGTTCAAAATCCAAGAGGACCTGGGTTCGAATCCCAGGTCCCCCACATATTTGCTATTGTTTTTCTTCAGACATTCCAATGCATTTCAAAGATTATGGCCTATCATACAACCTCATTCAGATGCCTGCCAGATGGCCCCAGGCCAGATCTGGTGGCCCAAAGGTGATATCCACCATACACCCAAGTCAACATGCGCGTGGAGAAACAGAAAAGTCAATCAGGCTTACAACAAATGGGCCTGGAAAATGCTAATCTCACCTCCAGATCTGGGCCCAAACCCTTTGGTTATTTCTATTCTTTTTTTATATTTCTTTTATTTAATTGTTTTGTATTATTATTATTATTATTTAAACTAACCAATTAATAATTTTTCTTAATAAAATCAAAAACACAAAAATATGTTTTATTTATTAAAATTAAATTCAACTTTATTTTTGTAAATAAATTAATTCAATTAACTTAGTTTTAATTAGGTATAATTTTTAACATCTTTTGCAAATAATTAAAATTAATGTAGAAAAATTAGGTTTTTATTAACTTTGACCGAATTTATTTTATTTCTTTAAATACTCAAAATCCAAAAATATTTTCATTAATTAATTTCCCGCATGCGATCTATTTTGCCATATTATTGTACTTGCTTCCGGAATGTAATAGCTTTAAATAGGACTTTATTTATTTTATCGCTTTCTTTTATTTTCCGCAATTTAATTTCAAGGGTTTGTTTTTGGCGATGTAAATACTCAACGCCTTGTAATAGTTTAGATTTAGTTTCTGCAATTTAATTTCCGCACAATATTAACTGTTAGATGTTTGATAATAGGGAATGCATGACAAGATCAAATCTTTAACCTAAAATCAACACAGCTCATCCATGACATGTACAAAGATAAAATTAACCGAAATAGCACACTCGCACATGCGCACTCTTAGGGTACACCTCACTTGGTTGCCTTCGAACGTGGTCATTGAGTATAGGAAGTTTTAGAGGTCGCCCTCTTGTCCAAAGATCGTAGTTTCCTCGAAACGGTTGCCTCGGATAAAATGATCTAGACATTAGGGTTACCACTAAGGCGTCCTAACATTTCTTTAGTGACCACACGTCCCTTAATCGAATTGACCCTTAAACTCCAACGACAGTGATACCTACTCATCCATAGTGGGATAGCATTGTCTAAAGGACATTTGTACATATTAATTCCTTTTTTAGAGTAGGTAGATGGTTCTTAAGTACTTGCTCCTTTCAAAACAAAACAAAACTTTTCGCACTTACACTCCTTTCAAACAAAAACTTCTTTCAAACCCACAAACACAAAGAAAAGCAAATTTTGAAAACACTTTGAGCAAGTACCTAAGAGCCCATGGATAACCACAGATATAAAGGGTGCTAACACCTTCCCTTTCTATAATCTACCCCCCGGACCCGAGAAATATCTCGAAAAAAGGAATTTTTCTGTGCTTTTTTCTTTTCCTTGTTGGATAAAATAAAAGACGGTGGCGACTCTTGCTCACCGCGACATTTTGCGCAAACAAACGCAAAACACGAACCAACATTCCAAAAACAGTCAGTTCTCTTCCCACCGTATCACAGAACTGGCGACTCTGCTGGGGAAGTTAATAAGTGGGGTGTACCTTAGGATTAGATCACTGTGTTTTCAATTGTATACTTTGTATGATTTATATTTGTGGGGTTGTATCGGAGTTACTATAGATCCTAACCCGGATCTGGGGATACCCTTTAGGTAAGTAGCAATAAACTGTGAGGGAACTGTACGGCGTAG
The DNA here is from genome assembly GCA_948472305.1 of Vicia faba. Classification (NCBI taxonomy): domain Eukaryota; kingdom Viridiplantae; phylum Streptophyta; class Magnoliopsida; order Fabales; family Fabaceae; genus Vicia; species Vicia faba. The sequence continues at coordinate 987,899,046 of OX451738.1, forward strand.
ACCGATACGGTTGAAGCAGTAGCTACGTTGGTGTGGCACTTTAGTCTGTACCGATATCCCTTGTGTTGGAACGAGGAGAATATGGTGTGGCACCAACTGACCTTAGAACCTTTAAATTGACCAACTTGGCCATAGAATAGTAGCAGTATGCTACACTCATTGAGACTAAACTCTCGCGATGATTCAGGCCGCAAGAAAAGGTTGCTAAACTGGAATTATGACCGATTGAGGGTAGTCAGTGATATTGAGATCCTCTAGAACCCGATTACTATTTTTAGGACATGTTTAAACCAACTGAACTGAAAGAGGGTAGTACCTAAGCTCCTTGCCAGCGTGAAATCTAAGGGCTCTCTGTGTGACTTGTGTGCCTTTACCATGTTTGCTATTTGTGTATACTTGTGGTGTGCCTTTATCATGACATCATGACATCATAACATTGCATACATCTTGCATAAGACTAATCTATTTCAAAGATAGGAGGGATTCATCATTGCTCTGTTTTGTAGGTCATCATGATGCCCATGCGTAGGAATACCATCCGGATCAATTTTGTTTAGGTTCCCACCTTGCTCACAGAGTTGGTTGCAAAGATGCCTGATACTACTTCCTTCCTCAGATGACATGGTTATCTTCTCAGTTTGGTCACCTCTAAATTGGACGAGCAGATGATGAGTGTCCTGGTCCAGTTCTATGATCCTTTGTACCATTGTTTTACTTTCCAGGACTACCAGCTGGTTCCCACCCTAGAAGAGTTCTCTGAGCTGCTCGGTATCTCTGTTTTGGAGCAGACCCCATTTACTGGTTGGGAGAAGATTCTTAGGCCCGAAGAGATTACTGCAGCCCTTCATTTGACCAAAGAAGAGGTAATGGCTAATTGGGAAACTAGAAATGGAGCAAAGGGCTTTCTGACTAAGTTCTTGGTTGGTAAAGCTAATTATTTCTGGGATAGTCTAGACTTCAAGGCATTCGAGGATATTTTGGCTCTTCTGATATACGGCTTGGTATTGTTTCCGAACTCTGACTCTTTTGTTGATGTAAATGCGATAAAGATCTTCATCTCTCGGAATCCGGTACCCACTCTCTTGGGCGACATTCTTCATCAGCTTTATGCTCGTACGGCCCGAAAGTGGGGAACTTTGATGCGTTGTGCTCCGTTATTGGCAAGGTGGTTTATTTCGCACCTTCCCAAGTCAGTGCTGAAGAACAAAGAAGGCATAGGCTGGGCTTATAGGGTTATATCTCTTTCTCACAATGACATCATTTGGACTCTCAAGGGTATGGATGAAGAGGCTATCATTGATCGATGTGGGGAGTATCCCAATGTTCCACTGTTAGGAACCCATGGAGGAATTTCTTATAACCCATGCTTAGCTCTACATTAGTTTGGGCGTGCCAGAAGGGAAGGACCTCATGAGCTGCTAATGCCTCATATCATCTTTGATTTTCAAGGGGATAGCGACAAGCTATGCCGCAGATTCATAAGGGCTTGGGATAGAGTTCACCAATCTGATCCACATGAGCTGGGCCCAAAGACTTCACTTCCGATGGAGCCATATCTCAGATGGGTCCGTATCCGTGCCCAAAAGCTGGGTATGCCGTATGAAGCTGTCCGGCCTGTCACTCTTGAAGTTGCTAATGAAGAAGGAGTTCTTCCAACCATTCTCCATCCTTATATGCCCACTGACATTGGGGAACTGAAGAGATCTTGGATGCAACTGAGGGAAGAACGGGATTCTTATAGAGAGAAGTTAAACGAGCAAGAGCAGAAGATCCAGAGGTTCACTAGACAGTTGGAGAACGAGTGGATTCTCAACGACTATGTCCGCACTGATAAGAAGAGACCATGGGAGAATTGATGGGCCTTTGATGATTTCCTTTCCAGTTTTTATTTACTTTTCAGTATTTCTTTTCATGTAACGCCTTAAAGGCAATTTGTTGAACAATTTGAATTCCAAAGTTTATCTAATAAAGTGTGTTTCATTTCTTGTTTACAAATTTGAATCTCCCGATTGTCTTTGAAATCATGTCATACGCATTTCATCTCATGCACTCCATAACAGGTACCCCTTATAGGTCTCTTATCTTTTTCGCTGTTTATTTCAGCACTCATCATGTCTGCTGAACCTTCAACTGAGCAAGCCATCAAGGCCCTACAGGCCCAGAATGCCCAATTCCAAGAGCTGTTCATGAATCTAGCTAAGGGTCAGCAAGATCTGAAGACCCTGATTCTGAAAGAGAAGAAGAAGAAGAAGAAGAGGCCAATCCTGTTTAACACAGGGCACAGGTTTGGAAACAGGCTTCAGAATGAAGTTGATTTGACCACCTCATCTGGAGGGAAAGATAGCCAAGAGGAAAGGAGGGCTCCTAGCCCTATGGTCTCCGACAACGAGACGGACTTCGATGAAGAACAGTATCCTCCTGCTGAGGATAGGTACAAGCAACTGGAAAACCGGTTGAGTGTTATGGAAGTTCAGAAAGTGCCTGGTATGGACTTTGGTGATCTAGGTCTATCATCCGGGGTAGTGATTCCCCACAAATTCAAGGCACCAGCCTTTGCTAAGTATGACGGAGTTTCTTGTCTGAAACTACACCTCCGGTCATATGTGAGGAAGATTCAGCCATACACCGCTGATAAGAACCTATGGATCCATTTCTTTCAAGACAGTCTCTCAGGGACTTAGCTTGATTGGTTCTACCAGTTGGACGGAGCCAGTATCCGCAGTTGGGAAGATTTGGCTACTGCATTCTACAGGCAGTATCAGTACAACTCCGACCTCGCTCCCACGCGTACCCAACTCCAGGGTATGTCAATGGGAACGGGTGAAGGATTCAAAGATTATGCTCAGAAGTGGAGGGACCTCGCCGGTAGAGTGCAACCACCCTTGGCTGATCGTGAGCTTGTGGATATGTTTTTAGGGACCCTGTCTGGTCCATTTTTTAACCATCTAATTGGAAGCTCCTCGTCTGGGTTTACAGAGCTTATTTTGACCGGTGAGAGGATTAAGGATGGTATTAAGGCTGGTAAGAGACAGAAGGGTGCCTCGTCGAGCACCGAGAAGAAGTCGTTTAAGAAAGAGTCCAGTGTTGTCTATAGTTCGAAAAGACAGAATAGACATGAACACCGCCAAGCTGTTAATGTGGTTGTTATTTCAAAACCTATGGTGCTCCTCAGTACAACAATCAACAAAAGGACGAGAGACCTCGAAGGTAATTCACCCGTCTCAACATGACCTTATCTCAGATTTTGCCACAATTACTGAAGACGAATCTGTTGATTCAAAAGGAAGCCCCAAAGAATTCAAATACAATGTCACCAAGGTATAACCCTAATGCCCGCTATGCTTATCACTCTGATAGCCCGGGGCATAATACAGATGATTGCTGGACTTTGAAGAATAAGATACATGATTTAATTGATGCGAAGGAGATTGAGTTCGGGGCGCCTGAGAGGCCTAATGTTGTGACTTCTCCTATGCCCAAGCATGGAGTAAATGCTATAGAAGAAGACTCGTTTGTGGTTTATGTGGATGATATTGTTACCCCTCTAATGACTGTAAAGAAGAACCTTTTGCTAGCCAGTTTATTTTCGGGATGTGACGAAGTTTGCCGTATGTGTTCTGTTCTGCCTACCGGTTGCCCACTGCTGAAATCAGGTGTCCAACGCCTGATGGATAGTAAAGAGATTATGTTTGAGAAGATTGTTGTTCCCTTAGTTCCTTCTGAAGAAGTTGCCATCATTACCATTTTCGACAATTCTTCCAAGGCTCCCTCGAGGAAGCCTGTTAGAATTACATCTGTTCCGAGAATCGCACCTGTGATCATCACTGTTCCGGGGCCCATCCCCTACAACTCTGATAAAGCTGTCCCTTGGCACTATGGGGCTGATGTTTATTTTCATGGAGTTAAGCAAGAGTTGGATGCTAATACTGACGTCAGCAACATTACTGGACCTGCTAAAGTCACCCGCAGTGGAAGACTTTTCTCACCTGATATCTCTCCTCCAACAGCCCGAAGACCTGTTGTTATTACACCCGCCAGTGTACCTGCTGCTATTCCTGTTTAAGTTCCTATTCGTACCCCTGTCACCGAGTCATCTGACGCTCGGGGAAAAGGGGTCACCACTGATGTGCCTGCTCAGACGGAGGCACCGAAGACGACTACCATTGAAGCTTCTAAACAAGAGATGGAAGAGATCCTAAAGATCATCAAAAAGAGTGACTGTAATGTAGTTGAACAGCAGGGAAAACCCCGTCCAAGATTTCTATGTTGTCACTGTTGTTATTCTCAGAGGCCCACGCCAAGGCTCTGATTACCTTCTTGAAGACTGCCCACGTGCCACAAGAGACATCAGCGGATCAGTTTATAGATTGCGTGGCTAATCTGACTGCTGATAACGGGTTGGGTTTCTCTGACGCCGACTTGACTGCTAAGGGGAAGAATCAAAATGATGCCCTGTATGTCTCCATTGAATGCAAGGGCACTACTCTTGCACATGTATTGTTAGATACTGGTTCCTCGTTAAATGTCTTACCGAAGAAAGCTCTGGACCGGTTGGATTGTGAAGGGTTGGAGCTGAAGCCAAGCAACATTGTCGTCAGAGCCTTTGATGGGTCTAAGAGAATGGTGCATGGAGAAGTTGATATCCCGATCAAGGTTAGTTCTCAGGTCTTCAATTCTACATTCTATGTGATGGACATTCGGCCATCTTATTCTTGTTTGTTGGGTCGCCCATGGATCCACAAAGCTGGGGCCGTAACCTCAACGCTCTACCAGAAGCTGAAGTACCCGGTCAAAGGGAAGATTGTGACAGTGCAAGGAGAGGAAGAGTACATGGTTATCCACCTCAATTCTTTCCGATATGTAGAGATTTATGGGGAGTTCATTGAGACCCCATTCCAGCATTTTGAAGAAGTTCCCCAGACGCTAGCATCAGCTGAAGCTGTTATTGAAAATTCTCCTATGAAGATGGCTTCCCTCAAGGATGCCCGGGCTGTTGTGGAGAAAGGTGGGTGTGCAAATTGGGGACGACTCCCTGATTTTACACAGAAGACTAACAAGTTTGGTTTGAGTTTCACTGCAGAAGCTCAAAGGGCTGTTCGGAATGCACGAATCGGAAGACCTCCCGTGTTCATCAGCAACTCGGGAGTGAATGCCATTGAAGATGATGTAGAAGAGTCTGAATTCGACAGCTGGATCTATCCTACGACTGACGGTGGACAATGCAACTGGACAGCAAAGGACTTCATCCATATTACTTTTGTTACCCAGTAATGAAACTTTTTGTTTTGAATATGTAACAGACAATGTTTTAAACTTTACGGCCCGGTGTCTTACCCGGGGCACTGTGGCTTCATTTGTGAAGGCTTTATGTGTGTCATTTTCATATATCATTAATAAAAGCATTGGATGTTCTTGCATTTCAAATTTTGCGCTCCTTGTTTTTCTTTATTATATATTGCAAAACAGCTATTTTACACACACTCACGTATACAGGTCCACATCCACTCTGGATCTCATTGGTAACGACTCTGCTACTGCCAGTTATGACTTCGAAAATCCGATCAACTTAGCCGAAGACGAAGGTGAAGATGATTGTGAAGTGCCTGGTGAACTTGCAAGACTGTTACTCCAAGAAGAGAGGGCCATTCAGCCGCACGAAGAGCCGGTGGAAACAGTGAATCTGGGTACTGAGATAGACAAGAAGGAAGTTAAGATCGGGTCAAATCTGGAGCTTAGTGTGAAGCAACGGTTGATTCAGATGCTGCGTGACTACGTTGAGATCTTTGCCTGGTCTTAAAAAGATATGCCTGGTTTGGATACTGATATTGTAGTTCATCGCCTACCTACCAAGGAAGACTGTCCTCCAGTGAAACAGAAGGTCCGCCGAATGCGCCCAGAGATGTCTGAGAAAATCAAGGCTGAAGTTATGAAACAGTTCAACGCCAGTTTTCTAGCAGTTAATTCTTACTCTCAGTGGGTGGCCAACGTGGTTCTTGTACCGAAGAAGGATGGTAAGGTCCGTATGTGTGTCGACTACAGGGATCTGAACAGGGCAAGCCCCAAGGATGACTTCCCTCTACCTCATATTGACGTTCTGGTTGACAACACGGCTCAGCACAAGGTATTCTCCTTTATGGATGGGTTCTCCGGTTATAATCAGATCAAAATGACTCCCAAAGACATGGAGAAGACAACCTTTGTTACTCAGTGGGGTACCTTTTGCTACAAGGTCATGCCTTTTGGATTAAAGAATGTTGGGGCAACGTATTAGCGTGCCATGGTTGCTTTGTTTCATGACATGATCCATCATGAGATAGAGATTTACGTCGATGATATGATTGCAAGGTCCCAGACTGAGGAAGAACACCTTGACCATCTGTAGAAGCTGTTTGACAGGCTGAAGTTGTACAAACTAAGGTTAAACCTAAACAAGTGCACCTTCGGGGTAAGGTCTGGTAAGCTGCTGGGTTTCGTCGTGAGCGACAAAAGTATTCAAGTAGATCCGGAAAAAGTGAAATCTATACAGGAGATGCCAGCTCCCAGAACAGAGAAAGAAGTCAGAGGCTTTATGGGACGTCTGAACTACATTGCCCGATTCATCTCGCATTTGACTGCTACCTGTGAGCCAATCTTCAAGCAACTTAAGAAAGATCAAGTGGTACGTTGGAACGATGAATGCCAGGCTGCTTTCCAAAGAATTAAAGAGTATCTCCAAGAGCCACCTATCCTGATGCATCCAGTTGAAGGAAGACCTTTGATCTTATACTTGACAGTACTCGACAATTCAATGGGGTGTGTGCTGGGGCAGCATGATGAGTCTGGCCTAAAAGAGCATGCTATTTATTACCTTAGCAAAAAGTTTACCGACTGCGAGACCCGATACTCGTTGCTCGAGAAAACTTGCTACGCTTTAGCATGGGCTGCTCGCCGGCTGAGACAGTATATGCTGACTCACACTACTCTGTTGATATCAAAGATGGATCCAATCAAGTATATCTTTGAAAAGCCTGCCTTGTCCAGAAGAATCGCAAGATGGCAGATGATCTTGACTGAGTATGACATCCAATATACGACCCAAAAGTTAATCAAGGGAAGTGTGTTGGCAGACCATTTGGCTCATCAGGTAGTGAATGATTACCAGTCTATGAACTTTGAGTTTCCGGACGAGAATATCATTGTTGTACCCCAAAATTTGCCCTCCCATTTCCTCAACATTTTCTCATCACAAGACCTTTGAAGATCAAGATCCAGTTAGGGTTTCCTCTGCTCAAGACTTCTCCTTGCACTATGGACTCAAATTAGGGTTTGTGTTTGCCCAAGGATGTTTTGACCTAAAATGCCTAAGATGACTTTCATGCTTCATATTGGACTCCCAAGTTTACCTATACCAAGTTTCAAGTCTTGATTCCAAGTTTTGCCCAGTCAATTGGACAGTTGACCTAGAAATCAACTGTATTGGGGAAAAAGTCAACTATGGCCAATTGACAGTCAAACCTCATGAAATTTGACCCACATCAACATATTGAACTCATATGGACCATTTGATCAAGTTTGGATCACAATTCCACAAGAAATTTGATCAGATCACCAAAAGGGCAAAATGGTCATTTTTAGGGTTTTGACTGCACAAAGGCAATTTTTGACTGTTTGACCTAGCCAATGGCAAACCAAGTTCACATATGGACTCAAGGACTCAATGAAATGGTCTTGACACATTCATCAAGCTCAAAAGATCCCAAGTACACAGGATTGACAGTTGAATTTCCCAGTCAATTGACCAATTTTGACTGTATACTGAAAAGTCAAACTTTGACTTTTTGGTCAAAATCAAGAGTCAAGATTCATTTTTCATCAAAACATACCAAATCATGAAACTTGTTCACCAAGAAATCACAAAATGCAAATTAGGGTTTGAAAATGGAATTTTTCATAACTTAGAATTTTTCTAAGTTATGAAAAACCCTAATTTTTCCCAACTTTGCCCCACCTTTTCACCAAGATCCATTTGGATTCAAACAAAAGTCAAAACATGAAAGTTGTAGCTTGTTGCATAATCTACAACTTTTATTCACAAAGTTTTCTCATTTGAAGCTTGTATCTCAAGTTACAATTTTTTGAATAAGGGCACTAAACCATTTTTAACTTAGTGAAATTTTAACCTATTTTGACAAGTTTTTCTACCCCACTTCAAGGCCACTTTTCATGCCCTTCCACTTGGAATTTCAATTTTCATTTCAAAGATGGATTGTAGTACACATTCCAAGCTTTCCAAAATGTCCAAGAACTCATCAAACAACCTCATAACTTGAGAGATTCGAATTTCACAAGTTGGCAAAAATCCACTTTTGAATGGTTCATGAACATGTTCATAACTTGGACCATTTTCAAATCAGCATAGTTTGTGCTACATTGCAGGCCCTAAAACCCTTTGACACTCATAAATTTAATGCAAAACCATTGAACCAAGTTGTTATTCTAAGCCTTTGGTCATTACACAAGGAATTAAGCCTAAACTAGAAAAAGCACTATTTCCATTCTTGAAAAGAAGAACTTTATGTCAAGTTTGCAATCCAAGTGGTACAATCAAGATCTTCTTGGCACAAGTTTGTGAGCAAATTGCACTGATCAAGGCAAGGGATAGCAGCATAGTGGGAGGGCCTGTACAGGCTAGAAACATCAAGTGGCATTTTGTTGCTTAACATAGAAGAAAAGTCCATAACTTGTGACAACTTGAATCTCAGCATAGAAACACAAGAGAGAAGTTATCAAACATATTCAGAAGAACATATCCAAGCTAACACACGAGCCCTTGCCATCTAAAACACCCCCATTGCCTTAATCACCTTGAAACTGCACAAACAGGGGAGCCCCTGCAGATTGAGTGTTATCTCTCAATCCCTTCGAGCATTCTTGTCCAAACTTGTTCCTCTACCTTCCTTACAACATATGCAAGCTAACCATGGCCTAAAACCTGACCTGTAATCACCCTAACAATTTCCACCATTTTCATTTTTTCCTTTTGCAGTTAAAGTTCCATAACTTGATTCAGAAGCTCTCAAGACAAAGTAAGCATTGAAACAGCATCCCTGGACCTCAAGGAAGCTTTTCCAATCATCACATTGCACTGAAAGTTCCTCATTCTCCAGATTGAAGTTCAACTGCACAGGTAAAACTTTGAACTCGTATCTCTCTTATTATGCATCTTTAGTCTTAAGTTTGTGAAGAAACAAGGTTCTACTCATAGCCCTGAACATGTACATATCTTTACATTTCATTTCTTTTGCCTGAGTAGAGAGAATTTTGGTTCTGAACATTGATGAAAAACTAGGTTAGGATTTGGGGGAGGAGAAATTCTCCCTCATCTTAGAGAGATAGGTCAAGTTCTTTATATGGTTGAAACCGTCTCTTAATGCTCTACACTTTTCATGTTATGAGTTTTGCTTGAAAGTCCAGGAATCCAGAGATAAAAAACGCGTGTTTTACTTGAAGGATGTTGTTCAGAGGTTGAAGAAGACAAGTCTTCTGGGCTGGGCCTGGAATTTTTCCTATTCACACCATTTATTTTGATTCACACCCCCTGAGCCCATTTGCTTCATTTTTGACTCTTTTTGACTTTTTCTTTTTTGGTTGACTTTGTTTATTTTTTCTCATGATATAAAAATTTTAAAAATATTTTTTCCATCCTTTTTTGAATTTATGGCATGTTTACTTGATTTATTTCTTTGTTTATACATAAATATATATATACTATTATTAGAATTAATAGAAAAATAGTGTAAATACATTTTTTTATTTTTATTTACCTTCTGAAAATATTTCACATAAAAAATACTCTTTTTATTTATTTTATTAAAATATTAAATAAATATTTGTTTTGTGTATAATACATATTTAAGATTTAATATATATATATATATATATATATATATATATATATATATATATATATATATATATATATATATATATATATATATATATATATATATATATATATATATATATATATATATATATATATATATATATATATATATATATATATATATATATATATATATATATATATATATATATATATATATATATATATATATATATATATATATATATATATATATATATATATATATATATATATATATATATATGTTTATCAATATATTTAAGTTAAAAATATAAAAATACTTGAATTTTTATTTTTATTAATATTTGATACAAAAATACTTTTTTTCATAATATACTTCATTTTATTTTATTTTTATAAATAATAAATAAATATTTGTATTAAATTAGATAATAATCCATTTTCATTAAAAATTAGGGTTTGTGCCCTAAATTCAAAATACTCCAAAAAATAATATACTTTTTATTTTCTTTTCTCTTTTACATAAATAATATTTTTTTTTACATATACAAAACATTTCTTTTGCATCTTGCATTCTTATTTAATTCTTGTATATTGATTAAATTGCAAATATTCAAAATGATGTAATAATTTAGATTTAAATTCTTGTCAATATCCCCATTTGAACATTTGTACCCCCCTCCCCATATTTGGTTTTGTAATAGCTTAGTAATTTTAATTTCGCACTTTATTGCTTTCTAATGATAACATATTAGAATTAGGGTTTGTATGCGAAAAAACGATAAAAAATAGTTTGACCTAACACAAGATAAACAAGCATGAAAATGGACACAAATCACACTTGCACCCCCTAGGGTATTCCACTTGTTGCCTTCAAATAAATGGGCCATATTGCATGTTGAACTTCTTTGGGCAAAGCAAGCAATTTGAATGATCATAGTCCCTCGATAAAACTTTTCAAAAACAAACAAAAACAAATGATCAAGTCCCTTAAAGAAAATTGCCCAAAGACATTTAACGCCGTTGCAATTATGGTCTAAACGATGACCCGCGCCTGTCCCTCTCACATCCTAACACAAGATTGTCCACCAAATACAATGGTGGAACAAACTTGTTAAAAGGGTTAAAACATAGCAATAGTCTTTTGAGAAATTTAGGAGTAGATGACCTCTTAGTTACTTGAATCAAACTTGCAAAACAAAACACTTGCCTAATTTCAAAACCACACAACACTACACTTTCAAAACAACTTTCAAAAACAAATGAAAACCTTTTCAAAAGACATACATCTTTGTATACATCCCCACATGGATCATTACAAAGGTTGCCACCACATTGGCATCTTTTCAAAACATTTTCAAAACCCACACACATTCAAGCACCATTTAAAACAATTGAAAACAAAAGGTAAGTGATCTAAGCAAGTAACTAAGAGCCCATGGATAACCATGGATAGAAAGGGTGCTAATACCTTCCCTTTCTATAATCTACTCCCCGAACCCAAGAAAACATCTCAAAAGGTTTTTGCTGTGCTTTTTAACCTTTCCTTAGGATAAAATAAAAAGTCGGTGGCGACTCTTGCTAACCGCAACATTTGCGAATACAAACGCAAAACCCTAGTCAGTTCTCCCACCGTATCACAATCATGTTGGTAACTGATTGTGAGACACCTGGACCGGATGAAGGACCTGAGGAAGGATCCCGATGGTCTATGTACTTTGATGGAGCTTCGAACGTTTTGGGTAACGGCATTGGCGCTGTGATCATATCTCCTAAAGGCTCTCATACTCCGTTTACCGCCCGTCTATGTTTCAACTGCACCAATAATATAGAAGAGTATGAGGCGTGCATCATGGGTCTTCGAGCAGCAATTAACCTAAGGATTATGTTTCTAAGTGTCTTCGGAGATTCCGCTCTCGTGATCAGTCAGATAAAAGGAGAGTGGGATACGAAACACCTAAATCTTATTCCTTACAAGGAGTATGTATTGACGTTGCTTCCCCATTTTGAGGAGATAACCTTTGAACACTTCCCTAGATAGGAGAATCAGTTGGTGGACGTGTTGGCTACGATGTCTTCTATGTTCAAGGTCAATTTGGACAAACAGGCTCCCCGGATCATCATTGAAAGATTGGATGAACCTGCGCATTGCTGCGACATTGAGACCGAAGAGGTAACAGAAAAGCCCTGGTTTCATGAAGTAAAAAGGTATCTTGAGGCTCAGGAGTACCCCGAGGGTGCATCTGTTAATGACAAGAAGTTTCTGAGGAGGTTCGCAGTGAAGTTCTTCATCAGCAATGACATCCTTTACAAGCGTAACCATGATTTGACCTTACTGCGTTGTGTGGATAAGAATGAAGCAGAAAGGATCATGGCCGATTTACATGAAGGTACTTTCGGAACTCATTCCAGTGGACACACCATGGCAAAGAAAATCCTACTGGCAGGATATTATTGGTCCACAATGGAAGCTGACTGTTATCAGCATTCTCGGACATGTCACAAGTGTCAAGTCTATGCTGATAAGGTGCACATACCTCCAGTTCCTCTGAACGTTTTGACGGCACCTTGGCCTTTTGCAATGTGGGGCGTTGATATGATCGGCGAGATCAGACCTACGACATCTAACGAGCATCGTTTCATCCTGGTAGAAATTGATTACTTTACGAAGTGGGTTGAAGCAGCTTCCTTTGCTACTGTAACCAAGAACGTCGTGGCACTGTTTATTCGGCACAATCTGATTTGTCGATACGGTGTACCAGAGAGGATCATTACGAACAATGGTACCAATCTCAACAACAAGATGATCACTGAGCTCTGCGGGCAATTCAAGATACATCATCATATTCTCCCTATCGGCCGAAGATGAATGGGGCTGTCGAAGCGGCTAATAATAACATTAAGAAGATTGTGCAGAAGATGACAGTGACGTACAAAGACTAGCACGAGATGTTACCGTTTGCTCTTCATGGGTACCGTACCTCAGCACGGACGTCAACAGGGGCAACACCCTATTCCTTGGTATATGGCATGAACGCAGTCTTGCCCATTGAAGTTCAGATACCCTCTCTCTGAATCATGAAGGATGCAGGTTTCAGCGAAGATGACTGGATTCAGACCCGGCTTGATCAGCTAAACCTAATCGACAAAAAGAGACTTACTGCTATTTGTCATGGTCAAACGTACCAAAAGCGGATGATCAAGGCATTTAATAAGAAAGTCAGACGACAAGAGTATCAAGTTGGGGATCTGGTAATCAAGCGCATTATCTTACCTCAAGGTGATCCCAGGGGCAAATGGACCCCTACTTACGAAGGGCCATTTGTGGTTAAGAACATTTTCTCAGGAGGAGCTATGATTCTAACCACCATGGATGGTGACGACCTTCCTCACCCCGTCAATGCAGACATAGTGAAAAGATACTACGCAAAATCAAAGACCCGCTAGGTTGACTGGCCTAGGCAAAAATAAGGGCTTCCCGGCGAACCAAAAGGGTTCGGGCAAAAATAAGGGATGAAAATGAAAAAAATTTGTACACCCGGCAAGTCGAAAACCTAAAAAGGCGACTTGGGCAAAAATGGGTATCCCGGTGGACTGAAAACCCGAAAGGGCGGTCCAGGCAAAAATTAGGGATCAAAGCGTAATACTATGTCTCATTGGATCACCTTGCATCCAGACTTCGGTATCAACTGTCAAGCTCGGACAGCACTAATCAATCTGATTCATCTTCAACCAGTAGCAAAATGATGAGATGCTCGAGGACATAAGGGCAATATCAGAGTTGGAACCCAGTGGGATTATTCACATAGCTGTTTTGTTTAGTTTTTCACACATTGTGTAAATTCTATTTGTTCGGCGACGTTCTCTTACTAGGATGTTAGCCTCTTGTACAAAAAACGCCTATTTACAGGCCAAACTTCAAAATCAATACAGATTCATTTTCAGACAAATTTCAAACTAATTTTCCTTTATCTGTTTTGTTTTGCAAAGAACGTCCATTGTTTATTTTTGATATATGCATTTGACATTAATTGCTGCTCATAAATATTTACATGCGAAACAAAATTACGGGTAATATCAGAAACAGGGACAATAAGAATGACCCAAACTGTACAGTTGCTTTGTCCACCAGGTACAAGGTAAATTCAGTTGAAGAATATGGCTAAGATACCTTCACTCCCTGCAGAATAAGGCAGTAATGGTACCTCTCCCAGCTGAGACTTGCAACTATGAAAGAATCGGTAATATTCTCCCCAAGCAGAATTTATCTACCATCAACACTAAAAGGGTCTTAATATTCCCCAACAAGTATAAAAGTATCCCCGACAGTCTTAATATTCCCCAACGGAGTATAAGAATGTTCCCCGGCAGAATACAAGATACCCCCAATGGAGTCAATATTTCCCCAGTGCAGTCTGAAAAAGCTTCCCCAACGGAGTTGAAACATCGTCCCCAGTAGACTCTGGAAGTTTATCCCCAGCGGAGTACAAAATAAATCTCCCCAACCAAATTCAAAAGATTATCCCCACTAGAGTCTAACAGGGTTATCCCTAGCAAGTCGCAACTGAAAGATCGTCCCCAGCGGAGTTCTTTCTTTTCACAAGCAGGAGTTTAATCCTCAACAGGTCCAGTATCACCAGCAACGGTAACCCATCCCCAGCGGAGTTTATCAGTGGAATCTTCATCATAACATCTCTTCCCCATAGAGTAATTCCCCTCGGAGTAATCTCCTCATCAGTTTATTCCCCAACGGAGTTATCTTCTCCTGCAGGTTTATCACCTTCGTTCATCATCCCCAGCGGAAACGAAGAATTCAACTCTATTCTCCAGCAGCTCCGGGATTTATTTTCCCCAGCTAAAACATCACATTTCCATACATCATGATACATGCATATATACATGCAGACAATGCAATCTCATTTATGTTGAGAACATCATTGCTTGATCCATATCATGCATTGCATATGACTAACCTTTACCTTTCAGGAAAGATGCAGTTAAGTTCTCAGCTATGTTAAAGGAGACAAGACCAGTTAAATCGATTCCTAAAGATTTTTCTGATATCAATTCAGTTAAAAGAGACAAGACCAGTTAAATCGATTCCTAAAGATTTTTCTGATATCAATCCAGTCAAAGGAGACAAATCCAGTCAAAGGAGACAAATCCAGTCAAAGGAGACAAATCCAGTCAAAGGAGACAAATCCAGTTAAATCGATTCCTAAAGATTTTTCTGATGCTAATGCAGTCAAAGGAGACAAGACCAGTTAAATTGATTCCTAAAGATTTTTCTGAGGCCACCAGTCAAAGGAGACAAAACCAGTTAAATCGATTCCTAAAGATTTTTCTGAGGCCACCAGTCAAAGGAGACAAAACCAGTTAAATCGATTCCTAAAGATTTTTCTGAGGCCAACCCAGTCAAAGGAGACAAAACCAGTTAAATCGATTCCTAAAGATTTTTCTGAGGCCAATTCAGTTAAAGGAGACAAAACCAGTTGAATCGATTCCTAAAGATTTTTATGAGGCCAACCCAGTCAAAAGAGATAAAACCAGTTAAATCGATTCCTAAATATTTTTCTGATACCAATCCAGTCAAAAGAGACAAAAAACCCCTCTGGTCCAGTTAAATTGATTCCTAAAGATTTTTCTGATACCAATCCAGTCAAAAGAGACAAAACCTCCTCTGGTTCAGTCAGATCGCCAATAAGATCTCCCTGATTCGCATTCCAGTCGAAGTTCAGACCACCTACCAACAATCTCCAAATGGCATCTGTAAGCCCATTCCTGACATCACAATGCCGATACTACATCATGCGAGTGCAAATTTCTGGGCACTCTAGTGTTCAATCATCTTCCACCTTCGGATCACGAAAGGCTCGAAAGCCAATCTATATCCTCAGGTTTAAGAAAATTGAAAAGGGGCAGCTATTGTACCCCAAAATTTTCCCTCCCATATTTCTCAAGACATGGCAAGAATAATCTCCAAGTTGCTCAAGATTGCTCAAGAGTTGGACAGTCAAATCATCTCCTAAGGCAGTCAACCTCAAATTAGGGTTTTGTGTTGCATCAAGGTCCTTGAATACAAATGACCTCAAGTTCTCCCCAATGCCTTAATATGTTCTCAAGTTCATGCATGTCAAATTTCAAGCCTTGCAAAGGAAGTTTGGTCAGTCAATTGCTCAAGAAGTCCAAAAATCGATTGTGTTAGGGCAAAAGTCAATCGTGACCTGCAAATAGTCAAACCTCAAGATTTTTTGTCAACATTCTCATTTTTAAGGATAATTCATCATTTGATCAAGGGTTGATCATGATTCATCAAGGATTGCTCAAAATTCATCAAGATTCAAAAGTTGCTAAATTAGGGTTTTGTAGGAAAAGTCAACTCAACTTTGACCAAGCATAACTTTCTCATACTTTATGATAAATGACCCATCCAATGCTAATTTTGAAGAGGATGAAATTTCCTACAACCCATCTTCACACCCCAAGATCAAGAAATGCACTCACAAAAAGTTACAAATTTGGACATTATAGGTCATTTTTGAAAGTCAACAAAAACACCTTTTTTTCCAAAGCTTATAACTTGAGAATGGAATATAAAAATGATATTAGACAAAAAGGGTTGGTTAGAGGACATCTCAAGGTTTCTAAAAAGTACAAGAACACCTCCAGAAGTTCAAAATTGAAGAAGTTATGCATTGTTGAAGTTGGGCATTTTTCCAAAATTGCCAAAAGTCAACTATCCCCAAAACTTCAAATTTTGCCAAATGGGCCCACTTTTTTCCACTTGATTTGATCTTGTCACACTACACACGTGTCCTATCTTCAGTTTTATGTCAATTCATTAATTTTTCTATTTTATTTGATTTTTATTGAATTAATTCATTTTAAATCAATTTAAATCCAAATAAAATCTAAATATTGATTGAATATGATCTTTTTTATTGATACAGGTTTCAATTATCATCATGGACAAGATCAAACTCGTATCAAGCCATAACATGCACAAAATATTGGATTTGGTACATTTTTGGAAGCTTTGTAATGGAAGATCATATCAAATCCAAAATCATCAATGCATAAAGATTGGATCCACAAAACTTGAACTAATGCATTGCCTTATACATATACAAACCAAAGGCACACGATTCAGAACCTAGAGGCTGCTAAACCACAAGAACAAAACTTGGAAAAATTGCAAAAAAAGCTTGAATCGGAAATCGTTCTTAGAGGCACTTTCTGGACCAAATAAACATCCCAATCGCTTCCTGGCACTTCTCTGAAGCAGAACCAATCAAGATCACGCGTTCTCCTGCCTCCAAAAGCACTGTAAGTGTCCCTCGAATCCGTCATGCTCATGGATTCACAAAGCTTTATTCTTGCATCCATTCTCAGAAACGATTGCATATTTTGATTCCTCACATCATTTGTGAACTTTCTGCATTAACCAATTTAATTATTATGCTATGTATCATAAAATGCCATAATAGGTTTTTCTAGGTTTTTTTCAGGGGTTTTTATTACAGGAAAAATTGGCCAATAAAAAGACCATGATTGGAACCGGGATGAAGAGGCGAGTAAGATTATGCCTTTAGATTGCATTTTTGTGGCTCATAGTGGATTTTGGAGATGGAATGGCATATAGCTACGGACGGTTGTCTGTTGGTATAGGTGGAGAAGCTTTTAGCCACGGTCCCAATGACAGGGACGATGGCGTGGCGTGTCCTGATTCATTTGTTTGAATATGGCGCGTTTTTGTTTTTTGTTCTGACCCATGAATTTGTTTTGTCTTATTATCATTAGTTTTCAATATATTAACAAGTCAGGCACGTTGGTTCAGTGGTAAGGGCGTTGGTTCAAAATCCAAGAGGACCTGGGTTCGAATCCCAGGTCCCCCACATATTTGCTATTGTTTTTCTTCAGACATTCCAATGCATTTCAAAGATTATGGCCTATCATACAACCTCATTCAGATGCCTACCAGATGGCCTCAGGCCAGATTTGGTGGCCCAAAGGTGATATCCACCATACACCCAAGTCAACATACGCGTGGAGAAACAGAAAAGTCAATCAGGCTTGCAGCAAATGGGCCTGGAAAATGCTAATCTCACCTCCAGATATGGGCCCAAACCCTTTGGTTATTTCTATTCTTTTTTTTATATTTCTTTTATTTAATTTTTTTGTATTATTATTATTATTATTTAAACTAACTAATTAATAATTTTTCTTAATAAAATCAAAAACACAAAAATATGTTTTATTTATTAAAATTAAATTCAACTTTATTTTTGTAAATAAATTAATTCAATTAACTTAGTTTTAATTAGGTATAATTTTTAACATCTTTTGCAAATAATCAAAATTAATGTAGAAATAGGGAATGCATGACAAGATCAAATCTTTAACCTAAAATCAACATAGCTCATCCATGACATGTACAAAGATAAAATTAACCGAAATAACACACTCGCACATGCGCACTCTTAGGGTACACCTCACTTGGTTGCCTTCGAACGTGGTCATTGAGTATAAGAAGTTTTAGAGGTCGCCCTCTTGTCCAAAGATCATAGTTGCCTCGAAACGGTTGCCTCGGATAAAATGATCTAGACATTAGGGTTACCCCTAAGGCGTCCTAACATTGCTTTAGTGACCACACGTCCCTTAATCAAATTGACCCTTAAACTCCAACGACGGTGCTACCTACTCATCCATAGTGGGATAGCATTGTCTAAAGGACATTTGTACAGATTAATTCCTTTTTTCGAGTAGGTAGATGGTTCTTAAGTACTTGCTCCATTCAAAACAAAACAAAACTTTTCGCACTTACACTCCTTTCAAACAAAAACTTCTTTCAAACCCACAAACACAAAGAAAAGCAAATTTTGAAAACACTTTGAGCAAGTACCTAAGAGCCCGTGGATAACCACGGATAGAAAGGGTGCTAACACCTTCCCTTTCTATAATCTACCCCCCGGACCCGAGAAACATCTCGAAAAAAGGAATTTTTATGTGCTTTTTTCCTTTCCTTGTTGGATAAAATAAAAGACGGTGGCGACTCTTGCTCACCGTGACATTTTGCGCAAACAAACGCAAAAAGCGAACCAGCATTCCAAAAACAGTCAGTTCTCTTCCCACCATATCACAAAACCTAAGAGTTTACCGGACCTGACTCTGAAAGTGCACTTGTTAGGGTTCAGTCTGAGCTTATACTCTTTCAACCTGATAAACAGCTTTTGCAGATGGTCGAGGTGTTCTTCTTCAGTTTGTGAACGGGCTATCATGTCGTCTATGTAGACCTCTATCTCATGATGTATCATATCATGAAACAAAGCTACCATGGTGCATTGATAGGTTGCCCCGACATTCTTCAGTCCGAATGGCATCACTTTGTAACAGAACGTACCCCATTGTGTTACAAAAGTAGTTTTCTCCATGTCCTCGGGTGCCATTTTGATCTGGTTATAGCCCGAGAATCCATCCATGAAAGAAATTACCTTGTGCTGAGCTGTATTTTCAACCAAGATATCAATGTGCAGTAAAGGAAAGTCATCTTTAGGGCTGGCCCTGTTTAAGTCTCTGTAATCCACGCACATTCTCAATTTGCCGTCCTTTTTAGGCACGGGCACAATGTTAGCAACCCATTATGGATAGGAGGTAACAACAAGAAATCCAGCATTGAACTGCTTCATAACTTTTGCTTTGATCTTTTCAGAAATGTCGGGCCGCATGCGGCGAACTTTCTGTTTAACTGGTGGACAGTCTTCTCTTGTAGGGAGATGGTGAACCACAATATCTATATTGAGTCCCGGCATGTCTTCGTAAGACCAGGCGAAGATCTCAACATATTCATTCAACAGCTGAAATAAGCGCTCCTTGACACTTGGCTCTAGGTTGGCACCCACTCTAACTTCTTTTTTGTCTTCCTCTGTACCCAAGTTGATTGTCTCTAACAACTCCTCATGAGGTAGAATAGCCCTTTCTTCCTATTGTAGCAGTCTAGTCAATTCTCCAGGCACTTCACAGTCTTTATCACCTTCGTATTCGGCATGGTAGACCAGATCTTCAGAGTCACTGAAGGCCATAGCAGAATTGTTACCCATGGAATCCGGAATGGATGGGTACCTGCATTTGTGAGTGTGGGTGTGTGTAAGGGATAGCCACCTTTAAACAAATAAAATGTAAAAAGAAAGAAAATGAACATAAAAGTTTATATATGAAAACGTCCATGATTCATTAAAATGGCATATGAAGATGAAAAATCAAACCCTTACAAATGGACCTATGTACCTCGGGTAAGGCAAAAGGTTAAAAGTGTACGAATTGTTTAAGAATTATTACAAACCAACATAAATGTTTGAAAGATAAATTACTGATTGATGAAAGTAATGGGAACAAAGTCCTTTGCCTCCCAATTGCATTGTCCTCCTTCAACTGTAGGGAAAATCCAGTCTTCTAGATCGCTCTCCTCTTCACTATCCTCCAAAGCATTGACTCCATGATGGGTGATCTTCACTGGTGGCCCTCCAGCCCGGGAGCGACGCACAGCCTTTTGAGCAGAAGCAGTGAAACCCAATCCGAATTTATCAGATTTGAAAGGAAAATCGGGAAGCTGCCCCCAGATTGTGCTTCCTCCTTCTTCAATCACAGCCTTTGCATCTTTGAGTGACGACATCCGAGGAGGAGGTCGGGTAATCATGGGTACATAAGGCACTGTCTTGGTTGCCACAATCTCCTGAGCTACCTCCTTAAAATGCTGAAAGGTGGTTTCGATGAATTCACCATCCAATTCCACATAGCAGAAAGAATTAAGATGGCTTATCATGTATTCCTCTTCGCCGTGAACCGTCACAATTTTCCCCTGGACAGGGTACTTGAGCTTTTGATGCAGAGTAGAAGTGACGGCTCCAGCATGATGAATCCAGGGTCTTCCCAACAAGCAAGAATAGGAGGGACGAATGTCCATGACATAGAATGTGGAGTTGAAGGTTTCAGTTCCTACTTTGATCGGGATGTCCACCTCCCCGTGGACTATCCTTTTAGAACCATCAAAGGCTCTGACAATGACGTTGCTGGGCTTCAAGGTTAAACCTTCACAATCTAGCCTATCTAAGGCCTTCTTTGGCAAGACGTTCCGCGAAGAACCAGTGTCTACCAGGACGTGTGTTAGAGTAGTCCCTCTGTATTCTACCGAGACATGCAAATCATCATTATGTTTTCTCCCCTTGATTGTTAAATCGGCATCAGAGAATCCTAGACCATTGTCTGTTGTTAGGCTAGCTACACATTCCTGGAACTGATCCGCGGAGTTTTCCTGTTGCATGTAGGCCGTCTTCAAGAATCTGATCAAAGCTTTGGCATGAGCTTCTGAACAAAGTAGCAAGGCCAACATAGAGATTTTTGAGGGGGTTTGCCCCAGTTTCTCTACAACATTATAATCGCTTTTCTTGATTATTTTCAAAATCTCTTCCATTTCGTTTTGAGAGGTTTCAGGGATGATCAACGGTTGATCCCTCGTCCTGACGGGCTCTTCTTGGATCCCTTTCCCTCTATCATCAGCAGCAGCAGAGGGAACAACCACAGGAGTCACAACTTCTTCAATAACTGGAGTTCTCCCAGATATGTTGACCAGCACAGGGGTAACTTTAGGAGCAGCTAAGGGTTCGAAGATTGCCTTTGGAGGGGCAATCTCCATAGAGAAAATTCTTCCACTGCGGGTGATTTTACTCGTTCCGACAATGTTTCCAATGTCGGAAGTCTCTTCATCAGAACTCTCTTCAGTTGATTCAATTTGTTTAACACCGTGGTAAAAGATCTCTCCCCCATAGTTCCACGGTATTGATTTGTTGGACTTGTACGGGATAGGCCCCGACATGGTTATCTTCAAAGGTACAATCTTCTTCAACAATGTAAAGTCGATCGGTAAGGATGAACAAAGGCAACAATCTTCTTCACAACCTGGGAAAATCCCAGCCTTCAGCAAATTCAACTTGATTATCGGTAGCGGAGTCATCAAGTCATCAAACCATCAACAGTAGCAACAAAAAGATCTTCTTCAATAGCATGGGCATTGTGGCCATGTTTTGGCATTGGAGTAGAGATCATGCTCGGCTTTTTAGGGGCGTCGAATTCAACTTCTTTAGCATCTATCAAGTCCTGAATCTTATTTTTGAGGGGACAACAATTGTTAGTGTCGTGCCCCAAGCTGTCTGAATGATAAGCACACTTGGCATTTGAATGGTAGTAAGGAGAAGATGTATTCGGATTCTTCGGTGCCTCCTTCAAACTTGCAAGGTTTAACTTTAAGAGATGAGGGAGAACCTAAGCAGGTGTCATGTTTATCCGGGTGAATTCCCGTGCATGCCTTTCCACCCTTGCTTGGTTGGTTCTGGGTTGATTGCTTCTAGGCTGATCAGCTGCAGACTTTTGAATCATTACAGCCCCCACTGCTGGTCGGCGCTCAACTCTTCCTTGACCTCTCTGGGAGTAGACAACTAAGACTTCTTTCTTTGCTGGAAAAGTCTTTTTGATGGCAGCGGAAGTAGATGCATCCTTTTGAATTTTCCCGCTCTTTATGCCGGCTTCAACTCTCTCACCAGTCAGAATCAACTCGGTGAACCCCACAGACGAACTTCCAATCAGGTGATTGAAAAAGGGGCCTGATAGTGTACCCAAGAACATATCTACCACCTCCCTCTCAGATAGAGGTGGTTGCACTCATCCCGCTAAGTCTCTCCATTTCTGGGCATACTCTTTGAAACCTTCATTTGAGACCATGCTCATACTCTGTAATTGAGTACAGGTAGGTTCTAAGTCCGCATTATATTGATACTGTCTGTAAAAGGCAGCTGCCAAATCCTCCCATTTGTGCACATCAGACCTCTCTAGCTGGTAGAACCAATCTAATTGCGTCCCTGAAAGACTGTCCTGGAAGAAATAGACCCATAGATCCTTGTCAAAAGAATACGGTTGAATTTTTCTGACGTAAGATTGCAGATGCATCTTTGGACAAGACAACCCATCGTAATTAGCAAATATAGGCACCTTAAACTTAGGGGGAATGACAATCCTAGCAACCAAACCTAGCTCCTCAAAGTCCAGCCCAGGCACTCTTTGTACCTCCATGGCAGCCAGACGCTCTTCCAGATTCGTGTACTTGTCATCTACAGGAGGGTACTTCTGTTCAGAATAGTCTTCATCCTCCTCCTCTTCTTCTTCCTCAGACTCAGATTGCACTGCAATTCCATTACCCTTTCCTACCCCTTCATCAGATGTTAAGGGGAATTCCAGGACCCTTCTAGCTTGACCTTTAAATCTTCTACCCATGGTAGCCACACCAACCCTCTTCTTTTTATTTTTCTCCTTTTCCTTTTCCAGTAGAGTTTTGAGCTCCTCCTGACCCTTATCCAAGGTCATGAGTAGCTGTTGGAACTGTGAATTCCGCGCTTGTAAGTTTTTGACCGTCTGCTCTATATCCATCTTGTTGAAATAAACAGCAGAGAGATAAGGAAACCTGGTGTGAAGACCTACTTATGCATATGATGAATGATGTGTATTCATGTAATGCATTCAAGGATTCAGAAATTCAAATTTGTTGTAAACAAAAAGGAACACACGTCAAATTAATAAGATAGAATTTGTTAGTACATCAATGCCCCATGGGCAAAATAATACAAAATTCTAATGTAAAAAGATGTTGTGCATCCTATTTGGTGCAATGTAGGTGTTGAGAGTCTGCTCTTCGTGAAGTTGACGAGTAAGTTCCAAAACCTTCTTCTCACTTGCGTAGAATTAGGCTTCAAAAGTATTAGTTCTCCCTTGAGCTGTATCCAACTCCTTTGTAAATCTTCAAGTGATGTTGGCATGTCAGGATGTAGGAGGGTGTATGGAACCTCTCCTTCCATAACAGGCTCTTTGATCCCAAGAATCATGTAGGGGTAAGGCATCATAAGACTTTGGGCGCGGGTTCGTACCCACTTGAGGTAAGGCTCAAGGGGGATGGAATTCTTGTGACCCAAGGTCTTACTGTCCACCTTGTTGGGAATCCTCCAAGCTTGGATAAACCTTTGTCGAAGTCCTTGATCGTCGTTGTCGAAGTCAAAAACCAAGTCTGGAATCAGCATGTCATATGCGCCATCCCTTCGGGCATACCCAAACTGTCTCAGAGCCAAGCAGGGGTTGTAGGTGATGCCTCCCCTAATGCCAAGTAGAGGGACATTAGGGAATTCTCCACAACGATCAATGATGATAACATTTTCTCTTGATCGAGAACACCAATGAACATCTGAATGTGTAAGAGTCATCAATCATTGTGACCACCTCAAACCCTGCTCATTCTTCAAAACTGATTGGGGAAGGTGAGAAATAAACCACCTTGCCAGTAGAGGAGTACAACACATGAGAACACCTCTTTTCCTCATTGTTAGAGTGTGAAAAGAGTGGATAATATCCCCAAGCAATGTAGGCATCGGGTTGTGAGCCATGAAGATTTTGACAGCACTGACATCTATAAGATGGCCAGGGTTTAGGAACAAGACCAACCCATAGATGAGAAGAGATACAATCTCCTCAAAAGCTTGTAAGTCTAATGAACTCCAACAGCTTTGGGCCTTCTCAAACAGAAACTTTGACAAGAAACCTTTGACACCACTTCTGGTTTCCCAATGGCCTATGATATCAGATGGTTGCAAGTGTAGGGCTTGAGCAACATCTTCAAGCTTTGGATCTCTTTCCATACCATTGTAGGGTAGTTGATGGAGAATAGGAATCCTCAAGACTTGAGAAAATTCCTCCAAAGTAGGCACAAGCTGGTAATCAGGAAATGTGAAGCAGTGGTGTAGGGGGTCAAAGAACTGGAAGAGAACTTTCACCATGTCTTCCTCAGTGTTGGTGTAGACTAAGTTGCGAAGACGACCATGCCTCTCGGTGAATGGAGAATTCTCAGGAATCCTTGAAGCTAGCTCCTTGAGTTGAGGAGGAATTCTCACAAGGTTGACTTGGATGGTTTTCCTGCGAAGTGAATCCATTACCTACAAAACAGGAACAAAGATGAAGATCCAAATCCTTGAAATGGTTAGTGGATGCATATGATGCTTCATGATGTCCATGATGTTATGCACAAGTATATATGTACAAACAAATCACACAAGATCCTAGTTTCAGGCTTGCATGGGGTTTCGTAGGTAAGTACCCTCTTCAAGTTTAGTTGGCTCAACCTGTCCTATAAATAGTGACCGGGTTCTAAGGAGCTCAATATCACTGGATTATTTTCTGTGTTCATTGTTTCAGTTTAGCCACTTTACTGGAGACCGAAATATTCCAAGAAAACAACCCTCAATGAGTGTAGTATCAATTATCTACCAACTTCGGACTGCACCAAAGTCGGTCATCTCACTACTCCTAAAAAAGGCCAAGTTGATCTAGTAAAGGTTCTAAAAGTCCATTAGTGCTTCATGACATCACTCAGCGGCCCCGTATTCTCTTTGATTAACTCAAAGGCTACCGGTACCCAAAAATATGTCACACTAATATAGTTATTTCTTCAACCATGTCGGTATACCCCGCACAGTTTCCACAACGTATTGCTATTTACCTATGAATGTTTCCCAAATCCGGGTAGAGGATTCAAACCCAAACTATAGAACCAAAATCTAAAGCAATCAAGGAAAACAAGATAAGCATGTAAAGGTGATATAAAACCCTAAGGTAACCCCACTTTTATAATTTGTCCCCAGCAGAGTCGCTAGTTCTGTGGTGCGGTGGGAGAACTGACTTGTGGTTTTGCGTTTGTGTTCGCAAATGTTTTGGTTTAGCAAGAGTCGCCACCGACTTTTATTTTATCCAAAAGGAAAGGTAAAAAAGCACAGGAAAGACCTTTGAGATTGTTTTTGGGTTCGGGGGGTAGATTATGAAAAGGGAAGGTGCTAGCACCCTTTTCACCCATGGTTTTCCATAGGCTCTTAGTTACTTGTTTTAGATCACTTGCTTTTGCTTTTCAATTGTTTGAAATGGTGCTTTTGTGTGTGGTTTTTGAAAGTATTTTGAAAAGAGGCCTTTGTTTAGGCAACCTTTGTAATTATTCTTGTTTGAATGTATACAAAGGTGTTTGTCTTTTGAAAAATGTTTCAATGTTTGAAAGTTTGGTTTGGGAAAATGTTTTGAAATTGTGTTGTGTGTTTTTGAAAATAGCAAGGATGGTTTGAAAGTTTGATCAAGTAACTAGGAGTTGTCTACCCTACTCAAAGATCTTTCCTACACATTTTTAACCCTTTGACATTGTTGTTTTACCATTGTATTTGGTAAACAACCCTATCTTTGGATGTTAAAAGGGACAGGCGTGGGTCATCGTATGACCATGATAACAATGTTGCCAAGTATCTTAGCAAGTTTTTGAGGGACTAGATCATTTTTGTTTAGGCAACCAAGATAGCGTCATCGAGGGACTATGATCTTTTTGTTTTTGTTTTGTTTTGCCAAGATACTTAGCATGCATACCATGGTCATTTTTAAGGAAACAAGTGGATGAAACCCTAGGGGTGCTTGTGTGCATTGTGTTGTCATTTTCATGCATTTTTGTCTTGTGTTTAGTCATGCTATTTATTTGATTTTTGTTCTTTGCATACAAACCCTAATTTACTATCATGGCATTTGAAAGCGATAAAATGCGTAAAAGTAAATCTAAGACTATTACAACATTATTATGGGGAGGAGATACAAGTTTGAATAGGGGGATATTGCTCAAAATAAAACCCTAAAACTATTACAACCATATTGAATTTATTTGTACAAATAAATGAATAGGAAAATATTTAAATATGCAATTAAATATAAATATGCAAAAAATGCTTTTTTTTGTATTTATTTTATGTATGTAAAATAAATTATTTAATGTCAAAAATAAGAAAAATATTAATGATTATTTTTGAAAGGGTAGAAACCCTAGTTTTTGTTTTAAGAGAATATATATATTATATTATTTATTTATGTACAAAAAAATAAATAAAAATATATAAAAGTATTAAAAAATTAAAATGTGTGAGAAAATATTATTTAAGTGTATAAATAATAAAAATAAAAATATGTGATATTTTTGTATTATTTACAAATTTTATTTAAGAAAATAAGTTATATTATTATTAATAAACTATTTCTATGTCCAAAAAATAATAAAAATAATAAAATAAAATGTGAAAAATTAAGAGAATATATTTTGTGATTTTAAATATTTAGAAAAATAAATAAAAAGTCAGAAATGTAAAGGAAATAAAAAATATACAAAAATAAATCAAATGGGCCAAGGGGGTGTGAAAAGCAAGCTAGGGGTGCCAATAGTCAGAACAAACAAGCCCAGCCCAAAGTCCCTTCATCCCTGTCCTTGAGACAAAAGGAAAACGCGCGCCATGGTTCAAATCTTGTTCTCCTGCATACGTGCTTAAAAACAAAAACTTGCAACATGAAAGTTATAGCTCATCCTCACACGATTCTAACCATATAAAAAACTTAATCTAACTCTAAGAAACCAGGGAGAATTTCAGTGCCCCTAATTTATAACCTAATTTTTTCAGTAAGTTCAACTATCAAATACTCCTAGCTCAGTTAACATAAATGAATTCTATGCATATGTACATCTCAAGGACAATGAGGACTACATTTTTGCTTCACAAACCTAAGCTTAATGATGCCTAAATAAGGAGATGGAAAGTTGGAAAATACCTGTTTCAGTCAAACTCGAGTATGGCAATGTAGCAATTTTTGGTGAGGCCTGAAGGACTTTTGAGCTTGCTTGATGTTCCCTTAACCTTCCCCAATGCTTGGCTTGCTTTGAACTTGCCTGAATATGCTTGTAGAACTCAACCTGCAAAGCTTCAAAGTTAAAATGGTGAAGTGTGAAAACCAGGTTACAGTTGCTTAAGAATGGTCTGGACAGCTTAGGTATGTTATATGGAGTGAGTTGGAAGTGGTTTGGGACAAAACGCATGAGGCAAATTTGTTTTGGAAGCGAATCTGCAGAACTTGCCCTATTTTGGGCAGAAGTTGGTGTTTTGGTGTTTTTGAGGGTTTGAGAACTTGTTATCTCGTGCTTTTGGCTTGGTATGATATGCTGAAGTTGTTTGAAATGTGCACAAAGTTTGGTTTTATCATATTGAAGAGTTGTGGAGTTTTTGCACACTTGCTTGTTTTTGAAGTAAAAGGTGAGTTGACAAAGCTAAGGCATGTACAGGCTAGCTCGAAGCCTGCACATAGTTGGTGTACTTTGCCCCAAATTTTTGGAATTTGTTTGCTGCAAAAGATTGGGTCCTTGGCTCAAGATAAAAAATTGCATAAAGTGACCTTTATCAAAATGGCATTGTTATCTTTTTGCCAAAAATGGATTAACTCAATGTGTAATGTTCTAAAGCTCAAAACAAAGCCTTAATCCAATGTGTTTGAATTTAATTTATGATTGTAGAAAGGATTAGAACCTATAAACCAAGTACAAGCAAGGTTTGGGCAGATTTGCAAGTTGTAGCAATGTGCAAAATGCCTTGGCCAAAAGTGATAATTTGCCATTTTTCAAACTTTCGATTCTCCCTAACCACAAATGATTTTGGAGAGTTCTTAGACATTTTAGAAATCTTTTAACATGATCTATAATCCATATTTGAAATTCATTTTTATATTCCACTTGGAACTATGTGAAAAATTTCCATGAAGATAGGTCAAAATCCTGCCTAAACTAAGGCAAAATTTCACTAAGTTAAAAGTTTCATGGACCCTTATTCATAAAATCATAACTTGAGATCCAAGCATATTTTTGGAAAACTTTGTGAATCAAAGTTGTATATTTTGTGGAGGACTACAACTTTAATGTTGGAAGTTTTCCTTGAATCCAATTGCATCATGGTGAAAAAGTTGGGCAAAGTTGGGAAAAAATAAGAAATTTTCATAACTTAGAAAATTTCTAAGTTATGAAAATTTTCCATTTTAAACCCTAATTTTCAAAATTAGGTTTCTTGGTGAACAAGTTTCATGTTTTGACATATCTTGATGAAAAATGACCCTTGGCACTTGATTTTGACCAAAAAGTCAAAGTTTGACTTTTTAGTGTACAATTGATTTTTGATCAGTTGATTGGAAAATTCATTTGTCAATCCAATGCATTTGAGATCTTTTGAACCTTGTGATTAGGTCAAGATGGTGCCATTGAGTTTTTGAATCCATTCTTGAACCCAATTTGCCATTGGCTAGGTTAAAAAACAGAAATTGCCCTTCTGCAGTCAAAAATCCTAAAAATGACCATTTTGCCCTTTTGATGATCTGATCAAATTTCTTGAGGAGTTGTAGATTAAACTTGATCAAATGGTTCATATGAGTCTATAATGTTTTTGTGGATCAAAAATTATGAGGTTTGACTGTAAATTGGCCACAATTGACTTTTTCCCCAATACAGCTGATTTCTAGGTCAACTGTCCAATTGACTGGGCAAAAATTTGATTCAAGGCTTGAAACTTGGTATGGGCAATCTTATAGGTCCAAAATGAAGTATGAAAGTCACATTAGGCATTGAAAGTCCAAAAATCCTTGTGCAAACTCAAACCCTAATTTCAGGTCATCAGTGCAAGGAGATGTCTTGAGCAGAGCAAACCCCGAGTCCAAAAGTCTTGTGAGGGGAAATCTTGATAAAATAAGAGGGAAAATTTTGGGGTAAAACAAGACCCCTTTCCAACATTTTAAAGAAGTCTCTCCTGAAATAGAGGCAACCAAGGCGGTATCTTCAACTCCTATGATCACAAGACCTCCACCTCGGATGTCATCTTCAAAGGATGCAAGGGAAGTAGTGGAAGAAGGGGGATGCATAATCTGGTGTCAGCTTCCAGACATTCCTTAAAAATCAGACAAGTTCGGCTTGGGGTTTACTTCGACTGGTCAGAAGGTTGTGCGTCGCGCCCGTGCCGAAGGGCCACCTGTGAAGATCAGCCATCAAGGGGTTAATGCACTAGAGGATAGTGAAGAGGATGGCAGCTTGGAAGATTGGATATTTCCTACTGTCAGCGGAGGACTTTGCAACTGGGAAGCCAAAGACTTCGTTCCGATAACTTTCATATCTCAGTAATCTATCTTTTACATTTCTGTTGGACTGTAATAATTCATAAACAATTCGTACTTTAAAAACCTTGTGTCTTACCCGAGGCACAATGGTCCATTTTTAAGGGTTTTTATTTCATCTACATATGTCATTCAATGAATCATGGACGCTTTTTCACATATAAACCTTTTATGTTCATTGTCTTTCTTTTACATTTTATTGTTTTAAGATGGCTATACCCTTACACACACCCACACTCACAAATGCAGGTACCCTTCCATTCTGGATCCCATGGGTAACGATACTGCTATAGCCTTCAGTGACTCTGAAGATCTGATCTACCAAGCCGAATACGAAGGTGAGGAAGATTGTGAGGTGCCAGGGGAATTGGCCAGATTACTACAGCAAGAGGAAAGAGTAATTCAGCCTCATGAGGAGCAGTTGGATACAATCAACTTGGGAACTGAGGATGATAAAAAAGGAAATCAAAATAGGTGCCAATCTAGAGTCGAGTGTCAAGGAGCGCCTAATTCAGCTACTGCATGATTATGTTGAGATTTTCGCCTGGTCATACGAAGACATGCCGGGACTCGATACAGACATTGTGGTACATCGTCTACCAACAAGAGAAGACTGCCTACCAGTGAAGCAAAAGGTCCACCGCATGAGACCTGACATGTACGAGAAGATCAAAGCAGAAGTTATGAAACAATTCAATGCTAGATTTCTGGCTATTACTTCTTATCCTCAATGGGTGGTCAACATTGTTCACGTGCCTAAGAAGGACGGAAAAGTGAGAATGTGTGTGGATTATAGAGACTTAAACAGGGCCAGCCCTAAAGATGATTTTCCACTTCCGCACATCGACATCCTGGTCGACAACACAACTCAACACAAAGTATTTTCTTTCATGGACGGATTCTCAGGCTATAACCAAATCAAAATGGCACCTGAAGACATGGAGAAAACTACTTTTGTCACACAGTGGGGTATGTTCGGCTACAAAGTGATGCCATTCGGACTGAAGAATGCCGGAGCAACCTATCAACGCGCCATGGTAGCTTTGTTTCATGATATGATACATCATGAGATAGAGTTCTACGTAGATGACATGATAGCCCGATCACAAACTGAATAAGAACACCTTGATCACTTGCAAAAGCTATTTGTCAGATTAAAGGAGTACAAGCTAAGACTGAACCCAAACAAGTGTACATTCGGAGTCCGGTCTGGTAAACTCTTAGGTTTCATTTCCAGCAACAAATGCATCGAGGTTGATCCTGCTAAAGTCAAAGCTATACAAGAAATGCCTGCTCCTCGCACTGAGAAGGAAGTCATAGGTTTTTTGGGACGCCTAAACTACATTGCTAGGTTTATTTCTCACCTAACGTCTACTTGTGAACCAATCTTCAAGCTGTTGAAGAAAGATCAGGTAGTCAGATGGAATGACGAATGTCAAATTGCTTTCGATAAAATCAAGGAGTATTTGCTAGAACCTCATGTCCTGATGCCACCCGTCGAGGGAAGACCGCTAATCATGTATCTGACCGTCTTAGAGAATTCAATGGGGTGCGTACTGGGGAAGCATGACGAGTCTGGCCGAAAAGAGCATGCCATTTATTACCTTAGCAAAAAGTTTACCGACTGTGAAACCAGATATTCACTGCTCGAGAAAACTTGATGCACTTTAGTATGGACTGCTCGCCGGCTAAGGCAGTATATGTTGACTCATACCACTTTGTTGATATCTAAGATGGATCCGATAAAGTACATCTTTGAGAAGCCTGCTCTGTCCAGAAGGATAGCCAGATTGCAGATGATCCTAACGGAATACGACATACAGTACACGACCCAAAAAGCTATAAAGGGAAGCGTACTAGCTGATCATTTGGCGCATCAAGCTGTAGAAGATTACCAGTCCATGAAGTTTGACTTCCCTGACGAAGACATCATGACATTGGACAAGGTCGAAGAGATCAGACCATATGACAGACCTGGACAAGGATCCTGATGGACCCTGTACTTTGATGTGGCCTCTAATGCACTTGCTAACAGTATTGGTGCTGTGTTCATATCTCCAGAGGGTTGCCACACTCCTTTCCCTGCCAGACTTTGCTTCAACTGTACGAACAACATGGCAGAGTATGAAGCATGCATCTTTGGACTCAAGGCTGCCATAGACTTGGGAATCAAATCCTTATATGAGTTTGGGGACTCAGCTTTGGTCATTAGTCAGATCAAAGGAGAGTGGGACACTAAGCATCCAAACCTCATCCCTTACAAAGAACATGTTTTGACATTGCTACCACATTTCGAGCAGATTACCTTCGAGCACTTCCCGCGAGAAGAAAATCAGCTAGCAGATGCTCTAGCTACAATGTCATCTATGTTTAAACTTAATTGGGATAATGAGGCTCCCCAGATCACTATTGAACTGATGGACAAACTGGCCCACTGTCACGAGATTAATACCTAAGAAGTAGTGGACCAGCCCTGGTTTCACGAAGTCAAAAGGTATCTCGAGGCTCAAGAATATCCTAAAGGAGCTTCAGTCAATGACAAAAAGTTCTTAAGGAGATTCTCAGCTAAGTTCTTCCTAAGTAATGGCATCCTGTACAAGCGCAATCATGATTCTATTCTGCTCCGTTGTGTGGACAAGATTGAAGCTGAAAGGATTATGGTTGAATTGCATGAGGGAACCTTTGGAACTCACTCTAGTGGGCATACGATGGCAAAGAAGATTCTACGGGCAGGCTATTACTGGTCTACCATGGAAGCAGACTGCTATCAGCACTCCTGCACCTGCCACAAGTGTCAAATCTTTGCAGACAAGGTACACGTGCCTCCGGTTCCTCTAAATGTCTTAACAGATCCTTGTCTCTTCGCTCTGTAGGGAATCGACATGATTGGAGAGATCAAGCCTACAGCATCCAATGGACACCGTTTCATTCTGGTGGCCATTGACTACTTCACCAAGTGGGTCAAAGCAGCTTCCTTCGCATCCGTTACAAAGAATGTTGTTGCCCGCTTCATCAAGCAGAATCTTATATGTCGATACGGTATCCTCGAAAGGATCATCACTGATAACGGTACAAACCTTAACAATACTATGATCACTGCGTTGTGCGAGCAGTTCAAGATTCAACATCACAACTCATCCCCCTATAGGCCAAAGATGAATGGTGCGGTTGAAGCTGCTAACAAAAATATTAAAAAGATCATACAAAAGATGACAGTCACCTACAAGGACTGGCATGAGATGCTATTGTTTGCTCTTCATGGGTATCGTGCCACGGCACGCACATCAACTGGGGTAACACCCTATTCCTTGGTATAAGGCATGGAGGTTGTTTTACCTCTCGAGGTTCAGATTCCCTCTTTGAGAATCATGAAGGATGCAGGTTTGAGTGAAGACGATTGGATTCATACCCGGCTTGATCAGCTAAACTTGATTTACGAGAAGAGACTTACTGCTGTTTGCCATGGTCAGATGTATCAAAAATGGATGATCAAGGATTTCAACAAGAAATTCAGACGCCAGGTATATCAAGTTGGGAATCTAGTAATCAAGCGCATCATCTTTCCGCAAAGTGATCCCAAGGGAAAATGGACTCCTACCTACGAAGGACCATTTGTAATCAAGAACATCTTTTCTGGTGGGGCAATGATCTTAACCACCATGGACGGTGACGACCTGCCGCACCCTGCGAATGCAGACATAGTCAAAAGATACTACGCATAAGAGACCCGCTAGGTTGACACACCTAGGCAAAACAAGGGCATCCCGGCGAACCGAAAAAGTTCGGGCAAAAATTAGGGATAAAAAAAAATTTGTACACCCGACAAGTTGAAAACCCGAAAGGGCGACTTGGGCAAAAAAGGGTTTCCCGGTGGACTGAAAACCCGAAAGGACGGTCCAGGAAAAAGTTAGGGAATTAAAGCGTATGACTATGTCTCGTCGGATCACTTTAAAGACAATCTCTTCACTGACAAACTCTGAGCTTCTGATCGATTCAATCATCTTCGGACGAAGCAACAGATGGACAAGATATTCGAAGATACAAAGGCTATAGTAGAATGGGAACCCCATGGGATTTTTACACATAGCTATCTTTCTTTGTATAAATTTTTCTTTCTTTTATGACACCATCCTCTTACTATGATGTCTATATCCTTTGTACAAAACACTTATTCAAAGTAAATACAAAGATATCTCTTTCAAAGTACAGAAAACTAATTTCCTTTTCTTTACACTTGTGTTTTTATTTCCAAGAAACGTCCAATGATTCATTGATGAACATATGAATTTGAACATGATTACTGTTTACAAATAAACAAAGTGGAAAAGAACAATTACTGACAGACTGAAAGGATAGGAAAATGTCTTTAGGCTATTCCATGAGCAATCCCTACAGTACATCATCTAGATCCTCAGCGGAGCTATAACTTCAAATTACAGATCCCCATCAGAGTTAAAACTTCAAACTCCCGATCCCCAGTGGAGCCAAAACTTCTAACTATCAATCCCCAGCGGAAACCATCCAGTTTCTCTAAACTCCCCAACAAGTTATCTTGAAGTCTGAAAATCAACCAGATAACAGTTAACTTTTGTCTCTCCCCAACCTAGGATAATTCCCCACTAGAGTGGCAGACGACCGAAAACTCCTGAACCTACTCCCCAGCAGTAAGCCTTCTTCCCCACAGAGTTTTTATTTTTTCAACAGAATGAAGATTCTCATTCTTAATTCCCCAGTGAAGTCGCTAAAGTTTTCATTGCTCACCAACGGAATGAAGATTCTCCTTATTAATTCTACACATAAGTCATCAGAGTCTTCCTTATTCCCCAGTGGAACAAGGATTCCCATTGTGTAACCCCCAATAGAAGTCATCAAAGTTCTCTGGATTCCCCAAGCAGATTACTCAAGCAGTATATGGCATTGCTCGCAGCAAATTTTTGTCAATACTCCAACTTCAAGACATGAAGGATCCATATATCCCCACAGAAGTTGCCAAGGATTTATTTAATCCCCAACAGTCGCCAAGGATTTCTTATCCTCAGCAGTCAAGGATTTATTTTCCCCGGCAGCAGTCAAGGATTTATTTTCCTCAGCAATACAGCACATCAGCTTACATGCGCATACATTACGTCCATATATCATAAACATTGATAAATCACATTTACTGCATCATACATTTCATGCAACATAACTTTGTGTTACAGCTGACATTTTACCCTTTTCAGGATAAGATTAACAGTTACCTTTAACAATGTTCAAAGATTTCAGATACGCTCCAGACAAGGATGCCATTCTGATACTCATTCAAATTCAGATTTCCGATACAGTCCAGATACGCTCCAGACAAGGATGCCATTCTGATACTCATTCAGATTTCAACTTCAAAATATAGTACAGATACGCTTCAGATATGGTTGCCATTCTGTTACTTATTTAGACTCCCAGCAAGATACAGTCTAGATACGCTCCAGACACGGTTGCCATTCTGTCACTTATTCTGATTTTCCCCAGCTTAGATACGCTCCAGACGCGGAAGCCATTCTATTTCTCATTCAGATCAAACCTTCATATACAGTTCAGATACACTCCAGACACGGAAGTCATTTTGTTACTTATTCAGATTTCAAATTCTAGATATAGTTCAGATACACTCCAGACACGAAACTCATTATGTTACTTATTCAGATTCACAGCTCGGATACGCTCCAGACACGGCTGCTATTCCTTTGCTCATACAGATTCAGTCTCCAGATAAAGTTCAGATACGTTCCAGACACGGACACCATTCTGAACACTCATTCTTTTGATTTGTAACTTACAACTCAACAAACATTCTTGGATGGAATCTACAATCCCATCTCCAACAAGATTCTATCACCTCTCCAAATGTCATCTTTAAGCCCATTCCCTCAACTACACTTTGACGAGTGCAAATTTATGGGCACTCTAGTGTCCAATCATCTTTTACCTTCGAGTCACGAACGGAAAAACTCGCCAATCTAACTCTTCAGGTTCAAGAAGATTGAACAGGGGCAGCTGTTTTACCCTAAAATTTTCCCTCTCATTTATCAAGATTTTTCTCACAAGACCTCTTGGACTCAAGACAGGATTAGGGTTTGGTCAGCTCAAGATACCTCATATTGCACTGATAACCTGAAATTAGGGTTTGAGTTTGCACAAGTATTTTTGGACCATCAATGCTTCATGTGACTTTCATACACCATCTTGGACCCCTAAGATTGCTCATGTTAAGTTTCAAGCCTTGAATCACATTTTTGCCCAGTCAATTGGACAGTTGACCTAAAAATCAACTGTATTGGGGAAAAAGTCAACCATGGCCAATTTACAGTCAAACTTCATAATTTTTTATCCACAACAACAGTTTAGACTCATATGTACCATTTGATAAAGTTTGGATCACAACTCCTCAAGAAATTTGATCAATTCATCAAAAGGGCAAAATGGTCAAAATTAGGGTTTTGACTGAGAAAGGGCAATTTCTGATTTTTAACCAAGCCAATGACCAATTGGGTTCAAACATGATTTCAAGGGTTCAATGGCATCATCTTGACCTAATCACATGGTTCAAAATATCTCAAGTTCATAGGATTGACAGGTGAATTTTCCAGTCAACTGATCAAAAGTCAACTGTGCACTGAAAAGTCAAACTTTGACTTTTTGGTCAAAATCAAGTGCCAAGGATCATAATTTATCAAGATATGTCAAAATATGAAACTTTTTCACCAAGAAACTCAAAATTGCAAATTAGGGTTTTGAATTTGAAAATATTCATAACTTAGAATTTTTCTAAGTATGGAAATTTTCTTATTTTTTCCCAACTTTTCACCACTTTTTCACCATGATGAAATTTGATTCAAAGAAAACTTCCAACATGAGAGTTGTAGTCCTCCATGAAATCTACAACTTTTCTTCACAAACGTTTCCCAAAATATGCTTGGATCTCAAGTTATGAATTTGTGAATAGAGGTCCATGAACTAAATGACTTAGTGAAAATTTGCCCTAATTTAGGCTGGTTTTTGACCCAACTTCATGGACATTTTTCACCTAGTTCCAAGATTTATCTCAAAATTAATTTCAAAGATGGATTGTAGATCATGTTGCAATATTTCCAAAATGTCAAAGAACTCTCCAAGATCATTTGTGGTTAGGGAGAATCGAAGAAGAGAAATTGGCATTTTGTCACTTTTGATCAAGCCATTTTTACAAAGTGTCAAGTTGCAAATCTGATCAAGGATGCTTGTACCTTGCATTACAGGTCCTAAACTTATTCTACACTCCATAATTAAATGAAAACTCAGAGGATAAGGTCTTTATCTTTTCCTTTGGAGCATTGTACAAGAGATTATTCCATAAATGGCCAAAAGTTCACAATGCCATTTTTATAAAGCAAGCTTTTTGCAACTTTATCAACCTTGAGCCTTGGACCTGTTTCTTTGAGGCAAGCAACTTCCATAGATATCAAGAAATATGTACCAACTCTCTGCAGCTATCAAGCAAGCAAGTATAGGCCTGTTAGCATAGTCACTTCAACTTTCTTAAAATGCAAGTAAGTTGGCCAAAAGTTTAGAACTTGTACAAGTTGATAAAGAGTGGACTTGGCATCATTCTAGACGGATTCACAAACTTATCACAAGCCAGGACACGAATGCATAACATCTGAAACTCTCCAAAACTCAAAAACTTCATTTTTCTGCCCAAACATCCAGCTTCTGTAAAATCCTAGCCATATCATTTTTGGCTCATGCGTTTCTTATTTCAACACTTCAAACATCTTATCCACATCATATCAAAGCTATCCAAGCCTTTACATTGTTATTGTAACCCCTGTTTCAGCCATCACCATTTTCACTTTGGAAGCTTGAAACTTGACTTCTACAAAGAGTTTCAGCCATACACAAAGCAAGCTAGGCATTGGAATAGCTTGAAGTAACTTCAAGGAAGCTCACACGATCATCAGGCCTCACTCAAAGTCCCCACATTGTCATATCCAAATCCAGCTGAAGGAGGTATTTTTCAAATCTCTATCTCTCTATTTAGGCATCCTCAAGCCACGATTTGTGAAGCAAAAATGTAGTCCTTAACATGGTGAAGCTGTACATAAGCATAGTTGTCATTTATATTAACTGGGCTAAGAGAATTTGAACCTTGAAGTTGCTAAAATAATTAGGTCACGAATTAGGGCTGATTAAATTCTCCCTGATCTTTGAGAGTTAGATTACAAATTTTATATCATTGGAATCGTGAGATGAAATGCTACATGTTTCATGTTACAAGTTTTTGTTTTTATACAAGCATGAGCAAGTTGCAGGTTTGAAGGAAAATACGCGCGCAAGCTGGAGTACAGGGACGAAGTGGTTGTCTTGGGCTTTTTTTTGTTTCTGGCCTTTTTGGTTTTGATATTCACACCCCCCCTGTTTACTTTTGCTCCCCCTGACTTATTTCTTATATTTTTACATTTTTCTTGCATATTTTTATTTTGTTACTTACATTTATTTTTTCTGATGATAAAAAATACCCAAAAATATTTTATTGATTTTCACATTTTTATTTGCATAAAAATAGTTTATTTAATAGAATAGAAATCATTTTCTTAAAATAAAACTTGTAAATAATAAAAAATACTATACATTTTTATTTTATTATTTTACACATAAAATATTTATTTCCATACATATTTTAATTTTTAATATTTGTACATAATATTATTTATTATTTTTTCTAGTACAAAAATGAACAAAACATTAAAATAGAACATATATTTTCTTTTAATTAAAAATTAGGGTTTCCCCCTTCCAAAAATAATACTATTATTTTTCCCCTTTTTTCTAGGGTTAATTTATTTATTTTCTCATACAAAAAATAAATACAAAACACTTTTTTTTCCATAAATACATTATATTGCATATTTAAATATTTGTATATTTATTTATTTTGCACAAAATTCAATTGGGTTGTAATAGTATTTTTAGGGTTTATATTTGTGCAATATCCCCATTTAAAAACTTGTATCCCCTCTCCCATAATAACTGTTGTAATAGCTTAGTTTACATTTACGCAATTTATTGCTTTATATATTTGTGTAGTAAATTAGGGTTTTGCATGATAAGACAAAAAAAATCAAACAAATAGACATGACCTAATCCAAGACAAATCAAGCATGTAAAATGACACACATTGCACACAAGCACCCTTAGGGTTTCATCCACTTGGTTGCCTAAATTTAAATGGACATGGTATGCATGCAAAGTATCTTGGCAAAACAATACAAAATAAGATCATAATCCCTCGAGGACGTTATCAAAAGGTTTCCTAAACAAATGATCTTGGTCCCTCAAAACTTGCTAAGATACTTGGCAACATTGCTATCATGGTCATACGATGACCCACGCCCATCCCGTTAACATCCAAAGATAGGGTTGTTTACCAAATCAATGGTAAATCAACAATGTCAAAGGAATAAAAATGTACAAGAAAGATTTTTGAGTAGGTAGATAGCTTCTAGTTACTTGATCAATTTCAAAATAATGCTTTCTATTTTCAAAAACAAACACACACACGTTTCCAAACATCTTTCAAAACATTGAAACATTTTTCAAAAGACAAACATCTTTGTATACATTCTTACGAACGAGAATCATTACAAAGATTGCCTAAACGACGACCTCTTTTCAAAATACTTTCAAAAACACACAAAGCACCATTTTAAACAATTTCAAAGCAAAGCAAGTGATCTAAACAAGTAACTAAGAGCCCATGCAAAACCATGGATGAAAAGGGTGCTAACACCTTCCCTTTTCATAATCTACCCCCGAACCCAAAAACAATCTCAAAGGTCTTTCCTGTGATTTTTTACCTTTCCTTTTGGATAAAAGAAAAGTCGGTGGTGACTCTTGCTAACCGCAATATTTGCAAACACAAACGCAAAACCTCAAGTCAGTTCTCCCACCGCATCACAGACGGTTTCTCGGGTTATAATCATATCAAGATGGCACCTGAAGATATGGAGAAAACTACCTTTGTCACGCAGTGGAGTACTTTCTGTTACAAAGTTATGCCTTTCCGTTTGAAGAACATCGATGCAACATATCAACATGCTATGGTAGCTCTGTTCCATTACATGATTCATCACGACATAGAGGTTTACGTCAAAGACATGATAGCTAGATCTCAGACTGAAGAAGAACATCTTGACCATCTGCATAAGTTGTTTGAGAGACTGAAGAAGTACAAGCTGAGGTTGAATCTGAATACGTGCACCTTTGGGGTGAGATCCGGTAAGCTCCTGGGTTTCGTTGTCATTAGTAAAGGTAATTAAGTTAATCCCACCAAATTCAAATCCATTCAAGAAATGTCGGCTCTCTGTACTGAGAAAGAAGTCATAGGTTTCTTGGGAACCTACTTTGATCGGAAGATCCACTTCTGTGTACCATCCTTTTTGACTCGTCAAAGGCTCGAACTATAATATCAATGAGTTTTAGTATACCCCCTTCGCAATCAAGTCTGTCCAGGGCACCCTTCGGTAGAACATTTAAGGAGGATACAGTATCAACCAATACATGAGTCAGAGTAGTGCCCATGCATTCAATGGAGACATACAGGGCCTTATTGTGATTTTTTCCTTCCGAAGTCAGAACAGCATCAGAGAAACCTAATCCATTGTCAATCGTTAAGCTATCAACATAGCTTCCAAATTGATCGGCAGAAATCTCTTGTGGTACGTGAACAGTCTTCAAGAATTTTACTAAAGCCTATGCATGAGCTTCTGAATACAGTAGTAGGGATAACATGGAGATTTTGGATGGGGTCTTCCCCAGCTGTTCAACACCTCTTCTAACTCTTGCCTAGAGGTGTCTTCAACAACTTATTTAGGTGCCTCTGTCTGGGAAGGCTTTGTTATTTTCCCTTTACCCCAAGCCTCAACAGTTGACTCGGTTGTTGTAACTCTAACAAGTGTAACAATAGTCTTCTGAGAGATTTCCAGAGAGAAAATCCTTCCACTTCTAGTAACCTTACTGGTTCCAGCAATATTTTCAATGTCGGTATCAGTAACTTCATCTTCAACAGTCAGTAATTCTTGTTTGACGCCACGATAGTAGTCGTCAGATCCATAGTTCCAATGAATAGCTTTATCTGAAGAATATGGGATAGATCCATGTGTAGTGATGATCAGAGGAGCGGCTTTCGGATTGGTAGTGATCCTTACAGGACCTTTAGGGGTGATCTTGATAGGAGGATTAGAAATTACGGATAAGTCTTGATACAGATTCTCAGCAGACGGAACCTTCTCGACCATAATTATATAATTGTCCATTAGGCGTTGAATGCCTTCCTTCAGCAACTTGTAGCATTTGGGTTGGACTGCACAGTAGTAACATTTTTCAATACAGCCCAGAAATAAACCGACCTGCAACAGATTCTTCTTGATGATTGGTAGGGGAATAACCAATTCACTTACAGTAGCCACATAAAGAACATCGTCAATTGAACTTATGCCTTTGTCATGCTTCGGCATAGGCGCAATAATTACATTCGGGGTCTCTGGAGGATCAAACTCAATCTCCTTATTATCAATCGTGTCCTGAATTTTGTTTTTCAGGGTCCAACAGTTGTTGGTGTCGTGCCCAGGAGTGTTATAATGGTAGGCGCATTTCATGTTCATATTGTACTTAGGAGAGGAGGTGTTGGAGTTCTGAGGAGGATCCCTTAGCGTAATCAGTTTCCCTTTTAGTAAATTTTGTAACGCTTGAGACAATGGCACATTAATCTTGGTAAACTGCCTTCCCGGAGCGTCTGACCTACACCTATTACCCTGTTGTTGTTGTTGAACAGGCGCAAGATTATAAATTTAAGTATCAGTTGATGTTCGAATGCAGTAAAAATGAAAATACAAAATTCAAGTAAGGATGGAATCGCGATGCATGCACAAGTATTTTCTGGCTTTTTGGATCGTTGTAACCAATCCAATCTTACCCTATGACCTTCCTGGGAATGAATAGGATGATTAGTTTATGGTGAAAGGCATTGTAAGTAGGGTTTTGAGTTCTTTAGGGTTCTTGGAAAATTTGAGGTTTTTGACAAGTTTCTTGAGGCAAGGGTTTAGTCGTTGGCTTGTATGAAGAGTGCATAATATATAACATGAATTAGGTCAAAGATAAGATGGGCTTGGACTCTTGTAATAAGCCTTGTATTTTATTTTATTTATTTTGAATTAATAATGAATAAATCCAAAATAATATAATAAAATAGATCAAGGGGTGCGTGAACAAGATCTAAGGTGTATAAGGAGTATAGAGCATGTTTGGACTCTGAAACAATGGCCCAATAGCCCAAAATATCAAGTTTGCCCAATTTGAACTTCTTGTATTCGCTCAAAATTTCCCAACTTGCACTAGTCATAACTCACTCAATATTTATCTTTTGAAAGTGATCTTATACTTTTGGAAATCTCAATATGTCCTCTACAATCTCTCTTTTCATCATTTTTGCATTTGGAGACTTAATCTTGATGTAAGTTGCCTTGACAAAAAGTGTTTTTTTGTTGACTTTTGAAATGACCTATAATATATTGGCTCATTTATCTCAAATGAAGCATTTTTTGGACTTGAGCTTAGAGATTCAAAGTTGTATAGAATTGAATTTCCTTCAAAATAAGCTTTATTTGGGGCAAAACTGATTAAGCGTGTGAAAGTTATGCTTGGTCAAATTTCAGTTGACTTCTCCTAAGAAACCCTAATTTGGCAACTTTTAATGATTTGAGGGCTTTTCTTGAGGAATCATGATCAACACTTGATGAAATGATGAATATGACTTCAAAGTCTTGATTTTGACCAAAAATCTTGAAGTTTGACTGTATGTTAACCACAATTGACTTTTGACCCAATACAGTTGATTTTCTTAGTCATCTAAGCAATTGACTGGGCAAACTTTTGATGCAAGGCTTGAAATTTGGTATGAGCATTCTTGAAGACATATAAAGAACCATGAAAACCACTTGATACATTAGAAACCCAAAATTCCTTATGAAAGATGAAACCCTGGTTGTGGACCCATTGCTTAGGAGGAGAATTTGTCTGATCAATTCTTGAGCAACCTTGAGTGTTTGAGAATCCTAGGAGAATGTCTTGAATAAAAGGGAGGGAAAATTTTGGGGTAACACACCTCCTTCATAGATGCTCATGCATTGGTTGAAACTGATTTCCCTGAAGGTTGGGGTAGT
The DNA here is from genome assembly GCA_948472305.1 of Vicia faba. Classification (NCBI taxonomy): domain Eukaryota; kingdom Viridiplantae; phylum Streptophyta; class Magnoliopsida; order Fabales; family Fabaceae; genus Vicia; species Vicia faba. Next base: position 987,942,228 of record OX451738.1, read on the forward strand.
GTGGTGGATGTTATTCTGAAATTCAACAAGTTTGGTTTGGGTTTCAGCCCCGGTGAACAGAGTATGGCCCAGAGCCCCAAGTTTGTATACTCCTGTGAAGTTTGAAAGTGTTGGTATCAGTAATAATGGTCAAGTTCATGTTTTCGGTAATGACGACAGTGATTATGAATTGATGATTGGATTGGCCCAAGTGTCCCAAGTATGGAGCTCAACAATTGGACTTCCGAGGATGTCATCCTAGTCATACTTGTTCAAGAGTAATTTTTCTGTTTGTTTTCTTTATCATGCAATAATTCTTGCGCTTTGCCCAAGGCATAGTGAATCATATATAGGGTCACCATGTTTCATTTCCAATGTTTATCATTAAATAAAGGGAATCTTTTTGCATTCAAATATTACATTCCCTTTATTTCTATTTTTATCTTTTAATTAAAAAAATGGAAATGTTTTTGTTTTTCTTTTATCATTCACTGTTTAAAGAACATAAAACATGAATCATGCATATTTTATCCTAGTGTCCTAACATATCCCTTTGATAAAGATTTTGATAATATGATCAACCAAGCTGAAGAAGAAGGTGAGGAAGATTGTAATCTCCTTGAAGAGTTAGTAAGAGTATTGAGGCAAGAAGAGAGGGTCATCCATCCGCATCAAGAGTCAATTGAGGTTGTGAATTTGGGAACTGAATACAATGTGAAAGAGGTCAAGATAAGGGATGCTCTAGAAGGCACTGTAAAGTATAGGTTAATTGAAATTCTCCGAGAGTATGCTTACATATTTGCTTGGACTTATGAAGATATGCACGGGTTGGACACAAATGTCGTGGTACATAATCTGCCTTTAAAGGAAGAATGTCTTCCAGTTAAACAGAAACTTTGAAGAACTCATCTTGAGATTTCTAATAATATTAAAGAGGAAGTACAAAAATAGCTTGATGAAGGGTTCTTGAATGTGATCTCATATCCCCCTTGGATTACTAACATTATGCCAGGGCCCAAGAAGGACGTAAAAGTAAGAGTGTGCACTGATTATAGGGACTTGAATAGAGCAAGCCCTAAAGACGATTTTCCGCTTCCTCATATTGTTGTTTTAGTTTACAACACAGCTCATGCTAAGGTCTTCTCATTCAGAGATGGTTTTTCTAGCTACAATCAGATCAAGATGGCTCCAGAAGACATGGCAAAAACATCTTTCATTACTCCATGGGGAACTTTCTGTTATAAGGTGATTCCTTTTGGTTTGAAGAATGCAGGGGAAACGTATCAGTGTGTAATGGTGACTTTCTTCCATGATATGATTCATAAAGATATCGAAGTGTATGTTAACGATATAATTGCAAAATCTCATACAGAAGAAGAACATCTTATTCATTCACAGAATTTGTTCGAAAGATTGAGAAAATTCAGATTGAGGTTGAATCCTAACAAGTGCACCTTCGGGGTGAGATCTTGAAAATTACTAGAATTTGTTGTAAGTGAAAGAGGTATCAAGGTTGATCTTGCTAAAATATATGCAATACAAGAAATTCCTAAACCAAGAACAAAAAAAGAAGTATGTGGTTTCTTGGGGAGATTAAACTACATTTCTAGATTTATCTCTCATCTTGCAGCCACATGTAAACCATCCTTCAAGTTGTTAAGAAAAGATCAAGTGGTCATGTGGAATGACAATTTCAAGGTGGCATTTGATAAAATAAAAGAATACATGTAGGAACCTTCAATCCTCATGCCTCGGGTAAAGTGAAAGTCGTTAATCATGTATTTAACAGTGCTAGATAACTCCATGGGTTGCATGCTCGGTCAACACGATGGGACAGGAAAGAAAGAATAAGTGATTTATTACTTGATCAAGAAATTCATAGAATGTGAGTCGAGTTACTCTCTGCTTGAGAAAACTTGTTGTGCACTGGCATGGGCTGCTAAGCGCCTGAGACAGTATATGTTAACGCATACTACCTACTTCATATCCAAGATGGGTCCCATCAAGTACATTTTTGAGAAGCCGGCTCTCACAGGCAGAGTAGCTCGATGGCAGATGATTTTGACTGAATACGACATCTAGTATACTACCCAGAAAGCCATTAAGGGTAGTGTATTGGCGGATTATCTTGCTCACCAACCCGTGGACGACTATCAACCAATGAGATTTGAATTTCCAGATGAAGAAATCATGTATATCAGGGATTGCAACATTCTTGGTGTTATACCTTAATTTTTGTCCCTAAGATCTCTCATTATCTCATATTACCAATACATCAAGATCACACATTAGAGTTGGTTCTCCCTTTCTACTTCATCCTATCTTTAAGTTTGCTCTTGAGGGATCACCAAGCACCTTGAATTATGTATCTTGTACAGGTGTTTTTTTAGGTGGATTAATTTTTAACTAACATCAAAATATGTATATATGTTTCTTTGGATGTTCATATTGTAGGTGATGACACAATTGCATCCATCTCACCATCTAACCTAGGATTTTGAGGGATAGTCCTCAGTTAAATAGTTCTTCAATAGATTGCAAGAGCTTAATCTTCAAGGCTATTTCTATGATATTAAAGTTTTATTGTTCAAAGAGCTCTCTCACCCTTATTTAGGTCAAGTTTTCCTCAAGTTTGGTGGTGGTATTTATCAAGAAGATCCATAGGTTCATCTATTTATTTACATGCCTTCTTCAACAATTTTCATTGAGACTTAAGCTCTGCCCTTGAGTGTGCTTCAACATAACATCATTTCAAGGTCTAATGTGATCCATCATGCTCTATTTTGCAAAGAAAGTTCAAAAGATTCAAGGTTGATTCAACAAGTTTAACCTAATTTAGAAAGTACTTGATTTAATGGTCACAAGTGCATAACTCTCTCAATTTTCAATATTTTTAGTTGGTTATTTTTTTTATGGTTTCTTATCATCATCTACAACAACTTCTCTTCACATGACAAGATCCAATTGTGCAAGAAAAATCATCAAAAGTTGAAAGGGGTTCCAAGTCATTTTGACACTCTCTGAGCTAGGGATTGCTAACTTCCAAGGACCATATCTTGCTAATTTTTTAGATTTTTGATTGATTCAAAAGTAATTATTCTCTTTAAAGGGTCCTTAATAAGTTATCTTCAAGTTTTTAAGGCTAATTTTGAATGGAAGATCACTAATGGTTGAAGAAGATTACAAGTCCTTTGAAAAGGCTATCAAATTCTCCTGTGTGACTTCAAAGGATCATAACTTGGTCATATTTTATCTCCTTGAGTTATAATAATCTTTGTGATGTCTACTATAACTTTGTTTCAATATCAAATACTTGAAAATGTTTGTAAACTCATTAAAGAATTAAAAATATTATAGGTCTTTTGTGAATTTCCCCAAATTTGTTCATCATATTCCAAAGACCATAACTCTTTCATTTTTTATGATTTTTGAATAATCTCAATTCCATAATTCAATTAAAAGGGTCTACTTCATTTCATCTTCAAGGATCAAGATCAAATTTTGAGGGGAAGGGCGTGTAACTTTAAAGAACATTATAGGTCATTTTGAGGCCCCGTATTTAGAATTTTTCTAAGTGTCAAATACCTGTGTGTTTTTCTTGATTTCAAACATGAATAACTTTTAGTGCATATCACCAAATGCTACCTTTCTTGGCACATTGTAAAGGTTGTGATGAGACCTTTAGAAAGTAAAAGGAATGAGATCATAAAGTCTTTTGAGCTGCTTGCCTCATGGTTTTGAAGTGAGCACCATGAAAACTGATTTTGAGTTTTTGTCAGAATCAAAACTCCCATTACAAGCCCTTTAAGCGTGTGTTTTTGTTTCTAATCATCATTATCAAGTTTCTATAAGTTATTATACACATAAAACACACGATTAAAGTGAGTTTTAAGCATATGCAAGTCACATGTTTCACACCTTGCAGATTAGCTTGGTTTGCATGATTTGAGTATCATTCCTCTCAATTCTCATCACTGTTCTCTTTCTTATAAATAGAGGGACACATTCCACTTATTTCTCCAAGCTTTGATAGCCAGAATCACTCTGTCAAGATCCCACACGAACTCTTGAGCTTGAATTTCAATTTCTCATTTCCTTACCTTAATTCACAAAAAGCTCCACTTAGTTAGCCTCCTTGTTACTCATTGAATCTAACTAGACCATTAGCAAGAAGAATCGTGCATATAATCGAGTTACAGAAGTTCAGTTGCAGGGACAATTTGTTGAACTTCGTTCAGGTAGAATTCTCCACCATTTCACTTCAAATAAATTGCTAAGATGTAGTCTCTTCTTCTCTAAAGCTCATTCTTCTTGTGGTTTCCATTTTCATGGTGAATTGATCATTTAATTTCAAAACTCGCTTTCACTTTTTCTTCTGATTTTTTCCAAATCGAGTGAGCTACAGGTTATATAATTTTTTTCGTGAGGGTACAGTTGTCTTCATCTTGATGAGATGAATCGAATGACACTGGTTTGGACTTCTAATTTTTCCATTTTTGAAACCTACAACTCGCGTGTGGCTGGAGGTTGAAGACGACCAGCGTGTCATCTTCAACCAATGACAAGGCGCTTGGTTTTTCAAATCTGTTTTAAAAAATAAATGATTAGGTGGTTTATTCACTAATGTCTATATCATGCACAACGCGTCAGATCCCTTGGATTTGATTACTATTACGTTTTGACAATGACCAGATGGTCCATATTTTTTTGGTTTATTATTTTATTTTTAGATTTTTGTTTTAATTGTTTTAAACTTCAAAAATTCATACAAAAATCATTTCAACTTCTAAATTCGAAATAATTATCAAAAATATTATTGATTTTTCTATTTCTGGTTTTGATTTTTTCATGATTTTATTTTATAATTTGATATTTTTTATTATTTTTCCCTTTATTTGACTTGTTTTAATTGTTTAAAAATACTGTTTGGTCATTTTAAATTCTGGAAAAATTATGGAAGGATACAATAACCTCTTGACAAATATTGGTGATCTTGTTTAATTTTTATTTCTAATTTTACTATTTTTTGTGAATTTTTGTTTATTTTGATTATTTCTTTATATTTAAAAAATAATTCCTAACTTTAAAAAATTCTAAAAAAATTTGTCAGCACGGTTGACTCAAGTTTGACCTCTGATATTTTTTTAAGGATTTTTATTTGGTGTTTTAATACATGTTGTGTATTTTACCAGTTATTTTTCTTTTTATAAATCGTTTAAATTTAGTTTTTATATTCAACATATTTTGTTGTTTTTTTATTGGTCCTGATTTGGAGATACTTGAGTATTATTTTAGGACAACTTCCTCAACCTCATTGAATCTTGGGTGTTGATAGGTTAAAAAACCAAATTCACCAAAGTGGATGAATGATGTTGACGATATTTGAAACCCTAATTTCATCTAAGACATTGGTTACACTATCATTCCCCTCTCTTTTCATCTTATCTTTTTCTTGTTTTTACTTGTGCTACATGCTTCTGGAGAATGATCTATATATCATTTCTCTAACATGTATGATACATAGATTGCTATTGACCGACCTCAAAATAGGTGTGGCTTCTACATAAGTCCACTTATGATTGCCTAACATAGCACTAAATTTATCCCGATTCGAAAAATGATAATTTGTGTACCAAACCTATGTTTGCAAACCCAAGTATGTTTAATTTGAAACCTTGGATCCAATAACTTTGAAGTTCATTTTTAGGAGGTTTTGATTCTATCAATTCTCTAATGAACTTCATGAATTTTTGTCTAAGTAAATCATTTGAACATTGTTGATCATATATGGTTGCCTTGAGTGCTTGAAATGAATGATGTACATTATAAAAAGCAAATGAAACTTGTTGCTAAGAGGCTTTGATTTTATCAATCTTCTAATTAGTTTTCAAAAGCAAGCTTCAAGATGGTCTTCCAACTAACCTTTTGTTATACTTGACCTCTAACTTCTAATTCACTAACAATTAACTTTACTTTGTGCTTTTATTTTGTGCCTTTACTTTTATGTACCATTTATTTTTTTAGCATTTACATTTCATGCCATTTTTCTTTTGCTCACTTGAGCATTTATTTTTTATGTAATTTTTTCTTTTCTCACTAGAGCTTTCTTTTATTTTAATGATACTTAATAATCAACTTAAACCTTAAAAGACTTATTTGTTTATAGACTACTTGGTTACTATCCCTAGCACCATGGAGTTGTGGATTCCTGAGACTTAGGATTAGAATCCATGAGACCCTGGAACTATGTAACCTTTGGTTGATATTTTTGTGAATACCTTATGAAATCCTTGGGGTTTACTCCAAGGAATTGGTTTGATTTTTTCTGTGTTCAGGTTATTCTGATTTTCATGCTTTATCTGTGATTGAGAATTCCTTTGTATACAGTTGTTACTCTGGCCAATTTTTGTCAATGAATATTTTGCTTGGTTCTTAATTCATCTAAAGCTCGGTATTCCTTAGAGGTTTAGTATTTTTTCTTGCTTGGTTTTAATCCAAAGGATGGGGATTCTACATTGACTTCTTATGTCAAGTGTTGGCTTCTTGTTGGTTAGATTATTCTTTTCCTTAACTTTTACCTTATGCTTTAGGATAGTACCTTCATCTCCTCCTATATTCTTTAATTTCAAAAATATTTTCCCTCCATTTCAAAAATCTTCTTGTTTTCTAACTTGAACCGCTTTCATAATAAACTTGGACTCGAGTCCATGCATTTTCAAAATCTTTTCTTAATCAAACATTAACCAATTTAATCTTACTTTGACATCTTTTTGAAAGACCAAAAGTCATTAACCTCATTCAAACCATTTTTCCACTTTGGCTTTTTACTTTAAAACTTTTTCTCAAAAGATTATACTCTTGTTGATTCTTGTAGTGACGTAAGCTACTATACTTCTATGATATATAGTGAAGAGAGCTATTTTCCACTTGGGTGTTAAGTGATGTCTTGTTGATTTTAAATCCAAAGACTATATCATCCACTTTGAGATGACGCAAATGCTCCTTTCTCATAATTGTTGGTAGTAAGTATGTTTTCTACTCGGATATGAGGATGATGTCTTTTCTCTTAAAACTAACCAACACACATGTGTTTTAAAATTTTTGAGGTGAACTACGAGTACCCGGTCCCTTATTTTCTTGGAAGATGGTACGTAGGCACTAAATATTCGCAACCGCGGCGGGTGCAAAATTGTAAAAAAAATACTTCTTTTCTCGTCTCCACCATCTTATTTTGCATACACCTTTTATAGCCAAGATACACAGATTTTCAAAGAGGTTCCTACGGAGTACCATAGATGTTTAGGGTGCTAATACCTTCTCTTTGTATAACCAACCCCCGTACCTAGATTCTCCCCCTCTTTTTGGGTTTATTTGCTCTTTTCCCATTTCCTTTGGAAACAATAAAGCTCGGTGGCGATTTTTATTTGATTTGTACGAGTTAAGTCAATCGAATGGCTTAGTCTCAACTTTTCTACTGCTACAGAAAACAGGCGACTTCACCGAGGAAACATCTCTAAAGTGGAATTAATCTCGATAAACTCTATAGCCAGCTCTAAAATATAATCTCGATATGGAATTAATTTGGGATGCTGAGTGTCCCATTCACCATTGACTTGGTATATGAATAATGTTGAGTCTCCATATACTTCGAGTATTTAATCCTTAGATCAATAGCAGCTTCTAGACCCAGGATGAAAGCCTCATATTAAGCAATGTTGTTGGTGCAATCAAAACATAACCTCACAATTTAAGGTTTGTGAAAGTTCTTTGGAGAAGTCAATACGTCCCTAATACCATGTCATAGGGCATTTGAAGCACCATCAAACATGAGTTTCCATCATGTCCCTGGTTCAGGTCCTTTGTTGGGTCCTGGTATTTCATAGTCACCTATAACCATAATGTCTTCATTTGGAAATTCAAACTTCATTGATTGATATCCTTCCAATGGCTGATGAGCCAGGTGATCATCTAGTACACTGCCTTTGATGGCCTTTTGAGTAACATATTAGATGTCTTATTTGGATAACAAGATATGCCATTAAGTAATTCTTCCCCAGAGGGATGGCTTCTCAAACACATATTTCAAAGGATCCATTCTCTCTATTAACCACTTGGTGTGAGTTAGCATATATTGTCTCATTCGTTTAGTTGCCCAAGCCAGAGCATAACAAGTCTTCTCAATGAGTGGGTACTGAGTTTCACAGTTAGTAAATTTCTTGCTTAGGTTGTAGATAGCATGTTCTTTTCTACCTTTTTTGTCGTGTTGACCTAATACACATATCATAGATCCTTCAAGCACTGTAAAATACATAATAAGTGGTCTTCCAGGGATAGGTGGGATCAGAATTTGTGGCTCTTGCAAATATTGCTTTATTGTTTCAAAGGTTGTTTGACAGTATTCATTCCACTCTACTGATTGATCTTTTTTTAGTAGTTTTAATATAGGCTCGCAAGTGGTTGTTAGGTGCGATATGAACCTTGAGATGTAGTTCAATCGTCCTAAGAAACCACAAACCTCTTTTTTTATTCTCGGAGTTGACATTCCTTGTATGGCCCTTACTTTGTCGGGATCTACCTCAATACCTCATTGGCTTACAATAAAACCCAATAGTTTACCTGACCTGGCACCAAATGTACATTTATTTGGATTCAACCTCAGTCTAAATTTTCTTAGACATACGAATAATTTCTATAAGTGAATGATGTGATCCTCCTCTATGTGATATTTGGCAATCATATCGTGCATGTATACCTCGACTTATTTATGGATGATGTTATAAAATAACATGACCATTACTTGTTGATAGGTTACCCCTATGTTCTTTAGGCTGAAAGGCATCACCTTGTAATAGAAGGTGCCCCAAGGGGTCACGAAAGTAGTCTTTTCCATGTCTTCGGGCACCATTTTGATTTGATTATATCCTGAGAAACCATCCATGAAAGAGAACACTGAATCTTGAGCCGTATTATCCACCAAAACATCTATGTGAGTGTTTTACCCCAAAATTTTCCCTCTTATTTCTCAAGAAATCTCTCATAAGATCCCCATTGATTCAAGACTACACAAGGTTTGATCAGCTCAAGACACCTCCTCAAACACTGACAACTCAAAATTAGGGTTTGAGTTTGTACAAATATAATTGAACTTCTAATGCCTTATATGACTTTCATGGATCATTTTGGATCCCCAAGATTTCTCATCTCAAGTTTCAAGCTTTGGATCACATTTTTGCTCAGTCAATTGATTAGTTGACCTAAAATCAACTATATTAGGGAAAAGTCAATTGTGGTCAATTTGCAGTCAAACTTCATAATATTTGATCCATATCAACATTATGAACTCATATATGTCAATAGATCAAGTTTGGATCACAATTCCTCAAAGAAATTTGATCAGAACACCAAAAGGGCAAAATGGTCAAAATTAGGGTTTTGATTAAGAAGGCCCAGTTCTTGACTTTTGACCAAGAAAATGACTTATTGATTCAAGACATGATATCAAGGATTCAAATGCACCATCTTGACCTAATTGCATAGTTTAAATCACCTCTCAAGATCATTGGATTGACAGATGAATTTCAGTCAACTGATGAAAAGTCAACTGTACACTAAAAATTCAAACTTTGACTTTTTGATCAAAATCAAGTTTCAAAAATCATATTTTATCAAGACATGTCAAAATATGAAATTTGTTCATCAAGAAATTAAAAAGTCAAAATTGTCTTTGAAAAGTAAAAATTCTATGACTTAGAAATTTTTCTAAGTGTTAGAAAGTTAACATTTTTTCGTAACTTTCTGCCAAATTTCCACCATGATGCAAGATGATTCAAGGAAAAATTACAACATGAAAATTGTAGATCTCAATGAGATCTAAAACATTGTAGGGCAGAACTTTTTCTAGAAATGCTTGGATTTCAAGTTATAAATTTATGAAGACATGTCCATGAAACTAAAAGACTTAGTGAAATTTTGTCCTAGTTAGGCAGATTTTTGGTACTAACTTCATAGTAACTTTTCACATGGTTCCAAGTTGATTCTTCAAAATTTTCCAACATAAAGGTTGTAGAGGATGTTACAATATTTCCAAAATGTCCAAGAACTCATCAAGACCATACTTGAGATAAGAGAATCGAAGGCAAGAAGTTAGGGTTTCAAACTTATTTTGCAAGACATATTTTGTGATGAACATGCTGCATAAACCTCACTTTGCAGGCCTCAAACTTGTTTTTCACTCCATAATTAATGGTTTACACAACTGATTATGCCCTTATACAATTGTTTTAAGCTTTGTCCAAACCAATTTTCCATTTTGGGAAGAAAGTTCACACTTCCATTTTGGAAAAGTGGCTTTAATCACAATGTCAACTCTTCTTGAGCCCATACATTGTTGCTTCTGACTCCAAAACATTTTAAATCAATAAGAAACATATCTACAACCTGCTAACCACCCTACAAATCCTTGTACTTCACATTGAAACCATGTTTGTCAACTTGGCTTCAAAATCAAGTAACCAAGCCATAACATGTGATTTCAAATTCTGAGTTGTTTCAAGTCTCAAAACCTTTTGCCTATAAGTAAATGCACTATTTTCAAGCTAAGACACGAATGCTAAGGCTCTAAAACTCCCTCAAAAACTCACAAACTAGAAATTGCTCAAAAAACATCATTGATACACAGTTCTGCCCTTGAACTTGTATCTTTCATTTCCCTCGTGCATTTTCCCTCAAAATCATTTGCAAACCTTTCTACCTCAAATATAGTCCATCCATGTCCTTGTTTTGGAACTGTAACATCTCCATCACCATCCTCCATAACCAAAAACAAAGGTCTGTAACTTGACTTCTCCAGACCATTCCAGCCATCCATAGATCAAGCTAAGCATTGCATTATCTTCCTAGAGGTCCAAGGAAGTTAACCTGATCATCACAACTCTTTGAAATCAGCTCAAACTCATTTCACGATTTCCAGTTCTTGAGGTATTTTTCTGAACTTTCATATCCTCATTTAGGCATTGTTAGGCTTTCATTTTCAAAGACAAAATGTAGATATCATTGCCCTGAAGCTGTACATATCCATAGTTTTCATTTATATTCTCTGAGCTTAGAGAATTTTAAGTTTGAATCTCTGGAAAAAGTTAGGTCAGGATTTCGTACTTTTAGAAATACATGCTCATATTTGATTGTTAGTACAAATTTTTTATGTTGTACCCCAAAATTTACCCTCCCATATTTCTCAAAACATTACAAGAAAGATCCTCAAGTTGCTCAAGGAAGTCCAAGGGTTGACCAGACAAGCTCTCTCCTAAGGCAGTCTACCTCAAATTAGGGTTTCATATTGCATCAATATACTTGATTCCAAGGGATCCCAAATGCTCACCATTGTCCTAGTATGTTTTCAAGATCATCCATGTCAATTTTAATCCTTGCAGAGAAAGTTTACCCAGTTAATTGCTCAAAGGCCTAAAAATCAACTGTGTTAGGGCAAAAGTCAACTATGGCCCACATACAATCAAACTTCAAGATTTTTGGTCAACATACTCATTTTGAAGTTTCATTCATAATTTGATCAAGGTTTTATCATGATTCATCAAGGATTGCCCATAATTCATCAAGAACCACAATTTGCTAAATTAGGGTTTTGCAAGAAAAGTCAACTCAACTTTGACCAAGCATAACTTTCTCATACTTTATGAGAAATGACCCATCCAAAGATCATCTTGAAGAGGATGCAATTCTCTAAAATCCATATTCATCTCCCAAGTTCAAAATATGCACTCACAAGAAGTTATGAATTTGGACATTATAGGTCATTTTGGAATGTCAACAAAAACACCTTTTTTGTCAAAGCTTCATATATGAACAGGGAATACCAAATTGAGATGAGACCAAAAGGGTTGCTTAGAGGATATCTCAAGCTTTCTAAAAAGTCTAATAACACCTTCAAAGAGTCAAAATTGAGGAAGCTATGCATTGGTGAAGTTGACCCTTTTTGCAAAATTGGCAAAAGTCAACTATGCCTCAAATTGCAATTTTTGCTAAATGGGCCTAACGTTTTGCACTTGTTTTGAGTTGGTAGCATGGTCCACGAGCCCTAGCCATTTCAACTTGTCTTTATCTTATTTTTACTATTTATTTTGATTTTTATTTGAATTAAATCAATTTAAATCAAAACAAATCATGGAAAAATCCAAAACATTGAAACCTCAAGATATTGTGCATGTTTTAGGTCCTATATCTAGCTGGCAAGTGATTGAATTCGTGCAAGGCCTTTGTATGCATAAAAAGATTGGTTTTGACCTATTTTTAGAAAGATTTTCAAGTGAATCAAATCCAAATTAAAAGCTATAATGGAGGAAGATTGAGAGCATAATTGTAAACCTAATTCAGTCCTTGGTATATAGTATACAATTGCAGACCTAAAACACAAGGCTAGAGAAGCGCACAAAGTCAGAACAAACTTGAAAAAATCAAAGAAAAGTGGTGATTCGATTTTGTACTTCCAGGCACTTTCAAGGTCCCCTAACCATCTCATTCGATTCCTGGGATTGCAAGGAAGATGTGCCAATCAAGAACAAGGAGTTTCTAGTGCCAAAACCCACTGTAAGTCCGCCACGACTTTGGTTTATTTTTGAAAATGAATTGTATGATCCTGGCACTTATAGCATGAAATAATCATATATTCTTGTTCCTTAACACATTTGCAAGCTATCTATAACATTCAATTGCATTTTTTTGACTCTATGAAGATTTGCCATTGTTAGAGTTCTTGGTCTCGTTTTAGGGTTTTTGTGTGCAGGAAAAATTAGCCCCCGTGAAGGGTATCATGATGCTCAGAATGCCAAGACGGTTCGATTCATGGAATTAGAAGTCATTTATCATGTCCAGGGAAGGTTTTGAAATAAGTCAGGGATGTAGCGACGGATGCTTGTCCGTAGGTAAAAGTTTTTAACTTTTACCAACGGAGCGAGGATAGGGATGACCAGCGTGGCATCATCCTGTTCGTCCATTCAAAATTTTGGCGTGTTTTTTATTTTCTCCACTAACTCCCTTTTATTGCATATTATCTATTATTATTATTCTATGTACAACAAGCGTGTGTAGCTCAGCTGGCGTTGGTGCAGGTGGAAAATGCTTTGGGGCCTGGGTTTGAATCTCAGGTCCCCCCCCCATATTTCATGCTATTTTTCTTTCATTATTCAGGCGCGCACACAAGGCCAAGGGATCACCATGTGCCCTCAGGATCCAGCCATTAGATCTCCAGATGGCCAGATCTAAAGGCCATCAGATGAAGGAGTATCATAGGCCTGGGTCAATGCAAAGCATGGGAGCATGGAAGTCAACGTGGACCAACCTGTTTTGGGCCCAGAATTTGATACTCACACCCTCCAAAATTGCTTTCTCAGGCCCATATCTCTTTCTTTTTTCTTTTTATATTTTCTTATTAATCTATTTATTTATTTTTTTACCACCACAAATTAATAATTCTTTTTATCAAAAAATCATAAAAATAATGTTTTTCACCCAATTAGATTTAGGATATTTATTTTTTATAAATTAATTAATTTAATTAGAATATTTAATTTTAGGTAACTTTAATTATTTTGTAAATAAATTAAAAAACAATTAGAAAATTAGGGTTTTAGTTTAATTTAATTCTATTTTCTTTTTCTTAAAAAAAACAATAAAATACAAAAATAGGCCATGTAAATTATTTTCTTTAATTAATTTAAATATTAATTAATTTTGTATTTAATTTAAAAACCTTGTTCTTTTTCTTAAAAATAATCAAAACAATTTTTTCTTTCAATTAGGTTAGAAGGGGTCAAAACCCTAAGTTCTCTCTCGTTCTTAACTCATCGCGCACGCTTTATTATTTTATTTTTCCATATTAATGTAATTGCTCACAAGTTGTAATAGATTAATTAGGACTTTTACTTTCGTTTATTATTTTTTTGATGGGTTTGTTTTTGGCTATGTAAATACCCGAAGCCTTGTAATAAAGTAGCTTTATTTCTCGCACTTTAAATTCCGCAAAAGGTTAAACTGTTAGATGTATGAATAGTAGGGATGCATGACAAGAATGTATGTAAACTTTAAAATGGTTAGCAAACCCTAAATGTGCAAAGATAATAAACTTGAAATTGAATCACTCGCACATGCGCACTCCTAGGGTACACTCCCATTTAGGTTGCCTTCGGTAAACGGTCATTAAGTAAAGGATATTTTAGTGGTTGCTCTCTTGTCTAAATAAATATCAAAGTCTCGTTCGGAAAAGTTGCCTCGGAATGGTTGCCTCGGAATTGTTGCAACGAATATTGATCTTAAGACATTAGGGTTATTACTAAGACGTCCTAACATTGCTTTAGTGACCGTACGTCCCTTTCAAATTGACCCTCAAAACTCCAACGATGGTGCTACCTACTCACTAATAGTGGGATAGCACTGTCTAAAGGAAACGAACATAGAACAATTTCTTTTTTCGAGTAGGTAGATTAGTTCTTAAGTACTTGCTCAATCCAAACAAACTTTTCCACACTTACACTCTTTACAAATAAAACTTTCAAAAACACTTTGTAACACTCTTGAAGACAGAAGCAAGGGTTAAATCGAAGTAAAAAAACTTTTTCAAATCAAACACACACAAGCAATTTTGAAAATGATGAGCAAGTACCTAAGAGCTCGTGGAAAACCACAGATAGAAAGGGTGCTAATACCTTCCCTTTCTATAATCTACCCCCCCTCCCCCCGTACTCAAAATCTCGAAAAAAGGAATTTTTCTGTGCTTTTTTCCTTTCCAGTTGGATAAAATAAAAGTCGGTGGCGACTCTTGCTTACCGCGACATTTTGCGAACACAAACGCAAAACTCAAACCAGCATTCCTAAAAAAGTCCGGTTCTAGCCACCGTATCACAGTTTACATTTCTGAAATCCTGGTAAAATTTCTAACAAGTTTGACGTTGGAAGTTTTGAGAATGGATGAGAAATGAATGAGATGCAGGGATCCTGGCTCGAGGTTGAAGATGAAGTTCATTTCTAGGAATGGAGTTTTAATACATATTTATGGTTTTGTTTTAGTTAACGGATGTATAACCACCCCAGTGGGAAGGCAGCGCGCGTATTATGTGAAGGGTGTGGGTTCAAGCCCCAGCGCTGTCACTTTTTTTCATTTTTCCAACATTTTCTTTTGTTTGCTTCCAACTAGCGCGCTTGGGCCTCCTGTGATGGGCCTTCCAATTTTCACTTCACCACACCCCCCATCTTGCTTGTTCCAGCACAGGCCCAATGTTTTTTTATTGTATTTTCTTTTGTTGATTAACAAAAACACTTAATGGGCCAGGCTTCAAACAAAAACTGTTTTTTTTCTAACAAACACCCTAAATTCCATTTTTACCTCCTGACTTTATTTTTCATATTTTATTTTATTTTCTTTAATTTATTATTTTTATTATTATTATTATTTATTAAATAAAAAATTCCAAAAATATTTTTATTTATCATTTGCGTTATATATACTTATATTTTATTCCTTTAAAAACAAAAAGACAAAACATTTTTCTTATAAAACACTTAATTTCTTTTTCTTAATAAATTAATAATTATATTTAGGTTTAGTTATTTTCTTTTTTTAGTTAAAATTAACTTAGAATTTATGTTTTATTTTAATTAATTAATTTTCATACTATTTTGATTAAACTTAGAACCTTTCCTAAAAAATCCTAAAAAATGCTTTCTTGATTAATTTTATTTCTTTTAAACTAGGGTTTAATTTTACTTATTTTAATTAATTATTTTCTTTTAGACAATTAGGTTAAAACCAAGGCTCTTTCTTAACAAAATCCAAACAAAAAATCCATTTATTTTCCATTTATATCCTTGTACATTATATTCCTTTCAAGTCTTGTACATTATTCAAGTTTCAATATGGTTGTAATAGATAATCAGGTTTAATTTCTTGCAATCCTCATTTGTAAATTTGTATACCCCATCCCCAAATGATGTAATAGTGTAGTAAATTTACTTTCCGCAATTTATCGCTTTCATATCAATGATAGTAAATTAGGGTTTGTATGGGAAGATAAAAATAAACAAGTAGATAACCCTAATCAAAGATTAAATGTATGCAAATCAAACACACTATTCACACATGCACCCTTAAGGTTAACTCCACTTGTGCCTAAATAATGGTCATGTTATGCATGTGGGATGTCTTAGAAAAAACAATCAAAAATACAAGATCATAGTCCCTCGATGACGCTACAAATGTTGCATTACAAATGATCTTAGTACCTCAAAGAGAAATGCTAAGATATTTCATAACATTGTTATCATGACTATACGATGACCCACGCCCATCCCTTTACATCCAAAGATAAGGCTTCTTACCAATCAATGGTAAGATAGCAATATCAAAGGAAAGGAGAGAAGTTAACAAAAGACTTTTGAGTAGGTAGAAACGTTCTTAGTTGCTTGCTCACTTTAAAAACAAACACACACCAAACACTTTCCAAACAAACACACACCAAACACTTTCAAAACAAGAAATATTTTCAAAAGTCCAACACTTTGTATACGCTCTTACAAAACGAGAACCATTATAAAGTTTTCCTAAGCGAAGGCGCCTTTTCAAAAATACTTTCAAAAAACCACTACAAAGCACATTTTCAAACAAAGCAAGTGATCTAGCAAGCAACTAAGAGCCCATAGATAACTATGGATGAAAAGGGTGCTAACACCTTCCCTTTTCATAATCTACTCCCCGAACTCAAGAAATAATCTCAAAGGTCTTTCCTGTTCTTTTCACCCTTTCCTTTATTTGGATAAAAGAAAAGTCAGTGGAGAATCTTGCTAACCGCGACAATTGCGATCAAACGCAAAACATCCCAAGTTAGTTCTCCCACTGTATTGCAGTGAGGTAATGGGAATTTGTCTTTAGGAATTGCTTTGTTTAGATTCCGATAGTCTACACACATGTGTACTTTTTCTTCTTTCTTGGGTACCGGCATAATGTTAGCTATCCAAGGTGGATAATCTACCATGCCTAAGAATCCTGAATCAAATTGCTTGAGGACTTCTTCTCAAATTTTGTCAGACATGTCTGGATGAGTTCTTTTGAGCTTCTATCTAACCGGAGAACTACCCTCTTTGAGTGGTAATTTATGAACGACAATGTCTATATCCAAACTTGGCATATCTTGATAAGACCAAGCAAATATATTCATGTACTCATGTAGGAGCTTGATCAGCCTTTCTTTCATGTTTTCCTCCAAGGTTGCACCTATCTTGATCTCTTTTTTGTATTTTTTGTCCCAATATTGATGATATATATAGGTTCCTTGTATGGTTGTATGTTCTCTGATTTATTCTCTAGTAACCTTGCTAACTCTTCGGAGAGTTCATGATCTTCCTCATCTTCCTCTTAAACTTGATTAATTGGTGCATCAAAATCATATCAGATTGTAGCAGATCGTTATCGGTGAGTTTAGATTTGGATCTGAATATTTTATCATGTTTGGATGCTTTTTAGAATGCGAAATTGAAAAGTGTGAATGAAGAAAAAGTATTTCCATTTTGAAAAAGTGGTAAATAAAATAGAAAGACATGGATCTTAATTGAATGTAAAACAAATACTTTTATTAATTGAAAATACGGTTCGAAAATAAATGGGTCCCCTTACAAGCTACCCCTATGTCTCAGACGAGACATAGGTTCTTTTTAAAACATAAAAAATTACTTTGGAAAGAAAAAGATCTCTGGAATCTCCCTAGTTGTCCAATTCTTGAGCTCTTCTCCTGGAGCATATTCACGGATGAAGTTGGATGCTCCTTTGTTGTTGCTCTTGTTGGATATCATTGACACTTTTCCATTATGCTTTACTCCTTTGTTGATGAAGGTCTCCTGGATGGGAGGAAAATGTCCTTTGTCTTTCTTACTAGCCTTTAAAGGTTGATAACCCAAACCAAAGCGGTCTTTCTTCTTAGGTATCTCCACAATCCTGCCCTAACCCTTAGATGTTTGATCCTCCGCGGCTGTTTGTAAGTCTCTCCATGATGTCATAAAGGTTCCAGGTTTTGTGACTTTCTCCACCAGGAGTCACCACTGTAGCCACTTCGAAGACTTGGAATGGCGTATCTACATAGTCTTCTTCCACATTGATGTATTTGTAAGACTCCAAATGACTTACGGGGATATCTTCTTCTCCGTTAGTTATCAAAAAATTTCCTTCGATGGGGAACTTTAATTTTTTATACAGGGTTGAAGTAACAGCCCATGCTGCATGAATCCAAGTTCGCCCAAGTAGGCAAGTGTATGTCGGTTCTATATCCACTACCAGAAAGGTGATGTAGAACATATTTATGCCGATCTTTACCGGGAGATCCACCTCTCCAAACACAATGCTTTGAGAACCATCAAAAGATTTAACCACCATAGAACTTGGTCTTGTGATGATGTCGTCCATTGTTAGCTTCATCAGGCTAGCCTTTGGTAGTACATTGAGGGAGGAACCATTATCAGTAAGCACCCTAGATAATCTAGTTGTTCCAATTTGAATTTAAATGGGAAACAAATTATTGTGATCTCTACCTTATGGAGGTAACTCGTTGTCATTGAAACCTAGGCGTGTTCCTGACATCAGATTATCCATGACTCCATCAAATTATTTCACTATAATCTCTTTTATAACGTGCGTAGAACTTAGAATTTTCATCAGAGATTCTCGGTGCGCCTCTGAATTGATCAACAACGAGAGTATTAAAATCTTGGTCGAGGTTTGGTGAATTTAATCCACCACCCTATAATCGCTTTTCTTGATTATTTTTAGAAACTCGTTAGCCTCTTGGTCAGTGAAGGCTTTACTTGGAGGTTCTTTCCCCTGACTAGTTTCAGCCATAACTTTTCTTTTATCCTTAGCCAATGCATAATTCTTCTTGTGTTGATCTGGAGTATATATACGACTACTGCGAGTCATGCCCCCAGTCCCTGCTATGTCTGTAACTGTAGGTCCTTGGCTTGTTGATGGTTCATATTCTTGTTTTTGTCCATTGATATAGACAATAGTTCCGCAACTCCATGGCACAACTTTATCACTTTCATAAGGAATGGGAGATTCCCCCTGATCACCATTGTACTCTTCGGAAGCATTGGTATCTTCAAAGTTTGACTTTGGCATGGTATTGTTACTGGTATTTTTGTTGAGCCCGACTCCCCCAAGGAATTACAAGGGGTATCTTTGTAGAGTTTGGACCTTGGCAAGGGATCACCAACGGTCTCTTTGTATTTCCATTAATTGTTGATACGTATTCTTTCTTAGGGTAGTGACCAAATTGGACTATCCCTTAGTCTACCAATTTATTTAAAGTGTTCTTGAAAGTGTCATTATGATCCAAGATAAAGCCATGTTCCAATAAATGTTCCTGCAACATATCTATTAAAGCTTTTACTCATTCAGTGTCTCTATGATTAATGACTATCTCAATTGCTTCACAGTTGGACCACCATGCGGAGGCATGGGTTTGTCTTGATATTTGGCTTATCAAAGGTGATATTTTGGGAGTTTGTCAGATCTTGAACCTTGTGTCTGAATGCCCAACATTTCTCAATGGTATGCCCTAGAGAATTAGCATGATATTCACACCTTACATTTGCATCATATTATGGTGGGAGTGCCCCAATTGGAGGAGCAAGTGGATTTATCTCTACCAAGGATGCCTTGAGTAAGTGTTGTAATAATTGACTATGGCATAGGGAGAGGATCAGATCTTCTTGGAGGTCTGTCAAACCTATTTTGTTGGTGTTCTCGTGGGATCACTAATGGTTGATGTGATTTCTTGTGTGTTGTGACAACATTAGTTTCTCCTTCCTTCTTTTTTGAGAAGTTCAGAATATGCTTCTTTGGGTTGTAAGGAGCACTGAATGCCCCTTGTATCTTGTCACTTTTCAAACCAGATTCAATTTGTTCTCCAATTATCACCAAATCGGAGAAACATGAAGAGACGCTTTATACTATTTTCTCATAATACAAACCTTGTAGAGTACTCATGAACATGTCTACTAATTATCTTTCAATGATTGGTGGTTGCACACATGCTGCCATTTCTCTCCACCATTAAGCATACTCTTTGAAAGATCCATCTTTATTTTGAGACAAATTTTGAAGTTACGTGCAATTAGGAGCCATGTCCAAGTTGTATTTTTATTGCCTTAAGAAGGCATTTGCAAGGTCTGCCCATGATCGGATGTGTGCTTACTCCAACTGTATATACCAATCTAGAGATACCCCACTTAGACTATCTTGGAAAAAGTGGATCACCAGCTTCTGATCGTGAGTGTAGGCATGCATTTTGTTGTACCCCAAAATTTTCCCTCTCATTTTATCAACATTTCTCATCACAAGACTCTTGGAACTCAAGATCAAGCTAGGGTTTGCTCTGCTCAAGACACCTCCTTGCACTGTTGACCTAAATTAGGGTTTGAGTTTGCACAGGGATTTTTGGGCCTTCAATGCCCAAATTGACTTTCATACATCATGTTGGACTTATAAGTTTTCCCATACCAAGTTTCAAGCCTTGAATCAAATTTTTGCCCAGTCAATTGGACAGTTGACCTAGAAATCATCTGTATTGTGGAAAAAGTCAATTGTGGCCAATTTACAGTCAAACCTTGTGAATTTTGACCCACATCAATATTATGAACTCATATGAACCATTTTATCAGGTTTGGACCATAATTCCACAAGAAATTTGATCAGATCACCAAAAGGGCAAAATGGTCATTTTTAGGGTTTTGACTGTGCAAAGGCAATTTTTGACTATTTGACCTAGCCAATGGAAAATCAAGTTCAACCATGGAATCAAAGACTAAATGACATTATCTTTACCTATTCAACAAGTTCAAAAGATCTCAAATGCATAGGATTGACAGATGAATTTTTCAGTCAACTGATCAAAATTTGACTGTACACTGAAAAGTCAAACTTTGACTTTTTGGTTAAAATCAAGTGCCAAGGGTCATTTTTCATCAAGATCTGTCAAATTATGAAACTTGTTCATCAAGAAACCCAAAATTGCAAATTAGGGTTTGAAATTGAAAATTTTCATAACTTAGAATTTTTCTAAGTTATGAAATTTTCTTAATTTTTCCTAACTTTGTCCCACATTTTCACCAAGATGAAAATGGATTCAAACAAAACTTACAACATGAAAGTTGTAGTCCATCACAAAGTCTAAAACTTTGATTCACAAAGTTTTCTCAAAAGAAGTTTGGATCTCAAGTTATGATTTTTGGAACAAGGGTCCCTAAAACTTTTAACTTAGAGAAATTTTGCCCTTGTTTAGGCAGGATTTTGACCCATCTTCTTGGCCATTTTTCACATAGTTCCACTTGGAGTATCAAGTTGCATTTCAAATATGGATTATAGTACTTGTTTTAAGCTTTCCAAATTGTCCAAGAACTCCTCAAACACATTTGTGGTTAGGGAGAATCGAATGCTTGAAGTTGGCAAAAACTCACTTTGTAACCATGGCCAATACATGTTCATACAAGTTGCAAAATCTGACCAAACTAGCTTTGTACTTGATTAAAGGTATCTAAACCAATTTACACTCAAAAATTGAATGCAAATACATTGGTTAGAGGCATTGTTCTGATCAAGGGAGCATTATATAATGAATAATTCCATTTTAGGCATAAAGATAACACTTCCATTTACATAAAGCATGCTTTATGTCAAGTTTCATGTCTTGAGCCATACACCAAGCCCTTTTCTGCAAACAAGACTCCCTAATGTCAGGAAAAGCTCAACCACTTTGTGTAACTAGGTTACAAGCCAGTACAGCCCTTGCATTGTCAACTCTCACTTTTTGCTTCAAAACCAAGTCATTGTGCCAAAAGTCCATAACACACACATCTGATAAAATCAACTCAAGCCAAGATTTCAAACAGGTTTCTCACATTTCCTAAGGTCAGAAACACGAGCCAATCATCCCTCAAACACCCTTGTACACCAAAAACACCATTTTCTGCCAAAACAGGCCAGGACCTGCAAATCACAAGCCAAATCACATTCCACTCGTGCGTTTTGCTTGCAATCAGTTCCAATGCCTTCCATTCAACTCACTCAAGCTATCCCAAACCTCCATTGCCAACTGTAACTCCATTTACAGTGTTCACCATTTTTGTTTTGAAGCTTTGCAGGTTGAGTTTTGTAGAGAGATTCAGGCCATTTCAAAATAAACTAAGCATTGGGAAAGGTCCAGGGAACATCAAGTAAGCTCAAAAGAACCTCATGCCTCACTGAAAGTTGCTGCATTGTCCAACTCGAATCCAACTGAAATAGGTTTTTCATCAACTTTTATCTCTCTATTTAGGAATATTTAGCCTTAGGTTTATGAATGAAAGATGTAGTACTCATTGCCCTGAAACCATACATATGCTTAGTTTTCATTTATATTAAACGTGCTAAGAGAATTTCATCTATGAACTTTCTGAAAAAACTAGGTTAAAAATTAGGGCCAGAGAAATTCTCTCTGGTCTTTGAGAGTTAGATTAAGTTTTTTATATGGTTAGAATCGTGGTTTGATGCTCTACAAGTTTCATGTTTTGAGTTTTGGCAAAAGATCACAAATGCAGGAGTTAGCTGTTTGAACTCAGAACGCGCGTTTTTCACAGTGCTAGAGAAAGAAGATGAAGACTTGGGCTGGGCTGACTTGTTTTTGCTTCTAACACCTTCTTTTTTCTGTTTCACACCCCCTGGCCCAACTTCTTGTATTTTTATTATTTTTGCATTTTAATTTCATTTCTGACTTTATTATTTTATTTCCAAACATAAAAAATGCTTAAAAAATATTTTCATAATTTTTTACATTTATTTGGTATTTATTTTAATTATTTCTAACATTAAAACATTTTTAATACCATTTAATTATTTGTTTAAATTTGAAAATAATGTAAATAATTCTTTTATTATCATTTCTTATTTTTATTCACATTGAAAATATTTTCTTGAATATACTTTATTTTTGTAAATATTTTATTTTATTTTTATACATATTCAATATATTCAATACATATATATATATATATATATATATATATATATATATATATATATATATATATATATATATATATATATATATACTTTATTTTATTAAAAAAACATAAGATAAAAATACAAAGATATTACATTTTTATTTTTATTATTATTTTATACTAAAAAACACTTTTTCAATATATTTTTACTTTTTGTGCATATTAATATATTTTTGTATATAAATAATATATAATATTATTTTCTTAAGAGAATTAGGGTTTACCCTAAAATAAATAAAATTAACCTTTTTTGTTTATTTATTTCTTTATATTTCTTTACATTGCAAATATTTTTACATGCATAAAAACTCCTTTTTGCATAAATACATTTTATTTAATATTTACTTATTGTGTTTATTTAATACATTTAAATATTATGCATTGTAAATTCAATTTGGTTGTAATAACTTAGGGTTTATATTTCTTGTCAATCATCCCCTATTCAAAACTTGTACCCCCCTCCCTATATCAAAGTTGTAATAGCTTAGATTTATTTTTACCCACTTAAATACTTTCAATTATGCCATGATTAGAGAATTAGGGTTTGTATGCAAAAATCCAAATCAACAAATAGTTTGACCTAATCAAAGACAAAAATGCATGAAAAATAAACACAATGCACACTTGCACCCCTAGGGTTACAATCCACTTGTTGCCTTCAAAAATGGGACATGGTATGCATGTTAAGTACTTTGGAAAAACAAAAACAAAACAAAAGACCATAGTCCCTCGATGACGCTATCTGAGTTGCCTAAATAAAATGATCAAGTCCCTCAAGAAAATTGCCAAAAATACTTTACACAATTGCTATCATGGTCTATATGATGACTCGCGCCTGTCCCGTTTAACATCCTAACACAAGGTTGTTCACCAAATACAATGGTGAAAAAACACTGTTAAAAGGGTTAAAAACATAAGAAAGACCTTTGAGTAAATTAGGGTAGATATCTCTTAGTTACTTGGTCAAAAAGCTTGTAAAAACATCCTTGCTATTTTCAAACACACTTCACAACACAATTTCAAAACATTTTCCAAATCAACTTTCAAAACATTGAAATATTTTCAAAAGACAAAAACATCTTTGTATACATTCAAACAAGAATCATTACAAAGGTTGCCACAACGATGGCCTCTTTTCAAAACATCTTTCAAAAACACACACAAAGCACCATTTCAAATAATTGGAAAAGCAAGGTAAGTGATCTAAACAAGTAACTAAGAGCCCATGGATAACCATGGATGAAAAGGGTGCTTGCACCTTCCCTTTTCATAATCTACTCCCCGAACCCAAGAAAACATCTCAAAGGTCTTTCCTGTGCTTTTTGACCTTTCCTTAGGATAAAATAAAAAGTCAGTGGCGACTCTTGCTAAACCGAAACATTTGCGAACACAAAACGCAAAACCTCAAGTCAGTTCTCCTACCGTATCACAGAACTGGCGACTCTGTTGGGGACTAATCTTTAAAAGTGGAGTAACCTTAGGGCTTAGATCACCTTTGCATGCTTATCTTGATTTCTTTGTTTGCTTTACATTTGGTTCTCTTGTTTGGGCTTGAAATCCTCTACCTGGATTTGGGAAACACTCATAGGTAAATAGCAATACGTTGTGGAAACTGTACGGGGTATACCGACATGGTTGAAGCAATAACTATATTAGTGCGACATATTTGTGAGTACCGGTAGCCTTTGAGTCAATCAAAGAGAATATGGGGCCGCTGAGTGATGTCATGAAGCACTAATGAACTCTTAGAACCTTACTTGACCATCTTGGCCTTTTATTAGGGGTAGTGAGATGACCGACTTCGGTGCATTTCGAAGTTGGTAGATACTCGATACTACACTCATTGAGGGTTGTTTTCTTGGAATATTTTGGTCGCCAGTTAAGTGGCTAAACCAAAACAATGAACATAGAAAACAATCCAGTGATATTGAGCTCCTTAGAACCCGGTTACTATTTATAGGACAGGTTGAGCCAACTAACTTCAAGAGGGTACTTACCTATGAAACCTCATGCAAGCCTGAAACTAGGATCTTGTGTGACTTGCTTGTACATATGTTTGTGCATACATCATGAACATCATAAAGCATCATATGCATCCACTAACCATTTCAAGGGTTTGGATCTTCATCTTTGTTCTTGTTTTGTAGGTCATGGAGTCTCTTCGCAGGAAATCAATTCAAGTCAACCTTGTGAGAATCCCTCCTCAACTCAAGGATCTTACTTCCAGGATTCCCGAGAATTCTCTTTTCAGTGAAAGACTTGGTAGACTTCTCAACTTGGTCGACTCCAACATTGAAGAAGACATGGTGAAAGTTCTCTTCCAGTTCTTTGACCCCCTACACCACTGTTTCACATTCCCTGATTTCTAACTAGTACCTACTTTGGAGGAATTTTCTCAACTCCTGAGGATTCCTATTCTTCATCAACTACCCTACAACGGTACGGAAAAAGAACCAAAGCCTGAAGATGTTGCTCAAGCATTACACTTGCAACCATCTAATATCAAAGGACATTGGGAAACCAGAAGTGGTGTCAAGGGTTTCTTGGCAAAGTTTCTGTTTGAGAAGGCACAAGACTGCTGGAATTCTCTAGACCTACAAGATTTTGAAGAGATTGTGGCACTCCTCATCTATGGGTTAGTCTTGTTCCCAAACCCTGATCAACTTATAGATGTGAATGCTGTCAAGATTTTCATATCTCGGACTCCTGTGCCTACATTGCTTGGGGACATCCTACACTTATTTTACACACGAACAATGAGGAAAAGAGGTGTTCTCATGTGTTGTACTCCTCTCCTAGCGAGGTGGTTTATTTCTCACCTTCCACAATTAGTTTTGAAGAATGAGCAGGGTTTAAGGTGGTCACAACGGTTGATGACCCTCACACATTCTGATGTTCATTGGTGTTCTCGGTCCAGAGAAAATGTCATCATCATTGATCGTTGTGGGGAATTCCCTAATGTCCCACTACTTGGCATTAGGGGAGGCATTACCTACAACCCTTGTTTAGCTCTAAGATAGTTTGGATATGCTCGGAGGGATGGCCCTCATGACATGCTGATTCCTGACTTGGTTTTTGACTTCGACAACGATGCGTAAGGACTTCGACAAAGATTCATCAGAGCTTGGAGGATGCCCAACAAGGTGGATAGTAAGACACTGGGGCACAAGAATTCCATCCCTCTTGAGCCTTATCTCAAGTGGGTACGAACCCGCGCCCAGAATCTTATGATGCCATATCCTCACATTCTACCCGTGATCAAAGAGTCTGTTATGGAAGGAGAGGTTCCATACGCCCTCCTACATCCATACATGCCAACATCATTGGAAGAATTACAAAAGAGTTGGATCCAACTCAAAGAAGAACGGAATACTTTTGAAGCCATCTTCTATGCCAGTGAGAAGAAGGTTTTGGAGCTTACCCGTCGACTTCATGAGGAGGAAACTCTCAACACTTACATTGCACCAAAGAGGATGCGCAATGTCTTTTTATATTAAGAATTTTGTAATATTTTGCCCATGGGGCACTTATGTACTAACAAATTTCTTCTTAATATGACGTGTGTTCTTTTTGTTTGCAACAAATTTGAATTTTCTGAATCCTTGAATGCATTACATGAATAACATATCATTCATCATATGCATAAACAAGTCTTCACACCAGGTTTCCTTATCTTTCTGCTGTTTATTTCAGCAAGATGGATTTGGAGCAGACGGTTAAGGATCTGCAAGCGCAGAACTCTCAATTCCAGCAACTCCTCATGACCTTAGCAAAGGGTCAAGAGGACCTTAAAGCACTGTTGGAGAAAGATAAAGAGAAAAAGAAGAAAAGGCCCGGTGTGGTCATTATGGGAAGAAGGTTTGAAAGTAATGCTAGAAAAGTTCTCGAGTTCCCCTCGACGTCTGATGAAGGGGCTGGTAAAGGAAAAGGAACTGCGATGCCTTCTGAATCTGAAGTTGAAGGAGAAGAAGAGGAAGAGGAAGAGGACGAAGATTACTCTGAATAGCAATATCCCCCGGCGGATGTTAAGTTTAAAAATCTTGAGGATCGGTTGGCAACCATGGAGTTGCAAAGGGTACCTGGTTTAGATTTTGAAGAACTAGGGTTGGTCGCCGGAATTGTTATTCCTCCCAAGTTCAAAGTTCCTACATTTGCTTAGTATGACGGTTTGTCATGTCCAAAGATGCATCTAAGATCCTACGTCCGAAAGATCCAACCCCACTCATCTGATAAGGATCTTTGGGTCCATTTTTTCCAAGATAGTTTGTCAGGCACACAATTGGACTGGTTCTATCAACTCGAGAGATCGGAGGTTCATAACTGGGAAGACTTAGCTGCTGCTTTCTATCGATAATACCAATTCAACGCTGATTTAGCGCCCACTCGTACTCAACTACAGAGTATGGGTATGGCTTCTAACGAGGGATTTAAAGAGTATGCCCAGAAGTGGCGTGATCTGGCTGGAAGGGTGCAGCCACCTTTGTCGGATAGAGAGCTGGTTGACATGTTTTTAGGGACCCTGTCTGGCCCTTTCTTCAATCATTTAATTGGGAGCTCCTCCGCAGGATTTACCGAATTAATTCTGACCGGCGAAAGGGTCGAGGCCGGCATTAAAAGTGGTAAGATTCAGAAAGATGCCTCCGCGTCCACTGCCATTAAGAAGACCTTCCCAGCTAAAAAGGAAGCTTCTGCTGTCTATTCTCAGAAAAGCCAAGGAAGAACCGAGCGCCGGCCAACTGTAGGGGCTGTGATGATCCAAAACTCTTCAAATGATCAACCTCGCAGCAATCAGCCAAGATCTAATCAGCAAAGGGTAGAAAGGCCACAACGGCAGTTCACCCGAATCAACGTGACACCGACTCAAGTACTCCCTCATTTTCTAAAGCTGAATCTTACCAATTTGAAGGAAGCGCCAAAGAACCCCAATACCTCTTCTCCATATTACCACTCCAATGCAAAATGTGCTTACCACTCTGACAGTGTAGGGCATGATACCAACAACTGTTGGGCTCTTAAGAACAAAATCCAAGACATGATCAACGCCAAGGAGGTAGAATTCGATGCGCCTGAAAAGCCGAATGTGATTTCTGCCCCAATGCCCAAGCACGGTCATAATATTCATGCCGTTATGAAAGACCTTCATGTTACCAATGTTGCTGACCTTTTGACTCTGTTACCAGTGATTAAAGTGAATTTGATGAGAGTCGGGATATTCCCAGGTTGTGGAAAAGACTGTTACTTTTGTTTAAACATACGAGCTGATTGCCCACTGTTGAAATCAGGCATCCAACGCCTGATGGATACCCAAGAGATACTCTTCCAAAAGACTCTTGTTGATACCTTCACTCCTGTTACTCCTGCTACTTTTGCTACTTCAACCAATGACATTGCAATAATAACCATCTCTGACAATCTTCCCAAGGCTTGCAAAAGGCCTGTCAAGATTACGCCTAATCCTAAGTTTGTGCCGTTAAAAATCACCATGTCGGGGCCTGTCCCGTAACAATCTAACAAGACGATACCATGGAACTACGGAGGAGAAATCTTCTATCATGGTATCAAACAGATTGAATCAGTCCAAGAGAATTCTGAAGATGAAACCCATGATATAGAGAACATTGCAGGAACAAGCAAGATAACTCACAGCGGACGGATTTTCTCTCCGGAGATTGCTCCTCCTCGAGCAGTCTTCGGACCCTCGAAAGCTTCTGTGCCTGTTAAGCCATCTGCGCAAAGCCCGATAATTGAAGAATTGGATACTCTTGAAGTTAGAACCTCTGTTGGTACTACCGATAAGGGTAAAGGGATACTAGAAGCGCCTGTCAGGATGAAGGCTCGGACTGTGGTAATCCCCGAAACCACCCAGAAAGAAATGGAAGAAATCCTAAAGATAATCAAAAAGAGCGACTACGACGTCGTGGAACGGCTAGGGCATACCCCTTCCAAAATCTACATGTTGGCTCTTCTACTCTGCTCTGAGGCCCATGCTAAGGCCTTAATAAAATTTTTAAAGATGGTACACGTGCCTCAAGAAACTTCGGCTGACCAGTTTCAAGAGTGCGTGGCCAGCCTTACTGCTGATAATGGTCTTGGTTTTTCTGATGCTGATTTGACCCCTAAGGGAAGGAAGCACAATGACGCGTTGCACGTCTCAGTAGAATGCAAGGGAACCACACTTTCCCATGTCCTAGTTGATACCGGTTCATCCTTGAATGTACTACCGAAAAAGGCGTTGGATAGACTGGACTGCGAAGGTTTGACCCTGAAGCCTAGTAACATAGTTGTTAGAGTCTTCGACGGTTCTAAGAGGATGGTGCATGGTGAAGTGGACATTCCTATCAAAGTGGGCACAGAAATTTTCAACTCCACCTTTTATGTGATGGACATTCGTCCTTCATATTCTTGCTTGTTAGGAAGTCCGTGGATCCACTATGTTGGGGTAGTTACCTCCTCTTTACACCAAATGCTAAAGTATCTTGTTCAAGGTAAGATTATAACGGTGCACGGCGAGGAAGAGTACATGATAAGTCACCTCAACTCCTTCCTCTATGTGGAGTTGGATGGCGAATTCATAGAAACGCCTTTCCAACATTTTGAGGAAGTTTCTCCTTAAGTCGCAGTTGCGAAGACAATGGTTGATGTGCCTATTATTTCCAAGCATGTGCCTAGGATGGCATCTCTCAAGGATGCAGAGGCTGTAATCAAAGAAGGAAGGAGTACAGTGTGGGGGCAACTGCCTGATTTTCCTCACAAGACGGACAAGTTCGGACTAGGTTTTACTGCTACTGGCCAGAAAGCTATGTGTCGCTCCAAGGCTGGAGGACCACCCGTAAAAATCACTCACCATGGAATTAATGCCTTAGAAGATGATGATGAAGAAGACAACTTTGAAGATTGGATCTTTCCAACCGTCGAAGGAGGATTAAGCAACTGGGAAGCAAAGGACTTTATTCCCATCACTTTCATCAACCAATAATTTATCTTTGAACAATTTCCTATTTCAGTATGTAATAACTAAACAATTTGTACACTATTTTCACCTTATGCCTTGCCCGGGGCATATAGGTCCATTTGTAAGGGCTTGATTTTCTTCATTATCATATGCCATGTTTTAATGAGTCATTGGACGTTTTCATCTATAAACGGTTGTGTTCATTTTCTTTCCTTTTGCATCTTGTTTTGTTTAAGGATGGTTATCCCTTACACACACCCACACTCACAAATGCAGGTACCCATCCATTCCGGATTCCATGGGTGACTATTCTGCTTTAGCCTTTGGTGACTCTGAAGATTTGGTCAATCATGTTGAGTATGAAGTTGACGAAGACTGTGAAGTGCCGGGAGAGTTAGCCAGAATTTTGCAACAAGAAGAGAGGGCTATTCTGCCTCATGAAGAGTTTTAGAAACCATCAACTTGGGAACATAGGAAGACAAGAAAGAGGTTAAGTTGGGTGCCAACTTGGAACCAGGTGTCAAAGAGCGCTTAGTGCAGTTGTTGAATGAATATGTTGAGATCTTTGTCTGGTCCTATGAAGACATGCCGGGATTAGACACATATATCGTGGTTTACCGTCTCCCTACAAGAGAAGATTGTACACCAATCAAACAAAAGGTCCACCTGATGAGGCCCGACATGTATGAAAAGATCAAAGCTGAGGTAATGAAGCAATTCAATGCTGGCTTTCTAGCTGTTACTTCCTATCCGTAATGGGTTGCTAACATTGTGCCCATACCTAAGAAGGACGACAAAGTCAGAATGTGTGTGGACTATAGGAATTTAAAAAGGGCTAGCCCTAAAGACGATTTTCCACTGCCACACATCGACATCTTGGTTGACAACACAACTCAACACAAGTTGTTTTCCTTCATGGATGGATTCTCGGGATACAACCAGATCAAAATGGCCCCCGAAGACATGGAGAAAACTACTTTTGTTACGCAATGGGGTACCTTCTGCTACAAAGTGATGCCATTCAGACTGAAGAATGTCGGGGCAACCTATCAACGCGCCATGGTAGCTTTATTTCATGACATGATACATCATGAGATTGAAGTTTATGTAGACGACATGATAGCCCGATCACAGACAGAAGAAGAACACCTTAATCATCTGCAAAAGTTATTTGTCAGGTTGAAGGAGTATAAGCTTAGACTGAACCCAAGCAAGTGCACCTTTGGAGTTAGGTCTGGTAAACTTTTGGGATTTATCGTCAGCAACAAAGGCATTGAAGTTGATCCTGCTAAAGTCAAAGCTATACAAGAAATTCCTGCCCCCCGCACTGAGAAGGAGGTTAGAGGTTTCTTGGGACGCTTAAACTATATTGCAAGGTTCATCTCTCACCTAACATCTACCTGTGAGCCAATCTTCAAGCTGTTGAAGAAAGATCAGGTAGTGGAATGGAACAATGATTGTCAAGTTGCTTTTGAAAAGATCAAGGAGTATTTACTAGAACCTCCTATCTTGATGCCACCCGTCGAAGGAAGGCCGTTAATCATGTATCTGACTATTTTGGATAACTCAATGGGGTGCGTACTGGGCCAACATGACGAGTCTAGCCGAAAAAGAGCATGCCATTTATTACCTTAGCAAAAAGTTTACCGACTGTGAGACTCGCTACTCACTGCTCGAGAAAACTTGTTGCGCTTTGGTATGGGCTGCTCGCCGTCTAAGGCAGTATATGTTGACTCATACCACTTTGCTGATTTCCAAGATGGATCCGATCAAGTATATCTTCGAGAAGCCTGCTTTATCTGGAAGAATCGCTAGATGGCAAATGATCCTGACGGAGTATGATATCCAGTATGCTACCCAAAAAGATATAAAGGGGAGTGTACTAGCTGACCATCTAGCTCATCAAGCCGTCGAAGATTACCAATCTATGAGATTCGACTTCCCTGACGAGGACATCATGACATTGGACAACATTAAAGGTAACGGACCGTATGTTGGACCTGAACAAGGATCCCGATGGACCCTGTACTTTGATGGTGCTTCAAATGCACTTGGCAACGGTATCGGTGCGGTAATCATTACTCCGGAAGGTTGCCATACACCCTTCACTGCCTGACTTTGCTTCAGTTGTACCAACAACATGGCTGAGTATGAAGCTTGCATCTTTGGTCTCAAGGCTGCTATAGACTTGGGAATCAAATCTTTGGTCGTATTTGGGGACTCGGCTTTGGTTATCAGTTAAATCAAAGGAGAGTGGGACACTAGACATCCTAATCTTATCCCATACAAGGAACATGTCCTGACATTGTTGCCTCATTTCGAGCAGATTGCTTTCGAGCACTTCCCGCGAGAAGAAAATCAGCTAGCAGATGCTCTGGCTACAATGTCTTCCATGTTTAAACTCAACTGGGATAATGAGGCTCCCCAAATCACCATCGAGCGAATGGATGAACCTGCACACTGTCATGAGATTAATACCGAAGAAGTAGTAGAACAACCCTGGTTTCATGAAATCAAAAGGTATCTCGAGACTCAAGAATACCCTGAAGGAGCTTCCGTCAATGACAAAAAGTTCTTAAGGAGATTTGCTGCCAAGTTCTTCCTAAGCAATGGCATCCTTTATAAACGCAACCATGATTGTGTTCTACTTCTTTGTGTGGACAAAGTTGAAGCAGAGTTGATCATGACCGAGATACATAGTAGCACATTTGGCACCCACTTGAGCGGACATACGAAGGCTAAGAAGATTATAAGGGCAGGCTACTACTGGTCTACCATGGAAGCTGATTGTCATCAACATTCCCGTACATGCCACAAATTTCAAGTCTACGCTGACAAAGTGCACATTCCTCCTGTTCCTCTCAATGTTCTAACAGCTCCTTGGCCGTTCACGATGTGGGGCATTGACATGATTGGAGAGATCAAGCCCACGGCATCCAATGGACATCGCTTCATCATGGTGGCTATTGATTACTTCAATAAATGGGTCGAAGCAGCTTCCTTTGCCTCCGTTACAAAGAATGTGGTTTCCCGCTTCATCAAGCAGAATCTCATATGCCGGTACGGTATCCCCGACAGGATCATCACGGACAACGGTACAAATTTGAGCAACACTATGATCACCGCTCTGTGTGAACAGTTCAAGATTTATCATCATAATTCATCTCCCTATCGGCCGAAGATGAACGGTGTTGTTGAAACCACAAAAAAAATATCAAGAAGATCATTCAAAAAATGACGGTCACCTACAAGGACTGGCATGAGATGTTACTGTTTGCTCTGCATGGATATCGTACCACGGTGCGTACTTCGACAGGGGCAACCCCCTTTTCTTTGGTATATGGCATGGAAGCTATTTTACCTATGGATGTTCAGATTCCTTCCTTAAGGATTATGAAGGATGTTGGTTTGAGTGAAGACGATTGGATTCAGACCCGGCTTGATCAACTTAATTTGATCGACGAGAAACGACTTACTGTTGTTTGTCATGTTCAGACGTATCAGAAACGGATGATCAAGGCTTTCAACAAGAAAGTCAGGCGTCAAGTATATCAAGTCGGAGATCTTGTAATCAAGCGGATCATCTTGCCGCAAAGTGATCCCAGGGGCAAGTGGACTCCTACTTACGAAGGACCATTTGTGATCAAGAGCATCTTTTTTGGTGTCGCAATGATTCCTACCACCATGGACGGCGACGACTTGTCGCACCCTGCGAACACAGACATAGTCAAAAGATACTACGCATAAAACGACCCGACAAGTTGAAAACCTGAAATGGCAACTTGGGCAAAAATGGGCATCCCGGTGAATTGAAAACTCGAAAGGGCGGTTCAGGCAAAACTTAGGGATAAACAAAAAAAATTTGTACACCCGGCAAGTCGAAAACCCGAAAGGGCGACTTGGGCAAAAAAGGGTTTCCCGGTATATCGAAAACCCGAAAGGGCGGTCCAGGAAAAAGTTAGGGAATTAAAGCGTATGACTATGTCTCGCCGGATCACTTTAAGGACAATCTCTTAACCAACAAGCTCCCAGCTTCTGATCAATCCAATCATCGACGGACAAAACAGCGAATGGACAAGATACTCAGAGTTGTGAAGACCATAGCAGAATGGGAACCCCGTGGAATTATTGCACATAGCCATCTTTCTTTTGTATAAAATTTTTCTCAATTTACGACAACATTCTCTTACTAGGATGTCTGTCTTCTTTGTACAAAGATACTTACAAAAGTTAATACAAAGATACTTCAAAATGCAAAAATTTGCTTGCCTTTCCTTTCTTTTTTATTTGAAAACGTCCAATGTTTTGTTAAATAGGCATATGCATTTGAATATAATCATTGCTTACAAATAAAACGAAATTGAGAAAGGATAATTACTGATAGGTTGAAGGTGTAGGAAGATATCCTTGTGCTATTCCAGAAGAAATCCCCTACAATATGTCATTCAGATCCTCAACAAGCTAAAACCTTGGAGTACATTGTTAGAACAAAGTTTGAATCTACTACCCTAAGTTTAAGTTTTGATGATAACAAAATGCTAAGATACATTAATTGTATGATTCATGTAAGACACATATGCTATCTAAACATTACATTCTGTTTTACAGAAACTCTGATGGGTATCAGTAAGAGAACATCATCATCAGCATCAGAAAATTGGATATCAACATCAGCATCAGAAGATGTTATATCAGATACCAGAATCAGAAGATCAACTTGCGCTTATGCTGAAGCTTGATGAACAGATCTGCGCTTAACCATCTGAACTCTGATCAAGACAACAACAGTTCATCAGCACCTAAGCAGCGTCAGAATGAGCCAAAGCCAGAACACGCTCAAGTGGCAACGGTACTGTGCATTCAAGATGATTTATTACCAACGGCATCATTCCAGACAAGATCTGCTTAATAAGGAAAGAATGTTATTGGCATTGAAACAGAATTATTACTCCAACATACACTATTTCCAATGCTATATAAACAAGCCAATGAAGATTGAATTAGCTAATGCTCTACAACAATCTATACGCCTAAAGCTATTCATCATCTTCCTCACTCTCAGTTTGCTAAAAGCTCTCAAATTCCTTATTCAGTTATTTTAGCACTCTAGTTCTCATAAGCTTAATTTGTGTAGTATCACAGTTGTGATAAACAGTTTTTGTAGAAAACATTCACACACCTAGATTTCAATTCTTTGTAAGAAAGTATTTCCTTGAGAAACCGGTTTGTGGTTTGACTCAAGAAGGCTTTAGCAGTTGTTAAAGCAGTTGTAATATTCAGTTGAATATAGTGGATTAAGACCTCATTGGAGAGAGGCGAAATCACCTTGACGGGTGGACTGGAGTAGTTTGAGATCAAACGAACCAGGATAAAAATATTGTGTTGATTGCAATTGATTTCCAGTTTTTACAATTCAACCCCCCTTCTTGTGTTTTTCACTTCTTCAATTGGCATCAGAGCTCCTGGTTCTGAGCTAAAACACTTAACCGTGTCAGTACAAGATCCAGCGTCAGAAAAACACAATGGCAGGAACTTATCAACACACCAGCAATGACAACAATGAAGACAGAGACAGATTCAGCGGCAAACCTCCAGTCTTTGATGGAGAAAATTTTGATTACTGGAAAGACAGAATTGAAAGCTTCTTTCTGGCACATGATGCTGATCTGTGGGACATGGTGACAGATGGATACACGCACCCAGTGAATGCAAGCGGTCAGAAGATTGACAGGAAAGCAATGTCTGACCAACAAAAGCGTGACTTCAAAAATCACCACAAGGCCAGAACCATCCTTCTCAGCGTCATCTCTTACGCTGAATATGAAAAGATATCTAACAGAGACACAGCAAAGAACATGTTTGACTCACTCAGAATGACGCATGAAGGCAACATTCAGGTCAAAGAAACTAAAGCTCTTGCGCTCATTTAGAAGTATGAGGCATTCAAAATGAAAGAAAGTGAATCCATTGAAATAATGTTCTCAAGATTCCAAATTCTGGTGGCTGGTCTCAAGGTTCTGGACAAAGGATACTCTACTGCTGATCACGTCAAGAAGATCATCAGAAGCTTACCAAAGCAGTGGAGGCCAATGGTTACAGCTCTGAAGCTAGCTAAAGATCTCAACAAAATTTCTCTGGAGGAACTTATCAGCTCCCTCAGAAGTCATGAGATAGAGCTAGAAGCTGATGAACCTCAGAAGCAAAGTAAGCCTTTAGCATTAAAATCTAACAAAAAATCTGAGTCTAAAGTTTTGCAGGAAGTTGAAGAAACATCTGATGGATCCTCATCAGAAGAAGACGAACTTTCCCTCCTCTCCAGAAGAGTGAACCAACTATGGAAGCAGAGGCAAAGGAAGTTCAGGAATCCCAGAAGATCTGATCAGAATGAGTCTTCTTCCAGATACAGAAGGACGGATTCTTCCTCTGGATATAGAAGATCTGAAGGCTCCTCAGGAAGCAGAAAGCCAAACACCAAGGACATCATATGTTATGAGTGCAATGAGCAAGGATACTACAGGAGTGATTGCCCAAAGCTTCAGAGGGAAAAGCCCAAAACGAAGTTTGGAAGAGAAAAGAAGAAAAGTCTCATGGCTACATGGGATGACTCTGACTCGTCTGAAGCTGACTCAGAATCAGATGATGAGAGAGCAAACATAGCTCTCATGGCCAACATTTCAGAAGACAGTGAAGCTTCTGAATCAGACTCAGAATCAGACACTGAAGAGGTATTTCCTGACTTTGCAATTAATTTTACTAAGGTTGAACTTGCTGAAAGCCTCAACGAAATTCTGGAAAGGTACCAGCAGATTAGAGTTAAATTCAGAAACCTGAAAAGGAATCTTGAATCTGACTCTGATAAGACTGAGAGTCTTAAATTGGAAA
The DNA here is from genome assembly GCA_948472305.1 of Vicia faba. Taxonomy (NCBI): domain Eukaryota; kingdom Viridiplantae; phylum Streptophyta; class Magnoliopsida; order Fabales; family Fabaceae; genus Vicia; species Vicia faba. The sequence continues at coordinate 987,979,129 of OX451738.1, forward strand.
ATTCTGAGCTGAGAAATAAAATTTCAAAATTAGAAAATGTTTTACAAAACTCTCAGAAGGAACCAATTTCTGAAACTTCCAGCAGCGCTGATGAGATCATCAAGGAGTATGATCATAGTTTCCAGAAGTTCCTTGTTAAAAGCATAGATAGAAGCAAAATGGCTTCAATGATCTATGGAGTTAGTAGAAACGGCAGAAAGGGAATAGGATACCAAGGTAAGGTTCCTACACCAAAGAATGCCATGGATTTAATTATTAAACACACTCCTCTGAACTCACATTTTGTGTATGGTCACACACATGATATCAAATACACTAGCAGTAAGTATTCTGTGAAACCAAAATTCAACCAGAGTTTTGGTAAATCTAACAAATCAGGACCCAAGAAAATCTGGGTACCTAAGGATAAAATAATACATGTTGCAGATATCTTTAGCAGCAAATTAGAAACACCAGTCATGGTACCTGGACTCTGGCTGCTCGCGACACATGACGGGAAGAAGGCATATGTTCCAAAGCCTGGAACTTAAGCCTGGAGGCCACGTTGGCTTTGGAGGCAATCAGAGGGGAAAGATCATTGGCTCTGGAACTGTAGGTAATGGAAATCTTCCCTCTATAAATAATGTTCTTCTAGTAGATGGATTAATGCATAATCTGTTATCCATAAGTCAATTAAGTGATAACGGTTATGATATAATCTTTAATCAAAAATCATGTAAAGCTGTTAGTCAGAAAGATGGGACTATCTTGTTTAATGGAAAGAGGAAAAACAACATCTATAAAATCAAACTTTCTGAACTGAAAAGTCAGAATGTAAAGTGTCTTCTGTCTGTTAACAACGAGCAGTGGATCTGGCACAGAAGATTGGGGCATGTTAGTATGAGAAGAATATCTCAGATTAACAAACTCAATCTGGTCAGAGGACTTCCTAATTTGAAGTTCAATTCAGATGCTCTGTGTGAAGCATGTCAGAAAGGCAAGTTTGCAAAACCTTCTTTCAAATCTAAAAATGTTGTTTCTACCTCTAAGCCATTAGAACTTCTGCACATTGACTTATTTGGACCAGTTAAAACTGCTTCAGTCAGTGGCAAGAAGTATGGGTTAGTAATCGTAGATGACTATAGCAGATGGACATGGGTAAAGTTCTTAAGACACAAGGACGAGTCACACTCTGTGTTTGTTACCTTCTGTAACCAAGTTCAGAATGAAAAGGATCTTAGAATCGTTAAAGTCAGAAGTGATCATGGTGGAGAGTTTGAAAACAAAGATTTTGAGTCATTCTTTAATGACATAGGCATTCTGCATGATTTCTCTTGTCCTAGAACTCCCCAACAAAATGGAGTTGTAGAACGAAAGAACAGAACATTGCAAGAAATGGCCAGAACCATGATCAATGAGACAAACGTTGCTAAGATCTTCTGGGCAGAGGCAATAAACACAGCGTGCTACATTCAGAATAGAATCTCAATAAGACCTATTCTGGAAAAGACTCCATATGAATTGTGGAAGAACAGAAAGCCCAACATTTCATATTTTCATCCATTTGGATGTACTTGTTTTATGTTAAATACAAAAAATTATTTGAACAAGTTTGACTCTAAAGCACAGAAGTGTATTATGTTAGGATACTCTGAACGCTCAAGAGGGTACAGAGTATACAATACAGAAACACAGATTGTGGAAGAATCAATCAGTGTTCGGTTTGATGATAAGCTTGACTCTGAAAAGTCAAAGCAGAATGAAGTTTTTGCAGGTATGGAAATTGAATTTATAGGTTCTGAAGACAAGTCATCAGAAGCTCTCAACAAAGACACTCCTTCAACATCTGAAAGGAGCACTGCTAGAAATCCTACAACAGCTGCTGATCAACCTCAGAAGAGACTACCCAGAAGCAGCTTGGATCACCCAGAAGAAACTATCTTAGGAAGAAAGGAAGATCCAATCAGAACAAGAGCCAGCTTCAGAAACTCTGAAGAAACCCTCATGGGACTTGTGTCTCTGATTGAACCTTCTTCTATTGATGAAGCACTTCTGGACAATGACTGGATTCTAGCAATACAAGAAGAGATGAATCAATTCACCAGAAATGATGTATGGGATCTTGTTCCCAGACCAAAAGGATTCAACGTCATTGGAACAAGATGGGTGTTCAGAAACAAGCTAAATGAACAAGGTGAAGTCATCAGAAACAAAGCACGACTGGTAGCACAAGGTTATAGTCAGCAAGAGGGAATAGACTATACATAAACCTTTGCTCCAGTCGCCAGGTTAGAATCTATCAGACTTTTAATTTCATTTGCTGTTAATAGAGGCATCACTCTGTATCAGATGGATGTCAAGAGTGCATTCTTAAATGGTTATATAGAAGAAGAGGTTTATGTGCACCAACCCCCTGGTTTTGAAAGTACAAAACATCCAGAACATGTTTTCAAACTAAAGAAGTCACTATATGGTCTGAAACAAGCTCCCAGAGCTTGGTATGAAAGACTAAGTAACTTTCTGTTAGAAAATGAATTCACCAGAGGGAAGGTGGACACTACCTTATTCTGTAAGTCAGTTAAGAATGACATCTTAGTCTGTCAAATTTATGTTGATGATATTATTTTTGGATCTACTAATCCTTCTCTTGGAAGAAAATTTGCTAAGTGTATGCAGGCAGAATTTGAGATGAGCCTCATGGGAGAACTGAAATTCTTTCTAGGAATTCAGATCAATCAAACTCCAGAGGGAACTTACATTCATCAAAGCAAATATGTCAGAGATCTTCTGAAGAAATTTGACCTCTCAGAATGTAAGCCATCAAAGATTCCAATGCATCCCACGTGCATTCTGGAAAGAGAAGAGGTAAGCAAAAAGGTAGAACAGAAGGTCTACAGAGGTATGATTGGTTCTCTCCTTTATCTGACGGCTTCAAGGCCTGACATTTTATTCAGCGTATGTATTTGTGCTAGATTCCAATCAGATCCTAGAGAATCTCACTTAACAGTTGTTAAGCGAATTTTCAAGTATCTAAAAGGTACTACTAATCTGGGTTTATTTTATAGAAAATCTAGTGATTACAGCTTAGTAGGCTACTGCGATGCTGACTTTGCTGGAGACATAGTAGAGCGTAAAAGTACTTCTGGAAGCTGCCAGTTTTTGGGAGAAAATCTGATCTCTTGGTCCAGCAAAAGGCAATCCACAATTGCGCTATCAACAGCAGAAGCTGAGTACATAGCAGCAGCAGGATGTAGCACACAAATGCTCTGGATGAAAAGTCAGCTTGAAGACTTCCAGATTTTTGAGAGTAACATCCCTATACTCTGTGACAATACTTCTGCTATTTGCTTAAGTAAAAATCCTATTTTGCATTCTAGGGCTAAGCATATAGAAATAAAACATCACTTCATTAGGGACTATATTCAGAAAGGAATTTTGAACTTAAAATTTATTGATACAGACCATCAATGGGCTGATATCTTCACTAAACCTCTTTCTGAAGATAGGTTCAATTTCATTCTGAAACATCTCAGCATGAAAATCTGCCCAGAGTGAAAATGTTTTAATTCTATATATTATCCTTCAGAATGTGTTTTTCTGTTTACTGTGAACTTCTGATCAATCTCCTTTCAGAAAGATAGACATGCAGATTGTATCAGATTCTATTCTTAAAGATCTGAGCGTTTCAGCTCAAGGATAGACGTGCTGCTCACTAAATCAAACAAGTGTCATCCAATCATCAGCAAATCTCTGAAGCAGAACGCGTGCACGCTTCTGAGAAGGCAAAACGCTGATTGGGTGCATTGAGACACATGTCTGGTAACTGTTTTAAGTATCTTTCTCAAATCCCCCAAAATCAGCAAGCATTAAATGCACGTAATCATGTTTTAAAATATAATCATGAATTATTTCTCTTTCTTAAAACCGTTTACGCTTTCAAAAAATTTTTTGAAATCTATTTAAGCACATTAACATCACTCATTAATATTTTACCGTTTCTTACAATCATCCAAAGATTTTCTGCATTTTTACTTGTGCAAACATCCTTCTCAAAAGAAACCCTTTTTCTCAAAAAATTTCTCACAAAACCCTAAGTGTGAACATGGCAACCTCTAGCAATGTTTCTGCAGGTTCTCAGAAGGAGGCTTCATCTGAACAATACCAAGTTCCCTTCAGAACACTCCTTACACCAGTGAAGAATTTGGAAGTGCTGTCTAAACTAATTGTTGATTTCTCCAGTCTGAAATAAAATGGATTCGATTTGACAGAAGAAGTTAGGGCTCAAGGATGGGAGAGATATTTTGGTAGGTTGGTGGGGCCAACGTTCCCAGTATTGGTCAAGGAGTTATGGATTCATGCGTCCTCAACAACACATCAAGTTACCTCCTACATAATGGGAAAGAAGATTGTGATCACTGAGGATCACATTGCAAATTGATTGGATACAGTGGTGGTGGTATCCGCTGTATCGACATGGCAGAAAGATGCTCAGATGTTGTTGTCATTGCAAGGCAGATTTTCACCCATGGGGTTCCCAGCAGCAAAATCAGAGACTTAAAGGATCAACACAGAATATGGGCGAAGATTATTCTGGGGTGCTTTAATCACAGGAAGCCCACAAGCTCTCCTGATTATATAAATATAGATCAGCAGTTTCTGATCTATTTTATTAATCAGAAGGTAAAGATTAACTTGGCTCATCTTCTGTTTAATCACCTCAGGACCAGCGTCAAGGAGACAAGGGAAGAAGAAAGGACAAAAAGGGATTGGATACCCTTTGGCAGGTTAATATCAGATATTCTGACTGAGAATAGGCTGATAGAACACCTTACAGAAGCACGGGAATTAAGTTCTATTGAACCTACTGTTGGCAACCCTCTGAACGCCAAGAATCTGAAGAAAATGAAACTGATAGAGAATATCAGAAAGGAGCCCAGCGTTACTCCTCTTGCTGACATCACCAGCAGAAGAGTCCCTCTGGACGACTTTCCACTATTTTCTGAGATTGAATCCAAACCAGTCATTATTCTCAGATACTTGGATGCTTGCAAGGCTGATGGTACAGATCCCAAACTGAACATTAAAGATCTGCACCAGCAAAATCCAGAATTTACTGTAAAGAAGACGAAGAAAAGAAAGGTCACTTCAGAAGGACCATCCCAGCAGACCCCTAAGAAGAGAGGTAATCTATCTGCTGCTACTGTTTTAAATTCTTCTGCTATTCCAACATCAATCCCAACCCCAGCTTCACATGAACTTCCAATCCCCATACCAACCATTGATGAAACCGAACCAGAGGATGACCCTTCTGAGTCACTGACTCTCAGGAGATCCCGCACCAAAAATCCAAAACCCACACCATCAACAGAATCAGAACTTGATAAAGTTCTGTCTGAAATTGATCAACGTTCTTCCGCTCCACTCTCAGAAAATCCAAACACTCAACAAGAAAATGCCCCCTCTCTCCAACCAGAACATACTCTCTCACCCATACCAGAAGAACCACAAATTCCACAACAACCAGAAATTCCACCTCCTTCTCCACAACCAGCAATTCCTCCTCCCTCTCCACAACCAGAACTTCATCCTCTTTCACCTCAACCATCACCTCCACAACCTGAGTTTCATCACTCTGAAACTCCATCACCTGAACCCCATTCTCCTCAATCCTCTGAGCCACAACCCTTGGCAATTCAGCTGCCATGTGGTACAACTATAAACATACCCCAGCTGCCATCCTCACCAGAAACTACCCCTCCAAACACTCCAAACAGTCCAATTATCATTTCTGATTCTCCCACTCCATCTCCCAAACAAAATACTGAAGACCACAACAGGACCTTCATTGATTTAAAAATCCTTGACCGTCTTGCTGACCTTAAACACAAAATAGCCATTCCCAAACCAAAACAGCTAGATGTTGGCTCTGGCATTGTGAATTTTGAAATAGGCTTGCAGCAGTGGATTGCTTCTCTAAAGCAAGTTTGTCCTGGAATGATTGATCCTGCTGCCTCAGACCAACTCTGGACACGTTTCAGAATGTGGGTACGCGTTGAAGCCCTCAAGTTGCAAGACATCAATTATGAGCAGGCACAACAGAACTTCAGCAAGCTGCTGAAGGAAGTTGAAAGTCAGCTGCCACAGGACGAAGTGCTCTTTTTGGATAGTGAGCCATGGTCTGAGAAGCGTCCAGCTTCAAAAGTGCAGCCAGCAGAAGGTCAGACTATTCAAGCTGAAGAGGTCAGTCAAGCTGAAGATGTTGCAGAAAGCTCTCAGAAGCATCCTGCTTCTGACGTTTCTCAAGCTGCCTTGGACAGGCAGACTCTGGAAGAGTTGAAGCAGAATGATATTCGTCTACAGCAAAGAATGGATGAAAATGATCAGAAGATGAAGGAAAGGATGGATGTGCAAGACAGCAAGATAGATACAGTAGTCAGCATGGTGCACAAGCAGAATGAAACTGCTGATCAGATTAAGACAATGCTAGAGACTCTGTTCACACGCTTTCCACCCCAACCTTAGATTTTCATTCATGATATTTTCATTGTTTTCTTTGCATATCATCTGTACTGTTTGCCTGGCTCTGAATTTAATATAACAAGTTTTTCTGCTCTGATCGTTTTAGCTTATATTACTTACACTTTTTGATTGCTGACAAAAAGGGGGAGAACAAGAATGATATTTTTCAATAACGGATTACTGAGACAAAAAGTCTCAAACATTCTAACACTCTGATATACTTGAATGTTTTCTGTTTTTGCATAAGTTTACAGGTACAAGAAGTTAATCATCTCTGATACACTGAAGCTCTGATATTCTGATCTGAAGCTCTGATATTCTGATGTTCAAAGAAAGTCAATAAAGATCTGATCCTGAAGAACTCTTGGAATTAAAAAGGGAAGTAATAAATTCAGGGGGAGTATCTCCGATCTAAACTCTGATATCTCTTTATCCCTTATCTTTGATAACTTCCTAATTAATTCTGATACAACTTATTATTTAGTTATCTCTGATACTTCTCACGCTAATTTTCAATTAAAAAATATCTAGTTTTTGTCATCATCAAAAAGGGGGAGATTGTTAGAACAAAGTTTGAATCTACTACCCTAAGTTTAAGTTTTGATGATAACAAAATGCTAAGATACATTAATTGTATGATTCATGTAAGACACATATGCTATCTAAACATTACATTCTGTTTTACAGAAACTCTGATGGGTATCAGCAAGAGAACATCATCATCAGCATCAGAAAATTGGATATCAACATCAGCATCAGAAGATGTTATATCAGATACCAGAATCAGAAGATCAACTTGTGCTTATGCTGAAGCTTGATGAACAGATATGCGCTTAACCATCTGAACTCTGATCAAGACAACAACAGTTCATCAGCACCTAAGCAGCGTCAGAATGAGCCAAAGCCAGAACACGCTCAAGTGGCAACGGTACTGTGCATTCAAGATGATTTATTACCAACGACATCATTCCAGACAAGATCTGCTTAATAAGGAAAGAATGTTATTGGCATTGAAACAGAATTATTACTCCAACGTACACTATTTCCAATGCTATATAAACAAGCCAATGAAGATTGAATTGGCTAATGCTCTACAACAATCTATACGCCTAAAGCTATTCACCATCTTCCTCACTCTCAGTTTGCTAAAAGCTCTCAAATTCCTTATTCAGTTATTTTAGCACTCTAGTTCTCATAAGCTTAATTTGTGTAGTATCACAGTTGTGATAAACAGTTTTTGTAGAAAACATTCACACACCTAGATTTCAATTCTTTGTAAGAAAGTATTTCCTTGAGAAACCGGTTTGTGGTTTGACTCAAGAAGGCTTTAGCAGTTGTTAAAGCAGTTGTAATATTCAGTTGAATATAGTGGATTAAGACCTCGTTGGAGAGAGGCGAAATCACCTTGACGGGTGGAATGGAGTAGTTTGAGATCAAACGAACCAGGATAAAAATATTGTGTTGATTGCAATTGATTTCCAGTTTTTACAATTCAACCCCCCTTCTTGTGTTTTTCACTTCTTCATACATGTCCCCAGCGAAGCTAGAATATTCTAAACCTTCTTCCCCAGCGAAGTCAATTTCCAACTATCAATCCCCAGTGGGAACCATTCAGTTTTCCCCAAATTCCCCAGTAGATTGGCGTACAACCCAAGCTCCTGATTTCACTGGCCGAGTAAACATTCTCCCCACAGAGTTATTTCCCAGCAGATCAAAGATTCTCGGTCTCATCTCTCTAGCAGAGGCCTCCCAGGTTTTAATTCCCCAGTAGAGATTTTCAGAGTTTTCCTTTATTTCCCAAGAAAGTCATGAAGGATTCTCATTCCCCGCAGAAGTTGTCAAAGCTCTTGTTAATACCCACCAGTCACCAAGGATTTTCAATCCCCAGCAGTGGTCCTAGGATTTCTCATTCTCAACAATCAAGGATCTTTAACCCCCAAGCAGTCAGCAAGGGTTTCTCATCTTCAACAGAGATTTTTGAGTCCTCAACATCGGTCAGGATTTATTTTCTCCGGTAGCAGTCAAAGATTTCTTTATCTCCAGTTACCAAGGATTTATTTTCCTCAGCAAGACAGATACTCAGCTTACATGCACTTCCATTACATTCATATATCATAAACATTGATGAAAATACAGTTCATTGCATCATACATATCATGCAACATGACTTGGTGTTTTAGCTAACATTTTACCCTTTTCAGGATAAGATTAAAAGGCTATCGTTAACAACTATTCAGATACAATATGGATACACCCCAGACACGGCGGTCATTTTGTTACTCATTCAGAATTTCAAGTCAAAATACAGTGTGGATACACCCCAGACACGACGGTCATTCTATTACTCATTCAGACTCCAGCAATCCGATACAGACTAGATACGCTCCAGACACGGTGGCCATTCTATCTCTCATTCAGATTCAACTATCAACTTCAAAGTTCAGATACGCTCCAAACACGGATGCCTTTCTGGCCCTTACACCAGAAGTTTGATTCTCCCCAGTGCAGTCGCCACGGAAGTCATTTTGTCACTTATTCAGATCCCAGTTACAGTACGGATACACTCCAGAAACGAAAGTCATTCTGCTACTCATACAGATCTCAACTTCATATACAGTCCAGATACGCTCCAAACACGGTTGCCATTCTGTCACTCATTCAGAACTTATCTCAAGCACACAGTTGCTCCATATACAGATGTTTCTCTGTTACCCATTCAGAATACAGATACACACTAGACACGGCAGTCATTCTGATATTCATTCAAAGATCAAATACATTTACAGCTCGGATACGCTCCAGTTCAACAAACAATCTTAGATGGCATCTTTAGGCCCATCTCCAGCAAGATTCTGCCATCTCCAAATGGCATCTTTAATCCCATTCCCTCAACAATATTTTGACGAGTGCAAATTTACGGGCACTCTAGTGTCCAATCCTCTTTTACCTTCGAGTCACGAAAGGCAAACTTGCCAATCTAACTCTTCAGGTTCAAGAATATTGAACAGGGGCAACTGTTGTACCCCATAATTTGCCCTCTCATTTTATCAACATTTCTCATCACAAGACTCTTGAAACTCAGGATCAAGATAGGGTTTGCTCTGCTCAAGACACTTCCTTGCACTGTTGACCTAAATTAGGGTTTGAGTTTGCACATGGATTTTTGGGCCTTCAATACCCAAATTTACTTTCATACATCATGTTGGACTCATAAGTTTTCCCATACCAAGTTTCAAGCCTTGAATCAAATTTTTGCCCAGTCAATTGGACAGTTGACCTAGAAATCAGTTGTATTGGGGAAAAAGTCAACGGTGGCCAATTTACAGTCAAACCTTATGAATTTTGACCCACATCAATATTATGAACTCATATGAACCATTTAATCAAGTTTGGACCATAATTCCATAAGAAATTTGATCAGATCACCAAAAGGGCAAAATGGTCATTTTTAGGGTTTTGATTGTGCAAAGGCAATTTTTGACTATTTGACCTAGCCAATGGCAAATCAAGTTCAACCATGGACTAAAGGACTCAATTACATTATCTTGACCTATTCAACAAGTTCAAAAGATCTCAAATGCATAGGATTGACAAATGAATTTTTCAGTCAACTGATCAAAATTTGACTGTGCACTGAAAAGTCAAACTTTGACTTTTTGGTCAAAATCAAGTGCCAAGGGTCATTTTTCATCAAGATGTGTCAAATTATGAAACTTGTTCATCAAGAAACCCAAAATTGCAAATTAGGGTTTGAAATTGAAAAATTTTCATAACTTAGAATTTTTCTAAGTTATGAAATTTTCTTATTTTTTCCTAACTTTGTCCCACATTTTCACCAAGATGAAAATGGATTCAAACAAAACTTACAACATGAAAGTTCTAGTCCATCACAAATTCTACAACTTTGATTTACAAAGTTTTCTCAAAATAAGCTTGGACCTCAAGTTATGATTTTTGGAACAAGGGTCCCTAAAACTTTTAACTTAGAGAAATTTTGCCCTAGTTTAGGCAGGATTTTGACCCATCTTCTTGGCCATTTTTCACATAGTTCCACTTGGAGTCTCAAGTTGAATTTCAAAGATGTATTATAGTACTTGTTTCAAGCTTTCCAAATTGTCCAAGAACTCCTCAAACACATTTGTGGTTAGGGAGAATCGAATGCTTGAAGTTGGCAAAAACTCACTTTGTAACCATGGCCAATACATGTTCATACAAGTTGCAAAATCTGACCAAACTAGCTTTGTACTTGATTACAGGTCTCTAAACCAATTTACACTTAAAAATTGAATGCAAATACATTGGTTAGAGGCATTGTTCTGATCAAGGGAGCATTATACAATGACTAATTCCATTTTAGGCATAAAGATAACACTTCCATTTACATAAAGCATGCTTTATGTCAAGTTTCATTTCTTGAGCCATACACCAAGCCCTTTGATGCAAACAAGACTCCCTAATGTCAGGCAAAGCTCAACCACTTTGTGCAGCTTGGTTACAAGCCAGTACAGCCCTTGCATTGTCAACTCTCACTTTTTGCTTCAAAACCAAGTCATTGTGCCAAAAGTCCATAACACACACATCTGATAAAATCAACTCAAGCCAAGATTTCAAACAGGTTTCTCACATTGCCTAAGGTCAGAAACACGAGCCAATCATCCCTCAAACACCCTTGTACACCAAAAACACCATTTTCTGCCAAAACAGGACAGGACCTGCAAATTACAAGCCAAATCACATTCCACTCATGCGTTTTGCTTGCAATCAGTTCCAATACCTTCCATTCAACTCACTCAAGCTATCCCAAACCTCCATTGCCAACTGTAACTCCATTTACAGTGTTCACCAGTTTTGTTTTGAAGCTTTGCAGGTTGAGTTCTGTAGAGAGATTCAAGCCATTTCAAAACAAACTAAGCATTGGGAAAGATCTAGGGAACATCAAGCAAGCTCAAAAGAACCTCGGGCCTCACTGAAAGTTGCTGCACTGTCCAACTCGAATCCAACTTGTTGTACCCCAAAATTTGTCCTCTCATTTCATCAACATTTTCTCATCACAAGAACCTTGGAGCTCAAGATCAAAGTTAGGGTTTACTCTGCTTAAGACTCCTCCTTGCACTGTTGACCCAAATTAGGGTTTGAGTTTTCACAAAGATGTTTTGACCTAAAATGCCCAAAATGACTTTCATTCTTCATGTTGGACTCACAAGTTTATCCATACCAAGTTTCAGGCCTTGATTCCAATCTTTGCCCAGTCAATTGGACAGTTGACCTAGAAATCAGTTGTATTGGGGAAAAAGTCAACTGTGGTCAATTGATAGTCAAACCTCATGATTTTTTACCCACATCAACATTATGAACTCATATGGACCATTTGATCAAGTTTGGATCACAATTCCACAAGAAATTTGATCAGATCACCAAAAGGGCAAAATGGTCATTTTTAAGGTTTTGACTGCACAAAGGCAATTTTTGACTGTTTGACCTGGCCAATGGCAAACCAAGCTCCGTTATGGCCTCAAGGACTCAATGGCATTGTCTTTACATGTTTAACAAGTTCAAAGGATCCCGAATGCACAGGATTGACAGATGAATTTTCCAATCAACTAATCAAAATTTGACTGTATACTGAAAAGTCAAACTTTGACTTTTTGGTCAAAATCAAGTGCCAAGATATATTTTTCATCAATACATGTCAAATTATGAAACTTGTTCATCAAGAAACCAAAAATTAAAAATTAGGGTTTAAAATGAAGAAATTTCATAACTTAGAAATTTTCTAAGTTATGAAATTCCCTTATTTTTTTTCCTAACTTTGTCCCATTTTTTCATCAAGATACATTTGGATTCAAACAAAACTCAAAACATGAAAGTTATAGTACATTGGAAAATATACAACTTTGATTCAAAAAGTTTCCTCAAAAGAATCTTGTAGCTCAAGTTATGATTTTTGGAATAAGGGTGCAAAACATTTTTAACTTAGAAATTTTTTGACCTATTTTAGGCAGGATTTTTGCCCAACTTCATGGCCACTTTTCACATGCTTCCACTTGGAATTTCAACTTGCATTACAAAGATGGATTGTAGTACACATTCCAAGCTTTCCAAATTTTCCAAGAACTTCTCAAACACCCTTGTGGTTAGGGAGATTCGAATTTGTAAAGATGGGCAAAAGTCACTTTGTTCATGGCCAAAGGCATGTTCATACACTATGCATTTTCAAACTCAGCTTGCACAAACTAGATTACAGGCCTTTTATCTCATCCACACTCAATAATTTAATGCCAATCCTTTGTGTTCAAGCCTTATTTTGTGTGTTTAACCATTACTTGCAAGATTAAGCCATATTTGGAAAAAGCATTTTAGCCATTCTTGTAAAGAAGCACTTTATGTCAAAAAGCAAATCAAAGAGATACAGGCCAGATCTTTTGGGCACAAGATTATGGACATATCCCACTGATCAAGAACCAAATTTGCAGCATGCTTGAGGGGCCTGTAGGAGCCTAGAATCCAACTTGCATTTTGTTTGCTTAGATAAGAAGAAAGCTTGCATTTTGTACCATAACACACATTCCTGCAAGAACCAACTCAAGCAAACTTTGTGAACACATTTGATACTCCCTAACTGACCTAGAACACGAGCCCTTGACCCTCAATACCTCCTCATCCATCAAAGCACATTTTTTCTGCAAAATAGAGTCCATGTTGCAGATTGACTCCCACAGTTCATTTCCCTCGTGCGTTTTGGCTAAAACCTCTTCATACACACTCCCTACCATCCATTGAAGCTATTCCAAGCATTAAACTGGAACTTTAACATCCATAACCAAGGTTGCCATTTTCATTTTTCATCTGTGCAGGTTGAGTCACATAGCTCGATTCAGTTAGTTTCAAAGCAAGCTAGAGGTTAAAAGAGCATCCTTGGACCTCAAGCAAGCTGTACAAGTCCTCAAACTTCATTGAAAGTACCTCCATTGTTTTACACGATTCTAGCTGAACAGGTAAAAGTTTGAACTTCTATCTCTCTATCCAAGCATATCTAGGCTTAGGTTTGTGAAGAATGTCCTATTCGTGGCCCTGAAGCTACCTATATCCTCACTTTTCATTTATATTGTGTGTGTTAAGAGAATTTGGAACCTGAACATTAGAAAAAAGTTAGGTCAGGAATTGGGGGAGAGGAAATTCTCTCTCATTTCTGAGAGTTAGAACAACTTTTTTATATATTTGGAATCGTGACAAGATGCTCTACACTTTTGATGTTGTAAGTTTTTGTTAAAAATCAAGGAATCAGAAGTTAGCAGGTTGAGCAAGGAACGCGCGTTTTCTTTGTTTCAAACAATGGCTGGAGGTTGAAGACAAGCCCCTTGGGCTGGGTATGACTTATTTTTCTGTTTACACCACTATTTTCCACTTACACCCCCTTGGCCCATTGTGTGTTTTTTTAATCATTTTTTACTTTTTATTTTTTCTTCTGACTTATTATTTTTTGTCAAAACATAAAAAATATTAAAAATATTTTTTCAACCATTTTTGCATTTTATTTGGATTTTATTTGCTTTATTTTAACTTGTATATATAAATAAATATAATACTTTTATTTAAAACATTAAAAATAATGTGAAAAGATATACTTTTAGTTATTATTTTTATTTGCATTTTTTGAAAACATTTTCTAAAAAATATACTTTTTTGTAAATAATGAATATTTTATTTTTGTACATACTTAGTATATTTAATAAATAATATAAATACTTATATATTTATTAGAATATTTAGGGTAAAAATACAAAAATAATACATTTTTATTTTTATTAATATTTAACCTCAAAAATTACTTTTTTACAATATACTTCCCTTTTATTTATTTTTTGTATATAATTAATAAATATTGTATATGATATAAATAATAAATACTATTTATTTACAAAATTAGGGTTTTGCCCTAAACCATGAAAATATCCAAAAATTAACCTTTTTTATTTTTATTTGTATGTCACATGAAAAACACTTATACATACATATAAAACCATTTTTTGTGCATTTTGCATATTTATTGTATTTATTGTATTTATTTTATTATTGTACAATTAAATAACTTGTATATTCAATTTGGATTGTAATAGTTTAGATTTAAATTTCTTGCTAAATATCCCCATTTGAACATTTGTACCCCCATCCCCATAATTATGTTGTAATAATTTAGGACTTTAAATTCCGCACTTTAAAGCTTTCTAAATATGCCATGATAGACTTAGGGTTTGTATGCAAAAAAATCAAATAACAAATAGTTTGACCTAATTCAAAGACAAAAAAGCATGAAAATGGACAACACTAATCACACTTGCACCCTTAAGGTTACTCCACTTGTTGCCTTCAATAATGGGCCATGTTGCATGTTGGGTGTTTTTGGCAAAACAAAACAATTCAAATGATCATAGTCCCTCGATGACGCTTTCGAAAGTTGCCTAAAAATGATCAAGTCCCTTAAAGGAAAAATTGCCAAAGACACTTGGCACTATTGCATTCATGGTCTAAACGATGACCCGCGCCCGTCCCGTTAACATCCTAACACAAGATTGTCCACCAAATACAATGGTGGAACAATACTGTTAAAAGGGTTAAAACATAGGAAAGATCTTTGAGAAATTTAGGGTAGATAGCTCTTGGTTACTTGACCAATCTTGCAAAAACAATCCTTGCCATTTTTCAAAACACACATCATAATACACTTTCAAAACAACTTTCAAAAACATTGAAAACTTTTCAAAAGACAAATACACCTTTGTATACATTCAAACATGGATCATTACAAAGGTTGCCACCACAATGGCCTCTTTTCAAAACATCTTTCAAAATCACACACAAAGCACCATTTCAAACAATTGAAAATGCAAGGCAAGTGATCTAAGCAAGTAACTAAGAGCCCATGGATAACCATGGATAGAAAGGGTGCTAATACCTTCCCTTTCTATAATCTACTCCCCGAACCCAAGAAAACATCTCAAAGGTTTTTGCTGTGCTTTTAACCTTTCCTTAGGATAAAATAAAAAGTCGATGGCGACTCTTGCTAAACCGAAACATTTGCGAAAACAAACGCAAAAACCCAAGTCAGTTCTCCCACCGTATCACAGAACTGGTGACTCTGCTGGGGAACGTATTTGAAAGTGGAGTAACCTTAGGGCTTAGATCACCCTCTTGCATGACTAATTGTTTGCTTTGATTGCTTTATATCTTGGTTCTCTTGTTTGGGCTTGAAATCCTACACCCAGATTTGGGGAAACATTCATAGATAGCAATACATTGTGGAAACTGTGCGGGGTATACCGACACAGTTGAAGCAATAGCTATATTAGTGCGACATATTTGTGAGTACCGGTAACCCTTGAGTTCAATCAAGGAGAGTACGGGGCCGCTGAGTGATGTCACTAAGCACTAATGACCTAGAACCTTACTTGACCATCTTGGCCTTTTATTAGGGGTAGTGAGATGACCGGCTTTGGTGCAGTCCGAAGTTGGTAGATACTCGATACTACACTCATTGAGGTTTGTTTTCTTGGAATATTTTGGTCGCTAGTTAAGTGGCTAAACCAAAACAATGAACATGGAAAACAATCCAATGATATTGAGCTCCTTAGAACCCGGTTACTATTTATAGGACAGGTTTTTAAGCCAACTACACTCAAGAGGGTACTTACCTATGAAACCTCATGCAAGCCTGAAACTAGGGTTCTGTGTGAATTGCTTGTACATATGTTTGTGCATACATCATGAACATCATAAAGCATCATATGCATCCACTAACCATTTCAAGGGTTTGGATCTTCATCTTTGTTCTTGTTTTGTAGGTCATGGAAATTCTTCGCAGGAAAACCATCCAAGTCAACCTTGTGAGAATCCCTCCTCAACTCAAGGAGCTCACATCCAGAATTCCGGAAAGCTCTCCCTTCAGTGAAAGACATGGTAGACTGCTCAGCCTAGTCAACACCAGCATTAAAGAGGACATGGTAAAGGTGTTGTTCCAGTTCTTTGACCCCCTTCACCACTGTTTCACATTCCCCGACTACCAATTGGTGCCCACTTTGGAGGAATTTTCTCAACTCTTGATAATTCCTATTCTTAATCAACTACCCTACAACGGTACAGAAAAAGAACCAAAGCCCGAAGATGTTGCTCAAGCCCTACACTTGCAACCAACTGACATCAAGGGGCATTGGGAAACTAGAAGCGGTGTCAAAGGCTTCTTAGCAAAATTCTTGTTTGAGAAGGCACAAGAGTGTTGGAATTCATTGGATCTACAAGCCTTTCAAGAAATTGTGGCACTCCTCGTTTATGGGTTGGTCTTGTTCCCAAATCCTAACCAGCTTGTAGATGTCAACGCCGTCAAGATCTTCCTATCCAGGAATCCCATACCAACATTGCTTGGGGACATCCTCCACTCATTTTACACACGAACAATGAGAAAGAGGGGTGTTCTCATGTGTTGTACTCCTCTCCTTGCAAGGTGGTTTATTTCGCACCTTCCACAATCTATTTTGAAGAATGACCAAGGCTTAAGGTGGTCACAACAGTTGATGACCCTCACTCACTCTAATGTACATTGGTGTTCTCGGTCCAGAGAAAATGTCATCATCGTCGATCGTTCTGGAGAGTTCCCTAATGTTCCATTACTTGGCATTAGAGGAGGCATTACCTACAACCCTTGTCTAGCTTTGAGACAATTTGGATATGCACTGAGGGATGGCCCTCACGACATGTTGATTCCTGACCTAGTTTTTGACTTCGACAACGATGCGCAAGGACTTCGCCAAAGATTCATCAGAGCTTGGAGGATGCCTAACAAGGTAGACAGTAAGACACTGGGGCACAAGAACTCCATCCCTCTTGAGCCTTATCTCAAGTGGGTACGAACCCGAGCCCAGAGTCTAATGATGCCTTACCCTCATGTTCTCCCTCTGATTAAAGAGCCCGTTAAGGAAGGAGAGGTTCCCTACACCATCCTATATCCTGACATGCCAACATCATGGGAGGAGATGCAGAAGAGTTGGATCCAACTCAAGGAGGAACGGAACACTTTTGAAGCCAGCTTCTACGCCAGTGAGAAGAAGGTTTTGGAGCTTACCCGCCGACTCCATGAGGAAGAGACCCTCAACACCTACATCGCACCAAAGAGGATGCGCAACGTCTTTTTACCTTGAGAAGTTTTTTGTAATATTTGGCCCATGGGGCATTTATGTACTGACAAAATTTCTTCTTATTAATATGACGTGTGTTCTTTTTGTCTGCAACAATTTTGAATTTCTAAATCCTTGAATGCATTGCATAAATAAGCATATCATTCATCATGCGCATAAGCAGGTCTCCACACCAGGTTTCCTTATCTTTCTGCTGTTTATTTCAGTAAGATGGATCTCGAACAGACGGTCAAGGATTTGCAGTCTCAAAACTCACAGTTTCAACATCTCCTGATGATCTTGGCAAAGGGTCAGGAGGATCTAAAAGCCCTGCTTGGGAACAAAGAGAAAGTGAAAAAGAAGAAGAAAAGAGTCGGGGTGGATACCCTAGGAAGAAGGTTTGAGGGTGAAGCCAGAAGAGTTCTTGAATTTCCCTCTGCATCCGAAGAAGAAACCAGTAAAGGAAAAGGGGATGCGGTACCTTCCGAATCTGAAGCTGAAGAAGACGAAGACTACTCAGAGCAACAATACCCGCCCGCCGATGATAAGTACAAAAACTTGGAGGACAGGTTGGCAGCTATGGAGCTGCAGAGAGTTCCCGGCTTAGATTTCGAAGATTTGGGATTAATTGCTGGAATTGTGATCCCCCCGAAGTTTAAAGTGCCAATTTTTGCAAGATATGACGGGCTGTCTTGCCCAAAGATGCACCTAAGGTCGTATGTCCGAAGAATCCAACCTCACACTTCCGACAGAAATCTTTGGGTACCCTTCTTTCAAGATAGCCTGTCTGGCACTCAGCTAGACTGGTTTTACAAGCTGGAAAGGTCAGAGATACATAGTTGGGAGGATCTGGCAGCTGATTTTTATCGCCAATATCAGTATAATTCTGACTTGGCGCCAACCCGTACTCAGCTACAGAGTATGGGAATGGCCTCAGGTGAGGGATTCAAGGAGTACGCCCAGAAGTGGCGCGATCTGGCCGGAAGAGTGCAGCCACCTCTTTCTGATAGAGAACTTATTGATATGTTCCTGGGGACCCTGTCTGGTCCATTCTTTAACCATCTGATCGGTAGCTCTTCCGCAGGGTTTACTGAATTAATTCTGACTGGCGAGCGGGTAGAAGCCGGTATCAAGAATGGGAAGATTCAGAAGGATGCCTCTGCATCTACAACTGCTAAGAAATCATTTCCGGCGAAGAAGGAAACGGCTGTTGTGTACTCTCAGAGAGGAGTGGGAAGAGCTGAGCGTCGGCCGACTGTGGGGGCCGTGATGATCCAAAATCCATCAAACGATCAGCCTCGCGGAAATCAGTCCAGACCTAAACAGCAATAGGGAGAACGGCCACCACGGCAGTACACCCGCATCAATATGACGCCCGCGCAAGTTCTTCCACACTTGTTAAAGCTGAATCTCACAAATATCAAAGAAGCGCCGAAAAATGTGAATACAACCTCACCAGCTTACAATGCCAATGCCAAATGTGCCTACCATTCCGATAGCGCCGGACATGACACAAACAATTGTTGGGCGCTAAAAAATAAAATTCAAGACTTGATAGATGTAAAAGAGGTGGAGTTCGATGCTCCAGAGAAGCCAAACGTGATATCCGCTCCGATGCCGAAGCATGGTCGGAATGTCCATGCTATTGAAGAAGATCGGTATGTTTCTAGTGTTGATGACCTGGTAACTCCACTGTTAACAATCAAGTTAAATTTGTTGAAAGCTGGGATTTTCCCAGGGTGCAAAGAAGACTGCTATTGTTATTACTCTCTACCAATCGACTGCCCATTACTGAAGAAAGGCATCCAAGGCCTAATGGACAGTCAACAAATTTTGTTTGAAAAGGTTCCTGTTATTCCAACCCCTATCGAAGATGTCTCAATAATCACCATTTACACCAATCTTTCCAAGGCCGTCAAAAAGCCTGTTAAGATTACATCCGCTACAAAGTCTGTTCCTCTGAAGATAACTATGCCAGGGCCTGTCCCCTACAGTTCTGAAAAATCAATACCATGGAATTACGGTGGAGAAATCTACTACCATGGTATTAAACAAGTTGAAATAACCGAAGGAAGCTCTGATGAAGAAGATGCCAGCATTGGAAACATTGCCAGCACAAGCAAGATTCCCCGAAGTGGGAGAATATTTTCTCCAGAGATTGCCCCCCCAAAGGCAATCTTTGGACCCTCATCTGCTACCAAAGTTATTCCTGCACCGATAAGACTCTCCGCAAAAACTTCGTTGAGTGAAGAAACTGTTATTCCTGTTGTTGTCCCTCCTACTTCTGCTGATAAGGGGAAATGGATCCAAGATGAGCTCTTCAGGACGAGGGCTCAACCTTTGGTCATCCCGGAAACCTCTAAGAAAGAGATGGAGGAGATCTTGAAGATAATTAAAAAGAGTGATTATGATGTGGTAGAGCAACTGGGGCAAACCCCCTCGAAAATATCCATGTTAGCATTGCTACTTTTTTCAGAGGCACATGCCAAAGCATTGATAAAATTCCTGAAGACAGCCCATGTGCCCCAGGAAACCTCTGCCGACCAATTCCAAGACTGTGTAACCAGTCTTACAGCAGACAACGGTTTAGGTTTCTCTGACACTGACCTAACCTCAAAAGGAAGAAAACACAACGATGCATTACATGTGTCAGTAGAATGCCAAGGAACTACTCTGGCCCATGTTCTGGTCGACACTGGTTCTTCTCTGAACGTGCTGCCCAAGAAGGCTCTCGACCAATTAGACTGTGAAGGCTTGGAGTTAAGGCCAAGTAATATCATTGTAAGGGCGTTCGACGGGTCGAAGAGAATGGTACATGGGGAGGTAGACATTCCCATTAAAGTAGGCACAGAGGTGTTCCCCTCAACTTTTTATGTGATGGACATCCGTCCGTCATACTCTTGCTTATTGGGGAGACCATGGATACACAATGTCGGGGCAGTCACCTCTTCCCTACATCAAATGTTGAAATACCCTGTCAAAGGAAAGATCATAACCGTCCATGGTGAAGAGGAATATATGATCAGCCACCTGAACTCCTTCCGGTATGTAGAGGTAGAGGGTGAATTCATTGAGACACCATTCCAGCACTTTGAGGAGGTCTCTCCTGAAGTGGCAGTATCAAAAGTGGTGGCTGAGGTACCAAAGCAGATGGCCAGGATGGCATCTCTAAAAGACGCGAAGGCCGCAATGAAGGAAGGGAAGAGTTCAACATGGGGGCAGTTGCCGGATATTCCCCACAAAATAGACAAGTTTGGTTTAGGATTCACTGCTGCGGGGCAGAAAGTTATGCGCCGCTCAAAGGTTGAAAGAACACCCATCAAGATCTCTCCTTATGGGATCAATGCTTTGGAAGGTGAAGACGATGAGGCCAACATTGAAGATTGGATCTACCCAACCATCGAAGGGGGACTACGCAACTGGGAGGCAAAGGACTTTGTCCCCATTACTTTTATTAATCAGTAACTATCTGTCAAACATTTCCTGTGGTCTGTAATAATTACTTTTGAACAATCCGTACACTACTTTTTCACCTCATGCCTTTCCCGGGGCATGTAGGTCCATTTGTAAGGGTTTTGATTATCTTCATATCCATATGCCATGTTTAATGATTCATTGGACGTTTTTCATTGATAAACTGCTATGTTCATTTTCTTTCCTTTTTCATTTTTTGTTAAGGATGGCTATCCCTTACACACACCCACACTCACAAATGCAGGTACCCATCCACTCTGGATTCTATGGGTGACTATTCTGTTATGTCCTTCAATAACTCTGAAGATCTGGTCAATCAGGCTGAGTATGAAGATGACGAAGGTTGTGAAGTACCAGGAGAATTAGCCAGACTTCTACAGTAAGAGGAAAGGGCCATCTTGCCTCACGAAGAGTTGTTGGAAACTGTCAACTTAGGAACAGAGGAAGACCGGAAGGAAGTACAAGTGGGTGCCAATCTGGAACCAAGTGTCAAGGAGCGCCTGATACAGCTGTTAAATGAATACGTTGAAATCTTCGCCTGGTCTTACGAAGACATGCCGGGTTTAGACACAGACATCGTGGTTCACCGTCTCCCTACAAGAGAAGATTGTCCACCGATAAAGCACAAAGTCCGTCGAATGAGGCCCGACATGTTTGAGAAGATCAAAGCAGAAGTGATGAAGAAATTCAACGCTGGCTTTCTGGCTGTTACATCCTATCCACAGTGGGTTGCTAACATCGTGCCAGTTCCTAAAAAAGACGGCAAGGTCAGGATGTGTGTGGACTACTGGGATTTGAATAGGGCCAGCCCCAAAGATGATTTTCCGCTACCGCACATTGACATTTTGATCGACAACACAGCTCAGCACAAAGTGTTTTCCTTCATGGATGGATTCTCGGGCTACAACCAAATTAAAATGGCCCCCGAGGACATGGAGAAAACAACCTTTGTTACACAATGGGGTACTCTCTATTACAAGGTGATGTCGTTCGGACTGAAGAACGCAGGGGCAACTTATCAACGCGCCATGGTAGCTTTATTTCATGATATGATACATCATGAGATCGAAGTTTACGTAGACGATATGATAGCTCGGTCACAAACAGAGGAGGAACACCTTGAACACCTAGAGAAGCTGTTTGCCAGATTGAAAGAATACAAACTCAGGCTGAATCCAAGTAAGTGTACTTTTGGAGTTAGGTCTGGTAAACTTCTAGGGTTTATTGTCAGCAACAAAGGCATTGAGGTCGATCCAGCAAAAGTGAAAGCAATACAAGAGATGCCTGCTCCCCGTACTGAAAAAGAGGTTAGAGGGTTCTTGGGGCGCTTAAACTATATTGCCAGATTCATCTCTCATCTGACTTCTACCTGTGAGCCAATTTTCAAATTATTAAAGAAAGATCAGGTAGTCGAATGGAACGACGATTGCCAAGCTGCTTTTGATAAGATCAAGGAGTATTTGCTAGAACCTCCTATTCTGATGCCACCCGTCGAAGGAAGACCATTGATCATGTATCTGACCGTCTTGGATAACTCAATGGGGTGTGTTTTGGGCCAGCATGACGAGTCTGGTCGAAAAGAGCATGTTATTTATTACCTTAGCAAAAAGTTTACCGACTGTGAGACTCGCTACTCACTGCTCGAGAAAACTTGTTGCGCTTTGGTATGGGCTGCTCACCGACTAAGGCAGTATATGCTGACTCATACCACCTTGTTGATTTCCAAAATTGATCCTATCAAGTATATCTTCGAAAAGCCCGCTTTATCTGGAAGAATAGCTAGATGGCAAATGATCCTAACTGAGTATGACATCCAGTACACCACTCAAAAAGCTATAAAAGGGAGTGTACTAGCTGATCATCTAGCTCATCAAGCTATCGAAGATTATCAATCCATGAGATTTGACTTCCCAGACGAAGACATCATGAATTTGGACAACATTGAAGGTAACGGACCGTATGACTGACCTGAAAGGGGATCCCGATGGACCCTGTACTTTGATGGTGCTTCAAATGCACTTGGAAACGGTATCAGTGCGGTACTCATTTCCCCGGAAGGTTGTCACACGCCTTTCACGGCTCGACTTTGCTTCAGCTGCACAAACAACATGGCTGAATATGAAGCTTGCATTTTTGGTCTCAAGGCTGCTATAGACTTGGGGATCAAATCTTTGATCGTATTTGGGGACTCGGCTTTGGTTATCAGTCAAATCAAAGGAGAGTGGGATACCAAACATCCTAATTTTATCCCATACAAAGAACATGTACTAACATTGTTGCCTCATTTCGAGTAAATTACCTTCGAGCATTTCCCGCGAGAAGAGAATCAGCTAGCGGATGCTCTGGCTATAATGTCTTCCATGTTTAAACTCAACTGGGATAACGAGGCTCCCCAAATCACCATCGAGCGAATGGATGAACCTGCCCATTGTCACGAGATTAATACCGAAGAAGTAGTGGAACAACCCTGGTTTCACGAAATCAAAAGGTATCTCCAGACTAGAGAATATCCCGAAGGAGCTTCCGTAAATGACAGGAAGTTCCTAAGGAAGTTTGCTGCCAAGTTCTTCCTGAGAAATGGCATCCTCTATAAGCGCAACCATGATTGTGTTTTACTCCGATGTGTAGACAAAGCTGAAGCAGAGTTAATCATAACTGAGATGCACAGCGGTACATTTGGCACCCATTTGAGCGGGCATACAATGGCTAAGAAGATCCTAAGGGCAGGCTATTACTGGTCTACCATGGAAGCAGATTGCCATCAACATTCCCGTACTTGCCACAAATGTCAAATCTACGCTGACAAGATTCATATTCCTCCTGTTCCTCTCAATGTTCTGACAGCTCCTTGGCCATTTGCAATGTGGGGCATTGACATGATTGGAGAGATCAAGCCCACGGCATCCAACGGACATCGCTTCATCCTGGTTTCCATTGACTACTTCACCAAATGGGTCGAAGCAGCTTCCTTCGCCTCTGTTACTAAAAATGTGGTTGCCCGTTTCATCAAGCAAAACCTCATATGTCGGTATGGTGTTCCGGACAGGATCATCACAGACAACAGTACAAATTTGAATAATACTATGATCACCGCATTATGCGAACAGTTCAAGATTTATCATCACAATTCATCTCCCTATCGGCCGAAGATGAACGGTGTTGTTGAAGCTGCGAACAAAAACATTAAGAAGATCA
The DNA here is from genome assembly GCA_948472305.1 of Vicia faba. Lineage (NCBI taxonomy): Eukaryota > Viridiplantae > Streptophyta > Magnoliopsida > Fabales > Fabaceae > Vicia > Vicia faba. The sequence continues at coordinate 988,003,461 of OX451738.1, forward strand.
TTCAGAAAATGACAGTCACTTACAAGGACTGGCAGGAGATGTTACCGTTTTCTCTGCATGGATATCGTACCACGACAGGTACTTCAACCGGGGCAACCCCATTTTCTTTGGTATATGGCATGGAAGCTATCCTGCCCATGGAAGTTCAGATTCCTTCTCTAAGAATTATGAAGGACGCAGGTTTAAATGAAGATGATTGGATTCAGACCCGACTTGATCAACTCAATTTGATCAACGAGAAGCGACTCAATGCTGTCTGCCATGGTCAAACGTATCAAAAACGAATGATCAAGGCTTTCAACAAGAAAGTCAGATGTCAAGTATATCAAGTCGGAGATCTCGTAATCAAGCGGATTATCTTACCGCAAAGTGATCCCAGGGGCAAATGGACTCCTACATACGAAGGACCATTTGTGATCAAGAGCATATTTTCTGGTGGTGCAATGATTCTGACCACCATGGACGGCGACGATTTGCCGCACCCTGCGAACGCAGACATAGTCAAAAGATACTGCGTATAAAATAACCCGACAAGTCGAAAACCCGAAAGGGCGGCTTGGGAAAAAATGGGCATCTCGGTGGACCGAAAACCCGAAAGGGCGGTTCAGGCAAAAATTAGGGATAAAACAAAAAAATTTGTACACCCGGCAAGTTGGAAACCCGAAAGGGCGGCTTGGGCAAAAAGGGGTTTCCCGGTGGATCGAAAACCCGAAAAGGAGATTCAGGCAAAAGTTAGGGAATTAAAGCGTATGACTATGTCTCGTCGGATCACTTTAAGGACAATCTCTTCATCAACCAGCTCCAAGATTCTGATTAACCCAGTCATCAGCGGACGAAGCATTGAATGGACAGATACTCAGAGTTGCGAAGGCTACAGCAGAGTGGAATCCCATAGAATTGTTTCACATAGCCATCTTTCTTTTGTATAATTTTTCCAATTTTTACGACGACATCCTCTTACTAGGATGGTTGTCTCCTTTATACAAATATACTCATAGAAGGTTAATACAAATACTTTTCCAGATACAGAAACTTGCTTTGTCTTCTCTTGCTTTTCTACATTTATGCTTTATTTTGAGAAACGTCCAATGTTTTGTTAAATAGGCATATGCATTTGAACATAATCATTTTCCTTACAAATCAAGAAGGATGATTACTGATAGGCCGAAGGTACAGGTAGATATCTCGATGCCCTTTCAGAAGAAATCGCCAGCAGATCTAAAACTCCAAATTCCTCGATCCAGAACTTGATTCCCCAAACAGAGTTAAACTTCAGGATCCTCAACAGAGAAAGCTTTCCCAACACTGATTTCCCCAGCCATAGAGCCTTCTAGAACTCAATTCCCCTCAGAGTTAAAATTCAGAATCCCCCAGTGGAGCCTTAAAAATCTGAAAATCCAATCCCCAGCGGAGCTAAAACTTCCAACCATGAATCCCCAGCTGAACCAGGCTAGTGAACCTTCTCCCCACAGAGATACTTCCCACCAAACTGAAGATTCTCAGTCATGCCTCTCCAGCATAAGTCTACCAGATTCTGAACTCCCCAGTAGAGATCTTCAGAAATTCTCATTCCCTGCAAGTCATCAAGGAATGCCAGCTCCCCATTAGTGGTCCTAAGATCCCTCGACAATTGAAGATCTTGCATTTCCCCAAGCAGAGTGAAGGCTCATTCTCAGTTCCTCACAGGATAATCAGATGTTCTCCAGTAAAGATCTCCTCAAAACAAGAATCCCTAGAAGATTGGTATACAACCCAAGCTCCTAATTCTCCAGCAATAGTCAACAAGGATGTCTCATCCTCAGCAATCAAAATTCTTGTCTTCCCCTGCAGTAGTCAAGGATTCACTTTCCCTGGCAGTAGTCAAGAGTCTTTATCTCCAGGATTCATCTATCCTCAGCAAGACAGCTCTTCAGCTTACATGCACATTCATTTACATTCATATCATAAACATTGATATAACATATATTGCATCATACATATCATGCAACATAACTTTGTGTTTTAGCTAACATTTCACCCTTTTCAGGATAAGATTAAAAGGCTATCATTAACAATTATTCAGATACAGTATGGATACACCCCAGACACGGCGGTCATTCTATTACTCATTCAGAATTTCGAGTCAGATACAGTACAGATACACCCCAAACACGACGGTCATTCTACTACTCATTCAGACTACAGCAATCAGATACAGACTAGATACGCTCCAGAAACGGAAGCCATTCTATCTCTCATTCAGATTCACTTACCCACCTCAAGGTTCAATGCGTTCCAAACACGGACACCATTCTGACCCTTACAACAGTAGTTTGATTCTCCCCAGTGTGTTCTCCACGGAAGTCATTCTGTCATTTATTTAGATCCCAGTTACAGTTTCAGATACACTTCAAACACAGAAGTCATTCTATTACTCATACGGATCTCAATCCCAGTTACAGTTTCAGATACACTCCAGACACGGAAGTCATTCTGCTACTCATACGACTTTCAACTTCAGATACGGTCCAGATACGCTCCAGACACGGTTTCCATTCTGTCACTCATTCAGAATTTGTCCCCAGCACGCAGTTGCTCCATAACAGATGTTCCTCTGTTACCCAGATACAATACATATACACTCCAGACACGGCAGTCATTTTGATATTCATTCTTCAAGCACAGTTGCAGCTCAGACACGCCCCAGACACGGAGGCCATTCTTCTGCTCATACAAACTCAGTCCTCAGATGCAGTTCAAATGCATTCCAGACACGGATACCATTTTGATCCTCATTCTTCTGACCTATCACATCGCAGTTCAACAAACATTCCAGATGGCATCTTTAAGCCCATCTCTGACAAGATTTGGTCACCCCTTCAGATGGCATCTTTAAGCCCATCTACAAATGGCATCTCTAAGCCCATTCCCGTATCCATTGTTCTGACGAGTGCAAATTTAAGGGCACTCTAATGTCCAATCTCTTTTTACCTTCGAGACGCGAAAGGCAAACTTGCCATTCTAACTCTTCAGGTGCAAGAAGATTGAACAGGGGCAACTGTTGTACCCAAAAATTTTCCCTCTCATTTCATCAACATTTTCTCATCACAAGACCCTTGGAGCTCAAGATCAAAGTTAGGGTTTACTCTGCTCAAGACTCCTCCTTACACTGTTGACCCAAATTAGGGTTTGAGTTTGCACAAAGATGTTTTGACCTAAAATGTCCAAAATGACTTTCATGCTTCATGTTGGACTCACAAGTTTATCCATACCAAGTTTCAGGCCTTGATTCCAATCTTTGCCCAGTCAATTGGACAGTTGACCTAGAAATCAGCTGTATTGGGGAAAAAGTCAACTGTGGTCAATTGACAGTCAAACCTCATGATTTTTGATCCACATCAACATTATGAACTCATATGGACCATTTGATCAAGTTTGGATCACAATTCAACAAGAAATTTGATCAGATCACCAAAAGGGCAAAATGGTCATTTTTAGGGTTTTGACTACACAAATGCAATTTTTGACTGTTTGACCTGGCCAATGGCAAACCAAGCTCCCTTATGGCCTCAAGGACTCAATGGCATTGTCTTTACATGTTCAACAAGTTCAAAGGATCCCAAATGCACAGGATTGACAGATGAATTTTCCAATCAACTGATCAAAATTTGACTGTATACTGAAAAGTCAAACTTTGACTTTTTGGTCAAAATCAAGTGCCAAGATTTATTTTTCATCAAGACATGTCAAATTATGAAACTTGTTCATCAAGAAACCAAAAATTAAAAATTAGGGTTTAAAATGAAGAAATTTCATAACTTAGAAATTTTCTAAGTTATGAAATTCCCTTATTTTTTTTCCTAACTTTGTCCCATTTTTTCATCAAGATACATTTGGATTCAAACAAAACTCAAAACATGAAAGTTATATTCCAATGCAAAATCTACAACTTTGATTCACAAAGTTTCCTCAAAAGAAGCTTGTAGCTCAAGTTATGATTTTTGGAATAGGGGTGCAAAACATTCTTAACTTAGAAATTTTTTGACCTATTTTAGGCAGGATTTTTGCCCAATTTCATGGCCACTTTTCACATGCTTCCACTTGGAATTTCAAATTGCATTACAAATATGGATTGTAGTACACATTCCAAGATTTCCAAATTGTCCAAGAACTTCTCAAACACCCTTGTGGTTAGGGAGATTCGAATTTGTAAAGATGGGCAAAAGTCACTTTGTTCATGGTCAAAGGCATGTTCATACACTATGCATTTTCAAACTCAGCTTGCACAAACTAGATTACAGGCCTTTTATCTCATCCACACTCAATAATTTAATGTCAATCCTTTGTGTTCAAGCCTTATTTTGTGTGTTTAACCATTACTTGCAAGATTAAGCCATATTTGGAAAAAGCATTTTAGTCATTCTTGTAAAGAAGCACTTTATGTCAAAAAGCAAATCAAAGAGATACAGGCCAGATCTTTTGGACACAAGATTATGGACATATCCCACTGATCAAGAACCAAATTTGCAGCATGCTTGAGGGGCCTGTAGGAGCCTAGAATCCAACTTGCATTTTGTTTGCTTAGATAAGAAGAAAGCTTGCATTTTGTACCATAACACACATTCCTGCAAGAACCAACTCAAGCAAACTTTGTCAACACATTTGATACTCCCTAACTGACCTAGAACACGAGCCCTTGACCCTCAATACCTCCTCATCCATCAAAGCACATTTTTTCGGCAAAACAGAGTCCCTGTTGCAGATTGACTCCCACAGTTCATTTCCCTCATGCGTTTTGGCTAAAACCTCTTCATACACACTCCCTACCATCCATTGAAGCTATTCCAAGCATTGAACTGGAATTGTAACATCCATAACCAAGGTTGCCATTTTCATTTTTCATCTGTGCAGGTTGAGTCACATAGCTCGATTCAGTTAGTTTCAAAGCAAGCTAAAGGTTGGAACAGCATCCTTGGACCTCAAGCAAGCTGTACAAGTCCTCAAACTTCATTGAAAGTACCTCCATTGTTGTACACGATTCAAGCTGAACAGGTAAAAGTTTGAACTTCTATCTCTCTATCCAAGCATATCTAGGCTTAGGTTTGTGAAGAATGTCCTATTCGTGGCCCTGAAGCTACCTATATCCTCACTTTTCATTTATATTGTGTGTGTTAAGAGAATTTGGAACCTGAACATTAGAAAAAAGTTAGGTCAGGAATTGGGGGAGAGGAAATTCTCTCTCATTTCTGAGAGTTAGAACAACTTTTTTATATATTTGGAATCGTGACAAGATGCTCTACACTTTTGATGTTGTAAGTTTTTGTTAAAAATCAAGGAATCAGAAGTTAGCAGGTTGAGCAAGGAACGCGCGTTTTCTTTGTTTCAAACAATGGCTGGAGGTTGAAGACAAGCCCCTTGGGCTGGGCCTGACTTATTTTTCTGTTTACACCACTATTTTCCACTTACACCCCCTTGGCCCATTGTGTGTTTTTTTAATCATTTTTGACTTTTTATTTTTTCTTCTGACTTATTATTTTTTGTCAAAACATAAAAAATATTAAAAATATTTTTTCAACCATTTTTGCATTTTATTTGGATTTTATTTGCTTTATTTAAACTTGTATATATAAATAAATATAATACTTTTATTTAAAACATTAAAAATAATGTGAAAAGATATACTTTTAGTTATTATTTTTATTTGCATTTTTTGAAAACATTTTCTAAAAAATATACTTTTTTATAAATAATAAATATTTTATTTTTGTACATACTTAGTATATTTAATAAATAATATAAATACTTATATATTTATTAGAATATTTAGGGTAAAAATACAAAAATAATACATTTTTATTTTTATTAATATTTAACCTCAAAAATTACTTTTTTACAATATACTTCCCTTTTATTTATTTTTTGTATATAATTAATAAATATTGTATATGATATAAATAATAAATACTATTTATTTACAAAATTAGGGTTTTGCCCTAAACCATGAAAATATCCAAAAATTAACCTTTTTTATTTTTATTTGTATGTCACATGAAAAACACTTTTACATACATATAAAACCATTTTTTGTGCATTTTGCATATTTATTGTATTTATTTTATTATTGTACAATTAAATAACTTGTATATTCAATTTGGATTGTAATAGTTTAGATTTAAATTTCTTGCTAAATATCCCCATTTGAACATTTGTACCCCCATCCCCATAATTATGTTGTAATAATTTAGGACTTTAAATTCTGCACTTTAAAGCTTTCTAAATATGCCATGATAGACTTAGGGTTTGTATGCAAAAAAAATCAAATAACAAATAGTTTGACCTAATTCAAAGACGAAAAAGCATGAAAATGGACAACACTAATCACAATTGCACCCTTAGGGTTACTCCACTTGTTGCCTTCAATAATGGGCCATGTTGCATGTTGGGTGTTTTTGGCAAAACAAAACAATTCAAATGATCATAGTCCATCGATGACGCTTTCGAAAGTTGCCTAAAAATGATCAAGTCCCTTAAAGGAAAAATTGCCAAAGACACTTGGCACTATTGCATTCATGGTCTAAACGACGACCCGCGCCCGTCCCGTTAACATCCTAACACAAGATTGTCCACCAAATACAATGGTGGAACAATACTGTTAAAAGGGTTAAAACATAGGAAAGATCTTTGAGAAATTTAGGGTAGATAGCTCTTGGTTACTTGACCAATCTTGCAAAAACAATCCTTGCCATTTTTCAAAACACACATCACAATACACTTTCAAAACAACTTTCAAAAACATTGAAAAATTTTCAAAAGACAAATACACCTTTGTATACATTCAAACATGGATCATTACAAAGGTTGCCACCACAATGGCCTCTTTTCAAAACATCTTTCAAAATCACACACAAAGCACCATTTCAAACAATTGAAAATGCAAGGCAAGTGATCTAAGCAAGTAACTAAGAGCCCATGGATAACCATGGATAGAAAGGGTGCTAATACCTTCCCTTTCTATAATCTACTCCCCGAACCCAAGAAAACATCTCAAAGGTTTTTGCTGTACTTTTTAACCTTTCCTTAGGATAAAATAAAAAGTCGGTGGCGACTCTTGCTAAACCGAAACATTTGCGAAAACAAACGCAAAAACCCAAGTCAGTTCTCCCACCGTATCACACAACTGAAACAGGTTTTTCATCAACTTCTATCTCTCTATTTAGGAACATTTAGCCTTAGGTTTGTGAATGAAAGATGTAGTACTCATTGTCCTGAAACCATACATATGCTCAGTTTTCATTTATATTAAACGTGCTAAGAGAATTTCATCTATGAACTTTCTGAAAAAACTAGGTTAGAAATTAGGGCCAGAGAAATTCTCTCTGGTCTTTGAGAGTTAGATTAAGTTTTTTATATGGTTAGAATCGTGGTTTGATGCTCTACAAGTTTCATGTTTTGAGTTTTGGCAAAAGATCACAAATGCAGGAGTTAGCTGTTTGAACTCAAAACGAGCGTTTTTCATAGTGCTGGAGGAAGAAGATGAAGACTTGGGCTGGGTTGGCTTGTTTTTGCTTCTAACACCTTCTTTTTTCAGTTTCACACCCCCTGGCCCAACTTCTTGTATTTTTATTATTTTTGCATTTTAATTTCATTTCTGACTTTATTATTTTATTTCCAAACATAAAAAATGCTTAAAAAATATTTTCATAATTTTTTATATTTATTTGGTATTTATTTTAATTATTTCTAACATTAAAACATTTTTAATACCATTTTATTATTTGTTTAAATTTGAAAATAATGTAAATAATGCTTTTATTTTCATTTCTTATTTTTATTCACATTGAAAATATTTTCTTGAATATACTTTATTTTTGTAAATATTTTCTTGAATATATATATATATATATACTTTATTTTATTAAAAAAACATAAGATAAAAATACAAAGATATTACATTTTTATTTTTATTATTATTTTATACTAAAAAATACTTTTTTTCAATATATTTTTATTTTTTGTGCATATTAATATATTTTTGTATATAAATGATATATAATATTATTTTCTTAAGAGAATTAGGGTTTACCCTAAAATAAATAAAATTAACCTTTTTTGTTTATTTATTTCTTTATATTTCTTTACATTGAAAATATTTTTACATGCATAAAAACTCCTTTTTGCATAAATAGATTTTATTTAATATTTACTTATTGTGTTTATTTAATACATTTAAATATTATGCATTGTAAATTCAATTTGGTTGTAATAACTTAGGGTTTATATTTCTTGTCAATTATCCCCTATTCAAAACTTGTACCCCCCTCCCTATATCAAAGTTGTAATAGCTTAGATTTATTTTTACGCACTTAAATACTTTCAATTATGCCATGATTAGAGAATTAGGGTTTGTATGCAAAAATCCAAATCAACAAATAGTTTGACCTAATCAAAGACAAAAATGCATGAAAAATAAACACAATGCACACTTGCACCCCTAGGGTTACAATCCACTTGTTGCCTTCAAAAATGGGCCATGGTATGCATGTTAAGTACTTTGGCAAAACAAAAACAAAACAAAAGATCATAGTCCCTCGATGAAGCTATCTGAGTTGCCTAAACAAAATGATCAAGTCCCTCAAGAAAATTGCCAAAAATACTTTATACAATTGCTATCATGGTCTATACGATGACCCGCGCCTGTCCCATTTAACATCCTAACACAAGGTTGTTCACCAAATACAATGGTGAAATAACACTGTTAAAAGGGTTAAAAATATAAGAAAGACCTTTGAGTAAATTAGGGTAGATATCTCTTAGTTACTTGGTCAAAAAGCTCGTAAAAACATCCTTGCTATTTTCAAACACACTTCACAACACAATTTCAAAACATTTTCCAAATCAACTTTCAAAACATTGAAATCTTTTCAAAAGACAAAAACATCTTTGTATACATTCAAACAAGAATCATTACAAAGGTTGCCACAATGATGGCCTCTTTTCAAAACATCTTTCAAAAACACACACAAAGCACCATTTCAAACAATTGGAAAAGCAAGGCAAGTGATCTAAACAAGTAACTAAGAGCCCATGGATAACCATGGATGAAAAGGGTGCTTGCACCTTCCCTTTTCATAATCTACTCCCGGAACCCAAGAAAACATCTCAAAGGTCTTTCCTATGCTTTTTGACCTTTCCTTAGGATAAAATAAAAAGTCGGTGGCGACTCTTGCTAAACCGAAACATTTGCGAACACAAAACGCAAAACCTTAAGTCAGTTCTCCCACCGTATCACACATTTTCCTACAGAACATGTGTAAATAATTTATTGGACACGTGAGTCCCTTGTATTTTCCAAAGCCCTGTACCTTGAATTTGTGGGCAATCACTACATTTGGAACCAAACCCATTTCTAGAGCATCAATGTCAAAAGCATCATAACCCTCAACAACCTTCAGTCTCTCTTCAATGGCCTTGAATTAGTTAGCCACCATAGTATTTTCAATGGCATTGGTGTGGAATGTTTTTTGTTGGGGAACTTGAGTAATGCCTTCCAAATAATGGTCTCCAGATTGCAGGTCCATATAGGTATACCTGTTGGGAGGATTCTCGTCTGGAATTTGCAAAATATGGGATTCCCCCACCTTCAAATGAGGTGGAATGAAACCTTCAGTCATGATGATCTCTTGTTGGGCAACAATTGTCTTGACAACACCGGATTCTGGCTCACGAATTGGTTGGTGACCGCTTGATGCACCAATAGTTTGGGCTACTTCTTCAAAGGCTACCTTGGGAATATTGTCTTGTCTTGCTATGATGTTCTTTAGGGAGAGCAGAACTTGACTCATGTCTCCTTTCGTTGAGTTGATACTTCCTTTTACCTATTCCAAATCTTCTTGGAAGACAACTTGATTTTGCTCAATTTGTTCCATCACTTTCTTTTGATGAGCTTTTATTTGATATGGAGGTCGGGAAGTCAGTTTGTCTTGTCCAATGAGTTATCTAGAGGTGATGTGAAAAGATGACTTTTTGTATGAAATATGAAATGGATGCTTTTGGTTACATAAGTATGAATATGCTAAGAATGCTTAAGTGTCTTATTCACTTGGAACTTCCTTTATTTATTCATTATTATTCTTTTAGGTTCTTAGTTTTTATTGGTGAGCACCCAAAAAATACAAAGATAAATACTGAAACAAAGTACTTTTATTGAATAAACCATAATCCTCAAAAGGGAAATACGAATTGTACGGAAATAAATATTGAATTTGGTAATACTGAATGGAAATATTGAACCAAAACAAACGCCAAATACTGAAGAAAATAACAAAAAGGAAACTAAAATCTCCTAAGCACGCTTGCGAATTTCTGACCTAAAACCATCAACCATCTCCATACAAAACTTGAGGAAGTCTTCAACATCCTTTAGGAGAGGCACCATTGTAGCTTCTGCATCCCTTAAACTCCTAGGAAGGTCACCAATGAGATTGTTTTCTAAGAAAGCAAGCTTTGCATGCTTGTCCTTATACCTCAGATACTCCTTGTAAAGTGTAAGGTTATGGTCTTGTTGTCTTCTCCCGCTTGTGCTATGACTATATACTGCTCTTCCCAAAACTTCTTTTCAGCTCCCATCTCCTTATAGAGTTCCCTTTGTATGAGGAAATCTTTTCGGAGGCCTTCCAACTCTTGACAGACTTGTTCATATTCCTCTACTTTTTGAGAGAGAAGTCTTTATGCACTCATTCTCATAAGGCGTTCCCCTACCTCTGATTCTTGGCTTTCTTGGATACTTATGAGGGTTTGGATATGGTCTGCTTGATCTTGAGCACCTTCCTCTAGTCCTTGGATTTGGATTCTAATAACCTCTTCCAACTCTCTTTTGTCTTGCAATGCTTTATCATACCAACCCCTTATTCTTCCAATTTCTCTAGCAACATCATCCAAGCGTTGGTTGTGGGAATCTAGATTGGAAGTAGCACTTAGTAACCCCTCAGTTGTACGCTTTCGCTTAAGCCTCTCTTTTTTGTCCAATTCACGATCCTTTTGAATCTGTTGATTTTTCAGCCCAAGCTCTTGTTGTAACTGATTCTTCTCATAAGAAAGGTCATAAAGGTTATGTTCTAAATCCTCTTTGTCCCTTTGAGCTTGCTCAAGGGCATCTTTTAGATCCTTTACTTCTTCCACTGACATCGGAAGGGAATTTGGTATGTTTGGCTTGTACGTAGGATCAAAGGCAAATGGTAGTTAGTTGATTCGGACCCTATATAAAACCTATTGAGTATATGGTTCTCTTGCCACGCCATTTCCCTTCCAAATTCAGCACCTTTCTTATGAATTCTACCCCAAGCTTGGATGATTTTTGTGAGTAGCTCGGGGTTTCTTCTGCCCATGTCATGAAGTACCAATTATTGAAGTTTCTCATTAGAAGGTTTGTCTTCCAAAAGGTACCTAATTTGAAGTAAAGCCAAAGTGGGGTTATAGTTGATACATCCTCTTTTTCCAATAAAAGGAATATTTGGATATTCTCCATAATTAAAAACAATCTCTCTTATATTAAGCTTTATTGCATACCATAAAATTAAATCAACACTGAGAGCCCACAACTTTTGGGACCATTCATTCTTTGTTAGATCCTTGACCATGTAATTTTATTTGTAAAGGTGGGAAATTAGCCAAGAGTACAATAGAGGAAGACAATAAATTAGCACACCTCCCCCTTTTTTGTAACGTGTATGAAGAGAGTAATATACATCAACAAGCAAAGCAGGAGTACAATCTAAACTTAATACTTTCACGGCCCAAAACACATTAATGGTTGCCGAATCTATATAGTCCATAATATTTGGAAACATAATTAAGCCAAATATAATTAATGCCAAACAATCTCCACACGCCTCCCATTCTTTCTTATCAGCAAAAGAAAGAGCCTGAGATTCTAGGTATTGTTGTTTGATACCTTGCACTTTACCATATTTCTTGTCGTTGAGCACTAAGCCAGTGAAGGGTATCCCTAGTTCTTTAGCCAAGTCTCGGGCTTTGATGGTATTTCCAATTCCTATATAAGCTTTGTTGCACCCCAAAATTTGCCCTCTCATGTTTTCCAAAGTCTTCCCCCTGCCTGGTTGATCACAAACTCTTGCCTAAGGAAAAAGAAGATTTTTGAGTGGTACTTCAAATACCTTTCGATTGGCATTCTGAAGGGGTATTTCGATTGGCATTCTGAAGGAGTATTTCGATTGGCATTATGGACAAGCATTCGATTGGAATTATGTCAAGGCAATGTCGATAGGCATGTCAACCATGTCCTTCATTTGGCATGAACAACACCTTTTGATTGGCCTGTTAGCAGAGCATTTCGATTGGAATCCTTCGATTGATATTTGGGCCAGGCCCATTCGAAGGGTACGCAGGGAGTCCATTCGAAAGAGGCAAATCAGGACTAATCGAAGAGCATGGCCTGAAAGCACTCGAAATCCAAGCGTCCGGGTTCATTCAAGGGACACGAATGTTTCAAAAAAGGAAATGATTTAATGTGTTTGATTTTTGTCCAGAGCGTTAAAGGCCTATTTTAATGGTTGTCCCTTGCCATTTTCGTGCACTCCCACACTCCTATAAATAGGAGGCCAGTGACACATTACAAGACACACAAAAAAAATTACACGAAAAATCACACGAAAATCATAGAACGAAAATTATACACACTTCTTCAAAAACTTTGCAGGAAAATCAGAAGCATTGGAGAGGCGCTGCCCAAACAATCCATCAAAGGTTGTTAGAATTTTCCAAGCCAAAGCAGTCCTTCAGATCGAAGGTGCCCACGCCCAAAAGCCCTCAGATTGAAAGTGCTCCCATCCAGCCAGTGCCAAATTGAAGGTTCCAACTACTGTAAGAGAGGGTAAATTGTCAAAAAACCTTTCATTTTTGCATAACAAATTATTACTTGTTGTTATTTTTGATTTGCCATCCTAGACAGGATCGAAAGGCCTGGGTTTGGCACCCAGGTCATGTTTTTCGTTTGCTAACACTTGCTGCAGACATAGCCTGAAGAGACCCAGCAAGCGCTGGATCAAAGGGCTTGGGGTTCAATACCCAGGCCCTGCATTTTATTTCGCTAACATGCTTTTGCAGGTATAACATCCCAGATCGAAGGAGAGCCCTTCTCTGGATCGAACCCATTAGCCTGCTGGATCGAAGGAGGCATCTCATTCCTGGATCGAAAGCCATGACCTCCATAATCGAAGGGAAATCCTCTTCCCTGGATCGAAGGCTACTCACGCCTCACTGTCTGGCCCAATCGAAAGGACCATTTCCCTCCCTGGTTCGAAACTCCTTTTTCCCTGGATCGAAGGATCCCCCCTTGTATTTTATTTTTGTTTTCATTGACTTTTTTTTTTATCTTTTTAATTAACATTAAAATAAATAAAAAATCACAAAAACATTAGGTTAGTTTTTTCTATTAAAATTAACTTTGTTAATTAATCTCTTAATTATCTTAACATTTTCTCAAAAAAAACTAAAATTAAAAAGATTTAGATCATTTTCCCGAAATAAGATAAAACAACAAAAAAGATTTTATTCTTAGAATTTTTAGAGTTTATTTTCAGATTCGCGCGCGTTTATTTTATTGTAACTGCTTATTGGGATGTAATAGCTTGACTAAGACCCTTTTTACTGATTTTATTTCCCCAATTTGTGGACATGTAAATAATCCCCCTCCCCGAAGCCTTGTAATAGCGTAGGATTTACAATTTCCGCACTTTAAATTCCTGTACATATAACTGCTTAGATGTATGCTAACTAGGATTGCATGACAAGATTAATTCTTAACTTAAAAATCGATCCGTAGCTCACAAAATAACATATACAAGACAAACATTAACATGAAACAACACACATGCACATGCCACTCTTATGGTACGCCTCACTGGTTGCCTCGAACGTGGTCATCAAGTATAGGGTGTCTTAGAGATCGCCCTTCTGTCCAAAAGATCTGGTTGCCTCGAAACGGTTGCCTCGGATAAAAGGATCTAGGGCATTAGGGTTACTTCTAAGATGTCCTACCATTGCTTCGGTGACCACATTGTCCCGATAATCAAATTGACCCGAACACCTCCAACGACGGTGCTACCTACCTCTCAATGGTGGGATAGCACTATCTAAAGGACTCTTACACAGCCTAATTCCTTAGAGTAGGTAGATCTCATGGGTACTTGCTCTTTTCAAAACAAACAAAAACAACTTTTCGCACCTACACTTTCAAAAGATTTTCAAACAAATTTTTCATACACTCTTGAGGACTGATACAAGAGTTACTTAGAAATTTTTCAAACAAAATTTTTTTCAAAACCCACAAACACTTGAAAAGCAAACAATTTTTGAAAACATAAGAGAAAGTACCTAAGAGCCCGTGGATAACCACGGATAGAAAGGGTGCTAACACCTTCCCTTTCTATAAATCTACCTCCCGAACCAAGAGACATCTCGAATAAGGAATTTTGATGTGCTTTTGTCCTTTCCATGTTGGAGAACATAAAAGACGGTGGTGACTCTTGCTTACCGCGACATTTCGCGAAACCAGCTAAAAATAGTCAGTTCTATTTCCACCAATCACAGAACTGGCGACTCTGCTGGGGACTTAATAAGTGGGGTGTACCTTAGGAATAGTTCATCATCATGTTTTCAATTGCTTGATCTGTTTGTTTAATATTGTGGGCCTGTTTTGGGAGTTTCATAGATCCTAACCCGGATCTGGGGGATACCTTCTTAGAAAGTAGCAATAAACTGTGAGGGAACTGTGCGGGATATACCGACACGGTTGAAGCAGTTTGCTACATTGATGTGGCACTTTGGTGAGTACCGGTAACCCTTGAGTCAAGTCAAGGAGAGTATGGGGCCGCCGCGTGGTGTCGTGAAGCATCAACTGACCTTAGGAACCTTAATTGAACCATCCTGGCCTCTTTAGGGGTAGTGAGATGACTGACTTTGGTGCAGTCCGAAGTTGGTTGATACTCGATACTACACTCATTGAGGGTTGTTTTCTTGGAATATTTTGATCGCCAATCCAGTGGTTAAATCAAAACAATGAACATAGAAAACAACCCAATGATATTGAGCTCCTTAGAACCCGGTTACTTTTGATAGGACAGGTTTGAGCCCACCAACTTCAAGAGGGTAGTACCCCAAACTTCATGCTGGCCTGAACTCTAAGGGTTGTCTTGTGTGACTTGTGTGCCTTCAAACTTGACTACTTGCATGTTTGTTATCTGACACTTGGGTTTCTTGCAGGTCTTGTTTACAGTCATTAACCTGGACTCATAACAGGGTTTACTTACATCACTCCACGCATAGCATAACATCATGCCATCATACCATTGCATACATCCTACATAAGGACTAATTCATTTCAAGGATCTCAAGGGTTTGTGATGCAGGTCATGATGCCTAGCAAGGGGCAAAGGGGATTTATTTTCCTCTAGCCAAGGTTGATAACTTGAGTCAGGGGCTATGACTCACTCGATATGGTGAGCCTTGACTCTTGAAGAAGGACTCTTAACAACATGAAGTTCCTTCAATCAAGCTACGAAATTCAAATTCTAACAATTTTCTTGTTTACCCTGCGAGATCCTTGAAAACATTGCATGCATACATACACATCATTGCATAACAGGTACCCTTGTTACGGGTCACTTACCTTCTTCGATGTTTATTTCAGCAATGGCTTCCCAACAAGGAAACCAGGATCTTCATGCTCAAGAGACTCGGTTTGGGGAGATCCTCCTAAATCTATCCAAGGGGCAGGAAGAGCTGAGAACACTCCTCATGGGGACTTTGGTCAGGAACAGTCCAGAAGACGATAAAGACGAACGGCTGAAACGTCTGCAAGCTGAGGTAGATACAATGAGAACCCAGATGTTGGGGCAGATGGCTCTCATTCAAGACTTAGCTCAAAGACAAGAAGAGCTCAGGGTTCTCGTCAACCAACTGCTGCGGGATAACCAACTGGGGCAAACATCTAAGGTTGAAGATCAAGTCATCATTCAACCACCTTTGGGGCAAGAAGACAAGGGAAAAGCTCCTCAGCTTGCTTCAGGGTCACAAGCCCAGCATCAACCTCACCAAAAGCAACGGGTTGACCGAAGGAAATTTACCTAGCTCAACATGCCGCTGTCTCAAGCTTTACAACACCTGTTAAGATTGAATATGGTGACATTAAGGGACCCTCCTAAGAATCCCAACACAGCCTCCCCAAGGTACAATCCTGATGCAAGGTGTGCATACCATTCTGACAGTCCTGGACATGACACCGACGAATGTCGGACTTTGAAGAACAAAATTCAAGACCTGATTGATGAGGGAGCAGTGGAATTCATCCCAGATGGTCAGGTCGAGTTCTTCTAATATCCCTGCGAGATTCACCATTTGAAGTGACAAGTCCTGAGACTAGAAGACTTTTTGTTCATTCGAATGTTCAAGTTGTATTTTCTTTGCTTATTCAAACAATTATCATGTCAAACTCTATTATTTCATTAATGCATTACACGTGTCTGTTTTGAAGTAATTGTGTTCTCTATATTCAAAATTGCTTTTATTTTTTCTTGATGTTCAACTCTCGATTGAAAATTCTAAAGCCTCTTGAGGGAGGATAACGAAAACGATACCACAATCTACAGTATGCTTTTGAACAGAACCCGCTGATGAGGTACAGGCATTGTTTCAATTCCTAAACACTGGAGTTATAAGGAAGATAATCCCTCGTCAACCCCCTTTGAGCCAAAGAAGTAGGAGTTTTTCTTTTCGAAAATTAAAACCCTTAATTATAACCCGGGGCAGGGTAGTTCTCTCAGTTGATCCAAGTGCACAGCGAATAGCACCAAAGAAGTCCTTACAAAGCAAAAGACAGTGATGGTTCCGAACAATCGTAAAGACAGGCAGTCATTACAAGAAAAAAATAAAAGCCCATTAAGTCAAAACCTATGATGGAGACTTACAAAACTGTGGCATCCCGCTGACTGTAATCGCAAAAGAAACAGTTCAGGCAAAATTTAGGGATAACACAACCAAAAAGAAAGAGGTCCTACAAACCCTCAACAAAAAAGAAAGAAATGACTGCCTAGTCACAATAAACTGTCAATATCCGAACCATCACTAGAATATCAGAGCAAAGACTCAAACAAGGTCTAACGTACGATCAGCTGAGTTTAGGTTTGAAGAGCATCACGAAGAGCGGGTGGGTACAAATAAAATTTGAGCCTTTAGCCTTTGTTTTTTAAACCGTTGAACCAGGTCACGTTATAACCCTTAAAAGTCGTAGCCGAGGCATGGGTTAGTTCAAAAGCATATTGTTACAAAGGTATCCTGACTCCTTAAGACTCGCTGTAAAATCCTGAGTTGACATCACATTTTACAAAATTTGCTTGTTTTACTGAAAAATACATTTTCAAAAAAAAAAAAAAAAAAAAAAAAACTTCGAAACAGACATAAGCTTTGCATTCTTGATATAACACTGTTTGCATATGACTATTTGTTCGAACAGTAGAGAAATTCGCACGACGAATATCTAAGTGAACAAAAGTACTTCCAACCAAGGGGCAGACATGATCATGGTCTATCATCTGGGGCAGTTAAGTCAAGATTCGGAGAATCTCTCAAAAGGCCAACCAACTTGGGGCAAATCTCCATCTGGATCACTTGGAGCATTGGACGATCAAACGAAGATCTTCTGGTAGTAGGGCAATGCAACACTACTGACAGGGGCACCTCCCTACATCCTAAGAGCACGGACATAGTCGAAAAAATACTGCGCATAATCAAATACCCGCTAGGTTGACGCACCTAGGCAAAAATAAGGGCTTCCCGGTGAACCAAAAGGGTTCGGGCAAAATAAGGGATGAAAATGAAAAAAATTTGTACACTCGGCAAGTCGAAAACCTGAAAAGGCGGCTTGGGCAAAAATGGGTATCCCGGTGGACTGAAAACCCGAAAGGGCGGTCCAGGAAAAAGTTAGGGATCAAAAGCGTACGACTATGTCCCGACATCCCGTCACTTGTCTACCAGAAGAAGATTTGTCAATCAAGACCTCCACAGGTACCTTCTCCCACAGAAACGGGGGCAATAAGAACTGTCTAAGCGATCTGGCTGCTCTGTCAACCAAGGTACCAAAGTAGGTTCAGCTGAAGAACATGATCAAGACACCTTCACTCCCCGCAGAGTAAGACGAGATTCAGCAACACTCTCCCCAAGCAGAGTTAGTCTACTGTCAGCCTTAAGGAAGTTGGGTATCCCCAGAAGATCTCAATATTCCCTAACGGAGTATACAGATGTTCCTAAGCAAGCATCCCCGACAGTCTTGATCTAAGATTGTTCCCCGGCGGAATACCAGACACCCCAGTGGAGCCACTTCCCCAGTACAGTCCAAAAGTTTCCCTAGGAGAGTTGAATCAATCTCCCCAGTAGACTCTGGAAGCTTATCTCCCCAGTAGATTTTGGAAGCTTATCTCCCCAATAGACTCTGGAAGCTTATCCCCAGTAGATTCTGGAAGCTTGTCCCCTGTAGAATACGAACGCGTCTCCCCGGCTTTATTCAAAGGTTATTCTCCACCAGAGCTTATAACTGGGTTATTCTCAGCCAATTACCACGGAAAGATCGTCCTCGGCGAGGTTCTTTCTATCCCCCAGCGGAGTTCATCAATTCCCCAACATAACTTATCAACGGAATCCCCAGCGGAGTTATCATCAAATTCTCAGCGAAGTATCTCTTCCCACAGAGTAATTCCCCGCAGAGTAATCTCTTCAACAAGTTTATTCCCCGACGGAGTCATCTTCTCCTACCGGTTTATTCTTGCAACCACCATTCCCAGCGGAAATGAAGAACTCTACTCTTCAACATCATCCCAGGATTCAACAAGCTCCCGGCATTCGTCAAGGATTTATTTTCCTAGACGAAAATACATTCATAAACATCACATTATCATACACCATGACGCATGCATATACGCATCATAACACACAAATCTCATTTATTCTTGAGAACATCTTAATATCATGCAGTTCATGCATCATGACACTGCATACAGCTAACGTTTTGCCTTTTCAGGAAAAGGTCAATCAAAAGGTGATTACCATCTACCTCTACAGTTCCAGATCAACATTGGTAACAAGCCAGGAAATTTCTGTGGACGACTGATCGTAGTTTAATATCCGAAACCAAACAGGACAATTATCTACTTGATCATCCTCAGGCAACCCTACACCGGTTCCTTTTCTTTCAGAAGAAGTCTTACACGGGCTCATCAACAGGCAACCCTACACCGGTTCCTTCTCAACCTCAGATGTAGTTTTACACGAACTCATCATCAGGCAACCCTACACCGGTTCCTTCTCAATTTTCAGACGAAGTCTTACACGGACTTATCATCAAAGTAACCCTACACCGGTTCCTTTTCTTTCAGAAGAAGTCTTACACGGACTTATCTCAAGATGACCTTACCCCGGTTCATCAAGAAGTTTTACACGAACTTATCCTGCAGTAACCTTACCCCAGTTCCTCCAGAAGTCTTACACGGACTTATCTCAAGATGACCTTACCCCGGTTCATCAGGAAGTTTTACACGAACTTATCCTGCAGTAACCTTACCCCGGTTCCTCCAGAAGTCTTACACAGACTTATCTCAAGATGACCTTACCCCGGTTCATCCAGAAGTTTTACACAAACTTATCCTGCAGTAACCTTACCCCGGTTCCTGCAGAAGTCTTACACGGACTTATCCCAAAGTAACCTTACCCCGGTTCCTCCAGAAGTCTTACACGGACTTATCTCAAAATGACCTTACCCCGGTTCATCCAGAAGTTTTACACGAACTTATCCTGCAGTAACCTT
This sequence comes from Vicia faba, assembly GCA_948472305.1. Classification (NCBI taxonomy): domain Eukaryota; kingdom Viridiplantae; phylum Streptophyta; class Magnoliopsida; order Fabales; family Fabaceae; genus Vicia; species Vicia faba. Next base: position 988,023,310 of record OX451738.1, read on the forward strand.
ACCCCGGTTCCTCCAGAAGTCTTACACGGACTTATCCCGAAGTAACCTAACCCCGGTTCCTCCAGAAGTTTTACACGAACTTATCCCGAAGAAACCCTACACAGGTTCTCTCTCTCCAGACATAGTTTTACACGGGCTCGTCGTCAAAGAAACCCTACACAGGTTCTCTCTTTCCAAAGATGCAGTTTTACACGGACTCGTCATCAGAAACCCTACCCATGTTTTACTTCTTCCAGGATGCAGTTTTACACGGGCTCATCATCAAAGTAACCCTACACAGGTTCCTTCTCCATTTCAGATGCAGTCTTATACAGACTCATTATCAGTAAACCCTACACAGGTTTCCTTCTCAGCTCTATATGCGGTTTTACACAGACTCGTCATCAAAGTAACCCTACACAGGTTCCTTCTCCATTTCAGATGCAGTCTTATACGGAATCATTATCAGTAAACCCTACACAGGTTTCCTTCCTCCAAAGATGCAGTTTTACACGAGCTCATCATCAGTCAACCCTACACAAGTGTCCTTCTTTCCAAGATGCAGCTTTACACAAGCTCAACATCAGGCAACCCTACACAGGTTCCCTCTTTCAACTTACAAAAATTACACCTCCAGATGGCATCTATAAGCCCATCCACCTATCAACAGTCTCCAGATGGCATCTATAAGCCCATCCTCCTACCAACCATCTCCAAATGGCATCTGTAAGCCCATTCCCGACGTCACAATGTTGATACTACACCATGCGAGTGCAAATTTCTGGGCACTCTAGTGTTCAATTATCTTCCACCTTCGGATCGCGAAAGGCTAGAAAGCCAATCTATATCCTCAAGTTTAAGAAAATTGAACGGGGGAAACTGTTGCACCCCAAAATTTGCCCTCTCATGTTTTCCAAAGTCTTCCCCCTGCCTGGTTGATCACAAACTCTTGCCTAAGGAAAAAGAAGATTTTTGAGTGGTACATCAAATACCTTTCGATTGGCATTCTGAAGGGGTATTTCGATTGGCATTCTGAAGGAGTATTTCGATTGGCATTATGGACAAGCATTCGATTGGAATTATGTCAAGGCAATGTCGATAGGCATGTCAACCATGTCCTTCATTTGGCATGAACAACACCTTTTGATTGGCCTGTTAGCAGAGCATTTCGATTGGAATCCTTCGATTGATATTTGGGCCAGGCCCATTCGAAGGGTACGCAGGGAGTCCATTCGAAAGAGGCAAATCAGGATTAATCGAAGAGCATGGCCTGAAAGCACTCGAAATCCAAGCGTCCAGTTCATTCAAGGGACACGAATGTTTCAAAAAAGGAAATGATTTAATGTGTTTGATTTTTGTCCAGAGCGTTAAAGGCCTATTTTAATGGTTGTCCCTTGCCATTTTCGTGCACTCCCACACTCCTATAAATAGGAGGCCAGTGACACATTACAAGACACACAAAAAAAATTACACGAAAAATCACACGAAAATCATAGAACGAAAATTATACACACTTCTTCAAAAACTCTACAGGAAAATCAGAAGCATTGGAGAGGCGCTGCCCAAACAATCCATCAAAGGTTGTTAGAATTTTCCAAGCCAAAGCAGTCCTTCAGATCGAAGGTGCCCACGCCCAAAAGCCCTCAAATTGAAAGTGCTCCCATCCAGCCAGTGCCAAATCGAAGGTTCCAGCTACTGTAAGAGAGGGTAAATTGTCAAAAAACCTTTCATTTTGCATAACACATTATTACTTGTTGTTATTTTTGATTTGCCATCCTAGACAGGATCGAAAGGCCTGGGTTTGGCACCCAGGTCATGTTTTTCGTTTGCTAACAGTTGCTGCAGACATAGCCTGAAGAGACCCAGCAAGCGCAGGATCAAAGGGCCTGGGGTTCAATACCCAGACCCTGCATTTTATTTCGCTAACATGCTTTTGCAGGTATAACATCCCAGATCGAAGGAGAGCCCTTCTCTGGATCGAACCCATTAGCCTGCTGGATCGAAGGAGGCATCTCATTCCTGGATCGAAAGCCATGACCTCCATAATCGAAGGGAAATCCTCTTCCCTTTATTGAAGGCTACTCACGCCTCACTGTCTGGCCCAATCAAAAGGACCATTTCCCTCCCTGGGTCGAAACTCCTTTTTCCCTGGATCGAAGAATCCCCCCTTGTATTTTATTTTTGTTTTCATTGACTTTTTTTTAATATTTTTAATTAACATTAAAATCAAAAAAAATCACAAAAACATTAGGTTAGTTTTTTCTATTAAAATTAACTTTGTTAATTAATCTCTTAATTATCTTAACATTTTCTCAAAAAAAACTAAAATTAAAAAGATTTAGATCATTTTCCCGAAATAAGATAAAACAACAAAAAAGATTTTATTCTTAGAATTTTTAGAGTTTATTTTCAGATTCGCGCGCGTTTATTTTATTGTAACTGCTTATTGGGATGTAATAGCTTGACTAAGACCCTTTTTACTGCTTTTATTTCCCCAATTTTTGGACATGTAAATAATTCCCCTCCCCGAAGCCTTGTAATAGCGTAGGATTTACAATTTCCGCACTTTAAATTCCTGTACATATAACTGCTTAGATGTATGCTAACTAGGATTGTATGACAAGATTAATTCTTAACTTAAAAATTGATCTGTAGCTCACAAAATAACATATACAAGACAAACATTAACATGAAACAACACACATGCACATGCCACTCTTAGGGTACGCCTCACTGGTTGCCTCGAACGTGGTCATCAAGTATAGGGTGTCTTAGAGATCGCCCTTCTGTCCAAAAGATCCGGTTGCCTCGAAACGGTTGCCTCGGATAAAAGGATCTAGGGCATTAGGGTTACTTCTAACATGTCCTACCATTGCTTCGGTTACCACATTGTCCCGATAATCGAATTGACCCGAACACCTCCAATGATGGTGCTACCTACCTCTCAATGGTGGGATAGCACTATCTAAAGGACTCTTACACAGCCTAATTCCTTAGAGTAGGTAGATCTCATGGGTACTTGCTCTTTTCAAAACAAACAAAAACAACTTTTCGTACCTACACTTTCAAAAGGTTTTCAAACAAATTTTTCATACACTCTTGAGGACTGATACAAGAGTTACTTAGAAATTTTTCAAGCAAAACTTTTTTCAAAACCCACAAACACTTGAAAAGCAAACAATTTTTGAAAACATAAGAGCAAGTACCTAAGAGCCCGTGGATAACCACGGATAGAAAGGGTGCTAACACCTTCCCTTTCTATAAATCTACCTCCCGAACCGAGAGACATCTCGAATAAGGAATTTTGCTGTGCTTTTGTCCTTTCCATGTTGGAGAACATAAAAGACGGTGGCGACTCTTGCTTACCGCGACATTTCACGAAACCAGCTAAAAACAGTCAGTTCTATTTCCACCGATCACAAGCTTCATCCTTGATTTTGGAGAATCCCAAAATCCTATCGAATTCCACCAAAGTAGGTGGCAATTGAAATTTTTGGAAAGTAAAACACCTTAGGGGAGGGTCGTAGAATTAAGCAATAGAAGTAATGGCTTCCTCTTGTACAATTACTTTTTTGAGATCAATGATATCCCCATAGCGACGAACGAAACCTTTCATAGATTTTCCAGGCAGTTTCCCTCTACTTAGCTCGATCTTTCTCCATATCTGGCATTGTGGCACTGATGCGAATGATATGTTTCTTATTAGTATTCATTTTGAGAGCTCACCAAAAAAAACCTTTCTTCCTTTTTTATATATTTTTTCAAGGAAATCTTGTGAATAAGACACAAAAAATGCAAAAATAATGAATATTTTCAAATGCAAAATGTATGTTATGCATGGTGATGTAGCATGGTGGTGATACTATAAGAGGTATCCTTAGTAGGTAGGTTCTTAAGTTTGTCCTACAAATATTCTACCCTCCCCAGAAGGGTGACTTTCTTAAGGATATCATGGATCACTATAGGGAAAAGGCACAAGGGCCTCCCTTAAGTGAAGGGTCTTTGTAGACCGAGACTTTCATCTTGTAGGTAATACAAGGTCTCATCATTTATTTTGGATTATACAAAGAGTCATTGGTCAAATCCCAAAGTCCTACCTCCTAGAGAGTTTATCCCTCTAAAAGATATTTCTCGGAATTTGACCTACCCTAGGCGAAGTCGTCACAAAAACTCATATGGATGTTAAACCCCCTTGACCAATTGACAATCCTTCTTCTAAGGTTATTATTTATTTGTAATGAAATCCTACCAACACACACACACACACACACACACACACACACACACACACACACACACACACACACACACACACACACACACACACACACACACACACACACACACACACACACACACACACACACACACACACACACACACACACACACACACACACACACACACACACACACACACACACACACACACACACACACACACACACACACACACACACACACACACACACACACACACACACACACACACACACACACACACACACACACACACACACACACACACACACACACACACACACACACACACACACACACACACACACACACACACACACACACACACACACACACACACATATATATATATATATATATATATATATATATATATATATATATATATATATAACAATAATATGATAAATAAAATTACAATAAATAAACAAATGACAAATAAATATGGAAACAAAAAATATGCCATAAATAGAAACAACTAAAAAAAACCTAGACCTAAAGGGGGGGACTCTAACCCTAGGGTTGAATCTCCCGCAGAGTCACCAGCTATCGTAACCGACAAAAAAAATACGAGTCTCCAACACTCCTTTTTTTTCTAAGGAAGTGGAAGAACGGATTACCCTAATTTGGTTTAGAGATTCTAGATTCCCGAGTTGGTTAGATGAAAGGAAGGTGTTAGGCACCCTGCATCTCCCTTGTTCTCAAAGGGGCATCCCATTTAGGTTTTAGAGTAGATCGGGAACTTCTATTTAAAAGTTATTGTTTCCATGAGTTTGAGAAAATGTTTAATCTTTAGTTATGGGACTCTCCTTGGTTTTAATCGCGTGCCTACATATCCTCTTATGAAGAATCAGAGTCCAATTTCGTAGTTCAAATGTGTTTGGTTAATTTTTTTAAAGAATTGTGTAAATACTTTCGAACGATTCTTTGAAATTCGCCCGTGTTTGAAAATTGCGTAGTCATAGACGTAGTTCGAAGTTTAATTTAAAAGTAGATCCACAATCCTCTTTTTGAAAATAATATTGATTTTGGTTAAGTTAGTAGAAAATAAATTTAAAGTTGGTTAGCTATTTTAAATGCATGTGAAATGTTGAAAATGTTTGAATGATATTAGTAAAAAAGCGTTTGATGAATTAAATAAAAAGGGTTAGTATCTTTAGAAAATAGTTAGTAATTATTATCATTATAATATTTATTTATCAAAAATAAATTATATATTTATAATAATAGAAAATTTTATTTTAATGCAAAAGATGGAAAAAATATGTGGCAAGAAATATAAATAAATAAACAAATAATAAGTAATAAATAAATAAAATAAAAATTTATTAATAAAAACATGGGGTGTATTTTATTCTTCATATTAATTAGAGGGGGTGTTAATAGAATAGGAGAAGCCCAAGATTTGTTAGAAGCCTAGGAGCGTAAGTTTTATACCCCAAAATTTGCTCTCCCATTTTGACCGGACAAATCCTCCTCCTAAGACAATGAGCTTCAAACTAGGGTTTCACTCCTCATTAAGATGTTTGAGTTCCAAGGATCCTAAATTATTTCCATTGCCCTAATATGTTCTCAAGATCATCCATGCCAAGTTTCATGCCTTGCACAAGAAGTTTGCTCAGTCAACTGCTCAAATGCCTGAAAAACAACTATATTAGGTCAAAAGTCAATTGTGGCCCACATACAGTCGAACTTCAAGATTTTTGGTAAACATTGACATTTTGGAGTAATATCCATCATTTGATCAAGGGTTGATCGTGATTCCTCAACGAATGCCCCAAATTCATCAAAACTCAGAAGTTGCAAAATCAGGGTTTCTACAGGAAAAGTCAACCAAACTTTGACCAAGCATAACTTTCTCATACTTTATCAGAAATTTCTCATCCAAGGCTCATTTTGAAGAGAATCCAATTCCCTAAAACTCATCTTCAGCCCTCAAGTTCAAAAAATGCACTCATGAAAAGATATAAATTCAAACATTATAGGTCATTTCAAAAGTCAACAAAAACACCTTTTGGGTCAAAGCTCCTTACATGAACATGGAAGATCCAATTGATATGAAACCATAGATGTTGCTTATGGGACATCCTAATATTTCTAAAAAGTCCAATAACACCCTCTTAGAGTCAAAATTGAGAGAGATATGCATTATCAAAGTTGGCCATTTTTGGAAATTTTCCCAAAGTCAACAATGCCCAAAATTGCATTTTTCCACATGGGCCCATTTTTTCAAGATTGAATCTCAGTCCTAGCATGGTCCACGACCTATGGGACCCTCCATGCCTTTTTGTTTTGGTTTATTTAATTTATTTTGATTTTTATTCATTTAAAAATCAAACAAAATTCAAATAAAATCAAATAAAATCAAAATAAATCAAATTTGTGGAATAAGATTTATTTTGCATTGAATTATAGATCTCATATGTTGTCAATGATCAAACAAATTGTGCAAGCTCTAAAAAGAAGAGAAAATCTCCAATTTTGGAAAGATTTGAATCAAAACTTCAAGACCATCAATCTTTTGATTCTTGCCAATTTCATTGACCTAATTGGATTCAGTACATATACAGAAGCTTGGTGAACCCTAAGGGAGAGAATTCACGAGCAGCCTGCCTCCCTAGAGCAAGAACAAAGTTCAAATTTTTGTGAAAAAAGTGCAGGTCGGATTTTTGTCCATAAGGAGATTCAAAGCATCCTGAGACTTGCAGTTGATTGCTGGAGGTACTCTGAAGCCAATTGGATCATTCCCACGCGCTAAAGCACCCAGAAATGCCCCATAAAGAACCACGGTTTGCCCTTAATTTCTTGAATTTGATTTTGAACATACGCGCATGATAAAAGAATTCTAACTACACATTCATGTTTGTCTAATCATTTAGAACATATTGGCATAATTAATTGTTTGTTTTGGTACATGTACGAGTAACTGCCATTATTAGGGTTCAGAGCTTTGTTTTAGGGTTTCCTGTTACAGGTTAAATTAGGCCTAATGAAGGGTCAATTCGTGCTCAAGAGATCACGAGCGATCTATCCATGGCTTTATCTGAGATTTATATTGCTTGTGATGAATTTTTGAAAATGCAGGGGTTATAGCTACGGAAGTTGTCTGTAGGTAAAAGCTTTATGCCTAAAGCGACAGTTCTGGGAAGAAGACAAGGGCGTGGCAGCATACCACTAGCCCGTTTAAATTTCGCGTGTTTTGCCTATTCCTACTGTTGTACCCCAAAATTTGCCCTCCCATTTCCTCAACATTTTCTCATCACAAGACCCTTGAAGCTCAAGTTCCAGTTAGGGTTTCCTCTGCTCAAGACTTCTCCTTGCACTGTTGACCCAAATTAGGGTTTGTGTTTGCACAAAGATATTTTGACCTAAAATGCATAAGATGACTTTCATGCTTCATGTTGGACTCCCAAGTTTATCCATACCAAGTTTCAAGTCTTGATTCCAAATTTTGCCCAGTCAATTGGACAGTTGACCTAGAAATCAGCTGTATTGAGGAAAAAGTCAATTGTGGCCAATTGACAGTCAAACCTCATGAAAATTGACCCACATCAACATTATGAACTCACATGGACCATTTGATCAAGTTTGGATCACAATTCCACAAGAAATTTGATCAGATCACCAAAAGGGCAAAATGGTCATTTTTAGGGTTTTGACTGCACAAAGGCAATTTTTGACTGTTTGACCTAACAAATGGCAATTCAAGCTCACATATGGACTCAAGGACCCCATGGAATTGTCTTGACATGCTCAACAAGTTCAAAAGATCCCAAATGCACAAGATTGACAGTTGAATTTCCCAGTCAATTGATCAATTTTGACTGTATACTGAAAAGTCAAACTTTGACTTTTTGGTCAAAATCAAGTGTCAAGATTCATTTTTCATCAAAACATGCCAAATCATGAAACTTGTTCATCAAGAAATCAAGAATTGCAAATTAGGGTTTGAAATGAAGATTTTTCATAACTTAGAATTTTTCTAAGTTATGAAAAACCCTAATTTTTTCCTAACTTTGTCCCACTTTCTCACCAAGATTCATTTGGATTCAAGCAAAAGTCAAAACATGAAAGTTGTAGCCTATTGCAAAATATACAACTTTGATTCACAAAGTTTTTTCAAAAGAAGCTTGTAGCTCAAGTTACAATTTTTGGAACAAGGGTACCAAACCATTCTTAACTTAGAGAAATTTTGAACCATTTTAAGCAGGATTTTTGCCTAACTTCAAGACCACTTTTCACATACTTCCACTTGGAAATTCAATTTGCATTTCAAAGATGGATTGTAGCACACATTCCAATCTTTCCAAAATGTCCAAGAACTCATCAAACAACCTCATGGTTAGGGAGAATCGAATTTGGCAAGTTGGGAAAAACTCACTTTGATTATGGCCAATTTACATGTTCATACACTTGTGCCATTTTGAACTCAGCTTGCATTCCTTGATTACAGGTCCTATATCCCTTTTACACTCATAATTTAATGCATATCCCTTGTTCCAAGACCTTATTTTGTGTGTTCAAACATTATATGCAAGATTAAGCCATTTTTAGATAAAGCATTTTTGCCATTTTTGAAAAGAAGTGCTTTATGTCAATTTGTAAATCAAGAAGGTACAAAGAAAATCTCTGAGGCACAAGTTATTAGACTAATCCCAATGATCAAGGAAGGATTATGCAGCATGCTAGAGGGGCCTGTACAAGCCTAAAACACCAACTTGCCATTTCTTGCTTAAGTTAGAAGTAACTTGGCATAACAACAAATTTTTCACATTCCTGTCAAGGCAAGCTTAAGAAAAGATTGCAAACAAATTCCATACATCCTAACTGAGCTAGAACACGAGCCAACCATCTCCATTGCCTTCTCAAACACAGAATCACCATAGAACTGCAAGAACAGGGCACAAGCTGCAGTTGGACTTCTATAGTTCATTCCATTTGTGCATTCTTGCTAAGACTTGTTCAAACACATCCCACATCATCCCTTGAAACTATTCCAAGCCTCAAACACGACCTTTAACACCCCTAGCTAACATCACCATTTCCATATTTTCTGTTTTGCAGTTGAAGTGCCATAACACGATTCACTTGGTTTCAAGGCAAACTAAAGCTTGGAATAGCATCCCTGGACATCAAGGAAGCTATACCAATCATCACCTTGCATTGAAAACACCTCCATCACCAGATACGATTCCAACTGAACAGGTAAGTTCATGAACTCTTATCTCTCTATCCAGGCATTGTTAGGTTTAGATTTGTGAAGAATTTATGTCACATTCATAGCCCTGAACATGCCCATATAATTGGTTTTCATTTATGTTATGTGTGCTATGAGAATTTGATGTCTGAACATGGAACAAAAACTAGGTCAGGAATTGGGAGAGAAGAAATTCTCTCTCATTTCTGAGAGTTAGATTGATTTCTTTATATGTCTAGAATCGTGGCTTCAAGCTCTACAGGTTTCATGTTGAAAGATTTGGCAAAAGATCAAGGAATCTGGAGATAGAAAACGCGTGTTGTTGTTGTTCATACAGGTCCTGAGGTTGAAGACAAAGTCTTCTTGGGCTGGGCCTGAGTTGACTTTCCTTTTTGCACCCTATGCTTACTTTGGCACCCCCTTGGCCCATTATGCTTATTCTCATGATTTTTTGATCTTTTCTTTTTATTTCTGACTTATTTATTTTTTCTAATAATATTAAAAATATAAAAAATATTTTTCACACCATTTTTGTATTTATTAGGGATTTATTTGTTTAAATATATGTTTGTACATAAATAATACATAAATACTTTTATTTAAAAAATACTAAAATTAATACCAATACATGTTATTTTCTGATTTTCATTTTATTTTATCTTTTGAAAATATTTTATGAAAATATACTTTTTTTGTAAATATTAAATATTTTATTTTTATACATATTTAATATATTTATCATATAATATAAATATTTACATATATATATTAGTATATTTAGGTTAAAAAATACAAAATATATACATTTTTATTTTATTAATATTTAACATTAAAAATACCTTTTTGACAAATATACTTCATTTTTATTTTATTTTTGTACATAACTAATAAATATTGTACATATTAAATAATTAATACCTTTTATTTTATAAAATTAGGGTTTTGCCCTAAACATGAAAAATACCCAAAAATTAATACTTTTTATTTTATTTATTTGACACATAAAAAACACTCTTTACATACACATAAAAAAACATTTTTTGCATCTTGCATATTTATCTTATTTTATTTAATTATTGCACATTAAATAATTTGTATAATTCCAATTTGATGTAATAGTCTAGGGTTTTAATTCTTGTCAAAATATCCCCATTTGAACATTTGTACCCCCCTTCCCATATATTGTGTTGTAATAATTTAGGAACTTTATTTTTCGCACTTTAAAGCTTTCTAATTATGCCATGTTAGAATTAGGGTTTGTATGCAAATCAATTAACCAAAACAGTTTGACCTAATTTCAAGATAAACAAGCATGAAAATGGACAACACTAATCACACTTGCACCCCTAGGGTATTCCACTTGTTGCCTTCAATAATGGGCCATATTGCATGTTAGGTCTCTTTGGGAAAAACAAATACAATTCCAATTATCATAGTCCCTCGATGACGCTTTCGAAAGTTGCCTAAAAATGATCAAGTCCCTTAAAGGAAAATTGCCCAAAGATACTTGGCACCATTGCAATTATGGTCTAAACAATGACCCGCGCCCGTCCCTTTCACATCCTAACACAATATTGTCCACCAAATGCAATGGTGGAACAAAATTGTTAAAAGGGTTAAAAACATAGGAGAAATCTTTGAGAAATTTAGGAGTAGACAAGCTCTTAGTTACTTGAATCAAACTTGCAAAATAAAACACTTGCCTATTTCCAAACCACACATCACTACACTTTCAAAATTACTTTCAAAAACAATGAAAACCTTTTCAAAAGACATACACCTTTGTATACATCCCAACATGGATCATTACAAAGGTTGCCACCACATTGGCTTCTTTTCAAAACATTTTCAAACCCACACACACAAAGCACCATTTCAAACAATTGAAAATTAAGGCAAGTTGATCTAAGCAAGTAACTAAGAGCCCATGGATAACCATGGATAGAAAGGGTGCTAATACCTTCCCTTTCTATAATCTACTCCCCGAACCCAAGAAAACATCTCAAAGGTTTTTGCTGTGCTTTTTAACCTTTCCTTAGGATAAAATAAAAAGTCGGTGGCGACTCTTGCTCAACCGAAACATTTGCGAATACAAACGCAAAACCTCAAGTCAGTTCTCCCACCGGATCACACCTACTGACCATTATTCTATATAATATTAATTTTGTATTTGTATTAACGATTGAGTAGCTTGGTCCAATGGCAAAGGGGAAAAGTTTCAGGGTGCGCGCATGTAGGAGGTCAGGGGTTCGATCCCTGCCTCCTACATAATATTTTTCTAACATTTATCTGCAGATTCAGTGATCTCTTCCCAAGCGTGTACACCATAGGCCTCAAGGCCCATCACCATTGGATCATCCTTGGCCAGATCCAAACGTCCAGCAAAGAGCAGTGCATGGTATACTCCCTGAAGATGATCCCCACTGGATCCAGCGCAAACGGGCCAGCTATTTTGGGCCCTAAAAATTCAGCATACACCCCCCATAATTTTTTTCATTACCAGGCCCATTCTTGTTCTTTCTAAATTTCTTATCTTAACTATTTTTTTTAATTATTTTCACAAAAAATCATTTTTTTTAATTAAATAAAAAAATCACAAAATCACAAAAAAAAACATTAGAATTAGATTTTTTATAAAATATTTAATTCTATTAATTAATTAGATTAAGTAGGGTAATTTAAATTCTTTTTTCATAATTAAAATTAATTAGAAATTAGGTTAATTTGCAAAATTAATTACTTTTCTCAAAAAATCCAAAAAAAGGTATTTTTCTTTATTCACTAATCAAATATCTTTGAATTTAATTCTAATTCCCCGTGTTGTACCCCAAAATTTGCCCTCCCATTTCCTCAGCATTTTCTCATCACAAGACATTTAAAGATCAAGATACAATTAGGGTTTCCTCTGCTCAAGACTTCTCCTTGCACTGTGGACTCAAATTAGGGTTTGTGTTTGCCTAAGGATGCTTTGACCTAAAATTCCTAAGATGACTTTCATGCTTCATGTTGGACTCCCAAGTTTACCTATACCAAGTTTCAAGTCTTGATTCCAAGTTTTACCCAGTCAATTGGACAGTTGACCTAGAAATCAGCTGTATTGGGGAAAAAGTCAACTGTGGCCAATTGACAGTCAAATCTCATGAAATTTGATCCACATCAACATTATGAACTCACATGGACCATTTGATCAAGTTTGAATCACAATTCCACAAGAAATTTGATCAGATCACCAAAAGGGCAAAATGGTCATTTTTAGGGTTTTGACTGCACAAAGGCAATTTTTGACTGTTTGACCTAGCCAATGGCAAACCAAGTTCACCTATGGACTCAAGGACCCCATGGAATTATCTTGACATGTTCATCAAGCTCAAAAGATCCCAAGTACACAAGATTGACAGTTGAATTTCCCAGTCAATCGATCAATTTTGACTGTATACTGAAAAGTCAAACTTTGACTTTTTGATCAAAATCAAGAGTCAAGATTCATTTTTCATCAAAACATGCCAAATCATGAAACTTGTTCACCAAGAAATCACAAAATGCAAATTAGGGTTTGAAAATGGAATTTTTCATAACTTAGAATTTTTCTAAGTTATGAAAAACCCTAATTTTTTCCCAACTTTGCCCCATCTTTTCACCATGATCCATTTGGATTCAAACAAAAGTCAAAACATGAAAGTTGTAGCTTGTTGCATAATCTACAACTTTGATTCACAAAGTTTTCTCATTTGAAGCTTGTATTTCAAGTTATGAATTTTTGAATAAGGGCACTAAACCATCTTTTAACTTAGTGAAATTTGACCTATTTTGACAAGGTTTTCTACCCTACTTCAAGGCCACTTTTCATACCCTTCCACTTGGAATTTCAAATTGCATTTCAAAGATGGATTGTAGTACACATTCCAAGCTTTCCAAAATGTCCAAGAACTCATCAAACAACCTCATAACTTGAGAGATTCGAATTTCACAAGTTGGCAAAAATTCACTTTTTGTTCTTCATCAAAGCATGTTCATAAACTTGGCAAATTTGAATTCAGCATGCTTAAGCTACATTGCAGGCCTCTAATCCCATTTTCACTCAATAATTCAATGCATATCCTTTGTGCTCTAGCATTATCTTGCTCATTTGGACAATACACACAAAATCAAGCCTAAACTAGAAAAAGCATATTATCCATTCTTGTAAAGTGCTACTTTATGGCAACTTTGCAAATCTATGAGGTACAATGCAGATCTTTGAGGCAAAAAGGCATGGACATTTCCCACTGATCAAGACTCAAATGTGCAGCATAGATTGAGGCATTGTACTGGCCTAGAAACCAAGTTGACATTTGCTTGCTTCACTTAGAAGTAACATCCATAACTTATGCCATCTCTCATACCAGCATACAAAGACAAGAACAAAGTTGTCAAACACATTACACATAACATATCCAAGCTAGCACACGAGCTCTTGACCTCAAAAACACCCTCCATCTCAAAATCATCCTCAAACTGCACAAACAGGGGTGCCCCTGCAGTTTGAGTGCAATCTCTCAATCCCTTCAAGCATTTCTGTCCAAACCTGTTCCTCTACCTTCCTTACAACATAGGCAAGCTATCCAGAAGCTAAGGCACGATCTGTAGTTGCTCTAACCACTTCCACCATTTTCACATCTTTGACTTGCAGGTGAAGTTCTGTAGCTTGATACAAGAAGGTTCAAGACAAAGTGAGCATTGAAAAAGCATCCCTGGACCTCAAGGAAGCTTTTCCAATCATTACATTGCATTGAAAGTCTCTCATTCTCCACATAGAAGTTCAACTGCACAGGTAAAAGTTTGAATTCGTATCTCTCTTATTAGGCATCTTTAGTCTTAAGTTTGTGAAGAAACAAAGTCCTACTCATAGCCCTGAACATGTACATAGCTTTACTTTTCATTTCTTTTATCTGAGTGAAGAGAATTTGAGCTCTGAAAATGGTAGAAAAACTAGGTCAGGAAAGAGGAGGAGAGAAATTCTCCCTCATCTTAGAGAGATAGGACATGTTCTTTATATGGTTGAAACCGTCTCTTAATGCTCTACATTTTTCATGTTATGAGTTTTTGCTAAAAAGCCAGGAATCCAGAGATAAAAAACGCGTGTTTTAGCTTGAAGGAGGCTGTACAGAGGTTGAAGAAGGAGTGGTCTGGGCTGGGCCTGGATTTGTTTTCTTTTTGCACCCCATTTTCATGTTTACACCCCCCTGAGCCCATTTACTCATTTTTTGACATTTTTGACTTTTTCCTTTTTTGCTGACTTCATTTATTTTTTCTCATGCCATTAGAAAATTGAAAATATTTTTTTTTATTATTTTTTGCATTTATTGCATATTTATTTGTTTATTTGTTTAGTTTGTACATAAATATATATATATTTGATTATTAGAATAAATGTAAAAATAATATAAATACACTTTTTATTTTTATTTACTTTCTGAAAATATTTCACATAAAAAATATTCTTTTATTTATTTTATTAAAATATTAAATAAATATTTATTTTTGTATAATACATATCTAGGGTTTAATAAAATATATATATATGATTATTAATATATTTAAGACAAAAATATAAAAATATTTGATTTTTTTCATTTTATTTAATATTTGATACAAAAAATACCTTTTTCACAATACACTTCATTTTATTTTATTTTTTATAAATAATAAATAAATAGTAGAATTAAATTAGATAATAATACCTTTTATTTAAAAATTAGGGTTTTTCACCCTAAGTTCAAAATACTAAAAAATAAATACATTTTTATTTTCTTTTTCCTTTTACATAAATAATATTTTCTCATACACATAAAAAACTTTCTTTTTACATTTCACATATTTATTTAATTTACATTTAAATTATGCAATTTATTTACTATGCAAATATCCAATTGATGTAACAATTTAGATTTAAATTCTTGTCAATATCCCCATTTGAACATTTGTACCCCCCTTCCCATATTTGGTTTTGTAATAGCTTAGTAATTTTAATTTCGCACTTTATTGCTTTCTAATAATAACATGCTAGAATTAGGGTTTGTATGTGAAAAACGATAAAAAAATAGTTTGACCTAATACAAGATAAGCAAGCATGAAAATGAACACACAAATCACACTTGCACCCCCTAGGGTATTCCACTTGTTGCCTTCAAATAAATGGGCCATATGGTATGTTGAACATCTTTGGGCAAAGCAAACAGTTCGAATGATCATAGTCCCTCGATAAAATTTTTCAAAACAAACAAAACAAATGATCAAGTCCCTTAGAGAAATTGCCCAAAGACATTTAACGTCGTTACCATTATGGTCTAAACGATGACCCGCGCCTGTCCCTTTCACATCCTAACACAAGGTTGCCCACCAAATACAATGGTGGTGCAAACTTGTTAAAAGGGTTAAAGTATAGCAATAATCTTTTGAGAAATTTAGGAGTAGATAACCTCTTAGTTACTTGAATCAACTTGCAAAACAAAACACTTGCCTAATTTCAAAATCACACCTTACAACACTTTCAAAACAAAAGCTTTCAAAACAAAATGAAAACCTTTTTTTCAAAAGACATACATCTTTGTATACATCCCCACATGGATCATTACAAAGGTTGCCACCACATTGGCCTCTTTTCAAAAACATTTTCAAAACCCACACACTCAAGCACCATTTCAAACAATTGAAAACAAAAGGCAAGTGATCTAAGCAAGTAACTAAGAGCCCATGGATAACCATGGATAGAAAGGATGCTAATACCTTCCCTTTCTATAATCTACTCCCCGAACCCAAGAAAACATCTCAAAAGGTTTTTGCTGTGCTTTTTAACCTTTCCTTAGGATAAAATAAAAAGTCGGTGGCGACTCTTGCTAACCGCAACATTTGCGAATACGAACGCAAACCTCAAGTCAGTTCTCCCACCGTATCACAGAACTGGCGACTCTGCTGGGGAAAACTTAAAAGTGGAGTAACCTTAGGGTTTAGATCACCTTTGTTTTCAATTGTTTGCTTTGTTTGCTTTTACATTTGTGGGCTTTGCATCGGAGTTTCATAGATCCTAACCCGGATCTGGGAGATACCCTTTTTAGGTAGCATAGTCTGTGAGGGACCTGTCCGGCGTAGACCGACATGGGTGAAGCAGTGGCTACGTTGGTGTGGCATCTTAGTCTGTACCTATATCCCCTGTGTTGTAACGGGGAGAATATAGGTCTTCTAAGGGGTCATTAAACACCAACCAACCTTAGAACCCTAAATTGACCAACTTGGCTATTAGGACAGTAGCAGTATGCTACACTCATTGAGGCTAAACTCTCGAGATGGTTCTGGCCGCGAGAAAAGATTGCGATGCTGGAGTTATGACCGATTGAGGGTAGCCAATGATTTGAGATCCTCTAGAACCCGGTTACTTTTGATAGGACAGGTTTTAACCAACAAAACCAAAAGAGGGTAATACCTGAAACTCATGCTGGCCTGAAACCTAAGGGTGTCTTGTGTGACTTGTGTGCTTTATTTGCCTATGTGAATACTTGTGATGTGCTTCATCATAGCATCATGCCATCATACCATTGCATGCATAAAAGGCTAACCCATTTCAAAGGCAAAAAGGTTTCATCTTTGCTCTGTTTTGTAGGACATCATGATGCCCGTACGTAGAAATAATGTCCGGCTCAACTTTGTTCAACCACCAGTTTTACTCAAAGATCTGGTTGAAAGAATTCCAAACACTACCTCCTTCATCAACAGACATGGTTCTCTCCTTGGCTTGATCACTGCAAAATGGGACCAACAACTGATAAGTGTTCTGACCCAGTTTTATGACCCTCTGCATCATTGTTTCACCTTTCAAGACTTCCAGCTGGTTCCTACCCTGGAAGAGTTCTCTTATTTGCTTGGGATCCCTGTCTTGGAACAAACTCCATTCACTGGTTTGGAAAAGATTCCTAGGCCTGAAGAGATTGCTGCAATTCTCCCCTTGACCAAAGAAGAGGTATTGTCCAACTGGGAAACTAGAAATGGGATCAAGGGCTTTTTGGTCAAATTTCTGGTTGGCAAGGCTAATGATTTCTGGAATGACTTGGACTTCAAGGCGTACGAGGATATTCTGGCTCTTTTGATCTATGGTCTGGTATTGTTTCCCAACCCTGACACCTTCATCAGTATCCATGTCATAAGAATCTTCATGTCTCGGAATCCGGTACCCACTCTCTTGGGTGACATTCTACAACAACTCTATGCTCGTACTGCTCGAAAACGGGGGACTCCGTGGTGTTGTGCTCCTTTGTTGGTAAGGTGGTTTATTTCGCACCTTCCTAAGTCCGTGCTGAAGAATGAAGAAGGAAAAGGTTGGGCTCGGAGGTTAATGTCTCTCACAGATAAGGATATCACTTGGACTCTCAGAGGCTTGGATGAGGTAGCTGTTATCGACCGTTGCGGAGAATACCCTAATGTCCCGTTGATTGGTATCCAAGGAGGAATCTCTTACAATCCATGTTTAGCTCTCCGTCAGTTTGGAAGAGCCAGAGGAGATGGGCCCCATGAAATGCTGGTTCCTCACTTCCATTTTGAGTTTCAGGCAGGTAGTGACAAACTACGCCAGGGATTCATTAGAGCTTGGGACAGAATCCACAAAGCTGACCCACATGAGTTAGGACCAAAGACTTCTTTACCATTGGAGCCCTATTGCAAATGGGTCCGCATCCGTGCTCAGAAGTTAGGTATGCCGTACGAAGCTGTCAGACCAATCATCCTTGAATCTCCCGATGAAGATGGGGTTCCTCCAACTGTCCTCCCTCCTCAGATACCTACTGATTTTGACACCATGAAGAGATCTTGGGCACAGCTAAAGGAAGAACGGGATTTCTATCGGGAGAAGTTCAACGAGCAGGAAAGGAAGGTCCAAAGGCTGACTAAGCAATTGGAGGAAGAACGTGTCCTGAACAACTACATCAGCACTGAGAGGAGGAGGCCATGGGAGCATTGATGGGCTTTGATTATTTCCTTTTGTAGTTTTATTTCCTTTTCCGTATTCTTCATTCCTGTAATGCCTTAGGGCAAATTGTTGAACAATTGAAAAATTTTAATCTAATGAAGTGTGTTTCCCTTTTTTGTCTACAAAGTTGAATCTTATTTGTCTTTGAAAACATAAAACATACGCATTCCATTACACCATATGCATAGCAGGTACCCTATTTCACAGGTTGCTTAATCTTCTTCGCTGTTTGTTTGCACAGTCATCATGAATCCGGAATCATCCAGTGAGCAAGCAATCAAGGCCCTTCAGGCCCAAAGTGCACAGTTTCAAGAGATGGTCCTAAGCCTAGCCCAGGGTCAGCAAGAGTTGAAGACTCTACTCCTGAAGAAGAAGAAGAAAAACAGGACGGCGATGTTCAACACCGGACGCAGATTTGGGAACACACTCCACAATGAAGCTGATCCAACCACTTCTTCTGCTGAGAAAAACAGTCCCCAAGGGGGAGGAGCTCCTAGTCCCGCAGTCTCCGACAACGAGACGGACTATAACGAGGAACAATACCCACCTGCTGCTGACAGATACAAACAATTGGAGGACCGCTTGAGCGCTATGGAAATTCAGAACGTGCCGGGACTGGATTTCGGAGATTTGGGATTATCTTCTGGAGTAGTAATTCCACACAAGTTTAAGGCGCCTGCCTTCGCCAAGTATGATGGGGTCTCTTGCCCAAAGCTGCATCTGAGGTCGTATGTAAGGAAAATCCAACCTTACACGGCGGATAAGAACCTCTGGATTCACTTCTTCCAAGACAGCCTCTCGGGGTCACAACTTGAATGGTTCTACCAATTGGACGGAGCTAGCATCCGGCACTGGGAAGATTTGGCAACTGCGTTTTACAGACAATACCAATACAATTCTGATCTCGCTCCTACGCGTACCCAACTTCAGGGTATGTCTCTAGGGACGGGTGAAGGGTTCAAAGAGTACGCTCAAAAATGGAGAGATTTGGCTGGCAGGGTGCAGCCTCCATTAACTGATCGAGAGCTGGTTGATATGTTTCTGGGAACGTTGTCTGGTCCGTTTTTCAATCATTTGGTTGGTAACTCCTCCGCTGGGTTCACAGATTTGATATTAACAGGAGAAAGAATTGAAGCTGGTATCAGGTCAGGCAAGATACAGAAAGCTGCCTCTACAAGTGCTGAGAAGAGGCCGTTTAAGAAAGAAGCAAGTGCCGTCTATGGCCCTAGAAGGCAAGTCAAGCCCGAAAGTCGTCAAGCCGTCAACGCTTTGGTCATCTCTAAACCTGTTGCTGCTCCTCAGCAGTACAATCAACAGAGAAGTGAAAGGCCCAAGAGGCAGTATACCCGATTGAGTATGACATTATCTCAAATTTTACCCCAACTGTTATCCACCAACCTGGTGACCCTCAAAGAAGCTCCTAAGGTCGTCAACACTGCGTCCCCTAAATACAACCCGAATGCCCGGTGTGCTTATCATTCTGATAGTCCCGGGCACACTACTGATGATTGTTGGGCCCTGAGAAACAAAGTGCAAGATCTAATTGACGCAAAAGAAATTCAGTTTGAAGCGCCGGAAAGACCGAATGTTGTAACGGCTCCTATGCCCCAGCATAGGGTAAATGCCATTGAGGAAGAAGTGTATGCTGTTTCGATAGATGAAGTTGTTACCCCTTTGAAGACTGTTAAGAAGAACCTACTGCGGGCCGGTTTATTTCCGGGTTGCGGCGAGGGTTGCCCATTCTGTGCTATTTCCCTACCTGATTGTCCCTTGCTAAGGTTAGGCATCCAAGGCCTAATGGATAGCAAGGAGATTTTATTCAAAAAGACTGCTGTTCATCTGGTTCCGATGAAAGAAGTTTCCGTGATTACCATCTTCAAAAATCCAATCAAGGCTCCCCCAAAGAAGCCTATTCAAATCTTGACAGTTGCGCCTGTGATCATTACTGTTCCAGGACCCCTCTCCTACGTGTCTGATAAAGCTGTCCCCTGGCATTATGGGGCAGACGTATATGTAAATGGAATCAAGCAAGAATTTGATGCTAGTGCCAGTATCTGCGATATCACCGGTCCAGCTAAAGTCACCCGCAGTGGCAGGCTCTTCTCGCCTGACATTGCGCCGCCCGCTATTCGAAAACCCCTCCTCATAAAACCTGCAAGTTTACCAAGTCCTGTTGCTGATCAAATTGTGTCCCCTGCTGCCGAGTCATCAAATGCTCGGGGCAAAGGGATTGAAGAAGAGCCTGCCCGGATGGAGGCACCAATACCCGTAAATGCTGAGGCCTCCCGACAAGAAATGGAGGAGATTCTGAAAATAATAAAGAAAAGTGATTTTAATGTTGTTGAGCAGTTAGGGCATACACCCTCCAAGATCTCCCTGCTCTCCCTATTGCTATGTTCCGAGGCCCACGCTAAGGCATTAATCTCATTTCTCAAGACGGCCCATGTGCCGCAGGAGACGTCTGCAGTTCAGTTCACTGACTGCATAGCAAATCTGACGGCGGACAACGGCTTGGGCTTTTCAGATGCTGACCTAACCGCAAAAGGGAGAAACCACAATGATGCCCTGCATGTCTCTATTGAATGCAGGGGCACTACTCTGGCACATGTATTGGTGGACACTGGTTCTTCTTTGAATGTTCTTCCGAAAAAGGCTTTGGATCGTCTGGATTATGAAGGCCTGGAGTTGAAACCCAGCAATATCATCGTCAGAGCCTTTGACGGTTCCAAGAGGATGGTTCATGGAGAGGTTAACATCCCTATTCGTGTGGGCTCTCAAGTGTTTGACTCTACCTTTTACGTGATGGATATACGTCCATCGTACTCCTGTCTGTTGGGTCGACCTTGGATCCACAAAGCTGGGGCAGTGACCTCCACCTTGCACCAAAAGCTGAAGTATCCCGTCAGGGGGAAAATTGTCACTGTGCAAGGAGAAGAGGAGTATATGGTGAGCCATTTGAATTCCTTCAGGTACATCGAGATGGACGGAGAATTTATTGAAACTCCTTTCCAACATTTCGAGGAGGTACATCCAATTTCAGCAGCTGCAGAGACAATGGCCGAAGAGAATGATTCCTTGAAGATGGTTTCCCTAAGGGATGCCCGGGCTGTGGTTCAGAAAGGCAATGGTGCACACTGGGGTCAGCTTCCTGACTTCACTCAGAAGAACGACAAGTTTGGGTTAGGCTTTACTGCAGAGGCTCAGAAGGCGGTGCGCAAAGAGAAGATTGGAAAGGCTCCGGTGTTTATTTCCAGCTCAAGGGTGAACGCTATTGAGGAAGATGTGGAGGAAGTTGAGTTTGATAATTGGATCTACCCGACTGCCAGCGACGGACCGAGCAACTGGACAGCAAAGGATTTTACCCCTATCACATTTGTCACGCAGTAATTGATTTCTTTTGATTTCCAAATTTGTAACAAACAATATGTTAAAACTCTGTTGGCTCGGTGTCCTGCCCGGGACATCGTAGCTCCATTTGTGAGGGCTTTTTGTATGACATTTTCATATATCATCAATCAAAACATTGGACGTTTGTTGCATTTCAAATCTTGTGCTCCTTTTCTTTCTGTGTTATACATATTGCAAAACAGCTATATTTACACACACTCACTTATACAGGTTTCAATCCACTCTGGATCTCACTGGCAACAGCTCTGCTACCGCCAGTTATGACTTCGAAAATCCGATCAACTTGGCCGAAGACGAAGGTGAAGATGATTGCGAAGTGCCTGGTGAACTCGCAAGACTGCTACTACAGGAAGAGAGGGCTATTCAACCACATGAAGAGCCTGTGGAGACAATTAACTTGGGTACTGAGACAGATAGGAAAGAGGTCAAGATTGGTGCCAATCTAGAACTCAGCGTGAAGCAACGATTGATCCAGATGCTACAAGACTACATGGAGATCTTTGCTTGGTCCTATGAAGATATGCCCGGTTTGGATGCCGACATTGTAGTTCACCATCTGCCAACCAAGGAAGATTGCCCTCCAATAAAGCAAAAAGTTCGACGAATGCGTCCAGAGATGTCTGAGAAGATTAAAGCTGAGGTGATGAAACAGTTTGATGCGGGTTTCCTTGCAGTAACTTCTTACCCTCAGTGGGTTGCCAATGTTGTGCCAGTGCCGAAGAAGGACGGTAAAGTCAGAATGTGTGTCGACTACAGGGATCTGAACAGGGCCAGCCCCAAGGATGATTTCCCCCTACCTCACATCGATGTCCTTGTTGATAATACAGCTCAACACAAGGTGTTCTCCTTCATGGATGGATTCTCAGGGTATAATCAGATCAAGATGGCTCCTGAAGATATGGAGAAGACTACATTTGTAACTCAGTGGGGGACCTTCTGTTATAAGGTCATGCCATTCGGATTGAAAAATGCTGGGGCAACCTATCAGCGTGCCATGGTTGCTTTATTTCATGATATGATCCATCATGAGATTGAAGTATACGTTGATGACATGATTGCAAGGTCTCAAACTGAGAAGGAACACCTTGATCATCTGAGGAAGTTGTTTGACCGACTCAAGTTGTACAAGCTGAGATTGAATCCCAACAAATGCACCTTCGGGGTGAGGTCCGGAAAATTGCTAGGTTTCATTGTAAGTGATAAAGGTATCCAGGTGGACCCTGCCAAGGTTAAAGCTATTCAAGAGATGCCGACCCCAAAAACAGAGAAAGAAGTCAGAGGTTTCCTAGGACGACTGAATTACATTGCCCGATTCATCTCACATCTGACTGCTACTTGTGAGCCAATCTTCAAATTACTGAAGAAAGATCAAGTGGTACGCTGGAATGATGAATGTCAGGCCGCCTTTGAAAGAATAAAGGAATATCTCCAAGAGCCACCTATTCTTATGCCACCGGTGGAAGGAAGACCTCTGATACTATACTTGACAGTGCTTGATAATTCAATGGGGTGTGTGCTGGGGCAGCATGACGAGTCTGGCCGAAAAGAGCACGCTATTTATTACTTGAGCAAAAAGTTTACCGACTGTGAGTCTCGTTACTCACTGCTTGAGAAAACTTGCTGCGCTCTTGTATGGGCTGCTCGCCGGCTGAGACAGTATATGCTGACTCACACTACTTTATTGATTTCAAAGATGGATCCCATCAAGTACATATTTGAAAAGCCCGCTCTGTCTGGGAGAATAGCGAGATGGCAAATGATCTTAACAGAATATGATATCCAATATACAACTCAGAAAGCAATTAAGGGAAGTGTACTGGCTGATCATTTGGCACACCAACCTGTGGACGATTATCAATCATTGAACTTTGATTTTCCGGACGAAGACATCATGGTGGTAACTGACTGTGAAGTACCTGGACCGGATGAAGGACCTGAGGAAGGATCCCGATGGTCTATGCATTTTGACGGAGCCTCCAATGCTTTGGGTAACGGCGTCGGCGCTGTAATCATATCTCCCAAGGGGACTCATACTCCACTCACCGCCCGATTATGTTTCAGCTGCACCAACAACATGGCAGAATATGAGGCATGTATCATGGGTTTACAAGCTGCGATCGATTTGAGGATCAAGTTTCTAAGTGTCTTCGGAGATTCCGCTCTCGTGATCAATCAGATCAAAGGCGAGTGGGATACGAAACACCCGAATCTCATTCCTTACAAGGAGCATGTGTCGACCTTGCTCCCTCACTTTGAAGAGATAACCTTTGAACATTTCCCCAGAGAGGAAAATCAGCTAGCGGACGCACTAGCCACGATGTCTTCAATGTTCAAAGTTAAATGGGACAATGAGGCTCCCCAAATCATAATCTGGAAGTTGGATGAACCGGCATACTGCTGCGGGCTCAAGGCCGAGAAGGTGACTGAAAAACCCTGGTATCACGAGGTGAAGAGGTACTTGGAAGCTCAGGAATACCCTGAAGGTGCATCTGTCAACGACAAGAAGTTCATGAGGAGGTTTGCTGCAAAATTCTTCCTCAGCAACGGCGTTCTCTACAAACGGAATCATGATTCAACTCTGTTACGTTGTGTGGATCAGGCTGAAGCAGAGAAAATTATGATGGAACTGCATGAAGGAACATTTGGAACCCATTCCAGTGGACACACCATGGCTAAGAAAATCCTTCGGGCAGGATATTTCTGGTCCACGATGGAAGCCGATTGTTACCAACACTCCCGGACTTGTCATAAGTGCCAGATCTATGCTGACAAGGTGCATATCCCTCCAGTTCCTTTGAATGTCCTAACGGCACCTTGGCCTTTCGCAATGTGGGGCATCGATATGATCGGTGAGATCCGACCGACGGCATCCAATGGGCACCGCTTCATCTTGGTGGCAATCGATTACTTCACGAAATGGGTTGAGGCAGCTTCATATGCCACGGTAACCAAGAGCGTCGTGGCGCGTTTCATCCGGCATAATCTGATATGTCGGTACGGTGTCCCGGAAAGAATCATTACGGACAACGGTACCAATCTCAATAACAAAATGATCACTGAACTCTGTGAACAATTCAAGATACAGCACCACAATTCTTCCCCCTATCGGCCGAAGATGAATGGGGCTGTAGAGGCAGCCAATAAAAATATCAAGAAAATTGTGCAGAAGATGACAGTGACCTATAAAGATTGGCACGAAATGTTACCGTTCGCTCTTCATGGGTACCGCACCTCAGCAAGGACATCAACCGGGGCAACTCCTTTCTCCTTGGTCTACGGCATGGAGGCAGTCTTGCCGATTGAAATCCAGATACCCTCTCTTCGGATAATGAAGGATGCAAACTTGAATGAAGATGATTGGATCCAGACTCGACTTGATCAACTAAATCTGATTGACGAAAAGAGGCTCACTGCTATCTGTCACGGTCAAACGTATCAGAAACGGATGATCAGGGCATTTAACAAGAAAGTCAGACCGCAAGAGTATCAAGTTGGGGACCTGGTAATCAAACGCATCATCCTTCCTCAAAGTGACCCCCGAGGCAAATGGACCCCTACTTACGAAGGGCCATTTGTGGTTAAGCGTGTGTTCTCTGGAGGAGCCCTGATCCTAACCACCATGGACGGTGACGACCTTCCTCACCCCGCCAATGCAGACATAGTGAAAAAATACTACGCATAAATAAAAGACCCGCTAGGTTGACATACCTAGGTAAAAATAAGGGCTTCCCGGCGAACCAAAAGGGTTCGGGCAAAAATAAGGGATGAAATGAAAAAATCTGTACACCCGGCAAGTCGAAAACCTGAAAGGGCGGCTTGGGCAAAAATGGGTATCCCGGTGGACCGAAAACCCGAAAGGGCGGTCCAGGCAAAAGTTAGGGATAAAAGCGTAACACTATGTCTCATTGGATCACTTCGCGTCCGGAATTCGGTACCAACTATCTGGCTCCAAATTTTGGCGTTGACCAATCAGCTTCATCTTCAACTAAGCAGCAAAGCGATGAGACATTCGAAGACATAAAGGCAATAGCAGAGTTTGGAACCCAGTGGGATTGTTCACATAGCTGTTTTGTTTTCTTTTTCAAATTGTAAATTCTATACTTTTGACGATGTCCTCTTACTAGGATGTCAGCCTCTTGTACAAAAAACGCCTATTCACAGGCAAAGTTTAAATCAATACAAATTCACTTGTCCATACAAATTGCCATTGTTTTTCTTTTTCTGTTTTGTCTTGCGAAGAACGTCCAATGTTCATTTTTGATATATGCATTTGACATTAAATTGCTGATTCATAAATGTTTGCATATGAAAAAAGAGATTAATTACAAGTGACATCAAAGACAGGGGCAATGTGGAGTTGTCTAATGCGGTCTAGTTGTTTTGTCCACCAAGTCACCAAGGTAGGTTCAACTGAAAATGTGGCCAAATCATCTTAACTCCCCGCGGAGTAAAACAAGGTTCAGCAGCACTTTCCCCAAGCAGGAGTCGATTCCCCGTCGATCCTGAAAAAGGCACAATATTCCCCGGCAGGTCTTAAAAACTCATCCCCAGTAGATTCTGCGAGCTTATCCCCGGCGAAGTACGAACGTCTCTCCCGAGTTTTATTTAGAGTTATTTCCTCACAAGGACTTATAACTGGGTTATCCTCAGCTAAAAGCCACGGAAGACCGTTCTCGGCAAAAGTTCCTTCAAATCCCCAGCGAAGTCTATCTTTGGTATTCCCAAGCAGAGTTTATCTTTGGGGTTCCCCAGCGGAGTTTATCATCATTATCCTCAGCGGAATCCATCGTTAAAGTCCTCAGCAGGCCTCTCATCAGAGCTTCGGCCGAGTATCTCTTCCACAGAGCAGCTTCCCGGCCGTTCGTCAAGGATTTATTTTCCTAAGATGAAATTACACTCATAAACATTTCACATTTTCATACATCTTGCTTACATACATGATGAAACACATACAACATCAAATGTTGAACATTATGACATCATGCATATCATACATCATGACATTGCATACAGCTTACGTCTTTGCCTTTTCAGGAAAAAGACAATCTCAAAAACGACTACCTTCAACTGTCACAATTCCAGATTCGGTACCTGTATCCAGCCAGGGCATATCTGTTGACCATATTTCCAGACTCGATTCCTGTATCTAGCCAGGGCACGTCTGAAGAGTTCAAAGATTCGACTCCTGTATCCAGCCAGGGCACATCTATCAACTACAACAGCTCCAGATTCAATTCCTGTATCCAGCCAGGGCATATCTGTTGACCACATTTCCAGACTCGACTCCTGTATCTAGCCAGGGCACGTCTGAAGAGTTCGAAGATTCGATTCCTGTATCCAGCCAGGGCACATCTATTTGACGACTATTCCCGGATTCGACTCCTGTATCCAGCCAGGGCACATCTGAGCCACCAATTGTAGATTCAATACCTGTATCTAGCCAGGACATATCTGCATAAGGAGACTAAAGATCAAACACCTGTAACAAGCCAGGAAAACATCTGTCTTTCTTAAATACACAAGTTCTCGCTAAGGAATCTCTTATGCGATCAACATTTCCAAATGGCATCTATAAGCCCATTCCCGACAAAGTTCTGTCACGTCTCCGGATGGCATCTATAAGCCCATCTCCCTATCAACCACCTTTCCAAATGGCATCTATAAGCCCATTCCCGACACCACATTGCTGATACTTCAACATGCGAGTGCAAATTTCCGGGCACTCTAGTGTCCAATCTCCTTTTACCCTCGAGTCACGAAAGGCAAACTTGCCAATCTAACTCTTCAGGTCCAAGAAGATTGAACAGGGGCAACTGTTGTACCCCAAAATTTGCCCTCCCATTTCCTCAGCATTTTCTCATCACAAGACATTTAAAGATCAAGATACAATTAGGGTTTCCTCTGCTCAAGACTTCTCCTTGCACTGTGGACTCAAATTAGGGTTTGTGTTTGCCTAAGGATGCTTTGACCTAAAATTCCTAAGATGACTTTCATGCTTCATGTTGGACTCCCAAGTTTACCTATACCAAGTTTCAAGTCTTGATTCCAAGTTTTACCCAGTCAATTGGACAGTTGACCTAGAAATCAGCTGTATTGGGGAAAAAGTCAACTGTGGCCAATTGACAGTCAAATCTCATGAAATTTGATCCACATCAACATTATGAACTCACATGGACCATTTGATCAAGTTTGAATCACAATTCCACAAGAAATTTGATCAGATCACCAAAAGGGCAAAATGGTCATTTTTAGGGTTTTGACTGCACAAAGGCAATTTTTGACTGTTTGACCTAGCCAATGGCAAACCAAGTTCACCTATGGACTCAAGGACCCCATGGAATTATCTTGACATGTTCATCAAGCTCAAAAGATCCCAAGTACACAAGATTGACAGTTGAATTTCCCAGTCAATCGATCAATTTTGACGGTATACTGAAAAGTCAAACTTTGACTTTTTGATCAAAATCAAGAGTCAAGATTCATTTTTCATCAAAACATGCCAAATCATGAAACTTGTTCACCAAGAAATCACAAAATGCAAATTAGGGTTTGAAAATGGAATTTTTCATAACTTAGAATTTTTCTAAGTTATGAAAAACCCTAATTTTTTCCCAACTTTGCCCCATCTTTTCACCATGATCCATTTGGATTCAAACAAAAGTCAAAACATGAAAGTTGTAGCTTGTTGCATAATCTACAACTTTGATTCACAAAGTTTTCTCATTTGAAGCTTGTATTTCAAGTTATGAATTTTTGAATAAGGGCACTAAACCATCTTTTAACTTAGTGAAATTTGACCTATTTTGACAAGGTTTTCTACCCTACTTCAAGGCCACTTTTCATACCCTTCCACTTGGAATTTCAAATTGCATTTCAAAGATGGATTGTAGTACACATTCCAAGCTTTCCAAAATGTCCAAGAACTCATCAAACAACCTCATAACTTGAGAGATTCGAATTTCACAAGTTGGCAAAAATTCACTTTTTGTTCTTCATCAAAGCATGTTCATAAACTTGGCAAATTTGAATTCAGCATGCTTAAGCTACATTGCAGGCCTCTAATCCCATTTTCACTCAATAATTCAATGCATATCCTTTGTGCTCTAGCATTATCTTGCTCATTTGGACAATACACACAAAATCAAGCCTAAACTAGAAAAAGCATATTATCCATTCTTGTAAAGTGCTACTTTATGGCAACTTTGCAAATCTATGAGGTACAATGCAGATCTTTGAGGCAAAAAGGCATGGACATTTCCCACTGATCAAGACTCAAATGTGCAGCATAGATTGAGGCATTGTACTGGCCTAGAAACCAAGTTGACATTTGCTTGCTTCACTTAGAAGTAACATCCATAACTTATGCCATCTCTCATACCAGCATACAAAGACAAGAACAAAGTTGTCAAACACATTACACATAACATATCCAAGCTAGCACACGAGCTCTTGACCTCAAAAACACCCTCCATCTCAAAATCATCCTCAAACTGCACAAACAGGGGTGCCCCTGCAGTTTGAGTGCAATCTCTCAATCCCTTCAAGCATTTCTGTCCAAACCTGTTCCTCTACCTTCCTTACAACATAGGCAAGCTATCCAGAAGCTAAGGCACGATCTGTAGTTGCTCTAACCACTTCCACCATTTTCACATCTTTGACTTGCAGGTGAAGTTCTGTAGCTTGATACAAGAAGGTTCAAGACAAAGTGAGCATTGAAAAAGCATCCCTGGACCTCAAGGAAGCTTTTCCAATCATTACATTGCATTGAAAGTCTCTCATTCTCCACATAGAAGTTCAACTGCACAGGTAAAAGTTTGAATTCGTATCTCTCTTATTAGGCATCTTTAGTCTTAAGTTTGTGAAGAAACAAAGTCCTACTCATAGCCCTGAACATGTACATAGCTTTACTTTTCATTTCTTTTATCTGAGTGAAGAGAATTTGAGCTCTGAAAATGGTAGAAAAACTAGGTCAGGAAAGAGGGGGAGAGAAATTCTCCCTCATCTTAGAGAGATAGGACATGTTCTTTATATGGTTGAAACCGTCTCTTAATGCTCTACATTTTTCATGTTATGAGTTTTTGCTAAAAAGCCAGGAATCCAGAGATAAAAAATGCGTGTTTTAGCTTGAAGGAGGCTGTACAGAGGTTGAAGAAGGAGTGGTCTGGGCTGGGCCTGGATTTGTTTTCTTTTTGCACCCCATTTTCATGTTTACACCCCCCTGAGCCCATTTACTCATTTTTTGACATTTTTGACTTTTTCCTTTTTTGCTGACTTCATTTATTTTTTCTCATGCCATTAGAAAATTGAAAATATTTTTTTTTATTATTTTTTGCATTTATTGCATATTTATTTGTTTATTTGTTTAGTTTGTACATAAATATATATATATTTGATTATTAGAATAAATGTAAAAATAATATAAATACACTTTTTATTTTTATTTACTTTCTGAAAATATTTCACATAAAAAATATTCTTTTATTTATTTTATTAAAATATTAAATAAATATTTATTTTTGTATAATACATATCTAGGGTTTAATAAAATATATATATATGATTATTAATATATTTAAGACAAAAATATAAAAATATTTGATTTTTTTCATTTTATTTAATATTTGATACAAAAAATACCTTTTTCACAATACACTTCATTTTATTTTATTTTTTATAAATAATAAATAAATAGTAGAATTAAATTAGATAATAATACCTTTTATTTAAAAATTAGGGTTTTTCACCCTAAGTTCAAAATACTAAAAAATAAATACATTTTTATTTTCTTTTTCCTTTTACATAAATAATATTTTCTCATACACATAAAAAACTTTCTTTTTACATTTCACATATTTATTTAATTTACATTTAAATTATGCAATTTATTTACTATGCAAATATCCAATTGATGTAACAATTTAGATTTAAATTCTTGTCAATATCCCCATTTGAACATTTGTACCCCCCTTCCCATATTTGGTTTTGTAATAGCTTAGTAATTTTAATTTCGCACTTTATTGCTTTCTAATAATAACATGCTAGAATTAGGGTTTGTATGTGAAAAACGATAAAAAAATAGTTTGACCTAATACAAGATAAGCAAGCATGAAAATGAACACACAAATCACACTTGCACCCCCTAGGGTATTCCACTTGTTGCCTTCAAATAAATGGGCCATATGGTATGTTGAACATCTTTGGGCAAAGCAAACAGTTCGAATGATCATAGTCCCTCGATAAAATTTTTCAAAACAAACAAAACAAATGATCAAGTCCCTTAGAGAAATTGCCCAAAGACATTTAACGTCGTTACCATTATGGTCTAAACGATGACCCGCGCCTGTCCCTTTCACATCCTAACACAAGGTTGCCCATCAAATACAATGGTGGTGCAAACTTGTTAAAAGGGTTAAAGTATAACAATAATCTTTTGAGAAATTTAGGAGTAGATAACCTCTTAGTTACTTGAATCAACTTGCAAAACAAAACACTTGCCTAATTTCAAAATCACACCTTACAACACTTTCAAAACAAAAGCTTTCAAAACAAAATGAAAACCTTTTTTTCAAAAGACATACATCTTTGTATACATCCCCACATGGATCATTACAAAGGTTGCCACCACATTGGCCTCTTTTCAAAAACATTTTCAAAACCCACACACTCAAGCACCATTTCAAACAATTGAAAACAAAAGGCAAGTGATCTAAGCAAGTAACTAAGAGCCCATGGATAACCATGGATAGAAAGGATGCTAATACCTTCCCTTTCTATAATCTACTCCCCGAACCCAAGAAAACATCTCAAAAGGTTTTTGCTGTGCTTTTTAACCTTTCCTTAGGATAAAATAAAAAGTCGGTGGCGACTCTTGCTAACCGCAACATTTGCGAATACGAACGCAAACCTCAAGTCAGTTCTCCCACCGTATCACACCCCGTATTTAGTTTCATCGCGCATTTATTTATTTATTTTCCAATTAATGTAATTGCTCCGAGTTTGTAATAGTTAAACTTAGGTTTATTACTATTGGCCTCTACTTTTTTTTCAAGTTTTGATAATGTAATCCCCCTCCCCAAAGCCTTGTAATAGCTAGGTTTAAATTTCTCGCATTTTATTTTCCGTCATTATAAACTGTTAGATGATTGATAATAGGATTGTATGCAAAAGATCATAATTTTAAAACAGTAGAAAACCCTAAATGTGCAAAGATAATAACTGGAAAAAACAAACACATCCACATGCTCACTCCTAGGGTTTGCCCTACTTCGGTTGCCTTCGGTAAACGGTTATGAAGTATAGGGAGTCTTAGTGGTTGTCCTCTAGTCCCAAAAGATAAAAAATGACCCATTCGAATGTTGCCTCGCAAAGATCTTTAGAAATTTAGGGTAATTACTAAGGTTTCCTAAACATTGCTTTAGTGATTGTAATTGTCCCTTTCTTCCCTTTCGATTGTCCCTTAAACTCCAACGATGGAGCTACCTACTCCTTAATAGTAGGATAGCGCTGTCTAAAGGAAATAAGAAAATGAACAGACTTTTTCGAGTAGGTAGAAACTTTTAGGTACTTGCTCAAAACAACATTTTTTACACATACACTTTCAAACAAGCTTTTCAAACAAAGTTTTCAAAAACACTTTATCACACCCTTGAGGACTGATACAAGGGTTGCCAAAAAGTGAAACACCACACCGAGGCATATTTCAAAACTTTTTCAAACACACGAAAGCAATTTCAAAAATGAGCAATTACCTAAGAGCCCATGGAAAACCATGGATAGAAATGGTGCTAACACCTTCCCTTTCTATAATCTACCCCCTGTGCTCAAAAACATCTCGAAAAAGTTTTTTTCTATTCTTTTCCCTTTTTCTTTGTTGGATGAAATAAAAGCCGGTGGCGACTCTTGCTTACCGTACATTTGCGAACAAAAAACGAACCAGTATTAACATTCGGTTCTGCCACCGTATCACAGAACTGGCGACTCTACTGGGGAATTCTTAAAAGTGGGGTATACCTTAGGATCTAGGTCATTTTAAAATTTCTTCCTTGTTTGTTTTGTCTGCTTTATCCTTAAGGGTCTTGTTTGGGTATTATTGAAGATCCTACACTCGGATCTGGGGGGCACTTTTTAGGTAAACAATAATAGATCATGGAGAATGTACGGCGTAGACCAATATGGTTTAAGCGATGGCTGTGTTGGTGTGACACTTTGGTTGGTACCGGTATCCTTCGTGTGGAAACGAGGAGAATACGGGGCCGTCGCGTGGTGTCGTGAAGCACTAACGGACCTTAGAACCTTAGTTAAACAAACTTAGCCATTATAAAGTAGTGAGATAGCCGACCTTGGTATAAAGCTGAGGATTGGTTGATACTCAATACTACACTCATTGAGATTAGACTTTCGGGATATTTCGGCTGCAAGAAAAGATTGCCTGAGTTGAAACAATGATTGATAAAGGATGATCAGTGATATTGAGAATCCTTAGAACCCGGTTACTTTTCTAAGATAGGTTTGAAACCAACTAAACTTCAAGAGGGTACTTACCTTTAACCTCATGCAAGCCTTTGAAACTAAGGTCTATTGTGTGCTTTTCTTGTGTATGATTTACTCTATTTGAACATAACATCATGCATCATAACATAGCATCCATTCTTATTACACTAATCATTTCAAGGACCAAGGGAATTTATCTTTGTTCTGTTTTGCAGATCATGGCTTTCACTCGTAGAAACACTATCTGAATCAGCTTTGTGAGAATACCTCTCCAACTCAAGGAGCTAGTATCAAGGGTTCCTGAAACTTCTTTGTTCACTAAGAGACATGGTCGACTTCTCAACCTGGTTACTTCGCGCTTTGATGAAAAGATGATGGGTGTACTCTTTCAGTTCTTTGATCCCAAGCACCATTGCTTCACCTTTCCAGACTATCAGTTGGTGCCTACCATGGAAGAGTTCTCTCGGTTATTGGATATACCTATTCTTGACCAGATGCCTTTCACGGGTTTAGAAGAAGTTCCCAAGCCAGAGATCATTGCCTTAGCCTTGCATCTGAAACGGGCCGACGTGGTATCCAATTAGGAAACAAGAAGCGGAGTCAAGGGTTTTCTAGCCAAGTTCCTAATAGAGAAGGCCCAACTGTTTTGGAATGATTTGGACTTCCAGGCTTTTGAGGAGGTTTTGGCTCTTCTGATTTATAGGTTAGTGATGTTCCCTAATCCAGACTTATTCATAGATGTGAATGCTATCAAGATCTTCCTCTCTCGCAACCTTGTGCCTACTTTTCTCTGAGATATCTTGCATGCTCTCCACACTCGTACTATAAAGAGAAGAGGGGTTCTCATGTGTTGCATGCCATTACTGTCGAGGTAGTTTATTTCTCACCTCCCTAAGTTAGTGTTGAAGAATGAAGAAGGTTTGGGTTGGTCACAAAGGATAATGTCACTTTCTCACACGGATATTCTATGGTATTCCCGATCTTTGGGAGATATTTCTATTATTGACCGCTGCGGGGAGTTCCCTAATGTCCCATTACTTGGCATTAGGGGAGGCATAACTTACAATCCTTATTTGGCTCTGCGACAATTTGGTTATGCTCGAAGGGATGGTCCTCACGAGATGCTTATCCAGGGCATTGTGTTAAACTATGAGGATGATATTTAGGGGTATCGCCAGAGGTTCATACGAGCCTGGGGAATGGTTAACAGGTCTAATGTCAATACTTTGGGGCCGAAGGCTTCCATTCCTATGGAACCTTATCTCCAATGGGTACGAGCTCGTGCTCAGAAACTTATGATGTTGTACATAGTTGTCTTACCAGTGATTGTGGAGCCCATTATTGAAGGGGATATTCCCTACACGGTTCTTCATCCTTATATGCCCACTGATCTTGAAGAGTTACAGAGGTCCTGGATTCAATTGAAGAAGGAGCGGGAAACTTATAGGGACCAGTTCTATGCCCAGGAGAAGAAAGTATTAGAGCTCACAAAGCAGCTTCATGAGGAAAGAAGCCTTAATGTCTATCTCGGCACGAAGAGGAAGCATCCATGGGAAACTTGATCTTTTTTTAGTTTTTAGAATTTTCAATTGTAACACCTAAAAGGCAATTATACTTTGAATTCTACTAATAAAATCTTTGTTTCATTTTGGGTTCGCAAATTTAAATTTCCCAAAGTCCTTGAAATCATTGCATACGCATATCATCCATGACATTGCATAAACAGGTTTCATAACAGGTTTCTCATTGTCTTTGCTGTTTATTTCAGCAATAATGACTTCTGAACAAAGTATCAAGGATCTCCAGGCACAAAATGCCCAATTTCAGCAAATGTTTGTAGCTTTTGCTAAAGGGCAAGCAGATCTGAAGGCCCTTATTCTGAAAGAGAAAAAGAAGAAGACAAAGAAGACTGCTGGTGTCCTGAATCTTGGCAGAAGATTCAAGGGACCGTTGAAATAACCGGTTGATCTGACCTCCTCATCCAAAGAAGGGGAGAATCAAGAAGGAGAGACAAGGGAGGAGGACCCTAGCCCTAAGGTCTCTGATAATGACACTGACTATAATGATGAACAGTATCCTCCCGCTGAGGATAGGTACAACCAGTTAGAGGATCGTCTGAGCGTAATGGAGATCCAAAGAATACAAGGGATGGATTTTGAAAAGCTGGGTTTGGTATCTGGGGTAGTCATCCCACAGAAGTTCAAGGCTCCGGTATTTGCAAAGTATGATGGGGTGTCTTGTCCCAAGCTTCATCTTCGTTCCTATGTGAGGAAGATCCAGCCTCACACTCCTGATAGGAACTTGTGGGTCCACTTGTTTCAGGACAGTCTGTCCGGGACTCAGCTCGAGTGGTTCTATCAGCTGGAGGGAACCAATGTCCGCAACTGGGAAGATCTGGCTGCTGCTTTTTATAAGCAGTGTCAATATAACATTGACATTGCTCCTACCCATACTCAACTCTAGAGTATGTCCATGGGTGCAAGTGAAGGTTTTAAAGACTATGCACAAAAGTGGAGAGATCTATCAGGGAGAGTCCTACCCCCTTTATCTGATAGGGAGTTGGTTGACATGTTTCTTGGTACGCTGTCTGGTCCGTTCTTCAATCACTTAATTGGTATCTCCTCAGCTAGTTTCACCGAGATGATATTGACTCGAGAAAGGGTAGAAGCTGGGATCTAGAGTGGCAAGATGCAGAAAGATACCTTATCAAGTACAGTGAAGAAGCCGCTCATGGGTAAGAATGAGGTCAATGCCATTTATAACCCAAGAGGTCAGAGCTGAGCTAAGCACCGTCCAACGGTAGGGGTTGTGATGATACCTAGGCCTGCGGTTACTCAACAACGAAACAATCAGCAAAGGGTAGAAAGACCGCAAAGGCAGTTCACCCGAATTAATATGACATTGACTGAGGTTTTACCCCATCTGTTAAGATCTAACTTGGTAACCTTAAAGGAGGCTCCCAAGAATCCTAACACCTCATCTCCTCGATATAATCCAAACGCTCGATGTGCTTACCATTTTGAGAGTCCAGGCCACGATACAAATGATTGTTGGGCTTTGAGGAATAAGATATAGGATTTGATCGAAGCAAAGGAGAATGAGTTTGATGCTCCTAAGAAGCCTAATGTCATAACTTCTCCCATGCCCAAGCACAATCGTGGTGTTAATGCCATTGATACTGATCTATTTGTTACCTTTGTTGATGAAGTTTCCACTCCTCTCATCACTGTCAAGAAGAATTTGTTGCTAGCCGGTTTATTTCTGGGTTGTGGTGAAGGTTGCCACATGTGTTTATCTCTACCTTCTGGTTGTTATTTGCTGAAAGCAAGTGTTCAACGCCTGATGGATAGCATATATATTTTGTTTGAAAAGACTCTGATTCCGACTGCCCTACATGAAGATGTTGCTATCATAACCATTTCCGCCAATCCTTTCAAGGTCTCCTCTAAAAGACCTGTTAGGATTACACCTGCTCTAAGAATTTCTCCATTGATAATCACTTTTCCCGGCCCTGTACCGTACTCCTCAGACAAAGTTGTTCCTTGGAATTATGGTGTTGACGTTTACTACCATGGCGTCAAACAGGATTTGAAGACTAAAGAGGCTGATCCCAATATCAGTAACATTGTCGGGACCAGCAAAGTTACCCGAAGTGGAAGGGTTTTCTCTCCCGAGATCTCCCCGAAGACTGTGGCTAAGCCTGTTGTTATTCCATTTGTTGTTCTTGCCAGTACTTATGTTACTACTCCCATCCTTACTCCAGTCATTACCCCTGTCGATGAGTCATCTGGGACTCGGGGCAAGGAAGCTATAGGTGAGCCTTCCTGGACGGAGGCACATAGAAAAGTGGTTTTGGAATCCTCTAAGCAAGAAATGGAGGAAATTTTAAAAATAATCAAGAAGAGCGACTACAATGTGGTCGAGCAGCTGGGGCAGACCCCTTCAAAGATATCTATGTTCTCTCTGTTGTTGTGTTTTGAGGCCCATGCAAAGGCTTTGATTGCATTTCTCAAGACTGTGCATGTGCCGCAAGAAACTTTCGCTGACCAATTCAAGGACTGTGTGGCCAGTTTGACTGCTGACAATGGGTTGGGTTTTTTAGATGTCGATTTGACACCAAAGGGGAGAAAGCATAATGATGCTCTGCAAGTATCGATCGAATGCAGGGGCACTACTATGGCTCATGTGCTAGTGGACACTGGATCATCACTGAATGTTCTGTCCAAGAAGGCTCTTGATCGACTAGATTGCGAAGGTTTGACCTTAAAGCCCAGTAACATTGTGGTGAGGGCTTTCGATGGTTCAAAAAGAATGGTGTACGGGGAGGTGGACATCCCTGTCAAAGTGGGTTCCCGGACCTTTGAATCCACCTTCTACGTGATGGATATCAGGCCATCATACGCTTGTTTGTTGGATCGTCCTTGGCTCCATCAAGCTGGAGCTGTTACTTCTACGTTGCACCAAATGTTGAAGTATCCAGTGAAGGGGAAGATTATCCCCGTGCATGGTGAAGAGGAGTATATGGTAAGCCACCTGAACTCTTTCAGGTATGTGGAGATGGACGGGGAGTTCATAGAGAGCCCTTGTCAAAATTTTGAAGAGGTTCCCCAGATCATGGCATCAACCGAGGCTATCACCAGCGCACCGAAGATCACCAAACCTCCTTTGAAGATGGCTTCTGTCAAGGATGCCAGAGCAGTAGTTAAAGAAGGTGGGTGTACCATTTAGGGACAGCTCCCTGATTTTCCTCATAAAACTGACAAATTTGGTTTGGGCTTTACTTCAGGAGTTCAAAGGGTTGTTCGATGTGCTTGGGTTGGAGGACCCCTCATACGCATCAGCAATCGTGGGGTTAACGCTATAGAAGACAATGATGAGGATTCTGATATTGACAGCTAGATCTACCCTACTACCAATGGTGGACCTAGTAACTGGACGGCCAAAGATTTTGTGCCGATTTCTTTTGTTCAGCAGTAATTGTCTTACTTGTTTTTCGGTTTTGTAATAAACAATATAAACTCTATGGCCTTGTGTATTACCCGAGGCACAATGGTTTATTTGTGAGGGTTATTGTTATACCCCAAAATTTGCCCTCCCATATTCATCAAGATTTGCCAAGCCAAGCTACAAAATTCCCCAAGAGTTGCACAATGCAAAGGCCTCCATACAGTCAAAACTAGGGTTTGTGTGTTGATCAAGAAAAGGAAGTGTTCAAAGGTCCAATCAAGTCTCATATGCTTACAAAGAGGGTCAAGCATCCTCATATCAAGTTTCAAGGCATTCAGCTCAAGATTGCACAGCCAAAACCCTAAATTGCACTACAGTCAACTGTAGGGGCAAAATGGTCATTTGACAGTCAAAAGTTCAAATTTTTGGTCAACATATCATTTTGAAGCCACAAACATCATTTGATCAATGCTTGATCATGATTCTCAAAATTTGGCTCAGAAATCATCAAAGATGCAAAAGTTGCTATATTTGGACAGCTGAAAAAGTCAACTGAAATTGACCAGGGCATAACTTTCACATGGATTATCAGAAAAATTCCATCCAAAGCTCATTTTGAAGAGAAAGACATTTCCTACAACTCATCTTCATACTTCAAGTCCAAGAAATGCTCTCACAAAAAGTTATCAATTTCAACATTACAGGTCATTTTCAAAGGTCAACAAAAAGGGACTTTAAGTCAAAGGCCATAATTTGAGATTGGTAAATCAAAATGACATGGGACCAAAGGCATTGGTTAAAGGACTCAAAGACCTTTCCAAAATGTCCAAGAACATGTGAAAAGCTTAAAAATTGAGCAAGTTGTGCCTTGTAGAAGTTGGGAAATTTTTGTGAAATGGCAAAAGTCAATTATCTTTGAAAATCCAATTTTTGACAAAAGGGCCCCATTTTTTCCACTTGGTTCATCCTTGTCATGCCACACACGTGTCCCATGGTTAATTTCAAGACCAAATATTGATTTTTTTTATTTTATTTAATCTTTGATGATTTAATTCATTTTTAATCTTTGAAAATTCAAATAAAATTTAAAAACCAATGGAATAGTGTCATGTGAACTTGGACAATTTCTATGTATCATGAACCAACTCAAGAAATCAGGCTAGGGTTCATTTGCACACTAAGTCTAGGTTTTGGCTAAAAAGAAGGAAACTTGGTTAATGGAAGAAACCCTAAGACCAATTCTCTCACAAGCTTGAATTAAGGTGAGTTAGCAAGCCAATTCCACTCCAGCATAATCACTAAGTCAAACCCTAGGCTGAGGACATAAGAAGCTGCGCCCAAACAAGCATTGAGAGATTGGAAATTTTGACATAAAAAAGACAATTCTGAAATCACTAGAGGAGGATCTTTCAAGCCTTAATTTTTGTTCCATAAGCATCCTTAGACATTCCTGAAGACATTCCACTTCCTAACATCAATCAAAACGCGAAGAAGCAGTCACGACAACTCAAACTGTACAGGACATTTTTTGAAATCGTGTTTTCAATTCTAAGCGTGATCATTGCATTTTAATTACATATTTGTGTTCCTTACAAAGTTTCCAAGCTAACCCATATATTCAATTTGATTTTTGCATCACGTATGGGATTTCACCATGACCAAAAGCTAGGGTTACAGTTTTCTTGAATTGGGGCTTTGGCACAAAGAAAAAATTAGGACTTAGGAGTACCATGGTTGGATTCAGTGTACCAAGACGAAGGAATTGACCTACTCGCGATGAATTTATATAAGCCATAGCGCTAGTCGCTATTTTCTGGTATCTAGCCTAATGCTACGTTTCAAAAACCGTTGCCTTCTTTGTTTGTGTTTCAGGAAAATGGAAGGGATGATGGCGTGGCACAAGCGGATTGGAGGAATTTGAATTGCGCGCGTTTTGATGATCATGCATTGGTTTTGTTTTTTTATTATTTATTGACTATTATATATTAAATGAAACATAAGTGGCTCAGTGGTAACGCGTTAGGCACATGATATCAAAGACCTGGGTTCAAGTCCCAGGTCTTGCAAAATTCAATATTATTTTTCATTTCCAGTTTCCATGCAACGCTAACATTGAGACTCACCATACACACTCAGAATCAATTGGCCACGCGTCTTGGAGATCTAATCCAGGGATCAGGATGAAAGCATATCATGGATGCCAGTCAACAAGCCACATATGATCCAGAAAGTCAATGATTCACAATGCAAATGGGCCAAAATCACCAGGCCTACACCTCCAAATTTGGGACCACACCCCCCTGGTTTGCTTTATCATTTTTATTTTTATTCTTTCTTTAATTTTTTCCTTTATTTCTTTTACTTGCTATTTATTTAATTAATAAATTTTTTTACAAAAAAACACAAAAACATCAAAAAAATCAGAAAATATAAAAAATATGATATTTATTTTATTATGATTATTTTCTAAATAAATACATGTAAATCATTTAGTTTAATTAGGTTTTAATCTCAATTCTTTTTCATAATAAAAATCAAAAACAAAAACATAGAATTAGGTTAATGACTTTTTCCTTTTAACTTTCCTTGTTTTTTGCCATAGTATTAGTGTTTTTCATAATTAAACTAGGGTTGCATTTTAGGTTAGATTTTAATTCTTTTAATAACTAAAATCCAAAAAAATAGAGTTTAGGTTTAATAACTTTTTATTTTCTTTTTTTTTTTAATAATAATATTATTTATTTATTTAATGCACATAAATTAATTTAGAATTAAATTAGGTTAAAAGTCAATATTTTCATAATAAACTTAAAAGACATTAGAACTAGGATTTTAATTTTAATTAACTTTTCTTTTTTTTCTTTTAAATCTAAAAAACACAAAAATACCATTTTTCATTTAATTTTAATTTTAGATAACTTAATTATTTTAATTCTTTTAAAGGGTTCAACGCCCTCGCATTTGATTATTTTCTTTTTTTCGCGCGTTTCATTTATTTCTTTTGTAAATAATTATGTATATGTACCAAAGCCGTGTAATAGCTATTAGACATTTCTTTTCTGCAATTTATTTTAAAACGGGTCTGGATTAATTTGGCGTTGTAGACCCTCGCCTTTGTAATAGCGTAGGACTTTTATCTTTTCCGCACTTTAAATTCCCGCACATTTAACTGTTAAACAATAACATGAAAGAATGAATGCCCAAAAATAAAATCGAATCGTTAGATCACCAATGCATGACAAGACAAACAATAAACTGAAAATGACACACAATTCGCACACACCACCCCTAGGGTACGCCTCACTGTTGCCTTTCGAAAGGTGGTCGTCGAGTATAGGACGTTTTAGTAAGTCCTTATGTCCACGACATGATCCAGTTGCCTCGAAACGGTTGCCTCGGAAAATAAAGGATCAAGGGCATGAGAGTAGCTTCTAAGGTGTCCTACCATTGCTCCGGTGATCACCATGTCCCTACAAACTCGAATTGACCCGAACACCTCCAACGGTGGTGCTACCTACCTCTCAATGGTGGGATGGCACTACTTTAAAGGACATTTACACAGACGAATTCCTTAGGGTAGGTAGGTTCTCAAGGATACTTGCTCTAATTTCAAACAAATCAAAACATCTTTTCACCAACACTTTCAAAAAACTTTCAAAACAAACTTTTCAAACACTCTGACGTACGAGTTAAACTGAAACTTTTCAAAGAATATTTTTGAAACCCACATTGAAAAGCAAACAAACAATTTTGAAAACACATTGAGCAAGTACCTAAGAGCCCATGGATAACCATGGATAGAAAGGGTGCTAACACCTTCCCTTTCTATAACCTACCTCCCGAACCGAGAGCAATCTCTTTAAAGGAATTTTTCTGTGCTTTTGTCCTTTCCTATTGGAGAAAATAAAAGACGGTGGCGACTCTTGCTTACCGCGACATTTCGCGAACCAGCTTTAAAACAGTCAGTTCCAGATCCACCGATCGCCAGAACTGGCGACTCTGCTGGGGACTAACTTAAAGTGAGGTATACCTTAGGGCTAGTTACAACTGTGTTTTCAATTGTTTTCCTTGTGTGCTTTAAAATTGTGGGACTGTCTTGGGAGTTCTATAGATCCTAACTCGGATCTGGGGATACCTTCTTAGAAAGTAGCAACAAGGCTGTGAGGGAACTGTGCGGGGTATACCGACATGGTTGAAACAGTCTGCTACGTTGATGTGGCACTTTGGTGTGTACCGGTAACCCTTGAGTCAGTCAAGGAGAGTACGGGGCCCCCATGTGGTGTCATGAAGCATCAACAGACCTTAGGAACCTTAATTGAACCATCTTGGCCTCTTTAGGGTAGTGAGATAACTGACTTTGGTGCAGTCCGAGGTTGGTTGATACTCGATACTACACTCAATTGAGGGTTGCTTTCCTGGAATATTTCGGTCGCCAGTTCAGTGGCTAAATCGAAACGATGAACAATGAAAGCAATCCCGTGATATTGGGAACCTTAGAACCCGGTTACTTTGATTAGGACAGGTTGAACCCACCAACTTCAAGAGGGTACTACCCAGACCCCATGCTGGCCTAAACCTAAGGGCTCTCTCTTGTGTGACTTGCGTGCCTTAGTACTTGACTATCTGCATGCTTGTGATCTAACACTTGTTTCTTGCAGGTTTGTTTCAGTCCTTAATTAGGACTCATAATAGGGTTACTGACATCACCCCATGCATACCATGACATCATACCATTGCATACATCCTAACCCATTTCAAGGATCTCAAGGGCTTGTGATGCAGGTCAGGACGAATCAACTGTCCCAGTAAGGGGCAAAGAGGATTTATTTTCCTCTAGACCAGGTTGTCAGGGGCTATGACCCACTTGATATGGTGAGCCTTTGACCCTTGAAGAAGGCTCTCAACAATATGAAGTTCCTTCAATCAAGCTCTAAATTCCAAATGCTAACAAATTTCCTTGTTTACCCCGCGAGGTCCTAGAAAACATTGCATGCATATCATACACATCATTGCATCACAGGTATCCCTTTTACAGGTCACTCACCTTTCCCGCTGTTTATTTCAGCCATGGCTTCCCAACAAGACAATCAGGACTTTCTTGCTCAAGAGACCCGGTTCGGGAAAATCCTCCTGAATCTATCCAAGGGGCAGGAAGAGCTAAGGACACTTATCATGGAGACTTTTGTCAGGAACAATGCTGAGGATGAAAGGCTGGAACACCTACAAGCTGAGGTAGATGCATTGAAAGCCCAGATGCTGGGGCAGATGACTGCCATTCAGGGTTTAACTCAAAGACAAGATGAGCTCGGGGCTCTCATCAACAAACTGCTTCAGGGTAACCGACTGGGGCAAATATCTAAGGGTAAAAAGCCAATCATCGTTCAACCACCTTTGAGACAAGGAGGCAAGGAGAAAGCTCCTCATATGGCTCCAGTATCACCAATTCAGCAGCAGCTTCACCAACTTCAGACAGACAAGCCCAGGAGGCAGTTCACCCCGCTCAATATGTCGCCGTTTCAAGCTTTACAACGCCTGTTGAGATTGAACCTGATCACATTAAGGGATCATCCCCAGAACCCCAACACAGCACATCCTGCTTATGATCCCAATAAAAGGTGTGCCTACCACTCTGCCTGTCCAGGACATAATGCAAACGAGTGTTGGGCTTTGAAAAACAAGATCCAGGACCTGATTGATGAAGGAGCACTGGAATTCACACAAGATGGTCAGGCTGAATTTTTCTACCATCCCTCCAAGGCTCACCATTTGAAGTGACAAGCCCTGAGACTAGAAATTTTTGTTCATTCGAATGTTCAAGTTGCAATTTTCTTTTGTTCAAACATTTACTCATTGTTAAAACATTGTTATTTCATTAATGCATCGCTTATGTCTATTTTGAATCAATATATTCGTATTCACTATACGCAAATTATTTTCATATTTTTTTCTGATGATCAACGTTCGACTAATAATTCTAAGCCTCTTGAGGGAGGATGACGAAAACGATACCACGATTTACAGTATGCTTTTGAACAGACCCCGCTGATGAGGTACAGGCTTTGTTTCAACCCCTAAACACTGGAGTTATAAGGATGATAA
Source organism: Vicia faba (assembly GCA_948472305.1). Classification (NCBI taxonomy): domain Eukaryota; kingdom Viridiplantae; phylum Streptophyta; class Magnoliopsida; order Fabales; family Fabaceae; genus Vicia; species Vicia faba. The sequence goes on from OX451738.1 coordinate 988,067,684, forward strand.
TCCCTCGCCAACCCATCAGAGCCAAAGGAGTAGGAGTTTTATTTTCGAAAATCAAAACCCTTAATCATAACCTGGGGCAGGGTAGTTCTCTCAGTTGATCCAAGTGCACAATGAATGGCACCAAATGAGTTTTTTCAAAAACAAAAGACAGTGATGGTTCCGAACAATCATAAGGACAGGCAGTCATTATCAAAAAAAAATCATAAACGAAAAGCCCAAGAAGTCAAAACCTATGAAAAGAGACTTACGAAACTGGGGCATCCCGCTGACTGTAATTCCAAAAAGGAAACAGTTCAGGCAAAAAAAGAAAGGGATAACAAATATCAAGAAAGAGGTCTCACAAACCCTCAACAAAAAATGACTGCCTAGTCAGAATAATGTTTGAACCATCACCGGAAAATCAGAGCAAAGACTCAAACAAGGTCTAACGTATGATCAACTGAGTTTAGGGTTGGAGAACATCACGAAAGAGCGGGTGGGTACAAATAATTTCGGCCTTTATCCTTTGTTTCTTAAACCGTGAACCAGGCCACGATATAACCCTTAAAAGTCCTAGCTGAAGCATGGGTTAGTTCGAAAGCATACTGTTACGAAGGTATCCTGACTCCTGAAGGTTTGCTGTAAAATCTTGAGTTGACACCGTATTGTATTACAACAAAATGCATTTTTAAAATATTCAAGACAGACATAGACTTTTGCATTCTTAAAATAACTTTGTTTGCATATGAATTTTTGTCTGAACAGCAGGGAAATTCGCACGATGAATATCTTGTGAACAGAAGTACCTCCAATCAAGAGGCACAGTAGGAGCATTGCCCATTATCTGGGGCATGACAAAGTATTTCCAACAGGGGCAACTCCCCACATTCTGAGAAATATGGACATAGTCGAAAGAATACTACGCAAAATCAAAGACCCGCTAGGTTGACACACCTAGGCAAAAATAAGGGATTCCCGGCGAACCAAAAGGGTTCGGGCAAAAATAAGGGATGAAATGAAAAAAATCTGTACACCCGGCAAGTCGAAAACCTGAAAAGGCGGCTTGGGCAAAAATGGGTATCCCGGTGGACTGAAAACCCGAAAAGGCGGTCCAGGCAAAAGTTAGGGATCAAAGCGTACGAGTATGTCCCAGCATCTCGGCACCTGCCTACCAGAAGACTCGTCAAGTACTCCCACAAGTGCCTCCTCCCACTGAAACTGGGGCAATAAGGAGTTGTCTAAAAGATCCGGTTGCTCTGTCCATCATAGGTTCGGCTAAAGAATGCGACCCAGATATTTTCACTCCCCGCAGAACACGAACGCGTCGTCCGGCTTTATTCAAAGAGTTATTTCCTTAATAAGATATAACTGGGTTATCCTCAGCCAATAGCCACGGAAAAGACCGTCCTCAGTAAAGTCTTATCATCCCTAGCGGAAGCAAAAGCTCATTCTCCAACATCAGCCCAGGAGTGACTTCCCGGCACCCGTCAAGGATTTATTTTCCTAGACGAAAGCATACATTCATAAACATCACATTTTCGTACATCATGACACATGCATGTACGCATCATGTCATACAATTGCATTTATGCCGTTGCTTGATTCATATCACGTACCGCATATAACTGACCTTTACCTTTCAGGAAGGATACAGTTGAATGATCAGCTATGTCAAAATAGACAAAACACCGTCAGAAAAGACAAATCCGGTCAAAGAATACAAATCCAGTTTAAATCAATGCCTAAAGATTCCTCTGATACAACTCGTCGTTATAGACACTCGTCGTGATAGACACTCGTCGTGATAGACACTCGTCGTGATAGACACTCGTCGTGATAGACACTCGTCGTGATAGACACTCGTCGTGATAGACACTCGTCGTGATAGACACTCGTCGTGATAGACACTCGTCGTGATAGACACTCGTCGTGATAGACACTCGTCGTGATAGACACTCGTCGTGATAGACACTCGTCGTGATAGACACTCGTCGTGATAGACACTCGTCGTGATAGACACTCGTCGTGATAGACACTCGTTGTGATAGACACTCGTCGTGATAGACACTCGTCGTGATAGACACTCGTCGTGATAGACACTCGTCGTGATAGACACTCGTCGTGATAGACACTCGTCGTGATAGACACTCGTCGTGATAGACACTCGTCGTGATAGACACTCGTCGTGATAGACACTCGTCGTGATAGACACTCGTCGTGATAGACACTCGTTGTGATAGACACTCGTCGTGATAGACACTCGTCGTGATAGACGCTCGTCGTGATAGACACTCGTCAGTGTAGACACTTGTCGTTATAGACATTCGTCATAGACACTAGTCGCTATAGACACCCATCGTTAAAGACCACTCGTCCTTGGAAACAACCTGTCAGTAGAGACAACTTCATCACCGTTTGAAGATCCAGACCCAGCTCCTGTAACCAGTCAGGACATATCTATACCAAGCATCTGAAAACCAGCTCCTGCGACGTGTCAGGTACTCATTTTTTGCAGGTATGCAGGTTCTCGCTAAGGAATCTCTTACGCGATCAACATCCAGATGGCATCTATAAGCCCATCATCCTACCCATCAATCTCTAAATGGCATCTATAAGCCCATTCCCCCACCACACTGCTACCATGTGAGCGCAAATTTCTGGGCACTCTAGTGTCCAATCATCTTCTACCCTCGGATTACAAAAGGCACGTCAGCCAATCTCCATCCTCAGGTCTAAGAAGATTGAACAGGGGCAACTGTTATACCCCAAAATTTTCCCTCCCATATTCATCAAGATTTGCCAAGCCAAGCTACAAAATTCCCCAAGAGTTGCACAATGCAAAGGCCTCCATACAGTCAAAACTAGGGTTTGTGTGTTGATCAAGAAAAGGAAGTGTTCAAAGGTCCAATAAAGTCTCATATGCTTACAAAGAGGGTCAAGCATCCTCATATCAAGTTTCAAGGCATTCAGCTCAAGATTGCACAGCCAAAACCCTAAATTGCACTACAGTCAACTGTAGGGGCAAAATGGTCATTTGACAGTCAAAAGTTCAAATTTTTGGTCAACATATCATTTTGAAGCCACAAACATCATTTGATCAATGCTTGATCATGATTCTCAAAATTTGGCTCAGAAATCATCAAAGATGCAAAAGTTGCTATATTTGGACAGCTGAAAAAGTCAACTGAAATTGACCAGGGCATAACTTTCACATGGATTATCAGAAAAATTCCATCCAAAGCTCATTTTGAAGAGAAAGACATTTCCTACAACTCATCTTCATACTTCAAGTCCAAGAAATGCTCTCACAAAAAGTTATCAATTTCAACATTACAGGTCATTTTCAAAGGTCAACAAAAAGGGACTTTAAGTCAAAGGCCATAATTTGAGATTGGTAAATCAAAATGACATGGGACCAAAGGCATTGGTTAAAGGACTCAAAGACCTTTCCAAAATGTCCAAGAACATGTGAAAAGCTTAAAAATTGAGCAAGTTGTGCCTTGTAGAAGTTGGGAAATTTTTGTGAAATGGCAAAAGTCAATTATCTTTGAAAATCCAATTTTTGACAAAAGGGCCCCATTTTTTCCACTTGGTTCATCCTTGTCATGCCACACACGTGTCCCATGGTTAATTTCAAGACCAAATATTGATTTTTTTTATTTTATTTAATCTTTGATGATTTAATTCATTTTTAATCTTTGAAAATTCAAATAAAATTTAAAAACCAATGGAATAGTGTCATGTGAACTTGGACAATTTCTATGTATCATGAACCAACTCAAGAAATCAGGCTAGGGTTCATTTGCACACTAAGTCTAGGTTTTGGCTAAAAAGAAGGAAACTTGGTTAATGGAAGAAACCCTAAGACCAATTCTCTCACAAGCTTGAATTAAGGTGAGTTAGCAAGCCAATTCCACTCCAGCATAATCACTAAGTCAAACCCTAGGCTGAGGACATAAGAAGCTGCGCCCAAACAAGCATTGAGAGATTGGAAATTTTGACATAAAAAAGACAATTCTGAAATCACTAGAGGAGGATCTTTCAAGCCTTAATTTTTGTTCCATAAGCATCCTTAGACATTCCTGAAGACATTCCACTTCCTAACATCAATCAAAACGCGAAGAAGCAGTCACGACAACTCAAACTGTACAGGACATTTTTTGAAATCGTGTTTTCAATTCTAAGCGTGATCATTGCATTTTAATTACATATTTGTGTTCCTTACAAAGTTTCCAAGCTAACCCATATATTCAATTTGATTTTTGCATCACGTATGGGATTTCACCATGACCAAAAGCTAGGGTTACAGTTTTCTTGAATTGGGGCTTTGGCACAAAGAAAAAATTAGGACTTAGGAGTACCATGGTTGGATTCAGTGTACCAAGACGAAGGAATTGACCTACTCGCGATGAATTTATATAAGCCATAGCGCTAGTCGCTATTTTCTGGTATCTAGCCTAATGCTACGTTTCAAAAACCGTTGCCTTCTTTGTTTGTGTTTCAGGAAAATGGAAGGGATGATGGCGTGGCACAAGCGGATTGGAGGAATTTGAATTGCGCGCGTTTTGATGATCATGCATTGGTTTTGTTTTTTTATTATTTATTGACTATTATATATTAAATGAAACATAAGTGGCTCAGTGGTAACGCGTTAGGCACATGATATCAAAGACCTGGGTTCAAGTCCCAGGTCTTGCAAAATTCAATATTATTTTTCATTTCCAGTTTCCATGCAACGCTAACATTGAGACTCACCATACACACTCAGAATCAATTGGCCACGCGTCTTGGAGATCTAATCCAGGGATCAGGATGAAAGCATATCATGGATGCCAGTCAACAAGCCACATATGATCCAGAAAGTCAATGATTCACAATGCAAATGGGCCAAAATCACCAGGCCTACACCTCCAAATTTGGGACCACACCCCCCTGGTTTGCTTTATCATTTTTATTTTTATTCTTTCTTTAATTTTTTCCTTTATTTCTTTTACTTGCTATTTATTTAATTAATAAATTTTTTTACAAAAAAACACAAAAACATCAAAAAAATCAGAAAATATAAAAAATATGATATTTATTTTATTATGATTATTTTCTAAATAAATACATGTAAATCATTTAGTTTAATTAGGTTTTAATCTCAATTCTTTTTCATAATAAAAATCAAAAACAAAAACATAGAATTAGGTTAATGACTTTTTCCTTTTAACTTTCCTTGTTTTTTGCCATAGTATTAGTGTTTTTCATAATTAAACTAGGGTTGCATTTTAGGTTAGATTTTAATTCTTTTAATAACTAAAATCCAAAAAAATAGAGTTTAGGTTTAATAACTTTTTATTTTCTTTTTTTTTTTAATAATAATATTATTTATTTATTTAATGCACATAAATTAATTTAGAATTAAATTAGGTTAAAAGTCAATATTTTCATAATAAACTTAAAAGACATTAGAACTAGGATTTTAATTTTAATTAACTTTTCTTTTTTTTCTTTTAAATCTAAAAAACACAAAAATACCATTTTTCATTTAATTTTAATTTTAGATAACTTAATTATTTTAATTCTTTTAAAGGGTTCAACGCCCTCGCATTTGATTATTTTCTTTTTTTCGCGCGTTTCATTTATTTCTTTTGTAAATAATTATGTATATGTACCAAAGCCGTGTAATAGCTATTAGACATTTCTTTTCTGCAATTTATTTTAAAACGGGTCTGGATTAATTTGGCGTTGTAGACCCTCGCCTTTGTAATAGCGTAGGACTTTTATCTTTTCCGCACTTTAAATTCCCGCACATTTAACTGTTAAACAATAACATGAAAGAATGAATGCCCAAAAATAAAATCGAATCGTTAGATCACCAATGCATGACAAGACAAACAATAAACTGAAAATGACACACAATTCGCACACACCACCCCTAGGGTACGCCTCACTGTTGCCTTTCGAAAGGTGGTCGTCGAGTATAGGACGTTTTAGTAAGTCCTTATGTCCACGACATGATCCAGTTGCCTCGAAACGGTTGCCTCGGAAAATAAAGGATCAAGGGCATGAGAGTAGCTTCTAAGGTGTCCTACCATTGCTCCGGTGATCACCATGTCCCTACAAACTCGAATTGACCCGAACACCTCCAACGGTGGTGCTACCTACCTCTCAATGGTGGGATGGCACTACTTTAAAGGACATTTACACAGACGAATTCCTTAGGGTAGGTAGGTTCTCAAGGATACTTGCTCTAATTTCAAACAAATCAAAACATCTTTTCACCAACACTTTCAAAAAACTTTCAAAACAAACTTTTCAAACACTCTGACGTACGAGTTAAACTGAAACTTTTCAAAGAATATTTTTGAAACCCACATTGAAAAGCAAACAAACAATTTTGAAAACACATTGAGCAAGTACCTAAGAGCCCATGGATAACCATGGATAGAAAGGGTGCTAACACCTTCCCTTTCTATAACCTACCTCCCGAACCGAGAGCAATCTCTTTAAAGGAATTTTTCTGTGCTTTTGTCCTTTCCTATTGGAGAAAATAAAAGACGGTGGCGACTCTTGCTTACCGCGACATTTCGCGAACCAGCTTTAAAACAATCAGTTCCAGATCCACCGATCGCCAGAGTTATCATATATCATTATCATATGTCATCAATAAAACATTGGATCTTTCTTGCATACAAATTTTGCGCTCTCTGTTTTTCTTTTCTGCTTTTCACTTTATCAATACAGTTATGCTCTTACACACACTCACATATCAAACTACAGGTCTATATCCACTCTGGATCCCATTGATAGTAGTTCTTCCATTGCCAGTTATAACTTCGAAAATCTGATCAACCAAGTCGAGGACGAAGGTGGGGAAGATTGTGAGGTGCCTGGAGAACTTGCTAGACTGTTACAGCAAGAAGAGAGGGCTATACAGCCTCATGAAGAGCCGGTTCAGACGATAAACTTGGGCACGGAGGTAGACAGAAAAAAAGTCAAGATCGGCGCAAATCTGGAGATTAATGTCAAACAGCGGTTGATACAGATGTTGCACGACTATGTTGAGATCTTCTCCTGGTCATATGAAGACATGCCTGGTTTAGACACTGATATTATGGTACATCGTCTGCCGACTAAAGAAGATTGTCCTCCGGTTAAACAAAAGGTCCTCCGTATGCGCCCTGAAATGTCAGAGAAGATCAAAGCAGGGGTTATGAAACAGTTCAACGCTGGATTCTTAGTTGTCACCTCCTATCCGCAGTGGGTTTCTAACGTTGTTCCAGTACCTAAGAAGGATGGTAAGGTACAGATGTGTGTGGACTACAGAGACCTGAACAGGGCAAGCCCAAAGGATGACTTACCGCTTCCCCACATCGATGTTCTGGTTGACAACACCGCACAACATAAAATCTTTTCCTTCATGGATGGTTTCTATGGCTACAACCATACCAAGATGGCTCCTGAAGACATGGAGAAGACAACCTTCGTCATACAGTGGGCACTTTCTGTTACAAGGTGATGCCTTTTGGGTTGAAGAATGTTGGGGCAACTTATCAGCGAGCCATGGTAGCTTTGTTCCATGATATGATTCACCATGAGATAGAGGTTTATGTTGATGACATGATAACCAGGTCTCAAACTGAGGAAGAACACCTTGATCATCTACAAAAGCTGTTTGACAGGTTGAAGACATACAAGTTGAGGTTGAATCCGAACAAGTGCACCTTCGGGATAAGGTCTGGTAAACTTCTGGGGTTCATCGTCAGCGACAAAGGTATTCAGGTAGACCCTGCAAATGTGAAGGCCATACAAGAGATGTCGGTTCCCCGTACTGAGAAGGAGGTTAGAGGTTTCTTGGGACGCCTAAATTATATCGCCAGGTTCATTTCACATCTGACTGCTACTTGTGAGCCAATCTTCAAGCTCCTGAAGAAAGATCAAGTGGTAAAGTGGAATGACGAATGTCAAACCGCTTTCGAAAGAATCAAGGAATACCTTCAAGAACCACCAATTCTAATGCCTCTGATTGAAGGAAGACCTTTGATATTGTACTTAACGGTGCTAGATAATTCAATGGGGTGTGTGCTGGGGCAGCATGACGATTCTGGTCGAAAAGAGCATGCAATATACTACCTTAGCAAAAAGTTTACCGACTGTGAGACAAGATACTCACTGCTCGAGAAAACTTGATGCGCTTTGGCATGGGCTTCTCGCCGACTAAGACAGTATATGTTTACCTACATTACTTTGTTGATATCTAAGATGGATCCAATCAAGTACATCTTCGAGAAGCCCACTCTTTCTAGAAGAATAGCAAGATGGTAGATGATCTTAAACGAATACGATATCTAATACACAACCCAGAAAGAAATCAAAGGGAGTGTATTAGCTGATCATTTGGCTCATCAGGCTGTGGATGACTACCAGTCCATGAATTTTAAGTTCCCGGACGAGAACATTATGCTAGTAACTGACTATGAAGAACCTGGACCGGATGAAGGACCTGAAGAAGGATCCCGATGGACCATGGTTTTTGATGGAGGCTCGAATGCACTCGGTAATGGCAATGGTGCTATAATTATATCTCCCAAGGGCTGTCATACTTCTTTCACCGCCTTACTATGCTTCAACTGTACCAACAACATGGCAGAGTATGAAGCATGCATTATGGGTCTCAAAGCGGCCATTGACCTGAGGATCAAGTTCTTAAATGTTTTCGGGGATTCAACCTTGGTGATAAGTCAAATCAAGGGAGAATGGGATATGAAGCACCCGAATCTCATCCCGTACAAAGAGCATGTGTTGACATTGCTCCCACACTTTGAGGAGGTAACCTTTGAACATTTCCCATGAGAGGAGAATCAGTTAGCGGACGCGCTAGCTACCATGTCTTCTATGTTTAAGGTCAGGTGGGACAACGAAGATCCCCGAATCACTATCGAGAGGTTGGATGAACCAGCGTACTGCTGTGAGATTGATACTGAAGAGGTAGTAGATAAACCTTAGTTTTACGAAGTAAAAGGGTATCTTGAGGCTCGGGAGTATCCCGAGGGGGCATCTGTCAATGATAAGAAGTTTCTGAGAAGGTTCGCCGCGAAATATTTCCTCAGTAATGGAATCCTCTACAAGCGCAACCATGATTCTACCTTACTGTGGTGTGTAGGCAAGAGCGAAGTAGAAAGGATTATGGCAGATCTACATGAAGGTACCTTCGGAACCCATTCAAGTGGACATACCATGGCTAAGAAGATCCTACGGGCAGGATACTATTGGTCCACTATGGAAACAGATTGTTATCAGCACTCCCGAACTTGCCACAAGTGCTAGATCTATGCTGATAAGGTGCATGTGCCTCTGATTCCTTTGAATGTCTTGACGGATCCTTGGCCCTTTGCAATGTGGGGCATTGACATGATCATAGAGATTATACCTACCGCTTCTAATGGGAATCGCTTCATCCTGGTGGCCATTGATTACTTCACGAAATGGGTTGAAGCTGCCTCCTTTGCTACTGTGACCAAGAACGTGGTGGCGCGGTTCATCAAACATAGCCCGGTTTGTCGTTACGGTGTCCCCGAAAGAATCATCACGGACAATGGTACAAATCTCATCAACACGATAATCACTGAACTCTGTAAGCAATTCAAGATATAGCATCATAACTCTTCTCCCTACCGGTCGAAGATGAATGGCGTTGTCGAAGCTGCTAACAACAACATCAAATAGATCATACAGAAGATGACGGTGACATACAAAGACTGGCATGAGATGTTACCATTTGCTCTTTATGGGTACCGTACCTCAGCACGGACGTCAACGGGGGCAACACCCTACTCTCTGGTATACGGCATAGAGGTTGTCCTGCCTATTAAGGTGCAGATCCCTTCTCTAAGGATCATGAAGGATGCGGGTTTAAACGAAGACGACTGGATCCAGACTCGAATTGATCAACTGAATCTGATCCATGAGAAGAGACTTACTACTGTCTGTCATGGTCAAATGTATCAAAAACAGATGATCAAGGCTTTCAACAAAAAATTCAGACGCCGAGAATATCAAGTTGGGGATCTAGTGATCAAGCGCATCATACTTCCGTTAGGTGATCCCAGGGGAAAATGGACTCCCACATACGAAGGGCCATTTGTGATCAAAAACATTTTTCTCGGGTGGAGCCAGGATTCTGGCCACCATGGACGGTGATGACCTTCCTTACCCTGTCAATGCGGACATAGTGAAAAGATACTACGCATGATTAAACACCCGCTAGGTTGACTGGCCTAGGCAAAAATAAGGGCTTCCCAACGAACCAAAAGGGTTCAGGCAAAAATAAGGGATAAAAATGAAAAAAAATTGTACACCCGGCAAGTCAAAAACCTGAAAAGGCGGCTTGGGCAAAAAAGGTATCCCGGTGGATTGAAAACCCGAAAGGGCGGTCCAGGAAAAAATTAGGGATTTAAAGTGTATCACTATGTCCCATTGGATCACCTTACGACCAGACCTCAGTATCAACTATCAAGCTTGAACGGCATCTGTTGTACCCCAAAATTTTCCCTCTCATTTTATCAAGATTTCCCCCTCACATGACTCTTTGGGCTCTAGACAGAATTAGGGTTTGCTCTACTCAAGACATCTCCTTGCACTGTTGACCTGAAATTAGGGTTTGAGTTTGCACAAGGATTTTTGGACTTTCCATGCTTAAATTTGACTTTCATACTTTATGTTGGACTTATAAGATTGCCCATACCAAGTTTCAAGCTTTGAATCAAATTTTTGCCCAGTCAATTGGATAGTTGACCTAAAAATCAGTTGTATTGGGGAAAAAGTCAACTGTGGCCAATTTACATTCAAACCTCATAATTTTTTATCCACATCAACATTATAGACTCATATGAACCATTTTATCAAGTTTGGATCATAACTCCTCAAGAAATTTGATCAGATCATCAAAAGGGCAAAATGGTCATTTTTAGGGTTTTTACTGCAGAAGGGCAATTTCTGATTTTTAACCTAGCCAATGGCAAATTGGGTTCAAACATGGATTCAAGGACTCAATGGCATCATCTTGACCTAATCACAAGGTTCAAAAGATCTCAAAAGCATTGGATTGATAGATGAATTTTTCAATCAATTGATCAAAAATCAATTGTACACTGAAAAGTCAAACTTTGACTTTTTGGTCAAAATCAAGTGCCAAGGGTCATTTTTCATCAAGATGTTTCAAAACATGAAACTTGTTCACCAAGAAACCTAATTTTGGAAATTAGGGTTTAGGATTGAAAAATTTCATAACTTAGAATTTTTCTAAGTTATGAAAAATTCTTATTTTTTCTCAACTGTGCCCAACTTTTTCAATATGATGCAATTGGATTCAAAGAAAACTTCCAACATCAAAGTTGTATTCCTCCACAAAATCTACAACTTTGACTCACAAAGTTTTCCCAAAAGATGCTTGGATCTCAAGTTATGATTTTATGAATAGAGGTCCAAAAACTTTCTAACTTAGTGAAATTTTGCCCTAGTTTAGGCAGGATTTTGACCTATCTTCATGGCAATTTTTCACCTAGTTCCATTTGCAATTTCAAAATTCATTTCAAATATGGATTTTAGATAATGTTACAAGCTTTCCAAAATGTCAAAGAACTCTCTAAAATCATTTGTGGTTAGGGAGAATCGAAGGTTTGAATTTGGCAAAATGTCACTTTGGTCCATGGCATTTTTCATGTTGCTACAAGTTGCAAATTCTGCCCAACCTTGCTTGTACTTGTTTACATGTCCTTAAACCCTTCCAAACTCAAAAATTAAATGCAAACACATTGGTTAGAGGCATTATTCTGATCTATGGAGCATTACACATTGATTTATTCCAAAAATGGCATAAAGGTGGCAATACCATTTACATAAAGCATGCTTTATGTCAAATTGCTTATCTTGAGCCAAGGACCCAATCTTTTCCAGAAAACAAAGTTCACTAATATCAGGCAATTGGTATCAACTCTTAGCATACCCTAAGCTAGATTGTACAAGCCTTTGCATTGTCAATTCTCACTTTTACTTCAAAAGCAAGTCAACTTGCAAAATGACCACAACTCTTGTATCTGAAATAACCAAGTGTTGTAAACATTTCAAACAAGTTTTTCACATTGCCTAAGGTCATAAACACGAGTTTACAAGTCCTCAAACCTTCCAAAACACCAAAACACAAGTTCTTGTCAAAACAGGGCAGGTTCTACATTTTAATTTCCAAATCATAATCCACTCGTGCGTTTTGCTTGCAACCAGTTCCAACACACTCCATACAACCTACCTAAACTATCCCAACCATTCCCAAGTCACTGTAACTCCATTTACACACTTCACCATTTTTGAATTCTGACTGTGCAGGTTGACTTCTACAAGCATATTCAGGCAAGTTCAAAGCAAGCTAGGCATTGGGAAAGCTCAAAGGAACTTCAAGCAAGCTCACAAGCATCTCAGGCCTCACTCACAACCCCTACATTGCCATACTCGAGCTTGAATGAAACAGGTAAAGTTCAAACTTTTATCTCTCTATTTAGGAATCATTAGGCTTAGGTTTGTGAATAAAAAATGTAGTACTCATTGCCCTTGGGTTGTACATATGCATAGAATTCATTTAAGTTAACTGAGCTGGGAGAATTTGAATGATGAACTTTCTGAAAAAACTAGGTTAGAAATTAGGGCCAGAGAAATTCTCTCTGGTCTATGAGAGTTAGATTAAGTTTTTTACATGGTTAGAATTGTATGATCATGCTCTATAACTTTCATGTTGCAAGTTTTTGTTTTTAAGCATAAATGCAGGAGTTAGCAATTTGAACAAGAAGCGCGCGTTATTTGGTTCAGAGGTTAGGGATGAAGATAATCTGGGTTGGGCTTGGTTTTGGCTGGCTATTGACACCCCCTAGCTTGTTGTTCACACCCCCTTGGCCCATTTCATTATTTTTCCATATTTTTCATTTCTTTTTTTATTTTCTGACTTTTGTTTATTTTTCTAAATATTAAAAATCACCAAAAATATTTTCATAAATTTTCAAATTTTATTTTATTATTTTTATTATTTTTTGGACATAGAAATAATTACTATAATAATATACTTTTATTTTCTTAAATAAAAACTTGTAAATATTATATATTTTTATTTTATTATTTACACACATAAAATAATATTTTCTCACACATTTTTATTTTTTTAATATTTTGTACATATTATATTTATTTTCTTGTACATAAATAAATATTATAATATATATATATATATATATATATATATATATATATATATATATATATATATATATATATATATATATATATATATATATATATATATATATATATATATATATATATATATATATATATATATATATATATATATATATATATATATATATATATATATATATATATATATATATATATATATATATATTCTTAAACCAAAAATTAGGGTTTTCACCCTTTCCAAAAATAATCTTTTATTTTCCCTATCTTCACAACATTAAATAATTTATTTTACATACATAAAATAAAAATACAAAAAAATCATCTTTTGCACATTTATATTTAATTGTCCATTTAAATATTGTCTATTTATTTATTTATGCAAATGAATTCAATATGGTTGTAATAATTTTAGGGCTTTTATTTTGTGCAAAATATCCCTTATTCAAAATTGTATCCCCCTCCCCATATCAATGTTGTAATAGTTGTAGATTTATTTTCACGCACTTTATAGCTTTCAAATATGCCATGATAGTAAGATTAGGGTTTGTATGCAACACCAAAATCAAACAAATAGCTTGACTAATACAAGACAAAAATGCATGAAAATTGACAACACAATGCACACAAGCACCCCTAGGGTTTCATCCACTTGTTGCCTTTAAAATGGCCATGGTATGCATGCTAGTTGTCTTGGCAAAACAAAATCAAAACAAAAAGATCATAGTCCCTCGATGACGCTATCTTGGTTGCCTATACATAAATGTTCTAGTCCCTCAAAAAACTTGCTAAAGATACTTAGCACCATTGATATCATGGTCAATACGATGACCCGCGCCTGTCCCGTTTAACATCCAAACACAAGGTTGTTTACCAAATACAATGGTAAAACAACAATGTCAAAGGGTTAAAAATGTGTAGGAAAGATCTTTGAGTAGGTAGGTAGATGCTCCTAGTTACTTGATCAAACTTGCAAACATCCTTGCTATTTTCAAAAACACAACACAACACAATTTCAAAACATTTTCCCAAAACAAACTTTCAAACATTGAGACATTTTTCAAAAGACAAAACACCTTTGTATACATTCAAACAAGAATCATTACAAAGGTTGCCACAACGATGGCCTCTTTTCAAAATACTTTCAAAACCACACACAAAATCACCATTTCAAACAATTGAAAAGCAAAAGAAAGTGATCTAAAACAAGTAACTAAGAGCCCATGGAAAACCATGGATGAAAAGGGTGTTAACACCTTCCCTTTTCATAATCTACCCCCCGAACCCAAAAACAATCTCAAAGGTCTTTCCTGTGCTTTTTGACCTTTCCTTTGGATAAAATAAAAATTTGGTGGTGACTCTTGCTAAACCGAAACATTTGCGAACACAAACGCAAAACCTCAAGTCAGTTCTCCCACCGCATCACAGAACTGGAGACTCTGTTGGGGATTCAATAAAAGTGGGGTTACCTTAGGGTTTTAGATCACCTTTACATGCTTATCTTGCTTGACTTGATTGCTTTACATTTGGTTCTATTGTTTGGGTTTGAATCCTCTACCCGGATTTGGGAAACATTCATAGGTAAATAGCAATACATTATGGAAACTGTGTGGGGTATACCGACATGGTTAAAGCAATAGCTATATTAGTGCGACATATTTGTGGGTACCGGTAGCCTTTGAGTTAATCAAAGAGAATACAGGGCCGCTGAGTGATGTCATAAAGCACTAATGGACTTTTAGAACCTTTACTTGACCAACTTGGCCTTTTTAGGGGTAGTGAGATGACCGGCTTTGGTGCAGTCTGAAGTTGGTAGATACTCGATACTACACTCATTGAGGGTTGTTTTCTTGGAATATTTCGGTCGCCAGTAAAGTGGCTAAACTGAAACAATGAACATAGAAAATAATCCAGTGATATTGAGCTCCTTAGAACCCGGTTACTATTTATAGGACAGGTTGAGCCAACTAAACTTCAAGAGGGTACTTACCTATGAAAGCCCATGCAATCCTGAAACTAGGAACTTGTGTGATTTGTTTGTACATATATACTTGTGCATAACATCATAAACATCATGAAGCATCATATGCATCCACTAACCATTTCAAGGATTTGGATCTTCATCTTTGTTCCTGTTTTATAGTTAATGGAATCACTTCGCAGGAAAACAATTCAAGTCAACCTTGTAAGAATTCCTCCTCAACTCAAGGAGCTAGCTTCAAGGATTCCTGAGAATTCTCCATTCACCGAGAGGCATGGTCGTCTTCTCAACTTAGTCAACACCAACACTGAGGAAGACATGGTGAAAGTTCTCTTCCAGTTCTTTGACCCCCTACACCACTGCTTCACATTTCCTGATTACCAGCTTGTGCCTACTTTGGAGGAATTTTCTCAACTCTTGAGGATTCCTATTCTCCATCAACTACCCTACAATGGTACGGAAAGAGATCCAAAGCCTGAAGATGTTGCTCAAGCCCTACACTTGCAACCATCTGATATCATAGGCCATTGGGAAACCAGAAGTGGTGTCAAGGGTTTCTTGTCAAAGTTTCTGTTTGAGAAGGCCCAAAGCTGCTGGAATTCATTGGACTTACAAGCTTTTGAGGAGATTGTAGCTCTTCTCATTTATGGGTTGGTCTTGTTCCCAAACCCTGACCAGCTTATAGATGTCAGTACTGTCAAAATCTTCATGGCTCACAACCTGGTGCCTACATTGCTTGGGGATATCCTCCACTCATTTCACACACGAACAATTAGGAAAAGATGTGTTCTCATGTGTTGTACTCCTCTTCTATCAAGGTGGTTTATTTCTCACCTTCCCCAATTAGTTTTGAAGAATGAGCAGGGTTTAAGGTGGTCACAATGATTGATGACTCTTACATATTCAGATGTTCATTGGAGTTCTCGATCCCGAGAAAATGTTATCATCATTTATCGTTGTGGGGAATTCCCTAATGTCCCTCTATTAGGCATTAGGGGAGGCATTACCTACAACCCCTGCTTGGCTCTGAGACTGTTTGGGTATGCCCGAAGGGATGGCCCACATGACATGCTGATTCCAGACTTAGTTTTTGACTTCGACAACGACGATCAAGGACTTCGACATAGGTTCATCTGAGCTTGGAGAATGCCCAACAAGGTGGACAGTAAGACCTTGGGACTCAAGAATTCCATCCCCCTTGAGCCTTACCTCAAGTGGGTATGAACCCGCGCCCAAAGTCTTATGATGCCTTACCCCTACATTATGCCTGTGATCAAAGAGCCTGTTATGGAAGGAGAGGTTCCATACACCCTCCTACATCCTGACATGCCAACATCACTTGAAGATTTACAAATGAGTTGGATACAGCTAAAGGGAGAATGTGATACGTTCGAAGCCCAATTCTACGCCAGTGAGAAGAAGGTTTTGGAAATTACTCGCCAACTTTACGAAGAGCGGACTCTCAACACCTACATAGCACCAAAGAGGATGCGCAATGTATTTTTACATTAGAATTTTGTATTATTTTGCCCGTGGGGCATTTATGTACTAACAAATTTTATCTTATTAATATGACGTGTGTTCTTTTTGTTTAAAAAAAGTTTGAATTTCTGAATCCTTGAATGCATTACATGAATAACATATCATTCATCATATGCATAAGCAGGTATTCACACCAGGTTTCCTTATCTCTCTGCTGTTTATTTCAGCAAGATGGATATAGAGCAGATGGTCAAAGACTTACAAGCGCAGAATTCACAGTTCCAACAACTACTCATGACCTTGGCAAAGGGCCAGGAGGAGCTCAAAGGTCTACTGGAAAAGGAAAAAGAGAAAAAGAAAAAGAAGAGGGTTGGTGTGGCTACCCTGGGTAGAATATTTGAAGGTCAAGCTAGAAGGGTCCTGGATTTCCCCTCAACATCTGATGAAGGGGTAGGAAAGGGTAAGGGAACTGTAGTGCAATCTGAGTCTGAGGAAGAAGAGGAAGAAGAGGATGAAGACTATTCTGAACAGCAGTACCCTCCTGCAGATGACAAGTACAAGAATCTGGAAGAGCGTCTGGCAGCTATGGAGGTACAAAGAGTGCATGGGCTGGATTTCGAAGAGTTAGGGTTGGTTGTTGGGATTGTCATTCCCCCTAAGTTCAAGGTGCATCTTTTTGCTAAATACGATGGTTTGTCTTGTCCAAAGATGCACCTGCGGTCTTACGTCAGAAAAATCCAACCTCATTCTTCTGATAAGGATCAGTGGGTTCATTTCTTCCAGGATAGTCTTTCGGGGACCCAATTAGATTGGTTCTACCAGCTAGAGAGGTCTGATGTGCATAATTTGGAGGATTTGGTTGTTGCCTTCTACAGACAATATCAATATAATACAGATTTAGCACCAACCCGTACTCAATTACAGAGTATGGGCATGGTCTCAAATGAAGGTTTCAAAGAGTATGACCAGAAATGGAGAGATTTGGCGGGACGAGTACAACCACCTCTATCTGAGAGGGAGCTGGTAGATATGTTCTTGGGTACGCTGTCAGACCCCTTTTTCAATCACCTGATTGGAAGTTCGTCTGCGGGGTTCATCGAGTTGATTCTGACTGGTGAGAGAGTTGAAGTAGGCATAAAGAGCGGGAAAATTCAAAAGGATGCATCTTCTTCCGCTGCCATCAAAAAGACTTTTCCAGCCAAGAAATAAGTCTCAGTTGTCTACTCCCAAAGAAGTCAAGGAAGAGTTGAGCGCCGGCCAGCGGTGGGGGCTGTAATGATTTAGAAATCTGCGGTTGATCAGCCTAGAAGCAATCTACCCAGAACCAACCAAGCAAGGGTGGAAAGGCCTGCACGGCAATTCACCCGGATTAACATGACACCTGCTCAGGTTCTCCCCCATCTTTTGAAGTTAAACCTTGCAAGTTTGAAAGAGGCACCGAAGAATCTGAATACATCTTCTCCTTACTACCATTCAAATGCGAAGTGTGCTTATCATTCAGACAACCTGGGGCACGACACCAACAATTGTTGGGCCCTCAAAAATAAGATTCAGGATTTGATAGATGCTAAAGAAGTTGAATTCGACGCCCCTGAAAAGCCTAATGTGATCTCTGCTCCGATGCCAAAACATGGTCACAATGTCCATGCTATTGAAGAAGATCTTTTTGTTGCTGTTGTTGATGATTTGATGACTCCACTACCGATAATCAAGTTGAATTTACTGAAGGCTGGGATTTTCCCAGGTTGTAAAGAAGATTGCTACCTTTGTTCCTCCTTGCCAACCGACTGTCCATTGTTGAAGTTAGGAATCTGACGCCTAATGGATAACCAAGAGATCCTTTTTGAAAAGACTCATGTTACACCGACTCCTGTTAATGATGTTTCGATAATTACCATATCTTCCAATCTTTCCAAGGTCTCCAAAAGACCTGTTAAGATTACATCCGATCTGAAGATTGTACCTTTGAAGATAACCATGTCGGGGCCTATCCCGTACAAGTCCAACAAATCAATACCGTGGAACTATGGGGGAGAGATCTTCTACCACAGTGTTAAGCAAATTGAATCAACTGAAGAGAGTTCTGATGAAGAGACTTTCGACATTGGAAACATTGCCGGAACGAGTAAAATCACCCGCAGTGGAAGAATTTTCTCTCCGGAGATTGCGCCTCCAAAGGCAATCTTCGGACCCTCAGCGGCTCCTAAGATTACCCCTGCACCGGTAAACATATCTGTGAGAACTCTAGTTATTGAAGAAGTTGTGACTCCTGTGGTTGTCCCCTCTGCTGCTGATGATAGAGGGAAAGGGATCCAAGAAGATCCCGTCAGGACGAGGGCTCAGTCTTTGGTCATCCCTGAGACCTCTCAAAAAGAAATGGAATAGATTTTGAAAATAATCAAGAAAAGCGATTATAATGTTGTGGAGCAATTGGGGAAAACCCCCTCAAAAATCTCTATGTTGGCCTTACTGCTTTGTTCAGAAGCTCATGCCAAAGCTTTGATCAAATTCTTGAAGACGGCCCATGTGCCCCAGGAAACCTCCGCGGACCAGTTCCAGGAATGTGTAGCTAGCCTGACAGATGACAACGGTTTAGGATTCTCCGATGCTGATCTAACAATCAAAGGGAGGAAACATAATGACGCTTTGCATATCTCGGTAGAATGTAGAGGGACTACTCTAGAACACATTCTGGTGGACACTGGTTCATCGCTGAATGTCTTACCAAAGAAAGCATTGGACAGGCTAGATTGTGAAGGTCTAACTTTGAAGCCCAGCAACATCATTGTCAGAGCCTTTGATGGTTCTAAACGGATGGTCCACGGGGAGGTGGACATCCCGATTAAAGTGGGTACTGAAACCTTCAACTCCACATTCTATGTCATGGACATCCGTCCCTCCTATTCTTGCTTGTTGGGAAGACCCTGGATTCATCATGCTGGAGCCGTTACTTCTACTCTGCATCAGAAGCTCAAGTATCATGTCCAGGGGAAAATTGTAATTATTCTCGGTGAGGAGGAATACATGATAAGCCATCTTAATTCTTTCCGCTATGTGGAATTGGATGGTGAATTCATCGAAACCCCCTTTCAGCATTTTGAAGAGGTAGCTCGGGAGATTGCGGCAGTACCTTCTGTACCCATGATTACCCGACCTTCGCCTCGGATGTCGTCTCTCAAAGATGCAAGGGCTGTGATTGAAGAAGGAGGAAGCACAATCTAGGGGCAGCTTCCCGATTTTCCTTTCAAGTCTGATAAGTTCAGCTTGGGTTTCACTGCTTCTGCTCAAAAGGTTGTGCGTCGCTCCCGGGCTGGAGGACCACCAGTGAAGATCACCCATCATGGAGTTAATGCTTTGGAGGATGGTGAAGAGGAGAGCAACCTTGAAGACAGGATTTTCCCTACCGTTGAAGGAGGATTGTGAAATTGGGAGGCAAAGGACTTTATTCCCATTACTTTCATCAATCAGTAATTTATCTTTCAAACATTTCTGTTAGTTTGTAATAATTCTTAAACAATTCATACACTTTTAACCTTGTGCCTTACCCGAGGCATATAGGTCCATTTGTAAGGGTTTGATTTTTCATCTTCATATGCCATTTTAATGAATCATGGACGTTTTCATATATAAACTTTTGTGTTCATTTTCTTTCTTTTTACATTTTATTTGTTTAAAGGTGGATATCCCTTACACACACCCACACTCACCAATGCAGGTACCCATCCATTCCAGATTCCATGGGTAACAATTCTGTTATGGCCTTCAGTGACTCTGAAGATCTGGTCTACCATGCCGAATACGAAGGTGATGAAGACTGTGAAGTGCCTGGAGAATTGGCTAGACTGCTACAATAGGAAGAAAGGGTTATTCTACCTCACGAGGAGTTGTTAGAGACTATCAACTTGGGTACAGAGGAAGACAGAAAAGAAGTTAGAGTGGGTGCCAACCTAGAGCCAAGTGTCAAGGAGCGCTTAGTTCAGCTGTTGAATGAATATGTCGAGATCTTCGCCTGGTCTTAAGAAGACATGTTGGGGCTCGATACAAATATTATGGTTCACCGTCTCCCTACAAGAGAAGACTGTCCACCAATTAAATAGAAAGTTCGCCGCATGAGGCCCGACATGTCTGAAAAGATTAAAGCTGAAGTTATGAAGTAGTTCAATGCTGGATTTCTTGTTGTTACTTCCTATCCACAATGGGTTGCTAACATTGTGCCCGTGCCTAAGAAGGACGGCAAAGTCAGGATGTGCGTGGATTACAGAGACTTAAACAGGGCTAGTCCTAAAGATGACTTTCCACCACCGCACATTGACATCTTAGTTGACAATACAGCTCAGCACAAGGTATTTTCTTTCATGGATGGATTTTCAGGGTACAACCAGATCAAAATGGCCCCTGAAGACATGGAGAAAACTACTTTTGTTACACAGTGGGGTACGTTCTGCTATAAAGTGATGCCATTCGGACTGAAGAATGCCGGGGTAACTTATCAACATGCCATGGTGGCTTTGTTTCATGATATGATACATTATGAGATAGAGGTCTACGTAGATGACATGATAGCCCGTTCACAAACTGAAGAAGAACACCTCGACCATCTGCAAAAGCTGTTTGTTAGGTTGAAAGAGTACAAGCTCAGACTGAACCCTAACAAGTGCACTTTCGGAGTCAGGTCCGGTAAACTCTTAGGTTTCATTGACAGTAACAAAGGCATCGAGGTTGATCCTGCTAAAATCAAAGCTATACAAGAAATGCCTGCCCCTCGCACTGAGAAGGAGGTCAGAGGTTTCTTGGGACGCCTAAACTACATTGCAAGGTTCATTTCTCACCTAACATCTACCTGGGAACCAATCTTCAAGCTGTTGAAGAAAGATCAGGGGGTTAAATGGAATGATGACTGCCAAGTTGCTTTCATTAAAATCAAGGAGTATTTGTTGGAACCTCCTATCTTGATGCCACCTGTTGTACCCCAAAATTTGCCCTCTCCTTCTTCAGGAAATCATCTTGGATTCACAGAGTCCCTCTGAAACAAATCCAAGTCCTGAATTGTCCATTTTTGCCCAAGCAAACCATTGACAGGAGCAAAATGATCACACAAGCTCTAAGGCAATGTTTTATCTTGATAAAAATTAATTCTAAGCATTTCGAATTTTTCTCTAAAAAATGAGTGTTTTAAGGAGAAATCAGCGCTTCAGAACTTCTGGGCCAACTCCAGATGGAAACGGTCAGAAGTTGCAAGTTTGACTCAACGCAATCAGAAGTTGGCTCTTCAGCAGCTACATCAACTCAGTTAGAAGTTGCAAACATGGTTCAACATGTAAGCCTCAGACAGAACATGTCTCTTTCAGCAGTTACGTAAGTTCAGCCAGAGTTTGCTAAAGGAATGCAAAGGAAGCAAGGAAGTCTGAAGGCTCCTTCAGAACATGCTGAAAACAGAACATGCTGAAAACAGAACATGCTGAAAACAGAACATGCTGAAATCAAAAGATGAAAAGGTCAGAAGAGTGGGTGTTACACTGGTACGGAATCTCTAAGTCCAGGATTTCCAGAAGCAAATCCAAGGAACGTGTCAGAAAATCAGGAGAATCCCCAGAATTTGCTAAGACAACAGGAGGCCAAGACCAGAGCATGGTTTACGTTGTTTTTGGTAAAACAGAACTGCTGGTTCAAGTTTCCTATCACCAAAACATTGGTGTTGATGAGTCTCATCACCATTTAATGCTCATTAATGCTCCCAACCACTCCTGAACATTCATCCAAGTAATCCCTTCACGTGTGGCTGGGAAAACGCCTTTATGCAGGTTCTGGCATGGGTCTACACGCCACCGTCCACCTAAGAGGTCACTTCTCCCCAATCCACGCCTGCTGCTGCAGCCTGGGCTGAAGGCTATCTGTTATCACAACTTCCCAGGAATTTATGTCAAAGAACAATTCAAACTCTGTTGCCGCCTTTAATGACCAAGAAATCCACAAGAGCTTTGCCTATAAATAGAGAACCATTGTCCACTGAAAAGAGGACGTCGAAGAAACAGAAAGATTGCTAGAAGAAAAACATAAATCTTTAGCAAGAAAGTGCTGTGAAACTCTGCCAAAACCTCCAGTGTTTCATAACTTTGAATTTCTTACCTTCAAACTTCATCAAATACCCAGTTTTATGTGTGAACTAAAAAACACCCTTTTCAAACTTCTGACCCCACATACGCACACACCTTCATCTACCCTTTTCAAAAAGAATCTGTCCAGAATACTATCAGAGCCAAAAGCTAGCTCACATCCACAAACTTTTCCAACAGCCAGGTAAGCACCTGCTAACCTTCATCACGCTGCTAAGCATCATCAGCTGTGCATACTCAAATAAACATAATGTAAATATCATATTGTTGCTATTTGTGTTTTGAGGATTTTTGTACCTCAGAATGTTCTGAGCCAGTGTAGAACCTGCCTGTGACCCTGTTGATTCTGCCCTCTGAAACACTTTTACATTTGCTGGAGCTACTCCAAATATGTTTTCTGTTTTGTGGAATAATAACAAAATTGTAGATGTTCTGATTAGCACAGGGAGGAGCCAATTGCTGACTTTGACGTTAGCACATCTGAAGCCTGCTTTGCTGACAATAATATCAGAACTTCTGAGAGTTATGGTATTTCCAACAGGATCAGAACTTCTGGTCTCCCCACTAACAAACTTCTGTCTTGCAGCGCAGGGGGGTCAGAACTTCTGATTTCCCCACTAACAGGTTTCTATTTTGCAGGTGCCAGAGTCAGAAGTTCTGACTCATACGGTTTAACCAAAAGGTTGATCATCTGGCAGCGGGTCTGAGTCAGAACTTCTGATGACCTCTCAGCAGCGCGCTGGCTCCTTCTCTCTTTATCTCTATCTTGTTTTTTTGCTATTTTCTTTTTTGTCTATTTTTCTCGTTGAACCCCCCATGTACAAATGTGTATCCCCACTCCCTAATTGTTGTAATAGCGTAGGATTTAATATTTCCGCTTCTTATTGCTAGTAATTAGGATATGTATGGCAAGATAAAATCAATGAAATAGAAAATCCTAATTCAAAGATAAACTCTTGTATGCAATAAAACACACTTGCACACTAACACCCCTATGGTTACTCCACTTGTTGCCTTCAATAATGGGCCATGTTGCATGTTAGGTGTCTTTGGCAAAATAAAACAAATCAAATGATCATAGTCCCTCGATGACGCTTTCGAAAGTTGCCTAAAAATGATCAAGTCCCTTAAAAGAAAGGTTGCCCAAAGACACTTGGCACCATTGCAATCATGGTCTAAACGATGACCCGTGCCTGTCCCGTTCACATCCAAACACAAGATTGTCCACCAAATACAATGGTGGAACAAAATTGTTTAAAAGGGTTAAAACATAGCAAAGATCTTTGAGAAATTTAGGGTAGATAGCTCTTGGTTATTTGCCAACTTGCAAAACAAAAACACTTGCCTATTTTTCAAAACACACTTCACAATACATTTGCAAAATAACTTTTAAAAAAAAACATTGAAAACTTTTCAAAAGACATACACTTTTGTATACATCCCAACGTGGATCATTACAAAGGTTGCCACCACATTGGCCTCTTTTCAAAACATTTTTCAAACCCACACACACAAAGCACCATTTCGAACAATTGAAAATCAAGGCAAGTTGATCTAAGCAAGTAACTAAGAGCCCATGGATAACCATGGATAGAAAGGGTGCTAATACCTTCCCTTTCTATAATCTACTCCCCGAACCCAAGAAAACATCTCAAAGGTTTTTTTGCTGTGCTTTTTAACCTTTCCTTAGGATAAAATAAAAATTCGGTGGCGACTCTTGCTCAACCGAAACATTTGCGAAAACAAACGCAAAATCCAAGTCAGTTCTCCCACCGTATCACAGAACTGGCGACTCTGCTGGGGAACATCTTTTAAAATGGAGTAACCTTAGGGCTTAGATCACCCTCTTGCATGACTAATTGTTTGCTTTGATTGCTTTACATCTTGGCTCTCTTGTTTGGGTTTACAATCCTACACCCGGATTTGGGGAAACATTCATAAATAGCAATACGTTGTGGAAACTTTGCGGGGTATACCGACACGGTTGAAGCAATAGCTATATTAGTGCGACATATTTGTGAGTACCGGTAACCCTTGAGTTCAATCAAGGAGAGTATGGGGCCGCTGAGTGATGTCACTAAGCACTAATGACCTAGAACCTTACTTGACCATCTTGGCCTTTCATTAGGGGTAGTGAGATGACCGGCTTTGCTGCAGTCCGAAGTTGGTAGATACTCGATACTACACTCATTGAGGGTTGTTTTCTTGGAATATTTTGGTCACTAGTTAAGTGGCTAAACCAAAACAATGAACAGTGAAAACAATCCAGTGATATTGAGCTCCTTAGAACCCGGTTACTATTCATAGGACAGGTTTTTAAGCCAACTACACTCAAGAGGGTACTTACCTATGAAACCTCATGCAAGCCTGAAACTAGGGTTTGGTGTGATTTGCTTGTACATATGTTTTGTGCATACATCATGAACATCATAAAGCATCATATGCATACACTAACCACTTCAAGGGTTTAGATTTTCATCTTTGTTCTTGTTTTGTAGGTCATGGAAATTCCTCGCAGGAAAACCATCCAAGTCAACCTTGTGAGGATCCCTCCTCAACTCAAGGAGCTCACATCAAGAATTCTGGAAAGCTCTCCCTTCAGTGAAAGACATGGTAGACTGCTCAGCCTAGTCAGCACCAACATTGAAGAGGACATGGTAAAGGTGTTGTTTCAGTTCTTTGACCCCCTTCACCAATGTTTCACTTTCCCCGACTACCAGTTGGTGCCCACTTTGGAGGAATTTTCTCAACTCCTGAGGATTCCTATCCCTAATCAACTACCTTTCAACGGTAAGGAAAAGGAACCAAAGCCTGAAGATGTTGCTCAAGCACTACACTTGCAACCATCTGACATCAAGGGGCATTGGGAAACTAGAAGCGGTGTCAAAGGCTTCTTAGCAAAAATCTTGTTTGAGAAGGCACAAGAGTGTTGGAATTCATTGGACCTACAAGCCTTTGAAGAAATTGTGGCACTCCTCATTTATGGGTTGGTCTTGTTCCCAAATCCTGACCAGCTTGTAGATGTCAACGCCGTCAAAATCTTCTTATCAAGAAATCCAATACCAACATTGCTTGGGGACATTCTTCACTCATTTTACACTCGAACAATGAGAAAGAGGGGTGTTCTCATGTGTTGTACTCCTCTCCTTGCAAGGTGGTTTATTTCGCACCTTCCACAATCCGTCTTGAAGAATGCCCAAGGCCTAAGGTGGTCACAACGGTTGATGACCCTTACTCACTCTGATGTACATTGGTGTTCTCGGTCCAGAGAAAATGTCATCATCGTCGATCGTTGTGGAGAGTTCCCTAATGTTCCATTGCTTGGCATTAGAGGAGGCATTACCTACAACCCTTGTCTAGCTTTGAGACAATTTGGATATGCACGGAGGGATGGCCCTCATGACATGTTGATTCCTGACCTAGTTTTTGACTTCGACAACGATGCGCAAGGACTTCGCCAAAGATTCATCAGAGCTTGGAGGATGCCTAACAAGGTAGACAGCAAGACACTGGGGCACAAGAACTCCATCCCTCTTGAGCCTTATCTCAAGTGGGTACGAACCCGAGCCCAGAGTCTAATAATGCCTTATCCTCATGTTCTCCCTGTAATTAAAGAGCCCGTTAAGGAAGGAGAGGTTCCCTACACCATCCTATATCCTGACATGCCTACATCGTGGGAGGAGATGCAGAAGAGTTAGATCCAACTCAAGGAGGAACGGAACACTTTTGAAGCCAACTTCTACGCCAGTGAGAAGAAGGTTTTGGAGCTTACCCGTCGACTCCATGAGGAAGAGACCCTCAACACCTACATCGCACCAAAGAGGATGCGCAACGTCTTTTTACCTTGAGAAGTTTTTGTAATATTTGGCCCATAGGGCATTTATGTACTGACAAATTTCTTCTTGTTAATATGACGTGCGTTCTTTTTGTTTGCAACAATTTTGAACTTTCTAAATCCTTGAATGCATTGCATACATAAGCATACCATTCATCATGTGCATAAGCAGGTCTCCACACCAGGTTTCCTTATCTGTCTGCTGTTTATTTCAGTAAGATGGATCTCGAACAGACGGTCAAGGACTTGCAGTCTCAGAACGCACAGTTTCAACAACTCCTGATGACCTTGGCTAAGGGTCAGGAGGATCTGAAAGCCCTACTGGGGAACAAAGACCAAGTAAAAAAGAAGAAGAAGAGAGTCGGGGTGGCTACCTTGGGGAGAAGGTTTGAAGGTGAAGCCAGAAGGGTTCTTGAATTTCCTTCCGCATCCGAAGAAGAAAACAGTAAAGGAAAAGGGGTTGCGGTACCTTCCGAATCCGAAGCTCAAGAAGAAGAGGCTGAAGAAGACGAAGACTACTCAGAACAACAATACCCGTCGGCTGATGACAAGTACAAGAGTTTGGAGGACAGGTTAGAAGCTATGGAGCTGCAGAGAGTTCCAGGCTTAGATTTCGAAGATTTAGGATTAATTGCTGGAGTTGTGATCCCCCCGAAGTTCAAAGTGCCTATTTTTGCAAGATATGATGGGCTGTCCTGCCCAAAAATGCACCTAAGGTCATATGTCCGAAGAATCCAACCTCACACATCTGACAAAAACCTTTGGGTACATTTCTTTCAAGATAGTCTGTCTGGCACTCAGCTAGACTGGTTTTACAAGCTGGAAAGGTCGGAGGTACGTAGTTGGGAGGATCTGGCAGCTGCTTTTTATCGCCAATATCAGTATAACTCTTACTTGGCACCAACCCGCACTCAGCTACAGAGTATGGGAATGGCCTCAGGTGAGGGATTTAAGGAATACGCCCAGAAGTGGCGCGATCTGGCTGGAAGAGTGCAGCCACCTCTTTCTGATAGAGAACTTGTTGATATGTTCCTAGGGACCCTGTCTGGTCCATTCTTTAATCATCTGATCGATAGCTCTTCCTCGGGGTTTACTAAATTAATTCTGACTGGCGAGCGGGTAGAAGCCGGTATCAAGAATGGGAAGATTCAGAAGGACGCCTCTGCATCTACAATTGCTAAGAAATCATTTCCAGCGAAGAAATAAACAGTTGTTGTGTATTCTCAAAGGGGAGCAGGAAGAAGTGAGCGCAGGCCGACTGTGGGGGCCGTAATGATCCAAAATCCACCAAATGATCAGCCTCGCAATAACCAGTCCAGACCTAAACAGCAATGGGGAGAACGGCCACCACGGCAGTTCACCCGCATTAATATGACGCCCGCGCAAGTTCTTCCACACTTGTTAAAGCTGAATCTCACAAATATCAAAGAAGCGCCGAATAATGTGAATACGACCTCACCAGCTTACAATGCCAATGCCAAATGCGCCTACCATTCCGATAGCGTCGGACATGACACGAACAATTGTTGGGCGCTGAAAAATAAAATTCAAGACTTGATAGATGCAAAAGAGGTGGAGTTCGATGCTCCAGAGAAACCAAATGTGATATTTGCTCCGATGCCGAAGCACGGTCGAAATGTCCATGCTATTGAGGAGGATTTGTATGTTTCTGATGTCAATGACCTGATAACTCCGCTGTTAACCATCAAGTTAAATCTATTAAAGGCCGGGATTTTCCCGGGATGCAAAGAAGACTGCTACTGTTGTTACTCTCTGCCAATTGACTGCCCATTACTGAAGAAAGGCATCCAAGGCCTGGTGAACAGTCAACAAATTCTGTTTGAAAAAGTTTCTGCTATTCCGACCCCTACTGAAGATGTTTCAATTATCACCATTTACGCCAATCTTTCCAAGGCCGTCAGAAAGCCTGTTAAGATTACATCTGCTACAAAGTCTGCTCCTCTGAAAATAACTATGCCAGGGCCTGTCCCCTACAGTTCTGAAAAGTCAATACCATGGAATTACGGTGGAGAAATCTACTACCATGGTATTAAACAAGTGGAAGTAACCGAAGGAAGCTCTGATGAAGAAGATGTCAGCATTGGAAACATTGCCGGCACAAGCAAGATCACCCGAAGTGGGAGAATATTTTCTCCAGAGATTTCCCCCCCAAAGGCAATCTTTGGACCCTCATCTGCCGCCAAAGTTATTCCTGCACCAATAAAACTTTCTGCTAGAATCCCATTGATTGAAGATGATGTTGTTCCTGTTGTTGTCCCTCCAACTTCTGCTGATAAGGGTAAAGGGATCCAAGATGAGCTCGTCAGGACGAGGGCTCAACCTTTGGTCATCCCGGAAACCTCTAAGAAAGAGATGAAGGAGATCTTGAAGATAATTAAAAAGAGTGATTATGACGTGGTAGAGCAGCTGGGGCAAACCTCCTCGAAAATCTCCATGTTAGCATTGCTACTTTTTTCAGAGGCGCACGCCAAAGCATTGATAAAATTCCTGAAGACAGCCCATGTACCCCAGGAAACCTCTGCCGACCAATTCCAAAACTGTGTAGCCAGTCTTACAGCAGACAACGGTTTAGGTTTCTCTGATGCTGACCTAACCTCAAAAGGAAGAAAACACAACGACGCGTTACATGTGTCAGTAGAATGCCAAGGGACTACTCTGGCCCATGTTCTAATCGACACTGGTTCTTCTCTGAACGTGCTGCCTAAGAAGGCCCTCGACCGTTTAGACTGTGAAGGCTTGGAGTTAAGGCCAAGTAATATCATTGTAAGGGCATTTGACGGGTCAAAGAGAATGGTACATGGGGAGGTCGACATTCCCATTAAGGTTGGCACAGAGGTTTTCCCCTCAACTTTCTATGTGATGGACATTCGTCCGTCATACTCTTGTTTATTGGGGAGACCATGGATACACAATGCTGGGGCAGTCACCTCTTCCCTACATCAAATGCTGAAGTACCCTATCAAAGGAAAGATCATAACCGTCCACGGTGAAGAGGAGTACATGATTAGCCACCTGAATTCTTTCTGATATGTAGAGGTAGAAGGTGAATTCATTGAGACGCCATTCCAGCACTTCGAGGAAGTCTCTCCTGAGGTGGAAGTAGCAAAAGTGGTAGCTGAGGTACCAAAGCAGGTGGCCAGGATGGCATCTCTAAAAGACGCGAATGCCGTAATGAAGGAGGGGAAGAGCTCAACATGGGGGCAATTGCCGGACATTCCTCACAAAACAGACAAGTTTGGTTTAGGATTCACTGTTGCGGGGCAGAAGGCTATGCGTCGTTCAAAGGTTGAAAGAGCACCCATCAAGATCTCTCCTTATGGGATCAATGCTTTGGAAGGTGAAGACGAAGATGCCAACATTGAAGATTGGATCTACCCAACCATCGAAGGGGGACTACGCAACTGGGAGGCAAAGGACTTTGTCCCCATTACTTTTGTCAATCAGTAATTATCTGTCAAACATTTCCTATGGTCTGTAATAATTACTTTTGAACAATCCGTGCACTACTTTTTCACCTCATGCCTTGCCCGGGGCATGTAGGTCCATTTGTAGGGGTTTTGATTATCTTCATATCCATATGCCATGTTTAATGATTCATTGGACGTTTTTCATTGATAAACTGTTGTGTTCATTTTCATTCCCTTTTTGCATTTTTCTTGTTTAAGGATGGCTATCCCTTACACACACACACACTCACAAATGTAGGTACCCATCCACTCTGGATTCTATGGGTGACTATTCTGCTATGTTCTTCAATAACTCTGAAGATCTGGTCAATCAGGCTGAGTATGAAGATGACGAAGGTTGTGAAGTACCAGGGGAACTAGCCAGACTTCTACAGCAAGAGGAAAGGGCCATCTTGCCTCACGAAGAGTCGTTGGAAACTGTCAACTTAGGAACAGAGGAAGACCGGAAGGAAGTGCAAGTGGGTGCCAATCTGGAACCAAGTGTCAAGGAACGCCTGATACAGCTGTTAAATGAGTATGTTGAAATCTTCTCCTGGTCTTACGAAGACATGCCGGGTTTAGACACAGACATCGTGGTTCACCGTCTCCCTACAAGAGAGGATTGTCCACCGATAAAGCAAAAGGTCCGCCGAATGAGGCCCGATATGTCTGAGAAGATTAAGGCAGAAGTGATGAAACAATTCAACGCTGGCTTTCTGGTTGTTACATCCTATCCATAATGGGTTGCTAACATCGTGCCAGTTCCTAAAAAAGATGGCAAAGTCAGGATGTGCGTAGACTACCGAGATTTGAATAAGGCCAGCCCCAAAGATGATTTTTTGCTACCGCACATTGACATTTTGATCGACAACACAGCTCAGCACAAAGTGTTTTCCTTCATGGATGGATTCTCGGGCTACAATCAGATTAAAATGGCCCGCGAGGACATGGAGAAAACAACCTTTGTTACACAATGGGGTACTTTCTGTTACAAGGTGATGCCGTTCGGACTGAAGAACGCAGGGGCAACTTATCAACGCGCCATGGTAGCTTTATTTCATGATATGATACATCATGAGATCAAAGTTTACGTAGACGATATGATAGCTCGGTCACAAACAGAGGAGGAACACCTTGAACACCTGAAAAAACTGTTTGCCAGGTTGAAAGAGTACAAACTCAGGCTGAATCCAAGTAAGTGTACTTTCGGAGTTAGGTCTGGTAAACTTCTAGGGTTTATTTTCAGCAACAAAGGCATTGAGGTCGATCCAGCAAAAATAAAAGCAATACAAGAGATGCCTGCTCCCCGTACTGAAAAGGAGGTTAGAGGATTCTTGGGGCGCTTAAACTATATTGCCAGATTCATCTCTCATCTAACTTCTACCTGTGAGCCAATTTTCAAATTATTAAAGAAAGATCAGGTAGTCGAATGGAACGACGATTGTCAAGCTGCTTTTGATAAAATCAAGGAGTATTTGCTAGAACCTCTTATTCTGATGCCTCTCGTTGAAGGAAGACCTTTGATCATGTATCTAACCGTCTTGGATAACTCAATGGGGTGTGTTTTGGGCCAGCATGACGAGTCTGGTCGAAAAGAGCATGCTATTTATTACCTTAGCAAAAAGTTTACCGACTGTGAGACTCGCTACTCACTGCTCGAGAAAACTTGTTGCGCTTTGGTATGGGCTACTCGCCGACTAAGGCAGTATATGCTGACTCATACCACCTTGTTGATTTCCAAAATGGATCCAATCAAGTATATCTTCGAGAAGCCTGCTTTATCTGGAAGAATAGCTAGATGGCAAATGATCCTAACTGAGTATGACATCCAGTACACCACCCAAAAAGCTATAAAAGGGAGTGTACTAGCTGAACATCTAGCCCATCAAGCTATCGAAGATTATCAAACCATGAGATTTGACTCCCCAGATGAGGACATCATGAATTTGGACAACATTGAAGGTAACGGACCGTATGACGGACCCGAAAAGGGATCCCGATGGACCCTGTACTTTGATGGTGCTTCAAATGCACTTGGAAACGGTATCGGTGCGGTACTCATCTCCCCGGAAGGTTGTCACACTCCTTTCACGGCTCGACTCTGCTTCAGCTGCACAAACAACATGGCGGAATATGAAGCTTGCATCTTTGGTCTCAAGGCTGCTATGGACTTGGGGATCAAATCTTTGATCGTGTTTGGGGAATCGGCTTTGGTTATCAGTCAAATCAAAGGAGAGTGGGATACCAAACATCCTAATCTTATCCCATACAAAGAACATGTCTTAACATTGTTGCCTCATTTCGAGCAAATTACCTTCGAGCATTTCCCGCGAGAAGAGAATCAGCTAGCAGATGCTCTGGCAACAATGTCTTATATGTTTAAACTCAACTGGGATAACGAGGCTCCCCAAATCACCATTGAGCGAATGGATGAACCTGCACATTGTCACGAGATTAATATAGAAGAAGTAGTGGAACAACCCTGGTTTCACGAAATCAAAAGGTATCTCCAGACTAGAGAATATCCCGAAGGAGCTTCCGTAAATGACAAGAAGTTCCTAAGGAAGTTTGCTACCAAGTTCTTCCTGAGCAATGGTATCCTCTATAAGCGCAACCATGATTGTGTTTTACTCCGATGTGTTGATAAAGCTGAAGCGGAGTTAATCATGACAGAGATGCACAGCGGTACATTTGGCACCCATTTGAGCGGGCACACTATGGCTAAAAAGATCCTAAGGGAAGGCTATTACTGGTCTACCATGGAAGCAGATTGCCATCAACACTCCCGTACTTGCCACAAGTGTCAAGTCTATGCTGACAAGATTCATATTCCTCTGGTTCCTCTCAACGTGCTGACAGCTCCTTGGCCATTCGCAATGTGGGGCATTGACATGATTGGAGAGATCAAGCCCACGGCTTCCAACGGACATCGCTTCATCCTGGTTGCCATTGACTACTTCACCAAATGGGTCGAAGTAGCTTCTTTCGCCTCTGTCACTAAAAATGTGGTTGCCCGCTTCATCAAGCAAAACCTCATATGCCGGTATGGTGTTCCAGACAGAATCATCACGGACAACGGTACAAATCTGAATAATACTATGATCACTGCATTGTGCGAACAGTTCAAGATTTATCATCACAATTCATCTCCCTATCGACCGAAGATGAACGGTGCTGTTGAAGCTGCGAACAAAAACATTAAGAAGATCATTCAGAAAATGACAGTCACTTACAAGGACTGGCATAAGATGTTACCGTTTGCTCTGCATGGATACCGTACGACGGCACGTACTTCAACCGGGGCAACCCCATTTTCTTTGGTATATGGCATGGAAGCTGTCCTGCCCATGTTAGTTCAAATTCCTTCTTTAAGGATTATGAAGGACTCTGGTTTGAGTGAAGATGATTGGATTCAGACCCGACTTGATCAACTCAATTTGATCGACGAGAAGCGACTCGCTGCTGTGTGCCATGGTCAGACGTATCAAAAACGAATGATCAAGGCTTTCAACAAGAAAGTCAGACGTCAAGTATATCAAGTCGGAGATCTCGTAATCAAGCGGATTATCCTGCCGCAAAGTGATCCCAGGGGCAAATGGACTCCTACATACGAAGGACCATTTGTGGTCAAGAGCATATTTTCTGGTGGTGCAATGATTTTGACCACCATGGACGGCGACAATTTGCTGCACCCTGCGAACGCAGACATAGTCAAAAGATACTACGCATAAAATAACACGACAAGTCGAAAACCCGAAAGGGCGGCTTGGGCAAAAAATGGGCATCCCGGTGGACCGAAAACCCGAAAGGGCGGTTCAGGCAAAAATTAGGGATAAAACAAAAAAATTTGTACACCCGGCAAGTTGAAAACCCGAAAGGGCGGCTTGGGCAAAAAGGGGTTTCCCGGTGGATCGAAAACCCGAAAGGGCGATTCAGGCAAAAGTTAGGGAATTAAAGCGTATGATTATGTCTCGTCGGATCACTTTAAGGACAATCTCTTCATTAACCAGCTCCAAGCTTCTAATCAATCCAGTCATCGGCAGACAAAGCATTGAGTGGACAGATATTCAGAGTTGTGAAGGCTACAGCAGAATAGAATCCCATGGAATTGTTTCACATAGCCATCTTTCTTCTGTATAAATTTTTCAATTTTTACGACGGCATCCTCTTACCAGGATGACTGTCTCCTCTGTACAAATATACTCATAAAAAGTTAATACAAATGCTTTTCCAAATACAGAAATTTGCGTTGTCTTCCTTTTCTCTTTTCTTTTGCACTTATGTTTTATTTGAGAAACGTCCAATGTTTTGTTAAATAGGCATATGCATTTGAACATAATCATTTTCCTTACAAATCAAGAAAGATGATTACTGATAGGTTGAAGATACAAATAGACATCTTGATGCCCTTTCAAAGGGAATCCTCAACAGAGTTAAAATCCAAATTCCCCGGCCGGCGAGCCTTCCAAGTCCCCCAAACAGAATTGAACTTCAGGATCTCCAGCAGAACAAAGTTTTTCTCAAAACTAATCTCCCCAGCCAGAGGGCCTTCCAGAACTCAATTCCCCTCAGAGTTTCAGTATCGCCAGTGGAGCCTCAAAAATCTGAAAATCCAATCTCCGGCGGAGCTAAGATTTCCTACCATCAGTCCCCAGCTGAACCAGGCTAGTGAAACTTCTCCCCACGGAGATACTTCCCACCAAACTGAAGAGTCTCAGTCATACCTCCCCAGCTTGAGTCTACCAGATTCTGAACTCCCCGGTAGAGACCATCAGAAATTCTCATTCCCCGCAAGTCACCAAGGAAATCCAATCCCCAGCAGCGGACCTGAGATCCCTCAACAATTGAAGATCTTGCATTCCCCGAGCAGAGTGAAGACTCTCATTCTCAGTTCCTCACAGGATATTCAGATGTTCCCCAGTGAAGATCTCCTCAGGACAGGAATCCCCCAGTAGATTGGCATACAACCCAAACTCCTAATTCCCCAGCAGTAGTCAACAAGGATGTCTCAGCAATCAAAATTCTTGCAATCCCCTGCAGCAGTCAAGGATTCACTTTCCCTGGCAGTAGTCAAGATTCTTTTATCTCTAGCCATCCAGGATTCATCTATCCTCAGCAAGACAGCTCTCTATCTTACATGCGCATTCATTTACATTCATATCATAAACATTGATATAACATATATATTGCATCATACATATCATGCAACATAACTTTGTGTTTTAGCTAATATTTCATCCTTTTCAGGATAAGATTAAGAGGCTATCATTAACAATTATTCAGATACAGTATGGATACACCCCAGACACGGTGGTCATTCTATTACTCATTCAGAATATCAGTTCAGATACAATATGGATACACCCCAGACACGGCGGTCATTCTATTACTCATTCAGAATATCAGTTCAGATACAGTATGGATACACCCCAGACACGGCGGTCATTCTATTACTCATTCAGAATATCAGTTCAGATACAGTATGGATACACCCCAGACACGGCGGTCATTCTATTACTCATTCAGAATATCAGTTCAAATACAGTATGGATACACCCCAGACACGGCGGTCATTCTACTACTCATTCATACAGACTAGATACGCTCCAGACACGGCAGCCATTCTATCTCTCATTCAGATTCACTTATCCACCTCAAGGATCAATGCATTCCAAACACGGATACCATTCTGACCCTTACCGCAGCAGTTTGATTCTCCCCAGTGCATTCGCCGCGAAGATACAGTCCAGATACGCTCCAGACGCGGTTGCCATTCTGTCATTCATTTAGAATTTGTCCCCAGCACGCAGTTGCTCCATACAGATATTTCTCTGATACCCGGATACGATACAGATACACTCCAGACACGGCAGTCACTCTGATATTCATTCTACCTCCAAGCACAGTTACAGCTCAAATACGCCTCAGACACGGAGGCCATTCTTTTGCTCATACGAACTCAGCCTCCAGATACAGTTCAAACGCATTCCAGACACGGATACCATTTTGATCCTCCTTCTCCTGACCAGTCACATTGCAGTTCAACAAACATTCCAGATGGCATCTTTAAGCCCATCCCCGACAAGATTTTGTCACCCTTCCAAATGGAATCTCTAACACCATTCCCGCATCCATTGTTTTGACAAGTGCAAATTTAAGGGCACTCTAGTGTCCAATCTCCCTTTTACCTTCGAGACGCGAAGGGCAAGCCTGTCAATCTAACTCTTCAGGTGCAAGAAGATTGAACAGGGGCAACTGTTGTACCCCAAAATTTGCCATCTCCTTCTTCAGGAAATCATCTTGGATTCACAGAGTCCCTCTGAAACAAATCCAAGTCCTGAATTGTCCATTTTTGCCCAAGCAAACCATTGACAGGAGCAAAATAATCACACAAGCTCTAAAGGTAACGTTTTATCTTGAGAAAAATTAAATTCTAAGCATTTGGAATTTTTCTCTAAAAAATGAGTGTTTTAAGGAGAAATCAGCGCTTCAGAACTTCTGGGCCAACTCCAGATGGAAACGGTCAGAAGTTGCAAGTTTGACTCAACACAGTCAGAAGTTGGCTCTTCAGCAGCTACATCAACTCAGTCAGAAGTTGCAAACGTGGTTCAACACATAAGCCTCAGACAGAACATGTCTCTTTCAGCAGTTACGTAAGTTCAGCCAGAGTTTGCTAAAGGAATGCAAAGGAAGCAAGGAAGTCTGAAGGCTCCTTCAGAACATGCTGAAAACAGAACATGCTGAAAACAGAACATGCTGAAATCAAAAGATGAAAAGGTCAGAAGAGTGGGTGTTACACTGGTACGAAATCTCTAAGTCTAGGATTTCCAGAAGCAAATCCAAGGAACGTATTAGAAAATCAGGAGAATCCCCAGAATTTGCTAAGACAACAGGAGGCCAAGACCAGAGCATGGTTTACGTTGTTTTTGGTAAAACAGAACTGCTGGTTCAAGTTTCCTATCACCAGAACATTGGTGTTGATGAGTCTCATCACCATTTAATGCTCATTAATGCTCCCAACCACTCCTAAACATTCATCCAAGTAATCCCTTCATGTGTGGCTGGGAAAACGCCTTTATGCAGGTTCTGGCATGGGTCTACACGCCACCGTCCACCTGAGAGGTCACTTCTCCCCAATCCACGCCTGCTGCTGCAGCCTAGGCTGAAGGCTATCTGTTATCACAACTTCCCAGGAATTTCTGTCAAAGAACAATTCAAACTCTGTTGGCGCCTTTAATGACCAAGAAATCCACAAGAGCTTTGCCTATAAATAGAGAACCATTGTCCACTGAAAGTGGGCGTCGAAGAAACAGAAAGATTGCTAGAAGAAAAACAGAAATCTTTAGCAAGAAAGTGCTGTGAAACTCTGCCAAAACCTCCAGTGTTTCATAACTTTGAATTTCTTACCTTCAAACTTCATCAAATACCCAGTTTTCTGTGTGAACTTAAAAACACCCTTTTCAAACTTCTGACCCCACATACGCATACACCTTCATCTACCCTTTTCAAAAAGAATCTGTCCAGAATACTATCAGAGCCAAAAGCTAGCTCACATCCATAAACTTTTCCAACAGCCAGGTAAGCACCTGCTGACCTTCATCACGCTGCTAAGCATCATCAGCTGTGCATACTCAAATAAACATAATGTAAATATCATATTGTTGCTGTTTGTGTTCTGAGGATTTTTGTACCTCAGAACGTTCTGAGCCAGTGTAGAACCTGCCTGTGACCATGTTGATTCTGCCCTCTGAAACACTTTGACATTTGCTGGAGCTACTCCAAATATGTTTTCTGTTTTGTGGAATAATAACAAAATTGCAGATGTTCTGATTAGCACAGGGAGGAG
Source organism: Vicia faba (assembly GCA_948472305.1). Classification (NCBI taxonomy): domain Eukaryota; kingdom Viridiplantae; phylum Streptophyta; class Magnoliopsida; order Fabales; family Fabaceae; genus Vicia; species Vicia faba. The sequence goes on from OX451738.1 coordinate 988,105,611, forward strand.
CCAAGTGCTGACTTTGACGTTAGCACATCTGAAGCCTGCTTTGCTGACAATAATATCAGAACTTCTGAGAGTTATGGTATTTCCAACAGGATCAGAACTTCTGGTCTCCCCACTAACAAACTTCTGTCTTGCAGCGCAGGGGGGTCAGAACTTCTGATTTCCCCAGTAACAGGTTTCTGTTTTGTAGGTGCCAGAGTCAGAAGTTCTGACTCATACGGTTTAACCAAAAGGTTAATCATCTGGCAGGGGGTCTGAGTCAGAACTTCTGATGACCTCTCAGAAGTGCGCTGGCTCCCTCTCTCTTTCTCTCTATCTTGTTTTTTTGCTATTTTCTTTTTTGTCTATTTTTCTCGTTGAACCCCCCATGTACAAATGTGTATCCCCACTCCCTAATTGTTGTAATAACGTAGGATTTAATATTTACGCTTCTTATTACTAGTAATTAGGATATGTATGGCAAGATAAAATCAATGAAATAGAAAATCCTAATTCAAATATAAACTCTTGTATGCAATAAAACACACTTGCACACTAACACCCCTAGGGTTAATCCACTTGTTGCCTTCAATAATGGACCATGTTGCATGTTAGGTGTCTTTGGCAAAACAAAACAAATCAAATGATCATAGTCCCTCGATGACGCTTTCGAAAGTTGCCTAAAAATGATCAAGTCCCTTAAAAGAAAGGTTGCCCAAAGACACTTGGCACCATTGCAATCATGGTCTAAACGATGACCCGTGCCCGTCCCGTTCACATCCTAACACAAGATTGTCCACCAAATACAATGGTGGAACAAAATTGTTAAAAAGGGTTAAAACATAGCAAAGATCTTTGAGAAATTTAGGGTAAATAGCTCTTGGTTATTTGCGAACTTGCAAAACAAAAACACTTGCCTATTTTTCAAAACATACTTCACAATACATTTGCAAAATAACTTTTAAAAAAAACATTGAAAACTTTTCAAAAGACATACACTTTTGTATACATCCCAACGTGGATCATTACAAAGGTTGCCACCACATTGGCCTCTTTTCAAAACATTTTTCAAACCCACACACACAAAGCACCATTTCAAACAATTGAAAATCAAGGCAAGTTGATCTAAGCAAGTAACTAAGAGCCCATGGATAACCATGGATAGAAAGGGTGCTAATACCTTTCCTTTCTATAATCTACTCCCCGAACCCAAGAAAACATCTCAAAGGTTTTTTTGCTGTGCTTTTTAACCTTTCCTTAGGATAAAATAAAAAGTCGGTGGCGACTCTTGCTCAACCGAAACATTTGCGAAAACAAACGCAAAATCCAAGTCAGTTCTCCCACCGTATCACACCACCCGTCGAAGGAAGGTCGCTAATCATGTATCTGACTGTCCTGGAGAATTCAATGGGGTGCGTACTGGGCCAACATGACGAGTCTTGCCGAAAAGAGCATGCCATTTATTACCTTAGCAAAAAGTTTACCGACTGTGAGACCCGATACTCATTGCTCGAGAAAACTTGCTGCGCTTTGGTATGGGCTGCTCGCCGGCTAAGGCAGTATATGTTAACTCATACCACTTTGCTGATCTCTAAGATGGATCCGATCAAGTACATCTTTGAAAAGCCTGCTCTATCCGGGAGAATCGCTAGATGGCAGATGATCCTCACAGAGTATGATATACAGTACACGACCCAAAAAGCTATAAAGGGGAGTGTGCTAGCCGATCATCTGGCCCATCAAGCTGTCGAAGATTACCAATCCATGAGATTCGACTTCCCCGACGAGGATATCATGACATTGGATAACATTGAAGGGAACAGACCGTATGACGGACCTGAACAAGGATCCCAATGGACTCTGTACTTTGATGGTGCCTCCAATGCACTTGGCAATGGTATCGGCGCGGTACTTATCTCTCCAGAAGGTTGCCATACACCTTTCACTGCCAGACTCTGCTTCAGCTGCACCAACAACATGGCCGAGTATGAAGCTTGTATCTTTGGTCTCAAGGCTGCTATTGACTTGGGAATCAAATCCTTGATTGTATTTGGGGACTCAGCTTTGGTTATCAGTCAAATCAAAGGAGAGTGGGATACTAAACATCCAAACCTCGTCCCCTACAAAGAACATGTCTTGACATTGTTACCTCATTTCGAGCAGATTATCTTCGAGCACTTTCCGCGAGAAGAGAATCAGCTAGCAGATACGCTAGCTATAATGTCATCCATGTTTAAACTTAACTGGGATAATGAGGCTCCTCAAATCACCATTGAACGGATGGACGAACCTGTACATTGTCACGAGATTAATACCGAAGAAGTAGTGGGCCGACTGTGGTTTCATGACGTCAAAAGGTATCTCGAAGCACAAGAATACCCTGAAGGAGCTTCAGTCAACGACAAAAAGTTCTTAAGGAGGTTTTCAGCTAAGTTCTTCTTGAGAAATGGTATCTTATACAAGCGCAATCATGATTGCATTCTACTTTGTTCTGTAGACAAGGTTGAAGCTGAGCAGATCATGGCTGAACTGCACAATGGTACCTTTGGCACTCACTCAAGCGGACATACGATGGCTAAGAAGATTCTGCGGGCAGGCTATTACTGGTCTACCATGGAATCTAATTGCCATCAACATTCCCGTACTTGTCACAAATGTCAAATCTATGCGGACAAGGTACATATACCTCCAGTTCCTCTCAACGTCTTAACAGCTCCTTGGCCATTCTTTATATGGGGAATCGACGTGATTAGAGAGATCAAGCCTACAGCATCCAATGGACATCGTTTCATCCTGGTGGCCATTGATTACTTTACCAAGTGGGTCGAAGCAGCGTCCTTCGCTTCCGTTACAAAGAATGTCGTTGCCCGCTTCATCAAGCAAAACCTCATTTACCGGTATGGTATCCTTGACAGGATCATCACTGACAACGGTACAAACTTGAACAACACTATGATCACCGCTCTGTGTGAGCAGTTCCAGATTCAACATCATAATTCATCTCCCTATCGGCCAAAGATGATCGGTGATGTCGAACTTGCGAACAAAAATATCAAGAAGATCATACAAAAGATGACAGTCACCTACAAGGACCGGCATGAGATATTACCATTTGCTCTGCATGGGTACCGTACCACGGCACGTACTTCAACTAGGGCAACACCCTATTCTTTGGTATACGGCATGGAAGTTGTTTTACCTATTGAGGTTCAGATTCCCTCCTTGAGAATCATGAAGGATGCTGGTTTGAGTGAAGACGATTGGATTCAGACCCAGCTTGATCAACTTAACTTGATTGACGAAAAGCGACTTACTGCTGTTTGCCACAGTCAGACATATCAAAAACGGATGATCAAGGCTTTCAACAAGAAAGTCAGACGCCAGGTATATCAAGTCGGGGACCTTGTAATTAAGTGGATCATCTTGCCGCAAAGTGATCCCAGGGGAAAATGGACTCCTACCTATGAAGGACCATTTGTGATCAAAAACATCTTTTCTTATGGGGCAATGATCCTGACCACCATGGACGGCGACAACCTGCCGCACCCTGTGAACGCAGACATAGTCAAAAGATACTACGCATAAATGACCCGGCAAGTAGAAAACCCGAAAGGGCGACATGGGCAAAAATGGGCATCCCGGTGAATCGAAAACCCGAAAGGGCGGTTCAGGCAAAAATTAGGGATAAATAAAAAAATCTGTACATCCGGCAAGTTAAAAACCCGAAAGGGCGACTTGGGCAAAAAAAGGGTTTCCCGGTGGACTGAAAACCCGAAAGGGCGGTCCAAGCAAAAGTTAGGGAATTAAAGCGTATGACTATGTCTCGTCGGATCACTTTAAGGACAATCTCTTCACAGACAAGCTCCTGGCTTCTGATCAATCCAGTCATCTTCAGACGAAGCAACGAATGGACAAGATATTCAGAGTTACGAAGGCTATAGCAGAATGGGAACCCCATGGAATTTTTACACATAGCAATCTTTCTTTGTATAAATTTTTCTCAATTTGTATGACAATATTATCTTACTAGGATGTCTGTCTCCTTTGTACAAAATACTTACACAAAGTTAATACAAAGATACTTCAAAGTGCAGAAAACTATTTGCCTTTTCTTTTTCTTTACACTTGTGTTTTATTTGAAAACGTCCAATGATTTATTAAATAAGCATATGCATTTGAATATAATCACTATTTACAAATAAGCAAAATGTGAAAGAATAATTACTGACAGGTTGAAAGGATAGGAAAACGTCTTTAGGCTATTCCAAGAGAAATCCCCTGCAGTACATCATCTAGATCCCCAGCGGAGCTAAAACCATTGAAATACATATCCCCAGTGGAATTTAAATTTCAAAATTCTCACCAAAGTTAAACTTCAAACTCCCGATCCCCGGCGGAGTCATATTTCAAACCCTTTAATTCTCATCAGAGTTAAACTTAAAACTCCCAATCCTCAGCGGAGCAAAAACTTTGGGTCATAATTCCCCAGCAAAGATGAAACCTTCTTCCCCAATGAAGTCAATTTTCCAACTATCAATCTCCAGTGGAAACCATTCAGTTTCCCCCAATTTCCCCAACAAATTGTCTTAAAATCTGAGAATCAACCAGATGACAGTTAACTTTTATCCCCAACTAAGGATAATTCCCCATTAGATTGGCATACAACCCAAACTCCTGAACCTTTTCCAAACAGGAATAACCTCTTCCCCCAGAGCCTTGAACTTACTCTCCAGCAGGATAGCTACTCCCCATCAATATAGTTATTCCCCACATAGTTTTTACTTCCCAACAGAATGAAGATTCTCATTCTTAACTCCCCAGTTTGAAGTCCCCAAGGATTCAAATTCCCCTAACAGTTTGAAGATTCTCAATCTTGATTCCCCCAGTGAAGTTGCCAGAGTCTTCATCACTCCCCAGCTTGAGTTTGTCAGAATTTTTAATCCCCTGCAAATCGAAGATTCTCAGCCTCACTACGCCAGTGAAACTCCCAAGGTTTCATTTCCCCAGGAGATCGAAGTTTCTCATTCTTAATTCTCCGCAGAAGCCATCAAAGTCTTCCTTATTCTCTAGAAGATCAAGGTTTTTCTTTTGTCTGATCCCCAGTAGAGATTCGTCAGAGCTTCCATATTCCATAGCCGAGTAAGGATTCCCATTGTGTAATCTCCAGCCATAAGTCATCAAAGTTCTTTGGATTCCCCAAATAGGTTTCTCAAGCAGACTTGAAGGATCCCTATATCCCCAGGAAAGTCGTGAAGGATTCTCACATCCCCGCAGAAGCTGTCAAAGTTCTTGTTAATCCCCGCAGGTTGCCAAGGATTTTCTATCCCCAACAGTGGTCCAAGGATTTCTCACCTTCAACAATCAAAATTTTAAATCTCCAGCAGCGGTCAAGGATTTATTTTCCCCGACAGCAGTCAAAGATTTTATTATCTCTAGCCATCAAGGATTTATTTTCCTCAGCAAGACAGCTAATCAACTTACATGCGTATACATTACATTCATATATCATAAACATTGATAAGACACATTTTATTGCATCATACATGTCATGCAACAGGACTTTGTGTTTTAGCTAACGTTTTACCCTTTTTCAGGATAAGATTAAAAGTTATCTTTAACGAATATTCAAAGATTTCAGATACAGTATAGATACACCCCAGACACGGAGGTCATTCTATTACTCATTCAGAATTCAAAGTCAAGATACAGTACGGATACGCACCAGACAAGGATGCCATTTTGTCACTCATTCAGACGTCAGCAATCAGATACATATTAGATACGCTCCAGACACGGAAGCAATTCTATTTCTCATTTAGATTCAACTATCAAATTTCAAAGTACAGATACACTCCAGACACGGAAGTCATACTGTCACTTCTTCAGATCCCAGTTACAGTTCAGATACACTCCAGACACGGAAGTCATTCTGCTACTCATACAGATCTCAACCTCAAGATACAGTCTAGATACGCACCAGACACGGTAGCCATTTTGTCACTCATTCAACCTTTTTCACCAGCCCAGAGATACTCCAGACACGGATGTCATTTTGTCGCTTATTCAGATTTCAGATTCAGATACAATACAGATACACTCCAGACACGGAAGTCATTCTGCTATTCATTCAAGAATCAAATACAGTTACATCTCAGATACGCTCAAGACACGGACGCCATTCCCTTGCTCATACAAATCTAATCTCCAGATACAACTCAGATACGTTCTAGATACGGATATCATTCTGATGTTCATTCTCCTGATTTTCAACAAACGGTTTTGGATGGAATCTCTAAGCCCATCTCCGACAAGATTCTGTCACCTCTCCAAATGGCATCTTTAAGCCCATTCCTTCAACTACATTTTTGACGAGTGCAAATTTACGGGCACTCGAGTGTCCAATCATCTTTTACCTTCGAGTCACGAAAGGCAAACTCGCCAATCTAACTCTTCAAGTTCAAGAAGATTGAACAGGGGCAGCTATTGTACCCCAAAATTTTCCCTCTCATTTTATCAATATTTCCCCCTCACAGGACTCTTTGGGCTCCACACAGAATTAGGGTTTGCTCTGCTCAAGACATCTCCTTGCACTGTTGACCTGAAATTAGGGTTTGAGTTTGCACAGGGATTTTTGGACTATCCATGCTTAAATATGACTTTCATACTTTATGTTGGACTTATAAGATTGCCCATACCAAGTTTCAAGCTTTGAATCAAATTTTTGCCCAGTCAATTGGACAGTTGACCTAAAAATCAATTGTATTGAGGAAAAAGTCAATTGTGGCCAATTTACAGTCAAACCTCATAATTTTTACCCACATCAACTCATATGAACCATTTGATCAAGTTTGGATCATAACTCCTCAAGAAATTTAATCAGATCATCGAAAGGGTAAAATGGTCATTTTTAGGGTTTTGACTGCAGAAGGGAAATTTCTGATTTTTAACCTAGCCAATGGCAAATTGGGTTCAAACATGGATTCAAGGACTCAATGGCATCATCTTTTCCTAATCACAAGGTTCAAAAGATCTCAAAAGCATTGGATTGACAGATGAATTTTCCAGTCAACTGATCAAAAATCAACCGTACACTGAAAAGTCGAACTTTGACTTTTTGGTCAAAATTAAGTGCCAAGGGTCATTTTTCATCAAGATGTGTCAAAACATGAAAATTGTTCACCAAGAAACCTAATTTTGGAAATTAGGGTTTAAGATTGAAAATTTTCATAACTTAGAATTTTTCTAAGTTATGAAAATTTCTTATTTTTTCCCAACTTTGCCCAACTTTTTCACTATGATGCAATTGGATTCAAAGAAAACTTCCAACATGAAAGTTGTATTCCTCCATAAAATATACAATTTTTATTCACAAAGTTTTCCCAAAAGATGCTTGGATATCAATTTATGATTTTATGAATAGAGTTCCAAAAACATTCTAACTTAGTGAAATTTTGCCCTAGTTTAGGCAGGATTTTGACCTATCTTCATGGTAATTTTTCACCTAGTTCCATTTGGAATTTCAAAATGAATTTCAAATATGGATTATAGATCATGTTACAAGCTTTCCAAAATGTCAGGGAACTCTCCAAAATCATTTGTGGTTAGGGAGAATCGAAGGTTTGAATTTAGAAAAATGTCACTTTGGTCCATGGCATTTTTCATGTTGCTACAAGTTGAAAATTCTACCCAACCTTGCTTGTACTTGTTTACAGGTCCTTAAACCCTTCCACGCTCAAAAATTAAATGCAAACACATTGGTTAGAGGCATTATTCTGATCTATGGAGCATTACACATTGATTTATTCCAAAAATGGCATAAAGGTGGCAATACCATTTACATAAAGCATGCTTTATGTCAAATTGCTTATCTTGAGCCAAGGACCCAATCTTTTGCAGCAAACAAAGTTCACTAATATCAGGCAATTGGTACCAACTCTTAGCAGACCCTAAGCTAGATTGTACATGCCTTTGCATTGTCAATTCTCACTTTTACTTCAAAAGCAAGTCAACTTGCAAAATGACCACAACTCTTGTATCTGATATAACCAAGTGTTGTAAACATTTCAAACAAGTTTTTCACATTGCCTAAGGTCAGAAACACGAGTTTACAAGTCCTCAAACCTTCCAAAACACCAAAACACAAGTTCTTGTCAAAACAGGGCAGGTTCTGCATTTTGATTTCCAAATCACAATCCACTCGTGCGTTTTGCTTGCAACCAGTTCCAACACACTCCATACAACCTACCTAAACTATCCCAACCATTCCCAAGTCACTGTAACTCCATTTACACACTTCACCATTTTTGAATTCTGACTGTGCAGGTTGACTTCTACAAGCATATTCAGGCAAGTTCAAAGCAAGCTAGGCATTGGGAAAGCTCAAAGGAACTTCAAGCAAGCTCACAAACATCTCAGGCCTCACTCACAACCCCTACACTGCCATATTCGAGCTTGACTGAAACAGGTAAAGTTCAAACTTTTATCTCTCTATTTAGGAATCATTAGGCTTAGGTTTGTGAATAAAAAACGTAGTACTCGTTGCCCTTGAGCTGTACATATGCATAGAATTCATTTAAGTTAACTGAGCTGAGAGAATTTAAATGATGAACTTTCTGAAAAAACTAGGTTAGAAATTAGGGCCAGAGAAATTCTCTCTGGTCTTTGAGAGTTAGATTAAGTTTTTTACATGGTTAGAATCGTATGATCATGCTCTATAACTTTCATGTTGCAAGTTTTTGTTTTTAAGCACAAATGCAGGAGTTGGCAATTTGAACAAGAAGCGCGCGTTATTTGGTTCAAAGGTTAGGGATGAAGATAATCTGGGCTGGGCTTGGTTTTGGCTGGCTATTGACACCCCCTAGCTTGTTGTTCACACCCCATTGGCCCATTTCATTATTTTTCCATATTTTTCATTTCTTTTTGTATTTTCTGACTTTTGTTTGTTTTTCTAAATATTAAAAATCACCAAAAATATTTTCATAAATTTTCACATTTAATTTTATTATTTTTATTATTTTTTGGACATACAAATAATTACTATAATAATATACTTTTATTTTCTTAAATAAAAACTTGTAAATATTATAAAAAATATTATATATTTTTATTTTATTATTTACACACATAAAATAATATTTTCTCACACATTTTTATTTTTTTAATATTTTGTACATATTATATTTATTTTCTTGTACATAAATAAATATTATATATATATATATATATATATATATATATATATATATATATATATATATATATATATATATATATATATATATATATATATATATATATATATATATATATATATATATATATATATATATATATATATATATATATATATATATATATATATATATATATATATATATATATATATATATATATATATATATATTCTTAAACCAAAAATTAGGGTTTTCACCCTTTCCAAAAATAATCTTTTATTTTCCCTATCTTCACAACATTAAATAATTTATTTTGCATACATAAAATAAAAATATAAAAAAATCATCTTTTGCACATTTATATTTAATTGTCCATTTAAATATTGTCTATTTATTTATTTATGCAAATGAATTCAATATGGTTGTAATAATTTTAGGGCTTTTATTTTGTGCAAAATATCCCCTATTCAAAATTGTATCCCCCTCCCCATATCAATGTTGTAATAGTTGTAGATTTATTTTCACGCACTTTATAGCTTTCAAATATGCCATGATAGTAAGATTAGGGTTTGTATGCAAGACCAAAATCAAACAAATAGCTTGACTAATACAAGACAAAAATGCATGAAAATTGACAACACAATACACACAAGCACCCCTAGGGTTTCATCCACTTGTTGCCTTTAAAATAGCCATGGTATGCATGTTGTCTTGGCAAAACAAAATCAAAACAAAAAGATCATAGTCCCTCGATGACGCTATCTTGGTTGCTTATACATAAATGATCTAGTCCCTCAAAAAACTTGCTAAAGATACTTAGCACCATTGATATCATGGTCAATACGATGACCCGCGCCTGTCCCGTTTAACATCCAAACACAAGGTTGTTTACCAAATACAATGGTAAATCAACAATGTCAAAGGGTTAAAAATGTGTAGGAAAGATCTTTGAGTAGGTAGGTAGATGCTCCTAGTTACTTGATCAAACTTGCAAACATCCTTGCTATTTTCAAAAATACAACACAACACAATTTCAAAACATTTTCCCAAAACAAACTTTCAAACATTGAAACATTTTTCAAAAGACAAAACACCTTTGTATACATTCAAACAAGAATCGTTACAAAGGTTGCCACAACAATGGCCTCTTTTCAAAATACTTTCAAAACCACACACAAAAGCACCATTTCAAACAATTGAAAAGCAAAAGCAAGTGATCTAAAACAAGTAACTAAGAGCCCATGGAAAACCATGGATGAAAAGGATGCTAACACCTTCCCTTTTCATAATCTACCCCCCGAACCAAAAAACAATCTCAAAGGTCTTTCCTGTGCTTTTTGACCTTTCCTTTGGATAAAATAAAAAGTCGGTGGCGACTCTTGCTAAACCGAAACATTTGCGAACACAAACGCAAAACCTCAAGTCAGTTCTCCCACCGCATCACAGAATTGGCGACTCTGCTGGGGATTCAATAAAAGTGGGGTTGCCTTAGGGTTTTAGATCACCTTTACATGCTTATCTTGCTTGACTTGATTGCTTTACATTTGGTTGTATTGTTTGGGTTTGAATCCCCTACCCGGATTTGGGAAACATTCATAGGTAAATAGCAATACATTGTGGAAACTGTGCGGGGTATACCGACATGGTTGAAGCAATAGCTATATTAGTGCGACATATTTGTGGGTACCGGTAGCCTTTGAGTTAATCAAAGAGAATACGGGGCCGCTGAGTGATGTCATAAAGCACTAATGGACTTTTAGAACCTTTACTTGACCAACTTGGCCTTTTTAAGGGTAGTGAGATGACCGACTTTGGTGTAATCCGAAGTTGGTAGATACTCGATACAACACTCATTGAGGGTTGTTTTCTTGGAATATTTCGGTCGCCAGTAAAGTGGCTAAACTGAAATAATGAACACAAAATAATCCAGTGATATTGAGCTCCTTAGAACTCGGTTACTATTTACAGGACAGGTTGAGCCAACTAAACTTCAAGAGGATAATTACCTATGAAACCCCATGCAAGCCTGAAACTAGGAACTTGTGTTATTTGTTTGTACATATATACTTGTGCATAACATCATAAACAACATGAAGCATCATATGCATCCACTAACCATTTCAAGGATTTGGATCTTCATCTTTGTTCCTGTTTTGTAGGTAATGGAATCACTTCGCAGGAAAACAATTCAAGTCAACCTTGTAAGAATTCCTCCTCAACTCAAGGAGCTAGCTTCAAGGATTCCTGAGAATTCTCCATTCACCGATAGGCATAGTCGTCTTCTCAACTTAGTCAACACCAACACTGAGGAAGACATGGTGAAAGTTCTCTTCCAGTTCTTTGACCCCCTACACCACTGCTTCACATTTCCTGATTACCAGCTTGTGCCTACTTTGGAGGAATTTTCTCAACTCTTGAGGATTCCTATTCTCCATCAACTACCCTACAACGGTACGGAAAGAGATCCAAAGCCTGAAGATGTTGCTCAAGCCCTACACTTGCAACCATTTGATATCATAGGTCATTGGGAAACCAGAAGTGGTGTCAAGGGTTTCTTGTCAAAGTTTCTGTTTGAGAAGGCCCAAAGCTGCTGGAATTCATTTGACTTACAAGCTTTTGAGGAGATTGTAGCTCTTCTCATCTATGGGTTGGTCTTGTCACCACAGTTACTTTGTTCAGCAGGTACAAGAGCAGAGACAGTTTTGAAACCAGGTCATCATTACGATCCTGTGACGTCTACACTCCCCCACAGAGTAGGGGAAATCAAAACTTTATCATTGGCTTCCCCAAACAGGAGTTACTATCCCCAGCAAGGCTCCCTCAGAGAGTCGACATCTGTTCCCCAGCCAAATTTTATAAATCACAAGCGGTTCATAAAGTTGTTTCCCAAGCAGAGTTTATTTCTCTGAACACAAAAGCTCAACCCCCAACAGAGCTTATTACTTCAGCTATGGAAGTTCACCCTCTAACAGAGTTATTCTCAAGCAGAGTCTCTCCCCGTCAAAATGTCCAAAAACAAGGAGCAAATCCCCAGCATAGTCATCTCCGTTCACCATCCCCAGCAGAAGTAGAAGAACCGTTTTCTCTACAACAGTCCGAAATTCAATTTCCAGCACTCTCCAGCAGCAGTCAGGGATTTATTTTCTCAGACTCGGATATGTCACAATAGCATTTCATATTCATACATCATGACGTGCACATACATATTTCATATAGCATAATCTCATTTATTTTGAGAACATCATCACACAATACATTGCATGCATCGCATACAATTAATCTTGTACCTTTTCCGGAAACATGGTTATCACCAACAATTCCAATGATTCAAGATTAAATCTATGAAGTTATACATGTCATATCTGCAGACAACTAATGGAAAATTAGTTCCCGAAACCAAACGGGTCAACTAATCTACGTGATCAAATGAGGCAAGCCCTACTATTTAGGCTTTCATTTCGAAGTAACCCTACTATCCAGGTTCCTTCTCATAGCCCTACTATCCAGGCTTTTATTTCGAAGTAACCCTACTATCCAGGTTCCTTCTCATAGCCCTATTATCCAGGCTTTCATTTCGAAGTAACCCTATTATCCAGGTTCCTTCTCATAGCCCTACTATCCAGGCTTTCATTTCGAAGTAGCCCTACTATCCAGGTTCCTTCTCATAGCCCTACTATCCAGGATTTCATTTCGAAGTAACCCTACTATCCAGGTTCCTTCTCATAGCCCTACTATCCATGCTTTCATTTCGAAGTAACCCTACTATCTAGGTTCTTTGTCATAGCCCTACTATTCAGGCTTTCATTTTGAAGTAACCCTACTATCCAGGTTCCTTCTCATAGCCCTATTATCCAGGATTTCATTTCGATGTAACCCTACTATCCAGGTTCTTTCTCATAGCCCTACTATCCAGGCTTTCATTTCGAAGTAACCCTACTATTTAGGTTCCTTCTCATAACCCTACTATCTAGGCTTTCATTTCGAAGTAACCCTACTATCCAGGTTCCTTCTCATAGCCCTACTATCCAGGCTTTCATTTCGAAGTAACCTTACTATCCAGGTTCCTTCTGGTAGCCCTACTATCCAGACTTTCACTTCGAAGTAACCCTACTATCCAGGTTCCTTCTCATAGACCTAATATCCAGGCTTTCATTTTGAAGTAACCCTATTATCCAGGTTCCTTCTCATAGCCCTACTATCCAGGCTTTCATTTTGAAGTAACCCTACTATCCAGGTTCCTTCTCATAGCCCTACGATCCAGGCTTTCATTTTGAAGTAACCCTATTATCCAGGTTCCTTCTCACAGCCCTACTATCCAGACTTTCATTTCAAAGTAACCCTACTATCCAAGTTCCTTCTCATAGCCCTACTATCCAGGATTTCATTTCGAAGTAACCCTACTATCCAGATTCCTTCTCATAACCCTACTATCCAGGTTCCTTCTCACAGCCTTACTATCCAGGCTTTCATTTCGAAGAAACCCTACTATCCAGGTTCCTTCTCATAGCTCTACTATCCAGGCTTTCAATTCGAAGTAACTATACTATCCAGGTTCCTTCTCACAACCTTAATATCCAGGCTTTCATTTCGAAGAAACCCTACTGTTATACCCCAAAATTTGCCCTCCCATATTCTTCAAGATTTGACAAGAATAATTCTCAAATTGCTCAAGATTGCTCAAGGATTGCACAGTCCAAATACCTCATAAGATAGCTGAAATTAGGGTTTTGGTTCTTTCAAGGAATTGGAGGTTTTCAATGGTTCAATCAAGTCTCATAGGCCCATATACATCCTCAAGCACCTACATGCCAAGTTTCAAGACTCACAGTGTCAATTTGCACAGTCAAAAGCCTCATTTGACCTACAGTCAACTGCAAGGGCAAAACGGTCATTTTACAGTCAAAAGTCGGAATTTTTGGTCAACATCTTATTTTGAGTCCACAATCATCATTTGATCAAGTCTTGATCATGATTCTACAAGGATAGCTCAAAAATCATCAAGATGCAAAAAGTTACTATTTTTGGAGAGTAGAAAAGTCAACTGTATCTTGACCAGGGCATAACTTTTTCATGGTTTGTCAGAAAAATCCCATCCAATGCTCATTTTGAAGGGGATGCAATTTCCTACAATCCATCTTCACACTCCAAGTACTATAAATTCTCTCACAAAAAGTTATCAATTTCTACATTATAGGTCAAATTCAAAAGTCAACAAAAATGCACTTTAAGTCAAAGGCCTTAACTTGAGATTGGTAAATCCAAATGACATGGGACCAAAGGCATTGGTTAGAGGACTTCAAGACCTTTCCAAAATGTCCAAGAACATGTTCAATTGATCAAAATATAGCAAGATATGCATTGGAGAAGTTGGGAAATTTTTAGGAATTTGCAAAAGTCAACTTTGCTTAAAACACCTTGTTTTTGCTAATGGGCCTCAAATCTCTTCTTCAAACTTCATCCATGGCCTATGCACGACCCATCAAGCTTAATTGAATTTATATTCTTATTTTTTATTAATTAATTGGATTTTTAATTAATATTAATTCATTTAATTAATTTAAATTGTAGGAAAATGCAAGATTTGATTTTTCAATCTTTTTGTGAAGCAAATATGGTCAGGATATGCTGGCAATTTCGTGCACCAAGTCAAAGATACAAAATCTCCAAAATTGGCAACTTTGTTCAATCATGAAAATGCAAAAAGATTTGATTTTCAATCAAAGATCAAATCATCAATTCAATGGATTCTTGTTCAAGTTTTGACCTAATTCCATTCCTCTATATATATGCAAGAAAATCCTAACCTAGCACACGTGAAAAAGCTGCAGAAAAAAGCCATAGTAATTCAAGAAAATTCAAAGAAAATTGCAAAACTGATTTTTACATTCCAGGCCAATTCAAGGCATTCTATTGATTCTAACACCTTGCAGGAGTTCCCAGGAGTGTGTGGCAATCAAATTCAAGCCTTAAAGCTCAAAGAATCGTCCTAGACAGTTTCACGGTTTACCCTTTTTTTCCAAAATCGTATTGTTGAATTCATGTGCATTTAACATATTTTCTTGATTGTTTTGCATTGATAGGGACCATACGAAGCTAATGGTATCATTCAATTGAATTATAACGCCATAAATCACAAGACGCCATAGTTGAATTTTTAGGGTTCATAAGCTTTGAATTGGGGCTTTGCAATCCAGGAAAAATTAAGACTTGTGAGACCCATGGTTGGAATCGTCAGAACAAGACGAACAAAACCAAACCCTCGCGAAATATTTATGTAGACCACAGCCCTAATCGCTATTTTTCGTGCAAGCATGTAGTGGGGGTTAAAAACCCCCGCTAATTGATTATGTTTTTACAGGTACCAGCGAGGAAGATGATGAGGTGTTCACATATGGTTGGATAGTTTGAAAACGCGCGCGTGTTTTTTGTGTTACAGCATATGGATTGATTTCTTAATATAATAATTACTTGTTATTATAATATCAAAAGCGTGCAGGTGGTGTAGTGGTTGTTGCGTTGGCTTGGAACCATTGGGACCTGGGTTCGAATCCCAGGTCCCCCAAAAAACATTTATTTCTTTTCTTAACATATTCACATGCAGGCTTCCAAAAGTGATCCACCATGTACCTCACTTATCAACACTCCAGATGGCTTGCAAAGCGAATCCGAAGGCCAGGATGGAATGACTACCATAGTCCCTGGTCAATGCACATGTGGGCAATCCAAAAAGTCAAAACAGGCTTGAGTCAGTGGGCCTGAAAATTGCAACAAACACCTCCTAACCTGGCCCATCACCCCCTGGTTTCATTATTTATTTTCTTCTTTTTATATTTTTTTCTTTTAATTGATTTATTATTAATTATTATTATTATTATTTAATTAACCCAAATTAACTTTTTCACAATAAATTCAGAAAACTAAAATATAATATTTTATTATTATTATTTAATAAATTAACCCTTAATTTATTATTTTTGTAAATAAATACTAACATCATTAATTTAGTTGTTTTAATTAGGTTAATTTTTTATATTTTCACAATAATTTAAAATAAACTAGAATTAGGGTTTTTACTAACTTTTGACTATTTTTATTTATTTCCTAAAAAACATAAAAAAAACTCAAAAAACATCATTTTTTTATTAATTAATTAGTTTTTAGGTTTAATTTAATTAAATGCAAAATAATAAAATCTATTTCTTTCTCAAAAAAGGGTCAAAACCCTAAAGACATTCTAATTCAATTTCTCTCGCGCGTACGTTTGTTTATTAATTTTTGATCCATATTTATGTAATTGCTCCGAGGATGTAATAGCTTTAATTAGGATATTTTTATCGCTTTCTTTAATTTTCCGCAATTTACTTTTCCAAGGGTTTGTTTTTGGCGATGTAAATACCCGACGCCTTGTAATAGCGTAGATTTATTTTCCGCAAATATTTAACTGTTAGATGTATGTTAACTAGGCTATGCATGACAAGACTTGTCTCTGAAATTAAAATCAAAACGTAGCTCACCATAACATGTGCAAAGATAACTTAACTGAATCCTGACACACTCGCACATGCCACTCCTAGGGTACGCCTCACTTGGTTGCCTCGACGTGGTCATTAAGTATAAGAAGTTTTAGAGGTCGTCCTCTTGTCCAAAGATCATAGTTGCCTCAAAACGGTTGCCTCGGATAAAATGATCTAAGACATTAGGATTACCGCTAAGGCGTCCTACTATTGCTTTGGTGACCATATGTCCCTATAATCGAATTGACCCGAAAAACTCCAACGACGGTGCTACCTACTTCTCAATAGTGGGATAGTACTGTCTAAAGGACATTTACACGGCTTAATTTATTTTGAGTAGGTAGAGGTTCTCAGGTACTTGCTCTTTCAAAACAAAAACAACTTTTCGCACTTACACTTTTCGAACAAAGTTTTCAACAACACTTCATACACTCTTGAGGACAGATACAAGAGTTAAATCGAAGTTTTCAAACAAACTTTTTTCAAAACCCACAAACACAAGAAAAGCAAAACATTTTGAAAACATAGTGAGCAAGTACCTAAGAGCTCGTGGATAACCACGGATAGAAAGGGTGCTAACACCTTCCCTTTCTATAATCTACCTCCCGAACCGAGAAACATCTCGAAAAGGAATTTTGATGTGCTTTTGTCCTTTCCTTGTTGGAGAAAATAAAAGACGGTGGCGACTCTTTCTTACCGCGACATTTCGCGAACCAGCATTTCAAAACAGTCAGTTCTATTTCCACCGATCACAGAACTGGTGACTATGCTAGGGAAATATATAAGTGAGGTGTACCTTAGGATTAGATCATTATATGTTTTCAATTGTATGCCTTGTATGCTTTAACTTTGTGGGCTTGTATTGGAGTTTCATAGATCCTAACCCGGATCTGGGGAATACCCTTTAGGTAAGTAGTAATAAACTGTGAGGGACCTGTTCGGCGTAGACCGACACGGGTGAAGCAGTAGCTACATTGGTGTGACACCTTGGTCTGTACCGATATCCCTTGTGTTGGAATGAGGAGAATATGGGTCTTCTGAGGAGTCATTAAGCACCAATTGACCTTAGAACATTAAATTGACCAACTTGGCCATAGAACAGTAGCAGTATGCTACACTCATTGAGGCTAAACTCTCGCGATGGTTCCGGCTGCAAGAAAAGGTTGCTAAGCTGGAGTTATGACCGATTGAGGGTAGTCAGTGATATTGAGATCCTCTAGAACCCGGTTACTATTTTTAGGACAGGTCTTAACCAACTGAAACTGAAAGAGGGTAGTACCTAAACTTCATGCTGGCCTGAAATCTAAGGGCTCTTGTGTGTGACTTGTGTGCCTTTACCATGTTTGCCTTTTGTGAATACTTGTGGTGTGCCTTTATCATGACATCATAACATCATACCCTTGCATGCATCCTGCATAAGGACTAACCCATTTCAAAGACAAGAGGGTTTCATCTTTGCTCTGTTTTGTAGGACATCATGATGCCTATGCGAAGGAATACTATCCGGCTCAACTTTGTTCAACCACCTGCTTTGCTTACAGAATTGGTTGATAGGATTCCAAACACCACTTCCTTCATCAAGAGGCATGGTTCTCTTCTCGGTTTAGTCACTTCAAAGTGGGACCAACAATTGATGAGTGTCCTGGTCCAGCTTTATGATCCGCTATACCATTGCTTCACCTTTCAAGACTTCCAGCTGGTCCCTACCCTGGAAGAATTCTCTGACTTGCTTGGTATCCCTATTTTAGAACAGACTCCATTCACTGGTTGGGAAAAGACTCTTAGGCCTGAAGAGATTGCTGCAGCCCTTCCCTTGACCAAAGAAGAGGTAATGGCTAACTGGGAGACAAGAAGTGGAGTTAAGGGCTTTTTGGCTAAGTTTCTGATTGGCAAAGCTAATAGTTTCTGGAATGACTTAGACTTCAGGGCGTACGAAGACATTCTGGCTCTCTTAATCTATGGTCTAGTATTGTTTCCAAATCCTGATACCTTTGTTAATGTCAACGCTATAAGGATCTTCATCTCTCGGAACCCTGTACCCACTCTCTTGGGTGATATCCTGCAACAACTCTATGCCCGTACTGCCCGAAGACGGGGAACTTTGTGGTGTTGTGCTCCTTTATTGGTGAGGTGGTTTATTTCGCACCTCCCTAAGTTCGTACTGAAGAACAAAGAAGGAAGGGGATGGGCTCATAGGATAATGTCTCTCACTGATAATGACATCATTTGGACTCTCAGAGGTTTAGACGAGATGGCCGTTATTGATCATTGCAGAGAGTATCCTAACATTCCATTGATCGGAACCCAGGGAGGAATCTCTTATAACCCATGTTTAGCTCTCCGTCAGTTTGGAAGAGCCAGAAGAGCAGGGCCTCATGAGATGTTGATACCTCACATCAGTTTTGAGTTTCAGGTAGATAGTGACGAGCTGCGTCGTAGATTCATCAGGGCTTGGGACAAAATTCACAAATCTGACCCACATGAGTTAGGACCGAAGACTTCTCTACCAATGGAATCCTATTTCAGATGGGTCTGCATCCGTGCTCAGAAGTTAGGTATGCCATACGAAGCTGTCAGGCCTATTAATCTTGAAATTGCTGATAAAGACGGGGTTCCTCCAACTGTCCTCCATCCTCATATGCCCACTGATGTTGACACGCTGAAGAGGTCTTGGGCACAACTGCAGGAAGAACGGGATTCTTATCAGGAAAGGTTCAATGAATAGGAACAGAAGATCCAGAAGCTGACAAAACAATTGGAGAACGAGCGGATCCTGAATGACTATATCCGTACCGAGAAGAAGAGTCCATGGGAGCATTGATGGGCCTTGATTGTTTCTTTTACAGCTCTTTTATTTACTTTTCAGTATTTTCATTCTTGTAACGCCTAAGGGCAATTTGTGGAACAGTTTAAATTCTAAAGTTTAATCTAATAAAGTGTGTTTCCTTTTTGTCTACAAAGTTGAATCCCGATTGTCTTTGAAAACATAAATCATACGCATTTCATGCCATCATATGCATAACAGGTACCCTTTTTTACAGGTCACTTATCTTCTTCGCTGTTTATTTCAGCAATCATCATGTCTGCCGAACCTTCCACTGAACAAGCTATCAAGGCCCTCCAGGCCCAGAATGCCTAGTTCCAAGAATTGGTTATGAGCTTAGCCAAGGGTCAACAGGAGTTGAAGACCCTGATTCTGAAGAAGAAGAAGAAGAAGAGACTGTCTTGTTCAACACTGGACGCAGATTTGGGAATGGACTGCAGAATGAGGTTGAGCTGACTACCTCATCTGTAGGGAAAGACAGCCCACAAGAGAGAAGGCTTCCTAGTCCCGTGGTCTCCGACAGCGAGACAGATTATAATGATGAACAGTATCCTCCTGCTGAGGATAGGTACAAACAGCTGGAGGACCGCTTAAGTGCTATGGAGATACAGAACGTGCCCGGGTTGGACTTTGGAGACCTAGGCTTATCCTCTGGGGTGGTGATTCCCCATAAGTTCAAGGCACCTACTTTTTCCAAATACAACAGAGCTTCATGTCCTAAGTTGCACCTCCGGTCGTATGTAAGGAAGATCCAACCTTACACTGCTGACAAGAATTTGTGGATCCATTTCTTCCAGGATAGTCTTTCAGGGACTCAACTCGAATGGTTCTATCAGCTGGATGGGGCCAGTATTCGTAACTGGGAGGATTTGGCTACTGCGTTTTATAAGCAGTATCAGTATAATTCCGACCTCGCTTCTACGCGTACCCAACTCCAGGGTATGTCACTAGGGACGGGTGAAGGATTTAAAGAATATGCCCAAAAGTGGAGAGATCTGGCTGGAAGGGTGCAACCACCTTTGACTGACCGTGAACTTGTTGATATGTTTTTGGGGACCCTGTCTGGTCCGTTCTTCAACCATTTGATTGGAAATTCTTCTGCTGGGTTTACAGACCTTATCTTGACTGGTGAGAGAATAGAAGCTGGTATCAAGTCTGGAAAGATACAGAAAGGTGCCTCCTCGAGTGCTGAAAAGAAGCCGTTCAAGAATGAATTTAGTGTTGTCTATGGTTCAAGGAGACAGAATAGACCGGAACGCTGCCAAGCTGTCAACACGGTGGTTATTTCAAAACCTGCTGATGCTCCTCAGCATCACAACCAGCAAATGGGTGAGAGACCCATAAGGCAGTTTACTCGTCTCAGTATGACCCTGTCTCAGATATTGCCGCAACTACTGACAACCAATCTGGTGACTATAAAAGAAGCTCCGAAGGTGGTAAACACAACATCTCCAAAGTACAATCCTAACGCCCGCTGCGCTTATCACTCTGACAGCCCGGGGCATACTACGGATGATTGTTGGGCTCTAAAGAATAAGGTCCAAGACCTGATTGATGCTAAAGAGATAGAGTTCGAGGCACCCGAAAGGCCAAATGTTGTGACTGCTCCCATGCCCAAGCATGGAGTGAATGTTGTAGAGGAAGACCTGTACGTAGCCTCCGTGGATGATATTGTTACTCCGCTGTTGACTGTCAAAAGGAACCTGTTGCTAGCCGGTTTATTTCCGGGATGTAATAAAGGTTGCCATCTATGTTCTGTTTCACCTACTGGTTGTCCTTTTTTGAAGTCAGGCATCCAAAACCTGATGGATAATAAAGAGATTCTGTTCGAGAAGATTGATGTTCCTGCTACTCCTACTGAAGAAGTGTCCATTGTTACTATCTTCAATAACTCTCCTAAAACTCCCTCGAGGAAGCCTGTCAAAATTATGCCTGTTCAGAATATTGCACCTATAATCATCACTGTTCTGGGGCCCATCCCCTATACATCTGACAAAGCTGTCCCTTGGCACTATGGGGCAGATGTTTATGTGCTTGGAGTTAAACAAGAGTTTGATACTAGTACCGGCGTCAGCAACATCACTGGGCCTGCTAAAGTCACTCGCAGTGGTAGACTTTTCTCACCAGATATTGCACCACCAACAATCCAGAGACCTACTGTCATCACACCTGCAAGTGTGCCTACTTCCCTTCACGATCAAGTTCCTATTTCTACCCCTGCTGCTGAGTCATCTGAAGCTCGGGGCAAAGGGATCGCTACTGACATGCCTGCCCAGACGGAGGCACCAAAGACAATCAATGTTGAAGCTTCCAAGCAGGAGATGGAAGAGATTCTTAAGATTATCAAGAAGAGTGATTTTAACGTAGTTGAGCAGCTGGGGCACACCCCATCTAAAATTTATATGCTATCACTGTTATTGTGTTCAGAAGCCCATGCCAAGGCTTTGATTACCTTCCTGAAGACTGCCCACGTGCCACAAGAAACGTCAGCTGATCAGTTTACCGATTGTGTGGCCAACTTAACTGCTGATAATGGTTTGGGTTTCTCCGACGCTGATCTGACTGCTAAAGGGAAGAACCATAACGACGCCCTGCATGTCTCCATTGAATGCAGGGGCACTACTCTTGCACATGTGTTGGTCGACACGGGTTCCTCGTTGAACGTATTACCCAAGAAAGCTCTAGACAGGTTGGACTGCGAGGGGTTGGAACTAAAGCCAAGTAACATTGTTGTCCGGACCTTTGACGGGCCTAAAAGGATGGCACATGGTGAAGTCGATATTCCAATCAGGGTTGGCTCTCAGGTTTTTGATTCTACATTCTATGTGATGGACATCCGGCCATCCTATTCTTGTTTGCTGGGTCGTCCATGGATCCATAAGGCTGGAGCTGTGACCTCCACATTACATCAGAAGCTGAAATACCCGGTCAGAGGGAAGATTGTGACAGTTCAGGGGGAGGAAGAATACATGGTCAGCCACCTCAACTCATTCTGGTACATAGAAATGGATGGGGAGTTCATTGAGACTCCATTCCATCACTTTGAAGAGGTTCCTCAGACACTGGCATCAGCAGAGACTGTGACTGAAGAAGATTCTCCATTGAAGATGGCTTCCTTAAAGGATGCCCGGGCTGTTATTGAGAAGGGTGAGTATGCAAATTGGGGCCGACTTCCTGATTTCACTCAGAAGACTGACAAGTTTGGTTTGGGTTTCACTGCAGAAGCTCAAAGGGTTGTTCGTCATGCAAGGATTGGAAGACCTCCCGTGTTCATCAGCAACTCGGGAGTAAATGCCATTGAAGATGACGTGGAGGAATCGGAATTCGACAGCTGGATCTACCCTACGACCGACGGTGGACCAAACAACTGGACAGCGAAAGTCTTCGTCCCTATTACTTTTGTGACTCAGTAATGAACTCATTTGTTTTGAATTTGTAACAGACAATATTACTAAACTTTATGGCCCGGTGTCTTACCCGGGGCACCGTGGCTTCATTTGTGAGGGCTTTTGTGTGTCATTAATAAAAGCATTGGACGTTTTTTGCATTTCAAATCTTGCGCTCCTTGTCTTTCTTTATTATACATTGCAAAACAGCTATTTACACACACTCACATATACAGGTCCCAATCCATTCTGGATCTCACTGGTAACGACTCTGCTACTGCCAGTTATGACTTCGAAAATCCAATCAACTTAGTCGAAGATGAAGGTAAAGATGATTGCGAAGTGCCTGGTGAGCTTGCAAGACTGCTACTCCAGGAAGAGAGGGCCATTCAGCCACATGAAGAGCTAGTGGAAACGGTAAATCTGGGTACTGACAGACAGAAAAGAAGTCAAGATTGGTGCCAATCTGGAGTCTAGTGTGAAACAACGGTTGATTCAGATGCTGCATGACTACATGGAAATCTTTTCCTGGTCTTACGAAGATATGCCTGGATTGGACACCGACATTGTGGTTCATCACCTGCCTACCAAGGAAGAATGCCCTCCGGTAAAACAGAAGGTTCGCCGTATGCGTCCAGAGATGTCCGAGAAAATCAAAGCTGAGGTTATGAAACAATTCGACGCCGGTTTTCTAGCAGTGACTTCTTACCCTCAGTGGGTTGCCAACGTGGTTCCGGTACCGAAGAAAGATGGTAAGGTCCTAATGTGTGTTGACTACAGGGATTTGAACAGGGCTAGCCCCAAGGATGACTTCCCTCTGCCTCACATCGACGTTCTGGTTGACAACACTGCTCAGCATAAGGTATTCTCCTTCATGGACGGGTTCTCCGATTATAATCAGATCAAGATGGCTCCTGAAGACATGGAGAAGACCACTTTTGTTACTCAGTGGGGCACCTTTTGCTACAAGGTCATGCCTTTTGGGTTGAAAAATGTTGGGGCAACCTACCAACGTGCCATGGTTGCTTTGTTTCATGACATGATCCATCATGAGATTGAAGTATACGTCGACGATATGATTGCAAGGTCCCAAACTGAGGAAGAACACCTTGACCATCTACAGAAGTTGTTCGACCGGTTGAAGTTGTACAAGCTGAGGTTAAACCCGAACAAGTGCACCTTCGGGGTGAGATCTGGAAAACTGCTAGGCTTCATCGTGAGCGACAAAGGTATTCAAGTGGACCCTGCCAAAGTGAAAGCCATACAAGAGATGCCAGTTCCCAAGACAGAGAAAGAGGTCAGTGGCTTTCTAGGACGGCTGAATTACATTGCCTGATTCATCTCACATCTAACTGCTACCTGTGAACCAATCTTCAAGCTACTGAAGAAAGATCAAGTAGTACGTTGGAACAATGAATGTCAGGCCGCTTTCGAAAGAATCAAAGAGTATCTCCAAGAACCACCCATTCTTATGCCACCGGTTGAAGGGAGACCTCTAATCTTATACTTGACAGTACTGGACAACTCAATGGGGTGTGTGTTGGGGCAACATGACGAGTCTGGCCGAAAAGAGCACGCTATTTATTACCTTAGCAAAAATTTTACCGACTGTGAGACCCGATACTCACTGCTCGAGAAAACTTGTTGCACTTTGGTATGGGCTGCTCGCCGGCTGAGACAGTATATGTTGACTCACACTACTCTGTTGATTTCAAAAATGGATCCAATCAAGTATATCTTCGAAAAGCCTGCCTTGTCCGGAAGAATAGCAAGATGGCAGATGATCTTGACAGAATATGACATCCAGTACACGACTCAAAAAGCAATCAAGGGAAGTGTATTGGCAGACCATTTGGCACATCAGGCAGTGGATGACTACCAATCTATGAACTTTGAATTTCCAGACGAGAATATCATGGTAGTGACTGATTGTGAAGTATCTGGACCGGATGAAGGACCCGAGGAAGGATCCCGATGGTCTATGCACTTTGACGGAGCCTCAAACGCTTTGGGTAACGGCATTGGCGCCGTAATCATATCTCCAAAAGGCTCTCATACTCCACTTACCGCCCGACTATGTTTCAACTGCACCAACAACATGGCGGAGTATGAAGCCTGCATCATGGGTCTTCGAGCTGCAATTGACCTAAGGATCAAGTTTCTGAGTGTCTTTGGAGATTCCGCTCTCGTGATCAGTCAGATCAAAGGCGAGTGGGATACGAAACACCCAAATATTATTCCTTACAAGGAGTATGTATTGACGTTGATTCCCCATTTCGAGGAGATAACCTTTGAACACTTCCCAAGAGAGGAGAATCAGTTGGCGGACGCGCTAGCTACGATGTCTTCCATGTTCAAAGTCAAATGGGACAACGAGGCTCCCCGAATCATTATTTGGAAATTGGATGAACCTGCACATTGTTGTGATCTTGAGACCGAAGAGGTAACAGAAAAACCTTGGTATCATGAAGTAAAGAGGTACCTTGAAGCTCAAGAATACCCCGAGGGTGCATCCGTTAATGACAAGAAGTTTCTGAGAAGGTTCGTGGCAAAGTTCTTCCTCAGCAACGACATTCTCTATAAACGAAACCATGATTCAACCTTACTGCGTTGTGTGGATAAGACTGAAGCAGAAAGGATCATGGCAGAGCTGCATGAAGGTACCTTCGGAACGCATTCTAGTGGACATACCATGGCAAAGAAAATCCTTCGGGCAGGATATTACTGGTCCACAATGGAAGCCGACTGTTATCAACATTCTCGGACATGTCACAAATGCCAGATCTATGCTGATAAGGTGCACGTTCCTCCAGTCCCTTTGAACGTCTTGACAGCACCTTGGCCTTTTGCAATGTGGGGCATTGATATGATCGGCAAGATCAGACCTACGGCATCTAACAGGCATCGCTTCATCCTGGTGGCGATTGATTACTTTACCAAGTGGGTCAAAGCAGCTTCCTTTGCTACCGTAACCAAGAACGTAGTGGCACGGTTCATTCGGCATAACCTGATCTGTCGATACGGTGTACCAGAGAGGATCATTACGGATAATGGTACCAATCTTAACAACAAGATGATCACTGAGCTCTGCGAGCAATTCAAGATACAGCACCACAACTCTTCTCCTTACCGGCCGAAGATGAATGGGGATGTAGAAGCAGCTAATAAGAATATCAAGAAGATTGTGCAGAAGATGACAGTGACCTACAAAGATTGGCACGAGATGTTACCATTTGCTCTTCATGGGTATCGTACCTCAGCACGGACGTCAACAGGGGCAACACCCTTTTCCTTGGTATACGGCATGGAGGCAGTCCTGCCCATTGAAGTTCAGATACCCTCTCTCTGGATAATGAAGGATGCAGGTTTGAGCGAAGACGACTGGATCCATACCCGGCTTGATCAATTAAACCTAATTGACGAAAAGAGACTCACCGCTATTTGTCATGGTCAGACGTACCAAAAACGGATGATCAAGGCATTTAACAAGAAAGTCAGACGACAAGAGTATCAAGTCGGGGACCTGGTAATCAAGCGCATCATCCTACCTCAAGGTGACCCCAGGTGCAAATGGACCCCTACGTACGAAGGGTCATTTGTGGTTAAGAATATTTTCTCAGGAGGAGCGATGATTCTAACCACCATAGATGGTGACGACCTTCCTCACCCTGCCAATGCAGACATAGTAAAAAGATACTACGCGTGATTAAAGACTCGTTAGGTCGACTGGCCTAGGCAAAAATAAGGGCTTCCCGGCGAACCAAAAGGAATATCTCAACGGCAGGTACAAGAATTATTGCAAAGGAATATCTTATGCAACCAATATCTTTTCTGGATGGAATATTTAAGCCCATCTCCGAAGATTTTATGTCTCCTTCCAAATGGCATCTGTAAGCCCATTCCTGATATTATCGACCAGTATTACTTCATGCGAGTGCAAATTTCTGGGCACTATAGTGTTCAATTATCTTCCACCTTCAGATCACGAAAGGCAGACCAGCCAATCTACATCCTCATGTTTAAGAAGATTGAAACAGGGGCATATGTTGTACCCCAAAATTTTTCTTCCCATTTTTACTTAAAACATATTCCTAGAGGTCCTCAATTGCTCAAGGTTGACTAAGGATTGACCAGAAAAATCCTCCTCCTAAGACAATGAGCTTCAAACTAGGGTTTCACTCCTCATCAATATGTTTGAGTTCCAAGGGTCCTAAATTATTTCAGTTGCCCTAATATGTTCTCAAGATCATCCATGCCAAGTTCCATGCCTTGCACAAGAAGTTTGCTCAGTCAACTGCTCAAATGCCTAAAAATCAACTATATTAGGTCAAAAGTCAATTGTGGCCCACATACAGTCAAACTTCAAGATTTTTTGTCAACATCAACATTTTAGAGTAATATACATCATTTGATCAAGGGTTAATCATGATTCCTCAAAGAATGCCCCAAATTCATCAAAACTCAAAAGTTGCTAAATTAGGGTTTCTATAGGAAAAGTCAACCAAACTTTGACCAGGCATAACTTTCTCATACTTTATCAGAAATTTCTCATCCAAGGCTCATTTTGAAGAGAATCCAATTTCCTACAACTCATCCTCAACCCTCAAGTTCAAAAAAATGCACTCATGAAAAGATATAAATTCATACATTATAGGTCATTTCAAAAAGTCAACAAAAACACCTTTTAGGTCAAAGCTCCTTGCATGAACATGGAAGATCCAATTGATATGGAACAAAATAGGTTGCTTAGGGGACATCCTAAGCTTTCTAAAAAGTCCAAGAACACCCTCTTATGGTCAAAATTGAGAGAGATATGCATTGTCAAAGTTGTCCATTTTTGGAAATTTGCCCAAAGTCAACAATGCCCAAAATTTCATTTTTTTTCCACATGGGCCCATTTTTTCAAGATTGAATCTCAGTCCTAGCATGATCCACGACCTATGGGACCCTCAATGCCTTTTTGTTTTGGTTTATTTAATTTATTTTGATTTTTATTCATTTAAAAATCAAATAAATTCAAATAAAATCAAAATAAATCAAATTTATGGAATAAGATTTGTTTTGCATTGAATTATAGATCTCATATGTTATTAATGATCAAACAAATCGTGCAAGCTCTAAAAAGAAGAGAAAATCTCCAATTTTGGAAAGATTTGAATCAAAACTTCAAGACCACCAATCTTTTGATTCTTGCCAATTTTATTTACCTAATTGGATTCAGTACATATACAGAAGCTTGGTGAACCCTAAGGGAGAGAATTCACGTGCAGCCTGCCTCCCTAGAGCAAGAACAAAGTTCAAAATTTTATGAAAAAAAGTGCAGGTCAGATTTTTGTCCATAAGGAGATTCAAAGAATCCTGAGACTTGAAGTTGGTTGCTTGAGGTACTCTGAAGCCAATTGGATCATTCCCACGCGCTAAAGCACCCAGAAACGCCCCATACAGAACCACAATTTGCCCTTAATTTCTTGAATTTGATTTTGAACATACGCGCATGATAAATGAATTCTAACTACACATTCATGTTTGTCTAATCATTTAGAACATATTGGCATAATTAATTGTTTGTTTTGGTACATGTACGAGTAACTGCCATTATTAGGGTTCAGAGCTTCGTTTTAGGGTTTCCTATTACAGGTTAAATTAGGCCCAATCAAGGGTCAATTCGTGCTCAGGAGATCACGAGCGATCTATCCATGGCTTTATCTGAGATTTATATTGCCTGTGCTGAATTTTTGAAAATGTAGGGGTTATAGCTACAGAAGTTGTCTGTAGGTAAAAGCTTTATGCCTAAAACGACAGTTCTGGGAAGAAGACGAGGGCGTGGCAGCATACCACTTGCCCATTTAAATTTCGTGCGTTTTGCCTATTTCTACTGACCATTATTCTATATAATATTTATTTTGTGTTTTTATTAACGATTGAGTAGCTTGGTCCAGTGGCAAAGGGGAAGAGTTTCAGGGTGCGCACGTGTAGGAGGTCAGGGGTTCGATCCATGCCTCCTACATGATATTTTTTCTAATATTTATCTAAAGATCCAATGATCTCTTCCTAAGCGTGTACACCATAAGCCTCAAGGCCCATCACCATTGGATCGTCATTGCCCAGATCAAAACGTCCAGCAAAGATCAATGCATGGTATACTCCTTGAAGATGATCCCCACTGGATCCAGTGCAAACGGGCCAGCTATTCTGGGCCCTGAAAATTCAGCATACACCCCCCATAATTTTTTTCATTACCAGGCCCATTCTTGTTCTTTCTTAATTTCTTATCTTAACTATTTGTTTTAATTATTTTCACAAAAAATCATTTTCTAATTAAATAAAAAAATCACAAAAAAACATTAGAATTAGATTTTTTATAAAATATTTAATTCTATTAATTAAGTAGATTAAGTAGGGTAATTTAAATTCTTTTTTCATAATTAAAATTAATTAGAAATTAGGTTAATTTGCAAAATTAATTACTTTTCTCAAAAAATCCAAAAAAGGTATTTTTCTTTATTCACTAATCAAATATCTTTGAATTTTATTTTAATTCCTCGTATTTAATTTCATCGCGCATTTATTTATTTATTTTCCAATTAATGTAATTGCTCCGAGTTTGTAATAGTTAAACTTAGGTTTATTACTATTGGCCTTTACTTTTTTCCCCCAAGTTTTGATTATGTAATCCCCCTCCCCAAAGCCTTGTAATAGCTAGGATTAAATTTCTCGCATTTTATTTTCTGTCATTATAAACTGTTAGATGATTGATAATAGGATTGTATGCAAAAGATCATAATTTTAAAACAATAGAAAACCCTAAATGTACAAAGATAATAACTGAAAAAAACAAACACCTGCACATGCTCACTCCTAGGGTTTTCCCCGCTTCGATTGCCTTCGATAAACGGTCATGAAGTATAAGGAGTCTTAGTGGTTGTCCTCTAGTCCCAAAAGATTAAAAATGACCCATTCGAATGTTGCCTCATAAAGATCTTTAGGACTTTAGGGTAATTACCAAGGTTTCCTAACCATTGCTTTAGTGATCGTAATTGTCCCTTTCGTCCCTTTCGATTGTCCCTTAAACTCCAACGATGGAGCTACCTACTCCTTAATAGTAGGATAGCGCTGTCTAAAAGAAATAAGAAAATGAACAGACTTTTTCGAGTAGGTAGAAACTTTTAGGTACTTGCTCAAAACAACATTTTTTACACATACACTTTCAAACAAGCTTTTCAAACAAAGTTTTCAAAAACACTTTATCACACCCTTGAGGACTGATACAAGGGTTACCATAAAGTGAAACGTCGCACTAAGGCATATTTCAAAACTTTTTCAAACACACGAAAGCAATTTCAAAAATGAGCAAGTACCTAAGAGCCCATGGAAAACCATGGATAGAAAGGGTGCTAACACCTTCCCTTTCTATAATCTACCCCCCATACTCAGAAACATCTCAAAAAAGGTTTTTTCTGTTCTTTTCCCTTTTCCTTTGTTGGATGAAATAAAAGTCGGTGGCGACTCTTGCTTACCGTACATTTGTGAACAAAAAACGCAAACCAGTATTAACAGTCGGTTCTGCCATCGTATCACAGTAAGGGGGTGAAAATTATAGTTGGGGTAGTAACAACCAGGGTGTAAATAGAAACGGGCTTAATCCCAAGACAAATTATGAGGTTCGTTTGGCCAAAATGTGGGACCGACTAGGTGTTATGGTGTGGTAGAGGCATGAAGAGCATTTGATTCAGATCATGTGGTCATCAGAAGTTAATTCTAAGACAATGATCCAAAGTATGATAAATAAAGGGATACGATCTAATGTTGATTGAGGGCGTAAGGTGGGTGCGAGCACAGGGAGACAGGTTAATAGTCTCCCAATCCCATGGTTCTCAAGGATCCATATGGCGTGCATCTGGGACGAAGGGTTGAAGTATTTAAACCAAGTTTGTTCACAATGGCTCATTTTCCCCTTCTCTCTCTCTCTCTCTCTCTCTCTCTCTCTCTCTCTCTCTCTCTACTCGTTCAAATGACTTCAACTCTCTCTAAAATTTCTCTGCATTCTCTCTAAGTTTCTGGTGACTGGAAATCATCACTACCGCATGCACCACCCTGAACCACCCCAAACACCACCCTTATTTCCAGCTTCTGGTTGAATATAAACCGGAACATTCATAGATCCAAACCCAACCATTGTCCCTAACCCAAAACCCTTAGAACCCTATGAGTATTTACCCCAACCCTAAGAACCCTAAGCCAAAATTGATGAACTATAACCCTTATTGCATGAACCCTAGCCCAGAAACCTGGATATGTATGAACCCTAACCCTCTTATGTAAGAACCCTAACCCCCAAGAATCCTAAACCTAACCCTAAACCCCAAATTTTCCAGAAACACGACAATTAAACATCAATCATGTTGGCATTCAACAATCATAACAATAATTAGAAACTATAAGTTAAGTATTTTTGCATTTACCTCTCCTTATCATGAATCTGGTCGTATAATTCCTTTTGAATTCGTGATTCTTTCTCCAACCTCCTTTTGATTTCTCTCTCTTTGTCATCATTCTATGTATAATGATGGAGGCTTAGCTTGAATGCTTGGGGTTTCGATGTGAAACCCTAAGTTACTCAGAAAGATAGAGCTTTGGTGATGGTTAGGGGGTTGCGCAACAACAAACGAATGCAAGGGTTTCTTCTCCAAATTCGTCTCCTCTTCTGAGGTTTAAGCTTAGGGTTTTTATAGTATTAGGTCTTAGTCAGATTAGGAAATTATATTAGTGTGATTTGCAGTTACAAATTAGACTAATTCAATTTAGTCTTAGATTTATTAAAATTAGAGGTTCATTTTAGGATCTAATTAGATTCTACTTGTAATTTAGAAAAAGATTTGTTTGTGAAAATCATGTATTTGTACGCCTTGTATGTATGAGTTCCTTCAATTAATAAAAACATTTTTCAATACAATATTTGATTTCCAAATTTGATTTGTTTATGGACTCCCGAGCTTTTAGTGTTTCTTAGGGTTGAAGAGTCCAATTGGGCGCAACTTGAGACACAAGGTTGAAAGAAACTATAATTTTGACCCTTGGTCAAAATTGGTTAATAAATATAATGAATAAATAATAATGATAAATAATAATAAAAATTGATGAATAACAATATAAATTAAAAAATATTGACGCCGATCAACCTTAACACCATATATATATTTGTAATAAATGATAAAGATAATAATAAAAATGTAAATAACCTTAATGGTATCGAATTCAGTCAACCCAACCTAAAAAGTGATAAAATATGAAAATTTTATATTTTATTTAAAACTACACCCCCTTAATGGATTTAACAAATTTATAATGACCCCTTTAAAAAACAACTACATGATGAGCCCAATTAACAAAATATGACCAAAAATTATGAAATGAAACCCCCTCCAAAATTAACCTCTACTATATTTAAAAATAAATGATAAATTAGCATGCATGAAAATATCTTTAAACAAGTGTAATAATGCAAAAATTAATATGAATAATGCCTAAAATAAAATGAACTAGCTTTTAACACCAATGTGGGAAAATTTGGGGTATGACAATTATCATTCCACGTAAGTTTAAGGCGCGTGAAATTGACAAATACAAGGGAATTGCATGCCCTAAAACACACTTGAAGACTTATGTCAGAAAGATGACCGCTCATACAAGGAACGAGAAACTACTAATGCATTTCTTCCAAGACAGCCTCAGTGGAGCATCGTTAGAGTGGTATATGCAATTAGAGCAAAGTCGCATCTAATCCTGGAAAGACTTGGATGAAGCTTTTGTCAAGCAGTACCAATACAATTCAAACATGGCTCCTAACTGGAGTCAACTAACCAGCCTCTCCCAAAAAGATAAAGAGACTTTCAAAGAATATTCTCAAATATGGAGAGAGTTGGCCGCCAAGGTTCAACCACCTTTGCTAGATCGAGAACTCATCGAGCTATTTATGGATACTCTGCCAGGTTCATTCTATGAAAAGATGGTTGGAACTGTGTATGCAAGTTACTCTGACCTAGTCACCATAGGAGAACGTATCGATGTCAGATTAAAGAATGGGAAGATTCAAGGGTTTATGGCTAATGCAAAGAAGCCTTATTCGAATCTCCCGAAAAAGAAAGAAGGTGAAACCAACACAGTAGCTGGGCATCATGGGAAGAAAGGTGGATATTACTACACACATACGCCCCACTATCAAGTTGTAGCAACCACTCCTCTGTCATCTCAGCAACAAACTCAGCAATCGTGGGTGATTCCTTAACAATAGGCTCAGCCACAACAGAGGCCCTACCAACAAAGGCCTTCGAGGAAGTTGTTAGAACAATGTTTGAATCTACTACCCTATATTTAAGTTTTGATGATAACAAAGTGAAAAGATATAGTATTTATATGTTTCATGTGTGAACTATCTGCTGCCTAAAATTATTATGTTCTGACTTGCAGATACGCTGATTGAAATAAGCAAGATCACATCTATTCAGCATCAGAATTTGATTTCATACACCAGCATCAGAAGTTGCTACATCAGAACGTCAAGATCAGATGATCAACTCACGTACATGTTGAAGCCTGATGAACAAGACTGCGCTCAAACACTCTGATACAGAAACACAATAGTTCATCAGCAGCGAAGCAGAATCAGAATGAGCCAAGCCAGAACTTGCGTTAAGTAAGCAACGGTATTGTGCATTGAAAGCTAATTAATTCCAACGGCCTCATTCCAGACAAGATCTGCTCAAAAAGGAAAGCTTGTTATTAGCATTGAATCAAGAATATTGCATCCAACATTCATCATCTCAAGTGCTATATAAACAAGGCTTTGAAGATTGAAATGGTTAATGCTCTCCAAATCTCTACACGCACAAAAGCTGAACCATAATCTTCGTTCTACCAGTTTTGCTAAACCACATACTCTGATATTCCATTACTGTTTAGCAATCTAGTTTCTAAGCTTTATTTTGTGTATACATCACAGTTGTGATACAGTTTTGTAGAAAACATCCACACACATAGTTTTATCTCTTTGTAAGAAAGTGTTACCTTGACAAACCGGGTTGTGGTTTGAATCAAGAAGGCTTTAGCAGTTGTTAAAGCAGTCTGTAATATTCAGTTGAATATAGTGGATTAAGACCTCGTTGGAGAGAGGCGAAATCACCTTGACGGGTGGACTGGAGTAGTTTGAGATCAAACGAACCAGGATAAAAATATCGTGTTCATTGCTTTAGATTTCAGTTTTACAATTCAACCCCCCCCCCCCCCTTCTTGTGTTTTTCACCACTTCAATTGGCATCAGAGCGCCTGGTTCTGAGCTAAAACACTTAACCGTGTCAGTACAAGATCCAGCGTCAGAAAAACACAATGGCAGGAAACAATTCTCACATCAGCAATGACAACAATGAGGACAGAGACAGATTCAGTGGCAAACCTCCAGTCTTTGATGGAGAAAACTTTGATTACTGGAAAGACAGAATTGAAAGCTTCTTTCTGGCACATGATGCTGATCTGTGGGATATGGTGACAGATGGATACACGCACCCTGTGAATGCAAGTGGTCAGAAGATTGATAGAAAATCAATGTCTGATCAACAAAAGCGTGACTTCAAGAATCACCACAAGGCCAGAACCATCCTCCTCAGTGCCATTTCCTATACTGAGTATGAAAAGATCTCCAACAGAGACACAGCAAAGAACATCTTTGATTCTCTCAGAATGACGCATGAGGGCAACGTTCAGGTCAAAGAAACAAAAGCTCTGGCGCTCATTCAGAAGTATGAGGCGTTCAAAATGGAAGAATCTGAATCCATTGAAACTATGTTCTCTAGATTCCAGATTCTGGTAGCTGGTCTCAAAGTTCTGGACAAAGGGTACTCTACTGCTGACCATGTCAAGAAAATAATCAGAAGTTTACCCAAGCAGTGGAGGCCTATGGTTACTGCTCTGAAGCTAGCTAAAGATCTCAACAAAATCACTCTAGAGGAACTTATCAGCTCCCTCAGAAGTCATGAGATAGAGCTAGAAGCTGATGAGCCTCAGAAGCAAGGTAAGCCTTTAGCATTAAAATCTAACAGAAAATTTGAGTCTAAAGTTTTGCAGGCAGTTGAAGAAACATCTGATGGATCATCATCAGAAGAAGACGAACTTTCCCTTCTCTCCAGAAGAGTGAATCAACTGTGGAAGCAAAGACAAAGGAAGTTCAGGAATCCCAGAAGATCTGATCAGAACGAGTCTTCTTCCAGATACAGAAGGACAGATTCTTCCTCTGGATACAGAAGATCTGAAGGCTCCTCCAGTAGCAAGAAGCCAAACACCAAAGACATCATCTGCTATGAGTGCAATGAGCAAGGACACTACAAGAGTGACTGCCCAAAGCTTCAGAGGGAAAAGCCCAAAAAGAAGTTTGGAAGAGAGAAGAAGAAAAGTCTCATGGCTACATGGGATGACTCTGACTCGTCTGAAGCTGACTCAGAATCAGATGATGAAAGGGAAAACATAGCTCTCATGGCTAACATTTCAGAAGATAGTGAAGCTTCTGAATCAGACTCAGAATCAGACACAGAAGAGGTATTTCCTAACTTCGCTGTTAACTTTACAAAGGCTGAACTTGCTGAAAGCCTCAATGAGATTCTGGAACGTTATCAGCAAATTAGAGCTAAATTCAGAGACCTGAAAAGGAATCTTGAATCTGACTCTAATAAGTCTGAGAGTCTCAAATTGGAAAATTCTGAGCTGAGAGATAAGATTTCAAAATTAGAAAACACTTTACAAAACTCTCAGAAGGAACCAATTTCTGAAACTCCCAGCAACGCTGATGAGATCATCAAGGAGTATGATCATAGTTTCCAGAAGTTCCTAGCTAAAAGCATAGATAGAAGCAGAATGGCTTCAATGATCTATGGAGTTAGCAGAAACGGCAGGAAAGGAATAGGATACCAAGGTAAGGTTCCTACACCAAAGAATGTCATGGACTTAACCATTAAACACACTCCTCTAAATTCACACTTTGTGTATGGTCACACACATGATATCAAATATAC
This sequence comes from Vicia faba, assembly GCA_948472305.1. Classification (NCBI taxonomy): domain Eukaryota; kingdom Viridiplantae; phylum Streptophyta; class Magnoliopsida; order Fabales; family Fabaceae; genus Vicia; species Vicia faba. Next base: position 988,141,542 of record OX451738.1, read on the forward strand.
TAGCAGTAAGCACTCTGTGAAACCAAAATTCAACCAGAGTTTTGGTAAAACTAACAAATCAGGACCCAAGAAAATCTGGGTACCTAAGGATAAAATAATACATGTTGCAGATATCTTTAGCAGCAAGTCAGAAACACCAGTCATGGTACCTGGACTCTGGCTGCTCACGACACATGACGGGAAGAAGGCATATGTTCCAAAGCCTGGAACTTAAGCCTGGAGGCCACGTTGGCTTTGGAGGCAATCAGAGGGGAAAGATAATTGGCTCTGGAACTGTAGGTAATGGAAATCTTCCCTCTATTAATAATGTTCTGCTAGTAGATGGATTGATGCATAATCTGTTATCCATAAGTCAATTAAGTGATAACGGTTATGATATAATCTTTAATCAAAAATCATGTAAAGCTGTTAGTCACAAAGATGGGACTATCCTGTTTAATGGTAAGAGGAAAAACAACATTTACAAAATTAAACTTTCTGAACTAAAGAGTCAGAATGTAAAATGTCTTCTGTCTGTTAACAACGAGCAATGGATCTGGCACAGAAGATTGGGGCATGTTAGTATGAGAAGAATATCTCAGATTAACAAACTTAATCTGGTCAGAGGACTTCCTAATTTGAAGTTCAATTCAGATGCTCTGTGTGAAGCATGTCAGAAAGGCAAATTTGCAAAACCTTCTTTTAAATCCAAAAATGTTGTTTCCACCTCTAAGCCATTAGAACTTCTGCACATTGACTTATTTGGACCAGTTAAAACTGCTTCAGTCAGTGGTAAGAAGTATGGGTTAGTAATCGTAGATGACTATAGCAGATGGACATGGGTAAAGTTCTTAAGACACAAGGACGAGTCACACTCTGTGTTTGTTACATTCTGTAACCAAGTTTAGAATGAAAAGGATCTTAGAATCGTTAAAGTCAGAAGTGATCATGGTGGAGAATTTGAAAATAAAGATTTTGAGTCATTCTTTAATGACAAAGGCATTCTGCATGATTTCTCTTGTCCTAGAACTCCCCAACAAAATGGAGTTGTAGAACGAAAGAACAGAACATTGCAAGAAATGGCCAGAACCATGATCAATGAGACAAACGTTGCTAAGACTTTCTGGGCAGAGGCAATAAACACAGCGTGCTACATTCAGAATAGAATCTCAATAAGACCTATTCTGGAAAAGACTCCATATGAATTGTGGAAGAACAGAAAGCCCAACATCTCATATTTTCATCCATTTGGATGTACTTGCTTTATATTAAATACAAAGAATTATTTGAACAAGTTTGACTCTAAGGCACAGAAGTGTATTATGTTAGGATACTCTGAACGCTCAAGAGGGTACAGAGTATACAATACAGAAACACAGATTGTGGAAGAATCAATCAGTGTTCGTTTTGATGACAAGCTTGACTCTGAAAAGTCAAAGCAGAATGAAGTCTTTGCAGGTATAGAAATTGAATTTGCAGGTTCTGAAGACAAGTCATCAGAAGCTCTCAACACAGACATTCCTTCAACGTCTGAAAGGAGCACTGCTAGAAATCTTTCAACAGCTGCTGATCAACCTCAGAAGAGATTACCCAGAAGCAGCTTGGATCACCCAGAAGAGACTATCCTAGGAAGAAAGGAAGATCCAATCAGAACAAGAGCAAGCTTCAGAAACTCTGAAGAAACACTTATGGGACTTGTGTCTCTGATTGAACCTTCTTCTATTGATGAAGCACTTCTGGATAATGACTGGATTCTGGAAATGCAAGAAGAGCTGAATCAATTCACCAGAAACGACGTATGGGATCTCGTTCCCAGACCAAAAGGATTCAACGTCATTGGAACAAGATGGGTGTTCAGAAACAAGCTAAATGAACAAGGTGAAGTCATCAGAAACAAGGCACGACTGGTTGCACAAGGTTATAGTCAGCAAGAGGGGATAGACTATACAGAAACCTTTGCCCCAGTCGCCAGGTTAGAATCTATCAGACTTTTAATTTCATTTGCTGTTAATAGAGGCATCACTCTGTATCAGATGGATGTCAAAAGTGCATTCTTAAATGGTTATATAGAAGAAGAAGTTTATGTTCACCAACCCCCAGGTTTTGAAAATACAAAATATCCAGAACATGTTTTCAAACTAAAGAAGTCACTGTATGGTCTGAAACAAGCTCCCAGAGCTTGGTATGAAAGGCTAAGTAACTTTCTGCTTGAAAATGAATTCACCAGAGGGAAAGTGGACACTACTCTATTCTGTAAATCAGTTAAGAGTGACATCTTAGTCTGTCAAATTTATGTTGATGATATTATTTTTGGTTCTACTAATCCTTCTCTTGGAAGAAAATTTGCTAAGTGTATGCAGGCAGAATTTGAGATGAGCCTCATGGGGGAACTGAAATTCTTTCTAGGAATTCAGATCAATCAAACTCCAGAAGGAACTTACATTCATCAGAGCAAATACATCAGAGATCTTCTGAAGAAATTTGACCTCTCAGAATGTAAGCCATCAAAGATTCCAATGCATCCCACGTGCATTCTGGAAAGAGAAGAGGTAAGCAAAAGTGTAGAACAGAAAGTCTACAGAGGTATGATTGGTTCTCTCCTCTATCTGACTGCTTCAAGACCTGACATACTATTCAGTGTTTGTATCTGTGCTAGATTCCAATCAGATCCTAGAGAATCTCACTTAACAGCTGTTAAGCGAATTTTCAAGTATCTGAAAGGTACTACTAATCTGGGTTTGTTTTATAGAAAATCTAGTGATTACAGCTTAGTAGGCTACTGTGATGCTGATTTTGCTGGAGACAGAGTGGAACGTAAAAGTACTTCTGGAAGCTGCCAGTTTCTGGGAGAAAATCTGATCTCTTGGTCCAGCAAAAGGCAATCAACAATTGCTCTGTCAACAGCAGAAGCTGAGTACATAGCAGCAGCAGGATGTAGCACACAAATGCTCTGGATGAAAAGTCAGCTTGAAGACTTCCAGATTTTTGAGAGTAACATTCCTATACTTTGTGATAATACTTCTGCTATTTGCTTAAGTAAAAATCCTATTTTACATTCTAGGGCTAAGCATATAGAAATAAAACATCACTTCATTAGGGACTATATTCAGAAAGGTATTTTGAACTTAAAATTTATAGATACAGACCATCAATGGGCTGATATCTTTACTAAACCCCTTTCAGAAGATAGGTTTAATTTCATTCTGAAACATCTCAGCATGAAAGTGTGCCCAGAGTGAAAATGTTTTAATTCCATATATTTACTTTCAGAATGTAATTATTTTACTGTGAACTTCTGATCAATCTCCTTTCAGAAAGATAGAACATGCAGATTGTATCAGATGCAAGTCTAAAGATCTGAGAGTCTAATCTCAAAGACAGACGTGCTGATCACTACATCAAACAAGTGTCATCCAATCATCAGCATATCTCTGAAGTAGAACGCGTGCACGCTTCTGAGAAGGCAAAGCGCTGATTGGGTGCATTGAGACACATGTCTGGTAACCGTTTTTAAGTATCTTTCTCAAATCCCCCAAAATCAGCAAGCATTTAATGAAAAGTAATCATGCTTTTAAATAGCAATCATGATTTTTCTCTCTCTTAAAAACGTTTATCTTTTCAAAATAGTTTTGAAAACTCTATTTAAGCACATTAATCTCTCATTCTTAGTCTTTACGCTTTCTCACTATCACTCAAGCTTTTTCTGCATATTTCTGAGTTCATCTCTTGCAAACCTTTTTCCTCAATTCACTCTCAAAACCCTTTTTAGTGTGAACAATGGCATCCTCCAGCAGCGTTTCTGCAGGTAATCAGAAGAAAGCAACTTCTGAGCAATATCAAGTGCCGCTCAGAACTCTCCTCACTCCGGTGAAGAACCTTGAAGTGCTCTCTGAGTTAATCATTGATTTTGAAAGCTTGAAGGAGAATGGTTTTGACCTAACTGAAGAAATTAGGGCTCAAAAGTGGGAAAGGTATTTCGATAGGTTGGTTGGACCAACATTCCCAGCGCTGGTCAAGGAATTTTGGATTCACGCCAAGGTTTTAAAACATCTAGTCATCTCCTCTGTCATGGGGAAGAAGATTGTGATTTCTGAAGATCTCATTGCAAGGCTAATCGGTCAAAGTGGTGGTGGCGTCCGTTGTGTGGACATGGCTGAAAGATGTGCTGATACAGGTGTGGTAGCTAACAGGATTTTCACTCTTGGGATGCCCAGCAGCAAGATTAAAGATCTGAAGGATCATTGCAGAGTATGGGCTAAGATTATTCTGGGATGCTTCAACCACAGGAAACCAACAAGTTCTCCTGATTATATAAATGTGGATCAGCAGTTTCTGATCTACTTTATTGATCAGAAGATAAAGATCAATCTGGCTCACTTCTTGTTCAACCATCTCAAAACCAGTGTGAAAGAAACAAGGGAAGAAGAAAGAACCAAGAGGGACTGGATACCTTTTGGAAGGCTAATATCAGATATTCTGACAGAGAATAGACTGATTGAGCATCTGATAGAAGCTCAGGAGCTGAGCACTATTGAACCAACAATTGGGAAACCTCTGAACGCAAAGAATCTGAAAAAGATGAAGCTGATAGAGAATATTCAGAAGGAACCCATAGCTACTTCCACTGCTGATATCTCCAGCAGAAGAGTGCCTCTGAGTGATTTTCCGGTATTTTCTGAAATGGAATCCAAACCAGAGATGTTTCTCAGGTACCCAGATGCGTACAAGGCAGATGATACAGATCCAAAGCTGAATATCAGAGATCTGCATCAACCCCAACCAGAAGTGACTTTGAAGAAGACAAATAAGAGGAAAGCACCATCAGAAGGATCATCTCAGCAGACTCCAAAGAAAAGAGGTATTTCATCTGCTGCCCCTATTTCAAAATCTTTTACTATTCCAGCATCTATCCCTCCTCAAACCTCTCATAGAATATCAATTCCCATCCCTACCATTGATGAAACCATACAAGAAGAAGACCCTTCTGAGGCATTAAAACTCAGAAGACCTAGAACCAAACAACCAACAATTTCAACAACAACAGCACTTGACCAAGTGCTGGCTGATATTGAGCGTCAACATGCCTCTGCTCAACCAAACTCTGAACCACAAAATGTTCCTCCTCCACAACCAGAACAACAACAACAACCAGAACCAGAACCACAACAACAACCACTCTCAGAAGAACCTCTGATCCCTGAGCAATCAGAGATTCCACCTCCCTCTCCCCAACCAGAAATTAATCCACCTTCACCACAAACAGAGTTTCACCACTCTGAAACCCCTTCTCCTCATCAATCTGACCCTCACTCACCTCAACCATCACCGCTGGAAATCCAGTTGCCATGTGGAACCACTGTTTTCATGCCCCAGTTACCATCCTCATCAGAATCGACACCACCAAAAACTCCCAAAACACCACCCACTCCAATCGAAATATCTGACTCTAATACCCCTCCTCCAAAACAAACAGCCTCTCAGAAAACCTCTGAAAACCCCAGCAGGACTTTCATTGACTTAACCAGTCTTGACCGTCTTGCTGATCTAAAACACAAAATTGCAATCCCAAAACCAAAGCAACCAGATGTTGGCTCTGGTATTTTGAATTTTGAAACAGGTGTGCTGCAATGGATTGCTTCTTTGAAGCAAGTCTGTCCTGGGATGATTGACCCAGCTGCTTCTGATCAGCTCTGGTCACAGTTCAGACTTTGGGTACGTGCTGAAGCCCTCAAGTTGCAGGATATCAACTATGAGCAGGCACAACAAAATTTCAGCAAGCTTCTGAATGAAGTTGGAAGTATGCTTCTGAAAGAGGACGTGCTCCCTCTGGACAGTGAACCTTGGTCTGAGAAACAGCAAGCTGCAAAGGTGCAACCATCAGAAGAAGACAAGACCATTCAGGCTGAAGAAAGTCAAGCAGAGGATGTTGCTGAAAGTTCTGAGAAGCCTCCTCCTTCTGATGCTTCTCAAGCTGCCTTGGACAGGCAGACTCTGGAAGAACTAAGGCTGAATGACATGCGTCTGCAGCAGCGGATGGATGAAAATGATCAGAAGATGAAAGAGAGAATGGATGTGCAGGACAGCAAGATTGACACTGTTGTCAGCATGGTTCATAAGCAAAATGAGACTTCTGAAAAGATTCAAGCGATGCTGGAGAGCCTGTTCACACGCTTGCCTCCTCAACCTTAAATCTTTTCTTTCATGCATGACCTTTTTCATGTTTTCCCTGATTTTCTGATGTACTGTTTTGATTATGTTTTGTAATATTTTCTTGCTCTGATTCTGAACTATATTAATATGATTAGTTTTTCTGATCTTAATTGTTTTAGCACATCACCAACACTTTTTGATTGCTGACAAAAAGGGGGAGAACAAGAATGATATTTAAATCAATAACGGCTAACTAGACATAAATTCTCAAACATTTTAACTTTATTACTTGAAATGTTTTTTCTGTTTTGTTTGAAGTCTACAGGCACAAGGAAGCTCCTGGACACTCTGAAGACTAGAAGCTCTGATCAATGTTGCTCTGATCAATATGAAGTTCTGATCGTCCTAATACTCTGATCCAATGCAAAGCTCTGACAAGAAAAGCTCTGAAGCTCTGCTCTCTGATAAGTCAAAGACTCTGATAATCTGATGTTCAAAGAAAGAAAAAGATATGATCCTGAAGAACACGTATAATCAAAGGGAAGTAATAAACTCAGGGGGAGTATTTCCTTACTCCTTATTCTTTTACTTCTTATTCTGATACATATTCCAGATACCTTTTCACGTTATTTTAATTTAAAATATCTAGTTTTTGTCATCATCAAAAAGGGGGAGATTGTTAGAACAATGTTTGAATCTACTACCCTATATTTAAGTTTTGATGATAACAAAGTGAAAAGATATAGTATTTATATGTTTCATGTGTGAACTATCTGCTGCCTAAAATTATTATGTTCTGACTTGCAGATACGCTGATTGAAATAAGCAAGATCACATCTATTCAGCATCAGAATTTGATTTCATACACCAGCATCAGAAGTTACTACATCAGAACGTCAAGATCAGATGATCAACTCACGTACATGCTGAAGCCTGATGAACAAGACTGCGCTCAAACACGCTGATACAGAAACACAATAGTTCATCAGCAGCGAAGCAGAATCAGAATGAGCCAAGCCAGAACTTGCGTTAAGTAAGCAACGGTACTGTGCATTGAAAGCTAATTAATTCCAACGGCCTCATTCCAGACAAGATCTGCTCAAAAAGGAAAGCTTGTTATTAGCATTGAATCAAGAATATTGCATCCAACGTTCATCATCTCAAGTGCTATATAAACAAGGCTTTGAAGATTGAAATGGTTAATGCTCTCCAAATCTCTACACGCACAAAAGGTGAACCATAATCTTCGTTCTACCAGTTTTGCTAAACCACATACTCTGATATTCCATTACTGTTTAGCAATCTAGTTTCTAAGCTTCATTTTGTGTATACATCACAGTTGTGATACAGTTTTGTAGAAAACATCCACACACATAGTTTTATCTCTTTGTAAGAAAGTGTTACCTTGACAAACCGGGTTGTGGTTTGAATCAAGAAGGCTTTAGTAGTTGTTAAAGCAGTCTGTAATATTCAGTTGAATATAGTGGATTAAGACCTCGTTGGAGAGAGGCGAAATCACCTTGACGGGTGGACTGGAGTAGTTTGAGATCAAACGAACCAGGATAAAAATATCGTGTTCATTGCTTTAGATTTCAGTTTTACAATTCAACCCCCCCCCCCCCCCCCTTCTTGTGTTTTTCACCACTTCAGAAGTTTGATCCTCTCCCAATGTCACACAGTCAACTACTGTAGTATCTACTTAGGGCTTCGCTAATAGAACTCAAAAAACTGGATACTCCTATTAATACATCTTCGCCAAACTATGATGAGAATGCAAGGTACGAATACCATATCGGAGCACCAGGGCGCGCATTGGAGAAATGTTGGGCTTTCAGACATAAGGTGCAGGATTTGGTAGATTTTCAAGCTATCATTTTCGACAAACCTAATACCAATACTAACCCAATGCCTCCACATGGAGCCCCGACTGTGAATGCTATTGAAATTGTCATCAATCAAGAAGAGGTGAAACAAATGAAGACCCTGATACGTTTCCTTAAAGAACACTTATTGGAACACAGTTTCCTCTTAGAGCATAATGGTGTCTTTGAGAAAACTTTGCAGCAACTTGTGAATCGGGGTATAGTCCAAATTGGGTACCACGCTGAAGAAAAATGCATAGCTATGATTGGCCAAAATGGGAGGACAATTAAGCCCTTGATAATTCCCTGCCAAGATCCAGGCTTAAGCGGAAAAACTGTAAGGACCCTAGTGATTCCTTATCAAAAGTCGCCAAGCCTTTTGATACCAGTACCTCCAAAGAATACAATGGTAATCAAAGGGTCGTCTCCGCCTCCTTATGAGAATGTTAAAGTTGTACCATGGAATTATAACCCTATTGCCTACATCAATGGGCAGAAACAAGAGGGTAAACCATTGGTAATCTTAGAACCTACAGTAACAAACATAGTAGGAACAAGGGGCATGACCCGTAGTGGTCGTGTGTAGGCTTCTGACCAATAAAAGGCTGAAAATGCTCTAGCTAAGGGAAAAGTCGTGGCAGAAACTAGTCAGGGACAAGATTCTTCAAGTAAGGCGTTCACTGACAAAGAGGCTGATGAGTTCCTAAAAATGATCAAGAAGAGTGATTACAGGGTAGCGAATCAACTCTACCAGACCTTGTCCAAGATATCAATACTTTTATTACTATTAAATTCAAAAGCACACCGAGAATCTCTGATGAAAGTCTTAAGTTTTGCTCATGTAACAAAGGAGATCACAGTGGACCGGTTCGATAAAGTCGTAGTCAATATGACATCAGGGACATTCCTAAGTTTCAGTGACAGTGAGCTACCTCCTCAAGGTAGAGCCCATAACAAAGCTCTGCACATCTTAATCTATTGTGGAAAGACCAATATATCCATAGTACTCACTGATACTAGTTCCTCCCTGAACATACTACCAAAGACCAGTCCAATAAAACTAACGATGAAGGGAATCATAATAAGACTAAATTTTATGATAGTAAAAACTTTTGATGGCACATAAAATACTATGTTTGAAGAAGTGGATCTTCCTGTAAAGGTTGGTCCACACACCTTCTATATTACCTTTTAGATAATAGATATAGAACCTTCCTTTAAATTTTTAGGGATGTTTCTTTTGTTTGTTTTAAAAATTATTTATTTTGCACTAGTTAAAAGTCCTGAGAAGCGTTTTTCTTTCACTTTCTGTTAAAACCAAAAAATTATATTTCAATTTACATTAGAGTCAAAGTTTGTTTTAACACATGAATGAATAACAAGAGGGCAGGTTTCTACTGTTCATCTTTTTTTTCCCAAGAAACATCAATATATCATCACAACTATGTAATTTTTCAATTCAAAACCACATGTATTCTTTTGTAAAAGAAAAAAACATTAATTTGTCAAGTCTTTTTTAATCAAACTGAAGGAAAAATGAGACGGAGATATGGCGAGGTAGACGATGGATTTGTCTTGTCGTGTCTTTTCCCTTTATTATTATTATTATTATTATTTATTATTTAATTTGTTTTCTCCTTAGATTTTAATTTAAGTAAAATGGGGTAATGATATAGTAATAGAAGATGTGGGGTTTCTGTCACGTTTTCTTTAATTCATAAGTTGGCCATTTGGTTAGGTTTGACCATAAGAAAAGAAAAGTCAGGTTTTTATTTGTTTTATGTGTTTTTTTAGTTATTAAGTTAATTAGTTTTAAGTTTATAATCTTAATTGAGTTCTTAGGTTTTTAAGTAGTCAGTAGTTTAGTTAGGTCTAAGTTATAGTAGTTAGTTCATTTTAATTTTCTTAATTAAATCATAAAAAATCCAAAATATTTCTTTTATTTATTTTAATTCCTAATATTCAAAATTGGCAATGAAAAACCTTTCTCTTTAACATTAGGTTAAAATAGCTAACTAACAATAAAAATTATTTCTCTATTAACGTAATTAAATCTAAGATATTTTTTTTATAAAGAGTTATTCTATCCCTTAAAAATGCAAATTGAAGACTAGTCTACCGTCCCTTCAATTCAAAGTTAAGGTTCAAATCTATTGTTCGAAGGAGACTCAACACAATTCTATAAAAAATATTAACTAGACAAATACGAACTACGGTACTCTGATTCCTCTTTGCTCCTCTGAAGATACGTAGGCACTGGGAGAAACCTGACGAGCTAATAATTAAAATATTTTTCTTTTTTCTGTAAATAATGAATAAAATAAACTTAGGCATTTAGGCAGATAATAAACTTTAGTAAACACATCATACCCTAAAATTAGAGGAGGTTCCCCTTAAGTACAAGAGAGGTGAGGGGTGCCTAACACCTTCCCCTTGCTTAATTGACTCCTAAACCCTCAACTTAGTTAGGATGATCGTCTTATCCATCAACTTTAGGGTTTTCCCATTAGATTTCCCGTCCTTAGGACAAATAAATAATGGCGACAACTTCATTAATTTTCCTAGGTATTACAAAGACCTCTGCAAATCTCAATCCAATATTCTCTGCTACACAAGAACCTAATTGGATGTTATCAAACCTCGCCTAGATGACACTCCAACAAAAGATTATTATGTGTGATTTGTTAGTGTATGCATAGGTTGGAGGTTAAAGGTGAAGAGAAATTGCATGATATTTTTATGGTATTATCAAGTTGGAATGATGAATGAATGATGTATTTATAGTTGTGAAAGTTTAGATGCAAAAAGGAGAATTTTGAAATTTAAAAAGAATTGAAAAATTGACCCAATCAAACACTATGTGTGGACCTGAAAATCGTATGTGTCGACACATACGTTAATTTTCAACTAGATGTGTTGAACTGAATGGATGGATGTGTCAACCAAAACGAGACAATAACTTTTAGCTTTAAAAAGACAGTATATGTGTCGACCTTAAATTCGTATGTGTCAACACATAAAATAAGAATTTCTGCAATTTCAGAAAAGCTTCAGTATGTATCGATCTATATGGTGCATGTGTCGACCTAAGCCCTCCAGAAGCTACAAGCTTCAAAACTGAGTTGCATGTGCCGACCTAAAATACGTATGTGTCGGCACATGCAGTTCAATTTTGTGCAAAAAATGCTTTTTAATGCATGACACTACTTTCAACCTGGTTCAAGATGATTCCTAAACTTCCTAAGACTTATAAATGCACAAGTTGCCACACTAAACTTAGAGATAACATCCAATGTATAAAAATTATAGGTTTTCGTATTTTTGACATCACTCAAAACAAAACTATAGGCAAGTTGCACTCACATACACTCTCTTTTTGATGATGACAAAAATGCGACGATGCATATCGTGTAACGCCCCATAATTTAATTAATTATTTAATTAAAATTATTAGTTGGAGTTTAGAAATGTTGTGAATTATTGTTAAATTGCTATGTGACATTATTCGATTAAATGGTAGTTTAATAATATTAAATATATTGGAGCATTATAAGATTAATTGTTGGGCTTATTTAAGTGATGTCATGTAGTAAATACGGGAGTGTGGATATTGGCCCAATAAGAATTACTAGAATTACAAGGTTAAGTGGATATAAAAGGAATTAAGTTAATTGAGAAAAAGTGAGAGAATAGATGGGAGAAACTCATTCCCATTTTTATTGCAACAGTCTCACTAAATCGGTAATTCCTTATTCATTAACCGTTGGATCATGCTCAAATTTTGAGGGTAGGTTTGCAACACCTACATATAACTTTTGATCGTTGGGATCTTCAAAATAAGGTTTGAGTTGGGAGATATCATCATTGCACTGTAGCTGCATATTTAGGAAAATTTCCAGCTTTGATTCTGATCTAGAGAGAGAAAAATCTTGGAAGATTTTGGTACAAGAGAAGTTGCAGAGAAGAGAAAAATAAGGGTTTTGAGGAGAAGAAGAGGGATACGTGGAAGTTACACCAAGCGGCCAAGAGGAGATTCAATCGGAGACCCTTAGAGTTACCTTCAATCCAAACCAGGTAAGGGTGGGGTTCATTCTCTATAACCGGGTATATGATAAATCGTATGTGGGGTTGGGTTGTATAAATTTGTGCCATGAATTATTGTCGATTCAGTTATATTGTGATTCTATGAAGATTATCAGTCCAACAATTTTAGTTGTCAGTGAATGTTCATAATGTGTTGATGAAGTTGTTCTGCAATTTATTTAAATTGCATTTCTGTTATGATGTTGTTATGACTATTATTGTGTTGTTGTCCTAAGATGAGACTCGAAAGAACATATAGGCGTGGTGGAAAGACTATGTCATATCTTATATTATTAATAAATTAATATAATTAGTAAAATAATTTAGTATCAGATTGGATTAAAGAAGTTGCAGGAATAAATTGTAATGCTTTAGTCAAATGAATAGCAGGATGTATATGTAAGAGTAGCAGAAATAATAGTGTATGGACTAATTTAGCTGAGCATTGTTAGGAAGTATCAGTAGATGTAGAAATTGCAAAGTATCATACAGAAAGTATAACGGAGAATTTCAGTAACAGGAGGAATAAGTTGAAATTAGTTTTGGTTTATAACTAATATTTGTCACTGGCAAGAAGTTGTAGTAATAGAAGTTATAGATAGCAAACAAGTAGTTTTGGTGGAGACCAATAATAGCAGTAAGCTAAATAATAGAGGTAGAGTAATTTAGTAGAATAAATTGATTAGTAGCAGTATAAATAAATAGTAGTAATAACAATATATAAAACAGTATCGATTAGCCGAATTTGTAGATTTAGGCGGTAAAAGTAGTTAACCGAAATTAGTTGAAATTGTCGGAGTGAGTCGTATATACATATGGGTATTTTTAGTTGTTTTGTTTTGTTAGAATTATGTAGAATAAAGTTGATTTGCATGTGAAGTCGAATTAAGTTGAATGGTTCTGGTTTATGGAATTGTGTTGTATACCTTGCTGAAAAATATGAAATTGCAGGTGATGATGAATTTGGTTGAATTGCCTCTATTTATAGGCAATATTATATTGTAGGCCTATGGCCAATGTTGAGATGTTGTGTTGTTGTGATTGTCTCTGTGAATTCTTGTTGATAATGTGAAGTTGCAAAGATTTTAGATGATGATGAATTACCTCTATTTACTGGTAATAATGGTGATATGAGCTTATGCCTTGCGATGAATGATGATTGTTGTTAGTATGTGATGGTGCATTCATTGAGTCACATACATTTGCATACTTTGTGATGGCCTGTATTGGCGGATTTTGTGAAGGCCTGTATTGACAAACTGCGAAGAAGGCTTATTCCTTGTTGATGCCTCTATTAATTGGTAATTTTTAAGTTGGGAGTTCTGCTCCGATGATACCACATGCATGTGCATTGTGATTGAGTCTCATTTGATGTTGCATCTTGAGTTATGGTGAAGATAGATTCGTGGTGCTTTATGTTGTTGACTTGTTGTGACAAGTATTATCTAAAAGTTGTGAATTTAGTAGTTATGTCGTGTTGATGTTTTATTGTGATTAAAATTGTTTATAAGTTGTAAAGTGGTGATTTTATATGATCTGATTTAATATATTATTCATCATATGACTAATTATATAGTTTGATATATCACCCCTTCTGTTTAAATGTTGCCCTCTGTTGGTAACGTGCAGGTAATCAAGAAGGATAGTTATTACCTTGTTAGATTGAGTCGGTGTTGTCACTCTGATACGTACCACTCAGGGGGATGAACGCTTGATGTCTAGTTGTTGATTATTATTTCAGTTGCTGAATTTTTAAGTTGATTACATGAAATAATTGTTGTCTTGAGGTTGTTTTAGTTGAATAAAAGATGTTAAGTGAATTGAAGTTGAGTATGTATATTTTGTTGCTTATCAATAAAAAGTTTGATTTTGAAGAATAAATTAGATTGTTATCGGTTCATCCAAGTTAAGTGTTATGTATCTGCTTGTATGCGATTAAATGAAGATTGATTTTTAGTTAAAAATGTAGCATCCTATTTATGTTGAACTCTGATTTTTTATTATCCGCTGGTAGAAATGGGGTGTTACATTAGTGGTATCAGAGCGGGTCAGTCTGTCCAATCAAGTTGTCTAATGTTGTTTGTTCCTTAGTGCGCGACAAGTGTGTGAAACACCGTGAGTACTTGTTTGTCTTAATTGCCGGAAGTTGGTTGAAGATAAGTGAGGGAGAAGCTTTGCTTCTCGGATATGTTCAATTGAAAGGTGTTGGTTTGGTGTGCTGCCGACAACGACAATGCAAGAATTGTTGGAGTATTGTTGTTCCCGAATTTGAAGGTGACTTGGATTCAAGGTCTTGTTGTTAGTCGAGTTAGAGCGCCTTGAGAGAAATTGATCAGACATTGTTGGTGCTTACTTCTCGAAGAATGAAGAGCGATGTAATATTTGTTGATTTACGAAGCAAGTGTAAGATGTCGATGTTTGAATAATGATGGAGTAATAAATTTGCTGTAACTTTTGTGTTGGGATCACATAAGTGATTGTCGAAAGTAGTTAATGTTGATAAGTAGTCGTGAATCGCGAGTCTGAGTCGAAACTTGAAGAAGTGAGTAGCATTGCAAAAAGAATTTTTTCCCTGGTGTTTTGGAACCTGAACTTTGGCAAAGGAATGTATCTCTCGAGTTATGAGAATTTTGGGAGTACGAGATATGTTAAGAGTTGTTTGGAATATGTCTAAGTTGAAGACATATGAGTTTCAGAGTGGATTTTCCGTAAGCGAATCGCAGGAAACTGCAGAATTGTTGTGGGACTTCGAAAATTCATAACTAGAGTTCCGGGCATCCAATTTGAGTTCCGTTTGAAGCGTTGGAAAGCTAACAAAATGAGATTCATTTTAAAAATGGTTCTGGTAGCTGTAATAGATTCATTTATCACGTGACGATATTGGAAGTAAGTGCAGTTTGTTGTTAAGCTTGTCTTTGGGACTAGACTTGTTCTTCAGTGTTGTACGGGACATCAGCGTCCGAGTTGGGTGAATTAAATGAGCAATTGGAAGATTTATTTAAAGTAATTTGTAAAATCAAATGTATAATTTGGAAAGATTTGGTGTTATTAATTAGAACGAAATACGATAGTGCAAAGTTGTATGGAATTTACGGTGTCGAAAAGAAGGAAGATTTATGCTAAGTTATCGGGATGTATGTTATATTTTTGGGAGAAGAGTTCTCTTGAGTAATTTTATTTCCAAGTGAAAGTGTATGTAGATCCATTCAAGGTGGGTGCAGTTCTAAGTTGGAGAATAATGAAGTCTGTTATAGAGGTTAGTAACTTATTGAGCTTAGATGATTACTATCGTAGTTGTTTGAGGTGTAGATATATATGAAATGTTGTTAGATAAGATGATTGAAATTCTGGCTGCAGATACTCAATGTCACGTTCAATGTTATGACACCGTATCTGACTTACTATATGACAGTAAATACAAAAACAATAAAGAACACAGTCAATTGTTTACCCAGTTCAGTGTGCAACAACACCTACTCTGGGGGCTACCAAGCCAGGGAGGAAATCCACTATAAGAGATGTTAATTCAGGAATAAACCAACCAGTTTATCTCCTTCACTTAAGACCTACCCAATGCAATTTCAATCTAAGTACAACTTAAACCTGAGTTCCTACTCACTCCCCCTCAATCACAGCAGTGATACATAAAACAATTTGACTAATGAATAGATGAAGACACTCTTCAAAAACATACACTTGATTAAGCTTCACGGCTTTTTAATCAAGCAACACAACCACTCTTGCTTCACAGCTTTGAGTGATACACACAACTGACTTGACTCTGCTTCACAGCTTTAGTCAAGAAACATTCAAACACTCTTGCTTCAAAGCTTTGAGTGCTACACAACCCTTACAATTAAAAACCTATTCCAAGTCACTTATCACAATGATAATTGCTTGCAGTACAATAGTTAAACCTATACAGTTTACAAATGATCTTCTGACCAAAAAAGGGATTGCTTGCAAAACAGCAGCTCTGTTGAATATATAGCAGCTGCAACTTCAGTTAGGGTTTCCACAAAAACCTAGGGTTAATTCCGTTTGACCTTAAGACTAGGTCACAAGACTTTATTAACCAGGTTAGGGTTGAGCTAGGTTAACCCAAAGAAAATGCAGGATTCTGTTCTGGAAAGACTGAGTTATTTTCCTGAAAAAACTCAGAATTAACCAACCTGCATACCTGTTAGTTCAGAACAGGATGTCTTAACATCTGTTATGACATCTGAGAAACTTGTCTACTGATTTAGGAAAATGTGATCATTTTGCAAAATGCTCAGATACACACTTATAAACATCAGTACCTGAATGACAATATTTTTCTGCAAAGGTACCTAATGAATCAGTACAAACTAAACTAGAATGTTATGACATCAGTCATGACATTCACACATACACTTGGGTTTTACCAAAAATGCAAGCCAATACCTAAATAACTACAAACTCCCCCTTTGGCAGATTTTTGGCTAAAGACCCTAAACAATCAGAGATAGATAGCAGCAGAAATAAGTGACTGCAGAAAAATAGAATGTCTAATTAAGCAGGTAATAATTAAGTAAGTACCAAAATATTCTCCCCCTCTTTAGCCATAAATGGGCCAAAGATACAAGTTCATAAAGATTATACAGTTATCCAAAAATAATAAGAGCAGCAGCAGAGAAAAAAATTGAACACACTTCCAAACTCCACCAGATATCAGCACCAACCAGCAACACCACCAAACAGCAACCAACCTTTAAGCACTGTCATCAGACTCAGAGGATTCGGGCTTCTTCCTTTTCTTGTGAGCAATATCAGCATTCTTCTCTTTGTCTGATGTCTCAACATCCTTAGAGACATTTGGATTTGTTTCAGCATTTGAACTTTCTTGATTCAAAGGAACAGAAATGCCAGGAACTGAGTGGTTCTCGTTCAGAATTCTTGAAACAATTTTTGCTATTGCTTGATTAACATAGGCTGACCCTTCCCTATTTGCAATTTCTGGGGGAACTGAAGAAGAAGGATGAGATGGATTACCAGAGGCAGAAGCTTGGGACTTTCCTGCATGTCTTGTTCTCAACTCTTTGACCTTGGTGGGGTTAGTTCCCACTTTTCTACGAGAAGAGATCTCCAGGACTTCAGAGTCTAGACAGGAAGAGATTGTCCTAGAATCTTGTTCAGAGGAAGAGGTTGAAATAGTCGTATTGGATGATGATGGTGTTTGAGACATTTTGACAGTCTTAGAGGACCAACAGCAACTGAAGAGAAAATTCTGATTGAGAGACTGGGTTTTGATGAGGAGACGAGAGGGGAAGGAAGAAAAAGAGTGTCTATTCAACTTCTTAAAAGAATTGAAGGAAATGGGAAAATATAATTTTAACCCAATCAGAACAAGCATAACTCCTTTAATCCTAGGTTTAAGCAAAATTAATTGCTACAATTCCTCATGTTGGCAAATACCCAACTTACCCCTCAAGTTTTCAAATTGATTTGCATCCAGAGCCTTGGTAAAAATGTCAGCCAGCTGTAGCTCAGTGGCAACATGTTCCAATTTGATTGTCTTCTCTTCTACAAGGTCTCTGATAAAGTGATGTCGTATGTCAATATGTTTGGTCCTACTATGCTGAATGGGATTCTTGGAAATGTTGATTGTACTCAGATTGTCACAGTACAATGTCATAACATCTTGTGTGACATTATACTCAGTGAGCGTCTGTTTCATCCAGATCATTTGAGAGCAGCTACTACCAGCTGCAATGTATTCAGCTTCAGCAGTAGAAAGAGACACACAGTTCTGTTTCTTGCTGAACCAGGAAACCAGATTATTTCCCAAGAAGAAACATCCTCTAGAGGTGCTTTTTCTATCATCAGCACTACCAGCCCAATCAGCATCACAGTAGCCAGTCAGAGCTGGTTCACAGCCATGAGAATACATCAACCCATAGTTGTAAGTTCCACTCCCATACTTCAAAATTCTCTTCACTTGGTTGATATGACTGACTTTGGGATCAACTTGGTATCTTGCACAAACTCCAACTGCAAAGGCAATATCAGGTCTGCTGGCAGTTAAGTACAACAAGCTTCCTATCATGCTTCTGTACAGACTTTGATCCACCTTAACCCCACTTGAATCTTTGGAAAGCTTTAGATGAGTAGGAGCAGGAGTCCTTTTGTGACTTGCATTCTCCATACCAAACTTCTTTACAATGTTCTTAGCATACTTGCTTTGAGATAAGAAGATTGAGTCCTCCATCTGTGAGACTTGCAGTCCAAGAAAATAGGTTAGTTCTCCCATGAGACTCATTTCGAATTCAGCCTGCATCTGGTCAGCAAAGTGTTTAACCATATGTTCTGACATTCCTCCAAACACTATGTCATCAACATATATTTGGGCAACCATCAACTTCCCTTCTTCAGTTTTGACAAAGAGAGTTTTGTCCAAGCCTCCTTTTCTGTAGCCTTTGTCTGAGAGAAACTTTGTTAACCTGTCATACCATGCTCTAGGAGCTTGTTTCAGGCCATATAGAGCTTTTCTCAATTTGTAGACATGATCAGGGTGGGTTGGATCCACAAAGCCTTTAGGTTGTTCCACATAAGCTTCCTCATTTAAGTACCCATTTAGAAAGGCACTTTTCACATCCATCTGAAATAACTTGAACTTCAGAAGACAAGCAATTGACAATAGGAGTCTGATTGATTCCAGCCTGGCTACAGGTGCAAAGGTTTCATCAAAATCAACCCCTTCAACCTGGGTGTATCCTTGAGCAACAAGTCTTGCCTTATTTCTGATGACAACTCCTTCAGCATCTGACTTGTTCTTGAAAATCCATTTTGTCCCAATGATGTTAGTTTCTTCAGGTCTAGGAACCAGTTCCCAAATTTCATGTTGCTTGAATTGGTTTAGTTCATCTTGCATTGCACCAATCCAGTATTCATCAGTTAAAGCTTCCTTGACATTTCTTGGTTCCATTTTGGACACAAAACAAGAGTTTGAGATGATTTCTCTAGATCTTGTAATGACTCCACTGTTGGGATCTCCTATGATGAGTTCTTTTGGATGATCCTTCTGAATTCTGATGGAAGGGATCTTGCTAGCTTCCTTTGATTCAGATTCTGTTGTGGTGGAGTTGGGTAGATCATTCTGTTGGGTTGAGGTCTCAAAGAATGTCTCAACAGTACAAGGAACATCTATTTCTTCATGATAATCATCAATTATAACATTTATTGATTCCATCATGGCTTTGGTTCTGGAATTGAATACTCTATAAGCTCTGCTGTTTGAGGAGTATCCTAGAAATATGCCTTCATCACTTTTAGGGTCCAGTTTTCTTCTTTGTTCACGATCAGCCATAATATAGCATTTGCTGCCAAACACATGGAAGTACTTCACAGTTGGTTTTCTTCCTTTCCAGAGTTCATATATGGTGGATGAGGTTCCCTTTCTCAAGGTGACCCTGTTATGAACATAGCAGGCTGTATTCATAGCTTCAGCCCAAAAATACATAGGAAGTCTTTTGGCATGTAACATTACTCTGGCAGATTCCTGTATGGTCCTGTTTTTTCTTTCCACAACTCCATTTTGCTGAGGTGTTATAGGAGAAGAAAACTCATGACTAATTCCTTCTGAAGAACAGAAATCATCAAACTTGCTGTTTTCAAATTCCTTGCCATGATCACTTCTGATTCTGACAATACACCCTTCCTTTTCTCTTTGAATTCTTTTGCACAATTCTTTAAAAACTTCAAATACATCAGATTTTTCCCTAATGAAATTAATCCAGGTGAATCTGGAAAAATCATCCACAACCACATAGGCATATCTTTTTCCACCAAGACTCTCTACTTGCATTGGTCCCATCAGATCCATATGAAGAAGTTCTAGAACCTTAGAGGTGGTCAGATGTCTTGACTTTGGATGTGACATCCTAGTCTGCTTACCAACCTGACATTCACCACAAACTCTTTCTTCATCAATTTGCAGTCTTGGAATCCCTCTGACTGCCTCCAAGGAGATAATCCTCTTCATACCTCTTAGATGAAGATGGCCAAGTTTTTGGTGCCACAGTTTCACTTCTTTTTCTTCTTTTGCAATGGAACACACAGATGAGAAATTAGTGTTCTCAGGCTCCCACAAGTAACAGTTGTCTTTGGATCTGACTCCTTTCATTATTATCTCTTGTTTGTCATTGGTTACAAGACATTCAGATTTTGAGAAATTGACCTTGAATCCTAGATCACACAATTGACTGATACTAATGAGATTAGCAGTCAGCCCTTTTACCAGCAGTACTTCATTCAGACTTGGAACTCCAGGGCAGTCCAAATCACCAACTCCTTTGATTTCACCTTTAGCACCATCTCCAAAGGTCACAAAACTGGTGGTGTGAGGCTTAACATTATTGAGGAGGTTCTTGATTCCAGTCATGTGTCTGGAACATCCACTGTCAAAGTACCAGTCTTCCTTTGCAGAGACCCTCAGGGAAGTATGGGCTATCAGGGCAGTAGCCTTTTTCTTCCATTTAGGAGCATGTGGTACCTTTTTAGACTTAGGTTTGACACCTGAGTTCTGATTAGGGTATCCATGCAACCTGAAGCAGAAGGGCTTTATGTGGCCATATCTCCCACAATGATGACATCTCCATCTTTGGTACCTTTTCTTCATATGTCTCTGTTCCTGATGTTGAGAGTTGTGTTGAGACATCTGGTTTGACATTTGCTTATCAGTACCAGATTTCTTTGCTTCCATAAATCCTAGTCCAGATTTATTTCCCACATTTTGTCCAACCTGAAGGATCTCTTCCAATTTGTCTGTTCCATTTGTCAGCATCTTGACAGATTTGGTCATTTGATTCAGTTGTGAGTTCAGCAATTGAACTTCTCCTTCTAGATGACTTATAGTTTCAAGGTTTACCCTTTTTTCAGCCTCCAGCTTTATGATGAGTTTTGATTGTTTCTCATTCTGCACACAGACTTCAGTACTTCTGATACACAATTTCTTGTAAGTATCAGCCAGTTCTTCAAAAGTCACCTCTTCATCACTGATGTCACTTTCAGAGGTACAAACACCAGTTAAAGCAGTAACTAGTTTGGCAGATTCTTCTTCAGAATTACTTTCTGGATCACAGTCAGACCAAGTAACTGTCATTCCTTTCTTTTGTTTCTTAAGAAAGGTAGGACATTCAGCTCGAATATGCCCATATCCTTCACAACCATGGCATTGAATTCCTCTGCCTTGATTTCCCTTCTCTTCTGACCTTGGTCTTCTGCTGGAACTGTCAATGTCAGAGGGAATGTTATGAACATTAGACCTTGACTTTGGATCTATTCTTTTGATGAGTTTGTTGAACTGTCTTCCAAGCATGGCTATAGCTTCTGAAATATTTTCTTAAACATCAGTGTTGGACACAAGTGCTATGCTCTTGTTCTTCTTGTCACCATTATCAGTGGTCCCCATCTCAAAAGTCTGAAGAGACCCAATAAGTTCATCCACTTTCAACTTGCTGATGTCCTGGGCTTCCTCTATGGCAGTTACCTTCATTGCAAATCTTTTAGGAAAGGATCTGAGAATCTTCCTCACCAGTTTTTCTTCTGACATCTTTTCTCCCAGTGCTCCTGAGGTGTTGGCAATCTCCAAAATGTTCATGTGAAACTCATGAATGGTTTCATCTTCCATCATTTTTAGATTCTCAAACTTGGTAGTCAACATCTGAAGCCTTGACATTTTTACTTTGGAAGTGCCCTCATGAGTAGTTTTGAGAGTGTCCCAAACTTCCTTGGCCAGTTCATATTGATGTACTAGTCTGAAAATGTTTCTATCAATTCCATTGAACAAGGCATTTAAAGCTTTGGAATTTCCCAGGGCTAACTCATCTTCTTCTTTACTCCAATCTTCCTCAGGCTTCAGACTGATTGTCCCATCTTTCTCAGTTATGTTGGGATGGATCCATCCTTTGTCAGCAGCTCTCCAAGCCTTTTTGTCCAGAGATTTTAAGAAGGCAATCATACGAGGTTTCCAGTAGTCATAATTAGTTCCATCCAGAATGGGTGGTCTATTTCCAAAAACTCCTTCTTTGTCCATAGTGCCAGAAAGTGATATCCCTAGATCTCACCCAGTAATACAGGCAGGGTGCCTGCTCTGATGCCAATTGAAATTCTGGCTGCAGATACTCAATGTCACGTTCAATGTTATGACACCGTATCTGACTTACTATATGACAGTAAATACAAAAACAATAAAGAACACAGTCAATTGTTTACCCAGTTCAGTGTGCAACAACACCTACTCTGGGGGCTACCAAGCCAGGGAGGAAATCCACTATAAGAGATGTTAATTCAGGAATAAACCAACCAGTTTATCTCCTTCACTTAAGACCTACCCAATGCAATTTCAATCTAAGTACAACTTAAACCTGAGTTCCTACTCACTCCCCCTCAATCACAGCAGTGATACATAAAACAATTTGACTAATGAATAGATGAAGACACTCTTCAAAAACATACACTTGATTAAGCTTCACAGCTTTTTAATCAAGCAACACAACCACTCTTGCTTCACAGCTTTGAGTGATACACACAACTGACTTGACTCTGCTTCACAGCTTTAGTCAAGAAACATTCAAACACTCTTGCTTCAAAGCTTTGAGTGCTACACAACCCTTACAATTAAAAACCTATTCCAAGTCACTTATCACAATGATAATTGCTTGGAGTACAATAGTTAAACCTATACAGTTTACAAATGATCTTCTGACCAAAAAAGGGATTGCTTGCAAAACAGCAGCTCTGTTGAATATATAGCAGCTGCAACTTCAGTTAGGGTTTCCATAAAAACCTAGGGTTAATTCCGTTTGACCTTAAGACTAGGTCACAGGACTTTATTAACCAGGTTAGGGTTGAGCTAGGTTAACCCAAAGAAAACGCAGGATTCTGTTCTGGAAAGACTGAGTTATTTTCCTGAAAAAACTCAGAATTAACCAACTTGCATACCTGTTAGTTCAGAACAGGATGTCTTAACATCTGTTATGACATCTGAGAAACCTGTCTACTGATTTAGGAAAATGTGATCATTTTGCAAAATGCTCAGATACACACTTATAAACATCAGTACCTGAATGACAATATTTTTCTGCAAAGGTACCTAATGAATCAGTACAAACTAAACTAGAATGTTATGACATCAGTCATGACATTCACACATACACTTGGGTTTTACCAAAAATGCAAGCCAATACCTAAACAACTACAATGATAATGTTGAGAGAGTGATTGAATGAGTTTGAGAGGTGGATATACATGTATTTTTTATGTTGTGAAATTCGGAAGAGGATTAAGAGATTAAGAATGTTGTTAAAATCCTTTATGCAGATAAAGACTCAAACTAGAGTGGAAGGATTTGTAATGTATTGATATGCCAACAAATCTCGAGTTAGAAAATGATTGATCATTGTGGGATGGTGGGTGAATGAGGATTAAACATGTTGTGTTTTAGAAAACTTGAATACGAGTTTTAAGGAAACTCTATTATAGTTTGGTACGACGATTTATACTCCCTTATGGTTGTCGAATACTAATTCACAAATTGAGAAACTGACCACCCTCAATCCATTGTTAATAGTAGACGAGATTATGTTGGATGTTATAGATTTGTCTTGCTATATTAATGGTGTGAAAAAGTATGGATGTTATATCACGAGAATAATCGATCACCAGTTTGTATGAAATTAGTAGAGGAGTCGTTGAGTGAGAGTTGAGACGTAATGAACAATTTGGAGTAGTGGGTTTGTATGTGAGCTAACGTCGCAAAGTGAAAGATTGAGAATATCAAGTGAACAACAATTTTATGACAGATGTTAAAGAATGTTTGGGATTAGATTGAAACTTGTAAACCATATAATCGACGGAAAATTTAATGAGGACGATGACTTAAGATGGATGATCATAGTTGCACAGCTGAAGCATGATGTGGCGCAATTTCTATGCGTGTACGACTCGTTAAAAGTGAAGGATTAAAACATAAGAAGCTTATGGGAATGGTGTGTCTTAATTTACATGCTTGATTTGGTGGATGGTTGATATAGAGATATTGTGCCAGGGCACTATGTTTGCTAGTAAATGTTTGTGGGTTTTATAAGAAGATTGTTGTGGATTGTTGGTTGATGGTGAGCTATGGGTATGCTTGCTGAGTTATACAGTTAAGTTGATGTTGTAATGATTTTATTATCATTATTGAGATGTTATTGTTGGTTACCGTAAGTGATGAATAATATCCTATAATATGACGAAGTTAATTTTGTTGACTATGTTGATGTCACTATAATGGTGAATAGAGTTATTGATATTTTGTTGATAGTTGACATACATATACATATGAGAATAAAGTTGTATACGCGCTTTGGTGTTGGGAAAGTTATTAAGAGGTGGCGTGGTATATCAAAGTATAAGTGAGTTATGGTTATTACATTTCTACTGTGGGAGTTATTATGTCAGAGTGTTGCCGAAAAGGTTGGTAAGTTATTGACGGGTATGTCGTGAGGGTGTTGAATGATTAGCATGCGTATAGTAGATTTACATCATGATTGAGTTGTTACTATGTCAAAAAGTAGTGGCCTAAGTGTTGGTAAACGCGGAGTTTGAGAATTTGAGAGTTGGATATGAGGTTCGCGTTAAGGATGGAAGTATCGAGTAGATTTTCGAGGACGGAAATATCCTAAGTGGGGAAGAGTTCTAATGGCCCGATAATTTAATTAATTATTTAATTAAAATTATTAGTTGGAGTTGAGAAATGTTGTGAATTATTGTTAAGTTTCTTTGTGACATTATTTGATTAAATGGTGGTTTAATAATATTAAATATATTGGAGCATTATAAGATTAATTATTTGGCATATTTAAGTGATGTCATGTAGTAAATATGGGAGTGTGGATATTGGCCCAATAAGAATTACTAGAATTACAAGGTTAAGTGTATATAAAAGGAATTATGTTAATTGAGAAAAAGTGAGAGAATAGATGGGAGAAACTCATTCTCGTTTTTATTGCAACAGTCTCACTAAATCGGAATTCTCGACTCATTAACTGTTGGATTATGCTCAAATTTTGAGGGTAGGTTCGCAACACCTACATCTAACTTTTGATCTTTGGGATCTTAAAAATAAGGTCTGAGTTAGGAGATATCACCATCGCACTGTAGCTGCATATTTGGGAAAATTTTCAGCTTTAATTCTAATCTAGAGAGAGAAAAATCTTGGAAGGTTTTGGTACAAGAGAAGTTGCAGAGAAGAGAAAAATAAGGGTTTTGAGGAGAAGAAGAGGGATACGTGGGGGTTACATCAAGCGGCCAATAGGATATTCAATCGGAGACCCTTAGAGTTACCTTCAATCCAAACCAGGTAAGGGTGGGGTTCATTTTCTATAACCGAGTATATGATAAACCGTATGTGGGGTTGGGTTGTATAAATTTGTGCCATGAATTATTGTCAATTGGGTTATATTGTGATTTTGTGAAGATTATCAGTCCTTCAATTTTAGTTGTCAGTGAATGTTTATAATGTGTTGATGAAGTTGTTCTGCAATTTATTTAAATTGTATTTCTGTTATGATGTTGTTATGACCATTATTGAGTTGTTGTCCTGAGATGAGACTCGAAAGAACATATAGGTGTGATGGAAAGACTATGTCATATCTTATATTATTAATAAGTTAATATAATTTGTAAAATAATTTAGTATCAGATTGGATTAAAGAAGTTGCAGGAATATATTGTAATGCTTTAGTCAAATGAATAGCAGGGTGTATATGTAAGAGTAGTAGGAATAATATTGTATGGACTAATTTAGCTGAGCATTTTTAGGAAGTATCAGTAGATGTAGAAATTGCAAATTATCATACAGAAAGTATAACAGAGAATTTCAGTAACAGGAGGAATAAGTTTATATTTGTCACTGGCAGGAAGTTGTAGACAACAAACAAGTAGTTTTAGTGGAGACCAATAATACCAGTAAGCTAAATAACATAGGTAGCATAATTTAGTAGAATAAATTGATTAGTAGCAGTATAAATAAATAGTAGTAATAACAGTATATAAAACAATACCGATTAGCCAAATTTGTAAACTTAGGCGGTAAAAGTAGTTAACCAGAATTAGTTGAAATTGTCAAAGTGAGTCGTATATACATATGGGTATTTTTAGTTGGTTTGTTTTGTTAGAATTGTGTAGAATAAAGTTGATTTACAGGTGAAGTTGAATTAAGTTGAATGGTTTTGGTTTATGGAATTGTGTTGTATACCTTGCTGAAAAATATGAAATTGCGGGTGATGATGAATTTGGTTGAGTTGCCTCTATTTAGGGGAAATATTATATTGTAGGCTTATGGCCAATGTTGAGATGTTGTGTTGTTGTGATTGTCTTTGTGAATTCTTGTTGATAATGTAAAGTTGCAGAGATTTTAGATGATGATGAATTACCTCTATTTACCGGTAATAATGGTGATGTGGGCTTATGCCTTGCGATTAATGATGATTGTTGTTAGTATGTGATGGTGCATTCATTGAGTCACATACATTTGCATACTCTGTGATGGCCTATATTGGCGGATTTTGTGAAGGCCTGTATTGGCAAGCTGCAAAGAAGGCTTATGCCTTGTTGATGCCTCTATTAATTGACAATTTTTAAGTTGAGAGTTCTGCTCCGATGGTACCCCATGCATGTACATTGTGATTAAGTCGCATTTAATGTTACATCTTAAGTTGTGGTGAAGATAGATTCGTTGTTGCTTTATGTTGTTGACTTGTTGTGACAAGTATTATCTAAAAGCTGTGAATTTAGTAGTTATGTCGTGTTGATGTTTTATTGTGATTAAAGTTGTTTGTAAGTTGTGAATTGGTGATTTTATATAATTTGATTTAATATATTATTTATCATATGACTAATTATATAGTTTGATATCTCACCCTTCTGTTTGAATGTTGCCCTCTGTTGGTAACGTGCGGGTAATCAAGAAGGATAGTTATTACTTCGTTAGTTCAGGTCGGTGTTGTCACTCTGATACGTAGCACTCGGGAGATGAACGCTTGATGTTTAGTTGTTGATTATTATTTTAGTTACTGAATTTTTAAGTTGATTACATGAAATAATTGTTGTCTTGAGGTTGTTTTAGTTGAGTAAAAGATGTTAAGTGAATTGAAGTTGAGTATATATATTTTGTTGCTTATCAATAAAAAGTTGTTTGATTTTGAAGAATAAATTAGATTGTTATCGGTTCATCCGAGTTAAGTGTTATGTATTTGTTTGTATGCGATTAAATGAAGATTAATTTTTAGTTGAAATGTAGTATCCTATTTATGTTGAACTCTGATTTTCTTATTATCCGCCGAATAGAAATGGGGTGTTACATATCGCGCTTTTGATTGACGCTCTCCCTGAATTTGTGCTTTCAATCTTTATCTTGACATATACCTTCTCCCCCTTTGACAACATCAAAAAGATACAAAACACAACATTAGAAGTATCTTGTCTTTCACACCACAACATATATATATATATATATATATATATATATATATATATATATATATATATATATATATATATATATATATATATAATGACACCATTTTAAAAAATAGATAAGAGATAAACATAAAAGAAAGGTATCTAATATTACATAAATAAGGCAAATTTGCGCATATTGTTCAAACACATAAACTAAGGATCAAACTACATAAAGCCAAACAAAAAATTATTCTGCAAATACAATGCATGAAATGAAATGACAAAGGTAAAAACTGAATAATAATCATCACATCAACGTCCATCGGGGATACCATTATTCCTTTGAAAGGTTCGTCCACTTCTACGCATATCTTCATGGAATTCAGATGCCTCTTCACTTTACTGGACACCCATTGTGTGGAGGTGGTTGATCCTTCTTTAGATAACACCACTTGACCTGTGTACCTTATCATGAAGAGACTGGAATTATGAAGTAGTAGTCAAAGCAAATAACTTAAAGTTGGTTTCTTGAGTATTTAATCTTTCATTAACCATCCTGAATTGCTCATTTTAAGCAGTCTAAAAATCAACACGCCACTCCAATTATGCTACACGCCATTGCAATTCTTCTTCATAACGTTGATTATGTTGAATTTGCATATTTTGGAGCATAGAAATGACCTCAGAATTATTTCCAGCATCAGATCCATACATGTTGTCTTGTGAACCTGAAGCATAGTCATAGGAACCCCTATCATAGCCTTTATAGTTTGCTCTTTTCTCAATCTAAGAGTTATGTTACCAATTATCTGCCCAAGGCTACTCATATTCATGTTGTTAAGCAGCAGTTTCATTCATTCATATTTTATCTTCCTCGTGATTCACATCAGCCATTGTAATATCTCCTTGATGAGCACCACCAATGTCATTAGAAAACTCATCAACACCTTTCTCATCAACAACATCATAAAACTCAGCAAAATCATCAAAATTGTAAATTTTCCTCCTTGTTTGAGGAACCAGATAATAGTACACCTCTCTTTATGGGTCCTAATTATATCTCAAATTGGTCATGGTTATCTTAGTGAACTCTAAATATGCATTTGGATGGGAAAATGGAAGATTTGGACAGTCAATGTTGAAGAAGTTTAGTATTTTAGCAATCATTGATGGATAGCTAAAAACAGTCCCTTTGTTGCATGTTTTGATGGTGCACATGCGAGCAACGAAATAATACGGCCAATTTATCTTAAACGGATTGAGAAGAAGATAAACTACGTTTATCTCAACATTGTCAACTCTTGAGAAACCACCTCCCTTAGGACATAATATATGAGTAACAAACCAATGCAATATGCGAGGCAATCTCTTAAGGCACCCCGTAGTGATTGGCTCATTGTTTTTGTTATCTCTTGGTGTTTTTAACTAATCATTTGAGTGTAGTCTCTAATTAAAATTAGAATGAAGTCTTGTGTCCATAACCCTTGGTTCATTCCCTATAGTAACCGCAAAAAAATTCCTCCGCATATTATTTGTAAAATTATAAGACTTACCTCCAATCTCGAAAGTGAACTCAACTTTGTCCCGCTTGCTCAACCCGACATAGTACACATGAATCAAATCCTCATTGTAGTTTTGAGTCAACTATAGGAAGTAGTTTATTTCTTGATGATTGATCCTACTTATAACCTCAGGAATGTGAAGCTCTTCATCGGTACTTACTTTGTAGTAGTGTTGCTTCGCCATAATCCTTCCATGACACTTTTCATCAAAGAAATCAAGATTCTCCTCATTCACCAAGTCGAATTTCAAATTCAGAAGCCCTTGATGATGAACCAATATTGCCTTTGCCTCTGCCAGCCCCTCTACCTTTTGAAACTTTATGAGCCATGAACAATTTTCTCAAACTAAGCTTTCCCGAAAGGTGTTCGACAAAATGCTCCAACCAAAACAGTTGGAATTTGAGAGATGTATGTTGCTCTTACAAAAGAAAATGATAATATGATACAGATAAGTGCACACACACAACAAATATACACAAAATATATAGAATTTATGAGAGATAGATGAAATGTATGAGTGTGAAAGGCTAGAAACACATTATAGTGGACTTTGAATGGTAGTTATTTGAGAATATTGAAGGAGATAAATGATAATGATGTGAATGGAATAGATTTTATGATAACATTTATGGTGGAGAAGAGAGTTTGAACGAAATTTTTGTGGGTGAAGAGAGGATTTAGTTTAGGTTCATGAATCAAAAAGATAATGAATAGAGATAAAAGATTTAAAGGGGGAAATTTTGACTCTATCTTATTACACGTATCGACCTAAATGGATTACATGTCGACACAATGTGCTGACCTGTACTGGAGTGTTTGCAAAAGAGACTTGGAAATTTCTTTTTATGTGCCGACCTGTATGATTTTTGTGTCGGCGCATACTGAAGCAGGATGAACAATTATTGAAAATTGAATTTATGTGTTGACACATAGAATTTTTGTGTCGACCTATACTAAATCAAAATCAACAAATGCTTCCAAGACTCAAAAGAATTATTTGGTTTCACCTTTTAGGTATGTAATTGGATTCATGCATGAGTAATGTCAAAATGCATGTATGTTTGAACAATATTTCTCATAGTTAT
Source organism: Vicia faba (assembly GCA_948472305.1). NCBI lineage: Eukaryota > Viridiplantae > Streptophyta > Magnoliopsida > Fabales > Fabaceae > Vicia > Vicia faba. The sequence goes on from OX451738.1 coordinate 988,171,728, forward strand.
GCAATTTGATCAATGTAAAATACAAGAATGCATACATATTACGATAATGTAAACACACATAATTTGCATGATTTGATCTATGTCACTATAATCATGTAAATTGAAATAATCACATATTCAATTGAAATTTTTGGAAGTGAACATAAGAGCAAATGACTTTCAACGTGTATTTTATATACTTTTAGATATAAATAGATAAAAGAACTAGCTTACTATTTTAGAGAGGATAACTTGAGACAATACAACGTCAACGATAATACGGAGTATGCACAAGCATTTCACGAGAAGTTCAAGAACACGAGCATTAACAAATGCTAAACGTGTCATCGACAAATTCAACCAATGTTTCTTCAATATCACCTCCTTAAGATGCATTAAGATCTTTTATCAAAATAGTTTCTTGTTGATGCTTCTTGAGGACACATTCATTATTCTTGCCACAAAGTCAATAAGATTTGAATATGTCACCTACTAATTATCCTGATATTTCTACAAATTAATCCCTATAACTTATTCATAGAATCAAGACAATTTTCCTGCAATATCAACAAGAAAAACTAGGTACCCAATATTTGTTGGGTCCTTAAGGGTGAGTAACAAAATTATTTCACTTAGGCGACCATTGAGAAAAGCCATTAGGTACTGAAGGTTTTCTAAGTTTGCATTTGACAATGGTGTGTCCCTTCATACAACAGTAGTAACAAGTAACATTTCGAGAGATTTCACTTTTGCTTTTCAATTTCTTTTCAACAAAGTTATACTTTTTATACATTGGGTTTAAAGGTTTATTAAACTTTGTTGGATCTATAAAAAAAGTAACCTTTGGTTGGTGTGCCTTGGTTAGTTTAGCCTTAAGAGTTCTAACCCCTCATTGCCAAATGTAACAAGTATCACAACTAAAGTTAAATGGGTTATCATTCATCTTAATTTTAACTTTATGAATAGCAACTAGATAGTTCTTTAAAGCTTCCATTTTCTTTTCCATTTCTGAAATTTTTGATTCCAAATATGAAAAGATTTTTCTATTTGAAGCCAACTTTTTAAAAGCTTCAATAAGTTCTCTATGTAAGTTTTCAAAAGTGTCAAGTAAATCAAAATGAGACAATTCATTTTGAGAAGAGTTTACCTTATTTTTCTTACCTCTCTGATGATGATTAGAGAGACGAATCTCATATTGTCTAGATGATTTAGAATCCTTATTCTTATCTTTATGATAATGACCGAAGAGGCACACTTCATCATGCTTCTATTGTTTGTTTTCCTTATTTCTTCTATTATTGAAGTGAGTTGAAAGGCAAAAATTGGCCAATTCTTCATCATCATTAGATTCCTCGTCGCTTGAAGATTTAATGTTGCTTCCCCAAGTCACATAGACCCTCTTAGGTTTGACATGACTTTTGTGTTGATTCCTCTTATTATCTCTATCAAGAATGAAATTTCTCCCTTTAGATTTATCTTTCTTAGAGTATGTATATTGTCTTTTAGACTCAATGGACCTTTTGTTGAGGTTCTTTTTCATTTTTCTTTTTCAAGAACTTGTGATACCTCTTTATAAATAAACTCATCTCTTCATCATCCGAATCATACTTGTTACTAACATCTCTATTATAATGATGCTCATTTTCTCTTCTTTTTCTCAAAATTCTTTTCATTTTTTTCCAAGCAATTGAGTTCTTGCTCGTATTCTTCCAACTTTCAAAATAAGACGGTGAGATCAAGTGTTGCAAGATTGTTGGCTTCCTTGATCGTGGTGACCTTTGGTTTCCAGTTCCTAGTAAGATATCTCTAAACCTTGTTAGTAGAAATATCATTGGAAATATGATTACCTAGAAAATTTAAAGGATTAATAAGATGTGAGAACCACTTTTGTATTTGAGCAATGGTTTCACCATGCTTCATGTGAAATAGTTCAAACTCTTGATTAAGTGTATTAATTCTAACTTGTTTGACCTTATTAGTTCCCTCATAGGTAACTTATAGAGTATCCCACATAGTTTTAGCGGTCTCACAATGAGAAATGCGATAAAACTCATCACCACCAAGAGCAGATATGCTAATGTTTTTTGCTTTCCAATCATGTGCCAAATTCTTATTGTCATCCTCATTCCATAAGTTTTCCAGCTTTGGTATGGTAGCACCATCAATAATATATGTAATTGGTGTTAGACCATTTTGAATGACTTCCCACACACCTTTGTCATATGAGTTGACATGGGTTTTCATATAAGCTTTCCCATAATTATAGTTTTCTCCCGTAAAAATTGGGGCTCTTTTATAATCCCTTTTAGGTTTGTACGCCATTTTCTAATGAGTTTTGAAGCCGGAATGAACCGCGCTCTTGATGTCACTTGTTAGACGACAATGCCTTTATCTAGAGGGGGGTGAATAGATCACTAAGCCAAAAAGTCCAGATAAAAATTCTGGTTTTGAATTTGTTTAGAAAAGAGTGCAAGTGGAAGGCTTTCAAAATTGTCATCTATACGAAACACATTATTGGAAGTAGGATATGCAAATATTAAAATTGATTATAGAGTGAACACAATAATAGAAATTTATATACTTAAACCAAGTAACAAGTTATCAATCATTTATAGCAAGTTACTAGCAATACTATTTCCAATGACAATTATCAAAAGAACTAACAAAATAGTTTGTCAAACACTTGGTGTACAACCGAAGTTTCAAAAATTTCCTTTGAGTTGTGTTGATACAAAAAAGCCCTTATAATCAAAAGTGATTATAAGAAAATCAACACCTTAGTTCAAACAAAAACAGTAAAGGAAAATTCCTATGATTCGATCGATAATGCAATTCTATTTGACAAATTGATTGATGAAAATTAAAACAAGTAAAAACGATAAGAAAAAGCACACGAGAATTTGTCTACACAGTTCCCTACTTTCGTCCTCGCATGTGGGTACTGTGATACGGTGGGAGAAATGAATTGAGGGTTTTGCGTTTTATCGTAAATATTGCGGTTAGCAAGAGTCTCCACTGACTTTTCTTTTATCCAAAAGGAAAGGTGAAAAAGCACAGGAAAGACCTTTGAGATTGTTTCTTGAGTTCGGGGGTAGATTATGAAAAGGGAAGGTATTAGCACCCTTTTCATCCATGGTTTTCCAAGGGCTCTTATTTACTTGCTAGATCACTTGCATTTTTTTTGTTTTGAAATTGTGCTTTGTGTAGTTTTGAAAGTATTTTGTAAAAGAGGCCATTCGTTTAGGCAATCTTTGTAATGATTCTCGTTCGTAAGAATGTATACAAAGATGTTTGTCTTTTTTGAAAATGTTTTCAATGTTTGTAAGATGTTTGGAAATGTGTGTGTTTGTTTTGAAAATAGCAAGGATAGTTGTTTGGAAAGAGAGCAAGTAACTAGAAGTAATCTACCTACTCAAATGTCTTTCTTATGCATTTTCTATTCCTTTGACATTGTTGTCTTACCATTGAGTTGGTAAGCATCCCTATCTTTGGATGTAAACGGGACGGGCGTGGGTCATCATATAACCATGATTAGCAATGTTGCAAAGTATCTTATCATTTTTTGAGGGACCAAGATCACTTTGTAAGGAAACTTTGAATAGCGTCATCAAGGGACTATGATCTTATATTTGTTTGTTTTGCCAAGATACTTCGCAAGCGTAATATGGCCATTTTTTGTATAAGGCAACCAAGTGGAGAAACCCTAAGGATGCTTGTATGCAAGTGTGTTATTTTCATGCTTTGTTCTTGGATTTAGAGTTTTCTATTTGATTTGTTTTTATCTTACCATTCAAACTCTAATTACTAGCATGGTATATAAAAGCGGTAAATTGCGTAATTTAAAGATAACTACGCTATTACAACATTTTTATGGGAGGGGGGAATACAAATTACAAATGGGGATTTACAAGAATGTAAATCTAATTAAGCTATTACAACCAAATCGAATTTGTACAAATATTTAAATAAATAAAATACAATATAAATTAAATGTGCAATGGTATGTATATGTAAGAAAAAGATTCTTGTTTTGTTTCTTATGTGAAAAGGAGTTTTGAGCTAAACCTAATAACTTGAGAAAAAGAAATTAATTCTTGAAAACAAAAGTTAACCCTAATTTATAATTTAAAAGAAAATAAAGTTCTTATGTATTATTTTTTGTGTATTTTTGTATTAAAAATAATAAATAATATTTTATGAAAATATTAGTTTTTATATGTCAAAAATAAATATTTACAAGTATGAAATGAATAGGAAATAAAAATTAACCTAAGTCTATTTTATTTATATTTATAAGTTTATTTAAGAAAAATAAATAACATATATAGTTAAAATAAAATATATTTTTTATGTGAAAATAAAAATAAAATAAATCAAAAATGCAATATTTATCATATTTATATTTTTTCATGATTTTTATGTATTAAAGAAAATATTTAATAAACAAAAATGAAAATAAAACAAATAAATAAAATATATGAAAATAGTTGGGTCAGGGGGTATCCTGAGAAATCAAGTGTTGTTATGTTAGAAAAAACGCTAGGCCCAATGTTGAAGCCCATCCTGCAAAACAGCAAAAAATGAAAATGGAAAAGTATGAAAAAACATAAGGTAGCGCCAAGGTTCGAACCCATGACCTGGGCATTGCCAGCGCGCTACCTTGCCACTGGGGTGGCTGTACATCTGTTGATTTATATGAAACAATAAAAACATAACACAAGAAATGTCATTGCCCTATACTTCATCTTCTTCCTCAAGCTAGCCAGAAGCTCTGTAACTCTTTCATCTCTCAACAAAAATGGAAATTGATAACATGAATGTTATAGCATTTTGTACCACGATTCTAAACATGTGCATAAATAAAACTATAAGTCCAAGATTAAAGAGAATTTTAATGGCCCTAATTCTTAACCTAATTTTTTCAGGAACTTCAAACTCAAAATTCTCTCAACTCATGCCAAATAAATACAAGTTATAAATATGTACAGCTTCGTAGCAATGATGTCTACATTGTTTATTCACAAATCATGGTCAATGGACGCCTGTATGAAAAGATAAAAGTTGGAGTTTTTACCTCTTTCAGTTGAGATCATGAATGGAGTTTGAGTGAGATTTATGAAGGCCCGAAGGTTGCTTTAGCTGGCTTGAACCTCCCTGAGTGTGTTCCAACCCTTACCTTGCTTTGAAAGCGTCTGAAACTCTCCATCCAAGTCAACCTGTAAGCTTAGAAAATAAAAATGGCAGATGAAGGAGAAGGAGTTACAGTTCAGGGATGATGGTCTGGATCACTTAGATATGAGGTAGGTAAAGTGTTTGGATGATTGAAACTTGAAACGCACGAGCAAATTGATGGATTGTTATGCTTGGACACAAACTGCAAGTTTTGACAGTTTTTTGGTGATATGGAGTTTTGGAGTGTTTTAGAACTTTAGCAATTGTGTTCTAAGTTTTTATATGTTTGTGTATTAGTATGGAAAAGGTTTCAAGTCAGCTCTTCAACAGATTTTTCAATCCTAGGCTTTTTGCACACTTTCTTGCTTTTGAAGCAAAGTGAAGGGATAAGTCTCTACCTGCTTGTACTGGCTTGCTTGGAGTTGGTATAAACTCTATACAAGTTGCTTTAGGTCTGTAGGACTTGTGTGTGCAGAGAAGACAGGTCCAATGCTCAAGAATTGGAAAGTTGTAAAAGTGAAGCTTTTCTAAAATGGCAATGGCAACTTTGTGCCATTTATGGAATTACAACTTGGATAAAGACTCTTGGGCTTGGATTAATGCTTTTTAAACAGAGTAAGCATTAAATTATGAAGTGAGAAACAAGTTTGGGACCTGTAAAGCATGGATTAGGCAGCATAGGTTCAAATTTGAATTTTGTTCTTCATGAAATGACTTGAATTCAAAGTGAGAAATTGCCAATTTCATCTCTTCGATTCTCCCTACTCAAAAATGATCTCAAGGAGTTATTGGAAATTTTGGAAAGCTTGCAATGTGATCTATAACTCATATTTGAAATGCATTTCAAGATTCCTATTGGAACTAGGTGAAAAATTTCCATGAAGTTGGGTCCAAAACCTGCCTAAATTAGGGCAAAATTTCACTAAGTTATTTTAGTTCATGGGCATGTTATGTTATTCACAAAATTATATCTTGAGATCCAAGCATATTTAAGAACAAATTTGTGAAGAAAATTTGTATATTTTATGGAGATATACAACTTTCATGTTGGGAATTTCCTTTGAATCATCTTGCATCATGGTGGAAATTTGGCTTAAAGTTGAGAAAAAATAAGAAATTTTCTATACTTAGAAAAGTTTCCAAGTTAAGAAAATTTTAAATTTTAAAACCAAATCTTCAATATTTGATTCCTTGATGAACAAGTTTCATATTTTGATATGTTTTGATGAATTATGATCCTTGGCACTTGATTTTGACCAAAAAGTCAAAGTTTGACTTTTCAGTATACAGTTGACTTTTGATCATTTGACTGCAAATTTCATCTGTATATCCAATGGATTTGCAATGTTTTGAACCATGTAATTAGGTCAAGATGATACAAATGAACCCTTGAAATCATGCTTCAAATTAATTTGTCATTTGCTAGGTCAAAAACCAGAAATTGCCCTTCCTCAGTCAAAACCCTAATTTTGACCATTTTGTCCTTTTGATGATTTGATCAGATTTCTTGAGGAATTGTGATCCAAACCTGGTAAAGTGATACATATGAGTCTAAAATGTTGATGTAGATAAAAAAATATGAAGTTTGACTGTAAATTGGCCATGGTTGACTTTTTCCCCAATACAGCTGATTTTTAGATCAACTGTCCAATTGACTGATCAAAAATGTGGTTCAAAGCTTGAAACTTGTCATGAGCAATCTTAGGGGTCCATAATGATGTTTGAAAGTCATATGAAGCACTGATAGTCCAAAAATCCTTGTGCAAACTCAAACCCTAATTTTGGGTCATCAGTGTAAGATGAGCTGTCTTGAGCTGATCAAACCCTAATCCAGTCTTGAGTCAAAGAGATCTTATAAGAAAAGTCTTGATAAATGAGAGGGAAAATTTTGGGGTACAACAGTTGCCCATGTTCAATCTTCTTAAACCTGAAGAGTTAGATTGGCGAGCTTTGCCATTCGTGACTCAAAGGTGAAAGATGATTGGACACGAGAGTGCCCATAAATTTGCACTCGATGATGTGTAGTTGAGGGAATGGGCTTAAAGATTCCATTTGGAGAAGTGATAGAATATTGTTGGTGATGGGCTTGTAGATTCATCCAAGAATGTTTGTTGAATTGTAAGTTGTAAGCTGAAAGAATGAGTATCAGAACGGAGTCCGTGTCTGGAGCGTGTCTGAACTGTATCTGAAAGTTGATTTTGACTAAGTACCAGAATGGCATCCATTGGAGCGTATATGTACTGTATCTGAGGACTGCAAACTGAATGAGTATTAGAATGGCATCCGTGTATGGAGTGTATCTGAACTGTATCTGAATTCTGAATATGTATGAGCATCAGAATGGCATCCGTGTCCGGAGCGTATCTGCATTGTATCTGAACTCCGAATATGTATGAGCATCAGAATGGCATCCGTGTCTGGAGCGTATTTGCACTGTATCTGAACTTGACATCTGAATGAGTATCAGAATGGCATCCGTGTCTGGAGCGTATCTGTATTGTATCTGAAAGTTGAATCTGAATGAGTATCAGAATGGCATCTGTGTCTGGAGCGTATTTGCACTGTATCTGAAAGTTGAATCTGAATGAGTATCAAAATGGAATCCATGTCTGGAGCGTATCCGTACTGTATCTGAACTTGAAATCTGAATGAGTGACAGAATGGCATTCGTGTCTGGAGCGTATCCGTACTGTATCATGATTGCATATTGTTAATGGTAGCTATTTTATCTTATCATTAAAAGGGTAAAATGTTAGCTGAAACAAAGTTATATTGCATGAAATGTATGATGCAATGTATTTGCTTTATCAATGTTTATGATATGTGGATGCAATGTATGCGCATGTAAGCTGATTTGCTGTATTGCCGTATGATTGAGGAAAATAAATCCTTGAATTCTGTTGAGGATATGTTGAATATTCTATTCTTGAAATTGAAGTACTGACGAATTCTTTTTGAGAGAAGTAGATTCTGTCGTGAGGGCAATGCCATGTACTGCTTGTAAGATCTATTTGGGGAATCCTGAGAAATTTGACGATTTCTACTGGGGATTAATAAATTGAAATTTGTTCCGCTGGGGATTTAAATGACGTACTGTGGGGGTTACTTATGGAATAGCCTAGAGAAGTTTTCCTGTCCTTTCAACCTATCAGTAATTGTCTTTCTCATTTTGTTTATTTGTAAACATTAACTATGTTCAAATGCATATGTTCGTTAATGAATCATTGGACGTTTTTGCAAACCAAACACAATAGTAAAGAAAAAGACAAATAATTTTCTGTATTTTCAAAGAGATATCTTTGTATTGACTTTGAATAAGTATTTTGTACAAAGGAGACAACATTCTAGTAAGAGAATGGTGCCATAAAACAAGAAAAATTTATACAAAGAAAGATAGCTATGTGTAATAATCCCATGGGGTTCCCATTCTTCTATAGCCTTCATATCTCCGAATATCTTGTCTATTTGTTGCTTCGTCCGAAGATGATTGAATTGATCAGAAACTTCGAGTTTGTCAGTGGAAGCCAAAGGTTGTCCGTCAAGTGATCCGACGAGACATAGTCATACGCTTTAATTCCCTAACTTTTGCCTGGACCGCCCTTTCGGGTTTTCAGTCCACCGGGAAACCCTTTTTTGCCCAAGTCTCCCTTTCGGGTTTTCAACTTGCCGGGTGTACATATTTCTTTTATTTTATCCCTAATTTTTGCCTGGACCTTTTTGGTTCGCCGGGATGCCCTTTTTTTTGCCTTGGTGTGTCAACCTAGCGAGTCTCTTATGCGTAGTATCTTTTGACTATGTCCGTGTTCACAGGGTGTGGCAGGCCATCATCGTCCATGGTGGTCAAGATCATTGCCCCACCGGAGAATATATTCTTGATTACAAATGGTCCTTCATAGGTAGGAGTCCATTTTCCCCTGGGATCACTTTGTGGCAAAATGATATGTTTGATCACTAGATCCCCAACTTGATATACTTGGCGCCTGAATTTCTTGTTGAAAGCCTTGATCATCTGTTTTTGATACATCTGACCATGGCAAACAGCAGTAAGTCTTTTTTCATCAATTAAATTCAGTTGATCAAGTCGGGTCTGGATCCAATAGTCTTCATTCAAACCTGCATCATTCATAATTCTTAGAGAGGGGATTCGAACCTCAATAGGCAAGACAACCTCCATGCCGTAAACCAAAGAATAGGGTGTACGTGACTGTCATCTTTTGTATGATCTTTTTAATGTTTTTATTTGCAGCTTCGACAACACCATTCACTTTGGCCGATAAGGGGAAGAATTGTGATGCTGAATCTTGAATTGCTCGCACAAGGAAGTGATCATAGTGTTGTTAAGATTGGTACCATTGTCAGTAATAATCCTTTCCGAGATACCGTATCGGCAGATGGGGTTTTGCTTGATGAAGCGGGCAATGACATTCTTGGTAACGGAGGCGAAAGAGGCTACTTCAACCCACTTTGTGAAATAATCAATGGCCACTAGGATGAAACGGTGTCCATTGGAGGCTATAGGCTTGATCTCCCCAATCATATCAATTCCCCACATAGCAAAGGGCCAAGGAGCCGTCAAGACATTCAGAGGAACCGTGGGTACGTGCACCTTGTCAGCATAAATTTGACACTTATGACAGGTCCGAGAGTGTTGATAGCAATCTGATTCCATGGTAGACCAATAATAGCCTGCCCGTAGGATTTTCTTCGCCATCGTATGCCCACTAGAGTAAGTGCCAAAAGTACCTTCATGTAATTCAGCCATGATCTTTTCAGCTTCAACCTTATCCACGCACCGAAGCAAAATGGAGTCATGATTGTGTTTGTACAGGATGTCATTACTAAGGAAGAACTTAGCAGAGAATCTCCTTAAGAACTTCTTATCATTGATTGAAGCTCCTTCTGGATATTCTTGAACCTCGAGATACCTCTTGACTTCATGAAACCAAGGTTGGTCCACTATTTCTTCAGTATTAATATCGTGACAGTGTGATGGTTCATCCATCCGTTCGATGGTGATCTGGGGAGCCTAGTTATCCCAATTAAGTTTAAACATAGATGACATTGTGGCTAGAGTGTCTGCTAGCTGATGTTCTTATCGCAGGAAATGCTCGAAGGTAATCTTCTCGAAATGTGGTAGCAATGTCAAAACATGTTCTTTGTAAGGGATAACGGGTGCTTAGTGTCCCATTCCCCTTTGATCTGACTGATGACCACAGCTGAATCTCCAAATACATCTAAAGATTTGATTCCCAAGTCTATGGCAGCTCTGAGACAAAAGATGCAAGCTTCGTACTCCGCCATGTTGTTTGTACAGTTGAAGCAAAGTATGGCAGTAAAGGGAGTAGGACACCCTTCCGGAGATATGAGTACGTTGCCGATACCATTACCAAATGCATTGGATGCCCCCATTAAAGAATATGGTCCATCGGGATCCTTGTTCAGGTCTGTCATATGGTTTGATTTCTTCACAGTTGTCTAATGTCATAATGTCTTCATCCGGGAATTCAAACTTCATGGACTGATAATCTTCTACAGCTTGATGAGCAAGATGATCAGCCAATACACTACCCTTTATAGCTTTCTGGGTAGTATACTGTATGTCATATTCTGTTAGGATCATCTGCCATCTAGCTATCCTCCTAGACAGAGCAGGCTTCTCGAAGATGTATTTTATCGGATCCATCTTAGATATCAACAAGGTATTATGAGTCAACATATACTGTCTTAGCCGGCGAGCAGCCCATGCCAGAGCGCAGCAATTTTTCTCAAGCAGTGAATATCTGGTTTTACAGTCGGTAAACTTTTTTCTCAGGTAATAAATAGCGTGCTCTTTTCGGCCAGACTCGTCATGCTGCCCCAATACACACCCCATTGAGTTCTCTAAAACAGTTAGATACATGATCAATGGTCTTCCCTCGACTGGTGGCATCAAAACAGGAGGCTCTTGTAAGTACTCTTTGATCTTGTCAAAAGCAACCTGGAATTCATCGCTCCATCTGACTACTTGATCTTTCTTCAATAGTTTGAAGATTGGCTCACAAGTAGCTGTTAGGTGAGAAATGAATCTGGCAATATAGTTCAGGCGCCCCAAGAATCGTCTGACTTCCTTCTCAGTACGAGAAGCAGGCATTTCTTGTATTTCTTTAACTTTGGCAGGATCGACCTTAATGCCTTTGTTACTGACGACAAAACCTAAGAGTTTACCGGACCGTACTCTGAACGTGCACTTGTTTGGGTTCAACCTTAGCTTGTACTTCTTCAGCCTCTCAAATAGCTTTTGCAAGTGATCAAGGTTCTCTTCTTCTGTTTGTGATCGTGCTATCATATCGTCTACGTAGACCTCTATTTCATGATGTATCAGGTCATGAAACAAAGCTACCATGGCGCGCTGATAGGTTGCCCCAGCATTCTTCAGTCTGAATGGCATCACTTTGTAGCAGAATGTGCCCCACTGTGTGACAAATGTAGTTTTCTCCATGTCCTCAGGTGCCATTTTGATTTAGTTGTAACCTGAGAATCCGTCCATGAAGGAAAACACTTTGTGTTGTGTCGTATTGTCAACCAGGATATCAATGTGGGGAAGTTAAAAATCATCTTTAGGGCTGGCCCTATTCAAATCTCTATAGTCCATGCACATTCGTACTTTGTCGTCCTTTTTAGGCACGGGAACAATGTTGGCAACCCATTGGGGATAAAAAGTGACAACCAAGAATCCAGCATTAAATTGTTTCATGACTTCCGCTTTGATCTTCTCTGACATGTCAGGTCTCATGCGGCGGACTTTTTGTTTTACTGGTGGACAGTCTTCTCTCGTAGGAAGACGATGTACCACGATGTCTGTATCAAGTCCTGGCATATCTTCATGTGACCAGGCAAAGATCTCAACATAATCATGCAACAGCTGAATCAGACATTCCTTGACACTGGGCTCCAGATTGGAACTCACCTTGACCTCTTTTTTATCCTCCTTGGTACCCAGATTGATTGTATCCACAGGTTCCTCGTGAGGCTGAATAGCTCTTTCCTCTTGTTGTAGTAGTCTGGCCAGTTCCCATGGTACTTCACAATCTTTCTCACCTTCGTTTTCGGCTTGGTATATTAGATCCTCAGAGTCACAAAAAGCCATAGCAGTATCGTTACCCATGGGATCCGGAATGGAGGGGTACCTGCATTTGTGAGTGTGGGTGTGTGTAATGGTATAGCCATCCTTACAAAGTAAAATGTAAAAGAAAAACAAGGAGCACAAAAGTTTGTATGTGAAAAAAACGTCCATGATTCAATGAATGTCATATGAAGATGAAATAAAAACCCTTACAAATGGACCATTGTGCCTCGGGCAAGACACAAGGTTTTAAATGTGCGAATTGTTTGTGAATATTACAATTCCAACAAAAATGTAAAGACAAATTACTGAGGGATGAAAGTTATTGGGACAAAGTCTCTGGCCTCCCAATTGCAAAGTCCTCCGTTGACAGTAGGAAAGATCTAATCCTCCAAGCTGCAATCCTCTTCACCATCTTCTACCGCACTGACCTCTCTGTTTCTAATCTTCAAGGGTGACCCTCCAGCACGGGCACGACGTACAGCCTTCTGAGCACTTGAAGTGAACCCTAAACCAAACTTGTCAGATTTATACGGAATATTCTGAAGTTTCCCCCAGATGGTGCATCCACCCTCCTCTACTACTACCTTGGCGTCCTTTAGAGATGACATCCAGAGCGGAGGTCTTGTAATCTTGGGAATATGGGACACAATCTTGGTTACTACTACCTCTTGGGGAACTTCTTCGAAATGTTGAAAAGAAGTTTCAATAAACTCGCCATCCAATTCCACGTACAGGAAAGAATTGGGGTGGCTAATCATATACTCTTCCTCTCCGTGGACAGTGATAATCTTTCCCTGGACCGGATATTTCAGCATCTGGTGCAGTGTAGAGGTGACAGCACCGACATTATGGATCCATGGCCGTCCTAGCAGACAGGAGTAAGAGGGGCGGATGTCCATTACATAGAAGGTTGAGTTGAAAGTTTGAGTTCTAAACTTTATGGGGATATCCACCTCCCCGTGGACCATCCTCTTTGAGCCATCAAATGCCCTTGCGACTATGTTACTGGGTTTCAACGTCAGTCCTTCGTAGTCTAGTCTGTCGAGAGCTTTCTTTGGTAAAACATTCAAAGATGATCCAGTGTCCACCAAGACATAGGCCAGAGTTGTTCCTCTACATTCCACAAAGACATGTAATGCCTCGTTGTGCTTTCTTCCCCCTTGGTGTCAGATCAGCATCCGAGAAGCCTAGGTCGTTGTTCGCCGTCAAGCTGGCCACACAATCTTAAAATTGGTCAGCATATGTCTCTTGAGGCACATGGGATGTCTTTAGGAACTTCACCAGGGCTTTCGCATATGCCTCAGAACACATCAACAATGCCAGCATGGAGATTTTGGAGGGAGTTTGCCCCAACTGTTCAACTACGTCGTAGTCGCTCTTCATTATTATTCTCAGGATCTCCTCCATTTCCTTCTTGGAGGCCTAGGGGATAGTCAGGGATTAAGCCTTCGTCCGGACAGGCTCCACTTGAATACTTTTTTCTCGAGTTTCAGCAGCAGGAGTGTTGGTAGGGATAACAGCAGGGGTTGTGTCGTCTTTGTCAATAGGAGCACTTGCAGATATGATTATTGGTACGGAGATAACCTTTGGAGCAGCCACGGGTCCAAAAACTGCCTTTGGGGGGGCAATTTCTGGAGAGAAGATTCTACCGCTTCAGGTAATCTTACTGGTTCCAACAATATTGCTAATGTCAAAGTCTTCTTCTTCGGAGCTCATTTCTTCGGCGGCCAACCCATCTTGTTTGATGCCATGGTAGTAGATGTCCCCACCGTAATTCCACGACACCGTTTTTTCTGATTCATACGGGACTGGCCCAAGCATTATGATTATAAGAGGAGTAGTTTTTGGAATCGATGTAATTCTAACGGGTCTTTTGGAGACCCTGGAAGAATTGGTGGAGATGGTTATGATTGAAATGTCTTTAACAGGAACAGGTAAAACAGGAGTACTTTCAAACACAATCTCGTTGTTGTCCATCAAGCATTGAACGCTTGTTTTCAGCAAAGGGCAAACAGTTGATGAGGATAAGCAAAGATGGAAGTCTTCATTACAACCCAGGAATACATCGGCTTTCAACAAGTTCATCTTAATGATTGGGAGTGGAGTCAAGAGTTCATCAATTGTGGTAACAAACAGATCTTCTTCAACAACATTGGTGTGGTGACCATGCCTAGGCATAGGAGTAGAAATGACATTTGGCTTCTCGGGCGCATCAAACTCAATCTTTTTTGCCTCTATAAGATCTTGAATTTTGTTTTTCAAAGCCCAACAGTTGTTGGTGTCGTAACCCGGACTTTCGGAATGATATGCGCAACGGGCATTTGGGTGATAATGAGGGGACGCTGTGTTGGGGTTTTTGGGAGCTTCTTTCAAAGTTGCCAAATTAGATTTCATAAGGTGCGGTAAAACCTGGGCTAGAGTCATATTAATTCTGGTGAATTGTCGGACTGGCTTTTCCATCCTCGGTTGGTTACTTCTTGGTTGATCAGATGTAGGCTTTGGGATCATAACAGCCGCTACCATTGGTCGGTGTTCGGCTCTCCCATGGTTCCTTTATGGATAAACAACAAATACCTCCTTCTTCCCAATGAAAGGCTTTCTCACAACTGTAGAGGCAGATGAATCCTTCTGAATCTTTCCACTTTTTATGCCAGCTTCCACCCTCTCTCTGGTTAGTATTAACTCAGTAAATCCTGTAGATGAGCTTCCAATCAGATGGTTGAAGAAAGGGCCTGATAGAGTGCCTAAGAACATGTCCACCAACTCCCTTTCAGACAGAGGGGGTTGAACTCTCCCAGCTAGATCTCTCCACTTCTGCGCGTAATCCTTGAAACCCTTATTTGAAGCCATAGCCATACTCTGAAGTTGAGTACGGGTAGGTCCCAAATCAGCATTATATTGGTATTGCTTATAGAAAGTTGCGGCAAGGTCTTCCCAGTTATGGACGTTGGCCATTTCTAGTTGGTAAAACCAATCGAGTTATGTTCCAGATAGGCTATCTTGGAAAAAATGCACCCACAAGTCTTTATCAGCGGAGTGCGCTGGATCTTTCTCACATATGATCGGAGGTGCATCTTAGGACATGCACCCCATCATATTTTGCAAACAACGGTACTTTGAACTTTGGTGGGATCATAATACCCGACACTAGTCCAAATTCTTCAAAGTCTAGACCGGGCACCTTTTGTATTTCCATAGCGCTCAAACGCTCTTCAAGATGTCTGTACTTATCATCTGCTGGAGGATACTGTTCCTCGGAGTAGTCTTCCTCTTCTTCCTCCTCTTCAGATTCTGACGGAACCGCTATTTCTTTTCCTTTCCCTTCTCCTTCCCCGAAAGTGGTTGCAAAATTCAAAGTTCTTCTAGTCTGTCCCTGAAACCTTCTCCCCATATTCAAAACCCCAGTGACCTTCTTTGTTTTCTTCTTTCTTTCTTCAGCTAACAGAGTCTTCAACTCTTCCTGCCCCTTGACTAGGGTCATGAGTAACTGTTGAAATTGCATGTTTTGAACTTGAAGATCTTTGATTGTCTGTTCGAGATCCATCTTACTGAAATAAACAGTAGAGAGATGAGGAAACTTATTGCAAAAGACCTGTTTATGTTATGATGAATGATATGTGCATATGTAATATTTTCAAGGATTTTAAAAGATTCAAGTTCGTTTTAGACAAAAATAAAATACACGTTATATTAATAAGATAGAGTTTGAGTACATCAATGCCCCTTGGGCAAAATAATACAAAACTCTAAGATAAAAAAGTAGTGTGCATCCTCTTTGGTTCAATGTAGGCATTTAGAGTCTGCTCCTCATGAAGTAGCCTAGTGAGTTCCAAAACCTTCTTCTCGCTTGCGTAGAATTGGGCTTCGAAAGTATCTCGCTCTCCTTTGAGCTATATCCAATCCCTTTGTAGGTCTTCAAGAGATGTGGGCATGTCAAGATGTAGGATAGTGTATGGAACTTCTCCCTCCTTAACAGGCTCAATGATCACCGGGAGAATGGAAGGATAAGGCATCATAAGACTTTGAAGGCGGGTTCGTACCCATTTGAGGTAAGGCTCAAGAGGGATGGAATTCTTGTGTCCCAAAGTCTTGCTATCCATCTTGTTTAGCATCCTCCATTCTCTGATGAATCTCTAGCGAAGACCTTAATCGTCGTTGTCGTAGTCGAATACCAAGCCTTGAATCAACATCTCATACGGGCCATCCCTTCGGGCATAACCAAACTGTCTTAGATCTAAGCATGGGTTGTAGGTGATGCCTCCCCTAATGCCAAGTAGAGGGACATTAGGGAATTTCCCACAACGGTCAACAATGATAACATTCTCTTTTGATCGAGAGCACCAATGAATATCTGAATGTTTGAGCGTCATTAACCTTTGTGACCACCTAGAACCTTGCTCATTCTTTAAAACTGATTGGGGAAGATTAGAAATAAACCATCTTGCCAGGAGAGGAGTGCAACATATAAGGACACCTCTTTTCCTCATTGTACGAGTGTGAAAAAAGTGTAGGATATCCCCTAGCAATGTAGGCACCAGATTGCGTGACATGAAGATTTTGACGGCACTCACATCTATGAGTTGGTCAGGGTTGGGAAACAAAACCATCCCATAGATAAGAAGAGCCATAATTTCCTCAAAATCTTGCAAGTCTAAGGAAATCCAACAGCTTTGGGCTTTCTCAAACAGAAACTTTGCTAGGAAGCCTTTGACACCACTTCTAGTTTCCCAATGGGCTGTAACATCAGATGAGTGCAAGTGCAAAGCTTGAGCAATCTCTTCTGGCTTTGGGTCTCTTTTCGTACCGTTGAAAGGTAGTTGATTGAGAATGGGAATCCTCAAGAGTTGAGAGAATTCTTCCAAAGTAGGCACAAGCTAATAGTCGGGAAATGTGAAGCAATGGTGCAAAGGATTAAAGAACTGGAAGAGCACCTTCATCATATCCTCATCTGTGCTGGAGGTGACCAAGTTGAGTAGACGACCATGCCTCTCGGTGAATGGAGAGTTCTCATGGATCCATGAAGCTATCTCCTTGAGTCGGGGAGGAATTCTTACAAGGTCGACTTGGATAGTTTTCCTGCGAAGTGAATCCATATCCTACAAAACAAGAACAAAGATGAACCTCCAAAATCCTTGAAATGGTTAGTGGATGCATATGATGCTCATGATATCCATGATGTAATGTACAAGTATGCATATACAAGCAAGACAAACAAGTTCTTAGTTTAGGCTTGCATGGGGTTTTATAGGTAAGTACCCTCTTGAAGTTTAGTTGGCTTAAACCTGTCCTAGTAATAGTAATCGGGTTCTAAGGAGCTCAATATCACTGGATTGTTTCCTTGGTCATTGTTTCAGCTCAAGCCTCTTTACTGGCGACCGAAATATCCCAAGAAACAAACCCTCAATGAGTGTAGTATCGAGTATCTACCAACTTCAGACTGCACCAAAGCCAGTCATCTCACTACATCCTAAAGGCCAAGTTGGTCAAGTAAAGGGTTCTAGAAGTTCATTAGTGCTTCATGACATCACTCAGCGGCCCCTTATTCTCTTTAATTGACTCAAAGGCTATTGGTACCCACAAATATGTCGCACTAACATAGCTATTGCTTAGACCATGTTGGTATACCCCGCACAATTTCCATAATGTATTGCTATTTACCTATAATGCATCCCAAATTCGGGTAGAGGATCTCAAACCAAAACAAAGAACCATAATGTAAAGCAAATAAGTCAAACAATGTAAGCAAATAAATGTGATCTAGCCCTAAGGTAACCCCACTTTTAAGAATTCCCCAGCAGAGTCGCCAGTTCTGTGATACGGTCGGATAATTGACTTGAGGGTTTTGCGTTTTATCGCAAATGTAGCGGTTAGCAAGAGTCGCCACCGACTTTTCTTTTATCCAAAAGGATGTAAGTACGAAGTGTGCCTAAGAGGGGGGTGAATTAGGTACTTTATAAATTCTGGTTTTTAGTGATGATGGTTCTTATTTTTCTGGTTATAAGTGAGTTTAGGAATGCTTAAAAATGCAGAAAAATAAAGAGACATGGGCGTTATATCCTGGTTCCCCTCACAGTCCGAGAGTACTCCAGTCCCCTTTCAACATGAAAGAGATTTCCTTATTGTGGCAAACTTAAACAAGAACTACCAACCAAACCAAGAACAATCCTCTTGGACCAAGAACAATCCTCTTGTATTTTCACTAAGTTACCTATGAGAACAATCCTCTCAATGTAACTACACTTGTATCCAACAACTTGGAAAGACAAGATTTCAACAAAAACACTTAAACTTAATTCCAACAATCCTGGAAAATAAGTAAGTAAATATCAATTTGTGAGTTTGAGTGAGTAGAGTAATATTGATCACTTAGAGTGATTTGACAATGTATAATCTTCTTCTTTCAATAATAATGTTGTACAAAGATTCAAGATATATTTGCTCAAAGTTTTCTATTTGTTAATGTATGAAGATGTGTAGAAAACTTATGCATGAAAAATGAGGAATGCTTGAGTTTGTATTTTGAAATTTCAGAAAATATATTTTTGAAAGAAGGTGTTAGATCTGGATTTGAAATTGAATATTCATATGTTCATAACACCCTTTTGAAACATCATGAAGATCTGGAAATGTATTATGAACAAATGACAAGTTTGAGTTAAAAGATGTAATAAAAAGGCATGATGAAAAGGTATGAACAAAGCTGCTATTTTTCAAATTCGTGCAGTATGCAATCGATTGCACCCTTGGTGTAAATTGATTGTACAAGGTTCTTAACAGCTATTTTTTCAAAATCTTTAAGAGTGTAATCGATTGCACTAACAATGTAATCAATTGCATGCAAAGTCAGTAGCAAAAATTAACTGAGTGCAATCGATTGCACTAACAATGTAATCGATTGCATGAGAAACAGAAGCAAACGTTTTGAAAAAATTTAAGTATGCAATCGATTACATAGGTAATGTAAATCGATTGCACATAGAAACCAAAGCAAAAGATCTGAAATTTTGAAGTGTGCAATCGATTGCACTAAGATGTAAATCGATTGCATGAAGAAGAAAAATGAAATTTTATCTTTGAAAAGCTTGAGAAATGATTCTTAAACATTTCTTTTTCATTTTTGAGCATCTATATCTTAAGATCAAAGTAGATAATATTATTATACCTTTAAAGTTGTTGAGAGCTTTGAATGAAGATATTATCCTTAGATGCTTAGATTCTTGATCATAAATCTTTGCCTTCTTTGTTAGCCATGGTTTGTCTTCATCAAAATAAAAGCTTATTTATGAAGCTTGATTTTACATTCTCCCCCTTTTTGATGATGACAAACAATCTTGCTTTGTGCGATGTACTTTCTGGAAGAGCTTCTCCCCCTAAGATGCAAAACTCCCCCTATGTAGGAGAGGGTTGGAATCCTTTGCAATTCTGCATCTTGATTGGAGAGTACCTTGAAAGTTAAGACACGGGAAATGCAAGCATAAAGTACCATACATCTTTCTCCCCCATTGGCATTATCAAAAAGAAGGGGAAGATGCCTAAAGCAAATAATAATAGAGCAATATAGTGACAAAATATATAGAACTTAAAATAGTAACACAAATTGTTTGAGAGTTACACAGAAAATTTGAACAAAACAAAACATTGAACTAGCAAGACAATAACATAACAGAAAAAAAAGTCAGCCAGAACATTAAGGGTGATGTATGTCTGGATGGTTGTAAGACCATGAGCCTTGGCTCGGGAATTATTGTTGAAGTGGAGGTTCTGTGTAATGTGAAGGAGATGCAGTTGGGTTATTTGGGTCATATGGTGGGATATGAAGGTGAGAATATAGGTATGAGAATTGTTGGTTCACATCCGAGCGAAAATTATTTATCCGGGTTGTAGTGGAGTCATTGATTGCACTCCATTGATTGTTAATGTTGGTGTTCATAGAAGTAAACTGTTGAGACATATAGTCCATGAGCTCTTGATTGCTTGGACCAGAGGGAGCAGTTGGAGGAGGAGGCACAACTTCACTGCCTGCAGCTTCTTGGTCATTATCTTCATTGCCAACAACATCTTCACCAATGTAGGTGATGGTCTTTGTCTCCGGATTAAAATGTACGCCCATTCTTGAATCAACATTCTTAATTGAAATTTTGTTTAGATTAGGATCCATATTCACCTTTTCAAAACCACGAAAATCCACACCAAATTCCTCCAAAATCAAAGTGACAAAATAAGCATATGAAAGGAATTTAGACTTTTCATCTACTCTCAGCATATGCATCATCATCATTCTTGCCCAGTTTACATTTACTCCTTTCTTCCTTGCATAAATAAGCTGCATCTCGAAGTCGGTAACTGTGCAATGGTTTCCAGATCTTGGAAATAGAATATAGACCAAAACATAATGATATAAGCGATCGTCTATATGGAGGTTACCTGCACTCCAGGAGTCTCTAGATGGAATTACTCCGCTAAGACCACGTATCCGTTTGGTGCGAAATTCAGTTTCACTTAACCGTCCAATGCTGTAAAAGAATCCCTTTTTCTGATAGCCATCCCATATCTCGTTTTCGGGATCATATAGGGAGATTCCACTGAAAGGAATATGCAAGATCTCACCAACAACCTGAGGAGTTAGAGAGATACGAGTGCCCAGCACATATGTGACTATTTTTTCTTTGTAGGGTGTTAGATTACTGAAAAACATTCTTACCAAATCCGATTAGTATGGACCGTACGAAGAAATCAAGGGTTCCAGACCATAAGCAGCTAGATCGTTCTGAAATGAAAAACATTCTTGAGGAAAGGAGGAGAGTATACCATACTTGGGGTTGGATACAATTTTCTTTTGAAAATCTTTGATAAATCTGGCTTCTTGCTCTTCTGTGAGAGTTGAAAGCAGTGGATTGGATGTTGGATCAACCTTCTTTTTCCCTTTATCTGAAACTGAAGCCTTTCTCTTTGTTTTTGAAGCCATGGATATGGAGTTTTAGGGTTTTGGGGTTTTAGGTTTTGTGAAAGAGAGAGATTTTGTGAGAGAGATTTGGAAGTGATTTGGTTAGGTAGGGAATGAGTTATTAGAATTGAAGTGTATTTGGCTTGCAAATATGAGAGAGGAATTATGACCAACATTAATTTTCTGTCATAAAAGCTACTTTCAGTACGTGCAATCGATTGACATACCATGTGCAATCGATTTGCACACAAACAGAATCAAAAAATTAGCAAAAACGCACATAGTGCAATCGATTGCATTAAAGGTGCAATCAATTTGCACATGAAACATAATGGACAGAATTGAAAAAACTCTTTGTGCAATCGATTACATAGTTTGTGCAATTGATTTGCATTTACAAAAATTGTCCAAAAACCAAATTTTTCTTGAAAATTTAAATATCACATATCATAAATTCATATATAGTATGTATAAATCATATATAAAAGATATATCAAGGGTAGAATGCACCTTATATGTCGTCTTCATCAAGTATCCTAAGCTCTCTACGAATTTTGTAGAAAGGTTCTTTTGCCAAAGGTTTGGTGAAGATATCGGCAAGCTGATTATGAGTATCTACAAAGGTTACCTCGACATCTCCTTGAAGAACATGATCATGGAGAAAATGATGTCGAATGTCTATATGTTTAGTCCTTGAATGCATGACGGGATTCTTTGTAATGTTAATTGCACTGGTGTTGTCGCATCTTAGAGGAATGCACCCTAAATCGAGTCCGTAGTCACGAAGTTGTTGTTTTAGCCACAAAATTTGAGCACAACTACTACCCGCTGCAATATATTCAGCTTCGGCCGTGCTTAGAGCAACACATGCTTGCTTCTTGAAGGCCCATGATACTAATGCATTACCAAGAATGTGACAAGTTCCACTTGTGCTCTTTCTATCTGTTTTACATCCTGCATAATCCGCGTCAGAATAACCAATTAAGTTGCAGACACTACCTTTAGGATACCACAATCCGACATTTGTTGTTCCTTTGAGATACTTCACGATCCTCTTTACCGCCGTGAGATGAGATTCCTTTGGGTTAGCTTGAAAGTAGGCACAAAGACAAACACTAAACAAAATGTCAGGACGGCTTGCCGTCAAATATAATAAGGAGCCAATCATACCTCAATATTTAGTGATGTCGATGGAAACACCTGATACATCTTGATCAACATAAGAACCAAAACCCATTGGTGTAGACATTTCCTTACAGGTATCCATGTCAAACCTTTTCAAGAGTTCCTTGCAATATTTGGATTGGTTGATGAAGATGCCATCTTTTAGTTGTTTGATTTGAAGTCCAAGAAAATAGTTCATTTTACCCATCATGGACATTTCAAATTCTCCTTGCATCATCGATGAGAATTCTTCACACATTTCTTGATTTGAAGAACTGAAGATGATGTCATCAACATAGACTTGTGCTAGCAAAGTGTCGTCTTTGATTTTCTTGATAAATAGAGTCTTGTCAACTTTGCCTTTTTCGAAACCTTTTTCGCATAAGAAGTTGCTTAAACGATCATACCACACCCTTGGTGCTTGTTTCAGTCCATAGAGAGATTTTCTTAATTTAAATACATGAGATGGATTCTTGAAGTCTTCGAAACCCGGGGGTTGCTTAATGTATACTTCTTCAGTGATATATCCATTCAAGAATGCGCTTTTGACATCCATTTGGAAAAGCTGAAAATTTAATGAACAAGCATAGGCAAGTAAGAGACGAATAGCTTCTAACCTTGCAACTGGAGTGAAAGTTTCTTCAAAGTCTATTCCTTCTTCTTGATTATATCCTTGTGCTACCAATCTTGCTTTGTTTCAAACAATTATTCCATTCTCGTCAAGTTTGTTTTTGAACACCCATCTTGTTCCAATAATGTGTTTGTTGCTTGGCCTAGGAACGAGTTCCCAAACTTGATTCCTTTCAAATTGATTCAATTCTTCTTGCATAGCTATGATCCATTGGTCATCGCCTAAAGCTTCATCAACTTTGGAAGGTTCAATTTGAGAGACAAACGCCATGTTTAGGCAAGCATCCTTGAGATTTAATATTGTAGACACGCCTTGACTTATATCACCAATCACTTTATCAATAGGATGATCTCTATGAGTTCTCCATTCTTTTGGTAGATCATTGATATTTGATTCTTGTTGAGGTGATTCTTCTAGTTGAATGGGTTGATCCTTGGAAGATTTTTCTTGAGGACCCTCTAAAATTTCATCATCATTATCACAAACAATATTATCCTCCTTGGAGGGGTTAGTTTCATCAAAAGAAACATGCATAGATTCTTCAATATTCAAAGTTCTTTTGTTGTATATTCTATATGCTTTACTAGAGAGTGAGTAACCAAGAAATATACCTTCATCGGATTTCTCATCAAACTTACCCAAATTATCTTTGTCATTGTTTAGGACAAAGCATTTGCACCTGAAGATATGAAAGAAAGCAATGTTTGGTTTTCTCCCTTTGAAAAGTTCATATAGAGTTTTCTTTAAGATTGGTCTAATGTTAACTCTATTGTTAGCAAAACATGTCGTGCTCACCGCATCCGCCCAAAAGTATTTTGGAAGGTTTGAGTCGCTAAGCATTGTTCTAGCAAGTTCCATAAGAGACCTATTCTTTCTTTCAACCACTCCATTTTGTTGTGGAGTCCTCGGTGCCGAGAAGTTGTGAGATATTCCATGTTCCCCGTAGAATTCTTCAAATAGAGCATTTTGGAATTCTCCGCCATGGTCACTTCTTATTGAGGCAATTGTTAGAGACTTCTCATTCTGAATTTGTTTAGCATACTTATTGAACGCCTTGAATGCATCACTTTTCTGCACTAAAAAGAATGTCCAAGTATATCTAGAGAAATCGTCAACAATAACCAAAGCATATACATTACCTCTGAAACTCCTTGTTCTCGATGGACCAAATAGATCAATATGTAACAATTGCAGTGGCCTTGTAGTGGACACCACATTCTTATATTTGAAAGTTGATCTAGTTTGTTTCCCTTTTTGACAAGCATCGCATAGTCTATCTTTGACGAAATTTCTCTTAGGCAATCCAATGACAAGATCATGCTTGATTAATTTATTCAAGTGTTCCATATGAATATGAACAATTCTTTTGTGCCAAAGCCATGAATCATCGTTGTTCGCCATGAGACATTTAACCTTCAAAGATGGATCATCAAGGGAAATCATGAATATATTATTGATTCTTTTACCTTTAAGTATAACCTCATGAGTGACTTCGTCTTCTATCAAACATTCATCCTTGGTGAACTTGATTTTGAAGCCTTTGTCACAAAGTTGGCTAATACTTAGAAGATTGTGCTTTAGTCCTTCAACATAAAGAACATGTTCAATGGATGTGAAAGGTGGAGCACGAACTTTGCCTTTGCCAAGGATTCTTCCCTTATTATTGTCTCCATAAGTGACAAAACCCTTGGCCTTTAGCGCTAGATGTGAAAATTGGTTTATGTCTCCTGCCATATGCTTTGAACAACCACTATCAAGATACCAAAGATTGCATGTGGTCTTCAAGCATACCTGCAAAACAAATTAGGTTTTTTTAGGTACCCAAGTTGCTTTGGGTCCTTCACAATTAGTGCCTTTCTTTACCCATACATAATGTCCACTTGCCACACTGAAGTTTCTAACATAGCAAGCATTAGGTGTATGGCCTTTAATACCACAATAAAAACAAGTAGGTTCAAAGTTACTTCTATATCTATAAGGATAAGATTTCTTCTTAGAAAATGTTTTCTTTTTCGGATAGTGACGAACTATTTTAGGTTTGTTCACTTTCTCTTTGGAGGGTTGATCACTTGCCTTAACAAAGATAGTTTTGTTAGAACATGGTTTTGAAAACTTTGAATATCCAAGTCCACTTTTATCATTGGAGTATCTTTGTTGGCTAAGAACACCTTCCAAGCCAATTTGCCCTTTTTCATATCTTTCAATAACTCTTTTTAGTTGGACAATTTGGAAAGAGAGTGAATCACAATTTTTGCATACAAAAATCTGTTTTTGTTCATCACTTGATTTTTGTTTTTCTTCTTTGAGATTTTTTTCCATTGAAACATATTTTTCTTCTAAGGATGAAATTTGTTTCTTTTGTGATGAAATGGTTTTATACAGAATTTTGAATTCATTCAATAATTCATCTATAGCAGCTTGTGCATCACTATCAAAAAGAGAAAATTCATTACTAACCTCATTGTCTTCATCATTAGAATGGTGTGAGGCCATCAATGCTAGATTTACACTTTCATCACTATCGGAATCAGATGAGGAACTTATTTCATTGTCCTCCCATGCGACATAAGCCTTTTTGTTCTTGAATCCCTTCTTACTTTTGAAGCCACCTTTCTTGGAAAGTTTTGGACAATCCGGCTTGATATGACCTTGCTTACCACATTCTTAACATGTGATATCTTGTGTTGATGTGGAGCCTTCCTTTTTCTGAAAATGTTTCTTTCCTTTTGAATGAGAAAAAGGTTTGTCATTTCTACCGAAGAACTTACCAAACCTTTTAACAAGAAGCATGAAGTTTTCATCTTCTTCTGGATTGTTTTCCTTTTCAACTTCCTTGGAGTCTATCTTCAAAGCAATATTCTTGTATTTCTTCTCTTGATTTTCATGCTTTTCGAGTCTTCCGAGTTCTGTTTCGTATTCTTGAAGTTTTCCAAATAATGTTGCGGATGTCATGTTAGATAGACTTTCTTTTTTGATATTGTCGTTACCTTTGGTTGCCATTCCCTCGTTAAGGACCTAAGTACTTTCAGATTCAATTCATCATTTGTCAAAGTTTTACCAAGATCACTTAGATGATTTGTCAAGTGCACAAATCTCTTTTGTAAGTCAAGAATGGTTTCTCCGGGCTGCATTCGAAATAATTCGTATTCTTGACTTAGGGTATTTAGTCTTGATCTTTTTACTTCAACCGTTCCTTCATGAGTTTTTACCAAGGTATCCCATATTTCTTTTGCTATTTTGCATGCCGAGACACGGAAGAATTCGTCCATGCTAAGTGCACCTTGAAGAAGGTTTATTGCCTTTTTGTCATAGAGAACTTTCTTCTTATCATCATCGTCCCATGCAGTTTTAGGCTTTGATGAGCCAACACCATTGATTACCGTTATAGGGATAAATGGACCATTTTCGATGGCATCCCATATTTCTTCTCCTTGTGCTTCTAGATGCACCTTCATGCATATTTTCCAGAAGTCAAAATATTCACCACAAAATAGAGGAGGCTTTTTGTTACTACCACCATCTCTGAGAACGGGATTTTGATTTACGGAAGCCATTCTGGATCTTTTAGGAGCAGGTTACTTATAACCTGCTCTGATACCAATTGTAAGTACGAAGTGCGCCTAAGAGGGGGGTGAATTAGGTACTTTATAAATTCTGGTTTTTAGTGATGATGGTTCTTATTTTTTTGGTTATAAGTGAGTTTAGGAAAGCTTAAAAATGCAGAAAAATAAAGAGACACGGGCGATATATCCTGGTTCCCCTCACAGTTCGAGAGTACTCCAGTCCCCTTTCAACATGAAAGAGATTTCCTTATTGTGGCAAACTTAAACAAGAACTACCAACCAAACCAAGAACAATCCTCTTGGATTTTCACTAAGTTACATATGAGAACAATCCTCTCAATGTAACTACACTTGTATCCAACAACTTGGAAAGACAAGATTTCAACAAAAACACTTAAACTTAATTCAAAAAATCATGGAAAATAAGTAAGTAAATATGAATTTATGAGTTTGAGTGAGTAGAGTAATATTGATCACTTAGAGTGATTTTACAATGTATAATCTTCTTATTTCAATAATAATATTGTACAAAGACTCAAGATATATTTGCTCAAAGTTTTCTGTTTGTTAATGTATGAAGATGTGCAGAAAACTTATGCATGAAAAATAAGGAATGCTTGAGTTTGTATTTTGAAATTTCAGAAAATATTTTTTTGAAAGAAGGTGTTAGATCTGGATTTGAAATTGAATATTTATATGTTCATAACACCCTTTTGAAACATCATGAAGATCTGGAAATGTATTATGAACAAATGCCAAGTTTGAGTGAAAAGATGTAATGAAAAGGCATGATGAAAAGGTATGAACAAAGCTGCTATTTTTCAAATTCGTGCAGTATGCAATCGATTGCACCCTTGGTGTAAATCGATTGCACAAGGTTTTTAACAGCTATTTTTTTTAAATCTTGAAGAATGTAATCGATTACACTAACAATGTAATCGATTGCATGCAAAATCACTAGCAAAAATTAACTGAGTGTAATCGATTGCACTAACAATGTAATCGATTGCATGAGAAACAAAAGCAAACGTTTTGAAAAAAAATTAGTATGCAATCGATTGCATAGGTAATGTAAATCAATTGCACATAGAAACAGAAGCAAAAGATCTGAAATTTTGAAGTGTGCAATCGATTGCACTAAGATGTAAATCGATTGCATGCAGAAGAAAAATGAAATTTTATCTTTGAAAAGCTTGAGAAATGATTCTTAAACATTTCTTTTTCATTTTTGAGCATCTATATCTTAAGATCAAAGTAGATAATATTATTATACCTTTAAAGTTGTTGAGAGCTTTGAATGAAGATATTATCCTTAGATGCTTAGATGCTTGATCATAAATCTTTGCCTTCTTTGTTAGCCATGGTTTGTCTTCATCAAAATAAAAGCTTATTTGTGAAGCTTGATTTTACATTCTCCCCCTTTTTGATGATGACAAACAATCTTGCTTTGGGCGATGTACTTTCCGGAAGAGCTTCTCCCCCTAAGATGCAAAACTCCCCCTATGTAGGAGAAGGTTGGAATCCTTTGCAATTCTTCATCTTGATTGGAGAGTACCTTGAAAGTTAAGACACAGGAAATGCAAGCATAAAGTACCATACATCTTTCTCCCCATTTGACATTATCAAAAAGAAGGGGAAGATTCCTAAAGTAAATAATAATAGAGCAATATAGTGACAAAATATATAGAACTTAAAATAGTAACACAAATTGTTTGAGAGTTACACAGAAAATTTGAACAAAACAAAACATTGAACTAGCAAGACAATAACATAACAGAAAAAAAAGTCAGCCAGAACATTAAGGGTGATGTATGTCTGAATGGTTGTAAGACCGTGAGCCCTGGTTCGGGAATTGTTGTTGAAGTGGAGGTTCTGTGTAATGTGGAGGAGGTGCAGCTGGGTTATTTGGGTCGTATGGTGGGATATGAAGGTGAGAATATAGGTATGAGAATTGTTGGTTCACATCCGAGCGAAAATCATTTATCCGGGTTGTAGTGGAGTCATTGATTGCACTCTATTAATTGTTGATGTTGGTGTTCATAGAAGAAAACTGTTGAGACATGTAGTCCATGAGCTCTTGATTGCTTGGACCAGAGGGAGCAGTAGGAGGAGGAGGAGGCACAACTTCACCGCCTACAACTTCTTGGTCATTATCTTCATTGCCAATAACATCTTCACCAATGTAGGTGATGGTCTTTGTCTCCGGATTAAAATGTACGCCCATTCTTGAATCAACATTCTTAATTGAAATTTTGTTTAGATTAGGATCCATATTCACCTTTTCAAAACCACGAAAATCCACACCAAATTCCTCCATAATCAAAGTGACAAAATAAGCATATGGAAGGAATTTAGACTTTTCATCTACTCTCAGCATATGCATCATCATCATTCTTGCCCAGTTTACATTTACTCCTTTCTTCCTTGCATAAATAAGTTGCATCTCGAAGTCGGTAACCGTGCAATGGTTTCCAGCTCTTGGAAATAGAATATAGACCAAAAAATAATGATATAAGCGATCGTCTATATGGAGGTTACCTGCACTCAAGGAGTGTCTAGATGGAATTACTCCGCCAAGACCACGTATCCGTTTGGCGCGAAATTCAGCTTCACTTAACCGCCCAATGGTGTAAAAGAATCCCTTTTTCTGATAGCCATCCCATATCTCATTTTCATGATCATATAGGGAGCTTCCAGTGAAAGGAATATGCAAGATCTCACCAACAACCTGAGGAGTTAGAGAGATACGAGTGCCCAACACATATGTGACTATTTTTTCTTTGTAGGGTGTTAGATTACTGAAAAACATTCTTACCAAATCCAGGTAGTATGGACCATACGAAGAAATCAAGGGTTCCAGACCATAAGCAGCTAGATCATTCTGAAATGAAAAACATTCTTGAGGAAAGGAGGAGAGTATACCATACTTGGGGTTGGATATAATTTTCTTTTGAAAATCTTTGATAAATTTGGCTTCTTGCTCTTCTTTGAGAGTTGAAAGCAGTGGATTGGATGTTGAATCAACCTTCTTTTCCCTTTATCTGAAACTGAAGCCTTTCTCTTTGTTTTTGAAGCCATGGATATGGAGTTTTAGGGTTTTGGGGTTTTAGGTTTTGTGAAAGAGAAAGATTTTATGAGAGAGATTTGGAAGTGATTTGGTTAGGTAGGGAATGAGTTATTAGAATTGAAGTCTATTTGACTTGGGAATACGAGAGAGGAATTATGACCAACATTAATTTTCTGTCATAAAAGCTACTTTCAGTACGTGCAATCGATTGACATACCATGTGCAATCGATTTGCACACAAACAGAATCAAAAAATTAGCAAAAACGCACATAGTGCAATCGATTGCATTAAAGATGCAATCGATTTGCACATGAAACAGAATGGACATAATTGAAAAAACTCTTTGTGCAATCGATTACATAGTTCGTGCAATCGATTTGCATTTAAAAAAATTGTCCAAAAACCAAATTTTTCTTGAAAATTTAAATATCACATATTATAGATTCATATATAGTATGTATAAATCATATATAAAAGATATATCAAGGGTAGAATGCACAGTATAAGTCGCGTTCATCAAGTATCCCGAGCTCTCGACAAATTTTGTAAAAAGGTTCTTTTGCCAAAGGTTTGGTGAAGATATCGGCAAGCTGATTATGAGTATCTACAAAGGTTACCTCGAAATCTCCTTGAAGAACATGATCACGGAGAAAATGATGTCGAATGTCTATATGTTTAGTCCTTGAATGCATGACGGGATTCTTTGTAATGTTAATGGCACTGGTGTTGTCGTATCTTAGAGGAATGCACCCTAAATTGAGTCCGTAGTCACGAAGTTATTATTTTAGCCACAAAATTTGAGCGCAACTACTACCCGCTGCAATATATTTAGCTTCGTCCCTGCTTAGAGCAACACATGCTTGCTTCTTGCAGGCCCATGATACTAATGCATTACAAAGAATGTGACAAGTGCCACTTGTGCTCTTTCTATCTGTTTTACATCCTGCATAATCCGCATCAGAATAACCAATTAAGTTGCAGACACTACCTTTAGAATACCACAGTCCGACATTTGTTGTTCCTTTGAGATACTTCATGATCCTCTTTACCGCCGTGAGATGAGATTCCTTTGGGTTAGCTTGAAAGCGGGCACAGAGATAAACACTAAACATAATGTCAGGACGGCTTGCCGTCAAATATAATAAGGAGCCAATCATACCTCGATATTTAGTGATGTCAATGGAAACACCTGATACATCTTGATCAACATAAGAACCAGAACCGATTGGTGTAGACATTTCCTTACAGGTATCCATGTCAAACCTTTTCAAGAGTTCCTTGTAATATTTGGATTGGTTGATGAAGATTCCATCTTTTAGTTGTTTGATTTGAAGTCCAAGAAAATAGTTCATTTTACCCATCATGGACATTTCAAATTCTCCTTGCATCATTGATGAGAATTCTTCACACATTTCTTGATTTGAAGAACCGAAGATGATGTCATCAACATAGACTTGTGCTAGAAAAGTGTCGTCTTTGATTTTCTTGATAAATAGAGTCTTGTCAACTTTGCCTTTTTCGAAACCTTTTTCGCATAAGAAGTTGCTTAAACGATCATACCACGCCCTTGGTGCTTGTTTCAGTCCATAGAGAGATTTTCTTAATTTAAATACATGAGATGGATTCTTGAAGTCTTCGAAACCCGGGGGTTGCTTAACGTATACTTCTTTTGTGATATATCCATTCAAGAATGCGCTTTTGACATTGTTGTACCCCAAAATTTGCCCTCTCTTGTTTTCAAAGGTCTTCCCTTACATGGTTGGTCACAAACCCTTGCCTAAGGAAAATAAAGTTTTTTTGAAGATGAACAAAGTGTCTTTCGATTGGCATCTGGGAAAAGTCTTCGATTGGGCATCCAAAATCCTTCGATCAGGCTTGGTTCACCAGTCTTCGATTGGGCATTTGGCACTCTTCGATCAGGTTTTGGTTCACCAGTCTTCGATTGGGCATTTGGCACTCTTCGATCAGGCTCTGATTAGTAAGCTTCGATTAGGTGTTTGGAACCCTTCGATCAAGCTTTGGTCTGCAAGTCTTCGATTGAGCGCTGGACCTCCTTCGATCAAGCTTTGGTATGCAAGTCTTCAATTGAGCGTTGGACCTCCTTCGATCAAGTTTGGTATGCAAGTCTTCAATGGAGCGCTGGACCTCCTTCGATCAAGTCAATTTCACAATACTTTGACTAGTACTTTAGAGGGTCCTTCGACTGAAACTTCATACTTTACCTTAATAAGAACATCAGAACGAAATGACCTTTGAATGGCATTTCAGTGCAGGGTTTCTTTTAATCTAAGATGCTCTGATGAAGGAAGTTCTGAACACTTCGAATCAGAGCTTAGACTCACCACAAGGCCAAGAGCTGGTCGAAGTTGTCTAATGGGGAATTCTCTAAATAGATTCGAATTGGACTTTGAAGCTGGCAAAGAAGGCAGATTCGAAGGAAGGAAGTAGGATGGCATGACTAAGTAAAAACACATATCTTAACCTGTCCAGGTTCACCCAAAGTTCACAATGGCATGTGTCCCTTGCAAATATGCAATCGAAACAGGGGGAGTCTCAATCGAAGGGACTGTGACATTGAAACTGGAGTAGTTCGAATTGGGACTTTAAAGCAATCGAAGCAAGGGGAGTGTCAATCGAAGGAAAGTGGATCTGCAAGTCAGCTTTCGATTTTCATCATGTTGGAGGCCCAAACAGCTCATAACAGGCTGGCAGTAACGCCTGAAAATAGATTGGCATGTGATTGAATCAAATATAGCAAGTCTTTATGAAGAAATCAAATCAAATCTCTTCATCATAATGGACCAAGATTTGATACACAAATGTTGACCTAAATTCTTTGTCTATATAAACCTCATGCTCACAAACAAAAAAGGACATGAAAAAACGCACAGAAACTCTGCAGAAACGGCGCCACAACTTTGAGAAAAAAGCTTGATAATCTTGGACCTGAAGTTGCGCTTAGAGACCTTTTCAGGATCAAACAAAGGTTCCAATCGCTTCCTTGGACCTCACTGAAGCCGTACCAATCATTATCGCGTGCTCTCCTGCCCCAAAAAGCTCTGTAAGTATCACTCTGAACCGCCATATTCATGGAATCATAAAGCTTCAATCTTGCATTCATTCTTTAAAATAATTGCATATTTGAACTCCTAACATCATTTGCAAAGTTTCTATATTATTCAATTTCATTATTATGCCCTATATCACAAAACGCCATGGTAGATTGTTTTAGGTTTCTTTTAGGGATTTTCATTACAGGATAAATTGGTCAACAAAAGGACCATGGCTGGAACCAGGGCGGAGAGGCGAGCAGAACCATGCCTTTAGTTTGCGTTTTAGTGGCTTGTGGCAGATTTTGAGGCAGCATGATGTATAGCCACGGACAACCGTCTGTTGGTATAGGCCAAAGGATTTTTAGCCACAGTCCCCATGACAGGGACGATAACGTGGCATGGCCAGAATTGGCCTGTTTGAAATATTAGCGCGTTTTTCTTATTCTCCAGCATATTCATTGATTTTCCCATATATTATTTATTCCTTATTATCATAACAAAGAGAACAAGCTGGCTGGTTGGTGAGCATGTTAGTGCAGGACCCAGTGGGACCTGGATTCGAATCCCAGGTCCCCCAAAACTTTGTTGTGTTTTTCCTTCAGGTATTCAGGCACAGCATCCCAAGCGTGGACTACCATACGTCCTCAGATCTCAACGAACCAAGTGGCTTCGAGCTAGATCCAAAGGCCAGAACCATTGATCCACCATGGATTCAAGTCAATACAAGCATAGGCAATCTGGAGGGTCAACAAGGGCCAGCATTTCGGGCCTGGAATTGCTGATCATACAACCTCTTCAGGCCTAGCGCCCCCCAAAGTTTGCTTATGTTTTTATTTTCTTTTCATATTTCTTTTGCTTTTTATTATTATTATTAAAAACTAACTAATTAATTAACAAACTAACCTTCTTTTTCATAAAAAAAAACCAGAAATCAAAAAATATTATTTTCATCATTAATTTTATTATTTTTGTAAGTAAACCATTAACCAATTAATTTAGTTTTTAATTAGGTTTAATCTTAAAATTTTTGCAATAAATTAAAATTGACTTAGAATTAGGTTTTTTTTTAATATTTCTGATTTTATTTCCTCAATCAAAATAAAAACTCAAAAATATTTTCTTTAATTCCATTATTAATTTAGACTTAATTCTTAAATCAAAAAAGACCAAAAATATGCTTTATTCAATAAAAGGGTCAAAACCCTAAAGGACATTCCGATTCAATTTTCTCGCGCGCATATTATTTTTTATCTATATTTGTGTAATTGCTCCGAGGATGTAATAGCTTTAACTTAGGATTTTATTTATCGCTTTTATTTACTTTTTCGCATTTAATTTTAAGGGTTTGTTTTTGGCGATGTAAATACCCGACGCCTTGTAATAGCTTAGCTTTATTTTCGGCCATTTATTTTCCGCAACCATTAATTGCTACATGTATGCTAACTAGGCTATGCATGACAAGATTAACTCTTAACTTAAAATCAACAGTAGCTCACCATGACATGCAAAGATAATATAACTGAAAATTGACACACTTGCACATGCCACTCCTAGGGTACACCTCACTTGGTTGCCTCGAACGTGGTCATTGAGTATAGGAAGTCTTAGAGGTCGCCCTCCTGTCCAAAGATCAAAGTTGCCTCGAAACGGTTGCCTCGGATAAAATGATCTAAGACATTAGGGTTACCGCTAAGGCATCCTAACATTGCTTTAGTGACCACATGGCCCTTAAATCAAATTGACCCGAAAACTCCAACGACAGTGCTACCTACTCCTCAATAGTGGGATAGCATTGTCTAAAGGACATTTGCACAGTTTAATTCCTTTTTGAGTAGGTAGGTGTTCTTAAGTACTTGCTCTTTTGAAAAGAAAAAAACAAAACTTTTCGCACTTACACTTCTTTCAAACGAAAACTCTTTTCAAACCCACAATCACAAAGAAAAGCAAACTTTTGAAAACATAGTGAGCAAGTACCTAAGAGCCCGTGGATAACCACGGATAGAAAGGGTGCTAACACCTTCCCTTTCTATAATCTACCTCCCGAACCCGAGAGACATCTCGAAAAGGAATTTTTCTGTGCTTTTGTCCTTTCCTTGTTGGATAAAATAAAAGACGGTGGCGACTCTTGCTTACCGCGACATTTTGTGAAAACAAACGCAAACGCGAACCAGCATTCCAAAACAGTCAGTTCTCCTTCCCACCGTATCACAGAACTGGCGACTCTACTAGGGATATCTTATAAGTGAGGTGTACCTTAGGATTAGATCACTATGTTTTCAATTGTATGCTTTGTATGCTTTAATTTTGTGGGCTTGTATTGGATTTCTATAGATCCTAACCCGGATCTGAGGGTACACTTTTTTTTAGGTAAGTAGCAATAAACTGTGAGGGATCTATCCGGCATAGACCGACATGGATGAAGCAGTAGCTACGTTGGTGTGACACCTTGGTCTGTACCGATATCCCTTGTGTTGAAACGAGGAGAATATGGGTCTTCTGAGGAGTCATTAAGCACCAACTGACCTTAGAACCTTAAATTGACCAACTTGGCCATAGAACAGTAGCAGTATGCTACACTCATTGAGACTAAACTCTCGTGATGATTACGCCCACAAGAAAAGGTTGCTAAACTGGAATTACGATCGATTGAGGGTAGTCAGTGATATTGAGATCCTCTAGAACCCGGTTACTATTTTTATGACAGGTTTGAACCAACTGAACTGAAAGAGGGTAATACCTAAATTCCATGCCAGCCTAAACTTAAGGCTATTTGTGTGACTTGTGTGCCTTCAAATCTGAACTACTTGCACATTCTTGTTATCTGACAACATGGTTTCCTTGCAGGTTTTGTTTACATTCCTTATCCAATATTTTGGATTTATTGCAGGGCTTACTTACATCACCTCACACTTTTGCTTAAACGCATATCATACACATCATAACATCATGCCTTAACATTTCCTTAACCATTTCAAGGATCTCAAGGGTTTGTGATGCAGGTTATGGTAAATCAAATGTCCAGCAAGGGGCAAAGGGGATTTATTTTCCTCTAGCCAAGGTTGTTTTCCAAACACAATAACTTGAGTCAGGGGCTATGACCCACTCGATATGGTGAGCTTGACTCTTGAAGAAGGACTCTCAGCAACATGAAATTCCTTCAATCAAGCTACCAGATTCAGATTCTAACAGTTTCTTGTTTACCCCGCGAGATCCTTGAAAACATTGCATACATATATCATACATATCATTGCATAACAGGTCTCCCAGTACAGGTCTCTTATCTTCTTCGCTGTTTATTTCAGCAATCATCATGTCTACTGAACCTTCAACCGAGCAAGCTATCAAGGCCCTCCAGGCCCAGAATGCCCAATTTCAAGAGTTGGTCATGAGCCTAGCTAAGGGTCAGCAGGACCTGAAGACCCTAATTCTGAAAGAGAGGAAGAAGAAGAAAAAGAGGACCATCTTGTTCAATACTGGACGCAGGTTTGGAAACGGGCTGCAAAATGAAGTTGATCTGACCACCTCATCTGGAGGGAAAGATAGTCCACAAGAAAGGAGGGCTCCTAGCCCTATGGTCTCCGACAACGAGACGGACTATGATGAAGAACAGTATCCTCCTGCTGAGGATAAGTACAAACAGCTGGAAGACCGTTTGAGCGCTATGGAGATACAGAAGGTGCCCGGTCTGGACTTCAGAGATCTAGGTCTATCCTCTAGGGTGGTGATTCCCCATAAATTCAGGGCACCTGCCTTTGCCAAGTACGACGGAGCTTCCTGTCCAAAGCTAAACCTCCGGTCATATGTAAGAAAGATCCAGCCTTACACTGCTGATAAGAACTTGTGGATCCATTTCTTTCAAGACAGTCTCTCAGGGACTTGGCTTGAGTGGTTCTATCAGCTGGATGGAGCCAGTATCCGTAGCTGGGAAGATTTGGCTACTTCATTCTATAGGCAGTATCAGTATAACTCCGACCTCGCTCCTACGCGTACCCAACTCCAGGGTATGTCAATGGGGACGGGTGAAGGATTTAAAGAGTATGCCCAAAAATGGAGAGACCTTGCCGGAAGGGTGCAACCACCTTTAGCTGATCGTGAGCTTGTTGACATGTTTCTGGGGACCCTGTCAGGTCCGTTCTTTAACCATCTGATTGGAAGCTCTTCTGTTGGGTTTACAGATCTTATTCTGACCGGCGAAAGGGTCGAAGCTGGCATCAAAAGTGGGAAGATTCAAGAAGCTACACCTTCTGATGCTCAGAAAAAGCCCTACAATGGGAAGAAAGAGTCCAATGATGTGTATGGTCAAAAGAGTCGTCATGACCAACACGTAGGAGAAATCTTGATCTCTAATCCTACGCCTGCTCAACAAAGACAGGGCATCAGCGTAAGGAGGTCGCGCCTAAAAGACATTTCACTAAGATCAACATGTCACTGACTCAAGCGCTACAACGCCTGTTGGAGGCAGAGTTGATTACTTTAAAGGCTCCTCTCCAGAACCCAAATACTTCCGCTCCTACCTATCATCCTAATGAAAGGTGTGCATACCACTCTGACAGTCCGGGACATGACACAAACAACTGTTGGGATTTGAAGAACAAGATCCAAGACATGATTGATGCCAAGGAGATCAAGTTTGACCCTCCGGAGACTCCAAACATAATCACTACTCCTATGACGAATCATTGAAAGCTTTTGTTCATTTGAATTTTCAAGTTGTAATCTCTTTGTTATTCAAACAATTATCTATTAATGTCAAACTTTGTTTCATTAATGCATTGCATATGTTTGTCTTGATTTGATCCAATCATTTTCATTATATTTAAACTATGCTTTTTACTCACTTTATGACATTCAACTCTTGCTAAAAGTTACAAGCCTTTAGAGGGAGGATGACGAAACAATGCCATAATCTCATACAGTATGCTTTTGGATAGACCTTGCTGACGATGTACAGGCATTTCTTTAAAATCCTAAACACTGGAGTTGTAAGGAAGATAATCCCTAGTCAACCCCTTCGAGCCAAAGAGGTAGGAGTTTTCTGTTTTAAAATAAGTTGAAACCTTTAATTTAAACCTGGGGCAGGGTAGTCTCTCAGTTAATTCAAAGGTGCGCATTGAAGTCGCAAAACTCTCAGTTCATAATACAACGAATGACATCAAAAGCATTCCTCTGGAATCAAAAGACAGTGGTGGTTCCTTATCTCATAGGCAGT
This sequence comes from Vicia faba, assembly GCA_948472305.1. NCBI lineage: Eukaryota > Viridiplantae > Streptophyta > Magnoliopsida > Fabales > Fabaceae > Vicia > Vicia faba. The sequence continues at coordinate 988,209,616 of OX451738.1, forward strand.
CAATCTCTCAAAAGAAAAAAGCCCACTGAGCTAAAACCTATAAAGGAGGCTTAAGAAAGCTGGGGCATCCCGCTGACTATAATCTCGAAAATAGGAACAGTCAGGCAAAAGTTAGGGATAACAAATCAAAAGAACGAGGTCGCTACAAATCCTCAACAACATGAAAAATGTTGCAAAAATGACTGCCTTCCAACAAATTCAACTTGTGTGAACCATCACCAAAAACGTCGTTCCAGACTCATTTGGAGTTCAAATGCACAATTAACTGAGTTTAGGATTGAAGAACATCACGAAGAGCGGGTGGGTACAAATATACTTTGAGCCTTTATCCTTTGTTTCTTAAACCGTGAACCAAGCCACGTTACAACCCTTCAAAAGTCCTAACTGAAGCATGGGTTAGTTCAAAAGCATACTGTTACAAAAGGTATCCTGACTCCTGTAAGGCTTTGCCCTAAATCTTGTGTTGAATTTGTCTTATAAAAGGTTTTCTGCTAAAAAACACATTTTTCAAAACTTCGAGACAAGCATGAACTTTGCATTATTTGAATATCACTGTTTGCATTTGGCTATTTGTTTGACAGCGGAGAAATTCACACAACGAATATCCGATGAACGAAAGTCTTCTTAGTGAATAAAATCACTTCAAAAAGGATGATACTTCCATTGACAAATCTCCTATCAACAAGGGGACTTGACATGTCACTATCCAGCACACCTGGGGCAGTCCCGTCAAGATTTCAAGAAATCTCTGAAGAAGTGCAGAGTAACCAGGGGCAAGTCTCCATCTCCGTCACTTGGGGTATTGAACATCAATCTCTGTGAAGGGTTACGTACAATTAAACATTTTCTGGCAATGTCACAAACACTTACTACTAGGGGCAATGACAAATCTCCCCAAAATCCTTCTCATAGGATGGCTCCCAGCAAAGGTTTAATCTTTGAAAACCTTCCCCCAACGAAGATGTCACCTCTCTAGCGGACTGACGACAGGGTTTATTTCCCCAACAGCACCAGGATTCCCCAGCTTGAGTGTGCTTCTCTGACTACTACAAATCAAAAGACCACAATTCCTCTTCCCCAGTAGACTACTCTACAATCCCCAGCAAGTTACTGCGAAACCTGGACCCGACCAGATACCAGTTCAACTTCGACTCCCCAGTAGAGCAACAGACGACTAAGACTCCTAAACTCTTTTCCCAAGCAGAAATAAACATACTCCCCATAGAGTTTTCAATATCCCCCAGCGGAGTTCTCCTCAAACAACAAAGCAGGGATCCCCGGTGGAAACATTTTGAGCAAAGTCCAAGACAAAACTACACTTCAACAACGTTCATAACATATGCATACAAAATACATATGACACAAATCTCATTTTATCTTGAGAACATCATTACACAATGCATACATCATGACAATGCATACATCATGACATTGCATACAACTAACTCTTTACCTTTTCAGGAAAGATCAATCAACATGCAAAGATCTTCATCTTCTGAAATCCCTTTTAGAGACAGTTCAGATGCGATCCAGATATGGCTGACATTCTGATACTTATTCTAGATTCCTTCTAGAGACAGTTCAAATGCAACCCAGACATGGCTGACATTCTGATACTTATTCCAGACTCCTTCTAGAGACAGTTCAGATGCGACCCAGATATGGCTGACATTCTGATACTTATTCCAGACTCCTGCTTGAGACAGTTCAGATGCGATCCAGATATGGCTGACATTCTGATACTTATTCCAGATTCCTTCTAGAGACAGTTCAGATGCGACCCAGACATGGCTGACATTCTGATACTTATTCCAGACTCCTTCTAGAGACAGTTCAGATGCGACCCAGATATGACTGACATTCTGATACTTATTCCAAACTCCTGCTTGAGACAATTTAGATGCGATCCAGATATGGATGACATTCTGATACTTATTCCAGGTTCCTTCTAGAGACAGTTCAGATACGATCCAATTATGGCTGACATTCTGATACTTATTCCAGATTCATTCAAAATACAGTCCAGATACGATCCAGATTTGGATGTAATTCTGTCACTCATTCAAATTATAGTCCATATACGATCCAGATTCGGATGTCATTCTGTCACTCATTCAAAATACAGTCCAGATATGATCCAAATTTGGATGTCATTCTATCCCTCATTCAAATTACAGTCCAGATACGATCCAGATTCGGATGTCATTATGTCACTCATTCAAATTACAGTCCAGATACAATCCAGATTCGGATGTCATTCTGTCACTCATTCAAATACATTTCAGATACGCTCTAGATGCAGACGCAATTCTGACAATCATCCAGATTCAATTCTCAGATCCGGTTCAGATACGCTCCAGCCACGGACGCCATTCTTTTGCTCATACAAACTCAGTCCCCCGATACAGTTCAATGGCATTCCAGACATGAATACCATTTTGATACTCATTCTTTTGACCTACAACATTGCAGGTCAGCAAACATTCTTGGATGGCATCTTTAAGCCCATCTCCAGCAAGGTTCTACCATCAACCTTTTCAAGTCCTAGTTTAATACCTGTAGCAAGCCAGGAAAATTATCTACATGAAGAGATTGAAGATTAACGCCTGTAACAAGCCAGGAAGACCATCTTTCTTTCTCAGGTCAGAGATTAATACCGGAAACCAGCCAGGACAACTCTCTCATCGGCCAACCTTTTTAAGTTCCAGATTAATACCTGTAGCAAGCCAGGAACACTATCTGTGGACGACTGATACCTGTAACAAGCCAGGAAAGCCATCTACACAAAGAGATTGAAGATTAACACCTGTAACAAGCCAGGAAGACCATCTTTCTTTCTCAGGTATGCAAGTTCTCGCTAAGGAATCTCTTATGCGATCGACACTCCTGCAGATGGCATCTATAAGCCCATCCTCCTACCAACAATCTCCAAATGGCATCTGTAAGCCCATTCCCGATGTCACAATGCTGATACTACACCATGCGAGTGCAAATTTCTGGGCACTCTAGTGTTCAATTATCTTCCACCTTCAGATCACGAAAGGCTCGAAAGCCAATCTATATCCTCAGGTTTAAGAAAATTGAACAGGGGCAACTGTTGTACCCCAAAATTTCCCCTCTCATGTTTTCAAAGGTCTTCCCTTACATGGTTGGTCACAAACCCTTGCTTAAGGAAAATAAAGTTTTTTTGAAGATGAACAAAGTGTCTTTCGATTGGCATCTGGGAAAAGTCTTCGATTGGGCATCCAAAATCCTTCGATCAGGCTTGGTTCACCAGTCTTCAATTGGGCATTTGGCATTCTTCGATCAGGTTTTGGTTTACCAGTCTTCGATTGGGCATTTGGCACTCTTCGATCAGGCTCTGATTAGTAAGCTTCGATTAGGTGTTTGGAACCCTTCGATCAAGCTTTGGTCTGCAAGTCTTCGATTGAGCGTTGGACCTCCTTCGATCAAGCTTTGGTATGCAAGTCTGATCGCACTAAATCGCACTATGTTTCTGACTCAAATATCACATGTTTTCCTTAGTTTTTATTGTCATTTTCTCGTATTATGTTCCTTTTTCCTTTGTTTTCAGGATTCTTGTCATTTCAGAGCCTTCTGTGAAGAAACGAGCCAAAACGCCAAGAAATTAGGGTTTTTCAAGATATTCTGCACTTATGGCGTTCAGCACCACGCTGGCTACAGGAAACGCGATGACGTGGCCCACTTTCACCCAGAGATCAACTTCCACGTTCCCATGATGTGGCGGTTCCAGGCACCGCGCCCGCGGCCACCCTCACCGCGCCCGCGGCCTTCACAAAAAGGTTCCCGCTCAAAAGAAGTTAAGGGGCATGCTGGTCCTTACGCACCTCAAAGTTCCTCTATAAATAGCTTTCGATTCTCATTCTTTAGTTTCATCCAAGCTTAGTACAATCTTAAGCCATATACTATCAGTTTCTGTAAAGTAATAATCTCTTCACATCGGGGAGTTATTGCGGTGTAGATTAAGTTGTAATCGAGTCTTGGAGCACTTTGGTTGAAGTTCATCATACCGGCCTTACTTTTCCGTAGATTTGTATCAGATTCAAGTCTCCGACCGGAGCAAGGTTCTAATTTATTGCATTTCTTTATTTAATTGCTCTTATCATAGTCTACACGTTTTATAGACTTTAAATGCTCTTATCATAGTCTACACGTTTTATAGACTTTAAATGCTCTTATCATAGTCTACATGTTTTATAGACTTTAAATGCTCTTACCATAGTCTACACGTTTTATAGACTTTAAATGCTCTTACCATAGTCTACATGTTTTATAGACTCGCACTTATTATGTCTGGCTAAACTATAAAGGTTAGGATGTAATGATTGTCATCGTGGTTGTGTTCCAATTATCATGCTAGTGAAAATACTCTGGGGATGTTTTGCTTCTAACTTAAGTCAATTGTGTTTTAATGTTTATTGGGTAAGATCGAAAGCCGTCCAAACTAATGATACGACTTGATTATTATTTAACCAAACAAAAAGAGCGACAGCCGTTGATTGGTTAAATAGGAATCATTGACCTTTTTAGAAAACGATTTTGAAACTATTTTCGGACGCGTTTGTAGGTTTAAAATCTGACTCTTGGTCAAAAGCCAAAAGTCTCTTTAAGTTAATCTTTCCGAGTAAGATCACTTTTCTGTTAAGTCAAAACTATCAATTTCTTAAAAATAGGTTTACCTCTTTAACGCGGAAGGCACCCTTTATATGTGACAATAAAGGAATTTAATTTAAAGAGTAAACTCGGTTCTTAGTAGTCAAAAGCTACAAGTTCCCGTTAAACTGATTCTTTGCTATCAATAGAAAATACTGCCCCATAAGTAGGTTCATCTACGCATGACCGGACCAATATCTGATTACATGATTTACATTCCAACCTGTCTTTTAAACTGTTATTTCCCTCGCTCATTTACTTTGTGCACTGCACTCACATCAATATCCTTATTCGCCTTAGATAAGCACCTTAGCAATAGAGTTGATAGATTGACAATTGGTCTCTGTGGTTCGATAATCTTATATATTACTTCGATAGGCTGTACACTTGCAATACTACATTTAGGCTATACGTTACAGAATAAACCCCATCAAGTTTTTGGCGCCGTTGCCTGGGACCAACTTCGTCAAATTTCGTACCCTATTGTTATCCCGTTTAGACTAAGGCTATTCTAGCCGGTAGATGCGTAGAAATCGTAGCACCGGCAACCTAATAGATCCTTTAGTAGAACCTGAACGTTACGCTCGTGCCCGTCTTTTTATTCGCAAGATAAGAAGAGCTATGGCAGAAGATCGTAACCAAAGACCGCTCAAGGAATTCGCCCAACCATCTAACGAGGAACCTAGTTCTAGTATAGTAAACCCTGCTATAACTACCAACAACTTTGAACTAAAGCCCTCGTTACTACAATTAGTACAACAAAACCAATTCGCTGGTCTCGCTACCGAGAACCCGAATCAACATTTAAAGGTATTTATCCAGTTAGCTGACACCCTTAAGGCAAATGGAGCCACGCCCGAAGCTATCCGATTAAGACTATTTCCTTTTTCCCTTAGAGGTAAAGCTCACGACTGGTTAGACGCCCTTCCAACTAACTCAATAACAACTTGGGAAGACCTTAGGAGAGCTTTTCTTGCGAGGTATTTTCCACCAAGCAAGACCGCTGTTCTTAGGAACCTGATCACTTGTTTCACCCAAAACCAAGGCGAATCACTTTTTGATGCCTGGGAGAGATATAAAGAACTTTTAAGAGCCTGTCCGCACCATGGCCTAGAGCAATGGTTAATCATACATACCTTCTATAATGGACTCCATTACAACACAAATATGTCCATAGACGCTGCTGCTGGCGGAGCGTTGATGAACAAACCTTACCCTGACGCTTGTGCCCTAATAGAGGACATGGCCCAAAACCACGCCCAATGGGGATTAGAACGAGCGACAGTAGAGAAAAAGGAGAGCCATGGAGGAAAGCATGAGGTAAGTTGCATGGACATGATTAATGCCAAGATGGACGCCCTAGCCTTGAGAGTCGAGAACATGTCTCAAAACCCAACCACAGTAGCAGCAATCCAATCGGAGTGCGAACTCTGTGGAACTCAAGGACATCAAACCGTTGACTGTAACCTTTTGAATGAATCAAGCTCAGACCAAGTTAACTATACTCAAGGGAACCCTTTCTCGAATACCTACAATCCTGGATGGAGGAACCACCCGAATTTCTCTTACAAAAACAACAACCCTATCCAAAATCCCGGACCTTCGAGACCTCAAGGATTCCAAACGCAAAAACAAAACCAACCTATGCAAATAGTACCCCCAAGACCAAACCTTAAAGAAACCATAGACACCTTTATTCAAGCTCAAACCCAGCAAAATAAGGAGTTTATGAACCAACACATTCACACGAACGAACTAGTTACTCAACTAGCAACCAAGTTTGACCAGATAATAACCCACACCAAAATGCTTGAGACTCAGATTTCCCAAGTAGCACAAAACACCTCTGTACAAGTTGCACCTGGAGGACAATTCCCTGGACAAACTCAACCAAATCCAAAAGGCCAAGCAAATTCTATCACACTAAGAAGTGGAACCGCATATGAAGGGCCTAGAAATCCTAACTTAAGCACATCAGAAAAACCTATGGAAGATGCTACGCCCAAAGACCAGGTGGAGGAACCAGAGAAACCAGGAAAGCAATCAGAACCAGAAGTAGAGAAAAACACTCAACAACCTTATAAACCACCTATTCCATTCCCACAGAGGCTGAAAAACACCAAAGTAGAAAACCAGTACCAAAAGTTTATTAAGGTAATAGAGAAACTCCATGTTGAGATTCCTTTTACTGAAGCTATAACCCAGATACCATCATATGCTAAGTTTTTGAAAGATATTTTGACCAATAAACAGCGACTCGATGATCCCAAGCCTTTAGAATGTCATTTTATATCCGAAAATAAACTCGCCAAGAAAGATAAAGACCCTGGAAGTTTTTCTATCCCTTGCATCCTAGGTAACCATATGATAGACAAAGCATTTTTAGACCTAGGAGCAAGTGTAAGTCTGATGCCTCTGGCCGTCTGTAAGAGGTTAAAATTAGGAGAACTTCAACCTACTAAGATGTCCTTACAACTAGCTGATAGATCTGTCAAATATCCCATGGGTATTTTAGAAGACATACCTGTCAAGATTGGTCAGTTGTACATTCCGACCGACTTCGTCGTAATGGATATCAAAGAAGATGAAGACATCCCAATCCTCTTAGGAAGACCCTTCCTATCGACCGCCGGAGCTATAATAGATGTTAAGAAAGGGAAACTGACTTTCGAGGTAGGAGATGAAAAGATTGAGTTCATTTTATCAAAATTTCTAATGGCACCGGTGATAGGAGATGCGTGTTATGCCATTGACATCATTGATGAATGTGTAAATGAGCTCGAACAAAACGAATTCTTAACCAAATTACCATCAACCCCTATTTTAGAGGATGACGGATTTGAGAGTATCGAACCGTACATTGACGCCAACCTTTTCGAATGCTTAGCTCTTACCCATGACCTTATGCCACGTACTGAGAAAACCACTATAGAACTTAAGGAACTACCCAAGAATCTAAGATATGAGTTTTTGGATGAGGAGATGAATAGACCTGTTATAATTAGCGCCACTCTAAACCAAATAGAAACAAATCAACTATTAGATACCTTGCGAAAATATCCCTCAGCTTTAGGGTATAAAGTTTCAGATTTAAGAGGTATAAGCCCATCCGTATGCATGCATCGGATTATGCTAGAAAAAGATTCGAAACCCTCAAGAGAACATCAAAGAAGAATAAACCCTATCATGAGTGATGTAGTCAAGAAAGAAGTTCTTAAGTTATTAGAAGCTGGTATCATATACCAAATTTCGGATAGTCAATGGGTAAGCCCAGTCCATGTGGTACCCAAGAAAGGAGGTATCACTGTTCTGAAAAATGAGAAAGGTGAGCATGTGGCAAAACGAACAGAAGGAGGATGGCGAATGTGTATAGATTACAGAAGGTTGAATAAGGCAACAAGAAAAGACCATTTCCCTCTCCCATTTATAGATCAGATGCTTGAACGTCTAGCAAGACACTCATGTTTCTGCTATCTTGATGGATATTCGGGATTTTTCCAAATCCCTATTCACCCAGAGGACCAAGAAAAAACCACATTTACCTGCCCTTATGGAACATTCGCTTATAGACGAATGCCCTTTGGACTCTGTAATGCACCTGCCACTTTCCAACGTTGTATGATGTCAATTTTCGCAGACTACCTAGATGGAATTATGGAAGTATTTATGGACGATTTTTCAGTGTGTGGGTTTGATTTCAAAAACTGCCTCTCGAACTTGGAGAAAATCTTAAAAAGATGTGTGGAAGTAAACCTTGTGTTGAATTGGGAAAAGTGCCACTTTATGGTAAGTGAAGGGATAGTCTTGGGACACATTATTTCTGAAAGAGGTATAGAAGTCGATAAGGCCAAGATAGAAGTTATAGAACACTTAAACCCACCTAAGACCGTTAGGGAAATAAGAAGTTTCCTAGGACATGCCGGGTTCTACCGACGTTTCATCAAGAATTTTTCCGCAATAACTAAACCCTTAACTAACTTATTGATGAAGGATGTCGAGTTTGAATTCGACCAAAAATGTCTTGAGGCCTTTGAAGTTTTAAAGCAAGCTCTTATTTCAGCACCTATCATAAGACCACCTGATTGGACACAACCCTTTGAAATCATGTGCGATGCTAGTGATTTCGCTGTAGGGGCTGTACTAGGGCAAAGAAAAGACAAAAAACTGCATGCAATTTACTACGCTAGTAGAACACTAGACGCTGCCCAGCTAAATTATACAACCACAGAAAAAGAATTGCTAGCCGTAGTTTTTGCTATTGATAAATTTCGATCTTATTTGGTGGGAGCAAAAATAATAGTATACACAGATCATGCAGCAATCCGGTACTTGTTAAGTAAGAAAGATGCTAAGCCTAGATTGCTCAGATGGGTACTTTTACTCCAAGAATTTGACTTGGATATTAAGGATAAAAAAGGAGCTGAAAACTTAGTAGCTGATCATCTCTCTAGGTTAGAACACCTTAAGCCTGAACTTATACCTATAGACGATCACTCTACTTATGAAAGATTAATAGCTGGGATAAACTCAACTGAAGAAGAGACCTATGAGGAAATCTCAACCATGAACAACATACCATGGTACGCAGATATTGTGAATTATCTAGCCGCTGATATCATACCCCCTGACTTAAGCTACCAACAGAAGAAGAAGTTTTTAAGAGATGTTAAACACTTCTTTTGGGATGAACCCCTCCTATTCAAAAGAGGAATAGATAATATATTCCGACGATGTGTGCCGGAGGAAGAAGTAGGCAATGTCATTAAACATTGTCATGCTTCACCTTATGGTGGACATGCAAGCACGTCTAAAACATGCGCCAAAATATTTCAAGCAGGTTTTTATTGGCCTACTGTATGGCGCGATGTCCACACTTACATTACAAAATGTGACCGATGCCAACGCACTGGGAACATCTCAAGACGTGATGAAATGCCTTTAAGAAACATCCAAGAAGTGGAAATATTTGATGTCTGGGGTATTGATTTCATGGGACCTTTTCCTTCCTCAATGGGTAACAAGTATATCCTAGTAGCTGTCGATTATGTCTCAAAGTGGATCGAAGCTGTTGCATCACCCACAAACGATACCAAGGTAGTTATCAAACTGTTTAAGAATATTATTTTTCCTAGGTTTGGAACCCCGAGGTTAGTCATAAGTGATGGAGGATCGCATTTTATATCTAAGATATTTGACAAGCTTCTAAGCAAATACGGAGTAAAACATAGAGTAGCATCACCATATCACCCGCAAACCAGTGGCCAAGTAGAGGTATCGAATAGGGAGATTAAGCAGATCCTAGAAAAAACCGTATCACTATCCAGAAAAGACTGGTCTGGAAAACTTAAAGACGCCTTATGGGCTTATAGAACGGCTTATAAAACCCCTATTGGAACAACTCCTTATCAATTGGTTTATGGAAAGTCCTGTCATTTACCCTTCGAATTAGAACATAAAGCCTATTGGGCCATTAAATCCTTGAATCTAGATTACCTGAAAGCCGGAGAAAAACGTATCCTGGACATTCACAAGCTAGAAGAGCTTCACTTGAATTCCTATGAGAATGCCATCATATATAAGGAAAGAACCAAAATGTGGCATGATAAAAAAATCATCAAGAAAGATTTCAACATTGGTGATCCCGTTCTCCTATTTAACTCAAGGTTACGACTTTTTCCTGGTAAGCTTCGTTCAAGATGGACAGGTCCATTTGAAGTGTCAAAAGTTCTAAAGTCTGGAGCAGTAGAAATCAAAAACAATTCATGCGCTCCATTTGTGGTAAATGGACAAAGACTGAAGCTCTACAAAGGAGGCGATTTGCCTGTTGACTACTCTAGTCATATTCTTATAGACCCACCAATACCCACATAAAGTAAGATCTAATCGTCAAGCTAAACGACGTTAAACAAGCGCTGCATGGGAGGCAACCCATGGTTTATTCTTCATTTTATTTTATTTTTTTATTTTAGTAATTTATATATTTTATCTGGACTAATTTCTTGTGTTTATATTTTCAGGATGCATTACCCCGATGGTATGGTTGTGATTTTCAGAGATGAAGCACAAAAGGCCCGATTTGCTACCTTATCTGCTAGACCTATGGTACCCACTAGGTACCCCGATCAGAGCTGCATGGAGGCACTCGGGATTGAGCCAAGTATTCGGTATCTATGCAACCAACTTAGCTGGGATTCTTATGCTGATGATGTCCATAAAACCTACAGGAACCTTACTCTGGAGTTTCTTAGCTCTATGGACTATAACCCACGAGTGGGTGAAGGAGATGAGCGAGGACGCCTGAGTTTCAGATTGTTTGGCACCGAGTATACCCTGACCACCAAAGAATTTGGGGATTTGCTTGGTTTCCAAACTGGACCGACCGCTATAACTGAGTTCCCATTGAGTTGCTACATGGACAGAGACATTGATAAATTTTGGCAGGACATTACTGATAGAGCCAGTCTTGACCCCTCTACCCAGCTGTCCCGGAAGATCCATAACCCGGCCTTCCGATACTTCGAGATGATCCTATGCCACACTTTCTTTGGGAGGAGTTACTGTGACCACTTGGTCACCGCTGAGGAGATCCTTTTCCTATACTGTGCTAGTCAGTCCAGACCTATAGCTAGTGGAGGTTTTCTGATAGAGAGCCTCGAGCAGACTGCTCGATCCGCTGTAGGGCTCATTCATTCCGGAGGGAATGTGACACAGATAGCTTCTGCTTTGGGTTTAGACAGTATGATAGCACAGCTGACCCCATACTGTGGATATACTTTTCTGGATTTAGACTTTTGCATGGATCGTGGATTCATGAGGAGGGCCTCTTTCCACCCATATCGGTACAGATTGCTTATCAATGACCAGACAGTTTACACCTTCACCATGCCAGACCCTCAGATGACTTGTGTTTCCAACTCTGCTAATTGGAACTATTCTGTAGAAGGTTGGGGTGAGATATCAGAGTACACTCCAGAATACACTCCTGCTTCCGAAGATCTCACTCCAGAATACACTCCTGCTTCCGAAGATCCCACTCAGGACTACACTCCTGCTTCCGAGGACTCCGCTCCGGATCACACATCCCGACCCGAGGTTACACACACTACTGTTCTTACTAATAACCTCAGCTTGCAGGAACCTGATATTCACACTCTATTGACTGCTATGCGCACTGAGATAACCACTCTCCGCAATGAGGTGGCTGACCTTCATTTGCAGTTGGAAGTGAATGATGTTACCTTTGCTGGTGAGTTAGATGAATTAGCTCACGAGGTGGCAGAGATTCGACGCCAGCTGACTGAGCTGCGTGGCCCAGGCACTCCTGCAGAGCATCCTACCGGTTGGCAATAGATCTGTATTGTTCACAAGATATCTAGTTTCAGTATTATTAGTATTATGTTGATTTCCTTTTCAGACTCATTTTTATTTTTGCATTATCTGTTTCCTGAGTTGTTAATATTTATTTTGATGACCCAATGTCCGTACCTATATCTATATATATATATATGCATATGTTTTATTTATTTACTAATGTTTTTGTTTTTCTAGGTCACCATAGTTTTAATATAAAAATAAAATAAATATACATGTGTATATGTATTCACGTACATATATGCACATTTATAAGAAAAATAGGTACACCTCCAGAAGTTGAAGATAATGGCGAGGAAGAAAAAGCCCAATGGAAAGAAAGCCAGGCCAGCCCAACTGACCTCGACCTCACCGCGCCCGCGGTAGGCCCTGCCGCGCCCGCGGTGACGCAACGGTCACCTAACGGCTAGTAGCTCGTTTTTCCCCCCATTTTACCACTTTTTCCATTCCCAATCCCATTTTCTTCCATTTTTTACCCACTTTATTACCCATACCAACCCACTACATTTATTTCCATTATTTTCATCATAAATATTTACAACCACCATTTTCTTTCTTCCCTTCCTATAAATACCCCCCACTATTTCATTTTCTTCCTCACACCTTCATTACTTCTACATCCCATTCTTTCTCTCTTTTCATCCACAAGAAAATCCTATGGAATATCACGGTTACATTTTACGTGGTGGTCAAGCCGGAGAAAGGCAACTAAAGCGGCTTGAAAAATTGCTGACAACACCAATACACTCTACCAGGTATATCGATGAAAACTGTCTATATTCATTAGGTATATACCATAGTGTATTCTTCCTTCTAGATAAAATAGGTATGCATGATATTTTTGCTACTCAAGCACCAACCTACCCTAGGCTGACGTTCGAGTTTTTAAGTTCTTTAATTTATAACGTCTCCCCTAACACTGCTAGCACCGTAGGTGGAGTCAAATTTAGAATGTTTAATATCGAATATGATTACTCCACTGACGGTCTAGCCGCCATGTTAGGATTGCCTTATGGGGATGGTGCCATTTGTGAAGCACCTTTAGACACGGATTGGGCATTTGAAGCATTTTGGGCCAGAATTACTAAACAAAATGCAACATCTTTTGATGGCCTTCTTGCTTCTCACATCCACAATCCTGCCCTTCGTGTCTTTAGATTTCTTTTAGCATCCACCATCTTTGCTCGGGAAAACCCAAACAAGGTGAATGCTAAAGAATTAATTATCATGCAGAGCTGCCTCACAGACACCAAAGTTAATCCCGTCCCATTCATGATTGCCCACATGCATCATGTTTTAAGAAAAGGTGGGCCGATTTCCTTTGGTGGACTGATTACCACTATTGCCCGTGCCATAGGATTGGATACGGAACTTGCCACCCTAGAACCACTTCCTCCTCGGATTGCAAATCTTAAATTTTTCAGGGATATGCGTTTATGCAAGACGAGGAAGGAAGGTGGTTACTTCCTAATGGTTGGAGGTGCTGCTGTACCCAGTGTTGTTATGCCTTGCACCCGTCGTACTGATATTAGATTTGAGCGTAACTGGACCTACGATCTCAACGCTCCTGCTTTTATTGGTCCGTTGCCCCCAAATCTACCTTTAAATGAGGGTAACAACACTGATGATGAGTACGATTTCCAAACAGAGGAACCACCCCATTTTTCACCACCACACACGGCACCTTCTACCTCTAACCCACATGCAGGTACAGCTCCTAGCTTCCATGTCACTGAGGACATGTGGCGTGAGCATATGGCCCGAGAGGCCCAGAGGGACACCCTCCTTGCTACCTTGCAGCAACAGGCAGCCGACAACATGGCCTTCATGCAAGCGTCCCAAGAACAAAATGCTAGCTCTCTGCGCACTATTATGGAAAGTCAGTTGGCTTTTCAGAGAGAACAGCACCTACACCAGACCACATACGCTCGTCACTTCCAATTGATGGAGGCAACCCAAGGCACCCTCATTGGTCGGACCCAAGAGCTACAAGTGGCAAATGCCGCCTTGTCAGAGAGACTGGAGCAGCTTGTTTTGGACCGAGATAGCCGCCGTCGCAGCCGTAGCCGCTGTTCCGGTCGTACCAACCAGGTTGGTGAAGGTCCTAGTGGCCCCCACTAGTGTTTTCAGGTACCTCCTCCTACCTTATTTTTGGACATTAAGGACAATGTCTGATTTAAGTGTGGGAGGAGCATTTATCGCTTTTATTTCCCATTTTCGCTTTTATTTATCGCTTTTATTTTCCGTTTTTCTTGTTTTTATTTCCCTTCCGCATTTTTCCTTTTTTATATTCGTAGTTAATAAAATGCATGTGATAGGCGAGTCTTTCTGCGTAGTGTACCCTTTCATTTCCCCCACCTTTTAGCCTTACAAAATTTTTATTTTTCAAAGATTTATGGTTGTTTTTAAGGATTTGGGCTATGAGACAGGTCCTAGATAGGGTCTGTTTCTCGGACACTCACTTTTTGAAAAATTCGTTATCATTTTTTTTACACCATAAGCCTTTTTGAATATTTAGATTAGATCCTTTCTCCCCAATATGCTATGATTTTGAATAAAACTGTACAAATAGGTCTTTAAGTAGTTTATCTTAGCAGTCAGCTCCGGCCTAAGCATGCTCTAAGTGTGGGATCGATGAATATAAGTGGATGATCTCTATTTTTGCCTTAAAAGTTACAAAATAAAGTATGAATACGACTACGAGTTGGGTGATCCTCACAAAGATTACTTAACTCAAGAAAGTTGTAAGCACTAACAAAAACAAAGAAAAAAATATATATAAGGCATATCTGTTGTAGTTGGTTCAGAGGTATCTGGTGCTGAACTTGGTAGGGCGGACTACGGTCCGATCCCCCGTAACTGCAAATGGGTAAAATAAAAAGGGATTAAACCAACTCTTGTACCAGAATCCCATCACTTGAGATCAGAGTCACTAACCGGTCACTACACCATGAGTATGTACGGATAACGGGCTTAATGTGATTGCGCCTGAATGAAAAAAGGACCTCGTACAAAAAGAAGTCTTAGCATAGTAAGGATATTTGGATCAATCTGTATACTTATGAGGTTTATGTTCGCATTTCTGCGAGTAGTGTAATTACGATACCCTTGATTCAGATAGTTAGTGCCTGACAACACACCCTTACTCGGACTTAGAAGCCCTCTTTGCCCAAAACCTGTATACACCATAAATTTCTTTCATCCACTTTTAAGAGTTGTTGCTTGAGGACAAGCAAAGGTCTAAGCGTGGGAGGATTTGATCGCACTAAATCGCACTATGTTTCTGACTCAAATATCACATGTTTTCCTTAGTTTTTATTGTCATTTTCTCGTATTATGTTCCTTTTTCCTTTGTTTTCAGGATTCTTGTCATTTCAGAGCCTTCTGTGAAGAAACGAGCCAAAACGCCAAGAAATTAGGGTTTTTCAAGATATTCTGCACTTATGGCGTTCAGCACCGCGCTGGCTACAGGAAACGCGATGACGTGGCCCACTTTCACCCAGAGATCAACTGCCACGTTCCCATGATGTGGCGGTTCCAGGCACCGCGCCCGCGGCCACCCTCACCGCGCCCGCGGCCTTCACAAAAAGGTTCCCGCTCAAAAGAAGTTAAGGGGCATGCTGGTCCTTACGCACCTCAAAGTTCCTCTATAAATAGCTTTCGATTCTCATTCTTTAGTTTCATCCAAGCTTAGTACAATCTTAAGCCATATACTATCAGTTTCTGTAAAGTAATAATCTCTTCACATCGGGGAGTTATTGCGGTGTAGATTGAGTTGTAATCCAGTCTTGGAGCACTTTGGTTGAAGTTCATCATACCGGCCTTACTTTTCCGTAGATTTGTATCAGATTCAAGTCTCCGACCGGAGCAAGGTTCTAATTTATTGCATTTCTTTATTTAATTGCTCTTATCATAGTCTACACGTTTTATAGACTTTAAATGCTCTTATCATAGTCTACACGTTTTATAGACTTTAAATGCTCTTATCATAGTCTACACGTTTTATGGACTTTAAATGCTCTTACCATAGTCTACACGTTTTATAGACTTTAAATGCTCTTACCATAGTCTACATGTTTTATAGACTCGCACTTATTATGTCTGGCTAAACTATAAAGGTTAGGATGTAATGATTGTCATCGTGGTTGTGTTCCAATTATCATGCTAGTGAAAATACTCTGGGGATGTTTTGCTTCTAACTTAAGTCAATTGTGTTTTAATGTTTATTGGGTAAGATCGAAAGCCGTCCAAACTAATGATACGACTTGATTATTATTTAACCAAACAAAAAGAGCGACAGCCGTTGATTAGTTAAATAGGAATCATTGACCTTTTTAGAAAACGATTTTGAAACTATTTTCGGACGCGTTTGTAGGTTTAAAATCTGACTCTTGGTCAAAAGCCAAAAGTCTCTTTAAGTTAATCTTTCCGAGTAAGATCACTTTTCTGTTAAGTCAAAACTATCAATTTCTTAAAAATAGGTTTACCTCTTTAACGCGGAAGGCACCCTTTATATGTGACAATAAAGGAATTTAATTTAAAGAGTAAACTCGGTTCTTAGTAGTCAAAAGCTACAAGTTCCCGTTAAACTGATTATTTGCTATCAATAGAAAATACTGCCCCATAAGTAGGTTCATCTACGCATGACCGGACCAATATCTGATTACATGATTTACATTCCAACCTGTCTTTTAAACTGTTATTTCCCTCGCTCATTTACTTTGTGCACTGCACTCACATCAATATCCTTATTCGCCTTAGATAAGCACCTTAGCAATAGAGTTGATAGATTGACAATTGGTCTCTGTGGTTCGATAATCTTATATATTACTTCGATAGGCTGTACACTTGCAGTACTACATTTAGGCTATACGTTACAGAATAAACCCCATCAAAGTCTTCGATTGAGCGCTGGACCTCCTTCGATCAAGCTTTGGTATGCAAGTCTTCGATGGAGCGCTGGACCTCCTTCGATCAAGTCAATTTCACAATGCTTCGACTAGTACTTCAGAGGGTCCTTCGACTGAAACTTCATACTTTACCTTAATAAGAACATCAGAACGAAATGACCTTCAAATGGCATTTCAGTGCAGGGTTTCTTTTAATCTAAGATGCTCTGATGAAGGAAGTTATGAACACTTCAAATCAGAGCTTAGACTCACCACAAGGCCAAGGGCTGGTCGAAGTTGTCTAATGGGGAATGCTCTAAATAGATTCGATTTGGACTTTGAAGCTGGCAAAGAAGGCAGATTCGAAGGAAGGAAGTAGGCTGGCATGACTAAGCAAAAACACACATCCTAACCTGTCCAGGTTCACCCAAAGTTCACAATGGCATGTGTCCCTTGCAAATATGCAATCGAAACAGGGGGAGTCTCAATCGAAGGGGTTGTGACATTGAAACTGGAGTAGTTCGAATTGGGACTTTGAAGCAATCAAAGCAAGGGGAGTGTCAATCGAAGGAAAGTGGATCTGCAAGTCAGCTTTCGATTTTCATCATGTTGGAGGCCCAAACAGCTCATAACAGGCTGGCAGTAACGCCTGAAAATAGATTGGCATGTGATTGAATCAAATATAGCAAGTCTTTATGAGGAAATCAAATCAAATCTCTTCATCATAATGGACCAAGATTTGATACACAAATGTTGACCTAAATTCTTTGTCTATATAAACCTCATGCTCACAAACAAAAAAGGACACGAAAAAACGCACAGAAACTCTGCAGAAACGGCGCCACAACTTTGAGAAAAAAGCTTGATAATCTTGGACCTGAGGTTGCGCTTAGAGACCTTTTCAGGATCAAACAAAGGTTCCAATCGCTTCCTTGGACCACACTGAAGCTGTGCCAATCATTATCGCGTGCTCTCCTGCCCTAAAAAGCTCTGTAAGTATCACTCTGAACAGCCATATTCATGGAATCATAAAGCTTCAATCTTGCATTCATTCTTTAAAATAATTGCATATTTGAACTCCTAACATCATTTGCAAAGTTTCTATATTATTCAATTTCATTATTATGCCCTATATCACAAAACTCCATGGTAGATTGTTTTAGGTTTCTTTTAGGGATTTTCATTACAGGATAAATTGGTCAACAAAAGGACCATGGCTGGAACCAGGGCGGAGAGGCGAGCAGAACCATGCCTTTAGTTTGCGTTTTAGTGGCTTGTGGCAGATTTTGAGGCAGCATGATGTATAGCCACGGACAACCGTCTGTTGGTATAGGCCAAAGGATTTTTAGCCACAGTCCCCATGACAGGGACGATAACGTGGCATGGCCAGAATTGGCCTGTTTGAAATATTAGCGCGTTTTTCTTATTTTCCAGCATATTCATTGATTTTCCCATATATTATTTATTCCTTATTATCATAACAAAGAGAACAAGCTGGCTGGTTGGTGAGCGTGTTAGTGCAGGACCCAGTGGGACCTGGATTCGAATCCCAGGTCCCCCAAAACTTTGTTGTGTTTTTCCTTCAGGTATTCAGGCGCAGCATCCCAAGCGTGGACTACCATACGTCCTCAGATCTCAACGAACCAAGTGGCTTCGAGCTAGATCCAAAGGCCAGAACCATTGATCCACCATGGATTCAAGTCAATGCAAGCATATGCAATCTGGAGGGTCAACAAGGGCCAGCGTTCCGGGCCTGGAATTGTTGATCATACAACCTCTTCAGGCCTAGCGCCCCCCAAAGTTTGCTTATGTTTTTATTTTATTTTCATATTTCTTTTGCTTTTTATTATTATTATTAAAAACTAACTAATTAATTAACAAACTAACCTTCTTTTTCATAAAAAAAACCAGAAATCAAAAAATATTATTTTCATCATTAATTTTATTATTTTTGTAAATAAACCATTAACCAATTAATTTAGTTTTTAATTAGGTTTAATCTTACCATTTTTGCAATAAATTAAAATTGACTTAGAATTAGGTTTTTTTTTTTTAATATTTCTGATTTTATTTCCTCAATCAAAATAAAAACTCAAAAATATTTTCTTTAATTCCATTATTAATTTAGACTTAATTCTTAAATCAAAAAAGACCAAAAATATGCTTTATTCAATAAAAGGGTCAAAACCCTAAAGGACATTCTGATTCAATTTTCTCGCGCGCATATTATTTTTGATCTATATTTGTGTAATTGCTCAGAGGATGTAATAGCTTTAACTTAGGATTTTATTTATCGCTTTTATTTACTTTTTCGCATTTAATTTTAAGGGTTTGTTTTTGGCGATGTAAATACCCGACGCCTTGTAATAACTTAGCTTTATTTTCCGCAATTTATTTTCCGCAACCATTAATTGCTAGATGTATGCTAACTAGGCTATGCATGACAAGATTAACTCTTAACTTAAAATCAACAGTAGCTCACCATGACATGCAAAGATAATATAACTGAAAATTGACACACTTGCACATGCCACTCCTAGGGTACACCTCACTTGGTTGCCTCGAACGTGGTCATTGAGTATAGGAAGTCTTAGAGGTTGCCCTCCTGTCCAAAGATCAAAGTTTCCTCGAAACGATTGCCTCGGATAAAATGATCTAAGACATTAGGGTTACCGCTAAGGCATCCTAACATTGCTTTAGTGACCACATGTCCCTTAAATCGAATTGACCCGAAAACTCCAACGACGGTGCTACCTACTCCTCAATAGTGGGATAGCATTGTCTAAAGGACATTTGCACATTTTAATTCCTTTTTGAGTTGGTAGGTGTTCTTAAGTACTTGCTCTTTTGAAAACAAAAAACAAAACTTTTCGCACTTACACTTCTTTCAAACGAAAACTCTTTTCAAACCCACAATCACAAAGAAAAGCAAACTTTTGAAAACATAGTGAGCAAGTACCTAAGATCCTGTGGATAACCACAGATAGAAAGGGTGCTAACACCTTCCCTTTCTATAATCTACCTCCCGAACCCGAGAGACATCTCGAAAAGGAATTTTTCTGTGCTTTTGTCCTATCCTTGTTGGATAAAATAAAAGACGGTGGCGACTCTTGCTTACCGCGACATTTTGCGAAAACAAATGCAAACGCAAACTAGCACTCCAAAATAGTCAGTTCTCCTTCCCACCGTTTCACAGACATCCATTTGGAAAAGCTGAAAATTTAATGAACAAGCATAGGCAAGTAAGACACGAATAGCTTCTAACCTTGCAACTGGATCGAAAGTTTCTTCAAAGTCTATTCCTTCTTCTTGATTATAGCCTTATGCTACCAATCTTGCTTTGTTGCAAACAATTATTCCATTCTCGTCAAGTTTGTTTTTGAACACACATCTTGTTCCAATAATGTGTTTGTTGCTTGGCCTAGGAATGAGTTCTCAAACTTGATTCCATTCAAATTGATTCAATTCTTCTTGCATAGCTATGATCCATTGGTCATCGCCTAAAGCTTCATCAACTTTGGAAGGTTCAATTTGAGAGACAAACGCCATGTTTAGGCAAGCATCCTTGATATTTAATCTTGTAGACACGCCTTAACTTATATCACCAATCACTTTATCAATAGGATGATCTCTATGAGTTCTCCATTCTTTCGATAGATCATTGAGATTTGATTCTTGTTGAGGTGATTCTTCTAGTTGAATGGGTTGATCCTTGGAAGAATTTTCTTGAGGACCCTCTAAAATTTCATCATCATTATCACAAACAATATTATCCTCCTTGGAGGGGTTAGTTTCATCAAAAGAAACATTCATGGATTCTTCAATAGTCAAAGTTCTTTTGTTGTATATTCTATATGCTTTACTAGAGAGTGAGTAACCAAGAAATATACCTTCATCGGATTTTTCATCAAACTTACCCAAATTATCTTTGTCATTGTTTAGGACAAAGCATTTACACCCGAAGATATGAAAGAAAGCAATGTTTAGTTTTCTCCCTATGAAAAGTTCATATGGAGTTTTCTTTAAGATTGGTCTAATGTTAACTCTATTGCTAACAAAACATGTCGTGCTCATTGCATCCGCCCAAAAGTATTTTGGAAGGTTTGAGTCGCTAAGCATTGTTCTAGCAAGTTCCACAAGAGACATATTATTTCTTTCAACCACTCCATTTTGTTGTGGAGTCCTCGGCGCCGAGAAGTTGTGAGATATTCCATGTTCCCTGTAGAATTCTTCAAATAGAGCATTTTGGAATTCTCCGGCATGGTCACTTCTTATTGAGGCAATTGTTAGAGACTTCTCATTCTGAATTTTTTTAACATACTTCTTGAACGCCTTGAATGCATCACTTTTCTGCACTAAAAAGATTGTCCAGGTGTGATACGGTGGGAGAACTGACTTGAGGTTTTGCGTTTGTTTTCGTAAATGTTTCGGTTTAGCAAGAGTCGCCACCGACTTTTTATTTTATCCTAAGGAAAGGTTAAAAAGCACAGCAAAAACCTTTGAGATATTTTCTTGGGTTCGGGGAGTAGATTATAGAAAGGGAAGGTATTAGCACCCTTTCTATCCATGGTTATCCATGGGCTCTTAGTTACTTGCTTAGATCACTTGCCTTGTATTTTCAATTGTTTGAAATGGTGCTTTTGTGTGTGGGTTTGGAAATGTTTTGAAAAAGATGCCTTGTCTAGGCAACCATTGTAATAATTCTTTACTCGAATGTTTTACAAAGGTGTTTATCCTTTCGAAAGATGTTTTCAAAGTTTTTGAAAGTTGTTTTGAAAGTTGTGTTGTGGAGTGGTTTTTGAAAAGTAGCAAGGATGTTTTCTTTGCAAGTTTGATCAAGTAACTAAGAGTTGTCTACTCCTAAATTTACTCAATGATTTTTCTCATGTTTTAACCCTTTTAACAGTATTGTTTCACCATTGTATTTGGTGAACAACCTTGTGTTAGGATGTAAACGGGACAGGCGCGGGTCATCGTATAGACCATGATAGCAATTTTGCAAAGTATCTTGGCATTTTTCGAGGGACTAAGATCATTTATAAGGCAACTTTGGATAGCGTCATCGAGGGACTATGATCTTTTGATTTTGTTTGTTTTACCAAGATACTTTGCATGCGTAACATGGCCCATTTTTGAAGGCAACAGGTGGATGTAACCCTAGGGGTGTTTGTGTGCAAGTGTGTTTTATTGCATACAGGAGTTTATCTTTGAATTAGGATTTTCTATTTCATTGATTTTATCTTGCCATACACATCCTAATTACTAGCATTTATATTTAAAAGCAATAAAAAGCAGGAATATAAAATCCTACGCTATTACAACAATTAGGGGGGTGGGGATATATATTTGTACATGGGGTGGTTCAACGAGAAAAATAGACAAGAAAAGAAAATAACAAAAACAAGATAGAGAGAAAGAGAGAGGGAGCCAGCGTGCTGCTGAGAAGTCATCAGAAGTTCTGACTCAGGCCCGCTGCCAGATGATCAACCTTTTGGTTAAACTGTATGAGTCAGAACTTCTGACTCTTGCACCTGCAAAATAGAAACCTGTTAGTGGGAAGATCAGAAGTTCTGACCCCCATGCGCTGCAAGACAAAAGTTTGTTAGTGGGGAAATCAGAAGTTCTGATCCTGTGGGAAATATAATAATTCTCAGAAGTTCTGATAGTATTGACAGCAAAACAGGCTTCAGATGCGCTAACGTTAAAGTCAGCACTTGGCTTCTCCCTGTGCTAGTCAGAACATCTGCAACTTTGTTATTTTTCCACAAAACAGAAAACATGTTTGGAACAGCTTCAGCAAATGTCAGAGTGTTTTAGGAGACAGAACCAACAAGGTCACAGGCAGGTTCTATGCTGGCTCACTTCCTATCTAAACGTTCTGAGGTATGAAAATCCTCAGAACACAAACAGCAGCAACATGATATTTACATTATGTTTATTGAGCATGCAAAGCTGATGATGCTTAGCAGCGTGATGAAGGTCAGCAGGTGCTTACCTGGCTGTTGGAAAAGTTTGTGGATGAGAGCTAGCTTTTGGCTCTGATGGTGTTCTGGACAGGTTCTTTTTTGAAAGGGGTGGATAAAGGTGTATGTATATGTATGGTCAGAGGTTGAAAGGGTGTTCTCTTAGTCACAAAGAAAACTGGGTGTTGATGAAGTTTGAAGGTAAAGAGTTCAAAGTTATGAAACACTGGAGATTTTGGCAGAGTTTCACAGCACTTTCTTGCTAGAAATTTCTGTTTCTCTTCTAGCAATTTTTCTGGTTTTTGGACACCCTCTTTCAGTGGAAAATGGTTCTCTATTTATAGGCAAAACTCTTGTGGATTTCTTGAACATTAAAGGCGCCAACAGAGGTTGAATTGTTCTTTGAAAGAAATTCCTGGAAAGTTGTGATAACAGATAGCCTTTTAGCCTAGGCTGGAACAGCAGGCATGGATTGGGGAGAAGTGGCCTCTTAGGTGGACGGTGGTGCGTAGACCCATGCCTAAACCTGCATAAAGGCGTTTACCAAGCCACACGTGAAGAGATCCCTTAGGTGTATGTTCAGGAGTGGTTGGGAGCATTAATGAGCATTAAATGGTGATGAGACTTATCAACACCAACATTCTGGTAATAGGAAACAAACTTGAACCAGCAGTTCTGCTTTACCAAAAACAACGTAAACCATGCTCTGGTCTTGGCCTCTTGTTGTTTTAGCAAATTCTGGAGATTCTCCTGACTTTCTGACACATTCCTTGGATTTGCTTCTAGAAATCCTGGACTTAGAGATTCTGTATCAGTGTAACACCCACTCTTCTTCCCCTTTCATCTTATGATTTCAACCTGTTCTGAAGGAGCCTTCAGACTTCCTTGCTTCCTTTACATTCCTTTAGCAAACTCTGGCTGAACTTGCATAACTGCTGAAAGAGTCATGTTCTGTTTGAGGCTTACATGTTGAATCACGTTTGCAACTTCTGACTGAGTTGATGTAGTTGCTGAAGAGCCAACTTCTGACTGCGTTGAGCCAAGCTTGCAACTTCTGACCGTTTCCATCTGGAGTTTGGTCCAGAAGTTCTGAAGCGCTATTTTCTTCTTAAACACCCATTTTTTAGAGAAAAATTCCAAATGTTTAGAATTTAATTTTTCTCAAAATAAAAGCGTTGCCTTTAGAGCTTGTGTGATCATTTTGTTCTTGTAAATGGTTTGCTTGGGAAGAATTGATAATTCAGGACTTGGATTTGTTTCAGAGGGACTCTGAGATTCCAAGATGATTTCCTGAAGAAAGAGAGGGCAAATCTTGGGCTACAACAGTTGCCCCTGTTTAATCTGCTTGGAACTGAAGAGTTAGATTGGCAGATTTGCCTTTCGGGGCTCGAAGGTAAAAGGAGATTGGACACTAGAGTGCCCTTAAATTTGCACTCGTTAAGACGTGGATGCGGGAATGGGCTTAAAGATGCCATTTGGAGATGGGCTTAGAGATGCCATCTGGAGAGGTGACAAAATCTTATCGGGGATGGGCTTAAAGATGTCATCTGGAATGTTCGTTGAACTATAGGTCGTTGATGGGTGAGTGAGCATCAGAAAGGTATCCCTGTTTTGTAACACCTCTGGACTGGGGGTCTGAATAAGCAATAGATTGACGTCTGTATCTGGAAGCATCCGTAAACTGTTTTTAGAAGTTGAAGAATCTGGACAAGCGATAGGTTAACATCCGTTACTGGAGAACCCGTGAACTGTTTTCAGAAGTCTTGAAGAATCTGAACAAGCGATAGGTTAACATCCGTTACTGGAGAACCCGTAAACTGTTTTCAGAATTCTTGAAGTTGAATAAGCAATAGAGCAGCATCCGTTGTTGGGAAGCGTCCGTTAACTGTTTTCAGAAGTTGAGTCTGAACAGGCGATAGATTAACATCCGTTATTGGAGAATCAGTAAACTGTTTTCAGAAGTTGAAGAATCTGAACAAGCGATAGGTTAACATCCGTTACTAGAGAACCCGTAAACTGTTTTCAGAAGTCTTGAAGTTGAATAAGCAATAAAGCAGCATCCGTTGTTAGGAAGCGTCCGTTAACTGTTTTCAAAAGTTGAGTCTGAACAAGCGATAGATTAACATCCGTTACTGGAGAATCCGTAAACTGTTTTCAGAAGTTGAAGAATCTGAACAAGCGATAGGTTAACATCCGTTACTGGAGAACCCGTAAACTGTTTTCAGAAGTCTTGAAGTTGAATAAGCAATAGAGCAGCATCCGTTGTTGGGAAGCGTCCGTTAACTGTTTTCAAAAGTTGAGTCTGAACAAGCGATAGATTAACATTCGTTACTGGAGAATCCGTAAACTGTTTTCAGAAGTTGAAGAATCTGAACAAGCGACAGGTTAACATCCGTTACTGGAGAACCCGTAAACTGTTTTCAGAAGTCTTGAAGTTGAATAAGCAATAGAGCAGCATCCGTTGTTGGGAAGCGTCCGTTAACTGTTTTCAAAAGTTGAGTCTGAACAAGCGATAGATTAACATCCGTTACTGGAGAATTTGTAAACTGTTTTCAGAAGTTGAAGAATCTGAACAAGCGATAGGTTAACATCCGTTACTGGAGAACCCGTAAACTGTTTTCAGAAGTCTTGAGGGAACCGGTGTAGGGTTTCCTGATGATGAGTTTGTGTAAAACTGCATCTTGAATAATTGTTAATGATAGCCTTCTATTCTTATCCTGTTAAGGACAAAATGTTAGCTAAACACAAAATTATGCTGCATGAAATGTATGATCCAATATATGTCATATCAATGTTTATGATATGAATGTGATGAATGCGCATGTAAGCTAATGAGTTGTCTTGCTGAGGATAGACGAATCCTGGATGGCTGGAGATAAACGAATTTTGACTGTTGCCAGGGAAAGTGAGTCCTTGACTATTGCAGGGGATTGCAAGAATCTCTGATTGTTGAAGATGAGACATCCTTGTTGACTACTGCTGGAGAATCAGGAGCTTGGGTTGTATGCCAATCTACTGGGGATTTCTGTCCTGGGGAGATCTTCACTGGGGAATATCTGAATATCCTGTGAGGAACTGAGAATGAGAATCTTCATTCTGCTTGGGGGATACAAGATCTTCAATTGTTGAGGGATCTTAGGACCACTGCAGGGGATTGGAGTTCCTTGGTGACTTGCAGGGTAAGAGAAGTCTGATGATCTCTACTGGGGAGTTCAGGACCTGATAGACTTATGCTAGAGAGGCATGACTGAGAATCTCCAGTTTGGTGGGAAGTATCTCTGTGGGGAGAAGGTTCACTAGTTTGGTTCCGCTGGGGATTGATAGTTGGAATTTTTAGCTCCGCTGGGGATTGGATTTTCAGATTTTTAAGGCTCCACTGGGGATACTGAAACTTAACTCTGAGGGGAATTGAATTCCGGAAGGCTCTCTGGCTGGGGAAATCAGTTTTGAGAAAGCTTCCGCTCTGCTGAGGATCCTAAAGTTCAACTCTGCTTGGGGAACTGAGTTCTGGATTGAGGAATTTGGAGTTTAAATTTGCCGGGGATTCCTTCTGAGAGGGCATCAAGATGCCAATCTGTACCTTCAACCCATCAGTAATCATCTTTTCCTGATTTGTAAGAAAATGATTATGTTCAAATGCATATGCCTATTTAACAAAACATTGGACGTTTCTCAAATAAAACATAAGTGTAGAGAGCAAAAGGAAGGCAAAGCAAATTTCTGTATTTGGAAAAGTATTTGTATTAACTTTCTATGAATATCTTTGTACAAAGGAAACAGACATCCTAGTAAGAGGACGTCGTCGTAAAATTGAAAAAATTTATACAAAAGAAAGATGGCTATGTGAAACAATTCCATGGGATCCCCATTCTGCTATAGCCTTCATGTGATCGGCGGAAATAGAACTGACTGTTTTTTTTAAGCTGGTTCGCGAAATGTCGCGGTAAGCAAGAGTCGCCACCGTCTTTTATGTTCTCCAACATGGAAAGGACAAAAGCACAGCAAAATTCCTTATTCGAGAATGTTTCTCGGTTCGGGAGGTAGATTTATAGAAAGGGAAGGTGTTAGCACCCTTTCTATCCTGGTTATCCACGGGCTCTTAGGTACTTGCTCTTATGTTTTCAAAATTTGTTTGCTTTTCAAGTGCGTGTGGGTTTTGAAAAAGTTTCGTTTGAAAAATTTCTAAGTAACTCTTGTATCTGTCCTCAAGAGTGTGTGAAAAATTTGTTTGAAAACTTTTAGAAAGTGCGGGTGCGAAAAGTTGTTTTTGTTTATTTGAAAAGAGCAAGTACTTAAGAGAATCTACCTACTCTAAGGAATTAAGCTATGTAAGAGTCCTTTAGATAGTGCTATCCCACCATTGAGAGGTAGGTAGCACCATCGTTGGAGGTGTTCGGGTCAATTTGATTATCGAGACAGTGTGGTCACCGAAGCAATGGTAGGACACCTTAGAAGTAACCCTAATGTCCTAGATCCTTTTATCCGAGGCAACCTTTCGAGGCGACTAGATCTTTAGACAAAGGGCGACCTCTAAGACGTCCTGTACTTGATGACCACGTTCGAGGCAACCAGTAAGGCGTACCCTAAGAGTGGTATGTGCATGTGTGTTGTTTCATGTTAATGTTTATCTTGTACATGTTATTTGTGAGCTACGGATTAGTTTTATTATTTCATACATTCTTTCATGCATTTTTTAGCAGTTAGGAGTGCGGAAAATAAATTACAGAAATGTAAATCTAGCTATTACAAGGCGCGGGTCTATACATCGCCAAAAATACATAGACCCATTTTGGTAAATAAGTACGAGAAATTAAATAAAGCGGTAAACCTATTTACTATTACATTCTTGGAAGCAATAAAATAAATGCGCGCGAATAAAAATTAATCAGGAATGCCTTAAGAGTTTTGACCCTTTTAAGAAAAGAAATGATTTTTTTTGTCTTTTTTGTGATTAAATGAGATTAAAACTAATTGTTAAACTAATTAATTAATTAATTAAAAAAATAAAAGTTTTTTTTGTATTTTTATGTTTTTAATGAAATAAAATAAAAGGAAATAAAATTAGAAGTCAATAAAACCTAATTCTAAATTTATTTTAGTTATTAAGAAAAAAGGTTAAAGTTGCCTAATTAAAATTAATTCAATTTATTAGTATTTATTTACAAAAATAAAATGAAATTAATGATAATAATAATATTAGTTCTTCTTTTTTGATTTTTTATAAAAAAAATATTAATTATGTTAATAGTTAATAAAAGGGAAAAATAAAAATAAGACAAATAAAATATAAAAATAAAAATTGCAAACCCAATGGGGGTTTTGGGCCAGATTGGAGGTGTTAATGGAATTGTGAGGCCCATTTGCACAAAGCTCATTGACTTTCTGGATTGAGTGGGGTGCTGGTTGACCAGGAGTATGGTGTTATCCCTTTCTTGGCCTTTGGATCTGCTTCTATGGACACATGGCGCACTGATATGTAGGATGCATGGTGGCACGCTTTGGACTGCATGTACATGAACATGTTAAGGAAAAAATGAAACAATTAATTGGGGGACCTGGGAATACTTACAGTGCTTGATAATGGACCTTAGGACGTGGCAAGGGTTGCTTTAGCTTCTGGGTATGGCAAAGAAGAGAGTCACGTTCTCCTCTTGGCCTGAAAATGCTTGCAAAAACTCCTTTTGATCTCACACTTTTTTTGACAAATTTTGAACTTTGCTCTGGCCGTTTGTGCACTTTTTCTAGGTTGTGAATGAGGCTTGCAAGGCTTGTATATATAGTAATGAGTGAGAATCAGTCACTATTATGGGCTCTTAACCATTGCAATTAAACTTTGGATTTCTCCATAACCACCATTAAAGCAACTTGCCATTTTTGTCCAAATTTGAATTTTATGCTTAAAATGGACCTTACACGAAATTGGTAGGTGGATTATGATGTATCAAAGCCATTCAAGCCACAAGATATCCCTTAATTAATTTTTTTGATTTTTATTTGAATTTTAAAGATTTAAAATGAATTAAATCAAATAAAATTAAATAAAAATAGAAAAATTAATTTTTAATCTTGAAATAAATCATGGGACACGTGGGTGGCATGGCAAATCTGAATCAAGTGGAAAAAGTGGGCCCTTTTGTCAAAAATTGAAGTTTCAAGGATATTTGACTTTGGCCATTTCACAAAAATTTCCCAACTTCTCCAATGCATATCTTGCTCAATTTTGATCATATGAACATGTTCTTGGACATTTTGGAAAGGTCTTGAAGTCCTCTAACCAATGCCTTTGGTCCCATGTCATTTTGATTTACCAATCTCAATTTATGGTCTTTGACTTAAAGTGCCTTTTTGTTGACTTTTGAAAATGACCTATAATGTTGAAATTGATAACTTTTTGTGAGAGCATTTCTTGGACTTGGAATGTGAAGATGAGTTGTAGGAAATGTCATCCCCTTCAAAATGAGCATTGGATGGGATTTTTCTGATGAACCATGAAAAAGTTATGCCTTGGTCAAGTTACAGTTGACTTTTCAACTGTCCAAAAATAGAAACTTTTGCATCTTGATGATTTTTGAGCCATTCTTGTGAAATCATGGTCAAGATTTTACCAAATGATGATTGTGGCTTCAAAATGAGATGTTGACCAAAAAATTTGACTTTTGACTGCCAAATGACCATTTTGCCCCTACAGTTGATTGTGAAGCAATTAGGGTTTTTGACTGTACAACTTGACCTTGTGAGTCTTGAAACTTGACATGTAGATGCTTGACAATGTTTATAGGCATGTGGGACTTGATTGAGCCCTTGAAAACCTCAACTTCCTTGCAAGAACCAAAACCCTAATTTGACTGGCTTAGGAGGGTGCTTGACTGTGTAGCCCTTGAGTAGACTTTGAACCATTTGAGGTGATGCTTGTCAAAACTTTGAAGAATATGGGAGGGCAAATTTTGGGGTACAACAGTTGCCCCTGTTCAATCTTCTTAGATCTGAGGATGTAGATTGGCTTGTGTGCCTTTCGTGATCCGAAGGTGAAAGATGATTGAACACTAGAGTGCCCAGAAATTTGCACTCACATAGTAGAGTATCAGCAGTGTGATGGCGGGAATGGGCTTACAGATGCCATTGGAGAGATGATGGACAGAAGGATGGGCTTAAAGATGCCATCTGGAGATGTGACAGGACCTTGTCGGGAATGGGCTTACAGATGCCATTTGGAGATGTGGTATGTGGATGGGCTTATAGATGCCATATAGGTGTCGATCGCGTAAGAGATTCCTTAGCAAGAACTTGCGTACTTGAGAAAGATAATTTCCTGGCCTGTTACAGGTGTTGATCCTCTCTCAGTCGCTCACAGACATGCCCTGGCTAGATACAGGTATCGAATCTGGAACTTCAAAAGGTTGATGGGTTGTCTCTACTGACAGGTTATCTTAGAAAAATCTTTAGGATTTAACTGAACCAGAGGAGGTTTTGTCTTTCTTGACGAGTTGTCTCTTTGGACGGGTTGTCTTCATGGACGGGTTGTCTTCAACGACGAGTGATCTTCAATGACGAGTTGTCTTCAATGACGAGTTGTCTTCAATGACGAGTTGTCTTCAATGACGAGTTGTCTTAAATGACGAGTTGTCTTCAATGACGAGTTGTCTTCAATGAGGAGTTGTCTTCAATGACGAGTTGTCTTCAATGACGAGTTGTCTTACATGACGAGTTTTCTTCAATGACGAGTTGTCTTAAATGACGAGTTGTCTTCAATGACGAGTTGTCTTCAATGACGAGTTGTCTTCAATGACGAGTTGTCTTTAATGACGAGTTGTCTTAAATGACGAGTTGTCTTCAATGTCGAGTTGTCTTAAATGACGAGTTGTCTTCAATGACGAGTTGTCTTAAATGACGAGTTGTCTTCAATGACGAGTTGTCTTCAATGACGAGTTGTCTTCAATGACGAGTTGTCTTCAATGACGGGTTGTCTTCACTGATGGGCGTCTATATTGACGGGTGTCTATAATGACGAGTGTGAGTGTCCATGACGACGAGTGTCTATAACGACGAGTGTCTATGACGATGGGTGTCTATAACGACGAGTGTCTATGACGACGGGTGTCTATGACGATGGGTGTCTATGATGACGAGTGTCTATGACGACGGGTGTCTATGACGACGGGTGTCTATGACGACGGGTGTCTATGACGACATGTGTCTATGACGACGGGTGTCTATAATGACGGGTGTCTATGACGACGGGTGTCTATGACGACGGGCTGTCTTCAATGACTTTAGGAATTAATTTTAACTGGACTTGTCTTCTTTGACTGGATGAGCATCAGAAAAAACCTTTGGGATTTAACTGGACTTGTCTTTTTTTGACTGAATCTGTCTTCTTTGACTGGATTAGTCTCTTTTGATTGTATCTGTCTTCTTTGACATAGCTGATCATTTAACTGTATCCTTCCTGAAAGGTAAGGTCAGTCACATGCAATGCATGACATGGATCAAGCGATGATGTTCTCAACATAAAATGAGATTGTATGATGCGTATATGCATGTATCATGACGATGCGATGTTTATGAATGTATTCTCGTCTAGGAAAATAAATCCTTGACGGATGCCGGGAGCTTATTGAATCCTAGGCTTGATGTTTGAAGAGTAGAGTTCTTCGTTTCCGCTGGGGATGATGGTTGCAAGAATAAACCGGTAGGAGAAGATGACTCCGTTGGGGTAATAAACTTGTTGGATAGATTACTCTGCAAGGAATTACTCTGTGGGAGGAGATACTTCGCTGAGGTTTTGATGATAACTCCGCTGGGGATTCCCGTTGATAAATTTTGTTGGGGAATTTGATGAATTCCGCTGGGGATAGGAAGAACTTCGCCGAGGACGATATTTCTGTGGTAATTAGCTGAGGATAACCCAGTTAGACCCTGGTGGGGAATAACCTTTGAATAGAGCCGGGGAGATGCGTTCGTACTCTGCAGGGGATAAGCTTCCAGAATCTACTGGGGAGATTGATTCAACTCTCCTGGGGAAACTTTTGAGACTGTACTGGGGAAGTGGCTCCACTGGGGTGTCTGTATTCCGCCGGGGAACAATCTTATATTAAGACTGCCGGGGATGCTTGCTTAGGAACATCTGTATACTCCGATGGGGAATGTTGAGATTTTCTGGGGGTACCCAACTTCCTTAGGGCTGACAGTAGCCTAACTCTGCTTGGGGAGAGCGTTGCTGACTTGTTAGGGATACTGTGCCTCTTCGGGGTTGATGAGAGACCAACTCTGCTTGGGGAGAGCATTGCTGAAACCTGTTTTACTCCCGGGGAGTGGAGGCCTCTTGGTCATGTTCTTCAGCTGAACTTGCCTTGGTACCTCAGTGGACAGAGCAATCAGATCGCTTAGACAATTCTTATTGCCCCAGTTTCTACGGGAGAAGAAAATACCTTGTGGAGGTGCTTGATAACTGCCGACTGACAAATCTTCTTCTGGTAGGCAAGTGACGAGATGACGGGACATAGTCGTATGCTTTTGATCCCTAACTTTTTCCTGGACCGCCCTTTCGGGTTTTCAGTCCACTGGGATACCCTTTTTTTGCCCAAGCCGCCTTTTCAGGTTTTCGACTTTCCGGGTGTACATATTTTTTTCATTTTTCATCCCTTATTTTTGCCCGAACCCTTTTGGTTCGCCAGGAAGTCCTTGTTTTTGCCTAGGTGTGTCAACCTAGCGGGTCTTTGATTATGCGTAGTATTTTTCGACTATGTCCATGCTCTCAGAGTATAGGGAGATGCCCTTGTTGTTGTGTTGCATTGCCATACCAGAAGATCTTCGTTTGATCGTCCAATGCCCCAAGTGATCCAGGTGGAGGATTTGCCCCAAGTTGGTTGGCCTTTTGAGAGATTCTCCGAATCTTGACTTAACTGCCCCAGATGACGGATAATGATCATGCCATGCCCCTTGATTGGAGGTACTTTTGTTCATTAGACATTCGTCGTGCGAACTTCTATGTTGTTCAAACAAATAGTCATATGCAAGCAATGTTACATTAAAAATGCAAAGCTTATGCCTGTCTTTAAGTTTTTGAAAATGTGTTTTTTCAGTAAAACCAGTGAATTTTGTAAAACGTGATGTCAACTCAGTATTTTATAGCAAACCTTAAGGAGTCAGGATACCTTTCGTAACAGCATGCTTTCGAACTAACCCATGCTTCAGCTAGGACTTTTAAGGGTTGTAGCGTGGCCTGGTTCACGGTTTAAGAAACAAAGGATAAAGGCTCAAATTATATTTGTACCCACTCACTCTTCGTGATGTTCTTCAAACCTAAACTCAGTTGATCGTGCGTTAGACCTTGTTCGAGTCTTTGTCCTAATATTCCCATGATGGTTCGGATGTTGACATTTTATTTTGAATAGGCAGTCATTTCCTTGTTGAGGGTTTGCAGGTCCTCTTTTCTTTTTCATTTCGTTATCCCTGTTTTTTTCCTGAACTGTTTCTTTTGTGATTACAGTCAGCGGGATGCCCCAGTTTTGTAAGTCTCCTTCATAGGTTTTGACTTAATGGGCATTTATTTTGAGGGATAATGACTGCATGTCTTTATGATTATTCAGAACCATCATTGTCTTTTGTTTCGGAATGACTTCTTTGCTGTCATTCGTTGTGCACTTGGATCAACTGAGAGCACTACCCTGCCCCGGGTTATGATTAAGGGTTTAATTTTTTTTTTGTGAAAAGAAAACTCCTACTTCTTTGGCTCAAAAATGGGGTAAAGAGGGATTATCTTCCTTATAACTCCAGTGTTTAGGATTTGAAACAATGCCTGTACCTCATCAGCGGGGTCTGTTCAAAAGCATACTGTAAATTGTAGTATCGTTTTCGTCATCCTCCCTCAAGAGGCTTAGAATTATTAATTGAGAGTTGAACATCACAAAAAATGAAAGTAGTTTGAATATAGCGAATGCGAATATATTGATTCAAAACAGACATATGCGATGCATTGATAAAGTAATAAAGTTTGTTATAACAATAATTGTTTGAAAAATCAAAGAAAAATACAACTTGAACATTCGAAAGAACAACAGTCTTCTAGTCTCAGGGCTTGTCACTTCAAATGGTGAATCTCGCAGGGATAGTAGAAGAACTCGACCTGACCATCTTGGGTGAATTCCACTGCTCCTTCATCGATCAGGTTTTGGATCTTGTACCTCAGCTTCCAACAGTCGTCAGTATTATGCCCCGGGCTGTTAGAATGGTATGCGCACTTGGCCCCAGGATTATAGTTGGGTGAAGAAGTCTTAGGATGCGGGTGAGGTCCTATCAATGTCACCAGATTCAACTTCAACAGGTGTTGCAAAGCTTGGGACAGCGACATGTTGAGCTGGGTGAATTGCCTCCTGGGCTTGTCTGGCTTACTCTGATCAACCTGTTGCTCTGGGCGAGGTTGTGGTCGGACCTGTGAAGTGGTAGCAATTTGGAGAGGTCTATTCTTCACCATACCAGACTCTTGTCCTCTTCGAAGCTGATCAATGACCTGGTCCCTGACTTGGACTGGTTGCTTCATGTTATATCTGTCTTGATGAAGCTGACTGATCATGGTCCTCAACTCTTCTTGCTCCCTAGCTAAGCCTTGGATGAGAGCCATTTGCCCCAGCATTTGGGTTCTCATTGTATCTACCTCAGCTTGCAGACGTTTCAGCCGTTCGTCCTTATCATCTTCGGGACTTTTCTTGGCCAAATTCCCCATGAGGAGTGTCCTCAACTCTTCCTGCCCCTTGGATAGGCTTAGGAAGATCTCCCTGAACTGAGTCTCTTGAGCATGAAGACCCTGGTTATCTTGTTGGGAAGCCATTGCTGAAATAAACAGCGAAGAAGGTAAGTGACCTGTAACAAGGGTACCTGTAATGCAATGATATGTATGATATGCATGCAATGTTTTCAAGGACCTCGCGGGATAAACAAGAAAGATTGTTAGAACTTGGATTTTGTAGCTTGATTGAAGGAACTTCATTTTGTTGAGAGTCCTTCTTCAAGAGTCAAGGCTCACCATATCGAGTGGGTCATAGCCCCTGACTCAAGTTATCAACCTTGGCTAGAGGAAAATAAATCCCCTTTGCCCCTTGCTGGACATTTGATTCATCATGACCTGCATCACAAAACCCTTGAGGTCCTTGAAATGGATTAGTCTTTATGTAGGATGCATGCAATGGTATGATGTTATGCTATGCATGGAGTGATGTAAGTAGGCCCTGTAATAAGTCCCAATTAAGGACTGTAAACAAAACCTGCAAGGAACTCGAGTGTCAGATAACAAGCATGCAAGTAGTCAAGTTTGAAGGCACACAAGTCACACAAAGCCCTTAGAGTTTAGGCCAGCACGGGGTTTGGGGTACTACCCTCTTGAAGTTGGTGGGCTCAAACCTGTCCTATCAAAAGTAACCGGGTTCTAAGGAGCTCAATATCATTGGGTTGCTTTCTGTGTTCATTGTTTTGATTTAGCCACTGAAGTGGCGATCAAAATATTCCAAGAAAACAACCCTCAATGAGTGTATTATCGAGTATCAACCAACTTCGGACTGCACCAAAGTCAGTCATCTCACTACCCCTAAAGAGGCCAGGATGGTTCAATTAAGGTTCCTAAGGTCAGTTGATGCTTCACGACACCATGCGGTGGCCCCGTACTCTCCTTGACTTGACTCAAGGGTTACCGGTACTCACCAAAGTGCCACATCAACGTAGCAAACTGCTTCAACCATGTCGGTATACCCCGCACAGTTCCCTCACAGTTTGTGGCTACTTTCTACAAGGTATCCCCCAAATCCGGGTTAGGATCTATGAAACTCCCAAAACAGGCCCACAATATCAAATCAAGCAAAGCAAGCAATTGAAAACATGATGATGAACTATTCCTAAGGTACACCCCACTCAATATCCCCAGCAGAGTCGCCAGTTCTGTGGGTGGAAATAGAACTGACTGTTTTTTTTAAGCTGGTTCGCGAAATGTCGCGGTAAGAAAGAGTCGCCACCGTCTTTTATGTTCTCCAACATGGAAAGGACAAAAGCACAGCAAAATTCCTTATTCGAGAATGTTTCTCGGTTCGGGAGGTAGATTTATAGAAAGGGAAGGTGTTAGCACCCTTTCTATCCGTGGTTATCCACGGGCTCTTAGGTACTTGCTCTTATGTTTTCAAAATTTGTTTGCTTTTCAAGTGCGTGTGGGTTTTGAAAAAGTTTCGTTTGAAAAATTTCTAAGTAACTCTTATATCTGTCCTCAAGAGTGTGTGAAAAATTTGTTTGAAAACTTTTAGAAAGTGCGGGTGCGAAAAGTTGTTTTTGTTTGTTTGAAAAGAGCAAGTACTTAAGATAATCTACCTACTCTAAGGAATTAAGCTATGTAAGAGTCCTTTAGATAGTGCTATCCCACCATTGAGAGGTAGGTAGCACCATCGTTGGAGGTGTTCGGGTCAATTTGATTATCGGGACAGTGTGGTCATCGAAGCAATGGTAGGACACCTTAGAAGTAACCCTAATGTCCTAGATCCTTTTATCCGAGGAAACCTTTCGAGGCGACTGGATCTTTAGACAAAGGGCGACCTCTAAGACGTCCTGTACTTGATGACCACGTTCGAGGCAACCAGTGAGGCGTACCCTAAGAGTGGTATGTGCATGTGTGTTGTTTCATGTTAATGTTTATCTTGTACATGTTCTTTGTGAGCTACGGATTGATTTTATTTTTTCATACATTCTTTCATGCATTTTTTAGCAGTTAGGAGTGCGGAAAATAAATTACAGAAATGTAAATCTAGCTATTACAAGGCGCGGGTCTATACATCGCCAAAAATACAAAGACCCGTTTTGGTAAATAAGTACGAGAAATTAAATAAAGCGGTAAACCTATTTACTATTACATTCTTGGAAGCAATAAAATAAATGCGCGCGAATAAAAATTAATCGGGAATGCCTTAAGGGTTTTGACCCTTTTAAGAAAAGAAATGATTTTTTGTCTTTTTTGTGATTAAATGAGATTAAAACTAATTGTTAAACTAATTAATTAATTAATTAAAAAAATAAAAGTTTTTTTTGTATTTTTATGTTTTTAATGAAATAAAATAAAAGGAAATAAAATTAGAAGTCAATAAAACCTAATTCTAAATTTATTTTAGTTATTAAGAAAAAAGGTTAAAGTTGCCTAATTAAAATTAATTCAATTTATTAGTATTTATTTACAAAAATAAAATGAAATTAATGATAATAATAATATTAGTTCTTTTTTTTTTTATAAAAAATATTAATTATGTTAATAGTTAATAAAAGGGAAAAATAAAAATAAGACAAATAAAATATAAAAATAAAAATTGCAAACCCAAGGGGGGTTTTGGGCCAGATTGGAGGTGTTAATGGAATTGTGAGGCCCATTTGCACAAAGCTCATTGACTTTCTGGATTGAGTGGGGCGCTGGTTGACCAGGAGTATGGTGTTCTCCCTTTCTTGGCCTTTGGATCTGCTTCTATGGACACATGGCGCGCTGATATGTAGGATGCATGGTGGCACGCTTTGGACTGCATGTACATGAACATGTTAAGGAAAAAATGAAACAATTAATTGGGGGACCTGGGAATACTTACAGTGCTTGATAATGGACCTTAGGACGTGGCAAGGGTTGCTTTAGCTTCAGGGTATGGCAAAGAAGAGAGTCACGTTCTCCTCTTGGCCTGAAAATGCTTGCAAAAACTCCTTTTGATCTCACACTTTTTTTGACAAATTTTGAACTTTGCTCTGGCCGTTTGTGCACTTTTTCTAGGTTGTGAATGAGGCTTGCAAGGCTTTTATATATAGTAATGAGTGAGAATCAGTCACTATTATGAGCTCTTAACCATTGCAATTAAACTTTGGATTTCTCCATAACCACAATTAAAGCAACTTGCCATTTTTGTCCAAATTTGAATTTTATGCTTAAAATGGACCTTACACGAAATTGGTAGGTGGATTATGATGTATCAAAGCCATTCAAGCCACAAGATATCCCTAAATTAATTTTTTTTTATTTGAATTTTAAAGATTTAAAATGAATTAAATCAAATAAAATTAAATAAAAATAGAAAAATTAATTTTTAATCTTGAAATAAATCATGGGACACGTGGGTGGCATGGCAAAGCTGAATCAAGTGGAAAAAGTGGGCCCTTTTGTCAAAAATTGAAGTTTCAAGGATAGTTGACTTTGGCCATTTCACAAAAATTTCCCAACTTCTCCAATGCATATCTTGCTCAATTTTGATCATATGAACATGTTCTTGGACATTTTGGAAAGGTCTTGAAGTCCTCTAACCAATGCCTTTGGTCCCATGTCATTTTGATTTACCAATCTCAAGTTATGGTCTTTGACTTAAAGTTCCTTTTTGTTGACTGTGATACGGTGGGAGAACTGACTATGGTTTTGCGTTTGTTTTCGCAAATGTTTCGATTGAGCAAGAGTCACCACCGACTTTTTATTTTATCCTAAAGGAAAGGTTAAAAAAGCACAGCAAAAACCTTTTGAGATATTTCTTGGGTTCGGGGAGTAGATTATAGAAAGGGAAGGTATTAGCACCCTTTCTGTCCATGGTTATCCATGGGCTCTTAGTTACTTGCTTAGATCACTTGCCTTTTGTTTTCAATTGTTTTAAATGGTGCTTGTGTGTGTGGGTTTGAAAATGTTTTGAAAAGAAGCCAATGTGGTGGCAACCTTTGTAATGATCCATGTGGGGATGTATACAAAGATGTATGTCTCTTGAAAAGGTTTTCATTTGTTTTTTGAAAGTTGTTTTGAAAGTGTTGTGAGGTGTGTTTTAGAAAATAGGCAAGTGTTTTGTTTTTGCAAGTTTGATTCAAGTAACTAAGAGGTTTATCTACTCCTAAATTTCTCAAAGATTATTGCTATGTTTTAACCCTTTTAATAAGTTTGTTCCACCATTGTATTTGGTGGGCAATCTCATGTTAGGATGTGAAAGGGACAGGCGCGGGTCATCGTTTGGACCATAATTGCAATGGTGCCAAGTATCTTTGGGCATTTTCTTTAAGGGACTTGATCATTTGTTTGGCAATATTTTGAAAAGTGTTATCGAGGGACTATGATCATTCAATTTGTTTGTTTTGCCCAAAGAGACCTAACATGCAATATGGCCCAATTTTGAAAGGCAACAAGTGGAATACCCTAGGGGGTGCAAGTGTGATTTGTGTGTCCATTTTCATGCTTGTTTGTCTTGAGATTAGGTCATAACTATTTTGTTCATTTTATTCGCATATAAACCCTAATTCTAGCATTGTATATTTAGAAAGCGATAAAGTGCGAAATTTAAACTCCTACGCTATTACAACACAATAATATAGGGAGGGGGGTACAATGTTTCAAATGGGAATTTTGACAAGGAATTTAAACCTAAAACTATTACATCAAGATTTGAATTATTTACCAGATAATTTAATTGCATAAATAAAATAGAAATAAAACCAATATGCAAGAATGCAAAAAAAAGGGTTTTTTATATGTATGAAAAAAAGTATTATTTATGTAAAATAAAAAGAAAATAAAAAGATATTATTTTTTGGAGTATTTTTAAATTTAGGGCAAAACCCTAATTTTTATTAAATGAAATGTATTATTATTAAATTTAATACAAGTATTTATTTATTATATACAAAATAAAATAAAGTGAAGTATTTGTCAAAAATGATTTTTTAGTGTTTAATATTAATAAAATAAAATATGTACATTTTTAGTATTTTATTCTAAGTATATTAATAAATATATATATTTATATATTAAGTTCTAAATATGTATTATATATAATAAATAATAATATTTAATATTTAATAAAAAAAAGTAATTTTTCTATAAAATATTTTCAGAAAGTAAAACAAAAATAAAAATGTATAGAAATGCATTTGTACTATTTTTAGTATTTTAAACAAAATATATTTATTTATCTATTTATGTATAAACTAAAAGAAAATTAAATAAATGCCTAATAAAATCAAAAATGGTGAGAAAAAATATTTTTATATTTTTAATGTCATGAGAAAAAATAAACAAGTCAATCAAAAAAAGAAAAAGTCAAAAAGTCAAAGAAATAAACAAAATGGGCTCAGGGGGTTCAGAAGCAATTATGTGGTGCAAATAAGAAAAATATTCCAGGCCCAGCCCAGAACCAGTCATCTTCAACCTCTGAACAACATCACTCACGCGTTTTCTATCTCTTGATTCCTGGACTTTCAAGCAAAACTCATAACATGAAAAGTGTAGAGCATGAGAAGACGAATTCAACCATGTAAAGAACTTGACTTAACTCTCTAAGATGAGGGAGAATTTCTTCTCCCCCAATTTCTGACCTAACTTTTATGCCATGTTCAGACTCAAAATTCTTGCAGCACACATAATATAAATGAAATCTAACTATATGGGCATGTTCAGGGCTATGATTGTGACATATTTTCTTCACAAACCTAAAGCTAACAATGCCTAATAAGAGAGATAGAACTTCATGAAGATACCTGTTCAGTTGGAATCGTGCTTTGCAATGGAGGAGTTTTCAGAGCAAGATGATGATTTGTATAGCTTCCTTGAAGTGTAAGGATGATATTCCAAGTTCTACTTTGTCTTGAAACTCCCTGAATCGTGCTAGAGAACTTCAACTGCAAAACAGAAAAATGAAAATGGTGAAGTGGCTTGGAGATGTTACAGATCGTGTTTTAGCTTTTGGATAGCTTGCATAGATGGTAAGGAAGGTATGTGAACTGGTTTGGGCAAGAAAGCTTGAGAGAAATGAAAGATAGCACTCAAACTGCAGGCCTTGCCCTGTTTTTGCAGTTTGAGAGTGATTATGGCAAGGGGAGTGTTTGAGAGGTGTTAGGGTCGTGCAAAAGCTTGGTTCTGATCTTTGGAATGTGTTTGATAAGTTTGTCTAAGTGTCCCTAAGCTGATATGAGAGTTGTGTGATGTTATGACACTTTTCTTCTTTCTTAAGCAACAAAAGACAACTTGTGTTTCTAGGCATGTAGAGGACCCCCTAATGTGCTGCATAATCCCTCCTTGATCAGTGTGTTATGCTCATAATCTTGTGCCAATCAGATTTGCAATGTACTTGTTGGATTTTCAATTTGACATAAAGCTACTTTTTACAAAAATGGCTAATTTGCTTTATCTACTTTGGGATTAAACCTTTAGACAATGCTTGAACTCAAAGAACATGGTCTTGGCACAAAGAATATGCATTAAATTTATGAGTGTTGGATGGTTTAAGGACCTGTAATCTAGCTTAAAGCATGCTGAGTTTAAATTGCAAGGTTATGGAC
The DNA here is from genome assembly GCA_948472305.1 of Vicia faba. NCBI lineage: Eukaryota > Viridiplantae > Streptophyta > Magnoliopsida > Fabales > Fabaceae > Vicia > Vicia faba. The sequence continues at coordinate 988,250,816 of OX451738.1, forward strand.
ATGTAACTTGGTCATGAACAAAGTGAGTTTTTGCCATATTGTGAAATTCGATTCTCCCTAACCATGAGGTTGTTTGAGAAGTTCTTGGACATTTTGGAAAGCTTGTAATGTTTACCACAATCCATATTTGAAATGCAAATTGAAATTGCAAGTGGAAGTGTATGGAAAATGGTCTTGAAGTTAGGTAAAAACTTGTCCAAAATAGGTCAAATTTTCACTAAGTTAAGAATGGTTTAGTGCCTTTATTCAAAAATTTGTAACTTGAGATACAAGCTTCAAATGGGAAAACTTTGTGAATCAAAGTTGTAGATTATGCAACAAGCTACAACTTTAATGTTTTGACTTTTGTTTGAATCCAAATGAATCTTGGTGAAAAAGTGGGGCAAAGTTGGGAAAAAATTAGGGTTTTCCATAACTTAGAAAAATTCTAAGTTATGAAAAATTCTATTTCAAACCCTAATTTGCATTTCTTGGTTTCTTGGTGAACAAGTTTCATGATTTGGCATGTTTTGATGAAAAATGAATCTTGACTCTTGATTTTGACCAAAAAGTCAAAGTTTGACTTTTCAGTATACAGTCAAAATTGATCAATTGACTGGGAAGTTCAACTGTCAATCTTGTGTACTTGGGATCTTTTGAGCTTGTTGAGAATGTCAAGACAATTCCATGGGGTCCTTGAGTCCATATGTGAGCTTGGTTTGCCATTGGCTAGGTCAAACAGTCAAAAATTGCCTTTGTGCAGTCAAAACCCTAAAAATGACCATTTTGCCCTTTTGATGATCTGATCAAATTTCTTGTGGAATTGTGATCCAAATTTGATCAAATGGTCCATATGAGTTCATAATGTTGATGTGGGTCAATTTTTATGAGATTTGACTGTCAATTGGCCACAGTTTACTTTTTCCCCAATACAGCTGATTTATAGGTCAACTGTCCAATTGACTGGGTAAAACTTGGAATCAGGACTTGAAACTTGGTATGGGTAAACTTGGGAGTCTAACATGAAGCATGAAAGTCATCTTAGGCATTTTAGGTCAAAATATCTTTGTGCAAACACAAACCCTAATTTGGGTCAACAATGCAAGGAGAAATCTTGAGCAGAGGAAACCCTAATTGGATCTTGAGCTCCAAGGGCCTTGTGATGAGAAAATGTTGAGAAAATGGGAGGGAAAATTTTGGGGTACAACAGTTGCCCCTGTTCAATCTTCTTGAACCTGAAGAGTTAGATTGGCAATTTTGCCTTTCGTGGCTCGAGGGTAAAAGGAGATTGGACACAGGAGTGCCCGGAAATTTGCACTCGCATGTTGGATTATCAGCAAATGTGATGTCGGGAATGGGCTTATAGATGCCATTTGGAAGCGTTGATCGCATAAGAGATTCCTTAGCGAGAACTTGTGTATTTGAGAAAGACAGATGTTTTCCTGGCTTGTTACAGGTGTTTGATCTTCAATCTCTTTATGCAGATATGCCCTGGCTAGATACAGGTGTCGAGTCTACAAACGGTTGCTCACAGATGTGCCCTGGCTGGATACAGGAATCGAATCCGGAAATAGTTGTCAACAGATATGCCCTGGCTGGATACAGGAATCGAGTCTGGAAATGTGGTCAACAGATATGCCCTGGCTAGATACAGGAGTCGAATCTGGAAATGTTGTAGTTGATAGATATGCTCTGGCTGGATACAGGAATCGAATCTTCGAACTAGTTGTCAACAGATATGCCCTGGCTGGATACAGGAATCGAGTCTGGAAATGTGGTCAACAGATATGCCCTGGCTAGATACAGGAGTCGAATCTGGAAATGTTGTAGTTGATAGATATGCCCTGGCTGGATACAGGAATCGAATCTTCGAACTCTTCAGACGTGCCCTGGCTAGATACAGGAGTCGAGTCTGGAAACTGATCACTCTTAGATGTGCCCTGGCTAGATACAGGTATCGAATCTGGAATTGTGACAGTTTGAAGGTAGTTGTCTTTGGGATTGTCTTCTTCCCTGAAAAGGCAAAAACATAAGTTGTATGCAATGTCATGATGTATGATATGCATGACGTCATGATGTTTAACATGAGATAGTGTTGTATGCACTTTATCATGTTTGTAAGCAAGATGTATGAAATGTGAAACGTTTATGAGTGTAACTTCGTCTTAGGAAAATAAATCCTTGACGACTGGCCGGGGAGTTGCTCTGTGGCAGAGATACTTTGCTGAAGTTTGACGAGAGGCCTGCTGAGGACTTCAATGATGGATTCCGCTAGGGATAATGATGATGAACTCCGCTGGGGAATACCAAAGACAAACTCCTGCCGGGGACTGAAAGAACCTTGTCGAGGGCGATTTTCCATGGCAATTAGCTGAGGATAACCCAGTTATAAGCCCTTGTGAGGAATAACTCTGAATAAAGCTCGGGAGAGACGTCCGTATTCTGCAGGGAACAAGCTTCCAGAATTTACTGGGGATAAGCTTTTAGACCTGCCGGGGAAAGTTTGCGACTTCACTGGGGGAAGTATTGCTGAATCTTGCCTTACTCTGCGGGGAGCTGAGATCATTTGGTCACATTCTTCAGTCGAATCTACCTTGGTACCTTGGCAGACGAAGCAACCAGACTGCATCAGGCAACTTCACATTGCCCCTGTTTCTGATGTCACCTGTAATCAATCTTTCGTTTCATATGCAAATATTTATGAATCAACAATTTAATGTCAAATGCATATATCAAAATGAACATTGGACGTTCTTCGCAAGACAAAACAGAAAAAGGAAAAACAATGGCAACTTGTATGGACAAGTGAATTCGTATTGATTTGAATTTTGCCTGTGAATAGGCGTTTTTTTTGTACAAGAGGCCGACATCCTAGTAAGAGGGTGCCGCCGAATAACACAGAATTTACAATTTTGAAAAGAAAACAAAACAACTATGTGAACAATCCCACTGGGTTCCAACTCTGCTATCGTCTTTATGTCTCCAAGCGTCCCATCGCTTTGCTGCCTAGTTGAAGATGAAGCTGATTGGTCGATGCCGAAATCTGAGCCAGATAGTTGATGCCGAATTCCGGATGCGAAGTGATCCAATGAGACATAGTGTTACGCTTTATCCCTAACTTTTGCCTGGACCGCCCTTTCGGGTTTTCAGTCCACCAGGATACCCATTTTTGCCCAAGCCGCCTTTTCAGGTTTTCGACTTGCCGGGTGTACAGATTTTTTTCATTTCATCCCTTATTTTTGCCCGAACCCTTTTGGTTCGCCGGGAAGCCCTAATTTTTGCCTAGGTATGTCAACCTAGCGGGTCTTTTATTTATGCGTAGTATCTTCTTACTATGTCTGCATTGGCGGGGTGAGGAAGGTCGTCACCATCCATGTTGGTTAGGATCATGGCTCCTCCTGAGAACACATGTTTAACCACAAATGGCCCTTCGTATGTAGGGGTCCATTTGCCCCGGGGATCACTTTGAGGAAGGATGATGCGTTTGATTACCAGGTCCCCAACTTGATACTCTTGTGGTCTGACTTTCTTGTTAAATGCCCTGATCATCCGTTTTTGATACGTCTGACCATGACAGATAGCGGTGAGTCTCTTTTCGTCAATCAGGTTTAATTGATCAAGTCGAGTCTGGATCCAGTCATCTTCACTCAGATCTGCATCTTTCATTATTCGGAGAGAGGGTATCTGGACTTCAATTGGCAAGACTGCCTCCATGCCATAGACCAAAGAGAAAGGAGTTTCCCCGGTTGATGTCCTTGCTGAGGTACGGTACCCATGAAGAGCGAACGGTAACATCTCGTGCCAATCTTTATAGGTCATTGTCATCTTCTGCACAATTTTCTTGATATTTTTATTAGCTGCCTCTATAGCCCCATTCATCTTCGGCCGGTAGGGAGAAGAGTTGTGGTGCTGTATCTTGAATTGTTCGCAGAGCTCAGTGATCATCTTGTTGTTGAGATTGGTACCATTGTCCGTAATGATTCTTTCCGGGACGCTGTACCGACAGATCAGATTATGCCGGATGAAACGTGCCACGACGCTCTTGGTTACTGTGGCGTAGGAAGCTGCCTCAACCCACTTTGTGAAATAATCGATCGCCACCAAGATGAAACGATGCCCATTGGATGCCGTCGGTCGGATCTCACCGATCATATCAATCCCCCACATTGCAAAAGGCCAAGGTGCCGTCAGGACGTTCAAAGGAACTGGAGGAATATGCACCTTGTCAGCATAGATCTGGCATTTGTGACAAGTTCGAGAGTGTTGGTAACAATCGGCTTCCATGGTGGACCAGAAATATCCTGCCCTAAGGATTTTCTTTGCCATGGTGTGTCCACTGGAATGTGTTCCGAATGTACCTTCATGCAGTTCTATCATGATTCCGCTTGTAGAGAATGTCATTGCTGAGGAAGAATTTCGCCGCAAACCTTCTCATGAACTTCTTGTCATTGACAGATGCGCCTTCAGGGTATTCCTGAGCTTCCAAGTACCTCTTCACCTCATGATACCAAGGTTTTTCAGTCACCTTTTCGGCTTCAAGATCGCAGTAGTATGCCGGTTCGTCCAACTTCCAGATGATGATCCGGGGAGCCTCATTGTCCCATTTAACCTTGAACATTGAAGACATCGTAGACAGTGCATCCGCTAGCTGATTCTCCTCCCTCGGGAAGTGCTCAAAAGTTATCTCTTCAAAGTGGGGAAGCAAGGTCAACACATACTCCTTGTAAGGAATAAGGTTTGGGTGTTTCGTATCCCACTCGCCTTTGATCTGATTGATCACGAGAGCGGAATCTCCAAAGACACTCAGAAACTTGATCCTTAAGTCGATTGCAGCTTGTAAACCCATGATACATGCCTCATATTCTGCCATGTTGTTGGTGCAGTTGAAACACAATCGGGCGGTGAGTGGAGTATGAGTTCCTTTGGGAGATATGATTACAGCGCCGACGCTGTTACCCAGAGCATTGGAGGCTCCGTCAAAATGCATAGACCATCGGGATCCTTCCTCAGGTCCTTCATCCGGTCCAGGTACTTCACAGTCAGTTACCACCATGATGTCTTCGTCTGGAAAATCAAAGTTCAATGATTGGTAATCGTCCCCAGGTTGGTGTGCCAAATGATCCGCCAGTACACTTCCTTTAATAGCTTTCTGAGTTGTATACTGGATGTCATATTCTGTCAAGATCATTTTCCATCTCGTTATCCTTCCAGACAGAGCAGGCTTTTCAAATATGTACTTGATGGGATCCATCTTTGAAATTAATAGAGTAGTGTGAGTCAGCATATACTGTCTCAACCGGCGAGCAGCCCATACTAGAGCGCAGCAAGTTTTCTCAAGCAGTGAGTAACGAGACTCACAGTCGGTAAACCTTTTGCTCAAGTAATAAATAGCGTGCTCTTTTCGGCCAGACTCGTCATGCTGCCCCAGCACACACCCCATTGAATTATCAAGTACTGTCAAGTATAATATTAGAGGTCTTCCTTCCACTGGTGGCATAAGAATGGGTGGCTCTTGGAGATATTCCTTTATCCTTTCAAAGGCAGCCTGGCATTCATCGTTCCAGCGTACTACTTGATCTTTCTTCAGTAATTTGAAGATTGGCTCACAAGTAGCAGTCAGATGTGAGATGAATCGGGCAATGTAATTCAGTCGTCCCAGGAAGCCTCTGACTTCTTTCTCTGTCTTAGGAACTGGCATCTCTTGAATGGCTTTAACCTTGGCAGGGTCCACTTGAATACCCTTATCGCTTACAATGAAGCCTAACAATTTTCCGGACCTTACCCCAAAGGTGCATTTGTTGGGATTCAACCTCAGCTTATATAACTTCAGTCGGTCAAATAGCTTCCTCAGATGATCAAGGTGCTCCTCCTCAGTTTGAGACCTTGCAATCATGTCATCAACATATACCTCAATCTCATGATGGATCATATCATGAAATAAAGCAACCATGGCGCGTTGGTAGGTTTCCCCAGCATTTTTCAACCCGAATGGCATGACCTTGTAACAGAAGGTGCCCCACTGAGTCACAAAGGTGGTCTTTTCCATATCTTTCAGAGCCATCTTGATCTGATTATACCCTGAAAAACCATCCATGAAGGAGAACACCTTGTGTTGAGAAGTATTGTCAACGAGGACGTCAATGTGAGGTAGAGGAAAATCATCCTTGGGGCTGGCCCTGTTCAAATCCCTGTAGTCGACACACATTCTGACTTTACTGTCCTTCTTCGGCATTGGCACCACATTGGCAACCCACTGAGGGTAAGAAGTTACTGCTAGAAACCCGGCGTCGAATTGCTTCATAACTTCAGCCTTGATCTTTTCAGACATCTCTGGGCGCATACGGCGGACCTTTTGCTTTACCGGAGGGCAGTCTTCCTTGGTTGGCAGGTGATGAACTACAATGTCGGCATCCAAACCAGGCATATCTTCATAGGACCAAGCAAATATCTCCATGTAATCCTGTAGCATCTGGATCAATCGTTGCTTCACGCTGAGCTCTAGATTGGCACCAATCTTGACCTCTTTCCTATCTGTCTCAGTACCCAGGTTAATTGTTTCCACCGGCTCTTCATGTGGTTGAATAGCCCTCTCTTCCTGGAGTAGCAGTCTTGCGAGCTCACCAGGCACTTCACAATCATCTTCACCTTCGTCTTCGGCCAAGTTGATCGGATTCTCAAAGTCATAACTGGCGGTAGCAGAGCTGTTACCAATGAGATCCAGAGTGGATTGAAACCTGTATAAGTGAGTGTGTGTAAATATAGCTGTTTTGCAATATATAATACAGAAAGAAAAAGAGCACAAGATTTGAAATGCAACAAACGTCCAATGTTTTGATTGATGATATATGGAAATGTCATACAAAAAAAGCCCTCACAAATGGAGCTACGATGCCCCGGGTAGGACACCGAGCCAACAAAGTTTTAACATATTGTTTGTTACAAATTGGAAATCAAAAGAAATTAATTAATGCGTGACAAATGTGATAGGTGTAAAATCCTTTGCCGTCCAGTTGCTTGGTCCGTTGCTGGTAGTCGGGTAGATCCAACTGTCAAACTCTGCTTCCTCTACAACCTCCTCGATAGCATTCACCCTCGGGTTGGAGATAAACACCGGAGCCTTTCTGATCTTTTCCTTGCGCACAGCCCTCTGAGCCTCTGCAGTAAAGCCCAGCCCAAACTTGTCATTCTTTTTAGTGAAGTCAGGAAGCTGACCCCAGTTTGCATAATTGCCTTTCTCGATTACAGCCCGGGCATCCTTCAAGGACGCCATCTTTAACGGAAAATCTTCTTCAACTACTGCCTCAGCTGATGCCAACACTGGAGGTACTTCCTCAAAATACTGAAAGGGGGTTTCAATAAACTCCCCGTCCATCTCGATATATCGAAATGAATTCAAATGACTCACCATGTATTCCTCCTCACCCTGCACATTAACAATCTTCCCTTTGACAGGGTATTTGAGCTTTTGGTGTAAAGTGGAAGTTACTGCCCCAGCTTTGTGAATCCAGGGTCGACCCAACAAGCAGGAGTAAGATGGACGAATATCCATTACATAGAACGTTGAGTCGAAAACTTGGGAACCCACACGAATAGGAATGTCTACCTCACCGTGCACCATCCTCTTAGAACCGTCGAAGGCTCTAATAATGATGTTACTAGGTTTCAACTCCAGACCCTCACAATCCAAGCGGTCCAATGCCTTCTTGGGTAAAACATTCAGGGAAGAGCCGGTATCCACTAACACGTGTGCGAGAGTAGTGCCCCTGCATTCTATGGAAACATGCAGGGCATCATTGTGATTTTTCCCTTTGGCGGTAAGGTCAGTATCTGAGAACCCCAAGCCATTGTCAGCCATCAAATTAGCCACACAGTCGGTGAATTGATCCGCGGAGGTCTCTTGCGGCACATGGGCCGTTTTCAAAAATGAAATCAGGGCTTTTGCATGGGCTTCTGAGCATAGCAGTAGTGATAGCATAGAGATTTTGGAGGGAGTATGCCCCAACTGTTCAACAACATTAAAGTCACTCTTTTTGATAATTTTAAGAATTTCCTCCATTTCTTGTTGGGAGGCTTCCACAGCAGTCTTCCTTTTTGGTGCCTCCGTCCTGGCAGGCGAATCGGTAGCAACTTCTTTGCCCCGAGCATCAGAGGACTCGGCGGCAGTAGTAGACACAGGAACTTGAATTGGAACATGCACACTTGCGGGTGTGATGGTGAGAGGTTTTCGGATAACTGGCGGTGCAATGTCAGGCGAGAAGAGCCTACCACTGCGGGTAATCTTGGCGGGACCAGTGATGTTACTGATACTGGTATTGGTGTTGAACTCCTGCTTCACCCCAAGCACATACACGTCGGCTCCATAATGCCATGGAACAGCTTTATCAGCTCATACGGGAGAGGCCCCGGGACAGTAATAGTGATGGGTGCAACAGACATAATTTGGACGGGTTTCTTTACGGGAGTTTTGGCAGGATTATAGATTGTGACAACAGATATTTCTTCAACGGAAGCAAACAGAACAGCAGTTTTCTTGAATAGAATTTCCTTGCTATTCATCAGGCTTTGGATGCCTGACTTCAGCAGTGGACAACCGGTAGGGATAAGAGCACACAGGAGGCAATCCTTACTACAACCCGGAAATAAACCGGCTAGCAGTAAATTCCTCTTAACAGTCAAAAGAGGGGTAACAACTTCATTCACCGAAACAGCATACAACTCTTCCTCAATGGCATTTACCCTATGCTGGGGCATAGGAGCAGTTACAACATTTGGTCTCTCAGACGCTTCAAACTGAATTTCCTTCGCGTCGATAAGATCTTGCACTTTGTTTCTCAAGGCCCAGCAATCATCAGTAGTATGCCCGGGGCTATCAGAATGATAAGCACAACGGGCATTCGGGTTATATTTTGGAGATGCAGTATTAACGACCTTAGGAGCTTCTTTGGTGGCCACCAAGTTGGTTGATAACAGTTGGGGTAAAATTTGCGATAAGGTCATACTCAGCCGAGTATACTGCCTCTTGGGCCTTTCACCTCTTTGTTGATTGTACTGCTGAGGAGTAGTAACAGGTTTTGAAATGACCAGAGCATTGACGGCTTGGCGACTTTCTGGCTTGACTTGTCTTCTAGGACCATAGACGGCACTTGCTTCTTTCTTAAAAGGCCTCTTCTCAGTACTTGTAGCAACTCCCTTCTGAATCTTTCCTGACTTGATGCCAGCTTCTATTCTTTCGCCCGTTAAGATCAAATCGGTAAACCCTGCGGAAGAGTTACCAATTAGATGATTGAAAAATGGCCCAGATAGGGTCCCTAAAAACATATCAACAAGCTCACGATCGGTTAAAGGAGGCTGCACCCTGCCAGCCAAATCCCTCCATTTTTGTGCGTATTCTTTGAATCCTTCGCCTGTTCCTATCGACATACCCTGAAGTTGGGTACGAGTAGGGGCAAGGTCAGAATTGTATTGGTATTGTTTGTAGAAAGCGGTGGCCAAATCTTCCCAATTCCGGACACTGGTTCCTTCTAGCTGATAAAACCATTCCAACTGAGCTCCAGAAAGGTTGTCTTGAAAGAAATGAATCCAGAGGTTTTTATCTGCCGTATAGGGTTGAATCTTTCTCACGTAGGACCTGAGATGCATTTTGGGGCAGGACAGCCCATCATACCTCACAAACACTGGCACTTTGAATTTTGGGGGAATCACAATCCCGGCAACCAAACCCAAGTCTTCAAAATCCAAACCCGGTACTCTTTGTAATTCCATGGCGGCTAATCTGTCTTCTAACCCTTTGTATTTATCATCAGCTGGAGGGTATTGCTGGTCAGAATAATCTTCATCCTCTTCAACCTCTTCTTCCTCCGTATCAGACTCGGAAGGCACCGCAACTCCATCTCTCTTACTAGTCCCTTCATCAGAAGTAGGAGGAAATTCAAGCACTCTTCGAGCTTCTCCGTCAAATCTTCTCCCCAAAGTAGCCACCCCGAGTCTCTTTTTCTTCTTTTTCACTGGGTCTTTGTTCCCCAATTGAGTCTTGATATCCTCCTGACCCTTAGCCAAGGTCATTAGGAGTTGCTGGAACTGTGCATTCTGAGCCTGTAGGTCTTTGATTGTTTGCTCGAGATCCATCCTACTGAAATAAACAGCAGACAGATAAGGAAACCTGGAAGGAGACCTGCTTATGCACATGATGAATGGTATGCTTATGTATGCAATGCATTCAAGGATTTGGGACATTCAAAATTGTTTTAGACAAAGAAGAACGCACGTCATATTAATAAGAAGGAATTTGTCAGTACATAAATGCCCCATGGGCCAAATATTACAAAATAAACTTCTTAAGGCAAAAAGAAATTGCGCATCCTTTTGGGTGCGATGTAGGTATTGAGGGCCTCTTGCTCGTGGAGTCGGCGGGTAAGCTCTAGAACCTTCTTTTCACTGGCGTAGTAGCTAGCTTCAAAAGTGTTTCGTTCCTCCTTGAGCTGAATCCAACTTTTCTGCATTTCCTCCCACGATGTAGGCATGTCTGGATGTAGGATGGTGTAGGGAACCTCTCCTTCATTGACGGGCTCTTTAATCACTGGGAGTACATGGGGATAAGGCATCATTAGACTTTGGGCTCGGGCTCGTACCCACTTGAGATAGGGCTCAAGAGGGATGGAGTTCTTGTGTCCCAGAGTCTTGCTATCAACCTTGTTGAGTTTTCCCCAAGCTCTGATGAATCTTTGGCGAAGTCCTTGCGCATCGTTGTCGAAGTCAAAAACTAGGTCAGGAATCAACATATCATGAGGGCCATCCCTCCGTGCATATCCAAATTGCCTCAAAGCTAGGAAAGGGTTGTAGGTGATACCTCCTCTAATTCCAAGTAAAGGAACATTAGGAAATTCTCCGCAACGATCGACAATGATGACATTTTCTCTGGACCGAGAACACCAATGCACATCAGAATGAGTAAGAGTCATCAACCGTTGGGACCACCTTGTACCTTGGTCATTCTTCAAGACAGATTGTGGAAGGTGCGAAATAAACCACCTTGCAAGGATAGGAGTACAGCACATGAGAACACCCCTCTTTCTCATTGTTCGTGTGTAAAATGAGTGAAGGATGTCCCCAAGTAATGTTGGTATTGGATTTCTGGACAAGAAAATTTTGACGGTGTTGACATCTACCAATTGGTCAGGATTTGGGAACAAGACCAACCCATAGATAAGGAGTGCCACAATCTCTTCAAAGGCTTGTAGGTCCAATGAGTTCCAACATTCTTGTGCCTTCTCAAACAAGAATTTTGCTAAGAATCCTTTGACGCCGCTTCTGGTTTTCCAATGCCCCTTGATGTCGGATGGTTGTAGATGTAATGCTCGAGCAACATCTTCCGGCTTTGGTTCCTTTTCCGTACCGTTGAAGGGTAGTTGATTAAGGATAGGAATTCTCAGGAGTTGAGAAAATTCCTCCAAAGTGGGTACCAACTGGTAATCAGGGAAAGTGAAACAGTGGTGAAGGGGGTCAAAGAACTGGAATAGCACTTTCATCATGTCTTCTTCAATGTTGGTGTTGACTAGGCTGAGCAGTCTACCATGTCTTTCACTGAAGGATGGGTTTTCCGGAATTCTTGAGGTGAGCTCCTTGAGTTGAGGAGAGATTCTCACAAGGTTGACTTGAATGGTATTTCTGCGAGGAATTTCCATGACCTACAAAACAAAACAAAGATGAAGGTCCAAACCCTTGAAATGGTTAGTGAATGCATATGATGTTTCATGATGTTTATGATGTATGCACAAAACATATGTACAAGCAAATCACACCAAACCCTAGTTTACCGGCTTGCATGGGGTTTCATAGGTAAGTACCCTCTTGAGTGTAGTTGGCTTAAAAACCTGTCCTATAAATAGTAACCGGGTTCTAAGGAGCTCAATATCACTAGATTGTTTTCATTGTTCATGGTTTTGGTTTAGCCACTTAACTAGCGACCAAAATATTCCAAGAAAACAAACCTCAATGAGTGTAGTATCGAGTATCTACCAACTTCGGACTGCACCCAAGCCGATCATCTCACTACCCCTAATAAAAGGCCAAGATGGTCAAGTAAGGTTCTAGGTCATTAGTGCTTAGTGACATCACTCAGCGGCCTCGTACTCTCCTTGATTGAACTCAAGGGTTACCGGTACTCACAAATATGTCGCACTAATATAGCTATTGCTTAGACCGTGTCGGTATACCCCGCACAGTTTCCACAACGTATTGCTATCTATGAATGTTTCCCAAAATCTGGGTGTAGGATTGCAAACCCAAACAATAGAGCCAAAGTATAAAGCAAACAATTCAAACAATTTGTCATGCAAAGGGGGTGATCTAAGCCCTAAGGTTACTCCACTTTTAAAATTCTCCCCAGCAGAGTCGCCAGTTCTGTGATACGGTGGGAGAACTGACTATGGTTTTGCGTTTGTTTTCGCAAATGTTTCGGTTGAGCAAGAGTCGCCACCGACTTTTTATTTTATCCTAAAGGAAAGGTTAAAAAAGCACAGCAAAAACCTTTTGAGATATTTCTTGGGTTCGGGGAGTAGATTATAGAAAGGGAAGGTATTAGCACCCTTTCTATCCATGGTTATCCATGGGCTCTTAGTTACTTGCTTAGATCACTTGCCTTTTGTTTTCAATTGTTTTAAATGGTGCTTGTGTGTGTGGGTTTGAAAATGTTTTGAAAAGAAGCCAATGTGGTGGCAACCTTTGTAATGATCCATGTGGGGATGTATACAAAGATGTATGTCTCTTGAAAAGGTTTTCATTTGTTTTTTGAAAGTTGTTTTGAAAGTGTTGTGAGGTGTGTTTTAGAAAATAGGCAAGTGTTTTGTTTTTGCAAGTTTGATTCAAGTAACTAAGAGGTTTATCTACTCCTAAATTTCTCAAAGATTATTGCTATGTTTTAACCCTTTTAATAAGTTTGTTCCACCATTGTATTTGGTGGGCAATCTCATGTTAGGATGTGAAAGGGACAGGCGCGGGTCATCGTTTGGACCATAATTGCAATGGTGCCAAGTATCTTTGGGCATTTTCTTTAAGGGACTTGATCATTTGTTTGGCAATATTTTGAAAAGTGTTATCGAGGGACTATGATCATTCAATTTGTTTGTTTTGCCCAAAGAGACCTAACATGCAATATGGCCCAATTTTGAAAGGCAACAAGTGGAATGCCCTAGGGGGTGCAAGTGTGATTTGTGTGTCCATTTTCATGCTTGTTTGTCTTGAGATTAGGTCATAACTATTTTTGTTCATTTTATTCGCATATAAACCCTAATTCTAGCATTGTATATTTAGAAAGCGATAAAGTGCGAAATTTAAACTCCTACGCTATTACAACACAATAATATAGGGAGGGGGGTACAATGTTTCAAATGGGGATTTTGACAAGGAATTTAAACCTAAAACTATTACATCAAGATTTGAATTATTTACAAGATAATTTAATTGCATAAATAAAATAGAAATAAAACCAATATGCAAGAATGCAAAAAAAAAAGGGTTTTTTATATGTATGAAAAAAAGTATTATTTATGTAAAATAAAAAGAAAATAAAAAGATATTATTTTTTGGAGTATTTTTAAATTTAGGGCAAAACCCTAATTTTTATTAAATGAAATGTATTATTATTAAATTTAATACAAGTATTTATTTATTATATACAAAATAAAATAAAGTGAAGTATTTGTCAAAAATGATTTTTTAGTGTTTAATATTAATAAAATAAAATATGTACATTTTTAGTATTTTATTCTAAGTATATTAATAAATATATATATTTATATATTAAGTTCTAAATATGTATTATATATAATAAATAATAATATTTAATATTTAATAAAAAAAAGTAATTTTTCTATAAAATATTTTCAGAAAGTAAAACAAAAATAAAAATGTATAGAAATGCATTTGTACTATTTTTAGTATTTTAAACAAAATATATATATTTATCTATTTATGTATAAACTAAAAGAAAATTAAATAAATGCCTAATAAAATCAAAAATGGTGAGAAAAAATATTTTTATATTTTTAATGTCATGAGAAAAAATAAACAAGTCAATCAAAAAAAGAAAAAGTCAAAAAGTCAAAGAAATAAACAAAATGGGCTCAGGGGGTTCAGAAGCAATTATGTGGTGCAAATAAGAAAAATATTCCAGGCCCAGCCCAGAACCAGTCATCTTCAACCTCTGAACAACATCACTCACGCGTTTTCTATCTCTTGATTCCTGGACTTTCAAGCAAAACTCATAACATGAAAAGTGTAGAGCATGAGAAGACGAATTCAACCATGTAAAGAACTTGACTTAACTCTCTAAGATGAGGGAGAATTTCTTCTCCCCCAATTTCTGACCTAACTTTTATGCCATGTTCAGACTCAAAATTCTTGCAGCACACATAATATAAATGAAATCTAACTATATGGGCATGTTCAGGGCTATGATTGTGACATATTTTCTTCACAAACCTAAAGCTAACAATGCCTAATAAGAGAGATAGAACTTCATGAAGATACCTGTTCAGTTGGAATCATGCTTTGCAATGGAGGAGTTTTCAGAGCAAGATGATGATTTGTATAGCTTCCTTGAAGTGTAAGGATGCTATTCCAAGTTCTACTTTGTCTTGAAACTCCCTGAATCGTGCTAGAGAACTTCAACTGCAAAACAGAAAAATGAAAATGGTGAAGTGGCTTGGAGATGTTACAGATCGTATTTTAGCTTTTGGATAGCTTGCATAGATGGTAAGGAAGGTATGTGAACTTGTTTGGGCAAGAAAGCTTGAGAGAAATGAAAGATAGCACTCAAACTGCAGGCCTTGCCCTGTTTTTGCAGTTTGAGAGTGATTATGGCAAGGGGAGTGTTTGAGAGGTGTTAGGGTCGTGCAAAAGCTTGGTTCTGATCTTTGGAATGTATTTGATAAGTTTGTCTAAGTGTCCCTAAGCTGATATGAGAGTTGTGTGATGTTATGACACTTTTCTTCTTTCTTAAGCAACAAAAGCCAACTTGTGTTTCTAGGCATGTAGAGGACCCCCTAATGTGCTGCATAATCCCTCCTTGATCAGTGTGTTATGCTCATAATCTTGTGCCAATCATATTTGCAATGTACTTGTTGGATTTTCAATTTGACATAAAGCTACTTTTTACAAAAATGGCTAATTTGCTTTATCTACTTTAGGATTAAACCTTTAGACAATGCTTGAACTCAAAGAACATGGTCTTGGCACAAAGAATATGCATTAAATTTATGAGTGTTGGATGGTTTAAGGACCTGTAATCTAGCTTAAAGCATGCTGAGTTCAAATTGCAAGGTTATGGACATGTAACTTGGTCATGAACAAAGTGAGTTTTTGCCATATTGTGAAATTCGATTCTCCATAACCATGAGGTTGTTTGAGAAGTTCTTGGACATTTTGGAAAGCTTGGAATGTGTACCACAATCCATCTTTGAAATTCAAATTGAAATTCCAAGTGGAAGTGTATGGAAAATGGTCTTGAAGTTAGGTAAAAACTTGTCCAAAATAGGTCAAATTTTCACTAAGTTAAGAATGGTTTAGTGCCTTTATTCAAAAATTTGTAACTTGAGATACAAGCTTCAAATGGGAAAACTTTGTGAATAAAAGTTGTATATTATGCAACAAGATACAACTTTCATGTTTTGACTTTTGTTTGAATCCAAATGAATCTTGGTGAAAAAGTGGGGCAAAGTTGGGGAAAAATTAGGGTTTTCCATAACTTAGAAAAATTCTAAGTTATGAAAAATTCCATTTCAAACCCTAATTTGCATTTCTTGGTTTCTTGGTGAACAAGTTTCATGATTTGGCATGTTTTGATGAAAAATGAATCTTGACTCTTGATTTTGACCAAAAAGTCAAAGTTTGACTTTTCAGTATACAGTCAAAATTGATCAATTGACTGGGAAATTCAACTGTCAATCTTGTGTACTTGGGATCTTTTGAGCTTGTTGAGAATGTCAAGACAATTCCATGGGGTCCTTGAGTCCATATGTGAGCTTGGTTTGCCATTGGCTAGGTCAAACAGTCAAAAATTGCCTTTGTGCAGTCAAAACCCTAAAAATGACCATTTTGCCCTTTTGATGATCTGATCAAATTTCTTGTGGAATTGTGATCCAAATTTGATCAAATGGTCCATATGAGTTCATAATGTTGATGTGGGTCAATTTTTATGAGATTTGACTGTCAATTGGCCACAGTTGACTTTTTCCCCAATACAGCTGATTTATAGGTCAACTGTCCAATTGACTGGGTAAAACTTGGAATCAGGACTTGAAACTTGGTATGGGTAAACTTGGGAGTCTAACATGAAGCATGAAAGTCATCTTAGGCATTTTAGGTCAAAATATCTTTGTGCAAACACAAACCCTAATTTGGGTCAACAGTGCAAGGAGAAATCTTGAGCAGAGGAAACCCTAATTGGATCTTGAGCTCCAAGGGCCTTGTGATGATAAAATGTTGAGAAAATGGGAGGGCAAATTTTGGGGTACAACATTGACTTTTGAAAATGACCTATAATGTTGAAATTGATAACTTTTTGTGAGAGCATTTCTTGGACTTGGAATGTGAAGATGAGTTGTAGGAAATGTCATCCCTTTCAAAATGAGCATTGGATGGGATTTTTCTGATGAACCATGAAAAAGTTATGCCTTGGTCAAGTTACAGTTGACTTTTCAGCAGTCCAAAAATAGAAACTTTTGCATCTTGATGATTTTTGAGCCATTCTTGTGAAATCATGGTCAAGATTTGACCAAATGATGATTGTGGCTTCAAAATGAGATGTTGACCAAAAATTTTGACTTTTGACTGCCAAATGACCATTTTGCCCCTACAGTTGATTGTGAAGCAATTAGGGTTTTTGACTGTACAACTTGACCTTGTAAGTCTTGAAACTTGACATGTAGATGCTTTACAATGTTTATAGGCATGTGGGACTTGATTGAGCCCTTGAAAACCTCAACTTCCTTGCAAGAACCAAAACCCTAATTTGACTGGCTTAGGAGGGTGCTTGACTGTGTAGCCCTTGAGTAGACTTTGAACCATTTGAGGTGATGCTTGTCAAAACTTTGAAGAATATGAGAGGGTAAATTTTGGGGTACAACACTTCACAACTCTGAATATCTGTCCATTCAATGCTTCGTCCGCCGATGACTGGATTGATAAGAAACTTGGAGCTGGTTGATGAAGAGATTATCCTTAAAGTGATCTGACGAGACACAGTCATACGCTTTAATTCCCTAACTTTTGCCTGGATCGCCCTTTCGGGTTTTCAATCCACCGGGAAACCCCTTTTTACCCAAGCCGCCCTTTCGGGTTTTTGACTTGCCGGGTGTACAGATTTTTTTGTTTTATCCCTAATTTTTGCCTGAACCGCCCTTTCGGGTTTTCGGTTCACCGGGATGCCCATTTTTGCCCAAGTCGCCCTTTCGGGTTTTCGACTTGTCGGGTTATTTTATGCGTAGTATGTTTTGACTATGTCTGCGTTCGCAGGGTGTGGCAAATCGTCGCCATTTATGGTGGTCAGAATCATCGCACCACCAGAAAATATGTTCTTGATTATAAATGGTCCTTCGTAAGTAGGAGTCAATTTTCCCCTGGGATCACTTTGCGGCAAGATAATCCGCTTGATTACGAGGTCTCCGACTTAATATACTTGACATCTGACTTTCTTGTTGAAAGCCTTGATCATCCGTTTTTGATACGTCTGACCATGGAAAACAGCAGCGAGTCGCTTCTCGTCGATCAAATTGAGTTGATAAAGTCGGGTCTGAATCCAATCGTCTTCATTTAAACATGCGTCCTTCATAATCCTTAAGGAAGGAATCTGAACTTCCATGGGTAGGACAACTTCCATGCCATATACCAAAGAAAATGGGGTTGCCCCGGTTGAAGTGCGTGCCGTGGTACGGTATCCGTGCAGAGCAAACGGTAACATCTCATGCCAGTCTTTGTAGGTGACTGTCATTTTCTGAATGATCTTCTTAATGTTTTTGTTCGCAGCTTCAACAGCACCGTTCATCTTCGGCCGATAGGGAGATGAATTGTGATCATAAATCTTGAACTGTTCGCATAGAGCGGTGATCATAGTATTATTTAGATTTGTACCGTTGTCTGTGATGATCCTGTCGGGGACACCATACCGGCATATGAGGTTCTGCTTGATGAAGCGGGCAACCACATTTTTGGTAACAGAGGCGAAGGAAGCTGCTTCGACCCATTTGGTGAAATAGTCAATGGCGACCAGGATGAAGCGATGTCCATTGGACGCTGTGGGCTTGATCTCTCCAATCATGTCAATGTCCCACATTGCAAATGGCCAAGGAGCTGTCAGGACGTTAAGATGAACCGGAGGAATATGAATCTTGTTAGCGTAGACTTGACATTTGTGGCAAGTACGGGAATGTTGATGGCAATCTGCTTCCATGGTAGACCAGTAATAGCCTGCCCTTAGAATCTTCTTAGCCATTGTATGTCCGCTCAAGTGGGTGCCAAATGTACCGCTGTGTGTCTCAGTCATGATCAACTCTGCCTCAGCTTTGTCCACACATCGGAGTAAAACACAATCATGGTTGCGTTTATAGAGGATGCCATTGCTCAGGAAGAACTTGGCAGCAAATTTCCTTAGGAATTTCTTGTCATTTACGGAAGCTCCTTCGGGATATTCCCTAATCTGGAGATACCTTTTGATTTTGTGAAACCAAGGTTGTTCCACTACTTCTTCGGTATTAATATCATGACAATGCGCAGGTTCATCCATTCGCTCGATGGTGATTTGGGGAGCCTCGTTATCCCAGTTGAGCTTAAACATGGAAGACATTGTAGCCAGAGCATCTGCTAGCTGATTCTCTTCTCGCGGGAAATGCTCGAAGGTGATTTGCTCGAAATGAGGCAACAATGTCAGGACATGTTCTTTGTATGGGATAAGATTAGGATGCTTGGTGTCCCACTCTCCTTTGATTTGACTGATAACCAAAGCCGAGTCTCCAAATACGATCAAGGATTTGATCCCCAAGTCTATAGCAGCCTTGAGACCAAAGATGCAAGCTTCATATTCAGCCATGTTGTTGGTACAGCTGAAGCAAAGTCGGGCCGTGAAAGGCGTGTGACAACCTTCCGGGGAAATGAGTACCGCACCAATACCGTTTCCAAGTGCATTTGAAGCACCATCAAAGTACAGGGTCCATCGGGATCCTTTTTCAGGTCCGTCATACGGTCCGTTACCTTCAATGTTGTCCAAATTCATGATGTCCTCGTCCGGGAAGTCAAATCTCATGGGTTGATAATCTTCGATAGCTTGATGAGCTAGATGATCAGCTAGTACACTCCCTTTTATAGCTTTTTGGGTAGTATACTGGATGTCATACTCAGTTAGGATCATTTGCCATCTAGCTATTCTTCCAGATAAAGCGGGCTTCTCGAAGATATACTTGATAGGATCCATTTTGGAAATCAGCAAGGTGGTATGAGTCAGCATATACTGCCTTAGTCGGCGAGCAGCCCATACCAAAGCGCAGCAAGTTTTCTCGAGCAGTGAGTAGCGAGTCTCACAGTCGGTAAACTTTTTGCTAAGGTAATAAATAGCATGCTCTTTTCGACCAGACTCGTCATGCTGGCCCAACACGCACCTCATTGAGTTATCCAAGACGGTCAGATACATGATCAACGGTCTTCCTTCGACGGGTGGAATTAGAATAGGAGGTTCTAGTAAGTACTCCTTGATCTTATCAAAAGCAGCTTGGCAATCGTCGTTCCATTCGACTACCCGATCTTTCTTCAACAACTTGAAAATTGGCTCACAGGTAGACGTCAGATGAGAGATGAATCTGGCAATATAGTTCAGGCACCCCAAGAATCCTCTAACCTCCTTTTCAGTACGGGGAGCAGGCATTTCTTGTATTGCTTTCACTTTCGCTGGATCGACCTCGATGCCCTTGTTGCTGACAATAAATCCTAGAAGTTTACCAGACCTGACTCCAAAGGTGCACTTACTTGGATTCAGCCCGAGTTTATACTCCTTCAACCTGGCAAACAGCTTTTCCAGATGTTCAAGGTGTTCCTCCTCTATTTGTGATCGAGCTATCATGTCGTCTACGTAAACTTCGATCTCATGATGTATCATATCATGAAACAAAGCTACCATGGCGCGTTGATAAGTTGCCCCTGCGTTCTTCAGTCCGAACGGCATCACCTTGTAGTAGAAGGTACCCCATTGTGTAACAAAGGTGATTTTCTCCATGTCCTCGGGGGCCATTTTGATTTGGTTGTAGCCCGAGAATCCATCCATGAAGGAAAACACCTTGTGTTGAGCTGTGTTGTCAATTAAAATGTCGATATGCGGTAGAGGAAAATCATCTTTAGGGCTGGCCCTATTCAAATCCCGGTAATCCACACACATTCTGACCTTGCCGTCTTTTTTAGGTACTGGCACAATGTTAGCAACCCATTGTGGATAGGATGTAACATCCAGAAAGCCAGCGTTGAATTGCATCATTACTTCACCTTTAATCTTCTCAGACATGTCAGGCCTCATTCGGCAGACCTTTTGCTTGATCGGTGGACAATCTACTCTTGTAGGGAGACGGTGAACCACGATGTCTGTGTCTAAACCTGACATGTCTTCATAAGACCAGGCAAAGATTTCGATGTATTCATTTAACAGCTGTACCAAACGCTTCTTGACACTTGGTTCCAGATTGGCACCCACTTGTATTTCTTTCCTGTCTTCCTCTGTTCCTAAGTTGACAGTTTCCAACAACTCTTCATGAGGCAAGATGGCCCTTTCTTCTTACTGTAGAAGTCTGGCTAGCTCCCCTGGTACTTCACAATCTTCGTCATCTTCATACTCATCCTGATTGACCAGATCTTCAGAGTTATTGAAGTACATAGCAGAATAGTCACCCATAGAATCCAGAGTGGATGAGTACCTGCATTTGTGAGTGTGGGTGTGTGTAAGGGATAACCATCCTTTAAACGAACAAAAAATGCAAAAGAAAATGAACACAACAGTTTATCAATGAAAAACGTCCAATGAATCATTAAACATGGCATATGAATATGAAGATAATAAAAACCATTACAAATGGACCTACATGCCCCGGGCAAGGCATGAGGTGAAAAAGTAGTGTGCAGATTGTTCAAAAGTAATTATTACAGACCAACAAGAAATGTTTGACAGATAATTACTGATTAATAAAAGTAATGGGGACGAAGTCTTTCGCATCCCAGTTGCGTAGTCCCCCTTCGATTGTTGGGAAGATCCAACCTTCAATGTCGGCCTCTTTTCCTTCACCTTCCAAAGCATTGATCCCATAAGGAGAAATCTTGATGGGTGTTCTTTCAACTTTTGAGCGGCGCATAGCTTTCTGCCCCGCAGCGGTGAATCCTAAACCACACTTGTCTGTTTCGTGAGGAATATCAGGCAACTGACCCCATGTTGAGCTCTTCCCTTCCTTCATTGCAGCCTTTGCGTCTTCTAGAGATGCCATCCTGGCCACCTGCTTGGGTACCTCAGCTACCGCTTTTGTTACTGCCACCTCAGGAGAGACTTCCTCAAAGTGTTGGAATGGTGTCTCAATGAATTCACCCTCCACTTCCACATACCGAAAGGAGTTCAGGTGGTTGATCATATATTCCTCCTCACCATGCACGGTTATGATTTTTCCTTTGACAGGGTATTTTAGCATTTGATGTAGGGAGGAGGTGACTGCCCCAGCATTATGTATCCATGGCCTCCCTAGCAAGCAAGAGTATGACGGACGGATGTCCATCACATAGAAAGTTGAGGGGAACACTTTAGTGCCTACTTTAATGGGAATGTCAACCTCCCCATGTACCATTCTCTTTGACCCGTCAAATTCCCTTACAATGATATTACTTGGCCTTAACTTCAAGCCTTCACAATCCAATCGGTCGAGAGCCTTCTTAGGCAGCACGTTCAGAGAAGAACCAGTGTCGACCAAAACATGGGCCAGAGTAGTTCCTTGACATTCTACTAACACGTGTAAGGCGTCATTGTGCTTTCTTCCTTTTGGAGTCAGATCAGCATCAGAGAAACCTAGGCCGTTGTCTGCGGTAAGGCTGGCCACGCAATCTTGGAATTGATCGGCTGAGGTTTCCTGGGGCACGTGGGCTGTCTTCAGAAATTTTATCAATGCTTTGGCATGCGCCTCTGAACAAAGTAGTAATGCTAACATGGAGATCTTCGAGGGGGTTTGCCCCAGTTGCTCTACCACGTCATAATCACTCTTCTTAATTATCTTCAGAATCTCCTCCATCTCTTTCTTAGAGGTTTCGGGGATGACCAAAGGTTAAGCCCTCGTCCTGACGAGCTCATCTTGGATCCCTTTCCCCTTATCAGCAGAAGTAGGAGGGATAACAATAGGAATAACAGCTTCTTCAATCAACGGAGTTCTTGCGGAAAGTTTTATCGGTGCAGGAGTAACTTTGGCAGCAGCTGAGGGTCCAAAGATTGCCTTTGGGGGGGCAATCTTTAGAGAAAATATTCTCCCACTTCGGGTGATCTTGCTTGTTCCGGCAATGTTTCCAATACCGGCATCTTCTTCGTCAGAGCTTTCCTCAGTTATCTCAACTTGTTTAACACCATGGTAGTAGATTTCTCCACCGTAATTCCATGGTATTGATTTGTCCGAAATGTAGGGGACAGGCCCCGACATGGTTATTTTCAAAGGAACAAATTTCGTAGTGGATGTAATCTTAACAGGTTTTTTGACGGCCTTGGAAAGATTGGTGGAAATGGTGATTATTGAAACATCTTCGACGGGGGTTGGAATAGCAGGAATCTTTTCAAAAAGAATTTGTTGACTGTCCATCAGGCCTTGGATGCCTTTCTTCAGCAATGGACAGTCGATTGGTAGAGAGGAACAACAGTAGCAATCTTCTTTACATCCTGGGAAAATCCCAGCCTTCAACAGATTCAACTTGATTGTCAATAGTGGAGTCATCAGATCATCAACAGCAGAAACATACAGATCTTCTTCAATAGCATGGACATTGCGACCATGCTTCGGCATTGGAGCGGATATCACGTTTGGTTTCTCTGGAGCATCGAACCCAACCTCCTTTGCATCTATCAAGTCTTTAATTTTATGTTTAAGCGCCCAACAATCGTTGGTGTCATGCCTGACACTGTCAGAATGATAGGCACATTTAGCATTGGGATGATAATGTGGGGAAGACGTGTTCACATTTTTCGGTGCCTCCTTGATAGTGGTGAGATTTAGCTTCAACAAATGGGGAAGAACCTGCGCAGGTGTCATAATGATGCGGGTGAACTGCCGTTGTGGCCGCTCCACCCGTTACTGTTTAGGTCTGGACTGATTGTCACGAGGCTGATCATTTGATGAATTTTGGATCATCACGGCTCCTACAGTCGGTCGGTGCCCAGTTCTTCCCACTCCTCTCTGAGAGTATACAACAGCTGTTTCCTTCTTAGCCGGAAATGATTTCTTAACAGTTGTAGATGCAGAGGCATCCTTTTGAATCTTCCCATTCTTAATACCGGCTTCCACCCGTTCTCCAGTCAAAATTAATTCAGTAAACCCTGCGGAAGAGCTCCCGATCAAATGGTTGAAGAACGGGCTAGATAATGTCCCCAGGAACATATCAACTAGTTCTCTATCAGAAAGAGGTGGCTGCACTCTTCCGGCAAAATCGCGCCATTTCTGGGCGTATTCCTTGAATCCTTCATTTGAGGCTATTCCCATACTCTGTAGCTGAGTACGGGTTGGCGCCAAGTGAGAGTTATATTGATACTGGCGATAAAAGGCAGCTGCCAAGTCCTCCCAACTATGTACTTCTGATCTCTCAAGCTTGTAAAACCAATCTAGCTGTGTACCAGACAGGCTATCCTGAAAGAAGTGTACCCAAAGATTTCTGTCGGAAGTATGAGGTTGAATTCTTCGGACATACGACCTTAGGTGCATCTTCGGGCAAGACAGCCCGTCATACTTTGCAAAAATTGGCACTTTAAACTTTGGAGGGATCACAATTCCAGCAATTAATCCCAAATCTTCGAAATCTAACCCGGGAACCCTTTGCAGCTCCATAGCTGCCAGCCTATCCTCTAGGTTTTTGTACTTGTCGTCCGTCGGCGGGTATTGTTGCTCTGAGTAGTCTTCATCTTCTTCAGCCTCTTCCTCTTCAGCTTCGGATTCAGAAGGTAGTGCAGCCCCTTTTCCTTTATTGGTTCCCTCTTCAGATGCGGAGGGAAATTCAAGAACTCTTCTGGCTTCATTCTCAAACCTTCTTCCCAGTGTAGCTACCCCGACTCTTTTCTTCTTCTTTTTCACTTTTTCTTGCTCTTTGTTCCCAAGCAGTGCCTTTAGATCCTCCTGACCCTTTGCCAAGGTCATTAGGAGATGTTGAAACTGTGAGTTTTGTGACTGCAGATCTTTGACCGTCTGTTCGAGATCCATCTTACTAAAATAAACAGCAGAAAGATAAGGAAACCCGGTGTGGAGACCTGCTTATGCATATGATGAATGATATGTTTATTCATGCAATGCATTCAATGGTTTAGAAATTCAAAATTGTTGCAAACAAAAATAACACACGTCATATTAATAAGAAGAAATTTTGTCAGTACATAAATGCCCCATGGGCAAAATATTACAAAAACTTCTTAAGGCAAGAAGACGTTGCACATCCTCTTTGGTGCGATGTAGGTGTTGAGGGTCTCCTCCTCGTGAAGTCGGTGGGTAAGCTCCAAAACCTTCTTCTCACTGGCGTAGAAGCTGGCTTCAAAAGTGTTTCGTTCCTCCTTGAGTTGGATCCAACTCTTCTGCATCTCCTCCCATGATGTTGGCATGTCAGGATATAGGATGGTGTAGGGAACCTCTCCTTCCTTAACGGGCTCTTTAATCAAAGGGAGAACATGAGGGTACGGCATCATTAGACTCTGGGCTCGGGCTCGTACCCACTTGAGATAAGGCTCAAGAGGGATGGAGTTCTTGTGTCCCAATGTCTTGCTATCTACCTTGTTAGGCATCCTCCAAGCTCTGATGAATCTTTGGCGAAGTCCTTGCGCATCGTCGTTAAAGTCAAAAACTAGGTCAGGAATCAACATGTCATGAGGGCCATCCCTCCGTGCATATCCAAATTGTCTCAAAGCTAGACAAGGGTTGTAGGTAATGCCTCCCCTAATGCCAAGTAATGGAACATTAGGGAACTCTCCATAACGATCGATGATGATGACATTTTCTCTGGACCGAGAACACCAATATACATCAGAATGTGTGAGGGTCATCAACCGTTGTGACCACCTTAAGCCTTGGTCATTCTTCAAAATAGATTGTGGAAGGTGCGAAATAAACCACCTTGCAAGGAGAGGAGTACAGCACATGAGAACACCTCTCTTTCTCATTGTTCGTGTGTAAAATGAGTGGAGGATGTCCCCAAGCAATGTAGGTATAGGATTCCTGGATAAGAAGATATTGACGACGTCGACATCTATAAGCTGGTCAGGATTTGGGAACAAGACCAACCCATAAATGAGGAGTGCCACGATTTCTTCAAAGGCTTGTAGATCCAATGAATTCCAACACTCTTGTGCCTTCTCAAACAAGAATTTTGCCAAGAAGCCTTTGACACCATTTCTAGTTTCCCAATGCCCCTTAATGTCGGATGGTTGCAAGTGTAGTGCTTGAGCAACATCTTCAGGCTTTGGTTCTTTTTCCGTACCGTTGAAAGGTAGTTGATTAAGAATAGGAATTCTCAGGAGTTGAGAAAATTCCTCCAAAGTAGGCACCAATTGGTAGTCGGGGAATGTGAAACAATGGTGAAGGGGGTCAAAGAACTGGAACAACACTTTCACCATGTCCTCTTCAATGCTGGTGTTGACTAGGCTGAGCAGTCTACCATGTCTTTCACTGAAGAGAGAGCTTTCTGGAATTCTGGATGTGAGCTCCTTGAGTTAAGGAGGGATTCTCACAAGGTTGACTTGGATAGTTTTCCTGCGAAGAATTTCCATGACCTACAAAACAAGAACAAAGATGAAGATCTAATCCCTTGAAATGGTTAGTGGATGCGTATGATGCTTTATGATGTTCATGATGTATGCACAAACATATGTACAAGCAATTCACACAAAACCCTAGTTTCAGGCTTGCATGAGGTTTCATAGGTAAGTACCCTCTTGAGTGTAGTTGGCTTAAAAACCTGTCCTATAAATAGTAACCGGGTTCTAAGGAGCTTAATATCATTGGATTGTTTTCCATGTTCATCGTTTTGGTTTAGCCACTTAACTAGCGACCAAAATATTCCAAGAAAATAACCCTCAATGAGTGTAGTATCGAGTATCTACCAACTTCGGACTGTACCAAAGCCGGTCATCTCACTACCCTTAATAAAAGTCCTAGATGGTCAAGTAAGGTTCTAGGTCATTAGTGCTTAGTGACATCACTCAGCGGCCCCGTACTCTCCTTGATTGAACTCAGGGGTTACCGGTACTCACAAATATGTCGCACTAATATAGCTATCGCTTCAACCGTGTCGGTATACCCCGCACAGTTTCCATAACGTATTGCTATCTATGAATGTTTCCCCAAATCCGGGTGTAGGATTTCAAGCCTAAACAAGAGAACCAAGATGTAAAGCAATCAAAGCAAACAATTAGTCATGCAAAAGGGTGATCTAAGCCTTAAGGTTACTCCACTTTTAAATTTATCCCCAGCAGAGTCGCCAGTTCTGTGATACGGTGGGAGAACTGACTTGAGGTTTTGCGTTTGTTTTCACAAGTGTTTCGGTTTAGCAAGAGTCGCCACCGACTTTTTATTTTATCCTAAGGAAAGGTTAAAAAGCACAGCAAAAACCTTTGAGATATTTTCTTGGGTTCGGGGAGTAGATTATAGAAAGGGAAGGTATTAGCACCCTTTCTATCCATGGTTATCCATGGGCTCTTAGTTACTTGCTTAGATCACTTGCCTTGTATTTTCAATTGTTTTAAATGGTGCTTTTGTGTGTGGGTTTGGAAATGTTTTGAAAAAGATGCCTTGTCTAGGCAACCGTTGTAATAATTCTTTACTCGAATGTTTTACAAAGGTGTTTATCCTTTCGAAAGATGTTTTCAAAGTTTTTGAAAGTTGTTTTGAAAGTTGTGTTGTGGAGTGGTTTTTGAAAAGTAGCAAGGATGTTTTCTTTGCAAGTTTGATCAAGTAACTAAGAGTTGTCTACTCCTAAATTTACTCAAAGATTTTTCTCATGTTTTAACCCTTTTAACAGTGTTGTTTCACCATTGTATTTGGTGAAAAACCTTGTGTTAGGATGTAAACGGGACAGGCGCGGGTCATCGTATAGACCATGATAGCAATTTTGCAAAGTATCTTGGCATTTTTCGAGGGACTAAGATCATTTATAAGGCAACTTTGGATAGCGTCATCGAGGGACTATGATCTTTTGATTTTGTTTGTTTTACCAAGATACTTTGCATGCGTAACATGGCCCATTTTTGAAGGCAACAGGTGGATGTAACCCTAGGGGTGTTTGTTTGCAAGTGTGTTTTATTGCATACAAGAGTTTATCTTTGAATTAGGATTTTCTATTTCATTGATTTTATCTTGCCATACACATCCTAATTACTAGCATTTATATTTAAAAGCAATAAAAAGCAGGAATATAAAATTATACGCTATTACAACAATTAGGGGGGTGAGGATACATATTTGTACATGGGGT
Organism: Vicia faba; assembly: GCA_948472305.1. NCBI lineage: Eukaryota > Viridiplantae > Streptophyta > Magnoliopsida > Fabales > Fabaceae > Vicia > Vicia faba. The sequence goes on from OX451738.1 coordinate 988,278,506, forward strand.
GGTTCAACGAGAAAAATAGACAAGAAAAGAAAATAACAAAAACAAGATAGAGAGAAATAGAGAGGGAGCCAGCGTGCTGCTGAGAGGTCATCAGAAGTTCTGACTCAGGCCCGCTGCCAGATGATCAACCTTTTGGTTAAACTGTATGAGTCAGAACTTCTGACTCTTGCACCTGCAAAACAGAAACCTGTTAGTGGGAAGATCAGAAGTTCTGACCCCCATGTGCTGCAAGACAAAAGTTTGTTAGTGGGGAAATCAGAAGTTCTGATCCTGCTGGAAATACAATAATTCTCAGAAGTTCTGATATTATTGACAGCAAAACAGGCTTCAGATGCGCTAACGTTAAAGTCAGCACTTGGCTTCTCCCTGTGCTAGTCAGAACATCTGCAATTTTGTTATTTTTCCACAAAACAGAAAACATGTTTGGAACAGCTTCAGCAAATGTCAAAGTGTTTTAGGAGACAGAACCAACAAGGTCACAGGCAGGTTCTATGCTGGCTCACTTCCTATCTAAACGTTCTGAGGTATGAAAATCCTCAGAACACAAATAGCAGCAACATGATATTTACATTATGTTTATTTGAGCATGCAAAGCTTATGATGCTTAGCAGCGTGATGAAGGTCAGCAGGTGCTTACCTGGCTGTTGGAAAAGTTTGTGGATGAGAGCTAGCTTTTGGCTCTGATGGTGTTCTGGACAGGTTCTTTTTTGAAAGGGGTGGATGAAGGTGTATGTATATGTATGGTCAGAGGTTGAAAGGGTGTTCTCTTAGTCACAAAGAAAACTGGGTGTTAATGAAGTTTGAAGGTAAGGAGTTCAAAGTTATGAAACATTGGAGATTTTGGCAGAGTTTCACAGCACTTTCTTGCTAGAAATTTCTGTTTCTCTTCTAGCAATTTTTCTGGTTTTTGGACGCCCTCTTTCAGTGGACAATGGTTCTCTATTTATAGGCAAAACTCTTGAGGATTTCTTGAACATTAAAGGCGCCAACAGAGGTTGAATTGTTCTTTGAAAAAAATTCCTGGGAAGTTTTGATAACAGATAGCCTTTCAGCCTAGGCTGGAACAGCAGGCATGGATTGGGGAGAAGTGACCTCTTAGGTGGACGGTGGCGCGTAGACCCATGCCTAAACCTGCATAAAGGCGTTTACCAAGCCACACGTGAAGAGATCCCTTGGGTGTATGTTCAGGAGTGGTTGGGAGCATTAATGAGCATTAAATGGTGATGAGACTTATCAACACCAACATTCTGGTAATAGGAAACAAACTTGAACCAACAGTTCTGCTTTACCAAAAACAACGTAAACCATGCTCTGGTCTTGATCGCTTGTTGTTTTAGCAAATTCTGGAGATTCTCCTGACTTTCTGACACATTCCTTGGATTTGCTTCTGGAAATCCTGGACTTAGAGATTCTGTATCAGTGTAACACCCGCTCTTCTGCCCCTTTCATCTTCTGATTTCAACCTGTTCTGGAGGAGCCTTCAGACTTCCTTGCTTCCTTTACATTCCTTTAGCAAACTCTGGCTGAACTTGCGTAACTGCTGAAAGAGTCATGTTCTGTTTGAGGCTTACGTGTTGAATCACGTTTGCAACTTCTGACTGAGTTGATGTAGCTGCTGAAGAGCCAACTTTTGACTGCGTTGAGCCAAGCTTGCAACTTCTGACCGTTTCCATCTGGAGTTTGGTCCAGAAGTTCTGAAGCGCTATTTTCTTCTTAAACACCCATTTTTTAGAGAAAAATTCCAAATGTTTAGAATTTAATTTTTCTCAAAATAAAAGTGTTGCCTTTAGAGCTTGTGTGATCATTTTGTTCTTGTAAATGGTTTGCTTGGGAAGAATTGATAATTCAGGACTTGGATTTGTTTCAGAGGGACTCTGAGATTCCAAGATGATTTCCTGAAGAAAGAGAGGGCAAATTTTGGGGTACAACACAAGGTATATCTAGAGAAATCGTTAACAATAACCAAAGCATATACATTACCTCTGAAACTCCTTGTTCTCGATGGACCAAATAGATCCATATGTAACAATTGTAGTGGCCTTGTAGTGGACACCACATTCTTAGATTTGAAAGTTGATCTAGTTTGTTTCCCTTTTTGACAAGCATCACATAGTCTATCTTTGACGAAATTTCTCTTAGGCAATCCAATGACAAGATCATGCTTGATTAATTTATTCAAGTGTTCCATATGATATGAGCAATTCTTTTGTGCCAAAGCCATGAATCATCGTTGTTCGCCATGAGACATTTAACCTTCAAAAATGGATCATCAAGGGAAATCATGAATATATTATTGATTCTTTTACCTTTAAGTATAACCTCATGAGTGACTTTGTATTCTATCAAACATTCATCCTCGGTGAACTTGATTTTGAAGCCTTTGTCACAAAGTTGGCTAATACTTAGAAGATTGTGCTTTAGTCCTTCAATATAAAGAACATCTGCAATGGATGTGAAAGGTGGAGCACCAACTTTGCCTTTGCCTAGAATTCTTCCCTTATTATTGTCTCCATAAGTGACAAAACCCTTGGCCTTTAGCGCTAGATGTGAAAATTGGTTTATGTATCATGTCATATGCTTTGAACAACCACTATCAAGATACCAAATATTGCATGTGGTCTTCAAGCATACCTGCAAAACAAATTAGGTTTTGTTACGTACCCAAGTTGCTTTGGGTCCTTCATAATTAGTGCCTTTCTTTACCCATACATAATGCCCACTTGCCACACTGAAGTTTCTAACATAACAAGCAATAGGTGTATGGCCTTTAATACCATAATAAAAACAAGTAGGTTCAAAGTTACTTCTATATCTAGAAGGATAAGATTTCTTCTTAGAAAATGTTTTCTTTTTCGGATAGTGACGAACTATTTTAGGTTTGTTCACTTTCTCTTTGGAGGGTTGGTCACTTGCCTTAACAAAGATAGTTTTGTTCGAACTTGGTTTTAAAAACTTTGAATATCCAAGTCCACTTTTATCATTGGAGTATCTTTGTTGGCTAAGAACACCTTCCAAGCCAATTTGCCCTTTTTCATATCTTTCAATAACTCTTTTTAGTTGGACAATTTGGAAAGAGAGTGAATCACAATTTTTGCATACAAAATTCTGTTTTTGTTCATCACTTGATTTTTGTTTTTCTTCTTTGAGATCTTTTTCCATTGAAACATATTTTTCTTCTAAGGATGAAATTTGTTTCTTTTGTGATGAAATTGTTTTATACAGAATTTTGCATTCATTCAATAGTTCATCTATAGCAGCTTGTGCATCACTATCAAAAAGAGAAAATTCATTACTAACCTCATTGTCTTCATCATCGAAATGGTGTGAGGCCATCAATGCTAGATTTGCACTTTCATCACTATCGGAATCGGATGAGGAACTTATTTCATTGTCCTCCCATGTGACATAAGCCTTTTTGTTCTTGAATACCTTCTTGCTTTTGAAGCCACCTTTCTTGGAAAGTTTTGGACAATCCGGCTTGATATAACCTTGCTTACCACATTCATAACATGTGATATCTTGTGTTGATGTGGAGCCTTCCTTTTTCTGAAAATGTTTCTTTCCTTTTGAATGAGAAAAAGGTTTGTCATTTCTACCGAAGAACTTACCAATCCTTTTAACAAGAAGCATGAAGTTTTCATCTTCTTCTGGATTGTTTTCCTTTTCAACTTCCTTGGAGTCTATCTTCAAAGCAATATTCTTGGATTTCTTCTCTTGATTTTCATGCTTTTCGAGTCTTCCGAGTTCCGTTTCGTATTCTTGAAGTTTTCCAAATAATGTTGTAGATGTTATGTTGGATAGACTTTTCTTTCTGATATTGCCGTTACCTTTGGTTGCCATTCCCTCGTTAAGGACCTAAGTACTTTCAGATTCAATTCATCATTTGTCAAAGGTTTACTAAGATCACTTAGATGATTTGTCAAGTGCACAAATCTCTTTTATAAGTCAAGAATGGTTTCTTCGGGCTGCATTTGAAATAATTCGTATTCTTGACTTAGGGTATTTAGTCTTGATCTTTTTACTTCAACCGTTCCTTCATGAGTTTGTACCAAGGTATCCCATATTTCTTTTGTTGTTTTGCATGCCGAGACACGGAAGAATTCGTCCATGCTAAGTGCACCTTGAAGAAGGTTTATTGCCTTTTTGTCATAGAGAACTTTCTTCTCATCATCATCGTTCCATGCAGTTTTAGGCTTTGATGAGCCGACACCATTGATTACCGTTATAGGGATAAATGGACCATTTTCGACGGTATCCCATATTTCTTCTCCTTGTGCTTCTAGATGCACCTTCATGCGTATTTTCCACAAGTCAAAATATTCACCACAAAATAGAGGAGGCTTGTTGTTACTACCACCATCTCTGAAAATGGGATTTTGATTTGCGGAAGCCATTCTGGATCTTTTAGGAGCAGGTTGCCTATAACCTGCTCTGATACCAATTGTAAGTACGATGTGCGCCTAAGAGGGGAGGGTGAGTTAGGTACTTTATAAATTATGATTTTTAGTGATGATGGTTCTTATTTTTCTGGTTTTAAGTGAGTTTAGGAAAGCTTAAAAATGCAGAAAAATAAAGAGACACAGGCGATATATCCTGGTTCCCCTCACAATCCGAGAGTACTCCAGTCCCCTTTCAACATGAAAGAGGTTTCCTTATTTTGGCAAACTTAAAAAAGAACTACCAACCAAACTAAGAACAATCCTCTTGGATGTTCACTAAGTTACCTATGAGAACAATCCTCTCAATGTAACTACACTTGTATCCAAAAACTTGGAAAGACAAGATTTTAACAAAAACACTTAAACTTAATTCCAATAATCCTGGAAAATAAGTAAGTAAATATCAATTTGTGAGTTTGAGTGAGTAGAGTAATATTGATCACTTAGAGTGATTTGACAATGTATAATCTTATTCTTTCAATAATAATATTGTACAAAGACTCAAGATATATTTGCTCGAAGTTTTCTGTTTGTTAATGTATGAAGATGTGCAGAAAACTTATGCATGAAAAATGAGGAATGCTTGAGTTTGTATTTTGAAATTTCAGAAAAAAAAATTTTGAAAGAAGGTGTTAGATCTGGATTTGAAATTGAATATTTATATGTTCATAACACCCTTTTGAAACATCATGAAGATCTGGAAATGTATTATGAACAAATGCTAAGTTTGAGTGAAAAGATGTAACGAAAAGGCATGATGAAAAGGTATGAACAAAGCTGTTATTTTTCAAATTCGTACAGTATGCAATCGATTGCACCCTTGGTGTAAATCGATTGCACAAGGTTTTTAACAGCTATTTTTTCAAAATCTTGAAGAGTGTAATCGATTGCACTAACAATGTAATCGATTGCATGCAAAGTCAGTAGCAAAAATTAACTGAGTGCAATCGATTGCACTAACAATGTAATCGATTGCATGAGAAACAGAAGCAAACGTTTTGAAAAAATTTAAGTATGCAATCAATTGCATAGGTAATGTAAATTGATTGCACATAGAAACAGAAGCAAAATATCTGAATTTTTAAAGTGTGCAATCGATTGCACTAAGATGTAAATCGATTGCATGCAGAAGAAAAATGAAATTTTATCTTTGAAAAGCTTGAGAAATGATTCTTAAACATTTCTTTTTCATTTTTGAGCATCTATATCTTAAGATCAAAGTGGATAATATTATTATACCTTTAAAGTTGTTGAGAGCTTTGAATAAAGATATTATCCTTAGATGCTTAGATGCTTGATCATAAATCTTTGCCTTCTTTGTTAGCCATGGTTTGTCTTCATCAAAATAAAAGCTTATTTGTGAAGCTTGATTTTACATTCTCCCCCTTTTTGATGATGACAAACAAGCTTGCTTTATGCGATGTACTTTCCAGAAGAGCTTCTCCCCCTAAGATGCAAAACTCCCCTATGTAGGAGAGGGTTGGAATCCTTTGCAATTCTTCATCTTGATTGGAGAGTACCTTGAAAGTTAAGACACAGGAAATGCAAGCATAAAGTACTATACATCTTTCTCCCCCTTTGACATTATCAAAAAGAAGGGAAAGATGCCTAAAGCAAATAATAATAGAGCAATATAGTGACAAAATATATAGAACTTAAAACAATAACACAAATTGTTTAAGAGTTACACAGAAAATTTGAACAAAACAAAACATTGAACTAGCAAGACAATAACATAACAGAAAAAAAAGTCAGCCAAAACATTAAGGGTGATGTATGTCTGGATGGTTATAAGACCATGAGCCTTGGTTCGTGAATTGTTGTTGAAGTGGAGGTTATGTGTAATGTGGAGGAGGTGCAGCTGGGTTATTTGGGTCGTATGGTGGGATATGAAGGTGAGAATATAGGTATGAGAATTGTTGGTTCACATCCGAGCGGATATCATTTATCTGGGTTGTAGTGGAGTCATTGATTGCACTCCATTGATTGTTGATGTTGGTGTTCATAGAAGCAAACTGTTGAGACATGTAGTCCATGAGATTTTGATTGCTTGGACCAGAGGGAGCAGTAGGAGGAGGAGGCACAACTTCACCGCCTGCAGCTTCTTGGTCATTATCTTCATTGCCAACAACATCTTCACCAATGTAGGTGATGGTCTTTGTCTCCGAATTAAAATGTACGCCCATTCTTGAATCAACATTCTTAATTGAAATTTTGTTTAGATTAGGATCCATATTCACCTTTCCAAAACCACAAAAAACCACACCAAATTCCTCCATAATCAAAGTGACAAAATAAGCATATGTAAGGAATTTAGACTTTTCATCTACTCTCAGCATATGCATCATCATCATTCTTGCCCAGTTTACATTTACTCCTTTCTTCCTTGCATAAATAAGCTGCATCTCGAAGTCGGTAACCGTGCAATGGTTTCCAGCTCTTGGAAATAGAATATAGACCAAAAAATAATGATATAAGCGATCGTCTATATGGAGGTTACCTGCACTCCAGGAGTCTCTGGATGGAATTACTCCACCAAGATCACGTATCTGTTTGGCGCGAAATTCAGCTTCACTTAACCGTCCAATGCTGTAAAAGAATCCCTTTTTCTGATAACCACCCCATATCTCATTTTCAGGATCATATAGGGAGCTTCCAGTGAAAGGAATATGCAAGATCTCACCAACAACATGAGGAGTTAGAGAGATACGAGTTCCCAACACATATGTGACTATTTTTTCTTTGTAGGGTGTTAGATTACTGAAAAACATTCTTCCCAAATCCGGGTAGTATGGACCGTACGAAGAAATCAAGGGTTCCATACCATAAGCAGCTAGATCGTTCTGAAAATGAAAAACATTCTTGAGGAAAGGAGGAGAGTATACCATACTTGGGGTTGGATACAATTTTCTTTTGAAAATCTTTGATAAATCTGGCTTCTTGCTCTTCTGTGAGAGTTGAAAGTAGTGGATTGGATGTTGAATCAACCTTCTTTTTCCCTTTATCTGAAATTGAAGCCTTTCTTTTTGTTTTTGAAGCCATGGATATGGAGTTTTAGGGTTTTGGGGTTTTAGGTTTTGTGAAAGAGAAAGATTTTGTGAGAGAGATTTGGAAGTGATTTGGTTAGGTAGGGAATGAGTTATTAGAATTGAAGTGTATTTGTCTTGGGAATACGAGAGAGGAATTATGACCAACATTAATTTTCTGTCATAAAAGCTACTTTCAGTATGTGCAATCGATTGACATACCATGTGCAATCGATTTGCACACAAACAGAATCAAAAAATTAGCAAAAATGCACATAGTGCAATTGATTGCATTAAAGGTGCAATTGATTTGCACATGAAATAGAATGGACAAAATTGAAAAAACTCTTTGTGCAATCGATTACATAGTTTGTGCAATCGATATGCATTTACAAAAATTGTCCAAAAACCAAATTTTTCTTGAAAATTTAAATATCACATATCATAGATTCATATATAGTATGTATAAATCATATATAAAAGATATATCAAGGGTAGAATGCACATTATAAGTCGCGTTCATCAAGTATCCCGAGCTCTCGACGAATTTTGTAGAAAGGTTCTTTTGCCAAAGGTTTGGTGAAGATATCGGCAAGCTGATTATGAGTATCTACAAAGGTTACCTCGACATCTCCTTGAAGAACATGATCACGGAGAAAATGATGTCGAATGTCTATATGTTTAGTCCTTGAATTCATGACGGGATTCTTTGTAATATTAATTGCACTGGTGTTGTCGCATCTTAGAGGAATGCACCCTAAATCGAGTCCGTAGTCACGAAGTTGTTGTTTTAGCCACAAAATTTGAGCGCAACTACTACCCGCTGCAATATATTCAGCTTCAGCCGTGCTTAGAGCAACACATGCTTGCTTCTTACAGGCCCATGATACTAATACATTACCAAGAATGTGACAAGTTCCACTTGTGCTCTTTCTATATGTTTTACATCCTGCATAATCCGCGTCAGAATAACCAATTAAGTTGCAGACACTACCTTTAGGATACCATAATCCGACATTTGTTGTTCCTTTGAGATACTTCATGATTCTCTTTACCGCTGTAAGATGAGATTCCTTTGAGTTAGCTTGAAAGCGGGCACATAGACAAACACTAAACATAATGTCAGGACGGCTTGCCGTCAAATATAATAAGGAGCCAATCATACCTCGATATTTAGTGATGTCGATGGAAACACCTGATACAGCTTGATCAACATAAGAACCAGAACCCATTGGTGTAGACATTTCCTTACAGGTATCCATGTCAAACCTTTTCAAGAGTTCCTTGCAATATTTGGATTGGTTGATGAAGATGCCATCTTTTAGTTTTTTGATTTGAAGTCCAAGAAAATAGTTCATTTTACCCATCATGGACATTTCAAATTCTCCTTGCATCATTGATGAGAATTCTTCACACATTTCTTGATTTGAAGAACCGAAGATGATGTCATCAACATAGACTTGTGCTAGCAAGGTGTCGTCTTTGATTTTCTTGATAAATAGAGTCTTGTCAACTTTGCCTTTTTCGAAACCTTTTTCGCATAAGAAGTTGCTTAAACGATCATACCACGCCCTTGGTGCTTGTTTCAGTCCATAGAGAGATTTTCTTAATTTAAATACATGAGATGGATTCTTGAAGTCTTCGAAACCCGGGGGTTGCTTAACGTATACTTCTTCAGTGATATATCTATTCAAGAATGCGCTTTTGACATTCATTTGGAAAAGCTGAAAATTTAAAGAACAAGCATAAGCAAGTAAGAGACGAATAGCTTCTAACCTTGCAATTGGAGCGAAAGTTTCTTCAAAGTCTATTCCTTCTTCTTGATTATAGCCTTGTGCTACCAATCTTGCTTTGTTGCGAACAATTATTCCATTCTCGTCAAGTTTGTTTTTGAACACCCATCTTGTTCCAATAATGTGTTTGTTTCTTGGCCTAGGAACGAGTTCCCAAACTTGATTCCTTTCAAATTGATTCAATTATTCTTGCATAGCTATGATCCATTGGTCATCGCCTAAAGCTTCATCAACTTTGGAAGGTTCAATTTGAGAGACAAACTCCATGTTTAGGCAAGCATCCTTGAGATTTAATCTTGTAGACACGCCTTGACTTATATCACCAATCACTTTATCAATAGGATGATCTCTATGAGTTCTCCATTCTTTTGGTAGATCATTGAGATTTGATTCTTGTTGAGGTGATTCTTCTAGTTGAATGGGTTGATCCTTGGAAGAATTTTCTTGAGGACCCTCTAAAATTTCATCATCATTATCACAAACAATATTATCCTTCTTGGAGGGGTTAGTTTCATCAAAAGAAACATGCATGGATTCTTCAATAGTAAAAGTTCTTTTGTTGTATATTCTATATGCTTTAATAGAGAGTGAGTAACCAAGAAATATACCTTCATCGGATTTCTCGTCAAACTTACCCAAATTATCTTTGTCATTGTTTAGGACAAAGCATTTGCACCCGAAGATATGAAAGAAAGCAATGTTTAGTTTTCTCCCTTTGAAAAGTTCATATGGAGTTTTCTTTAAGATTTGTCTAATGTTAACTCTATTGCTAACAAAACATGTCGTGCTCACCGCATCCGCCCAAAAGTATTTTGGAAGGTTTGAGTCGCTAAGCATTGTTCTAGCAAGTTCCACAAGAGACCTATTCTTTCTTTCAAAACCACTCCATTTTGTTGTGGAGTCCTCGGTGCCGAGAAGTTGTGAGATATTCAATGTTCCCCGTAGAATTCTTCAAATAGAGCATTTTGGAATTCTCCGCCATGGTCACTTCTTATTGAGGCAATTATTAGAGACTTCTCATTCTGAATTTGTTTAGCATACTTCTTGAACGCCTTGAATGCATCACTTTTCTGCACTAAAAAAATTGTCCAAGTATATCTAGAGAAATCGTCAACAATAACCAAAGCATATACATTACCTCTGAAACTCCTTGTTCTCGATGGACCAAATAGATCCATATGTAACAATTGTAGTGGCCTTGTAGTGGACACCACATTCTTAGATTTGAAAGTTGATCTAGTTTGTTTCCCTTTTTGACAAGCATCGCATAGTCTATCTTTGACGAAATTTCTCTTAGGCAATCCAATGACAAGATCATGCTTGATTAATTTATTCAAGTGTTCCATATGAATATGAGCAATTCTTTTGTGCCAAAGCCAAGAATCATTGTTGTTCGCCATGAGACATTTAACCTTCAAAGATGGATCATCAAAGGAAATCATGAATATATTATTGATTCTTTTACCTTTAAGTATAACCTCATGAGTGACTTCGTCTTCTATCAAACATTCATCCTCGGTGAACTTGATTTTGAAGCCTTTGTCACAAAGTTGGCTAATACTTAGAAGATTGTGCTTTAGTCCTTCAACATACAGAACATCTGCAATGGATGTGAAAGGTGGAGCACCAACTTTGCCTTTGCCTAGGATTCTTCCCTTATTATTGTCTCCATAAGTGACAAAACCCTTGGCCTTTAGCGCTAGATGTGAAATTGGTTTATGTCTCCTGTCATATGCTTTGAACAACCACTATCAAGATACCAAGGATTTCATGTGGTCTTCAAGCATACCTGTAAAACAAATTAGGTTTTGTTAGGTACCCATGTTGCTTTTGGTCCTTCATAATTAGTTCCTTTCTTTACCCATACATAATGCCCACTTGCCACACTGAAGTTTCTAACATAGCAAGCATTAGGTGTATGGCCTTTAATACCATAATGAAAACAAGTAGGTTCAAAGTTACTTCTATATCTAGAAGGATAAGATTTCTTCTTAGAAAATGTTTTCTTTTTCGGATAGTGACGAACTATTTTAGGTTTGTTCACTTTCTCTTTGGAGGGTTGATCACTTGCCTTAACAAATATAGTTTTGTTAGAACTTGGTTTTGAAAACTTTGAATATCCAAGTACACTTTTATCATTGGAGTATCTTTGTTGGCTAAGAACACCTTCCAAGCCAATTTGCCCTTTTTCGTATCTTTCAATAACTCTCTTTAGTTGGACAATTTGGAAAGAGAGTGAATCACAATTTTTGCATACAAAATTCTGTTTTTGTTCATCACTTGATTTTTGTTTTTCTTCTTTGAGATCTTTTTCCATTGAAACATATTTTTCTTCTAAGGATGGAATTTGTTTCTTTTGTGATGAAATGGTTTTATACAGAATTTTGCATTCATTCAATAGTTCATCTATAGCATCTTGTGCATCACTATCAAAAAGAGAAAATTCATTACTAACCTCATTGTCTTCATCATCGGAATGGTGTGAGGCCATCAATGCTAGATTTGCACTTTCATCACTATCGGAATTGGATGAGGAACTTATTCCATTGTCCTCCCATGCGACATAAGCCTTTTTGTTCTTGAATCCCTTCTTGCTTTTGAAGCCACCTTTCTTGGAAAGTTTTGGACAATCCGGCTTGATATGACCTTGCTTACCACATTCATAACATGTGATATCTCGTGTTGATGTGGAGCATTCCTTTTTCTGAAAATGTTTCTTTCCTTTTGAATGAGAAAAAGGTTTGTCATTTCTACCGAAGAACTTACCAAACCTTTTAACAAGAAGCATGAAGTTTTCATCTTCTTCTGGATTGTTTTCCTTTTCAACTTCCTTGGAGTCTATCTTCAAAGCAATATTCTTGGATTTCTTCTCTTGATTTTCATGCTTTTCGAGTCTTCCGAGTTCTGTTTCGTATTCTTGAAGTTTTCCAAATAATGTTGCGGGTGTCATGTTAGATAGACTTTTCTTTTCTGATATTGCCGTTACCTTTGGTTGTCATTCCCTCGTTAAGGACCTAAGTACTTTCAGATTCAATTCATCATTTGTCAAAGTTTTACCAAGAGCACTTAGATGATTTGTCAAGTGCACAAATCTCTTTTGTAAGTCAAGAATGGTTTCTCCGGGCTGCATTCAAAATAATTCGTATTTTTGACTTAGGGTATTTAGTCTTGATCTTTTGACTTCAACCGTTCCTTCATGAGTTTGTACCAAGGTATCCCATATTTCTTTTGCTGTTTTGCATGTCGAGACACAAAAGAATTCGCCCATGCTAAGTGCACCTTGAAGAAGGTTTATTGCCTTTTTGTCATAGAGAACTTTCTTCTTATCATCATCGTCCCATGCGGTTTTAGGCTTTGATGAGCCGACACCATTGATTACCGTTATAGGGATAAATGGACCACTTTCTACGGCATCCCATATTTCTTCTCCTTGTGCTTCTAGATGTGCCTTCATGCGTATTTTCCAGAAGTCAAAATATTCACCACAAAATAGAGGAGGCTTGTTGTTACTACCACCTTCTCTGAAAATGGGATTTTGATTTGCGGAAGCCATTCTGGATCTTTTAGGAGCAGGTTACCTATAACCTGCTCTGATACCAATTGTAAGTACGAAGTGCGCCTAAGAGGGGGGGTGAATTAGGTACTTTATAAATTCTGGTTTTTAGTGATGATGGTTCTTATTTTTCTGGTTATAAGTGAGTTTAGGAAAGCTTAAAAATTCAGAAAAATAAAGAGACACGGGCGATATATCCTGGTTCCCCTCACAGTCCGAGAGTATCCAGTCCCCTTTCAACATGAAAGAGATTTCCTTATTGTGGCAAACTTAAACAAGAACTACCAACCAAACCAAGAACAATCCTCTTGGACCAAGAACAATCCTCTTGGATTTTCACTAAGTTACCTATGAGAACAATCCTGTCAATGTAACTACACTTGTATCCAACAACTTGGAAAGACAAGATTTCAAAAAAAACACTTAAACTTAATTCCAACAATCCTGGAAAATAAGTAAGTAAATATCAATTTGTGAGTTTGAGTGAGTAGAGTAATATTGATCACTTAGGCTGATTTGACAATGTATAATCTTCTTCTTTCAATACTAATATTGTACAAAGACTCAAGATATATTTGCTCAAAGTTTTCTCTTTGTTAATGTATGAAGATGTGCAGAAAACTTATGCATGAAAAATGAGGAATGCTTGAGTTTGTATTTTGAATTTTCAGAAAATATTTTTTTGAAAGAAGGTGTTAGATCTGGATTTGAAATTGAATATTTATATGTTCATAACACCCTTTTGAAACATGATGAAGATCTGGAAATGTATTATGAACAAATGCCAAGTTTGAGTGAAAAGATGTAATGAAAAGACATGATGAAAAAGTATGAACAAAGCTGCTATTTTTCAAATTCGTGCATTATGCAATCGATTGCACCCTTGGTGTAAATCGATTGCACAAGGTTTTTAACAGCTATTTTTCCAAATCTTGAAGAGTGTAATCGATTGCACTAACAATGTAATCGATTGCATGCAAAGTCAGTAGCAAAAATTAACTGAGTGTAATCGATTGCACTAACAATGTAATCGATTTCATGTGAAACAGAAGTAAACGTTTTGAAAAAATTTAAGTATGCAATCGATTGCATAGGTAATGTAAATCGATTTCACATAGAACAGAAGCAAAAGATCTGAAATTTTGAAGTGTGCAATCAATTTCACTAAGATGTAAATCGATTGCATCCAGAAGAAAAATGAAATTTTATCTTTGAAAAGCTTGAGAAATGATTCTTAAACATTTCTTTTTCATTTTTGAGCATCTATATCTTAAGATCAAAGTAGATAATATTATTATAAGTTTAAAGTTGTTGAGAGCTTTGAATGAAGATATTATCCTAAGATGCTTAGATGCTTGATCATAAATCTTTGCCTTCTTTGTTAGCCATGGTTTATCTTCATCAAAATAAAATCTTATTTGTGAAGCTTGATTTTACAAAGGAAAGGTGAAAAAGCACAGGAAAAACCTTTGAAATTGTTTCTTGAGTTCGGGGGGTAGATTATGAAAAGGGAAGGTATTAGCACCCTTTTCATCCATGGTTTTCCATGGGCTCTTAGTTACTTGCTAGATCACTTGCTTTTTTTTGTTTTGAAATTGTGCTTTGTGTAATTTTGAAAGTATTTTGTAAAAGAGGCCATTCGTTTAGGAAATCTTTGTAATGATTCTCGTTCGTAAGAATGTATACAAAGATGTTTGTCTTTTTTGAAAATGTTTTCAATGTTTGCAAGATGTTTGGAAATGTGTTTGTTTGTTTTGAAAATAGCAAGGATAGTTGTTTGGAAAGAGAGCAAGTAACTAGAAGTAATCTACCTACTCAAATGTCTTTCTTATGCATTTTCTATTCCTTTGACATTGTTGTCTTACCATTGAGTTAGTAAGCAACCCTATCTTTGGATACAAACGGGACGGGCGTGGGTCATCGTATAACCATGATTAGCAATGTTGCAAAGTATCTTAGCAATTTTTGATGGACCAAGATCATTTTGTAAGGCAACTTTGAATAGCATCATCGAGGGACTATGATCTTATATTTGTTTGTTTTTCCAAGATACTTCGCATGCGTAATATGGCCATTTTTTGTATAAGGCAACCAAGTGGAGAAACCCTAAGGATGCTTGTGTGCAAGTGTGTTATTTTCATGCTTTGTTCTTGGATTTAGAGTTTTCTATTTGATTTGTTTTTATCTTGCCATTCAAACCCTAATTACTAGCATTGTATATAAAAGCGGTAAATTGCGTAATTTAAAGATAACTACGCTATTACAATATTTTTATAGGAGGGGGGAATACAAATTATAAATGGGGATTTGCAAGAATGTAAATCTAATTAAGCTATTACAACCAAATCGAATTTGTACAAATATTTAAATAAATAAAATACAATATAAATTAAATGTGCAATGGTATGTATATGTAAGAAAAAGATTATTGTTTTGTTTCTTATGTGAAAAGGAGTTTTGAGCTAAACCTAATAACTTGAGAAAAAGAAATTAATTCTTGAAAATAAAAGTTAACCCTAATTTCTAATTTAAAAGAAAATAAAGTTCTTATATATTATTTTTTGTGTATTTTTGTATTAAAAATAATAAATAATATTTTATGAAAATATTTAGTTTTTATATGTCAAAAATAAATATTTACAAGTATGAAATGAATAGGAAATAAAAATTAACCTAAGTCTATTTTATTTATATTTATAAGTTTATTTAAGAAAAATAAATAACATATATAGTTAAAATAAAATATATTTTTTATGTGAAAATAAAAATAAAAATAAATCAAAAATTCAATATTTATCATATTTATATTTTTTCATGATTTTTATATATTAAAGAAAATATTTAATAAACAAAAATAAAAATAAAACAAATAAATAAAATATATGAAAATAGTTGGGCCAGGGGGTATCCTGAGAAATCAAGTGGTGTTATGTTAGAAAAAACGCTAGGCCCAATGTTGAAACCCATCCTGCAAAACAACAAAAAATGAAAATGGAAAAGTATGAAAAACAGAAGGTAGCGCCAAGGTTCGAACCCATGACCTGGGCATTGCCAGCGCGCTACCTTGCCACTGGGGTGGCTGTACATCTATTGATTTATATGAAACAATAAAAACATAACACAAGAAATGTCCTTGCCATGTACTTCATCTTCTTCCTCAAGCTAGCCAGAAGCTCTGTAACTCTTTCATCTCTCAACAAAAATGGAAATTGATAACATGAATGTTATAGCATTTTGTCCCACGATTCTAAACATGTGCATAAATAAAACTATAAGTCCAAGATTAAAGAGAATTTTAATGGCCCTAATTCTTAACCTAATTTTTTCAGGAACTTCAAGCTCAAAATTCTCTCAACTCAGGCCAAATAAATACAAGTTATAGATATGTACAACTTTGTAGCAATAATGTCTACAATGTTTATTCACAAATCATGGTCAATGGATGCCTGTATGAAAAAATAAAAGTTGGATCTTTTACCTCTTTCAATTGAGATTGTATATGGAGTTTGAGTGAGATTTATGAAGGCCTGAAGGTTGCTTTAGCTTGCTTGAACCTCCCTGAGTATGTTCCAACCCTTACCTTGCTTTGAAAGTGTCTGAAACTCTCTATCCAAGTTAACCTGCAAGTTTGAAAAACAAAAATGGCAGATGAATGAGAAGGAGTTACAATGCAGGGATGATGGTCTGGATCACTTAGATATGAGGTAGGTAAAGTTTTTGGATGATTGAAACTTGAAACGCACGAGCAAATTGATGGATTGCTATGCTTGGACATAAATTGCAAGTTTTGACAGTTTTTTGGTGATATGGAGTTTTGAAGTGTTTTAGGACTTTAGAAATCGTGTTCTAAGTTGTGATATGTTTGTGTATTAGTATGGAAAAGGTTTCAAGTTAACTCTTCAACAAATTTTTCAATCCTAGGCTTTTTGCACACTTTCTTGCTTTTGAAGTAAAGTGAAGGGACAAGTCTCTGCCTGCTTGTACTGGCTTGCTTGGAGTTGGTATAAACTATATACAAGTTGCTTTAGGTCTGTAGGACTTGTGTGTGCAGAGAAGACATGTCCAATGCTCAAGAATTGGAAAGTTGTAAAAGTGAAGTTTTTCTAAAATGACAATGGCAACTTTGTGCCATTTATGGAATTACAACTTGGATAAAGACTCTTGGGCTTGGATTAATGCTTTGTCAACTGAGTAATCATTAAATTATGAAGTGAGAAACAAGTTTGGGACCTGTAAAGCATGGATTAGGAAGCATATTTTCAGATTTGAATTTTGTTCTTCATGAAATGACTTGAATTCAAAGTGAGAAATTGCCAATTTCATCTCTTCGGTTCTCCCTACTAAAAATGATCTCAAGGAGTTCTTAGACATTTTAGAAAGCTTGAAATGTGCTCTATAACTCATATTTGAAATGCATTTCAAGATTCCTCTTGGAACTAGGTGAAAAATTGCCATGAAGTTGGGTCCAAAACCTGCCTAAATTAGGGCAAAATTTCACTAAGTTATTTTAGTTCATGGGCATGTATTCACAAAATTATATCTTGAGATCCAAACATCTTTAAGGAAAAATATGTGAAGCAAAGTTGTATATTTTATGGAGATATACAACTTTCATGTTGTGAATTTCCTTTGAATCATCTTTCATCATGGTGGAAATTTGGCTTAAAGTTGAGAAAAAATAAGAAATTTTCTATACTTAGAAAAATTTCCAAGTTAAGAAAATTTCAAATTTTAAAACCAAATCTTCAATATTTGATTCCTTGATGAACAAGTTTCATATTTTGACATGTTTTGATGAATTATTATCCTTGGCACTTGATTTTGACCAAAAAGTCAAAGTTCGACTTTTCAATATACAGTTGACTTTTGATCATTTGACTGCAAATTTCATCTGTCTATCCAATGGATTTGCAATGTTTTGAACCATGTAATTAGGTCAAGATGATACAAATGAACCCTTGAAATCATGCTTCAAATCAATTGATCATTTGCTAGGTCAAAAACAAGAAATTGCCCTTCCTTAGTCAAAACCCTAATTTTGACCATTTTGCCCTTTTGATGATTTGATCAGATTTCTTGAGGAATTGTGATCCAAACTTGGTAAAATGATACATATGAGTCTAAAATGTTGAGTGGATAAAAAAATATGAAGTTTGACTGTAAATTAGCCATGGTTGACTTTTTCCCCAATACAACTAATTTTTAGATCAACTGTCCAATTGACTGATAAAAAATGTGGTTCAAAGGTTGAAACTTGTCATGAGCAATCTTAGGGGTCCATAATGATGTTTGAAAGTCATATGAAGCATTGATAGTCCAAAAATCCTCGTGCAAACTCAAACCCTAATTTTGGGTCATCAGTGTAAGATGAGTTGTCTTGAGCTGATCAAACCCTAATCCAGTCTTGAGTCAAAGAGATCTTGTGAGAAAAGTCTTGATAAATGAGAGAGCAAATTTTGGGGTACAACAGGTACATCTGCGCCTAATTCCAATGGGATTAGGATAATTCTTACTATGTAAAAGTTGATACAAGAGAAGTGTTCCAAGAGCAACCATATAGACCCTAATAGTTCGTTGTTGATTCAACCCCCTCTCTTCTTTTAATCTTGAGAAAGACCAAGACACAATATATCCCAACTGACTTATCGATATTTCTACTCCTTTGCATTCTTTATCTCCAAAGCTTTCACGCACGATCAATTGTACTTATTGCAACACAAGATTTCAATTCGATTCGCCATTCTCACGCTACTTCTTTTACGTTCTTTATCTCCAAAGGCTTTCACTAGGCCGCAATTCTCTCTTGAACGTCTTGCAAGAAAATCCCCAAATCTACCAAAGATCTTGGAGAACAACCCCACATTTTTCTGGATGAAGACCCCTGCAAGTCTCAACTCAATATTCTCGGCTACACAACAACCTAATTGGACGTTATCAAACCTCGTCTAGATGACACCCCAAAAAAATATTATTATGTGTGATTTGTTAGTGTGTATGCATATGTTAGATGTTGAAGGTGAAAAGCAATTGCAGAAAGAATTGAAAAGTATGTGTCGACCTGAAAATCGTATGTGTCAGCACATATATTAGTTTTCAACTGAATGTGTCAACCTGAAATGATGGATGTGTCGATCAAAACAAGATAATAACTTTTAGCTTTAAAAGGTAGTAAATGTGTCTGTTTACTGTTGTTTTTGGTAAACAACCACTGGTCTCCAAAAGGTAAGTTTTTTGGTTTACTTGCGGGATCGACCAAACTAATCCCAGAACATATGCTAATCTTTATGTAAAATGAGTAATAAGGAAGAACGCACGTTCGACCCAGGGGAAAGATGTTTAAGATTGTTGAACAGTAAGTAAAAGCATAAAAATGCAAGTAAAAGAAGTAAAAAGATGACTTTGCAGGATAATGGTAAAGTAATGTAAAAAGACTTTTATTAAGTAAAGAAGGTGTTTCTAACGTACATTTCTCTGCTTTTATCCTTTCTCACGCAGTAGTTACTTGGATAATATTTGAGAGATTTAGTACCATAAGTTGAACACACTTAAAAATTACACAAGCTTCTTAGTTTATACTAAAAGTAGGTAACCGTCGAGGGGCCATTCTGCACTAGGATGAAGACAAGTGTCTTCTGTATGCCTCTCGACCCATAGCTTTTTGCCACGTTCCCTTCCCTTAGACGCTGATGAAAACCACCTTTCCCTCCAATAATTCAAATTTCAAATGGTCTTCGTCCCATGTGCCAAGGCGCGAACACTTTCCTTCAGATCGAACAACCTAAATCTGCTTCAGTCGAATGAACCCTTGGTCGAAGACTCTTATCATAACTTAGATCCTTTT
This sequence comes from Vicia faba, assembly GCA_948472305.1. Lineage (NCBI taxonomy): Eukaryota > Viridiplantae > Streptophyta > Magnoliopsida > Fabales > Fabaceae > Vicia > Vicia faba. The sequence goes on from OX451738.1 coordinate 988,298,158, forward strand.
TCCTAAGTTATCTCGTGTGTCGAATCATACCTCCTGGTTTAGTTCATTCCAGTTGTCTGGTCCAAAAGACCAAATACAGTAAGTGTCGAATTTGGGAGCCAACAAATTGCCCCCCAAGAATGTCTATTTCGACGCTCAAAGAAATAGCCATTCTTTTAACTTCCCATTCGACACATGTCTTCCCAGTTGTCCACCAAGTTTTTGACGTGTGCTTTTCGCCTTCCAACAGCTGTTATACTTGGTAAAACCATCATTACTTTTCTCCAAGATGTCTCTTCAAAACTGTTGTTACCACGCTTGCCATGATGGCCATATTCCTATAATCTAGGCAAGCATGTCCCAACGTTTCCCAATGCCTGCACGGTAACCGTTTCATGCCTTGCCACGTGCTCCACTACCTGCAAAACATTAAATGCCTTTGACGAGACATCTCCCACTTCTGAAGGCTATAAATACTTCCAAGCTTTTCTATTTGGAACTTTTATCATTTTCAGCTTTTCTAAACCCCTTGCATTCTCACAACATTGTACTGTCGCCTTCGCTCTTTCTCTTAAGTCTTTAACAATGGCCTTTCTCTCTAATGCCCTAAACAATCCGCAACCAAAAAATGCTAATGATGTTCAGAAACCACCAGAGATCTTTTCCACCAACCCTCATTCTTCCTCGACTAACAGGTACATTGCTGAACCTATGAGAGAATGGCGAGAAGCCTATGATCCTCAACTCCTTATTCCCGTCAGATACGGCGGAAACATGTATGCTATGTCCGGTCCGTTATCTTCATGCGTCGAAAATCCCTTAAAAAACCGTGCCTTTTTACCTACACACCCAAGGCTTAGACCCATAGGTTGTGCCAAAAAACCTAGGGATGACCCCGAAGACGCCACTCCGGCGAACCAGTAGCACCCTCAGACTACAGAGGATATCAACCTCAAGTTCATGAACAAGGGGAATCGAATCTTTCGCTCAAGCCCTAATATTTCTTCTGAATATTCAGACTGGTTGAGTAAGATGGAAAGGGTGCAAGCTTCTGTTTGGAAGGAGATGGGCATTTATGACCTGGTGATGTTGTCGAAGACAGGATTACCTTACTGCCCCCTTATGCTGGTATCTTCATTATACTTTTGGGATAGTGCACATTTCACTTTTCATCTTCCTTGTGGGATGATGACCCCTACTTTGTTCGACATAGCTGCCATCACTGGTCTTCGACCCACTGGTGACTATTTCGACCCTGAAGACTTGTTTGAGGATCCCATTGGGTTTGCTGCTACCAAACCCACTTATACTACCTTCATAAACCACTTTCATGACAAGGCCTCAAATACCGTGTCGGAGGTGGAGCACATAGCCTTCTTGGCCATGTGGCTGTCTCGATTTGTTTTCTGTACTAAATCGCTGCAAGTGACGAAAAAGATGTTGACGCTTGCAACACAACTCCATCACAAATACCCTTTTTGCTTGGCCAAATTGATTATGGCCAACTTATATGAGTCCATCAGTAATGGTGTGACTCAACTTAAGGTTCTAGGAGACAGGGGAAGCTTGCTGCTATCTGGTCCCTTTTGGCTTCTGCAATTGTGGCTTAACGCCACCTTCGAATCCTTCCTCCCTCAAAAGAACAAGATTAACGAAGAAGCTCCTGAAATCTTGAACAGGAGGGTCGAAGGCACCAGGTTGGCATTGCTAACTCCCACTGATGAAGGCCAACAATTTCAAAAGGCCTTTACAAGCTTCGTAATGATGTTTGCGGAGCGAAAGAGCTTTGTTTCGACTATGGCTCCCTTTGCCAGTCGAAAAGTTGGCCCGAAATGGTTCACAAGACCATATCCTTCAGATGAAGAGGATGACGTGACTGACAAGTTCATGTGCATGTGGGAAGCGTTTCTCTGCCCCAGGATCATGCCTTTAAGATTTAAGAGCTCGAAGAACCAATTGAGCTTAATTGCTTATCAACCAAATCTTGTCTCTCGACAGTTTGGCATTGCTCAATCGCTTCCTTCGCCTATTTACCCTCGAGAGAAGCTGCTACTTTTTTATAATGCAGATTACTCAGAGGATGCCGCTACCAAGCATATTGATAGGTACTCTGGTCGAACTACACTGACCCTGTTCGACTTTAACCTTCATTTTCTGAACTCTACCACTTTTGAGACGTGGTGGAAACATTATTATGATGAAGAGTTCTTCGATGAGAAGGACTTCGCCCACCATCTACGTGAGGCATTCAAGTTGGTTCTCGACAGAGTCAAAAAAGGTATCCCTTTTTCCATCCCTTCGTCTTAGATTTTTTTTTCAACACCTAATTAACTATAGCTGTTTTGCCTTCTGTTTAGCTGTCAAGAGGGTTACCTCGAAGAAAACCAATGAGAGTACGAAAGGGGGAGACTCTGCTGTCAACCCTTCTCCTAAAGTATTTATTTTTTCTTCGAATCCTCATTTTTTATCTAACAAAGGTCCTGACCTCTTCGACTTGGTTTCCTGGGTATCCAGAAACTTACCCCGAAAAAACGGAAGGTTCAAGAGATCCAAATCTCTAGCGATGAAGAAGAGGAGTCTCCACCTGTTCCTTTGCAGGGACGAAGATTGAAAAAACCAACTCCTGCCGTCGAAACCCGTTCAAAAATCAGGATTAAAACCACGGCTGGGAGGCTACCTCCTGTCATCATCAATGAACCCACTGAACAAGAGGTAATCGCTAGGTTAAACAATCCTAGTGAAAGTGACAACTCTAGTCCTGGTGCTGAAATCCCAGTACATGTATCTACTTCGACTGCTTGTTATGTACTTCTCTCACTCTCTTTTACTTTATGACGATTTTAAAAGCAATAAATTCTTTTTATTTTCCAGGACACTGCTGGCACTTCGACAAGAAATCCTACTCACGTCGAGGATTCGACCACTTTCTTTAATAGTGACGGGAATCCTACCTACATGCCCTCTTCAGCGAAAGACTCTTTTATGAGTTCAGCTGACGAAGTAAATCAGACTTCTGAACCCCAGCATGAAACCATAGAAGAAGCTGATGAAGAAGAAGCTGAAGGAAACCAAGAGGAGATTAGGATTCCTCTGGTCGAAGTGCAAGAGACTGAGGAGGAAGGTATCCCTGGCGTCAAAACTGAAACAGAGAGGGAAAATGTGGAGATCCCAGAAGCTGAGGGTGAAGAAGTTTTTGCTGAAGGAAACCAAAATCCTCCAGGTACTGAGGCAATTCCTACTCAAGTACCTAAAGTGGTTATTACAGCCAACGCAAGCATCCCTTCGACGGGATCCAGAACCAAAGAGGATTTGGCTTTACTGAAGCAACAAAATTCGTTAGGTTATCTGACTGCAATTTTGGAGGGTCGGGAGAGTTCCTCTGATCGCAGTGCCTCGACTGCATCTGGCAGATCTACCTCGACTTCCCCTCTCGACGAGGCTCTTCAAAAGGTTAAAGCACAAATCTTTAAAAGAGATTTGATGTTAACTTTAAAGGGGGAACCAGCAGCTCCTTCCTATCTGAAGACTATCTTGAAAGATGTCGATCTTCTTGTTGCCCCTCCGGATGTAGCAAGTGTAATCTTGGATTTACTCTCTATTGTCGATCAAGTATCAGCAGACTTCAATCGTCAGAGAATCCTTAATCGTGAGATTAAGGAAGCCAATGGCCAAGTGGCTGCTGCCTGGCATGCTGCCACTGAATCCACTTCTAGAGTAAAGGACTTGTCGAGGAGATTGATCAAGACAATGTTCAGTTGAGAGCATAAATTGCAGAGTTGGAAGCAAAAATCGCTGCCAATGACAAAAAGAAAGAGGAGCTTCTTGTTGTGAACAATGAGTCAGAAAGCCAAGAAGAATTGGTTGAAGGTTTAAGACATGTCGATCGAGCTCAATCTCTGGATGCTAAGCTCGAAACCCTTCACCAATCAAAAGCTCTATGTGATCGAAGGCTAGAATTGCAAAGGATCAAGTATCTCCAGATTAAAGCTAATCTTCCCTTCTAAATCTTGTTTCTCTCTATTATGTAATCACTTTCTGTAATAATTTCAGAGCCATTTTGGCACCTTTAATGAAAATTATTTAAGTTTCCATTTTGGCATTCTTTATAATTAGTGATTATATATCATTTATTTTTATCTCTTGAAGCATAGGTCTATACGTTTTCAAGTATTTACTATTTACCTTCAAGAGTCTTCGATCTTCGCTTAACTCTTCGATCTCATAGGCCCCGCCTGAGAAAACTTGCACAATCTTAAAAGGTCCTTCCCACTTAGGGGACCATTTTCCCAAGCTTATGTCCTTTCGATCCATTGGGAGTATTACTTTCCAAACTAGATCTTCAGGTTGAAACGTCTTGGACTTTACCCTTCGATTGTAGGATTTCTCGACTCGCTTCTTCTGTAGTCTCAAAAGATCCAAAGCTTTCAACCTTTCTTCGTCTAAGTCTACTAGTTCATCCAACATCATGTTCCAATAGACTTCAGAGGGGATCTCATGATGTATCTGAATCCTTGTCGCTTGCAAGTGGATTTCCACTGGTAACACTGCATCATGACCATAGGTTAGGCGAAATGGTGTTGTCCCTATGGCTTCTTTTGGACACGTTCGACATGCCCACAGGACTTGATCTAGTGTTTTGTGCCAGTTTCTGGGTTTCTTTCCCACATGTTTCTTTATTAAACTGATCACTACCTTATTTGCTGCTTCGACCTGGCCATTAGATTGCGCATAATAAGGCGTAGATGTTAATAGTTTAAATCCTATTTCTGCAGCGAAATCTTGCGTCTTTCGACCAGTAAAAACTGACCCTTGGTATGTAGTTATTGTTTCAGGGATTCCAAATCTGTATATGATGTACTTTTGAATGAATTTAATGACATTCTCCTGGTCTACATTGACTAAGGGGATCGCTTTGATCCACTTGGTAAAATAATCAATGCCCACTAATATATACTTTTGACCTTTAGAAGATGCTGGTCGAATTTCTCTAATGAGATCCAAAGCCCATCCTCTAAAAGGCCAAGGCTTCACAATCGAGTGAAGTTCATTTGCTGGCACATGTTGAATGCCTGTATGTTTTTGGCATTCTTGGCATCCTTTGGCAAATTCAACACAATCTTTTAGCATAGTGGGCCAATACAAGCCTTGTCGAAACAATAACCATTTCATTTTTTGGCCTACTTGGTGTGCTCCACATGCCCCGGCGTGTGTGGTGGAAAGAGCCACATATGCTTCTGTTTCACTTAAGCATTTCAAAAGTACACCTTCTGGTGTTTTCTTAAATAATTCATTTCCCATCAACATATAACTCAGCGCTCTGTACTTTATCTTTCGTTCTGTCGAAGCTGCTGGATTTTGTAAATAGTCCACTACAGGCTTTCTCCAATCCTGCTCTGTTAGATTGTCTATGAACGATATTTCAAAATTTTCATGATCAGTATATCCTAACTTTATGGCCTTTAAATCTGATGGAAATAATTTGGTGGCAGTTACTCTTCCCCTAACTTCGATTGCCTGTTTCAGCCTCTCTTTCGAAACTTTATACCCAAAAGTTACTCTTCCCCTAACTTCGATTTCCTGTTTCAGCCTCTCTTTCGAAACTTTATACCCAGAAGCAATTTGTGCCAAGTCGTTGGCTGCTTGATTTTCCAATCTGGGTATGTGTCGAATGCTAACTTCCTCGAAGTTTTTCAACAACCGTATGGCTATTACAAAATACATAATAAGGTTTTCTTTTATGCATTTGTACTCTTTCGTAATTTGTTTTAGGACTAACTCCGAGTCTCCCATTATTTCGACTTGAGTTGCCCCCAATTCCAACAAGATTTCAAGGCCTATGATTAATGCTTCGTATTCAGCCTCATTATTCGAACAATCTCCATCTATTTTGTACTTAAATATTGTTGGAATTTTATTTGGAGAAATAATAAGGACTCAGACTCCAACTCCGTCTTTATAACGAGATCCATCAAAGTAAAGTTTCCATGGCTCGATCTCCAAATAATTTAGTGATCTTTCTTGTATAGAGTGGTCGACTATAAAGTCTGCAACCACTTGGCCTTTTATAGCCTTAAGAGGCATGAAAGTTAATGAATATCCAGTCAATGCAAGTGCCCATTTGCCAACTCTACTATGCAGAATGGGTTTTGACAACATATACTTGAAAACGTCAAAATGAGACGAAACATAAACATTAACTGGCTTTATATATTGCTTAAGTTTTGTACATGAAAAATACAGACATAAACACAGTTTTTCAACTTCGTTATATCTAGTTTCTGCATCATTTAAAACTCTACTGAGGTAGTATATGGGCCTTTCGACACCATGTTCGTCCTCCTGAGCCAGCATGCTCCCTAAAGTCTTATCTGACGCAGCTATGTACAGTCTCATACTTCTACTTCGACAAGGAGGCACCAGAATAGGTGGTTTAATGAGGTACTCTTTGATTTTGTCGAAGGCCTCTTGATGTTCTTCCATCCATTCAAATCCTCCTTTGTTGAGTCGAAGTAATGGCGAAAAGGCTTGCGTTTTCCCACTAAGGTTGGATATAAATCTCCTTAGGAAATTTATTTTCCCAAGCAAGGATTGCAATTCCTTTTTGTTAGTTGGCGCTTTGGCTTGCAAGTTAGCTTTGGTCTTGTTTTGGTTTATCTCGATGCCTTTCTTGTGGACCACAAAACCTAAGAAATCTCCTGCTTTTACACCAAAAGCACACTTCAGAGGATTCATCTTCAGGCCATAACGTCTCATCCTCTCAAAGGATTGTCGAAGATGATCCATATGAGCCTTCCCTGAAACAGATTTGACAACAATATCATCAATATAAATTTGCATGAAAGTGTCAATAAAGTCATGGAAGATTGAATTCATGGCTCTTTGGTACGTTGCCCCTGCATTTTTTAGGCCAAAAGGCATCACTACCCATTCATAGGTGCCTAAATCCCCAGGGCAACGAAAGGCCGTTTTCGACACATCTTCTTCAGCAATGAAGATTTGATTGTATCCAGAGTAGCCATCCAGCATACTCATGTATTCGAAACCAGCGACAGAATCCACAAGCATTTCCGCCACTGACATTAGATATTCGTCTTTGGGTGTTGCAGCATTGAGATCTCTGAAATCGATGCACACCCTCAAGGTACCATTTTTCTTTATAACAGGTACAATATTTGCAATCCATTCGACATACCTGGTCGTTCTAATGAACTTGCACTTCAGTAGCCTTTCGACTTCCGTTTTGGTTTTTGATAAAATCTCTGGTGCAAACCATCTTGGAGTCTACTTAACGGGTTTCTTTCTAGGCTTTATTGGTAACTGCAGTTCGACCAATCCTCTGTCGAGACCAGGCATCTCGTCATAGTCCCACGCGAAGCAGTCCTTGAACTCTTTCAGTAATTTGATCATTTCGACCTTGAGTCCTGAATCCATTTTTGCGCTTATGCATGTGGGTCTGTTCACAGGACCTTCGCCTAGATTTACCTCTTCTAGAGAATCTTGTGCCAACATTCTGACATTGTTCGCCAGCGGGTCCTTTTCGAAACCAAGAGGTTCGTCGTCATAGATGACGTCTAACCTTTGGTCTAGAAAGTCTTTCATTCCCAAGTCGGGAGGCTCTGGGTCGAAATCTTTCCCAGATCCTGTCTTTGACAGGACTTGTTCATTGGCCTTGGAAGCCACATATTTAACTTCAGCCTCTAAGGCCGCTATCATTCTGTTTTCGGCTACATAAGCTGAAATCTTTTGGAGAGTTTATGACTCAGTCATCATCATCAAACTCGCTGCCCCAGCCTGTTGGCCGTATATCACTGACTCCTCCAAAGTTTATGTTGGATAAATCTTCTCTATCCCACTGGAAACCATAATCGGAGTGTAGGTATAGAGAGCAGAACGCATTTGGAGTTGGAGTTAAATCAAACTCCGGTGGGTTACAAGGCCCTATGTGAGCCAAATTCCTGTCGAAATCATTCTTTCCGACACTGTTTATTTCACCCAGGTAATAACTCTGGTCTGCTTCAATGTTCTCCACAATGCCATCTGGGCGCCACATTATGACCCTTTGGTGCATTGAAGATGGCACTGCTCCAATGCCCTGTATCCACTCTCGACCAAGGAGTAGATTGTAATTGGGCTTTGCTGAAATAACCATGAACATGGTGGGTCGAAGGATTGAGCCCACTTTGAGGTCTAGTTGAATGACACCCATTGTGGTGCCAATGCCCCCTTCATAGTTGGATAAGACCATGTTGTGTGGCTTTATGTCAGCATCTCATTTGCCTAACTTTTCCAGCATGAATTGTGGTATGATATTAATGGTTGCCCCACAATCAACCAGAATTTTGTTTATGGTTACCTCTCCAACTTTTGCTCTAATAAACAGTGGTTTCAGATGGCTCTTCATCGCCTCCGTTGGTGGTTCGAAGAATGCGTTTTGTTCTTCCACGCACCCATTGTTCATTATATAGTAGCATACTGGCTTGTGTCTAGCCAGTTCCTGTTCAACCATTAGGTCAATCTCTTCGACTTCGACCTCTCGATTATATTCTTTGGGTAGCACAGATATGACATTCACCATGATGTCCAAACTGTCACTAGAGTCGGAGTCATCATCATTCGACCCACACTCTTCCGCCCAGGGCACATGATTTCTCTCCAGAGGTTTCCTTTGTTTTTTCTGCATATTAGTGCTAACTTCTGGATGAGGTCCAGCTGCCTCTTTCTCAGCCTTTCACCGTCTTTGAAACCTCCTCCATTGTGAATGAGACATAGGATTTTTTCCTTTATAGTTGCTCGACACATGGGTCATTTTGTTCGACGCAGAGGCATGGTATTCCTTTTTGTAATCTAGAGAGGAACCTCTTGGTACGTCGAATGTCTGCCACCTTTCTTCATTTGGCCGTTTCCTTCCCATGGTATTCAGCCAGGTATCAGTAGGCACATTAGTTGGAGGCTTGAAAGTTGGTGGCCTCCTTTCTTGAGTCATGGGTCTTTGTTGCTGTCCCCTTCTGGGGTCAAATCGAATTTCTGGACCCATCCTTTGTTGGGCATTGGTGCCCTGTTTTGCTTTTACAGTCCGCATCACCTGTATGTGTTCAGCGGCCTTCTTATAAAAAATAGAGCTACACCTAGGGCATAACATTACTTCTGATTTCTTCTTTTGGCATCTATGCAAAAAATCTGCCAAATTTTCATCCTCCTTTGGGAATGCAGTTTTGTTTACTTCCTCTTGTCGAAGGGTTTCCTCTGAAACTTTGGCTCCAGAGACTTCGACCATATTAACCCGCATGTTGCTTTTGGCAGCCAGGTTCATCTTCTGCATTCTGGCCTCCAAGTCCTCTGTCGAACCCTTTACAGCAGCCAAATAAGAACCTGTGGTGGTTCTTTTGCTGGAGCTTTCAGTAACTCCTTTGATCAGTTTCAGGCCAACAACAGCCTTCTTGTTTGACGCTTGGTCAACTTCCTTTTTTGAATCCAGGCCTCCAGTGGCCTTTCTCACCCCTTCGATTATTTTCCTGGAGATGTTCCCAGTGAAACTTCCGAAGATGGGTTTTGTGATGAAATCTTCAGACACTTCCACCATATGAATGCCAACTGGTTCGGCATAATGAGCCTCTGTCTGCAGTGGGTTTGTGTCGATTTTCATTGCTGGTTTATCAGCAAATTCCAGCCTTCCTTCATTCAGTGCATGTTGAACGAGATCCCTGAAAAGGAAACATTGTGAGGTTTTATGTCCCAAAAAATTATGATATTTACAAAAACCTCTTTTCTTTCTCTGTTCTAAAGGAGGCGATTTAGCCCCTGGGGGCACTATCATCTGTCCATCTTTAACTAATAGATCGAATATTTTGTCACACTTGGATATGTCAAAGCTATAAGTTTTCTTAGGAAATTTATCACTATTTTTCTCAGATTCCACATGATTCTTCCCATTTGATGGCACCAATAACTTACAAGAATATGGTGGTCCATGTTTTAATTCAGCTAAATCAATTTCGCCTTCTTCGACATCTATAGGATCGATGTATGTCTCCGGATCGTCATCATCCATTTCGACATAAGCTACCCTTTCTCGTCGAAGAGTTTTAGCAGTTTTAGCTTTTTCAGCTTTAAGGCGTTCTACTTGTCGAACCCTATCAGCAAGTTGGGCCATATCCCTTAGGTATTGTGTATCCAACTTTTTCCTAATCGAATAATCCAGGCCACCTGCTGCTATTTCAACTAATTCTTCTCAGGTACTTGGGTAAAGCATCTGGCTTTGAGTAGTCTAAATCTATTTAAATATTCATCAATTGGCTCTGTGAACCTTCTTTTTACACTAGCCAATTCTTTTAGACTTATCTTGGTTTGACCCATGTAAAATTGTTCATGGAACAATCTTTCTAATTGGTTCCAGTTGTGGATCGAATTGGCTGGGAGGATAGTGAACCAAGTAAAAGCATTTTTAGTTAAGGAACTTGGGAAGTATTTGATTCTAAGGTTTTCATTATTTTCTATTTCTCCTGCCTCTATCAAATATCTAGCCACATGTTCGACAGTCGACTCTGTCGTATCCTCTGAAAATTTAGTGAATTTTGGGACTTTTCCTCTAGGTGGTAAGTCCGTTTGCAGAATATACTATGACAATGGAGATGTAAAGTTTGGTTTATGGAAACCAACATTCATCCCGTTTTGAAGCATGATTCTCTCGATCATAGCGGTTAAATTATTATCCGCCCCATAGTTCTGGTGTCAAACTTGTTGTATTAATTCGTCAGCATTTTGGTTTCTATTAGCCAGAATAACGCCCTGATCGATTTCTCGATGGTTTCGAGGTATCTCTATTATTGGTTGTTCTACTTCGACCCTTGGAACTTGGGGGTTTGGATTAATGGTCAAATCTTCTTCCATGATTACCCCTTGATTTAATCTTATTGGTACCCTCTGGGGCTGTCGAACAACTTGGGGTAGTTGAGCAACTTGGGGCACCCCAAAGAATTCAGCCATGCGCGTCATTTGCGCTGTCATCTGTTGATTCGACTGTGTGGCAGTCTGGATGAGGGGATTTAGTATTGTACTTAGAGTTTGTGCTAACATTTGTACCATTTCATGGTTACTTTCGTCCATTTGTTGCCTCAAAATTGATGTCGAAGCATTTGTGAGACTTGGTATCATATGAGATGGCCCTCCCAAAAATTGGTTTCTACTGGCTCCAGATCCTTGTAATGGTGATGTTGCATTTACCAAAGGTTATGAAAAAGTAGACGCAACATTCATAAGGCTAGCCATTTCAGTAGTTGGTATGCCATATGGCTGTTCTCGACCCATCCAGGTTGTCGAAAAGCTTGGGGGTACAGTTGATCGAGACCCTAGGTTTATCCTTGGTGGGGGTGTTCCCAAAGGACCTCTTGGACCCACATACGTAAGTAAGGGTCCAGTTTGATTCATGGTTAACGCTGGTATGGATCCAACAGAAGTTGGGATATTCCCTTCGACAGCAGTAGTAACTGTTGTTCCTATGATTGGTGGAGGTATTTCTCCATGGTTTGGCTCGTTAGCCATACTACTCTCTCTGTTTTCTTTCCTAACAGTATATTTGTTGGTTATTCTACCACTTTGTAATAACATACAATGTTATAACTGTACAGGAAAAAACACAATAACATAGAAAATTAGCAACGTCCCACCAGGTGTGCCAATTTGTTTACCGTTGTTTTTGGTAAACAACCGCTGGTCTCCAAAAGGTAAGTTTTTTGGTTTACTTGCGGAATCGACCAAACTAATCCCAAAACATATGCTAATCTTTATGTAAAATGAGTAAGAAGGAAGAACGCACGTTCGACCCAGGGGAAAGATGTTTAAGATTGTTGAACAATAAGTAAAAGCATAAAAATGCAAGTAAAAGAAGTAAAAAGATTACTTTGCAAGATAATGGTAAAGTAATGTAAAAAGACTTTTATTAAGTAAAAAAAGTGTTTCTAACGTACATTGCTCTGCTTTTATCCTTTCTCACGCAGTAGTTACTTGGATAATATTTGAGAGATTTAGTACCATAAGTTGAACACACTTAAAAATTACACAAGCTTCTTAATTTATACTAAAAGTAGGTAACCGTCGAGGGGCCATTCTGCGCTAGGATGAAGACAAGTGTCTTCTGCATGCCTCTCGACCCATAGCTTTTTGCCACGTTCCCTTCCCTTAGACGCTGATGAAAACCACCTTTCCCTCCAATAATTCAAATTTCAAATGGTCTTCGTCCCATGTGCCAAGGCGCGAACACTTTCCTTCAGATCGAACAACCTAAATCTGCTTCAGTCGAATGAACCCTTGGTCGAAGACTCTTATCATAACTTAGATCCTTTTTCCTAAGTTATCTCGTGTGTCGAATCATACCTCCTGGTTTAGTTCATTCCAGTTGTCTGGTCCAAAAGACCAAATACAGTAAGTGTCGAATTTAGGAGTCAACAGTGTCGACCTGAAATTCATATGCGTCGACACATAAAATAATAGTTTTTGCAGTTTTAGCAAAACTTCAGTATGTGTCGATCTATATGATGCATGTGTCGACCTAAGCCCTCCAGATGCTATAGGCTTAAAAACTGAGTTGCGTGTCAACCTAAAATACATATGTGTCGATATATGCAGTTCAATTTTGCGCATAAAATAATTTTAAATGCATGAGACTACTTTCAACCTGGTTCAAGATGATTCCTAAACTTCCTAAGACTACTAAATACACAAGATGCCACACTGAACTTAGAGACAATGTCTAATGTATAGAAATAATATGTTCTCGTATTTTTGACATCACTCAAAACAAAACTAGAGACAATTTGCACTCACACCCAGTATGCTGGTTGAGAAGGTGAGGTTGCTTGTGTATGAAATGACAAAGAAATATAAAGTTTTTGTCTCTTCCTAGATGTTCTTATCTAAATCCGAGGTTTCTCTCTCTTAAGCAAACCAGACACTATATCTTTCCCGCAAGTAGGAAAATTATTACCATTAGTTTTTCAAATGTAAGGTATGAAGAAACATCAATACAAGTAGTACATTCCTACTTGTTTAAGGTGTGTTTGGATACACGTTAAACTATAATTTTACGTATCCCAATATATATTTAAATGTGATTTCTTCATACATTACATTTGAAAACTAATAGTAATAACTATAGAAAATATGAATCATTTTGTTTGACTTATCATCATTCTCTCTCTCTCTCTATATATATATATATATAAAACAACACAAGATCTAGTTTGATTTTGCAAAGTTGGAAACACTTCTGACATAGAAGTTGGTTTAGCAGCTGGCATAATATTTGACATAGTAGTGACCTCTTGTGTTTGGTTCATGGCAGATGTATTGCTTTCAGTTGGCATAACAGTTGACCCACATCTTCGTTGCTTCGTTACAACCACATGTTAGTAAGTCCTGTCCAACTGAGTTACTAACGGATGATGTTTTGCTTCTATCCATGATTAAAATGATGAATCCTAGCACAGACAATAGACACAAAAGAGATAAAAATTTTTAATAATTTTTCGTTCGTCTGATGAAGAGAGAAAGGAAAAACAAATCCTAGACTCACTAAAAAAAGAAACAAATTTATGCCATATTGTCATTTCCAATTGTTAGCTGCAATGAAAAAATTAAAAACAAAAGCCACAATAGTAAAAAACACAGTGAATATTTAAATTCAAGTGGCATTTAAAAAATTATTGACACAATCTAGATAAAATAAGTGAGATTAAAAATACTCTTTCATCTAATTAAAAACAAAACTCGTTAATAACTAGTATTAGGGAGGGAGGGTTGATAAATTTAATCCAAAATAAATTGTAGTTGTATTTTGAAAATAAAACAAGTTTTACGAAGACAGAACAAGATTTCACTGCAGTCACCCTAATCTTGGAGTCTTCAAAGTGAAGTGGAAACTGTGTGAAGATTCTGTCCCTTTAACTTTCCTTCATCTTTAATCTTTAACAAAGCCCTACCCCTTCAAATTTCCGTTTGCGTTTCGCGTGTGTAACGAGTATAAAAACAAATCACACAAGGTAAAACTTTAAACTTCTTGTGATTAGGGTTCTCATGGAGAAAACAGACGCTAAAGTTCGATGCCAGAGGATTGGTTGCGACGCAATGTTCACCGACGACGACAATCTTGATGGTTCATGTCAATACCATGAATCGGTACTACTCTCTTTCTCTCTTCTTTTGCCCTAGTTGTTCTTATGTGTTGCCTGAACCTTATCAAGATCATTCTAGAAATAAGAATTTGTTATGTGGATTGAATATCTTGTTTTTGTTGAAGTTGTGCTTATGATTTTGACCTTGTTTGATGTTGATTCTGTTGAAACATGTTTGACCTAGGATCCATGGAATCGTTAACCAATGTAATCTAATAGCTGATCAAGTTTATGGGAGCTAGGGTTTGTTTGCTGAGTAATGATAATGACAGTTGAATTGTTTAAGCTGCAGAAAATTATAATCTTAAATTGTTTTTTTTTTTGGTTTGGTGCACTACCAAGAGTTTTAAAATGTAACGAGAGCTGGTCGATGTATAGACGGTTAAAGCCGCTGCGTTTTGCAAACAATTATTTAGTTTTAATTACTACTATAAAGCTTGCATCATTAGTTATCCTAGCTTATTGGTAACCTGTTTTTTTTTTTTCTTTTTTGGTTCGGATTGAAGTTTGATTCCTGTTTGAGCAAAAGGAGCATTTATTTTTTTAAGTCCCAAGATTTTTCTATTACCCTCTTTTAGTTAAAAAGATTTCACATCGAAGCTCTCTTGAGCAATGTAGTCAAGCACGAGATTTTAAGTAGGATAGATTGGCTTCTAAAAGATGGTAAAACTCGAATCATTAGCATGACACGTAAGATCCTACCGATACCGAAGGGGAAAATGGTAATTTCGTTTATATTTACACACACATACACAAAACATGAAAATTATAATTCAGGCCCAAAGAAAAGGCCCAACATGTTTTTGTTTACGATCTTGCTTCAAAAAGCTCGACCTTGACCACACCGGCGATGAAAACGATCTTTCACTGATCGTAGCACTCTCAAGCATTCTTGGCACGTAAGATCTACGATCCAACACTCGATCTTGACCACATTGCCCTTGAGGCTTCACGATATGTTGGGCTGACAATAGTTTCACTCACTTGGGATGCGAGTCAAACTGTAAACTACACGCACACACACATATACTACAAATTCATGATTTTGGAAAGAGATTTCTAATCAATGCTTATTGGGAAGGAAACTGGGTGCAATAAGTGTGTCATAAATATGGCAGTTTTATTTTTTCTTATTTGAGCTTGTGAGCTAGAATCCAATATTAAGAAATTATCAATGATTCTATGCCCAAGATTAAAACATTGTCATGCTTGTTGATTTCCATTAGTTAATGATCAGCCCTTTGTTTTCTGATTTTTTCCTAATTTGTCAGCATAGTTGATCATGTTATTCTTTTTATGTGGTTCATTTTCCTTTTGTTATAGGTGTAGTTAGTATCGTCCAATCGCATCTAGATACACAGGGAAATTGAAGGCTTCCAACACAATTTCAGCATGATTTGATGTTTTGTTTTAATTTAGTATTTAAATATGTTGAATTGAATGAATCACACATCTGAAACGAATCCTGCGATTCTGAAAAGCAATGTTGATAAAACAGATATGTAAAAAAAGATCAGCATTGTGGGTGCGTTGAGAAATGGACCGGGTCTCGTGGCCCTGTTCTGAAAAGCCAAGATATGGACTGGGCCGTGTGACCCAGTTCTGAAATGGCCTTCTAGGGTTTCTTTTTATCATTTTCCCCTCTTTCGAGTTTACCAACGGATAGGAAATTTATTTCTTTTTTTTCTCTCGCCAACCAAGCAAAGACCAAAATCTTCTTTTATTCTTCTCATAGCACTTATGCATAATTGATCATGTTGTTCTTTGTATGTGGCTCATTTTCCTTTTTGTTATAAGTGTAATTAGTATCGCCGGCCGCATCTAGATATCCAATGAAATTGATGACTTCCAATACAACTTTCAGCATGAATCGATGTTTCATCTTAATTTAGTTCTTAAATATGTTGAATTGAATGAATCCCGCATCTGAAGGAAGGGAATCCTGCGATTCTGAAACACAATGTTGATAAAACAGACATGCAAAAAAACCAGCATTGTTGGTGCGTTGAGAAATGGATAGGGTATCATGACCTTGTTCTGATAAAACTGCAGTGGGTGAGCCAAGAAATTGACTGGGTTGCGCAACCCAGTTCTGAAATGGCCTTCTAGGGTTACTTTTTATCATTTTTTTCCCTTTTCAAATGGATAGAAAGTTAGATACGTCTGAAACCAAACCCTCCAAATTACTCAACTCAGATGTGCATGATACAGCCCTAGCACATTACACACTTGTTCCCACTCCCTCATACACCACACCTATTGTTTTCGTACAGTGTTGGTGTCCTCACTAATCCTCTTTTTTACCCTGTTCTTTGATCTCCCTTGTCTTGTTCAAAGACATGCTTCTCTCTTTGGTCCCAACCTGCTACCTTGCTGTGCTATTAGTGATGGTAATTGGTTAGACAAAGAAAGGAGGCATGTCAAATGGATGGAACAATTGAACTTTGTGTAGCTCAGCTAGCTACTGCTGTTTTTTTGTCATTATGAGTCGTGGCTTGTTTTGAAATTCATATATGATATATTAGTTATGTCCTTAATATCATTCTCTCAATACTTTGGGAGAGTTATTTATTTTGTTGTTACTTGATGAAAACCAGTATGTTCATCCATTGTTTAACCTTGGAGAAATGTGTTAAATGTTCATCTATGGACTCTTGATTTAAATTTTACTACATTGTTTTGTTTTATGATTTTTTATGACATTGTTTTTCATGATTGAAGTGTGACTTTGTATCCATTTTGTTGATTGTGCAATCTTACTGATTCACTTTCCTTCTGGAATTTTTGCGGCTTGGATTTGTTGCTGGGCATCTTGATTTATTCAGGGAGTAAGTCCATGCCTACTAATCTATTTCTTCATTTTTTTATATTCTTTTGAACAATGTTCAGATATCAATTTTGCAAAATCATAAATTCATAACTTTAATTTCCAGCCTCTATTTCATAATGGGATGAAAGAATGGAGTTGCTGCAAGAAAAGAAGTCATGATTTCAGCTTGTTTTTGGAAATTCCAGGGTAAGATCTCCTCTGTTCCTTTTCTCTAGACTGTTGTTTGTTTTAGGATAATGAGGATTTGGTCTGTAGTCAACTGGTCAATTGAGAAGGGTCCACTTTTATGAGTAGAATGTATTGATATGTCTCAGAGTTGATTTCATCTTGTGTAGAAGGCTGATGGGCCATAGAAATGTGTAGGCAAAATTTGCAATGTTGGAGTATGAATGTTTTGTGCTAAATAAGGTAGGTTTTATTTGACACTTCTGCATGGGTTTATTTCTACAAAAATTACTTCAAACTTTAACTGAATTATCTATTTCAAGAACAATGAACTGTATTCAAAATCTATAGTCACTGTGAGTTTCATTTGTATAATGAGTCCATTCTCCAATATGAATTCATATCTTAAAGGTACTTTTTTTTTGGCATTATATGATTATTGACCAAAATATGGGGTTCTAAATGTAATAATAATGAAATGGAAATCAGAAGAGGGGCCGTCCCCTTAGCAATAATTTTTGTGCAAATTTTTTGTGTATGATACTGCTTATTGTCTTGCTACGAAGTAATTTGTCCTTTTTGCTTAACCTTTGGTTGCAAAGTAATTCTTCCTTTTTTTATCCCTCTCTTTCACTTCTCACACATGCGTACACTTTGTCTGTACTAAATAGCACTACTCATAATATTTGCAAGTGAGATTATTTGATTGTGCTTCTGTCTAACTATCTCTTCCAAGCATTTATTTATAGTATTAGATCTTACATTCTGTTTTGTGCGTATGCATCATAGCATTTGAGTTTTTCAAATTTGGTGTATTGGTTGTTTTAAACAGATTATTTTGATTGCTTGAATATCCTAAGATTTTTTTTGAAAAAAAATAGAGTTAATAGCACTTCCCTCTCTTGAGAAATGGATATTTGTTATACTGTATTTTAGTCCATTTATGATACAAACAAGCTATTTATAAACTTTTTTTTTTCCTGTATTTTTAATTCTGTGAAGCATTACCATTTTGTATTGAATCCATACTATCTATGTTGGGATATAAGAAAATAAAACAAAGATTTTAGGCTAAGTTTCAAAACATTATAAAATAGGTATTTAAAACTTTTCTTTTCTTTAGTCTTAACATCAATAATAAAATATTAATATTAGTTACCCGTGACTTGAAAGTTGCTCGCAGAAGATTATTGCAGGCTTGTTTTGTTGATGTTCACCGCCTATAAAAGGATTATTTAGAGTAAAATGCTGCAAGTAGTATGTATTCATCTCTTAAAGAAGGGAATTATAGGATTTATTAAATTTAAGGTGAAGGGCAGTTTAAATAAGATAATTACACTTATGAAACGAAAATGTAATTTACTAAAAATAATTACACTTGTCTATTCCTTTTCATATCATTTTAGAATGCCCAGCATCTAATTGATTAAAAAGTTATTTTCAATAAAGGTGTAAGACAGGAAAACATACGACAGAGAAGCAAGTAATTGCACCGATTAAGAAAAAGTCTGTACCCACTTCAACTGCAGCTCCCTCAACCAATGTGTTGATGAAGGACTCTTCTTGTTCTAGGTGTCGACAGGGTTTCTTTTGCTCAGATCACGGTAATCATTTGTGTTTGCTTTTGGCACTGTCTTAAGTCCTATTTGTTATTTTGGTATAATCCCTAAATCATGCTTCCCAAGTTACATTTTCTTCTACCAACCCTCTCTTATTGTGTAGGCTCACAAGGCAAACCTGTAACTATTATTGGAGATAAACCTTTAAATCTTTCTGAAGATGCATCTGCAGAAAGCAGTTCAAGTGGTAAGGCTTCAAAACCTCAAAAAATAGTTGACATAAATGAGCCCCAAGTATGCAAAAATAAAGGGTGCGGTCTAACTTTCAAGGAAAGGGATAATCATGACTCCGCTTGCAGTTACCATCCTGGCCCTGCTGTTTTTCATGATCGGGTGAAAGGGGTTAGTGTTATATATTCAAGTAAATATTCTATAAGTATATTCTGTAGTTATGATATGGCTCTGACTCCTGATTTTCATTTGTCACATTATCTTGCAGTGGAATTGCTGTGATATTCATGTAAACGAATTTGATGAGTTTATGGCCATTCCTCCTTGCACAAAGGGATGGCATAATGCCGATCCAGTGTCCTGATCAATGAAGAAGACACCAGAAAAGAGGTTCTCTTCCTGTAACCAATAGAATAACATAAAGGTCATGGTTTTGAACAGAATGTGTTTGATTTGGCTTTTTAAGACATATTGTCCTTGTTGATTAGGTACTTCATTGTTCAACCTTTACTGCAAATTTTGTGGCCGTTGAGTTGACTCCAGTCTCTTATTTGTGTGCAAGTTCTTTTATTGGTTAATTAGGAACAAAGCAAACCCTATTATATTTGGAAATAATAGAAGCTAATAAAGGTGTGAACAAATTAGTGAATATTTGATTCATTTGGTGACTTAAGTCACAAGCAAAGGTTGGGACATTAGATTTCTCATCACTTTTTCGATTAGATCCTAATAATAGTCCTCCCTCTTACTTTTTTTTTTTTGGAAATGAGATAATATATGTTTACCAAAAAACAGTTAATACAATGGAAACCAGTACCTAAACCAAAAAGAAACCAAAAGACAACAACCCAACTATCTCAACAGCAGCCTAGCAACATGTTGTCTAAGCTTGGGACGCATCCAAAACCTATAAACTACAGTGTCTATAACTTCTTGACCTATATTTGGATCATTAACAGTATTTTCATGAAGCATTCTTGCTTTCCAATGCCTTCCTTTGCTAAACCTGTATCACCCAGTTGAGCTCCTGCTTCCAATCTTCAGGATTATGAGTAACTTGCAGCCATCTTAGCACAAATCTCCACACCCTATTCATCTTTGTGCACTCAAACAAAAGGTGGACAATTGTTTCAACCCCTGTACAGAACACACATTGGTCATTTCCCAGCATCCTAAACTTCATCAATCTTGCTTTGGTTGCAAGCCTATTTTGACAAGCAAGCTCTTGAGGCCCCGCTGATTTTGATCAATTAGAGCATAATAGAAGTTTTTGGTCTAGAACCTCTTACCTTGCATAAAGCTGTTGCCACTCTTGCATCTCTTGAACAACACTCCTTTGTTGAAGAATTCTCCTGAGAATCCAAGAGCAAGTTGTGTTGATGGAACTGGCATGATGCTATCCTTCTTTACATAATAAGTGTTGACCCATTTTATCCACAAACTATCTTTCTTTGAACTAAGATTTCATAAGAGCTTGATCGTGAGAGGCCTGATTCCATTCAGCTATTGCCATCACATTAAGCCCTCCTAGCTTCTTAGGAGTACAAATTTTCCTCCAAGCCACATGCGCCTTCTTCTGAATTTCACTTTTTCCTGTCCAAAGAAAACTAGAAAAGTTCTAATAATTGCCTCTGTTTTATAAGTTGGAGTCTTCCTGCATATCTCAGGAGATGTACACTCCAATGCTTGATTTTCCCAACTATCTTCTCAACCAAACTCTCACATTGATTATTGGTCAGCTTCTTGCTAGTCATGGGTATGCCCAAATACCTAAAAGGTATAGGACCTTTGCAAAACTAGTTCTTTCCATGACCTCCCTCTTACCACCTGCAAAAAAACATAAGAGGATGAGCTCTTCATTTTGCTGGTTCAGAAAAGGAAAGGATACTGTTGAGTCTTTTTGTTAGATTCCATGCTTATGTTTTCTTGGAATGTAGAGAAGGGATTTGAATTGATGATTCTATGTTAATGTGGTAAACAATTACACGAATATATACAGCAAATAATTGAGAAACTGAATGCTAATAATAAGGAGTGGAACTAACAATCAATATCTATTCCACTAACGTTACTGGCATGAAAGTAGGAAACTAATTACTGACCTATTCCACTAATGTTACTTGGCAGGAAAGTAGGAAACTAATTACTAACTACTTATTACCCCCCAGCAAGCTGATGATTCGGAAGAACGCGAAGCTTGGAACGAAGAAAAGAAACTCTATCTTTGGAAAGTGGTTTGGTGAATATATCGGCTAGCTGATCAACGGATGATACGTGGCCAATTTTGAGAGTACCGGAATCAACCTGGTCACGAAGGAAGTGAAAATCTAGCGCAATATGCTTGGACCGTGTGCTGATAACTGGGTTCTTGGACAAGAAAATTGCACCAACATTGTCACAGAGAAGCAACGGAGGACCAGTAATAGGCACATGAAGCTCAGAAGCAAGAAGATTGAGCCAAAGCAGTTCGGTGGCGGTGTATGCCAGGGATCGATATTCCGCCTCAGTGCTTGAGCGAGTAACAACCTTCTGTTTGCGAGAAGTCCAGCTGATGAGATTAGATCCATGGAAGATTGCATATCCAAACTGAGAGCGGCTGTCGTCCGAATCCGAGATCCAACCCGCGTCTGAATATGCTAAAAAAGAAGTTGCTTGAGTTGGACTGAAGTGGAGAGAGTGTGACAGAGTACCAGCAAGATAGCGAAGTATTCTTTTGACAGCACGCCAGTGATCATGTGTCGGGGAATGCATAAATTGACAAACGCGATTCACCGCATACGTAATATCAGGCCGGGTGATTGTAGCGTACTGGAGAGAACCGACAGTGCGTCTGTATAAGGCTGGATCATCAAATGGTTCACCCGCCTTGACTAGACGATGTTGTGGGTCAGCAGGTGTTGTTATAGGAGCAGCAGCAGACATGTTGGTGGACTCCAGAATATCTCTAACATAACCTTCTTGAGTGAGTTGTACCCCAGAACTAGTACGTGTAATTAGTTTCCTACTTTCATGCCAGTAACGTTAGTGGAATAGGTATTGATTGTTAGTTCCACTCCTTATTATTAGCATTCAGTTTCTCAATTCTTTGCTGTATATATTCGTGTAATTGTTTACCACATTAACATAGAATCATCAATTCAAATCCTTTCTCTACAAGCTTCAAAACATTACTCAATCTTCAGAATCCTCTATCAGCTATCTGCACTTTCTGATCCATACACAGCAGGAAAGTAGGAAACTAATTACTAACTACTTATTATGGAAACAATTTATATGTCTACAACATAGTTTCATATTTTAAGAAACCGTAGAAAAAATGTTCGATAAAGAAAAGGTAAAAGAAATTTTATGACATTTTCCAATTGTTTTGTATAGTCTGGTTCCCTCCCTCCCTGTCAAGAGTCAAAGGCCATGGTTTGGGATGATGTGAGTATAGTGTTGGCTTCATCTGTCCACTGAATGCTGAAGACTCTCTAAAATTTAACATAAATGAATTTTCAAAATGTAAGAAAATAAAATATATTTAAGAATTTAGTTTCTGGAACATGGATTTATTCATTTTGAAAATCAGTTTCTAGAATGCGTGTACTTGTGTTTCAGGTTTTAGTTTTGGCGCAACTTAAAATTCATTTTTCACTATGCATTTACCTATTTCATAAATTAAGGGGTTAAGAGGAGACTTTTAAACCATCATGATGTTAGGAAAGTTGGTAACACAACTTATAAATTTGGGTTAATACCTATTTACCCATATGATTTTTTATTTTATTTGTTTATTATTTTTAATACCTTATAGCCATATCATTTTATATTAGTTTTTTTGATTATATTAGAAAACCACACATTCACAGCATCAACACCTTATTCAGTAGGCTAGTTCTTTCCATTTGTATTATAAATGTTTGGAACAGTTCTTATAGTATGCACTTGCAGCAAATTAATTTTTTTAAAACTTTTTGTATCATATTTACTTATAGTCTTTTAGTGTATTAATTTCAAATTAGTTAATAATACTAATATTTCAGTATTTAATCAAATTAGTTAATAATTGTAGTATATAGTTAATAATTTTAGTATTTTAATGACTGTAATTAAATATTTTAATGTAGTATATAGTTTGTAGTTTATATTTAACTAAATATTAAATATTAATCAAATTAGTTAATAATTGTAACATATAGTTGATTATTTATATATTAATTTTAATGTATTTTTTGGGGAATATTTCAATGTATGAAAGTCTGAGGAAAAATAGTTAATACATTTAATATTTATTTATAATAATAATTGTGAAAAATATTATTTGTATATAAAATTTTTAAAAAACTTTTATTTCAAAACAAAAAGTGTATATTTAAATGTATATGTTTTAACAATTAAAAAAAAAGTAAAATTTTAAAAGTATAGAATTAATTTTGACATGTTTAGTTATTCTTGGACATAATTTATTTTACTTTTAAAATTGATTTTTAAAAAATTTAAATTTAAACTTTTAATTATTGATTTAATTTTTACACATAAATCTTAAATCGTATTAATTATTTGACATAGTCAATTATTTAAGTAAATATGACATTGTCAATAATTAAAGTAAAAATGCTAAAGTTCTTTTTTTAATTTACTGCAAGTGCAGACTATAAAAATTGTTCAAGCATTTATAATATAAATGGAAACAGTTAGCTTAGTCAATAAGGTATATTGATGTTGGGAAGGTGAGGATGTGGGTAACTCCCACCTCAAATAACATAAAAAGTCACATGGTCATCCACATAGTAAAAAAAAAAAAATTGATTACTTAATCTCATAACGAAAAAAAAAAAGGACTTACCGTGTAGATACTTTAGGCCATCTAAATAACAAAGATCTTAGATACGGTGGGTTAGAAAAAAAAATAAGAGGAGCTGCATCATGTTATATTTTGGAGAAAAATTGAATTAAAAATTGGGAAGGGGTGTGCAAATTCCAAATAAATATAATTTTTATTTTAGAGTCACTATAATTGAATATGTTAATAACAATATTGAAAAACTTTACCCTATACTCCAACCGTTGTTCATGTACCCTAAGATTTATCAAAATATTTTAATCATATATATACTTTTATTATTAAATTTTTAAAAATTGGAAAATTTTATACTCTTACAAATAGTTTATTAGAAAACTTTGTAAAAATTCGGTATGTAATTTACTCTTGTGCCGAAGTCAAAAAAGTTATAAAGACTTGACAAAAATTTAAATAGTACAAATTCATTATATATAATATATAAATAGTCATCAAATAAAATAAAAGAGATGAAAAATAACTTTACAATAGGGTGTTGATCTTACCGGATCAGACCTGGACCGTCACGACTGACTCCGAACTGAAGTTGAACGAGATGAGGGGGGGGGGGGGGGGGGTACCTGCAAGGCACTCCGATGCTAAAGTAAGTGGCAGTACGAGCAGGCAATAAAGTGTGTGTATGGTAAAAGAATGAATACCTGACCCTCTGGGAACATAGGGTATTTATAGCCCCCAACGCTGGGCCAAGGTCCCTTCATTGGGCCGGGCAGGTTTGGCCCAATAAAGGAACTGCCAGGTTCTACGTGTGTAGTGGGGACCCGCACGTGGTCTCCTTCCTGGGTGTTCTGCGAGAAGTACGGACGGACGGGGACGCGGTCTTTTCAGAATCTAGGTGATGGTGTAATGGTCATAGTCTGCCCTACGAGGAGTGCTCGAGCTGAGGTCGAGCTGGACTGCATGAAGCCGAGGATGTCGTGGACACGGCTGTAGCTTCTTGGTCGGCGCGACCCCCTGCAAAGCCGTTTGGATTGGGCCTTCATCCTTGCTTTTGGGCCAGCCCGGCCCAGTCCAGAACAGGAGCCCCCCAAGTCGTGGTTCCTGGAGTAGGAGTCATGACTTGATCTTAGCTCGCCTCCGTTATGAGGTCCCGTGCTCGGACAAGAGATTCAGTTCCCCGTGGTTACTCGAGGAGTTTCCCCTGTGTCGCGCTCGTGAGATAATTCCTTTCGAGGAGTGTTCGGGGGACTCTCGACGAGTTGTGTTCGTTGAGCACACGAGGCATCCCTTGGGAACCGTGTCGCCACCCTATCGAGGATAGGGTCATCATTGCCTAGGGGAGCTAGGCGTCGAGGAGGGAGGTTCGTGGTTCTCCGGGGTGACGTTTTGTATTCTACGTCATCACTATAAATAGGATCCTTGGGCCCCAGAATATGTTTTTCCTCTTTGCGCTTTTCCTCCTTCCTCTGCCTCTGCTGCTGCTGTTTTCTTCAGATTTTCATAGGATCGTCGTGCTCTCCGCCGCTGATTCTCTTCTCCGCCGCCGTATCTCTTTCCTGATTTCAAGTAAGCGTTTTGTCCCTTTTGTTTTTCCTCTGTGGTATATGATATTTTCCATTGTTTTATACGTTAGAGACTGTGCGTTTGGGATTAGCCCCGGTAGATTCGTATTTTGGCTCGGCAAATCCATGTTTATGCCCGACAAACGCATGTTTGTGCCCGGTAAATGCATAGTTTAGGTATTTGACTCGTAGTGCTGCCCAGGATCTTCATGATTCAGGGCGCCTAATTCGTGATAGTGCCCAGTAAATTCATAGTTCTAGTTTTAGGATTTATGATATCGCTCGCCATGTCCATAGCCTAGGTCGACATATTCGTGACTGGCCGGGATGTTGGCCCGTTTAGGCAATCTGTAGGAAGGCTTGTCACGGTATCTTGGCATCAGGGAGGTGACTCCACTCTTTTGTTCGAAACTCCAACTTTTTAATCGTGTGTGGAGTGTGACTCGGTTTGCCGTGCCCTTCTTCCCGTCAGTTATGGCGAGCGTGTGGATTTGCTCCCCAATTGACTGGCTTCCTGTGCTTTGCAGGTAACAATGGCGGATGAACCGTGTTCCTCGGGGCGCAATGAGGTGGAAGATCAAAGCGCCGAGGAGAATGTGAATCTGGTCGATACCATCGACGATCCTCTGTTGGAGTGGGTGGCCGCCGAGCCCAGAGGGATTACTTCTGCTTACAGTCGGCGCAGTCAGAGTGCGTATACTATCGTCGAGTAGGGCGGTAGTCAGCCTGGCTTTCAGAAAAACTTCGTCGTCACCAGACCGACTCTTACCGCGCGGATCTGCTCGGAGTTCCCCGAGTACGGGTTTCCCATGTATGAGATCGCTTTCAAGGACCTTGGATTAGAGCTCCCCTTTAGTGATTTTCAGGTCGGGGTCTTTAGTCATCTGGAGCTGGCCCCGTCGCAGCTTCACCCCAACTCGATTGCTTTCCTCCGGGTGTTCGAACTGACATGTCGCTTCTTAAAGATTGGGGCGACCATACCTCTCTTCTTCAGAGTCTTCCATTTACAGCGCCAGTCTCGGGGAGGTAGGCACAGCTGGGTTTCCCTGAAACAGTCGAAGAGACTGTTCAGGATGTATATGGATTCTGTCCGGGGGTTCAAGGACAAATGGTACATCGTGCGGCCAGTTACCAAAACTGGTCTAGAGTCTGTATACGAGGAAGAAACGGTGGTGACCAACGATCACGGGGAGGCTCTTCTAGACGATGAGGGACGTCCGGTGTTGGGGCATGTGGCCAAGTTTCCATTGCATTAGACCTCGCGTCACTACGAGCATGGCACCAGGCACTACCATACTCCCGCGGGTGGGATGAGCACCAAAGATGAGGAGGCCTATGGTACCCTATGCAGATATGTCGATAGTTTCTTCCCTGCCCGGTGGGCCACGAGGGAGGGAAAGGATATTCTCGACGAAGATGGTCATCCGACCTTTGAGGCCTGACCTATAGATACGAAAGCGCTCGTGGAGTGCCAGTCCTTTGGGCAGGCCAAGAACCTGCTAGGTCATTACTTTTTTCGCCTTGTTTGAATTTCTTCGCTTGTTATTTGCTCGTCACTAACCCGGGGTTCTTTTAAGCAAGTCTCATGGCTGGACGAAAGGAGAGGCTCCTGAAGCTGACACAGGATAAGAAAGTCAACAAGAGAGTGGTGCGAGCTCCTCAGGCGACGAGGATGGGCCCGCCAACTAGCCCGGGAGATGCTTCTGGAGGGTCCCCGGACGCTCAGGACGTTGAGCCGCATACCGACCTGATACCGAGGAAGAGGAACCGGGTGGAGAGCCAACCGGAGGTCGACGAGGACTCTGGTGCGGTGAGGTCCTTCGGGTTTCCCCCCTGTTTTAAAGAGGAGGGTTTCTTCGAGGGATTTCCCTTGTCCGTAAGCGCTGACGAAGCTGATACCATTAGGCGGCTGAGCAAGGAGAATCAGAGAAAGCATCTGGCCGCCAACATGGTCGGGATGGTCAAAATGGCCGAGATGGCCGTTGTGCTGGCCGAGGAGGGGGCAGATTCTGATCGCATCAAGGAGCTGGAACAGGAGAAAGCTGCCCTTACTGCGAGCTCACGAAAGTTGAAGGCTGCCCTGGAGCGCTCCGAGGAGATGTTCCGCGAGCAAGCCGAGCTGCTGGCCGTGGAGAAAGAGAACTCGGGGAAGATTGCCGAGGAGAGGGAGTACTTTCGTGAGGACCGGGAACGCTTGAAAAATGACAACGGGCGCCTCGCCAAAGAGGTCGAGGAACTAAAGGCCGCCATGCTCCCTGCCGAGGATGAGTCGGAGGAGACAACTCCTTTGCGGAGTCGGTCGGAACTGGTTGCTCATATTCAACTCCTCGAGGCGGACTGTGTCGGTGCTTTGGCAGATGGCTTTGAAGCCGCGGTTAGCCAGCTCACTCTGTTGAATCCCGATCTGAATACTGAAGGAGTAGGCTACATGTCTCAGATCATCGACGGCCAGGTCGTGCCCCCGCCCGAGTCTTCTGTTGTCGGCGGTGATAGCCCCGGGGAAGTCTAGTTGTGAGATTCTAGTAGGGCCTGCATGCCTTTATTGATGGTTGTTTTTGGGGCCTGCGTGCCCGTGCATATTTTACTTTTTGGGCCTGCGTGCCCGTTCTTTGTAATTCCTGAACATCGTCGGCCTTCTTGGTCGGTTTATCTCTATTTGTTTTGTTGTCCACGGGCTTTTCGAATGAATGTTTGTTTCTACTTTTGATTATTTGCCCATGTTTATTTTTTGATATTTTGCGATAAAACTTGCCTAAGTTATGGCCCCGAGTCTTGCCCGTGTGTGGTTGTGACTTTGTTGGCAAATTTGCCTAAGTCTTTTGTTCGGGACATGCTTGTGCTCGGCTTTCTATTCGGTGGCTAAACTCGCATAAGTAACCACCTCGAGGAGAGATTTTTTTCCGACCCTTTTGGATGGTCCGACGTTCTTCGAGATTCGTCAGGCGTGCGGAGCGAAGCCGCTTGTTCGGGCGTATGACCTGGATCGAGGTTGTTCACCCGCGGCGTGAACTGCCCATCGCGAGCTGGGTGTTCTTCCCTACAGGTACTTCGAGGGTGGAGCTCGATTGAGGTGTCCACGTCGGGCACTATCGTTCATGCTCGTTTGCTGAACAATGCTATGCCATTTGGGCGTACGTTGGGCCTGTACCTTGGCCTTTCTATGGGGTCAGACGTTTTTCCTCGTTGACCGAACGTGGGGTGTCGACGGCGAGAGTCCTCGGTGTTAAGGGTTTTTAACTATAGTACTGCTTTAGTTTAGCAGCGTTCCAGGGTCGTGGTAGTGGTTCTCCGTCTAGTAGCTCGAGGTAATATGCCCCGGTACCAGCGGTACCAGACTGCCGATTTCGAACTCGCGTTTAATGACCTTATCGTTGTGGCGCAGAGCCACTCGTTGTTTTAAGGTGGCTTCGCGTAGGGCCGTCCCCGATCGGATTTCCTCGATTAAGTCGAGTTCATCCCTGAGTGCCTCGTCGTTCATTTCTTCGTCGAGGGGATTCTCTATCCGTCTGGAGGGTTCCCTGATTTCCACCGGGATGACGGCCTCGGTGCCGTACGTTAGTTGGAATAAGGTCTCGCCCGTCGTTGAGTGGGGCGTGATGCGGTATGCCCACAAGACGCTGTGCAGCTCCTCGACCCAACCCCTCTTTGCTTCGCCGAGTCGGCGTTTGAGTCCCCGGAGAATGACTCTGTTCGCGGCTTCGGCTTGTCCATTGGTTTGAGGGTGCTCGACCGAGGTGAAGTGTTGTTTTATTCCTAGTTTGGTGACGAAGTCCTGGAACCCGTGGTCGGTGAATTGGGTGCCGTTGTCGGTCACCAGCACCCTCGGGATTCCAAATCTGGCGAGGATGTTTCTCTTGTAGAAACAGAGGATGTTGTGCGAGGTGATCTTCGCGAGAGCCTCGACTTCTATCCATTTCGTGAAGTAATCCACGACCACGATGAGGAATTTATTTTGGTAAGTCCCTTGCACGAAGGGACCGAGGATATCCATACCCCACCATGCGAATGGCCACGGGGACGACAGTATGCTCAGTTCGTGAGGGGGGGCGAGGTGCATGTCACCGTGCCTCTGGCACTTGTCACACCTCTTGACGTGTTCCTTGGCGTCCTGCTGCATCGTCGGCCAATAATACCCCGCTCGGAGGGCTTTCCTCGCCAGGGACTTACCGCCCATGTGCTGGGCGTTGATCCCTTCGTGTATCTCCCACAGTACCCCGGGGACTGTGGATTCATCGATGCACTTCAAGAGGGGGATGGAGAATCCCCTGCGGTATAGTTTGTGCTCGAGCACCACGTAGGAGCATGCTCGTCACTTTGTGGTGGTCTCATCCGTCTGGTTCGAGGGGAGTTCACCTTCCGTCAGGAAATTGTACACCGGGGTCATCCAGGACGAGGCATCTCTTATGGCGTGGACTTCGACTAGTGTCGAGGATCTTTCGATGCTCGGGCGCGTTAGGGATTCTTGTATGACGGATTTGTTTCCGCCCTTCTTTCTCGTGTGATCGCAAAAACTTGATCGCAAGACTTTATCGTCTGTTAATCGGGAGACTGCAAGTGCACAGTCCTATCGCGTAGTTTTAAAAGATATCAAACCCACAGAGACTATAAATCGATCTATTGTTATCCTAAGTTACGGTACACAGCTAAGGCGAATAGTTCTTTTAGAATATTGGTTAAGGAATATAAATATAAATAAAACGGATATCGGTACGTAAAGTAGTGAACCTAAGCGGCTTAAATTGAACTTAAGCGTATAAAGATGGTTAACTTGGTTTGTCTGTAGAATTAATCAGTTTAAAAACCCTCAACTCACACTTTCATGGTCTTATCTCGGATTATACGTCTAAAGCCCTATACCTGCTTTCGCTAGCCTATAAGTGTTTAGAAGTATTTTTTGGAAACTAAATTAATTCTAATTTGGTTTAAAGCGCTTTCACTGTATTTAAATCAAATGCCTAACTTTAGCTATCCGGTTAAAAACCTCACACTTTCGTGGTCTCGATCTAACCTATTTACTCTTCTTACTTTCGTAATAAAAAGCGTAGTTTTAATTATAAAAAGTCATAACCAGAAATTAAGTTAATTAGTATTTTAACTTATGAACAATTTAATTCCTACTCTTACTACTATTACTTACTGATACCTAAACGGTTTAGCCGGACATATTTATTAATTCGGACATGCATAAATAATAAGGTTCAATATATTTAAACATTCCCATAATCAAATAAATAACTACCAAGCAACAATACTTAAATAAAATAAAATAATTATATTAAGAACCTGAAAATAATAATGCTTGAATAATCTTGTTCTTCGAAATAAACGAGCATTCCCCCACAAGTCGGTTGGATCTGCTCGGAGACTTCTTGAATTGAAAAGAAAAATTATGACAAGAAATAAAAAGCACTAGGTCTAACGTAAGGTTAGATCAGTGAAAATTATAGAAACTTAAACTAAAATAAAAACTAAAGAAAGAAACTGAACTAGAAAAGTATGGTAGAAATACAAAACTGAAAAGAAAAAACGAAAACAGAAAAATAAAGAAAGGCAAAATAACGGTTGTTCGGTAAAATTGCCGACCCTTGCTCTGAAGGTTGAACTTGTATTTATAGGCTTCATTTGTAACTTCCCGTTTCCATGTTATACGAAGGCTAGTGGAGATCATGGGAATAACTACCAGAATCATGGGAGAACATGGGAATAACTACCAGAATCATGGGAGAACATGGGAATAACTACCAGAATCATGGGAGAACATGGGACACGTCTCCATGACGTGAGGAAGTTGAAATATAGCGCGTTACGGTCGTCACAGGTCTGCTACGGTCGTCACAAGGCTATTAGCGTGTTACGGTCGTCACAAGGCTGTTACGGTCATAACACCTTGTGGACTGAACTTCTGCTGGGCTTTTGCTCTTCTGGGCTTAGTCTTTTTCTTTGTATAATTATTTCTTTCTTCTTAACTCCTCCTTTTTGCTATATCACCCCTTTTGCTTCATTTCTTTGGCTTTTTAATCCGATTTTCCCTCAATTTCTTTCTTTTCTCAATTTATCTTTTATTTAATACAAATACCTGAAACAAAAGAAATACCAACGTAATACAAAAATAAAATAGAATAAATAGATAAAAATACTAATATTATCTATGAAAATTAAGCCAAATATGTTATATAAATTCCTGTTATCAACACCCCTATACTTAAACCTTTGCTTGTCCTCAAGCAAAAATTAAAAATGAAAAATTACTTAAGCATAAGTCAAACGTAGATATAGAACACAATTCAGTTCGTATTTGGTTGCAGGTCAATTCTTTTGTTTGGATAACTCAAGTTCAGACTTCGACACCAAAATTACCGTAGTGACACTAGATACCCTCATTTATGTAGACCAAATTAAGTCATGAGTTATAACTCGACCTAATACTTTCGTTTCGTTTCACCCGTTTTCATTCTGGTGCAATCACATTAAGCCCTTTACCTTACGCGCACATAGTGGAGTAACCGGTTAGTGACTTTGATCTTTATAATCTAGCTTGGAGTTCTGGTAGTTATATTTGGTACTCCTTTATCCAATTACAAATTGTGGGGGATCGGACTGTCGTCCGTCCTACCAAGTTCAGCACCAGAGACCACTGAACCAATTCATAATGGTTGTTTGCATAAATATTTTATAGTTTCTGCAACCGTTGAATTAAATGATCTGGTAAGGATCATCTAACTTAATAAGTGCATCTTCTAATAAAAATTTCTCTTTAAAAATCTTGATCAAACACTTATATTCATCGATTCTCCACGTAGTTTGTCGTTCAAGGCGGTGCTGACTGCTTTTATAAACTACTCGGGATTACTTTAAAACTAAGTCTTAAGGTGTTGGTATAATAAGTACTTAAATCAATCTAACACGTTGGGGTATTGAAGTGTTATGATGATAATAATTTTGCTTTAGTCGCGCTCGAGTTCTTATTTATAAAAATAAGCAACCTTAATACTAGTTGAATATGTTAATATAACGTTTGAATTTTTTCGTTATGGCTCAAGAATATGGAGGAATTCGAATAAGCACGAGAATTTTTACATAAAAGGCTAAAATTTCATAAACATGTATTTTATTAAATGGAAATTTCGCAGTACATAGGAAAAAAAAGGAAACTAAAAGGGAATACTAAATAGAGCAAAGATAATAAAAACGAAGTAAGAAATGTTCTGACTCCCCTAAACTTAAAGTAAGCATTGTCCTCAATGCGATAGTACCAGGAGAAATCAGAAAAGAGAAGGGTGATCACTCGTCGCTTGGAGAATTTTGTCCTCTTGCTCCTCTATTTTTATTTTGTTGTCTTCTACGTCTATCAGAGTCGTAATCATGCAATCCATAGATTCTAAGGTTTAAGGCATGTATGGACTCGTTGAAATCCTCCATTTGATTTGATATCGCTTCGTAATTGCGGTTATTCCAATGTGCGTAGTCGTGTTGGTCGCGTTGCATTTCTCGAACTAGGCGCAATGTTTCATTTTGAATGACTTCCATTGCTTGGAAACATTGATCTTGTTGTAGAATCGTAGCATACATTGCTTCTAGAGTAGCCGGAGGATGATCATTATCTGGTTATGCAGCCGGCTTGACTGGTGCATTCAAATTGAAACGCCAATTTTGGAAATTTTGCACATTAATCTGATTTGGACATGGAAGTATTATATTGGGAATCAGATGTGAATCGCGGAAGTACATAACATCTAGCGTCTGGGCCGGAATCATATATTGTCCCAAGGACAAAAGCTCGTCGAAAAGGCCTAAAGCATATGCTAAAGATGTGATGATTCCACCGAAGACAAATGGGTTGGTACCGGCCGCATTTACGCATGTGTGAAAGTGGCTAAGCATGAAGGGAGCGGCGTTGACAGCTTGACCGTTGAGGGCACAGAAAATAAGAAACATCTCATTTTGGTTGACCTTGTGATTATTGGTCCTCCCAAAAATGATGTTTGCGAGAATTCGATGAAAGTACCTCAGAGCGGGATTATGAATATGCGAAGCGCAGAGATCTCGCCAACTTTCCGTGGGTTGACCGGTTAGATCATCCCAAAGGGAAAAACCAACTTTATCCCAAGAAATGTCGCCTTCGGGGTCGAAAGGTTTGCAATGAATGGTCAGACCTCTAGTGAATTCTAAAAGTTCAGCGACTCTTCCTTGATCAATTGAATATTCTTGATTAAACATGCGGAAGTTCGCGGTACCGGTTGTGAATGGATCGTCGGGAGGCGTATTGTATGAGAATGAACTAAGGAACTCAAGCACGAGCGGTTCGAAGGTCGGAGAAGGATTAAAATAGAGATTTAACAAACTCGTATTCGTAAGCATAAAAGTGATGCTTTCTGCCCTACCCAAGGCATCCAAACAATCGGTGTCCACATATTTAGTGGGGACAACCGAACGGGAATAGAATTTCATGTACTTTCCTCTTTGTTGGCCATCATCGTCTTCTCAGAATATAATCGTGGATAGGTCGGGTGGTGGTCGGTCTGGCCTCACTTGACGTTGAGTGTTTCGTGGAGCCATGGAAGAGTATGAAATGAAGGATAGAATGGTAGAAAATGAAATGGATGAGAGAAAGTATATGAGAATTAGATGGAAGGGACGTGAAATGAGAAGAAATGTAGAAGAGTGTTTATAGAGGGTTAAGATTGAAGAGGAATTATTACAATAATAATGTGTTGGGAAATGAAGAGGGAAAGTTTGAATAAGAATTATGGTGGAAGATGAATAAGAAGAATATTTTGATGGAAGAGTAAATAAGAGTTGAATGGGAGTAATGTGGGAAAATGAAAAGAAGAAAAGGACGAAACAAATAGTCAGTCAAGGGAGCAGAAAAGACAACATGCATCTGGAGAAACACGAGCTGAGGCGGGGGTTATGGACGTAGTGGGACGGTTATGGAGGTAGTGGAAGAAGAAGAGTGGGAGGTTGAAGAATAAGAAGAGATTCTGTATGCTATAGGGGTTATTGATATAACCCGTGTTACAGTCGTAACACGGGCATGACGGTCGTAACACGCTAAAAGGCGTGTGACGGTCGTAAGGGCTTTGTTACGATCGTAACAACTACAAATTTTGTAACTTTTAGCAGAACAGAGCTGTTTCTGTTCTGTGACATTTCTTTCTTACTACAGATACATTACAAAGCATTATTGCGTCCAGTATTTATTTTCAAACTAGTGCAGATATATTCCAGAGCATGGTGTGGGGACTTGAGGCGACCAGAATAAGGAACAAGGAATTGTATTTCAGCTCACATGCATACATACTACATACTATATATATATATATATATATATATATATATATATATATATATATATATATATATATATATATATATATATATATATATATATATATATATATATATATATATATATATATATATATATATATATATATATATATATATATATATATATATGTATGTATGTATATGTATAATAGATAAATCTAGAATTTTAATTAATAGTATATATATATAATACTAGTATATAATGCATTATGATTGATACTGTAAATATTGGGAAGTATTAGTTCAGTATATTAATACGAGACGGGGAAATACGATAATTAAAATAATACTCAATTATAATTATAAATATTAACGTGAATTATTTAATTGAGTATAATTATCGGTATTACGGGGAAATAGTTCAAACGCATCAGATGAAAGGGTGCAACCGATAATCGACTTAAATATAAAATTTAACATAAAATAGAAAAAATGAAAATATGGAAGAGAAAATTTAAAATTAGAAACCAGGACAACTACTGGTTGATTTTCCATGGCCACTTATCAAGCCATCTCACATATCCCTCACCTTTTCTTTTCTTTCTTCTGTAGGGTGGTTTATTCTTTCGAAATTGTGGTAGTGGTTCTGGATCTATCATAAGTATAAGTTTTTCAAATTTGGGCTTAGTGATTTCATCCATCGCCTCATAAGTTAACCTCACCCTTTTAACAGCAATTATACCATTAATTTTATGGTCCTCTAATTTTCGCTTTTTAGGCAAGACTTCAAATAGTGGTACATTAATGTGGATATTTTTTAATACCTCAACATACGTTTTAAATTGGGAGTCTACCGGAGTTTCCATAAAAATTTTCGGGAAAGAAATCAGTGGGATGTAGTGATTTGGGATTACAATTTGCGCTTCCTTCTCTACCTCGTTTACAACCTCCTTTTCGAACAGCGTTGGTGAATCTGTCTCAATCTCCACTATTTTCTCGTCAGAACTTTCCTTGGCCGCAAATATCACTCTCTTCAAACTCATCATCACTCTCTAGATTTTTAAATAGTTTTTCTATAATGGTTGTTTCAACATCCACATCTTCTTTGGGGAATGGTCCTAGAAGGTTTTGTTCAAGTTGGGAGATTTGAGTTTCTAAGGCCAAGTTGTGAGTTGTGAGGGACTCAACCACAACGGTTAGTTGGCTAAGGTCTTCATTATTTTGAAAACTTTGTTTTCTTACCTCTTCATTTTGGACAGTTTGTGTTTCTACAAAATGCTCAATCATAGACTCTAACCTAGCGTTGGTTATCATCTCATCCGAATCCTCTATTGGTGTTTCGAAGTTAAAATCTTGCGATTCTTCAGAGTCTTGGAAGTAAGTTAAAGTCTCCTTTTGTGTTTCCCCTAAGTGTTTTATCATCCTAGATGTTTCATTAAAATTTTCCATTAATATTTCGAGATCAGATTTATATGGTTCAGGTGATTCTTCAAAATATTGGGTGTGGTAATTATAGAGAGAATTGGGTTGAGGAAAAGTTTGGTTGAAATTATAAGTTTCTTGTGGTTCCTCAAAATGTGGGGATTGGTAGTTTTGGAGGTAATTTGGGTAAGAGTAGGTTTGTGAAGCATTGAAATCTTCCATCAGTATTTCAAGGTTGGATCTATGATATTCTTGTGGTTCCTCAAAATACTGATAATGGGCGTAGGAAAAATTTGGGTTATACATAGTAAATAAAGTAAAGGTGCCTTAGTCTATACGGTGTAACACCGGAGTTACAATATCGACTTAAATAGTCCCCGGCAACGGCGCCAAAAACTTGATCGCAAAAACTTGATCGCAAGACTTTATCGTCTGTTAATCGGGAGACTACAAGTGCACAGTCCTATCGCGTAGTTTTAAAAGATATCGAACCCACAGAGACTATAAATCGATCTATTGTTATCCTAAGTTACGGTACACAGCTAAGGCGAATAGTTCTTTTAGAATATTGGTTAAGGAATATAAATATAAATAAAACGGATATCGGTACTTAAAATAGTGAACCTAAGCGGCTTAAATTGAACTTAAGCGTATAAAGATGGTTAACTTGGTTTGTCTGTAGAATTAATCAGTTTAAAAACCCTCAACTCACACTTTCATGGTCTTATCTCGGATTATACGTCTAAAGCCCTATACCTGCTTTCGCTAGCCTATAAGTGTTTAGAAGTATTTTTTGGAAACTTAATTAATTCTAATTTGGTTTAAAGCGCTTTCACTGTATTTAAATCAAATGCCTAACTTTAGCTATCCGGTTAAAAACCTCACACTTTCGTGGTCTCGATCTAACCTATTTACTCTTCTTACTTTCGTAATAAAAAGCGTAGTTTTAATTATAAAAAGTCATAACCAGAAATTAAGTTAATTAGTATTTTAACTTATGAACAATTTAATTCCTACTCTTACTACTATTACTTACTGATACCTAAACGGTTTAGCCGAACATATTTATTAATTCGGACATGCATAAATAATAAGGTTCAATATATTTAAACATTCCCATAATCAAATAAATAAATACCAAGCAACAATACTTAAATAAAATAAAATAATTATATTAAGAACCTGAAAATAATAATGCTTGAATAATCTTGTTCTTCGAAATAAACGAGCATTCCCCCACAAGTCGGTTGGATCTGCTCGGAGACTTCTTGAATTGAAAAGAAAAATTACGACAAGAAATAAAAAGCACTAGGTCTAACGTAAGGTTAGATCAGTGAAAATTATAGAAACTTAAACTAAAATAAAAACTAAAGAAAGAAACTGAACTAGAAAAGTATGGTAGAAATACAAAACTGAAAAGAAAAAACGAAAACAGAAAAATAAAGAAAGGCTAAATAACGGTTGTTCGGTAAAATTACCGACCCTTGCTCTGAAGGTTGAACTTGTATTTATAGGCTTCATTTGTAACTTCCCGTTTCCATGTTGTACGAAGGCTAGTGGAGATCATGGGAATAACTACCAGAATCATGGGAGAACATGGGAATAACTACCAGAATCATGGGAGAACATGGGACACGTCTCCATGACGTGAGGAAGTTGAAATATAGCGCGTTACGGTCGTCACAGGTCTGCTACGGTCGTCACAAGGCTATTAGCGTGTTACGGTCGTCACAAGGCTGTTACGGTCGTAACACCTTGTGGACTGAACTTCTGCTGGGCTTTTGCTCTTCTGGGCTTAGTCTTTTTCTTTGTATAATTATTTCTTTCTTCTTAACTCCTCCTTTTTGCTATATCACCCCTTTTGCTTCATTTCTTTGGCTTTTTAATCCGATTTTCCCTCAATTTCTTTCTTTTCTCAATTTATCTTTTATTTAATACAAATACCTGAAACAAAAGAAATACCAACGTAATACAAAAATAAAATAGAATAAATAGAATAAATAGATAAAAATACTAATATTATCTATGAAAATTAAGCCAAATATGTTATATAAATTCGTGTTATCATCATGCTCGCGAGTTTGGACAATATGTCTGCCCTTGTGTTTTGCTCGCGGGGAACATGTGAAATCTCTGCTTGTTCAAACTTTGTCATGTATTTTTTGACTAAGTTTAAGTATTCGGCGAGGTTGTCGTTCTTGGCTTGGTAACTCCCCTGGACTTGGGAGGCAACGAGTTGGGAGTCTGTGTAGATTTGTATTTCGCGGGCTCCCAGATCCTCGGCTAGCCTTAGTCCTGCGAGCAGGGCCTCGTATTCTGCTTGGTTGTTCGACGTCGGGGAGAAGAGAGCTAACGAGTGTTCAACCACTACGCCTTCCTCGTTCTCTAGGAGGATTCCCGCGCCACTTCTGGACGAGCTGGAGGCCCCGTCGACGAAGATGGTCCATTTGTGTTCCTTCCCAGCGGGTGGGTCATGAGCGGTCATTTCCGTGACAAAGTCGGCCAGGGCTTGTGCTTTCAGGGCTTTCTTACTCTCGTACTGAATGTCGAATTCGGAGAGCTCAAAGGACCACTTCAACATTCTGCCCGCCATGTCGGGCCGACCCAGGAGTTGCCTCACTGGTTGGTCGGTTCGCACGATGATTGTGTGGGCCAGAAAATAGTGTCTGAGTCTCCTCGCCGCGTTGACGAGGGCTAGAGCTACCTTTTCTATCTGTTGGTACTTGCTTTCGGGTCCTTGTAGGGCTTTGCTCGTGAAGTAGACAGGTTTCTGTCCGTCGGTGGTCTTGCGGATGAGAGCTGCGCTGATGGCTTCGTTTGAGACGACCAAGTATAGGAACAGTGGCTCCCCGTCGGCTGGTCGAGATAATACGGGTGGTCGAGATAGACTTTGCTTTAGGTGGCGCAGTGCCCGTTCACACTCCTCGTTCCATTCGAAGGCCGCTTCTTTACGAAGGAGTTTGAAGAAGGGGAGGGCGTGCTGAGCGGACCTCGTGACGAAACGGGACAATGATGTGAGCATGCCATTCATGACTTGTATCGACTTCTTCGACGTTGGTGTCGGGAGGTCGGAGAACGCTCGACACTTGTCGGGGTTGGCTTCGATTCCTCGTTCTGTTAGGTAGAATCCGAGGAATTTTCCTGCCTTGACTCCGAACGTGCACTTCTCGGGGTTGAATCTCATTTTACTTTGTCTTGCTTGGGAAAAGACTGCCTTGAGGTGTGCTGCATGGTCGGTGTCCGCTCGAGATTTGACGATCATGTCGTCCATGTAAACCTCGAGCATGTCCCCAATCTGCTTGTGGAAAACCTTGTTCATCATGCGTTGGCATGTTGCCCCGACGTTTTTTAGTCCGAAGGGCATTACGTTGTAGTAATAGTTGCCCGAGCTGGTCATGAAAGCCGTGCAGTGTTTGTCGCCCACGGCCATCGGGATTTGGTTATAGCCCGAGTAAGCATCCATGAACGACAACATTTTGTAGCCGGCCGAGTTTTTGACTAGCATGTCTATGTTCGGTAAAGGGAAAGCATCTTTCGGGCAAGCCCGGTTGAGATCGGTATAGTCAACACACATTCTCCATTTTCCATTATTCTTTTTAACAAGTACAACGTTTGACATCCCGGTGGAATACCGGGCTTCAGAAATAAAATTTGCCTCTAGGAGGTCTTTTACAACTTTTTCAACAACCTCCGTTTTCTCTGGAGACTGCCTACGCCTACGTTGTACTACAACCCTAGTGGCAGGATCTATGGCGAGGTGGTGACAGGCGACCTCCGGGTCGAGTCCGGGCATCTCCACGGCGCTCCAGGCGAACAGGTCAGCATTCTCGTGCAAGCAGGCCTTGATTTGCTTCCTTTCCAGGTCGGGGAGATC
Organism: Vicia faba; assembly: GCA_948472305.1. Lineage (NCBI taxonomy): Eukaryota > Viridiplantae > Streptophyta > Magnoliopsida > Fabales > Fabaceae > Vicia > Vicia faba. Next base: position 988,337,995 of record OX451738.1, read on the forward strand.
CTTGCCAATCTTTACTCCTTTGCCCGGGTCTGTGCCGAGGGGGACGAGCTCAAAATCCCCGTCTGGTATCGGTCGGAGTGGAACTTGCTCGCTGTTGGAAGGTTCGTCCTGATCGAAACGAGCGTCCAGAGCTATAGAGTCGACCTTTGGTGGAGCTTTCTGGACTTCTTCCTTGGCGGACTCTTGCTTGTCGGGCTCCTGTCGCGTCCTTTTGGCGAGCCTTGTCCCCACGTCGACAGTGTCGCGTCCCTTAGATGCAGCGTTGAAACACCTCCGAGCGGCAGCTAGGTCTCCCTGGATAGTAGCTACCCGTGCCCTTTTGGTGTAGAATTTCATCTTCAGGTGGACGGTGGAGGGCACCGCTGTCAGTTCTTCCAGTGTTGGTCTTCCCAGGATGCAGTTGTAGAGGGACGGGAAATCGATGACGAGGAAGCGTACTTTGACCTGTCTTGTCGCTGTTCCTTCGCCGAATGTAACCAGGAGCTCGACATATCCCCAAGGTTTGGAGGTCGAGCCGTTGAAACCCTGTAAGTCCGACCCTACATATGGCGAGAGATGTGAGTCGTCCAGCTGTAGAGTTCGGAACAATTGGCTGTACATTACGTCGACGGAACTTCCTTCGTCGACGAGGATGCGATGCACATCGAATTTGGCCATTCTTTCCCTTATCAGCAAGGGGATGACCGCATTGGGGGCTCCCCCGGGGAGCTCTTCTAAGTAGAAGGTGATGGGTTATGACTTGCCCTTCACCCTTTCAAATGTCACAGTTTGCGGGGGTGCCGTGTCGACCAGCTCATCCAGCTTCCTCTTAGCCGAATTAATGGTCAAGTCGTTGAATCCTCCACCGTTGATGACCATGGCAGAGGGGAAATATTCCCACCTGCTGTGTGTTGTGAGCGGCTCCTGCAGGTGTTCGGGGACGTCGAAGTCCTCGGGTCTGGTCACGGAGAAGGCGGTCTGGATGGGGACCGACTCGTCAGATGGTCGGGCATCTTCCTTCGGCTCTCTTGTCTCCCGGGCGTCACGATGAGGAGCGTCGTTTCGCCGGTATTGTGCGAGCCTTCCTCCCTTGATGAGGGTTTCGATGGCGTCCTTAAGGTAGACGCAATCTTCAGTCAGATGACCATGGCTCCTATGGTACTGACAATATTTGTTCTTGTCCGCTCCGGGCTTGGCGGGAGCAGGTCGGGGACATTTGACGCCGCCGTCCTTGAAGTCTGTGCTGGCACACTCCGCCAAAATGCGCTCGCGGGAAGCTGTGAGCGGAGTGTACTCGGTAAAACGCCCCGAGGGTCCCCGTTTCTCTCGGGCTTCCCGGGGTCTGTCTTCTTTTCTTTTCTCCCCGGTTCGTCGAGGAGGATGAGCTTTCTGGCGTGGCTTGCTGTTGGATCTGCGAGTCCTGGGGTCTCGGGCTCTGTTGGCCGCCTCTCTCTCCTCATAATCCATGTACGCCCGGGCCTTCTCAAGGAAGGCATCGAATGTTCTGGATGGCTCGATACCCACGGCCTTTCTGAATTCCGTGCCGGGGAGGAGCCCCCTCTCCAACAGATATCTCTTCATATGGTCCGCGCAGGGGACCTGTATGGCTTCGCGGTTGAAGCGATTGATGAACTCTCTCAAGGTTTCATCTTATCTCTGGATGATGGCCTCGAGAGCCGCCTCAGTCTTTGGGTGTCGCCGAGATGCTGTGAATGAACTGGTTCTTCAGGTTCCGCCACGAGGTGATTGACCCCGGGGCGAGTCCTTTGTACCAGTCCATTGCCGCCTTCCTGAGGGTCGTAGGGAACAACCAGCATTTGATGGGCCCCCCGACATTGTGATAGTGCAGCATAGCCTCGAATCCGTCTATGTGGTCGACCGGGTCTGCGACTCCATCGTATTCCTTCAGGCATGGAGGCTTCTCCATGCCCGGGGGGATGGGCGCCTCCATGATAGCTTGCGACAGGGGACCGCAGGGGTCGTCCTCGTCGCTCCGCTCTGGGGACAGAGATGGGGACCTGTAATACTGTCGGGCACGATGGTCCTGGTCGTGCTGGGCATCTCTCAAGCGTGATGCTCGTTGGTTGATTCTTCCACGCCCGTCTCCGGAGTGTCTTCTCTCTTGTCTCGCGGGGGCGCGGCCGCGTCTTCCGGCTTCGATGATGGGTTGCCTCTCCAAAGGGGGCCGTTTCCCCGATGGGCGGGGCGACGGGCTTCGAGAGGTATCTCTGTAATGTCTCCGCGGGGGAGACGGGAGATGAACTTCAGTCACTCGAGGAGGTGGAGTTTGGGGCCTCCGGTGCCTCCTCGGGGGTCTTCGATCGTCTTCAAGTGCCCTCAATCTTTCCACTTGGGCGAAGAAGAGGTAATTTGTCTGATTGATCGCTACGAACAGCGCTCGGGTTGTGGCATCTGCCCTGGCGGGGACGGGGACTTCCTGAAACTGGGCAGCCCGATAGTTCGGGAGAGCCGCATCGTCCTCTTCGAGTGGCGGAGGGACCGAGGAGGATGACGCGGTAGCTCCATCGCGGTGGATTGAAGGCCCTGGGGCAGTTGACACAAGGGTGGTGTTGTGACCGGGGTTACCGGCGTTATCCAGGTGTCCATTTTTATCCGCGAGGCCGTGGTTAGTGTCGACGGAGCAGATGTTTTGCTCATCACGAACTTGGTCAGCCATGATGGTGGTAGTTGAGTTGAGCTTTGGTCTTTGAGTTGTTGCAAGACGGGGAAGCTAGTTTCCCACAGACGGCGCCGCTGATCTTACCGGATCAGACCTGGACCGTCACGACTGACTCCGAGCTGAAGTTGAACGAGATGGGGGGGGGGGGGGTACCTGCAAGGCACTCCGATGCTAAAGTAAGTGGCAGTACGAGCAGGAAATAAAGTGTGTGTATGGTAAAAGAATGAATACCTGACCCTCTGGGAACAAAGGGTATTTATAGCCCCCAGCGCTGGGCCAAGGTCCCTTCATTGGGCCGGGCAGGTTTGGCCCAATGAAGGAACTGCCAGGTTCTACGTGTGTAGTGGGGACCCGTACGTGGTCTCCTTCCTGGGTGTTCTGCAAGAAGTACGGACGGACGGGGACGCGGTCTTTTCGGAATCCAGGTGATGATGTAATGGTCATAGTCTGCCCTACGAGGAGTGCTCGAGCTGAGGTCGAGCTGGACTGCATGAAGCCGAGGATGTCGTGGACACGGCTGTAGCTTCTTGGTCGGCGCGACCCCTTGCAAAGCCGTTTGGATTGGGCCTTCATCCTTGCTTTTGGGCCAGCCCGGCCCAGTCCAGAACAGGTGTTAAATAAAATTACGAGGCAAATGTCTTTTTCGAGACTTCTTTGAGTGAATGTTCGAATAATATCAATATCATCAAGTGACTTGAATATCTTCCGCTCAGTGTAACATACCATCAAGTCATTGAACCACACATCGTTGATCTTATTGTGCAATTTAGATTTGATAATCTTCATTGCTGAAAAGGCTCTTTCAATAGATGTTGTTGACATCGGTAATATCAAAGCTAACTCAATAAATTTGTAAACCAATGGAAATACCAAATGTTTCTCAGTTTGAACCATCTTCATAGCCAAATTTTGAACATCTTCACAAGTGGAAAATGAAGCATTTCTTTTCACTTGAAGAACATAAGTTTCAAGTTGATCCCTTATTGTTCCACGATCATCATCAGAAAAGTCTTCATGATAAATACCAGGAAGACGATCAAGCTTATCAACAATCAACATCAAACTTGGAGAAAGAGTTCTTGGAGTCAAGACATGTGAAGCAATTAAGGATAATGTTACTTCCTTCACTAAAGCAATGATCCATCTCGACATATATTTTGTCAATAGTTACATAGAAAAGTCAAAATGCGATTCAATCCTGACAAGTGCACATTCGGGGTGCGGGCAGGAAAATTCCTCGGATTCTACCTCACATAACGGGGAATCGAAGCCAACACCGACAATACTGAGCATTCTTTGAGATCCCGGTGCCGAACTCTAAAAAGTCAGTCCAGACCCTGAATAAAATGTTCATCTCGTTATCCCGTTTTGTGGCAAAATCCGCCTAGCATGTGCTGCCCCTTTTCAAACTTCTCCACGAAGAGGCCGCTTTTGAGTGAATCGAGGAATGCGAGCGCACCTTCCTCCATCTCAAACGACCACCACCAGTTCTTTCGAGACCAGATAAAGAAGAGACTCTCTACATCTTATTAGGGAGACCACTGAAGCGCAAAAATCCATCTACTTTATGAGCAAAGCCCTGCAAGGCCTTGAAGTAAGATACCAACAGATATAGAAGGTATCCCTCGCACTCATCAATGCAGTAAGAAGGCTGAGATACTACTTTCTAGCATACACCATAGTGGTCCGAATCGACCATCCAATAAAGAAACTACTTGAACGCCTTGACATGGCGGGCATGATGCTCAAATGGTATTTAGAACTCTTTGAGTTCGACATCAAATATGAAAGCAGAAAAGCTCTTAAAGCACAAGTACTGGCCGATTTCGTAGACGAGATGACCTTCTCAGCCTCCACTAGCAGTGCACATAAGTGGACCATATTTGTGGATGGAGCTTCCAGCTCCACAGGAAGGGGGAAGGAATCGTATTGGAGAACAAGGAAGGGATACTGGCCGAGGTCTCCCTTGCGCTATCTTTCCTGACCTTAAACAGCCAAGCAGAGTATGAAGCTCTCCTCACAGAACTCCGCCTAGCCGAAGATTTAGGGGCCGAGGAAGTGAAGATCTTCACAAACTCCCAACTCGTTGCCTCTCAAGTACAAGGGAAATATCAGGTCAAGAACAACCAGCTTTCAGAACACTAGACTCTGGTTAGAGAAAAAATAAAGAGATTTAACTCTGTAGACGTAGAACATGTTCCTCGCGAACGTAACTCTCGAGAAGATATCTTGTCAAAGTTGGCCAGCACAAAGAAGAAAGGAGGGAACAAATTGATAATGCAGGAGATACTTCCTCTAACGAGCATCGAAAAACCCTCACCATCCATGACCCTAGTATACAACTACCTCACAAAAGGGGAGCTACCAACCGATCAGAAGGAAGTCATCATAGTCAAGCGAAGAGCCTGATCCTATGTTTTGGTTGAAGGAAAACTATACAGAAGAGGATTTTCCATCCTTCTCTTCAAGTGAATCGATAAAAGCAAGGTCGCCCACATCCTGCATGAGATCTACGAGGGGAAATCCATTGCCAAGAGGATACTACCGGCTAACCATGCAGCACGACGCCAGAGAGCATGCGAAGAAGTGCGATAAATGCCAACATCATGGGGATATGCACCTAGCACCCCCAAACAAACACAAATCTCTCTCATCCCCCTGGACTTTGGTATGGTGGGGCATGGATCTCCTAGGACCATTTGTGGTAGGGACCAACGAAAACAAATACTTGATAGTGGTCGTCGACTACTTCACAAAATGGATAGAGGCAGAGGCACTAGCCAAAATCATATCACAAAACGTCCTCCATTTCTATAAAATAAACATCCTCGCCATATTCGGCATACCACAAGCCATTATCACCGACAACGAAACATAATTCACGGACAAGAAATTCCAGGAATTCATCGCTAAGTTAGGCACCATCCAGAACTTTGCCTCCGTCGAACATCCACAAACGAACAAGCAGGTTGAGGCTGCAAACAAAGTGATCCTACAAGGTCTCAAATGAAGACTAGAAGAAACTAAGAAAAGATGGGTCGAGGAGCTACACAACATACTCTTGGGCTATCGAACCATATCTCACTCATCGACCGAGGAGACTCCTTTCCGACTAGCGTACAGAATCAAGGTTGTCATCCTTGTTGAAATAAGAGAACCGTCAAGATGGACTGAAGCGCCCCTCGACATAGAAATGAATGATGAGGCCTTACAAGAAGAGATCGACCTTGTCGAGGAAGTACAGACTGGGGAAGCCTCACGAGAGGCCTCCCTCAAACAAAAAATTGCCATAGTCCTTACGACGAGATTCATACGGCGAGAATTTGAAATTGGAAGCCTAGTCCTTAAGAGAAATCATAAAGAGTCTCCCATACCACGTCTGTTGCACCCCAAAATTTGACCTCTCATTTCTCAAGTAATCTCTCACAAGATCTCCTTGGGTTCAAGACTGCACTAGGGTTGATCAACTCAGGACACCTCCTCAAGCACTGATGACTGAAAATTAAGGTTTGGGATTGCACAAAAACAAATGGACTTTTAATGCATCATATGACTTTCATGGATCATTTTGGATCCTCAAGATTTCTCATGTCAAGTTTCAAGTCTTGGATCACATTTTTGCTCAGTCAATTGATCAGTTGACCTAAAATCAGTTGTATTGGGGAAAAAGTCAACTGTTGTCAATTTACAATCAAACTTCAGAATTTTCGATCCATATCAACATTGTGAATTCATATGTGTCATTTGATCAAGTTTGTATCACAATTCCTCAAGAAATTTGATCAAATCATCAAAAGGGCAAAATGGTTAAAATTAGGGTTTTGATTGAGAAAGTGCAATTTCTGAATTTTGACCTAGAAAATGATTAATTGGTTTGAGACATGATCTCAAGGATTCAAATGCATCATTTTTACCTAATGACATGGCTCAAAACATTTCTCAAGAACAATGGGTTGACATATGAATTTCAATCAACTGATGAAAAGTCAACTATACACTGAAAAGTCAAACTTTGACTTTTTTGGTCAAAATCAAGTGTCAAAGATCACAATTCATCAAGACATGTCAAAATATGAAACTTGTTCGTCAAGAAATCAAAAATTCAAGATTTCATTTTGAAAAGTCAAAATTTCTAAACTTAGAAATTTTTCCAAGTGTTGGAAAATTCATATTTTTTCATAACTTTGAGCCAAATTTTCACCATGATGCAAGATGATTCAAAAAAAACTTCCAACATTAAATTTGTAGATCTCAATAAGATCTAAAACATTTTATAACATAACTTCTCCTAGAAATGCATTGATTTTAAGTTATGATTTTGTGAATACATGTTCATGAAACTTGGAAACTTAGTGAAATTTTGTCCTAGTTTAGGCAGGATTTTGACCTAACTTCATGGAAAATTTTCACATAGTTCCAAGATGAATTTTCAAAAATGTCAAACATAGAGGTTGTAGAGGATGTTACATGCTTTCAAAAATGTCCAAGAACTCATTAAAGTCATATTTGAGCAAGGAGAATCAAAGGCAAGAATTTAGGGTTTCATTCTTGAATTACAAGTCATTTCTTGATGAACACATAATTGAATTTCAATGTTAGGATGCATAATCTTGCTTTGCAGGCCTTATAACTTGTGTATCTATCCATAATTAATGGATTACACAAACTTTTGAGTTATAATTTAAGTGGTTTAAACTTTATCCAATTCACATTGCCATTTAAGGAAGAAAGTGAAGAATGCAATTCTTGAAAAGCAAGCTTTATGTACAAAGTCAATTCTTGAGCCTCTAACGTGTTCCCTCTTATCACAATCCATCTATAAAGTCAGAAGCAAGTGTGTTTAAAGCATAACCACTCTATCTTATCAAGTACACAAGATTTTGAAACTTGGATTTCTCAAAAATGACATGTTATGCTTAAACTTGTGATTTTGTATTCTGATCAGCAACAAACTTCCAAACTTGTTGCTTATAAATAGAGGCACTATTTGTGAGCTAGAACACGAGCTTGAACACCCTGAAACAGTCCCAAACTCTCTCTAGCCAGAAATTGCTTCAAAACACCATTGTTGTGCAAGTTCTAATTTTACATATCAAACTTCCATTTCCCTCGTGCATTTCTTGGCCTTTTAGTTTCAAAAGCTTCCTCATATCAAATACAACTTATCCCCATCCTATTTCCAGAACTGTAACATCATTTATCATAACCTCCATAACCAAAAACAGAGCATTGCAGTTGGACTTCTCCAGACCATTTCAGCCACTCTCAACTCAAGCTAAGCATTGCATTAGCTTCCTAGAGACTCAAGGAAGCTAACCTGATCATTGCAGTACCTTGAATCAAGCTCAAACTCATTTCACGATTTTCAGTTTTGAGGTATTTTTCTTAAACTTCTATCTTCTCATTTAGGCATTGTTAGGCTTGCATTTGTGAATATAAAATGTAAACATCATTGCCTTGAAGCTGTACATGTCCATAGATTTCATTTATGTTGCTTGAGTAGGGAGAATTTTGAGTTTGAACCTCTAAAAATATTTAGGTCAGAATTTGGTACTGTTAGAAATTCATGCTCATCTTTGAGAATTAGCTTAAGTTATTTACATATTCAGAATCGTGAGGAAATTTCTAACAAGTTTGATGTTGGAAGTTTTGTGAGTGGATGAGAAATGAATGAGTTACAAGTTCTCTGGTTGGAGGTTGAAGATGAAGTTCATTCAGGACTTGATTTATGTTATATATTTATTGTTTTGTTTATATCAACAGATGTATAGCCACCCCAGTGGTAAAGCACGCACCTATTAACCTTTGGGACCTGGGTTCAAGCCCCAGTGGTACCCTTTTGTTCTTTTTCACATTTTTCTTCCATATTTTTTGTTTCAGCAGGCGCCCGAGCCCTTTTTGTTGGGCCTTCCATTTTTTTTGCTTTCTCTAACCCCTCCCCCTGTTTACTATTGTATGCTGGCCCAATCCTTTTATATTTTTATTTTCTTTTTCTTATTTGATTTTTATTTCCAGTTTTATCATTATTATTATTAATATTATTTTTATTTATTAACAAAAAATCCAAAAAATATTTTATTTATTATTTTTACACTTACTTAATTTATTTTCTCTATAAATACAAAAAGACTAAAAAACATTTTTCTTAATAAAATAAATTTCTTTTTTTTAATAATTAATATTTAGACTTAGGTTTAATTATTATATTATTTTATTTTCTTAATTAAAATTAACTTAGAACTTAGTTTTTATTTTAATTAATTAATTTTCCTATTATGTTTATTAAGATAAAACCTTTTCATAAAAAACCCTAAAAAACACTTTTTAATTTAATTTCTTTCTTAATTAGTTTAACCTTAATTTTGTTTTTTTTTAATTAATCATCTCTTAATTAGGTTAAAACCCTTTCATGAAAAACCAAACAAAAATCATTTCCTTTTCCATTTGCATTTGTATATTATTTATTCAATTCTTGTACATTTATTCAATATGATTGTAATAGATAATTAGATTTAATTTTCTTGCAATTCCCATTCATAAATTTGTACACCCCTCCCCTAATGATGTAATAGCTTAGTAATTTTACTTTCCGCAATTTATCGCTTTATATAAATGCTAGTAAATTAGGGTTTGTATGGAAAGACTAAAATCAACAAGTTAGCAAACCCTAATTCAAGATAAACAAGCATGTAAATCAACACACTTGCACCCTTAGGGTAATTACACTTTGTTGCCTTACAAAAATGGCCATGTTATGCATGTGGGATATCTTAGCAGAAAGCAATCAAAAATACAAGATCATAGTCCCTCGATGACGCTATCAATGTTGCCTTTCAAAATGATCTTAGTCCCTCAAAGGAAATGCTAAGATATCTCACAACATTGCTATCATGGCTATACGATGATCCACGCTCGTCCCTTTACATCCAAAGATAAGGCTTCTTACCAAATCAATGGTAAGATAACAATATCAAAGGAAAGGAAGAAATGAACTAAGATTTTTGAGTAGGTAGATTGTTCCTAGTTACTTTCTCAATTTCAAATCAAACACTCTTGCTTATTTCCAAAACTTTCAAAAACACTTTCAAAACATTTTTCAAACATGAAATATTTTTAAAAGCTCAACACTTTGTATACGTTCTTATGAACGAGAACTATTACAAAGTTTGCCTAAACGAAGGCGCCTTTTCAAAATACTTTCAAAAACCACACAAAACACATTTTCAAACAAAAATAAGTGATCTAGAAAGCAACTAAGAGCCCATAGATAACTATGGATGAAAAGGGTGATAATACCTTCCCTTTTCATAATCTGCCCCCGAACTCAAGAAATAATCTCAAAGGTCTTTCCTGTTCTTTTCAGCCTTTCCTTTTGGATAAAAGAAAAGTCTGTGGTGACTCTTGCTAACCGCAACATTTGCGATAAAACATAAAATATCAAAGTCAGTTCTCCCACCGTATCACATAACTGGAGACTCTGCCGGGGAAGAGCTTAAAAGTGGGGTTACCTTAGGGCTAGATCACCTTTACTTGCTTTCATTATTTGATTTGTTTGATTTACATTTTGGTTCCTTGTCTGGGCTTATTCTAATCCTCTACCCGGATTTGGGATACCTTATATGTAAGTAGCAATACGTTATGGAAACTGTGCAGGGTATTCCGACATGGTCTAAGCAATAGCTACGTTAGTGTGGCATATTTGTGGGTACCGGTAGCTCTTGAGTAGTCAAGGAGAATACGGGGCCGCTGAGTGATGTCATGAAGCACTAACTGACTTTAGAACCTTTACTTGACCAACTTAGCCATTAGGACATAGTGAGATAACCGGCTTTGGTGCAGTCCGAAGTTGGTTGATACTCGATACTACACTCATTGAGGTTTGATTTTCGGGATATTTTGGTCGCCGTGAAAGAGGCTTGTGCTGAAACAATTCCCGAGAAGACAAATCAGTGAAATTGAGATCCCTTAAAACCCGATTACTATTTCTAGGACAGGTTGAGCCAACTAAACTTCAAGAGGGTACTTACCTATGAGAATCCATGCAAGTCTAAACCTAAGGACTTGTTTGCCTTGTTTGTATATACTTACATGACATCATAAACATCATAACATAATACTCATTCTCACTAACCATTTCAAGGATTATTGGGATTTAACTTTGTTCTGTTTTTTAGGACATGGCTTATATTCGCATGAATACTATCCAAGTCAATCTCGTAAGGATCCCTCATCAACTCAAAGAGTTAGCATCAAGGGTTCATGAGAATTCTCTATTCACCGAAATACATGGTCTCCTCCTAAGCTTGGTTACCTCCAACACTAATGAAGATATGATGAAAGTGCTCTTCCAATTCTTTGATCCTCTACACTGTTGCTTCACCTTTCCCGATTATCAACTTGTGCCTACTCTAGAAGAATTCTCTAAACTCTTGAGTATTCCCATTCTCAATCAACTACCCTTCAACGGTACGGAAAGAGATCCAAAACCTGAAGATATTGCCCAAACATTACACTTGCAACAATCTGATATCACGACTAATTGGGAAACATGGAGTGGTGTCAAAGGTTTCTTAGCTAAGTTCTTGTTCGAGAAAGCTAAAGATTGTTGGAAATCTTTGGACTTACAAGCTTTTGAAGAAATCTTGGCCCTCCTCATCTATGGGATGGTTTTGTTTCCAAATCCTGACCAACTCATAGATGTAAATGCTGTTAAAATCTTCATGTCTCACAATCCGGTGCCTACCTTGTTAGGAGATATCCTTCATTCTTTTCATTCTCACACTATGAGAAAGAGAGGAATCCTCATGTGTTGCACTCCTCTCTTGGCAATATGGTTTATTGCGCATCTTCCCCGATCTGTATTAAAGAACGAGTAAGGTTCGAGATGGTCCCATATGTTGATGATGCTCAGACATTCAAATGTTCATTGGTGTTCTCGATCCTTGGAGAATGTTACTATCATCGATCACTTTCATGAATTCCCTAATTTCCCTTTTCTTGGCATTAGGGGAGGTATCACTTACAACCCTTGTTTAGCCTTACGACAATTTGGTTACGCCCAAAGGGATGGCCCATATGAGATGCTCATCCAAGGAGTGGTATTTGACTACGAGAGCAATGATCAAAGCTACCGCCAGAGATTTATCCGAGCTTGTAGGATGGTAAGAAAAATGTAAAGCAAGACATTGGGACACAAGAATTCCATTCCCCTCGAGCCTTACCTTAAGTGTGTACGAGCTCGTGCTCAGAAACTTGTGATGCCTTATCCCTCCATCTTACCAGTTATCATGGAACCTGTGGTTGAAGGAGATGTTCCCTACACTGTCCTCCATCTCGATATGCCTACTTCTCTCGAAGACTTGCAAAAAGGTTGGATTCAGCTAAAGGAAGAACGAGATACTTTTGAAGCTCAATTCTATGCTAGCGAGAAGAGGTTCTTGGAGCTTATGAAGTAGCTACAAGAAGAGCAAAGTGTGAACACCTACCTTGCACCGAAGAGGATGCGTTCAGTCTTTTTTATCTTAGAGAGTTATTTTGTAAGCCCAAGAGGCATGTTGTAATCTTTTGAACTAATTAATGAAAATTGACGTTTGTTCACTCTTTTGCCTATGCAAATTTAAATTCCATAAATGCTTGAAATCCTTTGCATATACATCTTCCATGCATCATAACATGATAGGTTTTTGCATAACAGGTTTCCTTATCTTTCTGCTGTTTATTTCAGCAAGATGGATCTAGAGAAAACTGTGAAGGATCTTCAGGCACAAAACTCTCAATTCCAAGAGACTCTACTGGCCCTAGCCAATGGGCATCAAGATATGATGGCATTGATGGCAGTTAAGAAGAATCCCAAGAAGAAAGCTCTGCTCAACATGGGTAGAAGGTTCAAAAAGTCAGTTCATCAGATCCCAGTAGTAGAAGACTCATCTGGAGAAGATGAGAATCAGATTGGTGAAGTTAAGAGTACCCAGGTTGACTGTGTTAGGGATCAAGCATCTGATCATGATTATCTTGACGAGCAGTATCCACCCGCCGATGTCAAGTACAAGCAGTTAGAAGACAGGTTGAAAGCTGTTGAAATCCAAGTCGTCCCCGGTTTAGATTTTGATGATTTGGGTTTGATCTCTGGGGTTTTCATTCCCCACAAATTCAAAATACCAGTCTTTGCAAAGTACAATGGAGTTTCTTATCCAAAACTTCACCTGAAATCTTATGTGCACAAGATACAACCACACACTGTTGATAAGAAGCTCTGGGTTCACCTTTTCCAAGAGAGCTTGACCGGAACACAACTAGAATGGTTCTACCAGTTGGATGGTTCTCGCATCAATACTTGGGAGGATTTAGCTACTGCCTTCTACCATCAGTACCAGTATAATGGCAACTTGGTGCCAACAAGAGTTCAGTTGCAAGATATGACTATGGGAAAGAATGAAGGATTTAAGGAATATGCACAAAAGTGGAGAGACCTCGCCAGTAGGGTTCAACCACCTTTGACTGATAAAGAGAATATTCACATGTTTATGGGCACTTTATCCGGTCCATTCTTTAACTTGTTGGTAGGTTGTTCCTCTTCTGGATTCACCGAGTTAATCTTAACTGGTGAAAGGGTTGAAAGTGGCATCAAAAGTGGGAAGATATCTGTGGCATCTGCCTCCACTTCCAATCCTGTCAAGAAACCTTTTTCCGCAAAGAAGGAAACCAATACTATTTACGGGGCAAGGGCCCGTACCAAGAAGAATGACCATCCATCTGTTAACACTATCCGAATCTCCAATCCAACTCCTACTCAAAGACCATCTGCTAATCATCAACGTTTTGAAACTCCGAGAAGACAATTTATGAGGTTGGGCATGTCACAATCTCAAGCCTTACAACACTTACTCAAGGCTAATTTGGTGACATTATGCGATCCTCCTGCCAACCCAGATACCTCTTCACCAAAGTATAATCCGAACGCTAAATATGCTTACCACTCAAGCAGCCTCGGGCATGAGACTGACCAATGCTGGGCCTTGAAGAATAAAATCCAAGATTTGATTGATAACAAGACTATTGAGTTCGATCCTCCTCCAACTCCGAATGTAATCACCACACCTATGTCGAACTATGGCAAAGGTGTTAATGCTGTTGAAGATACAATTTTCATTGACTCTGTTGAAGACTTGACTACTCCTTTGAACACCATAAAAAAGAATCTGTTGAAATTCGGGATCTTCCCTGGATGTGTGAAAGACTGTGTTTGCTGTACCAAACAACTTAATGGATGTGAAGGGCTGAAGGATGGCATACAACGCCTGATGAATAGCCACAAAATTCTATTTGAGAAGACTCCGCTTGCCAAAAGTTTGACTAACAAATGTGAAGATCTCTCCATCTCAAACAAACCTATTAGGATCTCCTCCAAAGGTCATATTAGGATTTCAAATGAACCCACTATTGCTCCCTTAATAATTACCAATCCTGGACTAATTCCCTATTCTTCAAACAAGGCAGTGCCATGGAACTATGGTGCTGAGGTGTTTTATCATGGGATAAAACAAGACGCTTGGATCAAAGAAGAAAAAGCTGATGATGTTTGTAACATAACTGGCTCAAGTAAGGTAACTCGAACTGGGAGAATCTTTTCACCCAATATTTCACCACCAGTTGTTGCAAAGACACCTGTCCGCATCTCTGCCACTAAGCCAAGTACCGATATAAGAGGGATGGAGAAGGTTGTTGAGCCAGTCGTGACAGAAGTACCCGAAAAGGATGTTACTGATGGAGAACCCTCCGCTCGTGAGATGGACGAGATCTTGAAGATAATAAAAAGGAGTAACTTCAAGATTATGGAACAGCTGGGGCAAAACCCTTCTAAGATTTTTATGCTGTCTTTGCTACTCTGTTCCGATGCCCATGCTCTGACATTAATCAAATTATTGAAAAGGCTCATGTCCCTCATGAGACCACAACGGGCCAATTTGAGAATTGAGTGGCTAGCCTGACGGCTGATAATGGCTTGAGATTTTCAGATGCTGACTTAACACCACTTGGGAAGAATCACAATAAAGCTCTACATGTTTCTGTCGAGTGCAAGGGGACCACCCTAGCACATGTTCTAGTCGACACTGGTTCTTCTCTAAACGTACTACCCAAGGGGGCGTTAGACCGTCTAGACTGTGAAGGTTTAGTCTTGAAGCCAAGTGATATCATTGTAAGGGTGTTCGAAGGATAAAAAAGAACAGTTCATGGGGAGGTAGATCTTCCAATCAAGGTGGGCTCCCAAATCTTCAACTCCACCTTCTACATTATGGATATCCGTCCTTCCTATTCTTGTCTATTGGGTCGCCCTTGGATCAATAAAGCTGGGGTAGTAACCTCAACTCTCCACTAGAAACTTAAATATCCAGTCAAGGGAAGAATTGTCACCATCTGTGGAGAAGAAGAGTTTATGGTAAGTCACCTCAACTCATTCAAGTACGTAGAGATGGATGGAGAATTGATTGAGACCCCGTGTCAAGCCTTTAAAGTCGTGCTACCAATGGTTGCTGCTACCAAATGTTCCTTTGATGAATCCAAAGCTGTTAAAGTTGTACCGAAGATGGTTTCAATCAAAGATGCTCATGCTGCAATTAAAAAAGGAAACTGTGATACTTGGGGGCAACTCCTCGATATCCCATTCAAAGCGTACAAGTTTGGTTTGGGCTTCACCGTCAAAGCTCAGAAGGAAGTGAGGCATACTCGTGCAGGAAAGCCACCTCTCTGCATTGGAAGCCACGAAGTTAATGCCGTGGGTGATTCGGATGATGAAGTTGCATTTGAAGATTGGGTGTATCCCACTACAACGGAGCTGAAGAATTGGCATGCAAAGGACTTCATGCCCATCTCCTTCATTGAGGAGTAATCTACTTGTTATTGCTTTTCTTTTCAAGAACATTTTGTCTATAATATTTAACAATGACTTTTAAGCCATGTGCCTGGCCCGGGGTACTTTGGTCCATTTTTCAAGGGTTTTTATTTATGTTTATCTAATCATGTGATCATTCAGTACAAATCATTGGACTCTTTTGCATTCAAATCTTTTTGTTCATTGTCTTTCTTTCAAATACATTTTTCAAATTAGCCATGTATCTTACATGCACACACACACTCTTGCAGGTCCTCATACACTCTGCATCCTATTGCCAATGACTCTACTATTGCCGACTATGACTTCGAACGTCCAATTAACAAAGCCGAAGACGAAGACAAGGAAGATTGTGAAATACCGAGAGAACTAGCCAGACTTATGTTACAAGAGGAAAATGCTATTCAGCCGCACAAAGAGTCAGTTGAAATCATCAATCTGGGTACTGAGACAAACAAGAAGGAAGTCAAGATCGGGGCTAACTTAGAATACAGTGTCAAGAGCAGGTTGGTTCAAATGTTGCATGATATTTTCTTGGTATTATAAAGATATTCCATGTTTGGATACCGACATCGTAGTTCATCATCTGCCGAAAAAAGAAGATTGTCCGCCTGTCAAACAAAAGGTTTGTCGCATGAGGCCTGATATGTCTGAGAAGATCAAAGCTGAAGTGATGAAACAATTTGATGCATGGTTCCTAGCTGTGACATCCTACCCCAAATAGGTTGCTAATGTGGTGCTAGTACCAAAGAAAGACGAAAAAGTTCGCATGTGCGTAGACTATAGGGATCTGAATAGGGCAAGCCCCAAGGATGACTTCCCTCTACCATACATTAACGTCTTAGTCGACAATACTGCTCAGCATAAAGTCTTCGCTTTCATGGATGGCTTCTCCGGCTATAATCAGATAAGGATGGCTCCTGAAGACATGGAGAAGACAACTTTCGTCACGCAATGGGGCACCTTTTGCTATAAGGTAAACATCATTGCCTTGAAGTTGTACATGTCCATAGATTTCATTTATGTTGCTTGAGTAGGGAGAATTTTGAGATTGAACCTTTGAAAATATTTAGGTCAGAATTTGGTACTGTTAGAAATTCATGCTTATCTTTGAGAATTAGCTTAAGTTATTTACATACTCATAATCGTGAGGAAATTTCTAACAAGTTTGATGTTGGCAGTTTTGTGAATGGATGAGAAATGAATGACTTACAGGTTCTCTGGCTGGAGGTTGAAGATGAAGTTCATTCAGGACTTGATTTATGTTATATATTTAATGTTTTGTTTATATCAACGGATGTATAGCCACCCCTGTAGTAAAGCGCACGCCTGTTAACCTTTGGGACCTGGGTTCGAGCCCTAGTGGTACCCTTTTGTTCCTTTTCACATTTTCTTCCATATTTTTTGTTTCAGCAGGCGCCTGAGCCTTTTTTGTCGGGCCTTCCATTTTTTTTGCTTTCTCTAACCCCCCTGTTTACTATTGTATGCTGGCCCAATTCTTTTATATTTTTATTTTATTTTTCTTATTTGATTTTTATTTTCAGTTTTATTATTATTATTAATATTATTTTTATTTATTAACAAAAAATCCAAAAAATATTTTGTTTATTATTTTTACACTTAGTTTATTTTCTCTATAAATACAAAAAGACTAAAAAACATTTTTCTTAATAAAATTAATTTCTTTTTTTTAATAATTAATATTTAGACTTAGGTTTAATTATTATATTATTTTATTTTCTTAATTAAAATTAACTTAGAACTTAGTTTTTCTTTTAATTAATTAAATATCCTGTTATGTTTATTAAGATAAAACCTTTTCATAAAAAACCCTAAAAAATAATTTTTAATTAAATTTATTTCTTAATTATTTTAAGCTTAATTTTGTTTATTTTTTAAATTAATCATCTCTTAATTAGGTTAAAACCCTTTCATGAAAAAAACCAAACAAAAATCATTTCCTTTTCCATTTGCATTTGTATATTATTTATTCAATTCTTGTACATTTATTCAATATGGTTGTAATAGATAATTAGGTTTAATTTTCTTGCAATCCCCATTCATAAATTTGTACACCCCCTCCCCTAATGATGCAATAGCTTAGTAATTTTACTTTCCACAATTTTTCACTTTATATAAATGCTAGTAAATTAGGGTTTGTATGGAAATACTAAAATCAATAAGTTAGCAAACCCTAATTCAAGATAAACAAGCATGTAAATCAACACACTTGCACACTTACACCCTTAGGGTAATTCCACTTTGTTGCCTTACAAAAATGGCCATGTTATGCATGTGGGATATCTTAGCAAAAAGTAATAAAAAATACAAGATCATAGTCCCACGATGACGCTATCAATGTTGCCTTTCAAAATGATCTTAGTCCCTCAAAGGAAATGCTAAGATATCTCACAACATTGCTATCATGGCTATACGATGACCCACGCCCGTCCCTTTACATCCAAAGATAAGGCTTCTTACCAAATCAATGGTAAGATAGCAATATCAAAGGAAAGGAAGAAATGAACTAAGACTTTTAAGTAGGTAGACTGTTCCTAGTTGCTTGCTGAATTTCAAATCAAACACTCTTGCTTATTTTTAAAACTTTCAAAAACACTTTCAAAACATTTTCCAAAAATGAAATATTTTCAAAAGCTCAACACTTTGTATACGTTCTTACGAACAAGAACTATTACAAAGTTTTCCTAAACGAAGGAGCCTTTTCAAAATACTTTCAAAAATCACACAAAACACATTTTCAAACAAAAGCAAGTGATCTAGCAAGCAACTAAGAGCCCATAGATAACTGTGGATGAAAAGGGTGTTAATACCTTCCCTTTTCATAATCTGCCCCCCGAACTCAAGAAATAATCTCAAAGGTCTTACCTGTTCTTTTCAGCCTTTCCTTTTGGATACAAGAAAAGTCGGCGACGACTCTTTCTAACTGCAACATTTGCGATAAAATGCAAAACACCAAAGTCAGTTCTCCCACTGTATCACATATTCCATGCGAAAACAGGGACCGAGGCCTACTACTTAGAAAATTTAAATGGGGAACAACTTGCTTGACCTTGGAACACCGAAAAACTTAAACAATATTATAGTTAAGACACTAAAACAATCTCCGTGCTCTGTTAAGAAGACGAGCATCTCAGTTCTGACCATGCGTACATGCCTAGGTACAAGCATAACTCTCTGAATTAAATAAAGAGGTAAGTCTCCACTCTTTTGACAAGCAAATTCTTAGCCCAACATGGGAAACTCGAACGAGCTCCATTATTGTCATACCACGATGGCAGAACACCCAGGTCGCGATGGGAAGTTCACGCTGCCGACCTCGGATCCCAAATATGACCCGAGTTCCAGCCCTTGCCCGGTAATAACCCTGGCCATTCAAATAGTTCCCCTCACTAGCGAACCACAACGACTAACGAGCAGAATCTACAAAAACCCAAGCAACGTGCAATGCTTCGGGCAAATAATCATACAAACACATTATCATTTCACAATAATGAAAAGGAAATCATACACTAACGAAGTTAAAAACACTTAAACAATGCAACTTGAAATAAACCATCACCACGGTTGGAAGATTCAAAAGGAGACCACAAGATCCCCAGCTGTCAAAAACATTACATAAAGGAGGCTGAGGCCCCCACCCAAAAATACGAACATGTGGCCACGAGAACCACGATTGTTTAAATATTTCATCAATAGGAAAAAGCCCCCAAAACAAATTACATCAAAATGAGACACAAGACGAAACAAGAAGGACAATGAAAGCAATCAACCATCAAGTTGAGGCGTCTCCTCGGGAACGGGCTCCCTCTTGGAAGGATCCCCAACCAATGTTACCTTGCCACCCTTGAGAAACTCGGGGACCATAATCTTTCCGTCGTAAATATAGTAGAAGAGTCCCATCTCGACCGTATTCATCTCCACGCCAAGATTCAACACCCTGAGCTGCTCCACAACATTTTTGAAAGACCCTTCGGCATTGGCCGCACCATCCTCGATGGCCAATTGAATACAGGCAACCAACTATGCACGGGTTTTCAAACCCCTAGCCTCCTTTGGCTCGTCCGAATCGGGAGCTACCTCAGCCCTTAGGGATGCAACCGTCTCCTCGAAAGACTTCTTCTCCTGCAAATATGTCTTACGCTCCTCAGTCGGCTTAGCCACTTTCTCTACCGACGCTTTGCTCTTAACTTCTGTGTTAGCAAACTTCTTCTTAAGAGTTGCAACCTAGGCCCTAGATTTTTCCAGTTTGGACTCTAGGGAGGTGCCTTCCTCAGTGTAAGCCACAACCATTCCCAGTACCCTCATAACAATGCTGACATCCCCAGCCAACATCGCCCTCTTGCTCGAACAGTCCATCTCCTCGAGCCTAAGGGAATAAGCCCAATGAATTTGCAGGGAGGAACCTTCGAAGAAAGTCTTGTCGTAGAAGCAAGGAGGCAGCTCAAACTTCCCCTTGTCATGTTCACCAGTAAAATCAATAGTACCCTCGTTATGTAACCTCTTAAACCTTAAGGACACCTACTCAGGAGAGAGATGCCCAACAACATGGCCAGTCGATGATGCTCCCGAGCTCGAATGAGGTGCTGTCCCCACTTCAACC
Source organism: Vicia faba (assembly GCA_948472305.1). Taxonomy (NCBI): domain Eukaryota; kingdom Viridiplantae; phylum Streptophyta; class Magnoliopsida; order Fabales; family Fabaceae; genus Vicia; species Vicia faba. Next base: position 988,358,164 of record OX451738.1, read on the forward strand.
TAAGAGCCTTTAGCGGGCTTCTAACCTTTCTCCGCCTTCTGGAACAACGATCTGGCCATGCGCTACTGGGCAAGATTCATTCTTCCTGCACAAAATAAAAAATTTGGGTGTCAGCAAACAAAAATAAAGAATCTCGCATACAAATCAGGTCAGAATAAAGGGCAAACTACCTAAATAAGACACAAGATCCTCACTCTCGAGGAGCTCCTTAACATTTATAAAACCGGGTTCAAAAGTCAGATTTCCATCCTCATCAGCTAACACCCTTCCCCTTTTGCCCATACGCTGGAATTGGGGGATCCCTACAACAAAGACCGACAAACGGTCATGGCTAGCCTGGTCCTCGAGACCCAGCTGGCCTTGTTCCAAATATAATGGTCGGTCCCATTATCATAATGTTCCCTCGACCAATGAAAATGAAACTTCAGCACCAGTTTTGCCACCAAATTCCCCTCCTCGTTCAGCACTAGTCCCCCGGTCTCTCCGGCCAGTGGGACACTCATAAAAATATTCAGCAACGCCTTCCCCGACACAGTCCGGACCAATACATACCTCCCCTTAAAATCTCGAACCAACTCGAGATAGGCTTTGAACAGCTTCCCGTTCGCATGTTTGAGGGAAACCCATCTGAACAGGGAACCAGAGGTGCCTTGTTGGAGGTGGAAGTAGTAGAAATATAGAGGAACGGTGGCCTCTATCTGCAAATAGTCACACATAATCTCGAAATCCCGTAGGAAGACAATCAAATTGGAATGTAGTTGTGATGGAGCAAGGAGAAGGTGCCGAAAAACGGTAACCTAGAGATCGGTGAAAGGAAGTCGGAAACCCATCTCTCGAAATGGAATTTCATACATGGGGATATGGTTCGCTTCAAAATTCAAGCATATGCGATGGTTCCTCCCAGGAATTTAGATCAACCACTCTTCCTCGGCTCCCTCCAAATCCATCCCCGGAGCCACCGAGGTGAACACTTTATTTGGACGCTCACAAAAGTAAGAGTGATGTTCCAAGGGGCCCGACGCTACCCAAGCTAGAGGATCCACTAGAACCACGAGCACGTCCTGGACCACAGGCACATCCTTCTCCGCCTTGCCCTGTTTTGACACTGCCTATTCAGGACCAGGCATTCCCAAAGTTCTCCCCTCTGTCGATGAATATTCAAATAAGCTTTGCGAGGAATCACTGGGTGAACCCATGAAATCATCATCAGTACCGCTTGCTATTATACCTGAAAAGTAGAGGATAAAAGTGAATTTAACATCAAAATCAAATCCACCCTTACACCGCTAATCAAGTGAAAGAGCGCAAAGGAACGAGGACCCTGTTCCCAACCAGAGCCCTCACTCAACAACAAAAAATAGACTCTCTTGTTGGGCATATCTGCACCGAGCAAGAACATAGGCCCTGCAAGCAGCTATCCCCTAACACTTCTGGGTTGAAGCCGCTCCTGGAGATTCATCGTTCCTCATGAGAATCATAGCAAAACCCCAGAAACGGCCCCAAAGCCTCCAGAGAGTTCATCATGAAATACCGTCACCAACCCTATGTTCAAAGTGTATCTATCAAGCTCACAGAGTAACAACTGTCCTCAGGCGATGAAACCACCATCTAGAGCCAACACTCTGCCGGGGATTCTCACGCAAAATTTCTCTAAACCCTAGCCACATGCATTTCTAAGAAAATAAGCAGAAATTATGACCTATAACAGAAGCAAATCCTACAGAAATAGGGGGAAATAGAGAAACTCACCATATTATCAATGTTTATCGGTAAAACAGACGGAAAACACGACGGTGAATAGTGAAACGAGAAAGGGCTTCGAAGAACAATGGCGTCGGGAAAAAATAAGCAGCAACGAGAAGAAGGAGAACAAGAAAAAAGTGAAAATAAAGCTCCCTCTTCGCCTTTTATAAAGCGAATTGCTGGCACATGAGCGGACATACGCCTAGAGAACTCTAAGAGACGTCATCATTGCACCCTAGTTCCTATCCTAGCCATCATTACGCCTTTATAACAGCACGTGGCTCGATGCAAGCATGGCACGCAAACTCCCTAAATTCCAATTAGTCGTTTCTCTCCCCACAAGGCGAACACGCCGAGCAACACTTGTGCTCCTCGTACATAGATGACCATAGAGCACTCCTATTTCGCTAGCATGTCTTAAAGTCATCGCTCCTCCGGGATTGGCCTAATCCACCTCTGCCTCATCATGGCCCAAACAGCTTTGGCCCACTACCTCTAATCTCCTGTCGAGCATACTTATCGACCACACTAGGGGAATATCAAGGACTATGATTCCATGGTCATACGCCTTCCTGCATCAATGACCGATTCCATGTCTGCTCACTACTCGTCGAGCAGAAAACCAAGAGGGCGCTCGAAATGCGTCTACCCATCGTCTCACCCTTGCTCGAATCAACGACTAGTTACAGGCATGACTACTCGTTTTAACCAAGTCCTGGCAGTTACTATTTTTGCGGACCCGAATATCTAGGCCCAAAAATAGGAACCAATGGCTACGCGCTAAAGGCATTATATAAACCCTCACACTTGTGAGGGCCAGGTATCCAATATTCACTCATAAAATCCTAATCTCTTTCTTGTATCTCTTTGCACTCTTCTTCACTAGATCATCAGAGTGAATTGCAGGTACACCCCTTCCTCTTAATAAATTTCCAGCCTAGCAGACATCATCAATTCGTCCCACTTTCAGGTTCTGATCAACCGGTAAGATAAAAAAGGATTGGAGAAGAAGGAGATAAAGATCAGATAAGTATTTTTATACGACCAGAGTCACCTCAAGAGAGGTAATTAAAAAACACTTAGCTTATGGTTTGATTATTTGTTTGGATGATTGGTTGATTTTAATTGGCATTTGAACCTTTGATTTATGGAATTTTTAGTATTTAGGGTTCGTATTAGGGTTAGGGTTCTTGATATGGTTAGGGTTCTTCATATAGGGTTAGGGTTATTGAATAACACCTAAGGTTCTTTGGGTTCATAAGGATTTATGGGTTTGGACGGTGGTTCATATGAATTTATGAAGATCTCAATTGAATATCAATTGGATATCTGGGTTTCTATGGTGGTTGAAGGGTGGCTCAGGGAGGTGCGAGGAAACACCGTCGGCTGAGACGATTTTCGGTCGCTGGAAATCTAGAGAGAGGCCAGAGCCTCTCTCTCTAAGATTTTTGTGTAGTGAGAAGGAGTTAGAGAGACGGGGAAAAAAAGAAAAATGAGGAAATGAGGAGAAAGGGAAATATATAGCGCTCTGGTCCCTCTGTACACGTGCGCTACTATGCACCCCGATCAACGATCCATCTCAACCGTTCGTTTGGATTACTTCTGATCAATGCCCCAAAATTAAGTTATGTTGGCCTTCTGATCATAATCAAATGCTTCTCACCCACACCGTGTCCGATGGATCAAATAAAGTTATTTTAGCCAAGCTCACTATTATTAACACCCACCAAAATACTGCCTTAATGAAGAATCACACCCCTGGAGCTTTTGAGTCAAAATAATGTTTGGGCTTAAAGCCTTTTCAATCCACGCCTCTAGAATTGCTACCCCAACATATTTCACACGACCCCTAATTATTGGGCTTCAAATTAGTTCTGGGCTTAAGCCCTTGTTATTCACACCCCTTATTTATTTAATTTATTTATCTATCTATTTAATTATTTATTTGTTTAATTTTTATTTATTTAATTTATAATTTATATATTTGTCAATTTTCTTCCCCATATCATTTCTTTATGCATTAAAGTTATATTTTTTATTTATCATAAAATAATCATTTTGATAAATAAATATTTAAATATTGTTAAAAATATTTAATATATTTTTAATAATAAGAAAATAATTATTTATCAACTATTTTCTAAAATACTAACCTTTTTTTTATCAATTCATCAAATATTTTTAATCATTCAAACTTATCATTTTTCAAACTTCATCACGCATTCTAAGACAGATAACCCATCAAATTTAACATCATTTTTCACTAACCTAATTTCAATTTCAATATTATTTTTCAAAAGGGATTATGGATATATTTTATATATTAACTGCGAACTACGTCTACGACTACGCTATTTTCAAACTCAGACAAGCTTCAAGGATAATTCTAAAACATTTACACAATCCATTAAAAAACTAACCAAACACATACGAAGTACGAATTTGGACTCTGATTCTTTGCAAGGAGATACGTAAGTACGCGGTCAAAACCAAGGCAAGTTCATAACTAAAAAACTAAATTCTTTTCTCAAACATATGGAAACATTAACTATTAAATAGAAAATCCCCGATTTACCCTACGACTTGGAAAAGGAGCCCCTTAAGAACAAGGGAGATGAAGGGTGCCTAACACCTTCCCTTCGTCTAATCAACTCACGAATTTAGAATCTCTGTAAAAATTAGGGTTACCCGTTATTCCCTTGCCCTTAGGACAAAAATTAATGGTGGAGACTCTTTATTTTTTTCCGGTTACGACACCTGACGACTCTGCTAGGGACAATAATCTCATGGTTTATAATTTATCTATCTTTTAAGTCTAGCGTTTTTGGGGTGCTTTCTACTTATAACATATTTTTATGTTTATTTATTAGTTTATTGTTTGTATATTATTTATCGCATTATTATATTTTTATCATGTTATTGTTGGTGGGCTTTAAATTTAAAAAAAAAAATCAAACCTTAGAAAGAAGGATTGTCGATTCGCCAAGGGGGTTTAACATCCCTATGAGTTTTTGTGACGAATTCTCCTAGAGTCGATTGAGTTCCAAGGAATATATTTCAGAGGGTTAGACTCTCTTGGAGGTAGGATTTCGAAATTTGGCCAATGACTCTTTGTATAACCCTAAAACAAAATCTCATGGTGAGACCTTGAATGACCTAAGAGACGAAAGTCTCGGTCTACAAAAAGGCTCCACCTAAGAGAGGCCCTTGTGTTTTTTCCCTTTGGTGTTATCCATGATACCCTTAAGGAAGTCACCTTTAAGGGGAGTGTAGAATATATGTTGGACAAAACTAGGAACCTACCTACTAAGGATACTTTTGATAACCCCACCACAATGTTACATCACCATGCATACATACATTTTGTATTTCAAAATATTCATTGTTTTTGCATTTGTGTTATCTTATTCATAGGATTCCTAAGAAAAAAATAATCAAAGGTTTTTGGTGAGTATCCTGAAGATGAATACCAATAAGAAACAAACCATCCGAGTTAGCACTGTGGTCCCTGATTTGAAGAAGATCAAACTGATTAGAGGAAAAACTAACAAAGAAAGCTATGAAGATGTTTGTTCGATGCTATGGGGATATCCTTGAGTTAACCAAGATAACTGTGCAAGTGGAAGCAGTCATTGCTCTTGCTCAATTCTATGACCCTCCGCTAAGATGTTTCACTTTTCATAACTTTCAACTAGCATCTACTTTGGAAGAATTTGATAGGATCTTGGATTTCTGTAGGATCAAAGATGAAGCTTACAAAGGAATTGGAAAGACTATCAGTATCAAAAATTTGTCTAAGGGGACAGGGGTACCTTTCACTAACTTACTACTTAATTACAAGAAAGATGAGGAAGTTAAAGGGATTAAAATACAATACTTAGAATCCAAGGCTCTTTCTATTTCTATAGGAAAGAATGGGAAGCTTGTGTGGATTGTTTGACACTACTAATTTTTGGTTTGGTTTTATTTTCAAATACTATCGACTATATTGGTTCAACGACCATTAATGTATTTTGGGTCGTAAAGGTGTTAAATGCTGATCCTGCTCCTACTTGCTGACGTTTACTATGCCCTTCATACATGCTATGAAAAGGGGAAGGGTGTGCTAAATTGTTGTATTCCTCTATTATACACTTGACTCATTTCTCACCTCTACAAAGAGGACTACATGGTTAAGGACTTAACAAAAAATGAATGGTCCCAAAAGTTGAGGGCTCTTACTGCTGATTCTATTTTGTGGTATGATAAGAAGTTTAACATAGGTGGTATTGTCTATAGCTATTGAGAATTTCCAAATGTTCCCCTGATTGGAACAAGAGGATGTATTAACTATAACCCCACTTTGGCTTTACGTCAACTTGGGTTCCCTTTGGAAGATAAACCTTCTGATGAACAACTTCAACAATTGGTCCTTCATAATATGGGTAAGAACAACCCCGAGTTGCTTGCAAAAATCATCCAAGCTTGGAGCAGGGTTCACAAGAAAGGTGCTGAATTTGGAAGGAAGAATACGGTGGCAAGAGAGCCTTATACTCAATGGGTTTTGGAGAGGGTTCGAATCATCAAACTTCCATTTGATATTGATCCTACGTATATACCAGACATACCATATCCTCTTTTGATGTCAGTGGAGGAGATAGAAGAGCTAAAAAATTCCCTTGAGCAAGCTCAAAGCGACAAGGAGAATTTGGAACATGACCTTTATGACCTTGCTATTGAGAGAAATCATTTGCAACGAGATCTCAAGATGAAATACCAACAGATTCAAAGCGACCATGAATTAGCTAAGAAAGAAAGGACTAAAAGGAAACATTCAATTGAGGGGTTGCTAAGTGATACTTTCAATCATGACTCCCACTATCAACGGTTGGACGACGATGCAGGAGAAATTGGAAGGCTAAAGAAATGGTATGATAAAGCGTTACAAGACAAAAGAGAATTGGAAGAGGTTATGAGAATCCAAGTTCAAGGGTTGCAAGATGGTGCTCAAGATCAAGCAGACCAAATTTAAATCCTTCTCACAAGTCTCTAAGAAAGCCAAGAAGCATAGGCAAGAGAACACCTTAGAAAAATAGAGCAGAAGAATCGCTCTCTCGAAAGGTGGAGGAATACGAGCAAGTATGCCAAGAATTAGAAGGCCTCCAAAAGAATTTACTTATAAAAAGGGAACTCTATAAGGAGATGAGGGCTGAGAAGAGATATTGGGAAGAGCAATATGCAAATATAGCTCAAGCGAGAGAGGACAACAAAGTCATAATCCCTACACTTTACAAGGAGTATCTGAGGTACAAAGACAAACACGTAAAGCTTGCCTTCCTAGCAAACAATCTCATTGGTGACATTCCTAGAAGCTTGAGAGATGCAGAATCCGTGATGGTCCCTCTTTTGAAGGACGTTGAAGACTTACTCAAACTTTGTAGGGATATGATGAATGGTTTTTGGGTGGAGATCCGCAAACGTTCTTAAGAGATTTTAGTTTCCCTTTTGGTTATTTCGTTCAATATTTGACACTTATTTTTGATTCAGTATTTCCATTCGGTATTTGTTTCGGTATTTGGATTGTATTTCCCTTTCAAGGATGGTGGTTTATATTCAATAAAAGTACTTTGGTTTCAACATCTCATTTGTGTATTTATTTTGGGATACTCACCAACAAAAAGTAAAACCTGAAAAATAATAATAATAAAAAGGAATCCAATGTGAATAAGACATTCGAATAAAATCTTAGCATATTCATACACATTCATCCAAGCACAAGCATCACATTTCACATGTCATACAAAAAACTCATTATTTTCATATCATCTCTAGTTAAATCATTTGGAAAACCACACTACCTTTCCGACCTCCATATCAAAAAAGATCTCATAAAAATAAAGTAATGGAGAAAATCGAGGAGAACCAAGCTGCCTTTCGAGAAGACTTGGAACAAGTGAAAGGAAGTATCGACTCGATGAAAAGAGACATGATTCTGCTTGCCTTGAAAAATATCATAGCAAGACAAGACGAGATTTCCAAGGTGGATTTTAAGGAAGTATCCCAAACCATTGGTGCATCAAGCGGTCACCAATCCATACATGAGCCAAAATCAGGTCTTGCAAAGTCAGTTGTTTCCAAACAAGAGACCATCATGACTGAAGGTTTCATTCCACCTCCTCTGAAGGTAGGGGCATCCCATACTTTGCAAATTCCAGTTAACAACGTGGATAATTACATAGACCTACAATATGGAGACCATGATTTGGTAGGAGTGGCACAAGTGCCCCAACTAAAGACTGTTAAAGATCCTATGACAGTCCACCAGTATAAAGCCCTAGAAGAAAGACTGGAGGTTGTGGAGGGTTATGACACTTTTGACGTCAATGCTCTTGAAATGGGTCTAGTCCCAGATGTAGTAATTCTAATGAAATTCAAAGTACCTGACTTTGGAAAACATAAGGGTCTCACATGCCCGAGGAACCATTTGCGCTTGTACTACAGAAAGATGCATGCCTATGCTCATGATTAGAAACTAATGATCCATTGTTTCCAAGATAGCTTGAGTGGGGAATCTCTAGATTGGTATACGCAGTTGGAGTGGATCCATATTTGAACATGGACGGATCTTGCTAACGCCTTCTTGAGGAAATACAAGTACAAATTTGACATGGCTTCTAATCGCATGTGTGATACGGTGGCATAACCGACTGTTTTTACTGGTTTGTGTTTTGCATTTTTTTTGTTCGCAAAATGTAGCGGTAAGCAGGAGTCGCCACCGAATTTTATTTTATCCAATCATGGAAAAGGAAAAAGAACAGAAAAACCTTTTTTTGAGTACGGGGGGGGGGGGGGGGGTAGATTATAGAAAGGGAAGGTGTTAGCACCCTTTCTATCCATGGTTTTCCACGGGCTCTTAGGTACTTGCTCATTTTTCAAATTGCTTGTGTGTACTTGTTTTTGAAAATGTTTTACTTCGTCATAACCCTTGTATCAGTCCTCAAGAGCATGACGAAGTTTGTTTTGAAAATTTGTTTTGAAAGGTGTTGGTGTGAAAAGTTTTGTTGAGCAAGTACTTAAGATTCTACCTACTCGAAAAAAAGATTGTTCGTTCTCGTTTCCTTTAGACAACGCTATCCTAATATTAAGGAGTAGGTAGCCCCTTCGTTGGAGTTTGTAAGGGACGTTCGAAAGGGACAAGTACAATCACTAAAGCAACAGTTAGAAAACTTTAGTAGTAACCCTAGAATCTTAAGATCTTTCTGAGGCAACATTTCTGAGGCAACATTCGAATGGGACATTTTGATCTTTTAGACTGGAGGGAAACCACTAAAATCCCCTATGCTTAATGACAGTTTACCGAAGGCAACCGAAGTGAAGCAAACCCTAGGAGTGAGCATGTGCACGTGAATTTTTCAGTTATTTAGTCTTTGCACATTAGGTGATCTACCGTTTTAATTTCAAGATATTCTTGCCATACAATCCTATTAGCATACATCTAGACAGTTAAATATTTGCAGGAATTTAAAGTGCGAAAAATAAACCTAGCTAGTACAAGGCTTTGACAGTTACATAATTATCTTGACAGAAAATAAAAATGCGGAAGCTTAAAACCCTAATTATTGTTACAACCTCGAAACAGTTACAATAATAATAAAACAAATTAAAATGCACACAACAAATTAAATGCGAGAAAAATTGAGAACCCTAAAAATCTAATTGAAAAAATATTTAAATTATTTTTTGAGAAAAGACTTAATTAGGTTATGTACAATTAAAACCCTAATTCTAATTATTTTTAATTATAAAAGAAATTGAAATTACACTAATTTAAACTAAATTAAATAATTCAAGAAAAGAAAAATATTTTATAAAAAGATTTTATGCATTTTTTTGTGGTTTTTATTTGTGAGAAAAAAAACAATTTAATTACAAAATTTAAAACCTAGTTTCTAATTAATTTTAATTAAAACAAGTAATCAAATAAAACTAATTAACCTAATTTATTTTCAAAAATATTAATTTGAATAAATAAGACCTAATTCTGTATTTTGTGATTTTTTAGTTTAATAAAATTTTTTTTTTTTGTGTTAATTAATTAAAATAATTAAAGGAAATAATTAAAGAAATTAAAAAAAAATAATAGAAAGAAAAGAAAACTGGGCCTGTGTTGAATGTCCCAGGGGGGTGAAATTCTGATTTAAATTTGGGCCCAAGGCTAATGGCCCAACCCCTGCGCTAAATCCCATGTGCTGATCTTCTGATGGTGCACCATGGTCTCTCATCTGGAGTGCGTTAGATCTCATGCTAGGCTGATCAAGTGGCTGGATGCAAGGGTGTATGGTAGGTGCCTGAGTGGGAGATACATAAGATCTATTAAGAGAAAATAAAATAAAGAGAACGCTGGGACCTGGGATCGAACCCAGGTCCTTATGCTTACCACTGAATGCCCTTGCCAGCTGTGCTATTGTGACTTGTAGTTAGCATAGTGAAAACAAAATATAATATAAAGAAAACAAATAGCTGAATCCAACGCGTGCGAAATTTCAAATGGACAAATAGTTGACTGCCACATATCTTCTTCTTCTTAGAATCGTCGTGTTAGGTATATAACCTATACATACAGACAAACTTCCATGGCTAGAAACCTGTACAATTCAAAAATTCACAAAACACAATGTAAATGGAATTGAAGACCAGGGTTCAACCGGTCATGATGTCACGGTCATCCCAGTATCCAGTTTGTGATCTAATTTTACCTGCAGCCAAAAACCCCAAAACGCATATGGAAACCCTAACAATGGCAAGTACAGATATAGGCTTCAAAAATGCAATTAAACTATTCAGTTAGCTTGCAAACATGATAAATATCACAAATATCCCAATCAAATGTGTTAACAATGCAGGAATTGATGTAATCGATTTCAAAAAATAAGGCAAACCGTGGGAGTGATTACATGCGTTTCTGGGCACGATAAGACTTGCAAATGCTTACTACAGGTTCAGTGAGTACCTAGGGATATGACTTGATCTTTAGAAATGCTTGAAACGGCCTATGGAGCAAGATTGGATCTGCACTTTTCTTTGAAAAATTGAAACTTTGTTCTTCCTTTTCACGCCTGCCAACCTCCTTCCTTTGCCTTGTACATGTTCAATATATATCTTGGAATGAATTAGGGTTATAAAATTGGCTTGTATCTTTGCAATTATGGATAATTTGATTTGATTTCCATGCCATATGTAAACTTGCTATATTGAGCCAAATCATCCCTTTCTTGTACCAATTATGCTTGATTCGTTTTGGTCTTGATATCTCAGCATATTTTGATTGCCAACCTGTCCAAAAATCAAATCAAAACATATCTTTGCTATTATTCACCAATTATTTGATTTAATTCAATTTTTAATTAATAAAAAATCAAATAAATTGAAAAATGAAGCAAATAATGTGTGGGTGAATATTTGGGTCGTGGACTGTATTATAAGTGAGGTGCAAGCATAAGAAGTTAGGCCCATTTGGCAAAAAGTGTAATTTTGAGCCCATTTGACTTTTGGCAATTTTGCAAAAAAGGTCAACTTTGACAAGGCATATATCCTCCAAATTTAACCCTAGAGAGGTGTTCTTGGACTTTTTAGAAAGCTTAGGATGTCCCCTAAGCAACCCTTTTAGTCTCATCTCAATTGAGTATTCCATGTTCATGTAATAAGCTTTGACCCAAAAGGTGTTTTTGTTGACTTTTCAAAAGGACCTATAATGTGGAAATCCATATCTTTTTGTGAATGCATATTTTGAACTTGTGGGATGGAGATTATTTGTAGGGAATTGTATCCTCTTCAAAATGAGCCTTGGATGGAAAATTTCTGATAAAGCATGTGGAAGTTATGCTTGGTCAAAGTTTGGTTGACTTTTCTTGAGAAACCCTAATTTAACAACTTTTGGGTTTTGATGAATTTGGAGCATTCCTTGAGGAATAATGATCAACCCTGATAAAATGATGAAATTCACTTCAAAATGTTAATGTTGACCAAAAATCTTGAAGTTTGACTGTATGTGGGCCACAGTTGACTTTTGACCTAATACAGTCGATTTTCAGGCATCTGGGCAATTGACTGAGCAAACTTCTTGTGCAAGGCATGAAACTTGACATGTAGGGTCTTGAGAACATATTAAGACCATGGAGAGCATATGAGGTCTTTGGATTCCAACTATCTTGATGAAAATGGAAACCCTAATTTGAGACACACTGCCTTAGGAGAGAGTTTGTCTGGTCAACTTTTGGGCAAACTTGAGCAAATTGAGGATCTCTAGGAGTATGTATTGAGTAAAATGAGAGGGAAAATTTTGAGGTACAACAGCTGCCCCTGTTCAATCTTCTTAAACCTTAGGATGTAGATTGGCTCGTCTGCCTTTCATGATCTGATGGTGGAAGATGATTGAACACTAGAGTGCCCATAAATTTGCACTCGCATGAAGTAATACTTGATTTGTGATATCAGGAATGGGCTTATAGATGCCATTTGGAGGTTGATGATAGAATATTGTCGGAGATGGGCTTAAAGATGCCATCCAGGATGTGACAGAGAATCGTTGGAGATGGGCTTAAAGATGCCATCTAGAGAATGTTGATTTCCTGAGATATTCCTTTGATGAGAGTCCCTGTTGTAACACCCCAATTCTACCCCAAGCAAATTATGCAAAATAAATCAGAGTTATAAAATTTAAATCATACAAATGAATCGGGACGTCACAAATTCTTCTAACAAAACTCATTGCATTCATCGTGGATATATAACAATTTTAAAACATCGGATGAACCATTATAACATATTTAATAAATAGTTCAACATCTATGCAGCGGAATTCTCAATAAACTTCTTTAAGAAAAACAACAACTTTGAAACATCACATATTTAATAATAATCAATTTAAAACTCAGCAACTGAAAATCAACAATAAAAAATCAGCAGCCGTTCATCCCCCCGAGTGTTACATATCAGATCAATGACACCGACTCGATCTATTGAAGGTATACGACCTTCACTCTCGATTACCTGCACGTTACCAGCATAGGGGCAACATTCAAACAGAAGGGGTGAGATATCTAACAATATAATAAAGCGCATGATCATTAATATATTAAGTTAGATCAGAAACATCACCACTTCTCATCTCAAAATCAACAAAAATTACAACATATATATATATATATATATATATATATATATATATATATATATATATATCAACATCAAAATACACTTCATCATTCACTCATATAATGCGACTCAAAACTATGCAAATGCATGTGGTACCATTAGAGCAGAACTCCCATCTCAAAATCTGCCAATTAATAAAGGCATCAACAAGGCATAGCCTTCATCTCAAAATTTGCCAATCCAGGCCATCTCAACGAGCATAAGCTCCATCTAAAAAAAATGCAATTTTTGCGACTCAAATATGAATGTAATATTAACACCCAAGTCAACAGCATCTCAAATCATCTCAACATCTCAACATAACGACATCTCAAAAATAACAACATCTCAATCATCTCAAAACAACAACATCTAAATCATCTCAAAACATTTCAATTACAGCATCTCATAAACATCTCAAAATAATTTATTAAACATCATTTATTTATCAACGTCACTTATTCATCATAAATTATCAAACACCACTTTAATAACCATATCTCACTAATAATTCGGCTGTATATCAATAATACAGTAATACATACTGTTATTCTGTAGGTTTACTTCATTACTGTCACTAATCCTACTGTCATAATTCTAACAGCAGCCTCTAAACATCTCACATTCATCATTCTATTCAAAAATTAGCACAACGACCAACATGGGAATTAATTCTAAATCCTGAATTAGTTACTAGGATTACACTTCTTATCCATCATTTTAATCATCTAGAGTAAAGTTCATCACATTAGCTAATCAATGCTTTGAACGACATGTCAAATGGCATCCTAAAACTCATGTTACAACAACTTAAAACTGATTCTGCCAAAAATCAGACATTATGTATCGACACAAAACCTTATGGATCGACTCATCCTGTTTCATCTATACACTATGAGTCAACAAATCCTCCTTATGGATCGACTCATCCTGGATTTAAATCACAACATGTATCGACACATGCACTTCACCGGTCGCATCCTGAGTCTCACACACTCATGTATCGATGCAAGCCCTTCTTGTATCGACTCATCCTGAGTCTATCACTGCTTATGTATCGACTCATCCAGCTTGAGGTCGACACATCCTATTATATTCTGCATAAATTCTGCATTTTCCTCTGTATTCTCACCACGGAAATTACATTACAGTCCTACAACCTTAATATAATCATAGAAATTCATCACCTAACGTTATACCCTATTACACCATCTATCAAACAACATAATAACATCATTATTCATCAAGAATTCATCAATCTTCATCATACATCATCCAATTCAAGAACAAAAACAACAATCCTCTAACCCCACATATCAAACATCATGAACCCAATTATAAAGTCGGAACCCCACCCTTACCTTAGATTGAAGGTCGCTCTATAATTTCCGGGTTGAATCTTTGTTCTCGCCGCCTTTCCACTTTTTTTCCAGCAGCTTCACGTTCTTCACAATCCTTATTTTTCCTTCTACTGTTCTTTATTCTATTCCTTCTCACAAATAATAATATAACCCTATTATTATATTATTCTTATTGGGCTCCAAACTTACACCCCCTTATTACATCTACTATCTCAAATTAAGCAAACCTTGATAATATTACACTTTTAATATTATTTCACCACATAATAATATTATACCTCTAATATTATTATTTCTCCACTTAATAAAATAAATCCGATTTAATTATAACACACCTTCATAAATATTCCAAAAATAATTTAATTAAATAATTAATTAAATTACGGGCGTTACAACCCTCCCCCACTTAGAATATTTTCGTCCTCGAAAATTTACCTCAATCAAACAATTCAAGATAGGAGTATCGCATCTTGCTCTCCAATTCCTAAGTCATGCTTTCACCAGCAGCTCCTAGCCAAACCACTTTAACCAAGGCAATCTCTTTGCCCCTCAAAGTCTTCATTTCATGATTCGCGATCCGTACAGGCATCGTCTCCACCGTAAGATAACTCGTACTTGCACATCGTCCATATGAATCACATGAGATGGATCTGAAACATACTTCCGAAGTTGCGACACATGAAACACATCATACAAATTCAAAAGATTAGGCGGTAAAGCCACTCTATAAGCAACGTTCCCCACTCTCTCTGAAATCTGATACGGTCCAATAAAACGAGAAGTGAGCTTCTTAGACTTCAACGCTCGCCCAACACCAGTCACAAGTGTAACTCTCAAAAACACATGATCACCAGCTTGAAATTCTAAATCCTTCCTTCGCTTGTCATGATAACTCTTCTGTCTACTTTGTGAAGCTTTCATCTTTTCTCGAATCAACTTCACCTTCTCAGTAGTCTCATAAACAAGTTCAGGTCCAAGCACTACACTTTCACCAGATTCATCCCAACATAACGGAGTTCTACATCTTCGACCATACATCGCCTCAAAAGGTGCCATCCCAATACTAGAATGGTAACTGTTATTATAAGTGAACTCTATTAATGGAAGATAAGTATCCCACGAACCTCCCTGCTTAAGAACACATGCCCTCAGCAAATCTTCCAATGATTGAATAGTCCGTTCAGTCTGACCATCTGTCTGAGGATGATACGCTGAACTCAACCTCAACTTAGAACCCAACGCTTCTTGCAAACTCTTCCAAAAATCAGAAGTAAATCTTGGATCTCTATTTGACACAATGCACAAAGGAACATCATGCAGCTTCACAATCACACTAATATAAATCTCAGCCAACTTCGACACTGGAAAACTGATGTTAATATGAATAAAATGAGCTGACTTCGTAAGCCTATCAACAATCACCCAAATCGAATCATGTCCTCTCAAAGTACTAGGCAACCCCGTCACAAAGTCCATTAAAATGCTATCCCATTTCCATTCTGGAACTTCCAACGGTTGCATCAATCCTGCAGGCTTCTGATGTTCAACTTTCGACTTCTGACAAGTCAAACATGCATACACAAACCGAGCCACATCACTCTTCATTCCAGGCCACCAAAACAAACCTTTCAAATCTTGATACATCTTCGTAGCTCCTGGATGAATACTCAACTTACTTCTATGACTCTCCTCAAGTATCACTTTCTTCATCTCAGCATCATCAGGAATACAAATCTGGTTACGAAATCTCAACACACCTTGCTCATCTAGCTTAAAATCACAATTCTCAGCTTGATCAATCCCAACCATCAAATCTACCAGTTTCACATCCAACTTCTGAGCTTCTCTGATATTGTCTATAAATTCATTATTAATCTTTAACATACCCAACATAACACTCTGCGGAGTAACCTCACAAACTAAGCTCATATCTCTGAACTGCTCAATTAATTCCAACTATTTGATCTTCATTGCTGCATATGTAAAGTCTTTCGACTCAACGCATCAGCTACCACATTCGCCTTTCCTGGATGATAATTCAAACCGAAATCATAATCCTTTAACAATTCTAACCATCTTCGTTGCCTCATATTCAAATCTTTCTGATCAAACAAATACTTTAAGCTCTTATGGTCACTAAACACTTCAAATCTAGAACCATAAAGATAATGCCTCCAAATCTTTAACACAAAAACAACTGCAACAAGCTCTAAATCATGCGTAGGGTAGTTCTTCTCATGAGTCCTTAACTGCCTTGACACATAAGCAACTACCTTACCATTCTGCATAAGCACACCTCCTAAACCCATCTTAGAAGCATCACAATACACCACAAAAGGCTCTCCTGGAATAGGAAACGTAAAAATCGGAGCCGACGTCAACCTCTTCTTCAATTCCGTAAAACTTTCTTCGCACTGAACATCCCAAACAAATGCTCTACCTTTACAAGTTAACTTAGTCAATGAAAGTGACAACTTAGAAAACCCTTCGATAAACCTTCTATAATAACCAGCTAGTCCCAAAAAGCTTCTAATCTCAGTAGCTGACTTTGGAGTTTCCCATTGCAGCACAACATCAACCTTCAATGGATCTATAGCAATGCCACTACATGAAATCACATGACCAAGAAAACTAACCTCCTTCAACCAAAATTCACACTTGGACAACTTTGCATACAACTTCTTCTCTTTCAAAACATGCAATACTATTCTTAAACGTTCAGCATGCTCCTTTTCTGACTTAGAGTAAATCAAAATATCATCGATGAACACTACTACAAACCGATCCAAATAAGTATGAAATATACGATTCATATATTCCATGAATACTCCCGGCGCATTAGTAACACCGAAAGGCATCACCGAATACTCGTAATGTCCATAACGCTTTCTGAAAGCCGTCTTTGGAATATCCTCATCCTTCACTTTAATCTGATGGTAACCCGACCTCAAATCAATCTTACTAAACACACGGGCATCCACCAATTGGTCCATAAAATCATCTATTCTCAGAAGCGGATAATTGTTCTTAATCATCACTTTATTCAATTGTCTATAATCAACACAAAGCCTCATACTTCCATCTTTCTTCTTCACTAACAACACTGGAGCTCCCCACGGCGATACACTTGGTCTCACAAACTTCTTCTCAAGTAACTCTTCTAGTTGCTTCTTCACTTCTGATAACTCAGATGCAGACATCCTGTATGGTGCCATAGACACGGGTCTGGTACCAAGTACAAGATCAATAGCAAATTCAACATCCCTCTCCGGTGGTACATCAGGAATATCATCTGGGAAAACTTCAGGAAATTCACACACCACCTGCAATTCCTCAATTAAATCTTGAGTCTCTAAAGATAGCGACGCCATCAACGAGAACATTTGTGCTTCCTCTTGCATCAACTTCCTCAACTGTGTAGCAGACAACATACCATCTTCCTCTTCCTCAAGAGTAGAAAACTTCACTGACTTGTCATAACAGTTAATATGAACATAGTTATGCTCTAACCAGTTCATACCCAAAATTACATCCAAACCTCTTAACGACAAACAAACCAAATCAACAACAAAGTCTCTGTCAAAGATCGACAAGGGACACTTAGCACACACAAAAGAAGTAGTCACCGACCCCTTGGCTGGAGTATCGACGACCATTTCTCCATTCAAAGAAGACAACACAAGACCCAATCTTTCAACACAATCAACAACAATAAAACAATGCGTAGCACCAGTATCAATAATAGTAATTAAAGGAGTACTATTAATGAAACATGTACCTCTAATAAGTCCGTCCTCAGCAACTGTCTGATCCTCAACCAAAGCAAACACTTTACCACTTGACTGGGCCCTCTTTGGTTTCGGACACTGGCTACCGATGTGCCCTTCTTCTCTACAGTTGAAACAAATCACGTTCTTGTGTTCACACTCAGATACAACATGTCCGTTCTTACCACAACGGTAACACCTTTTCACTTCAGCAGTGCACACATTACTCTTGTGCCCAGGTTTCCCACACTTAAAGCAAATCACACCAGCAGGAGCATCTCCCCCACTAGTCCTCTGTCCATGAGCAACTTTCTGCTTACCTTTACCAGCTGGGGAATCATAAGGCTTACCATGATTCTGTTGGTGCTTACCCCTCTTCTCACTGATAATCTTGTAATGAGCATTATTATCTTACTCATAAATCCTGCAGCTATCAACCAAATCAGCAAAGACACGAATTTTCTGGTATCCAACTGCCTTCTTAATTTTCGGGCGCAACCCATTCTCAAACTTAATACACTTTGAGAATTCAGCATTTTCCTCAGCATAATGCGGATAAAACTTAGCCAACTCAGCAAACTTGGCCGCATACTCAACAACATACATATTTCCTTGCTTTAGCTCAAGGAACTCAATTTCCTTCTTACCACGGACATCTTCAGGAAAATACTTTCTCAGGAATTCCCTACGGAACACAGCCCAAGTGACATTCTCACCTGCAGCTTCTAACTTCTGACAAGTCTCTAGCCACCAGTCATCAGCCTCGACTGCTAGCATATGATTACCATAACGAACCTTCTGCACTGAAGTGTCGTCCATCATCCGAAAGATTCTCTCAATCTCTTTCAACCACTCCAATGCCCCATCAGGATCATACTTTCCCTTGAACATAGGTGGATTCTCTCTCTGAAAAGTCGCCAAGCTACGAGATCCAGCATTCCCATCAGCATTCGGCTGATTTTCCATCGCATGAGCCATTGCCTCTAGAGCAGCAGCAAGTGCAACATCATTCCTTCCAGCCATCTCAACTTATCACTACAACACAAACAACTGTTAGAACTCAAAATAACAATACTCGATTGTTAGACAACTAAGACTCGACGACAAGGTCAGACCAACCTTTTGCTCTGATACCAACTTTGTAACACCCCAATTCTACCCCAAGCAAATTATGCAAAATAAATCAGAGTTATAAAATTTCAATCATACAAATAAATCGGGACGTCACAAATTCTTCTAACAAAACTCATTGCATTCATCGTGGATATATAACAATTTCAAAACATCGGATGAACCATCATAACATCTTTAATAAATAGTTCAACATCTACGCAGTGGAATTCTCAATAAACTTCTTTAAGAAAAACAACAACTTCGAAACATCACATATTTAATAATAATCAATTTAAAACTCAGCAACTGAAAATCAACAATAAAAAATAAGCAGACGTTCATCCCCCCGAGTGTTACATATCAGAGCAATGACACCGACTCGATCTATTGAAGGTATACGGCCTTCACTCTCGATTACCTGCACGTTACCAGCATAGGGGCAACATTCAAACAGAAGGGGTGAGATATCTAACAATATAATAAAGAGCATGATCATTAATATATTAAGTTAGATCAGAAACGTCACCACTTCTCATCTCAAAATCAACAATAATTACAACATATATATATATATATATATATATATATATATATATATATATATATATATATATATATATATATATATATATATATATATATATATATATATATATATATAATATTCATCAACATCAAAATACACTTCATCATTCACTCATATGATGCAACTCAAAACTATGCAAATGCATGTGGTACCATTGGAGCAGAACTCCCATCTCAAAATCTTCCAATTAATAGAGGCATCAACAAGGCATAGCCTTCATCTAAATTTTTTCCAATCTAGGCCATCTCAACGAGCATAAGCTCCATCTCAAAAAAATGCAATGTATGCGACTCAAACATGAATGTAATATTAACACCCAAGTCAACAACATCTCAAATCATCTCAACATCTCAACATAACGACATCTCAAAAATAACAACATCTCAATCATCTCAAAACAACAACATCTCAATCATCTCATAACATTTCAATTACAGCATCTCATAAACATCTCAAAATAATTTATTAAACATCGTTTATTTATCAACGTCACTTATTCATCATAAATTATCAAACACCACTTTAATAACCACGTCTCACTAATAATTCGGCTGTATATCAATAATACAGTAATCCATACTATTATTATGTAGGTTTACTTCGTTACTGTCACTAATCCTACTGTCATAATTCTAACAGCAGCCTCTAAACATCTCACATTCATCATTCTATTAAAAAATAAGCACAACGACCAACACGGTAATTAATTCTAAATCCTGAATTAGTTACTCGGATTACACTTCTTATCCATCATTTTAATCATCTAGAGTAAAGTTCATCGCGTTAGCTAATCAACACTTTGAACGGCATCTCAAACGGCATCCTAAAACTCATGTTACAGCAACTTAAAACTGATTCTGCCAAAAATCAGACATTATGTATCGACATAAAACCTTATGGATCGACTCATCCTGTTTCATCTATACACTATGAGTCGACACATCCTCCTTATGGATCGACTCATCCTGGCTTTGAATCACATCATGTATCGACACATGCACTTCACCAGTCGACTCATCCTGAGTCTCACACACTCATGTATCAACGCAAGCCCTTCTTGTATCGACTCATCCTGAGTCTATCACTGCTTATGTATCGACTCATCCAGCTTGAGGTCGACACATCCTGTTATATTCTGCATAAATTCTGTGTTTTCCTCTGTATTCTCACCACGAATATTACATTATAGTCCTACAACCTTAATATAATCATAGAAATTCATCACCTAACGTTATACCCTATTACACCATCTATCAAACAACATAATAACATCATTATTCATCAAGAGTTCATCAATCTTCATCATACATCATCCAATTCAAGAACAAAAACAACAATACTCTAACCCCACATATCAAACATCATGAACCCAATTATAAAGTCGGAACCCAACCCTTACCTTGGATTGAAGGTCGCTCTACAATTTCCGGGTTGAATCTTTGTTCTCGCCGTCTTTCCACTTTTTCTTCCAGCAACTTCACGTTTTTCACAATCCTTATTTTTCCTTCTACTGTTATTTCTTCTATTCCTTCTCACAAATAATAATATAACCCTATTATTATATTATTTTTATTGGTCTCCAAACCTACACCCTCTTATTACATCTACTATCTCAAATTAAGCCCACCTTGATAATATTACACTTCTAATATTATTTCACCACATAATAATATTATACCTCTAATATTATTATTTCTCCACTTAATAAAATAAATACGATTTAATTATAACACACCTTCATAAATATTCCAAAAATAATTTAATTAAATAATTAATTAAATTACGGGCGTTACACCTGCTTCTGTCGTTGAGGAGGAATCTGCTGAGGATTATTGGTATCTGTCTTGGGAGAAATAGAATTTTAGGAGCTTCAGTTGTTCGTTACTCTACTAGGGAATAACTACTGCTTGAGGAAGAGGAAGTGAACTGCATATCTGGTTAAGGTACAAGCTGCACTGCGACTCACTGGGGAAATGTGAAACTAATCGTGTTTGATCAGGTCCCGGCCTTACAGCGTTGTGAAGTGTTGTCTGGAAATAAGAGAGAAGGAACCTGGACAGTAAGGTTATGAGAAGGAACCTGGATAGTAGGGTTACTTCAAAATTAAAGCCTGGATAGTAGGGTTGTGAGAAGGAACCTGGATAGTAGGGTTACTTCGATATGAAAGCCTGGATAGTAGGACTGTGAGAAGGAACCTGGATCATAGGGTTACTTCGATATGAAAGCCTGGATAGTAGGGATGTGAGAAGGAACCTGGATAGTAGGGTTACTTCGATATTAAAGCCTGGATAGTAGGGCTGTGAGAATGAACCTGGATAGTAGGGTTACTTCGATATGAAAGCCTGGATAGTAGGGCTGTGAGAAGGAACCTGGATAGTAGGGTTACTTTGATATGAAAGTCTAGATAGTAGGGCTGTGAGAAGGAACCTGAATAGCAGGGTTACTTCGATATGAAAGCCTGAATAGTAGGGTTGTGAGAAGGAACCTGGATAGTAGGGTTACTTCAATATGAAAGCTTGGATATTAGGGCTGTGAGAAGGAACCTATATAGTAGGGTTACTTCGATATGAAATCTTTGATAGTAGGGCTGTGAGAAGGAACCTGCATAGTAGGGTTATTTCGATATGAAAGCCTGGATAGTAGGGCTGTGAGAAGGACCCTGGATAGTAGGGTTACTTCGATATGAAAGCCTGGATAGTAGGGTTGTGAGAAGGAACCTGGATAGTAGGGTTACTTCGATATGAAAACCTGGATAGTAGGGCCGTGAGAAGGAACTTGGATAGTAGCGTTACTTCGATATGAAAGCCCGAATAGTAGGGCTGTGAGAAGGAACCTGAATATTAGGGTTACTTCGATATGAAAGCCTAGATAGTAGGTGTGATCGGTGGATCTGGAACTGACTGTTTAACGCTGGTTCGCGAAATGTCGCGGAAGCAAGAGTCGCCACCGTCTTTTATTTTCTATCCATGGTTATCCATGGGCTCTTAGATACTTGCTCATTTGTGTTTTCAAAAATGGTTTGTTTGCTTTTCAACTATGGGTTTTAAAAAGTTTCTTTGAAAATTTCAGTTCGACTCTTGTATCGGTCCTCAAGAGTGTTTGAAAAATTGCTTTCGAAAGCTTTTTGAAAATGTGTTGGTGTGAAAAGTATTTTTTGAATTTGTTTTGAAATTAGAGCAAGTATCTAGAGTCGTCTACCTACCCTAAGGAATTCGTCTGTGTAAATGTCCTTTAAAGTAGTGCCATCCCACCATTGAGAAGTAGGTAGCACCACCGTTGGAGGTGTTCGGGTCAATTCGAGGTTCGGGACATGGTGATCACCAGAGTAATGGGAAGACACCTTAGAAGCTACCCTCATGCCAGGTTCCCAGATCATGAGGACTTACTAAGACATCCTCTACTCGACGATCACCTTTCGAGGCAAGGCAACAGTGAGGCGTACCCTAGGGGTGGTGTGTGCGATTTGTGTGTCGTTTTCATTTGCATTTATCTTGTCATGTTATTGGTGTTCTATGCTTGTTTTTATTTTGTCCATACATTCTTTCATGCCATTTATTTAACAGTTAAAAATTGCGAGAAAAGTAAAAATTCTAAGCTATTACAAAAGGCGCGGGTCCACATCGCCAAAATTAAACCAGGACCCGATTTGACAGAAAATAAGTAAATAAAGTAAATAAAGAATTAAAAGTGCGAGAAATTAATTACATGGCTTCGGGAGAGATACATAAATATTTAAACAAAATAAAATAAATATGCGAATTAATAAGAAATTAAGAACGAGGGCGTTGGACCCTTTTGCAAAATTAAATTACATGGAATTAATTAAAATTAAAAGAAAGAAAGAACTTGTTTTTTTGGTATTTTCTAGTATTTTAGGATTTAATATGAAAAAAGAATTAATTAAATAAATACTAACCCTAATTCTAATGGCTTTTAATTTATTAAGAAAACATTGAATTTTAACCTAAATTAACCCTAATTTTTATATACAAATTTAATTATAAAAATAAATAAAATAAATAATATTAAATATTTGATTATCATGAAAGAAAAACAAAAAGATGAAAAATTATTAATTAAACCCTAATTCTATGTTTTTTTATATTTTTATTAAAAGAATTAAAATTAAAACCTAATTTACACTAAATTGAATTATATACATTTATTTATGAAAATACTAAAAATAAAATATTTATTATTTTTTCTCTTTTTCTGATTTTTATGGCATTTTGTTATTTTATGAAAATATTAAATTAATTAAACAAGCAATAATTAAAAGAAAATAAAAATTATAAAAAAAATAAAAAAATAGAGAAAGTTAAAAGAATTTGCAAACCAAGGGGGGTTGTAGTCCCCAACATGGAGGTGAGTCTTTAGAAATCTGGCCCATTAACCTTGCTGGCCTCTTTGACTTTTCAGGACGCGTGTACACGCGTTGACTAGGGCGCACTGTGTTCTCCAATCCATGGCCTTTGATCTGATGAAGCTGGACGCGTGGACGTTGGATTTGGAAGGTGTATGATGGTCCTTGATATTGAATCTGCATGTGATTGTAAATTGAAAAATAACATTGAAATAATGAAGACCTGGGACTCGAACCCAGGTCATGGATGTTACCAATAACTATGCTTGCCACTGGATCAACTCACGCGTGTTTAATATATGACAATCAACAAATATTATAAAAAGAACAATTGCGTTAGTGGACTTTGCGCGCGAACTTTCAAACCAGCCACCCACCGCTTGCCACGAGTTCATCTTCTTCGTTGGATTTTATTTTCCTGAAACATAAACAACATAAGCAACGGTTTTCATGTGTTCTTTTAGGCCATCTATGGAAAAATAGCGAATAGCCCTATGATGCTCATAAATTGAGCGCGAGGGTAGCTTCTTCTTCGTCCAAAGGCGCTGATCATGACCATGGTACTGTGGTGTCCTAATTTTGCCTTATCTTAAAACCCCTAATTCGAAACTCTGCAAACCCTAAAAAGCAACAATGGTATATTGGCACACAATGCATAAAAATACAATTAAACATATGGGTTAGCTTCAGAATAGCATAAGGAGTATGAATCAACAATTAAAATGCCATGAAAATGCATAAATGTTAAAACACGATTATGAAATTTTTTCTGTACATGGCCGGTTCAGTGTACCAATTCTTTGAGTTTTGATGAATGTTTTTGATTGGAAATCGTTCTATGAAGCTTCAGCAAGCTAATGAAACAAAAATCGTGCCTTGAATCGCCCTAGAATGAGGTTTTCAGTTTTGAGTTTCTTTGCAAAATTTTCAAGTTTGTGAAGTGGTTTCTAGCGCAGCTTTGTGGTCAATGGCATTAGGTTTGTATTCAGGCTTAAGTATAGAACCAATTAGGTCAAATAAAACACTCCAAATCTTTGGCATTCATGGTTTTTGAAATTTGATTTTCAAAGATCTTTTTCAATCTTTTTCCATGTGTTTTTGTACAAATCATGATCAATTCTCTCCAAATCTTTCCCTATTTAATTATGCACGAATTATTGAGTAGATTTCATGCACAAAAGGATTGTAAAACTTAGGTTAAATATTTTTCATGTATTTAATTTGATTTAAATGAATTATTATTAATAAAAATTCAAATAAATAAATAAAAAATGAAGAAATACTTCCCTTTGGGCCAAATGGTCGTGCACATGCCATGGATGATGAATTGTGGAAGAAAAATGGGCCCATTAGCAATTTTAGGTCATTTGAATCAATGTTGACTTTTCAAAATACCCAAAGATTTCCCAACTTCTACAAGGCATAACTTGCTCAATTTGTAAGCTTTTCTCATGTTCTTGGACATTTTGGAAAGGTCTTTGAGTCCTCTAACCAATGCCTTTGGTCCCATGTCATTTTGATTTACCAATCTCAAGTTATGGCCTTTGACTTAAAGTCCCTTTTTGTTGACTTTTGAAAATGACCTGTAATGTTGAAATTGATAACTTTTTGTGAGAGCATTTCTTGGACTTGAAGTATGAAGATGAGTTGTAGGAAATGTCTTTCTCTTCAAAATGAGCTTTGGATGGAATTTTTCTGATAATCCATGTGAAAGTTATGCCCTGGTCAATTTACAGTTGACTTTTTCAGCTGTCCAAATAAGGAAACTTTTGCATCTTGATGATTTTTGAGCCAAGCTTTGGGAATCATGATCAAGCATTGATCAAATGATGTTTGTGGCTTCAAAATGATATGTTGACCAAAAAATATGAACTTTTGACTGTCAAATGACCATTTTGCCCCTACAGTTGACTGTAGTGCAATTAGGGTTTTGACTGTGCCGTTTTATGCTGAATGTCTTGAAACTTGATATGAGGATGCTTGACCATATTTGTAGGCATGTGAGACTTGATTGGACCTTTAAAAACTTCATTTTCTTGATCAGAACCAAAACCCTAATTTTGACTGCTTAGGAGATCCTTACATTGTGCAACCCTTGGGGAATTTTGAAGCTTGACTTGGCAAATCTTTGAAGAATATGGGAGGGAAAATTTTGGGGTACAACAGTTGCCCCTGTTCAATCTTCTTAGACCTGAGGATGCATATTGGCTGACATGCCTTTCGTAATCCGAGGGTGGAAGATGATTGAACACTAGAGTGCCCAGAAATTTGCGCTCACATAGTAGCAGTGTGATGATGGCATGGGCTTATAGATGCCATTTAGAGGTTGGTGAATAGGATGATGGGATTATAGATGCCATCTGAATGTTGATCGCGTAAGAGATTCCTTAGCGAGAACCTGCATACCTGCAAAAGAAAAATGAGTACCTGACATGTTGCAGGAGCTGGTTTTCAGATGCTTGGTATAGATGTGTCCTGACTGGTTACAGGAGCTGAGTCTGGAGCTTCACAAGATGATGAATGAACCAGGGATGGTTACTACCTTAGCATGAACGGTAAGAGAACCTTGGGTGACTTTAACCTCAACAATGCTCGTTGAGAAAATCTTGGTGGGAATTACCATCTTCGCAAGGTCGGGAAGAGAACCAAAGGAAATTATAATCTGAAAGGGAATTATATCTCACGCACCGTCGGGGAGAGAACCATTATAATCTGAAAGGGGATTATATCTCACGCACCTTCGGGGAGAGAACCATAGGAAATTATAACCTGAAAGGGAATTACATCTCACGCACCGTCGGGGAGAGAACCATAGGAAATTATAACCTGAAAGGGAATTACATCTCATGCACCGTCGGGGAGAGAACCATAGGAAATTATAACCTGAAAGGGAATTACATCTCACGCACCGTCGGGGAGAGAACCATAGGAAATTATAACCTGAAAGGGAATTACATCTCACGCACCGTCGGGGAGAGAACCATAGGAAATTATAACCTGAAAGGGAATTACATCTCACGCACCATCGGGGAGAGAACCATAGGAAATTATATCTCACGCACCGTCGGGGAGAGAACCATTATAATCTGAAAGGGAATTATATCTCACGCACCGTCGGGGAGAGAACCATAGGAAATTATAACCTGAAAGGGAATTACATCTCACGCACCGTCGGGGAGGGAACCATAGGAAATTATAACCTGAAATGGAATTATCACCTCACGCACCGTCGGGGAGGGAACCATAGGAAATTATAACCCGAAATGGAATTATCACCTCACGCACCGTCGGGGAGGGAACCATAGGAAATTATAACCTGATAACTTCTACTGAGTCTTCATCAGAAAAATCTGTTGGGAGTCGATTTAGCTGGACTAGAGAAGGCCTTGGACTGGATAGGAAATCTTTGGAGTTGATTAACTGAACCGGTCTAGGTCTTGAAATAGCTGAGAACTTTAACTGCATCTTTTTCCTGAAAGATAGAGGTCAGTCATATGCAATGCATGATATGAACCAAGCAATGATGTTCTCAACATAAATGAGATTTGTATGATATGATGCGTCTATGCATGCTATAATGATGTATGTGATGTTTTATGAATGTATTTTTCGTCTAGGAAAGTAAATCCTTGACGGGTGCCGGGAAGTCACTCCTGGGCTGATGTTGAAGAATAAGCTTTTACTTCCGCTGGGGATGATAGTTGCAAGAATACCGATAGGAGAAGATGACTCCGTTGAGGAATAAACTTGGCAAATGGAAGATTCTGCGGGGAGAAAAATACTCTGGCGACCATGCTGGGGAGTGATACTCTGTGGGGAGAGGGATGCTTTTGCTGAATTGTTGATGGTAACTTGCTGAGGATATCTTTGTTGTATTGGAAGTGCTAATAGACTTCGCTGGGGGTAAGAAGGAACTGTGTTGACGACGACCTTTCCGTGGCTCTTGGCTGAGGATAACCCAGTTATATCCTGTTAAGGAAATAACTCTTTGAATAAAGCCGGACGACGCGTTCGTGTTCTGCGAGGATAAGCTTCCAAAATTTACTGGGGATAAGCTTACTGTTTGGGGAGATGAATTCTAACTTTCCTGGGGAAGCTGGATTGGACTCTCTCGGGGAAGTTTTGAACCGCGGGGGAAGTGATTCCTTTGAATGTTTGATGCGCCGCCGGGGAACAATCTTTAGACCAAGACTGCCGGGGATGCTTGTTATGAGTATGTATATATGCTGCTGGGGAGATGTTGAGATCTACTGGAGGATACTCAACTTCCTTGAGATTTGATAACTCTGCTTGGAGAAGAATGCACTGACTGCTGACTTACTCTCTGGGGAATTAAGATGTGCTGGTTATGTTCTTTAGCTGAACCTACCTTGGTACCTTGGAGGACCGAACAATTAGATTGCTTAGACAACTCTTTATTGCCCCTGTTTCTAGTGTTACCTGTAATAAATCCTTTATTTCGTATGCAAATATTCATGAGTCAGCAAATTATTGTCAATGCATATATCACAAATTGAACCTTGGACGTTCTTCGCAAAACAAAACAAAAAAAGAAAAACAATTGGCACTTTTGACTGAAAAGTATATTTGTATTGATTTTTTGAATGGCCTGAAAATAGGCGTTTGTGTACAAGAGGCTGACGTCCTAGTAAGAGAACGCCGCCGAACTAAAGAGTTTATACAAATTTTGTACAAAAGAAAATAAAACAGCTGTGTGAAATATGAATGATCCACTGGGTTTCAACTCTGCTATTGCCTTTATAACTCCGAGCGTCTCATCACTTGATGACCTTGGTTGAAAGTGAAGCTGACTGATCGATGCCGTCTGAACTTGATGTAGATACCGGATTCTGGATGCAAAGTGATCAATGAGACATAGTATTACGCTTTTATCCCTAATTTTTGCCTGGACCGCCCTTTCGGGTTTTCAGTCCACCGGGATACCCATTTTTGCCCAAGCCGCCTTTTCAGGTTTTCGACTTGCCGGGTGTACAGATTTTTTTCATTTTCATCCCTTCATTTTGTCCGAACCCTTTTGGTTCGACGGGAAGCCCTAATTTCTGCCTAGGCATGTCAGCCTAGCGGGTCTTTTTTCATGCGTAGTATCTTTTTACTATATCTGCATTGGCGGGGTGAGGAAGGTCGTCACCATCCATATTGGTTAGAATCATTGCTCCTCCCGAGAACACATGTTTAACCACAAATGGCCCTTCGTACGTAGGGGTCCATTTGCCCCTTGGATCACTCTGAGGAAGGATGATTCGCTTGATTACCAGATCCCCAACTTGATATTCCTGTGGTCTGACCTTTTTGTTAAATGCCCTGATCATTCGTTTCTGATACGTCTGACCATGGCAGATAGCAGCAAGTCTCTTTTCATCATTGAGGTTGAGCTGATCAAGTCGTGTCTGGATCCAATCATCTTCGTTCAGATTTGCATCCTTCATTATCCGGAGAGAGGGTATTTGCACTTTGATTGGTAAGACTGCCTCCATACCATAGACCAGAGAGAAAGGAGTTGCCTCGGTTGACGTCCTGGCTGAGGTACGGTACCCATGTAGAGCGAACGGTAACATCTCGTGCCAATCTTTATAAGTCACTGTCATCTTTTGCACGATCTTCTTGATGTTCTTATTTGTTGCTTCTACAGCCCCATTCATCTTCGGTCTGTAAGGAGAAGAATTGTGGTGTTGTATCTTGAACTGCTCGCAGAGCTCAGCGATCATCTCGTTGTTCAGATTGGTACCGTTGTCTGTAATAATTCTCTCAGGGACGCCGTACCGACAGATCAGATTATGCCGAATGAACCGTGCCACAACAGTCTTGGTTACCGTAGCATAGGATGCTGCTTCGACCCACTTCGTAAAATAATCAATCGCTACCAGGATGAAGCGATGCCCATTAGATGCCGTAGGTTTAATCTCGCCGATCATGTCTATACCCCACATTGCAAACGGCCAAGGCGCAGTCAGCACATTCAGGGGAACTGGAGGAACATGCACCTTGTCTGCATAAATCTGGCACTTATGGCATGTCCTAGAATGTTGGTAGCAGTCAGCTTCCATTGTGGACCAGTAATACCCTGCCCGAAGGATCTTTTTTGCCATTGTGTGTCCGCTGGAATGTGTACCAAAGGTCCCTTCATGTAGCTCTTCCATGATCCTTTCCGCTTCAGTCTTATCCACACAGCGCAATAAGGTTGAATCATGGTTTCGCTTGTACAAGATACCGTTGCTAAGGAAGAACTTTGCTGCGAACCTTCTCAGGAATTTCTTATCGTTGACAGATGCACCTTCAGGGTATTCCTGAGCTTCCAGATATCTCTTCACCTCATGGTACCAAGGCTTCTCAGTCACCAATTCAGTCTCGAGATCGCAACAGTATGCCGGTTCGTCCAATTTCCAGATGATGATCCGGGGAGCCTCATTATCCCATTTGACCTTGAACATAGAAGCCATTGTAGCTAACGCGTCCGCCAGCTGATTCTCTTCTCTTGGAAAGTGTTCAAAGGTTATCTCTGTGAAGTGGGGGACCAGGGTCAACACACATTCTCTGTAAGGAATAAGGTTCGGATGTTTCGTATCCCACTCCCCTTTGATCTGATTGATCACGAGAGCGGAATCTCCGAAGACACTCAGAAACTTAATCCTTAGGTCAATCGCAGCTTGAAGACCCATGATGCAAGCCTCATACTCCGCCATGTTATTGGTACAGTTAAAACATAGCCGGGCAGTGAGTGGAGTATGAGTACCTTGAGGTGATATGATTATGGCGCCGATACCGTTTCCCAAAGCGTTGGAGGCTCCGTCAAAGTGCATAGACCATCAGGATCCTGGTTCAGGTCCTTCATCCGGTCCAGGTACTTCACAATCAGTTACAATCATGATGCTTTCATCCGGAAACTCGAAGTTCATTGACTGATAATCATCTACGGCCTGATGTGCCAAGTGGTCTGCCAATACACTTCCCTTGATGGCTTTCTGGGTTGTATACTGGATGTCGTATTCCGTCAAGATCATTTGTCATCTTGCAATTCTCCCAGACAGAGCAGGCTTTTTGAATATGTACTTTATCGGATCCATCTTTGAGATCAACAAGGTAGTGTGAGTCAGCATATACTGTCTCAGCCGGCGAGCAGCCCATACCAAAGCGCAGCAAGTTTTCTCAAGCAGTGAGTATCGGGTCTCACAGTCGGTAAACTTTTTGCTAAGGTAATAAATGGCATGCTCTTTTCGGCCAGACTCGTCATGCTGCCCCAACACACACCCCATTGAGTTGTCAAGCACTGTCAGGTATAATATCAGAGGTCTCCCTTCAACCGGTGGCATAAGGATAGGTGGTTCTTGGAGATACTCTTTGATTCTGTCGAGAGCAGCCTGACATTCATCGTTCCAACGTACTACCTGATCTTTCTTCAGCAGCTTGAAGATTGGTTCACAGGTAGCAGTCAGATGTGAGATGAACCGAGCAATGTAATTCAGGCGTCCTAAAAAGCCTCTGACTTCCTTCTCTGTCTTAGGAACATGCATCTCTTGAATAGCGTTGACCTTAGCAGGGTCCACTTGAATGCCTTTATCACTGACCACGAAGCCTAGCAGCTTTCCAGATCTTACCCCGAAGGTGCACTTGTTCGGGTTCAATCTCAGCTTATACAGTTTCAACCGGTCAAACAACTTCTGCAGATGATCTAGGTGCTCTTCCTCAGTCTGGGACCTAGCGATCATGTCGTCAACATATACTTCTATCTCATGATGGATCATGTCATGAAATAAAGCAACCATGGCACGTTGGTAGGTTGCCCCAACATTCTTTAACCCGAATGGCATGACCTTGTAGCAGAAGGTGCCCCACTGAGTAACAAAGGTAGTCTTCTCCATGTCTTCAGGTGCCATCTTGATCTGATTGTAACCTGAGAAACCATCCATGAAAGAGAACACCTTATGCTGAGCTGTATTATCAACCAGGACATCAATGTGAGGTAAGGGGAAGTCATCCTTGGGGCTGGCTCTGTTCAGATCCCTGTAGTCGACACACATTCTGACCTTACCGTCCTTCTTAGGTACCAGCACCACATTAGCAACCCACTGAGGGTAAGAAGTCACTGCAAGGAACCCAACATCAAACTGTTTCATGACCTCGGCTTTAATCTTCTCAGACATCTCTGGACGCATCCGACGGACCTTTTGCTTAACTGGAGGGCAGTCTTCCTTAGTTGGCAAGTGATGTACCACAATATCGGTATCCAACCCTGGCATGTCTTCGTAGGACCAGGCGAAGATCTCCATATAATCATGTAGCATCTGAGTCAACCGTTGCTTCACGCTGAGCTCTAGGTTGGCACCAATCTTTACCTCTTTCCTGTCTGCCTCAGTACCCAAGTTTATTGTTTCCACTGGCTCTTCATGGGGTTGAATTTCCCTCTCTTCCTGAAGCAACAGTCTTGCAAGCTCGCCAGGCACTTCGCAATCATCTTCACCTTCGTCTTCGGCTAAGTTGATCGGATTTTCGAAGTCATAACTGGCAGTAGCAGAGTCGTTATCAGTGAGATCCGGAGTGGATTGAAACCTGTATGAGTGTGTGTGTGTGTAAATACAGCTATTTTGAAAAAGATGTAAAGGAAAGAAAGACAGAAAAGGAGCATAAGATTTGTAATGCGAGAAAACGTCCAAGATTTTCATTCATGATATATGAAATGACAATTTATATGCCCTCACAAATGAAACCACGGTGCCTTGGGTAAGACACCGGGCCATAGAGTTTATTTATTGTTTATTACAAAATAATGAAACAAAGAAATTTATTACTGCGTCACAAAGGTAACAGGAGTATGGTCTTTGGCAATCCAATTGGTCAGTCCGCCTTCGGTTGTCGGGTAGATCCAGCTATTGAATTCTGCTTCATCCACTTCGTTGTCTTCCCCAACAGCATTCACTCCTGGATTTGTGATGAACACAGGAGGTCTTCCGATCTTCGCTTTCCTCATAGCTTTCTGACCTTCTGTAGTAAAGCCCAACCCGAATTTATCAGTTTTCTGTGTGAAGTCTGGAAGCCTGCCCCAGTTAGCACATTCACCCTTTTGGACCACAGCCCGGGCGTCCTTTAGGGAAGCCATCTTCAAAGGAACACTTTCTTCCGTTGCTGTTTCTGATGCCGCTGTAATTGGAAGCACCTCCTCGAAATGCTGAAAGGGGGTTTCAATAAACTCCCCGTCCATCTCAATGTATCTGAAGGAATTCAGGTGGCTCACCATATATTCCTCCTCTCCTTGCACAGTGACGATCTTCCCTCTGACGGGGTACTTCAGGTTCTGGTGCAAGGTAGAGGTCACTGCCCCAGCCTTATGTATCCAAGGTCGACCCAATAGACAAGAGTAAGATGGACGGATATCCATCACATAAAAAGTAGAGTCAAACACCTGAGAACCCACACGAATCAGAATGTCAACCTCTCCATGAACCATCCTTTTTGAACCGTCAAAGGCTCTGACGATGATATTGCTGGGTTTTAATTCCAGGCCTTCACAATCTAGACGGTCTAAAGCCTTCTTGGGTAGCACATTCAAGGACGAACCAGTATCCACCAACACATGTGCCAAGGTAGTGCCCCTGCATTCGATAGAGACATGCAGAGCATCATTATGGTCTCTTCCCTTCGCGGTCAAGTCAGCATCTGAGAAACCCAAGCCATTGTCTGCTGTCAGATTTGCTACGCAATCAGTGAACTGGACTGCAGATGTCTCATGTGGCACATGGGCTGTCTTGAGGAACGAGATTAAGGCCTTAGCATGGGCCTCGGAGCACAGCAATAAAGAGAGCATGGAGATCTTGGAGGGCGTGTGCCCCAGCTGTTCCACAACATTGAAGTCACTCTTCTTTATAATCTTTAGAATCTCCTCCACTTCTTGTTGGGAGGCTTCAGCAGTTACAGGTATAGGTGCCTCCATCTGGGCAGGCTCAACTTTAATTCCTTTGCCCCGGGCATTGGATGACTCGGCAGCAGGAGAAACAACTTGATCAGCAATAGGAACAGGTACACTTGTAGGGGTTATAAGAAGTGGTCTTCGAGCGGCAGGCGGTGCAATGTCAGGCGAGAAGAGCCTGCCACTGCGGGTGACTTTGGCTGGGCCAGTGATATCACAGATGCTGGCGCCAGCGTTGAACTCTTGTTTAATCCCATTTACATACACATCTGCCCCATAATGCCAGGGGACAGCTTTATCAGATACATAGGGAAGAGGCCCCGGAACAGTGATGACCACAGGTGCAACGGTCATGATTTGAACAGGCTTCTTCGGGAGAACCTGGATTGGATTATTGAATATGGTAACCACATAAACTTCTTCCACCGGAACCAACTGAACAGCAGACTTCTTAAACAGAATCTCCTTGCTATCCATTAGGCTTTGGATACCTAACCTCAACAAGGGACAACCAGATAGGGACACAGCACAGAACAGGCAACCCTCACTGCAACCCGAAAATAAACCGGCCAGCAGTAGGTTCTTCTTGACAGTCTTCAGAGGAGTGGCTAGATCATCCACAGAAATAGCATAAACATCTTCGTCAACAGCATTTACCCCATGCTGAGGCATAGGAGCAGTAACTACATTCGGCCTCTCAGGCGCTTCAAACTGTATCTCCTTGGCGTCGATAAGGTCTTACACCTTACTCCTTAATGCCCAACAATCATCAGTGGAATGCCCCGGGCTATCAGAATGGTAAGCACAACGAGCATTCGGGTTGTACTTAGGAGATGCAGTATTTGGGAACTTCGGCGCCTCTCTGACAGTCACTAGGTTGGTTGAGAGAAACTGTGGCAAGATCTGCGACAAGGTCATACTCAAGCGGGTGAACTCTCTCCGGGGTCTTTCAGCCCTTTGAGGATTGTTTGGCCGAGGAGCGGCAGCAGGCTTAGCAATCATTACCGCACTGACAGATTGGCGGCGCTCAGGTCTCTCTGATCTCTTGGAACCATACACGGCACTAGCCTCCTTCTTGAAGGGTTTCTTCTCAGCACTAGACGATGCACCCTTCGGGATCTTACCAGACTTTAACCCAGCCTCAATTCTCTCTCCAGTCAGAATCAGATCAGTGAACCCTGCAGATGAATTCCCGATGAGATGGTTGAAAAATGGCCCAGATAGGGTCCCCAAGAACATGTCTACCAACTCCCGATCAGTCAACGGTGGCTGCACCCTGCCAGCCAGGTCTCTCCACTTCAGAGCGTACTCCTTAAAACCTTCACTTGAACCTAACGACATACCCTGGAGTTGGGTACGTGTAGGGGCAAGGTCGGCATTATATTGATACTGCTTATAGAAAGCAGTAGCCAACTCCTCCCAATTACGAACCTTGGTCCCATCCAGCTGATAGAACCATTCGAGATGAGTCCCTGAAAGACTCTCCTGGAAGAAGTGGATCCACAAATTCTTATCCGCAGAGTACGGTTGGATTTTCCGAACATAGGACCTGAGATGTAGCTTGGGACAAGACGCCCTGTCATACTTAGAGAAGGATGGTGCTTTGAACTTCCGAGGGATAATCACACCAGTAGACAAACCCAGATCTCCGAAATCCAGCCCAGGTACCTGTTGTATCTCCATGGCATTCAACCTATCCTCCAGTTGCTTGTATCTGTCTTCTGCAGGAGGGTACTGCTCTTCATCAAAATCAGTCTCGTTGTCGGAGACTACCTGACTAGGAACCCTTGCTTCTGCCTGAGGAGTACTCTTGCCAACAGAAGAACCAGCCTCTTCCTGCTGCAGAGCATTGCCAAACCTTCGGCCCGAGTTGAACAGAACAGTTCTTCTCTTCTTCTTCTTCTCCTTCTTCAGGAGCATAGCCTTCAGCTCTTCTTGGCCCTGAGCCAAACCCTTGATTAATTCCTGAAACTGCGCATTCTGCGCCTGAAGAGCCTTGATGGATGTCTCAGTTGATGACGAGTCGGGATTCATGATGCTGAAATAAACAGCGAAGAACTGTAAGCAACCTGAAAAGAGGAAAAAACCTGCTATGCACATGATGTATGAAATGCGTACGAATTATGTTTTCAAAGACAATCGGGAATCAACTTTGTAAACAAAAAGGAACACACTTCATTAGATTCAACTTTGGAACTGAAATTATTCAACAGGTTGCCCTTAGGCATTACATGAAAGGAAATACTGAAAAGGAAATAAAACTGTAAAAGCACATCTGGAGCCCCTTATTGATCCCATGGTCTCCTCTTCTCAGTACGGATGTAGGCATTCAGAGCTCTCTCATTCTCCAACTGTTTTGTCAGCTTCTGGATCTTTGATTCCTGCTCGTTGAACTTTTCCCGGTAAGAATCCCGCTCTTCTCGTAGTTGCGACCAAGATCTCTTCAATGTCTCATAATCAGTAGGTATCTGAGGAGGAAGGACAGTTGTAGGAACACCATCTTTGTCAGGACACTCAAGAATGACGGGTCTGACAGCTTCATACGGCATACCTAACTTCTGAGCACGGATGCGAACCCATTTGTAGTAGGCTTCCATAGGTAAAGAGGTCTTTGGCCCTAACTCCTGTGGGTCAGCTTTATGAACCTTGTCCCAAGCCTTGATGAACCTACGACGTAGCTCGTCACTATCCACCTGAAATTCAAAACTGATGTGAGGCACCAACATCTCATGGGGACCTGCTCTTCTTGCTCTTCCAAACTGACGGAGTGCTAGACATGGATTGTAAGAGATCCCTCCTTGGGTACCAATCAAAGGAACATTAGGGTATTCCCCGCATCGATCAATAATAGCTATCTCATCCAAACCTCTGCAAGTCCAAATGATGTCTTTATCGGTGAGAGACATTAACCTATGAGCCCAACCTCTTCCTTCTTGATTCTTCAGTACGAACTTAGGGAGGTGCGAACTAAACCACCTCACCAACAAAGGGATACAACACCATAGGGTTCCTCGTCTTCGGGTAGTACGGGCATGAAGTTGTTGCAAGATGTCACCCAAGAGAGTGGGCACAGGATTCTGAGACATAAAGATCCTTATGGCAGTGACATTGATGAAGTTGTCAGGATTAGGAAACAGGACTAACCCATAGATTAGGAGAGCCAAGATGTCTTCATATGCCCTAAAGTCTAGGTCACTCCAGAAACTGTTAGCTTTACCTATCAGAAACTTGGCCAAGAAACCCTTAACTCCGCTTCTAGTCACCCAGTTGTCTGTTACCTCTTGATGGGTCAAAGGAAGAGCTGCAGCAACATCCTCAAGCCTGAGAGTCTTTTTCCAACTAGTAAAGGGAGTCTGATCCAAGATAGGGATACCAAGCAAATCAGAGAACTCTTCCAGGGTAGGAACCAGCTGGAAGTCTTGAAAGGTGAAGCACTGGTACAGAGGGTCATAGAACTGGGTCAGAACACTCACCAACTGTTGATCCCGCTTTGCAGTGACTAAACTGAGAAGAGAACCATGCCTCTGGATGAAGGAAGTGGTATTTGGAATTTTGCTAACCAAATCATCAAGCAACTCAGGTGAACGAACAAAGTTGAACCGGATAGTATTCCTTCGCACAGGCATCATAATGTCCTACAAAATAGAGCAAAGGTGAAACCCTCTTGTCTTTGAAATGGTCAGTCCTTATGCAGGATGCATGCAATGCTCATGATGCTATGATGTTATGATAAAGCACACCACATATAGATACAAAGGCAAACATGGTAAGGCACACAAGTCACACAAGGCAAGCCCCTAAAGTTTAGGCCAGCATGAGGTCTAGGTACTACCCTCTTTCAGTTTGTTGGTTCATACCTGTCCTAATCAAAAGTAACCGGGTTCTTAGAGGATCCCAATATCATTGACTACCCTCAATCGGTCATAACTCCAGCATCGCAATCTTTTCTTGCTTCCAGAACCATCACGAGAGTTTAGCCTCAATGGGCGTAGCATACTGCTACAATTCTAAAGGCCAAGTTGTGTCAATTAAGGTTCTAAGGTTGTTGGTGCTTAATGACTCCTTAGAAGACCCATATTCTCCTCGTTGCGACACAAGGGATATCGGTACAGACCAAGGTGCCACACCAACGTAGCCACTGCTTCACCTGTGTCGGTCTACGCCGGACAGGTCCCTCACAGCTTATGCTACCTAAACAGGGTATCCCTAGATCCGGGTTAGGATCTATGTAACTCCGATGCAACCCACAATAGTAAAGCAAGCAAATCAATACAATTGAAAACACAGTTATGAACTAGCCCTAAGGTACACCTCACTTTAAGTTTGATCCCCAGCAGAGTCGCCAGTTCTGTGATCGGTGGATCTGGAACTGACTGTTTAACGCTGGTTCGCGAAATGTCACGGAAGTAAGAGTCGCCACCGTCTTTTATTTTCTCCAAATGGAAAGGACAAAAGCACAGAAAAATTCCTTATAGAGATTGCTCTCGGTTCGGGAGGTAGATTATAGAAAGGGAAGGTGTTAGCACCCTTTCTATCCATGGTTATCCATGGGCTCTTAGATACTTGCTCATTTGTGTTTTCAAAAATGGTTTGTTTGCTTTTCAACTGTGGGTTTTAAAAAGTTTCTTTGAAAATTTCAGTTCGACTCTTGTATCGGTCCTCAAGAGTGTTTGAAAAATTGCTTTCGAAAGCTTTTTGAAAATGTGTTGGTGTGAAAAGTATTTTTTGAATTTGTTTTGAAATTAGAGCAAGTATCTAGAGTCGTCTACCTACCCTAAGGAATTCGTCTGTGTAAATGTCCTTTAAAGTAGTGCCATCCCACCATTGAGAAGTAGGTAGCACCACCGTTGGAGGTGTTCGGGTCAATTCGAGGTTCGGGACATGGTGATCACCAGAGTAATGGGAAGACACCTTAGAAGCTACCCTCATGCCAGGTTCCCAGATCATGAGGACTTACTAAGACATCCTCTACTCGATGATCACCTTTCGAGGCAAGGCAACAGTGAGGCGTACCCTAGGGGTGGTGTGTGCGATTTGTGTGTCGTTTTCATTTGCATTTATCTTGTCATGTTATTGGTGTTCTATGCTTGTTTTTATTTTGTCCATACATTCTTTCATGCCATTTATTTAACAGTTAAAAATTGCGAGAAAAGTAAAAATTCTAAGCTATTACAAAAGGCGCGGGTCCACATCGCCAAAATTAAACCAGGACCCGATTTGACAGAAAATAAGTAAATAAAGTAAATAAAGAATTAAAAGTGCAAGAAATTAATTACATGGCTTCGGGAGAGATACATAAATATTTAAACGAAATAAAATAAATATGCGAATTAATAAGAAATTAAGAACGAGGGCGTTGGACCCTTTTGCAAAATTAAATTACATGGAATTAATTAAAATTAAAAGAAAGAAAGAACTTGTTTTTTTGGTATTTTCTAGTATTTTAGGATTTAATGTGAAAAAAGAATTAATTAAAATAAATACTAACCCTAATTCTAATGGCTTTTAATTTATTAAGAAAACATTGAATTTTAACCTAAATTAACCCTAATTTTTATATACAAATTTAATTATAAAAATAAATAAAATAAATAATATTAAATATTTGATTATCATGAAAGAAAAACAAAAAGATGAAAAATTATTAATTAAACCCTAATTCTATGTTTTTTTATATTTTTATTAAAAGAATTAAAATTAAAACCTAATTTACACTAAATTGAATTATATACATTTATTTATGAAAATACTAAAAATAAAATATTTATTATTTTTTCTCTTTTTCTGATTTTTATGGCATTTTGTTATTTTATGAAAATATTAAATTAATTAAACAAGCAATAATTAAAAGAAAATAAAAATTATAAAAAAAATAAAAAAATAGAGAAAGTTAAAAGAATTTGCAAACCAAGGGGGGTTGTAGTCCCCAACATGGAGGTGAGTCTTTAGAAATCTGGCCCATTAACCTTGCTGGCCTCTTTGACTTTTCAGGACGCGTGTACACGCGTTGACTAGGGCGCACTGTGTTCTCCAATCCATGGCCTTTGATCTGATGAAGCTGGACGCGTGGACGTTGGATTTGGAAGGTGTATGATGGTCCTTGATATTGAATCTGCATGTGATTGTAAATTGAAAAATAACATTGAAATAATGAAGACCTGGGACTCGAACCCAGGTCATGGATGTTACCAATAACTATGCTTGCCACTGGATCAACTCACGCGTGTTTAATATATAACAATCAACAAATATTATAAAAAGAACAATTGCGTTAGTGGACTTTGCGCGCGAACTTTCAAACCAGCCACCCACCGCTTGCCAAGAGTTTATCTTCTTCGTTGGATTTTATTTTCCTGAAACATAAACAACATAAGCAACGGTTTTCATGTGTTCTTTTAGGCCATCTATGGAAAAATAGCGAATAGCCCTATGATGCTCATAAATTGAGCGCGAGGGTAGCTTCTTCTTCGTCCAAAGGCGCTGATCATGACCATGGTACTGTGGTGTCCTAATTTTGCCTTATCTTAAAACCCCTAATTCGAAACTCTGCAAACCCTAAAAAGCAACAATGGTATATTGGCACACAATGCATAAAAATACAATTAAACATATGGGTTAGCTTCAGAATAGCATAAGGAGTATGAATCAACAATTAAAATGCCATGAAAATGCATAGATGTTAAAACACGATTATGAAATTTTTTCTGTACATGGCCGGTTCAGTGTACCAATTCTTTGAGTTTTGATGAATGTTTTTGATTGGAAATCGTTCTATGAAGCTTCAGCAAGCTAATGAAACAAAAATCGTGCCTTGAATCGCCCTAGAATGAGGTTTTCAGTTTTGAGTTTCTTTGCAAAATTTTCAAGTTTGTGAAGTGGTTTCTAGCGCAGCTTTGTGGTCAATGGCATTAGGTTTGTATTCAGGCTTAAGTATAGAACCAATTAGGTCAAATAAAACACTCCAAATCTTTGGCATTCATGGTTTTTGAAATTTGATTTTCAAAGATCTTTTTCAATCTTTTTCCATGTGTTTTTGTACAAATCATGATCAATTCTCTCCAAATCTTTCCCTATTTAATTATGCACGAATTATTGAGTAGATTTCATGCACAAAAGGATTGTAAAACTTAGGTTAAATATTTTTCATGTATTTAATTTGATTTAAATGAATTATTATTAATAAAAATTCAAATAAATAAATAAAAAATGAAGAAATACTTCCCTTTGGGCCAAATGGTCGTGCACATGCCATGGATGATGAATTGTGGAAGAAAAATGGGCCCATTAGCAATTTTAGGTCATTTGAATCAATGTTGACTTTTCAAAATACCCAAAATTTTCCCAACTTCTACAAGGAATAACTTGCTCAATTTGTAAGCTTTTCTCATGTTCTTGGACATTTTGGAAAGGTCTTTTAGTCCTCTAACCAATGCCTTTGGTCCCATGTCATTTTGATTTACCAATCTCAAGTTATGGCCTTTGACTTAAAGTCCCTTTTTGTTGACTTTTGAAAATGACCTGTAATGTTGAAATTGATAACTTTTTGTGAGAGCATTTCTTGGACTTTAAGTATGAATATGAGTTGTAGGAAATATCTTTCTCTTCAAAATGAGCTTTGGATGGAATTTTTCTGATAATCCATGTGAAAGTTATGCCCTAGTCAATTTACAGTTGACTTTTTCAGCTGTCCAAATAAGGAAACTTTTGCATCTTGATGATTTTTGAGCCAAGCTTTGGGAATCATGATCAAGCATTGATCAAATGATGTTTGTGGCTTCAAAATGATATGTTGACCAAAAATTTGAACTTTTGACTGTCAAATGACCATTTTGCCCCTACAGTTAACTGTAGTGCAATTAGAGTTTTGACTGTGCCGTTTTATGCTGAATGTCTTGAAACTTGATATGAGGATGCTTGACCATATTTGTAGGCATGTGAGACTTGATTGGACCTTTAAAAACTTCATTTTCTTGATCAGAACCAAAACCCTAATTTTGACTGCTTAGGAGACCCTTACATTGTGCAACCCTTGGGGAATTTTGAAGCTTGACTTGGCAAATCTTTGAAGAATATGGGAGGGAAAATTTTGGGGTACAAAAGTAGGGTTGTGAGAAGGAACCTGGATAGTAGGGTTACTTCGATATGAAAGCCTGGATAGTAGGGCTGTGAGAAGGAACCTGGATAGTAGGGTTACTTCGATATGAAAGTCTAGATAGTAGAGCTGTGAGAAGGAACCTGGATAGTAGGGTTACTTCGATATGAAAGCCTGGATAGTAGGGTTGTGAGAAGGAACCTGGATAGTAAGGTTACTTCGATATGAAAGCCTGGATATTAGGGTTGTGAGAAGGAACCTGGATAGTAGGGTTACTTCGATATGAAAACCTGGATAGTAGGACGGTGAGAAGGAACCTGGATAGTAGGGTTACTTCGATATGAAAACCTGGATAGTAGGGCTGTGAGAAGGAACCTGGATAGTAGCGTTACTTCGATATGAAAGCCTGGATAGTAGGGCTGTAAGAAGGAACCTGGATAGTAGGGTTACTTCGATATGAAAGCCTAGATAGTAAGGTTGTGAGAAGGAACCTGGATAGTAGGGTTAATTCAAAGCGATAGTGTAGATTAGTTAACGCTTTTGATTTCGGGAACTGAGTTTCCATTAGTCGTCTGTAGATGTGATCTGTATAACTGCTGGATTTGTTGAAGCTAATTCTCTTTTCCTGGAAAGATATCATGGTTAGTTATATGTGATGCATGAAATGCAGGGTGAGATGATGTTCTCAAAATAAATGAGATTATGCTGTATATGATATGTATGCATATGTCATGATGTATGTTCATGAAATGCTGTCGGGGTATGCTTGCATCTGGGAAAATAAATCCCTGACGGTTGCTGGAGATTTGTAAATATTATATTGGGAAGAGATGCTGGAGAATAACTCTGTGGGAACCAAACTTAGGGGGAAGAGATACTCTGTTGGTAGACCTACTGATCTGGAGGAATAAACTCAGTTGGGGATGAAATTCTGTTGCTGGAGATGATGAGCTCTGTTGGAGATTAAGCTTCTGTATCTGGAGAAATAAACTCCGCTTGGGGGATGAAATTTACTGACTCGCTCGCGATTATGAACCTCAACTGGGGGTGGTTATGTCCTGTTTCAGGAAAGCTGACATCAATGCCTTTGGATACTTTTACTCTGTGGGGGAGTGTATGTACCAATAATTATGTTTCCAAGTTGGCTCTATCCCGGTACCTGCTGGGCAGAGTAATTGTAGGGTTTGGCACTTCTGGTTTTTCCCTATTTCTGGAATTACGAGTAATCGTCTTTTGTTTCTTATGTAAATATTTATGAGCAGCAATCATTTTCAAATGCATATGTCAAAAATAAATCATTGGACGTTCTTGTAAAACAAAACAGAAAAATAAAAACAGATTGAAGCTTCTTGTGAAAATGACTTGTATTGATTTTTGAAGTTGGCCTGTAATAGGCGTTTTTGTACAAAGAGGCTGACGTCCTAGTAAGAGAACGCCGCCAAAAAATATAATTTATACAATTTTTGCAAAAGCAAGAAAAACAACTATGTGAAACAACCCCATTGAGTTCCAACTCTACTATTGCCTTTATATCTTCAAGCGTCTCATCACTTTGCTTCTTGGCCGAAAGTTGATCAGATTGATCGGTGCCGTCCGAGCTTGATAGTCGATACCAAAGTCTGGTCGCAAGATGATCTAATGAGACATAGTGGTACGCTTTATATCCCTAATTTTTTCCTGGACCGCCCTTTCAGGTTTTCAGTCCACCGGGACACCCCTTTTTGCCCAAGCCGCCCTTTTGGGTTTTCGACTTGCCGGGTGTACATATGTTTTTTCATTTTCATCCCTTACTTTTGCCCGAACCCTTTTGGCTCACCGGGAAACCCTTATTTTTGCCTAGGCCAGTCAACCTAGCGGGTCTTTGATTATGTGTAGTATCTTTTCACTATCTCTGCATTGATTGGGTGAGGAAGGTCGTCACCATCCATGGTGGTTAGAATCATAACTCCACCTGAGAAAATGTTCTTAACCACAAATGGCCCTTCGTACGTGGGGGTCCAATTTCCCCTGGGATCACCTTGCGGCAGTATGATGCGTTTGATCACTAGATCCTCGACTTGATAATCTTGACGCCTGACTTTCTTGTTAAAAATCTTGATCATTCGCTTTTGATACGTCTGACCATGGCAGATAGCAGTATGTCTCTTTTCATTGATTAGATTTAACTGATCAAGTCGGGTTCAGATCCAGTCGTCTTTGTTCAAACCCACATCCTTCATAATCCCGAGAGAAGGTATCTGGTCCCATAGGTTGATGACGCTTAGACATTCAGACATTCATTGGTGTTCCTGCTCTTTGGAGAGTGTTACTATCATCGACCGTTGTGGAGAGTTCCCTAATGTCCCTTTGCTTGGCATTAGAGGAGGTATCACTTAAAACCCTTGCTTAGCCTTAAGAAAAATTGGTTATGCCCGGAGGGATGGTCCCCATGAGATGCTTATTCAAGGAGTGGTATTTGACTACGAGAATGACGATCAAGGTTACCGCCAGAGATTTATCCAAGCTTGGAGGATGTTGAACAAGGTGGATAGCAAGACGTTAGGACACAAGAAATCCATTCCCCTTGAGCCTTACCTTAAATGGGTACGAGCTCGTGCTCAGAAACTTGTGATGCCTTACCCTTCCATCTTACCAGTCATCATGGAGCCTGTGGTCAAAGGAGATGTTCCCTACACTATCCTCCATCCCGACATGCCTATCTCCCTCGAAGACTTACAAAAGAGTTAGATTCAGCTTAAGGAA
Source organism: Vicia faba (assembly GCA_948472305.1). Lineage (NCBI taxonomy): Eukaryota > Viridiplantae > Streptophyta > Magnoliopsida > Fabales > Fabaceae > Vicia > Vicia faba. Next base: position 988,403,022 of record OX451738.1, read on the forward strand.
GAACGAGATAATTTCAAAGCTCAATTCTATGCTAGTGAGAAGAGGGTCTTGGAGCTTACGAAGCAGCTACAAGAAGAGCAAAGTGTGAACACTTATCTCGCGCCAAAGAGGATGCGTTCGGTCTTTTTACCATAGAAAGCTATTTTGTAAGCCCAAGAGGCATGATGTAATATTTCTTGTTTTGTCTAATGAAAATTAACGTTTGTTCATTCTTTTGTCTATACAAATTTAAGTTTCATTAATCCTTGAAGTCATTTGCATGTACATATTTCATGCATCATAACATGACAGGTTTTGGCATAACAGGTTTCCTTATCTTTCTGCTGTTTATTTCAGCAAGATGGATCTAGAGAAAACTGTGAAGGATCTCCAAACCCGGAATTCTCAATTTCAGGAGACTCTACTAGCCCTAGCCAAGGGGAAACAAGATATGATGGCTCTGCTGGCCGTTAAGAAGAAACCAAAGAAGAAGGCTCTACTCAACATGGGTAGAAGGTTCAAGGAGACAATCCGTCAAATCCCAGTGGGAGGAGACTCATCTGAAGAGGATAAGAACCAGGTCGGTGAGGTCAAGAATACTCAAGCTAAATGTGTTAATGATCAAGAATCTGATGATGATGATTTCAACGAGAAATATCCACCCGCTGGTATCAAATACAAACAGTTAGAAGACAGATTGAAAGTTGTTGAAATCCAAGTCGCCCCCGGCTTAGATTTTGATGATTTGGGTTTGATCTCTGGGGTAGTCATTCCCCACAAATTAAAATTACCAATCTTTGCCAAGTACGACAGGGTTTCTTATCCAAAACTCCATTTGAAATCTTATGTGCGCAAGATATAGCCGCACACTACCAATAAAAAGATATGGGTTCACTTTTTCCAAGAAAGCTTGGTTGGAACACAACTTGAATGGTTTTATCAGTTAGATAGTTCTCATATCAACACTTGGGAGGATCTAGCTACTGCCTTCTACCATCAGTATCAGTACAACACTGACTTGGTGCCAACAAGGGTTCATCTACAAGATATGACCATGGGGAAGAATGAAGGATTTAAGGAATATGCACAAAAGTGGAGAGACCTTGCTAGTAGGGTCCAACCTCCCTTGACTGATAGGGAGCACATCGACATGTTCATGGGAACTTTGTCTGGTCCTTTCTATACTATGTTGGTTGGTTGCTATTCTTCTGGTTTCACCGAATTGATCTTAATCGGTGAAAGAGTTGAAAGTGGCATCAAAAGTGAGAAGATCTCTGTGGCATCTACCTCCACTCCCAATCCTATCAAGAGACCTTTTGCCGCGAAGAAGGAAGTTAATGTTGTGTATGGGGCAAGGGCCCATACCAAGAAAAATGATCACACGTCCGTCAATGCTGTCTGAATCTCTAATCCAACTCCTACTCCAAGACCATCTGCAAATCATCAATGTTTCGAAACTCCAAGAAGAAAATTTACGAGGTTGGGCATGTCACTATCTGAAGCCCTTCAACATTTACTCAAGGCTAATTTAGTGACGTTGTGAGATCCTCTCGCCAACCCTGACACCTCGTCACCAAAGTATAATCCGAATGCTAAGTGTGCTTACCATTCAAGCAGTCTCGGGCACGAGACTGACCAGTGCTGGGCCTTGAAGAACAAGATCCAGGATTTTATTGACAACAAGACTATTGAATTTGATCCTCCTCCAACGCCGAATGTAATTACTGCTCTGATTCCGAAGCATGACAAATGTGTTAATGTTGTCGAGGTTACAATGTTTATTGTCTATGTTGAAGATTTGACTACTCCGCTGAATATAATCAAGAACAATCTGTTGAAAGCTGAGATCTTCCCCAGGTGTGAAAAAGACTGTGTGTGTTGTACAAGACAACTCAATGGATGTGAAGGGCTGAAAAAAAGGCATACAATGCCTGATGGATAGCCACAATATTCTATTTGAGAAAACTCCACTTGCCAAGAGTTAGATTAACAAATGTGAAGACCTTTCCATTATTACCATCTCAAACAAGGCTCTTAGGATCACCTCCAAAGGTCCTATTAGGATTTCAAATGAACCCACTGTTGTTCCCTTAATCATTACCAATCCCGGATCGATTCCCTACTCTTCAAATAAAGCGGTACCATGGAATTACGATGCTAAAGTGTTCTATCATGGGATTAAACAAGATGGCTGGATCGAAGAAGAAAAAGATGACGATGTCAGCAACATAGCTGGTTCAAGAAAAGTAACTAGAACTGGAAGAATATTTTCACCCAATATCTCACCACCAGTTGTTACAAGGACGCCCATCCGCATTACTGCTGCCAAACCAAGTATCGATACAAGAGGAAAAGAGAAGGTTGTTGAGCCTAATGTGGTTGAAGTACCCTCCAAGAACGTAGCTGATGAAGAACCATCCGCCCGCGAGATAGACGAGATTTTGAAGATCATAAAGAGAAGCGACTTCAAAATTGTAGAACAGTTGGGGAAAACCCTTCTAAGATTTCGATGTTGTCATTGCTGGTTTGCTCTGATGCCCATGCTCGATCATTAATCAAGTTCCTAAGAAGGCTCATGTCCCCCATGAGACAACAACAGACCAATTTGAGAATTGCGTGGCTAGCCTGACAACTGATAATGGCTTGGGGTTTTCGGATGCTGACTTAACACCTCTCAGGAAGAATCACAACAAAGCTTTACATGTTTCTATCGAGTGCAAAGGGACTACCTTAGCACATGTGCTAGTCGACACTGGTTCTTATCTGAATGTATTACTCTGGGGGGCATTGGACCATCTTGACTGTGAAGACTTAATCTTGAAGCCAAGTGATATCATCGTAAGGGCGTTTGATGGATCAAAGATGACTGTTCATGGGGAAGTAAATCTTCCAATCAAGGTGGGCTCCCAAATCTTCAACTCCACCTTCTATATTATGGATATTTGCCCTGCCTATTCTTGTCTGTTAGGTCGCCCGTGGATTCATAAGGCTGGGGCAGTGACCTCAACCCTCCATCAGAAACTCAATTATCCAGTCAAAGGCAGGATAGTCACCGTTTGTGGGGAAGAAGAGTTTATCGTGAGCCACCTTAACTCTTTCAAGTATGTAGAGATGGACGGAGAATTCATTGAAACCCCATATCAAGCCTTTGAAGTTGTACCACCAATGATTGCTGCTACTAAATGTTCTTCTGATGAGTCCAAAGCTGTCAAGGCCATGCCAAAGATGGTTTCAGTTAAGGATGCCCGTGCGACAATTGAAGAAGGGAACTGTGATACTTGGGGGAAACTCCTTGATATCCCATTTAAAGCAGACAAGTTTGGTTTGGGCTTCACCGTCAAAGATCAGAGGGAGGTGAGGCATGCTCGTGCTGGAAAACCGCCTCTCCGCATTGGAAGCAATAAAGTCAACGTTGTTGGTGATTCTAATGAAGAAGTTGCATTTGAAGAATGGGTGTATCCAACTACTAAGGAGCTGAAGAATTGGCATACAAAGGACTTTGTACCTGTATCCTTTATTGAGGAGTAATCTACTTGTTATTGCTTTTCTTTCAATTCAAGAACTTGTTGTCTGTAATATTTTAACAATGACTTTTAAGCCATGTGCCTGGCCCGGGGCACTTTGGTCCATTTGTCAAGGGTTTTATTTATATTCATATAATCATATGATCATTCAGTACATTGGACTCTTTTGCATTCAAATATCTGTGTTCATTGTCTTTCCTTTCTTTCAAATACATTTTTCAAAAAAAATAGCCATATATCTTACATGCACGCACACACACTCTTGCAGGTCCACATCCACTCTGGATCCTACTGCCAATGACTCTACTATTCCCGAATATAACATTGAATATCCCATCAACCAAGACGAAGACGAAGGTGAGGAAGATTGTGACATACCAGGAGAGTTAGCCAGACTTCTATTACAAGAGGAAAAAGCTATTCAACCGCACGAAGATTCAGTTGAAGTTATCAACTTGGTACTGAGTCAGATAAGAAGGAAATCAAGATCGGCACTAACTTGGAAAGCGGTGTCAAGAGTAGGTTGGTTCAGATGTTGCATGATTTTATGGATTTATTTGCTTGGTCTTATGAAGATATGCCTGGGTTGGATACCGACATCATAGTTCACCATCTGCCGATAAAAGAAGACTATCCGCCTGTCAAGCAAAAGGTTCGTCGCATGAGGCCTGATATGTCTGAAAAAATCAAAGCTGAAGTGATGAAACATTTTGATGCAGGGTTCCTAGCTGTGACATCATATCCTCAATGGGTTGCCAATGTGGTGCCAGTACCAAAGAAAGACGGGAAAGTTCGCATGTGCGTAGACTATAGGGATCTGAATAGGGTAAGCCCCAAGGATGACTTCCCTCTACCACACATTAACGTCTTAGTTGATAATACTGCTCAACATAAAGTCTACTCATTCATGGATGGCTTCTCAGGATATAATCAAATAAGGATGGCTACCGAAGATATGGAAAAGACTACTTTTGTTACACAATGGGGTACCTTCTGCTACAAGGTCATGCCGTTCAGATTAAAGAATGTAGGGGCAACATATCAAAGGGCTATGGTAGCTTTATTTCATGACATGATTCATCATGAGATAGAGGTATATGTGGATGATATGATTGCAAAATCATAAACCGAAGAAAAACATCTCGATCACCTGCACAAACTATTCGGTAGGCTGAAAAAGTACAAGCTGAGGTTAAACCCCAACAAGTGCACGTTTGGAGTACGATCTGGAAAGCTTCTAGGTTTTGTTGTCAGCAATAAAGGCATTGAAGTTGATCCTGCCAAGGTAAAGGCCATCCAAGAAATGCCAGTCCCTCATTCTGAAAAAGAAGTTAGAGGATTCTTGGGTCGTCTCAATTACATTTAACTACTACTTGTGAGCCACTCTTCAAACTCTTGAAGAAAGATCAGGTAGTCAGATGGAACGATGAATGCCATATTGCCTTTGACAAAATCAAAGAATACCTACAAGAACCTCCTATTCTCATGCCTCCAATTGAAGGAAGACCCTTGATCATGTACTTGACAGTAGTAAAGAACTCTATGGGGTGTGTTTTAGGCCAACATGACGAGTCTGGCCGAAAAGAGCATGCTATTTATTACCTAAGCAAAAAGTTTACCGACTGTGAAACTAGATATTCACTGCTCTAGAAAACTTACTGCGCTCTGGCATGGGCTGCTCTTCGGCTAAGACAATATATGTTGACTCATACCACTTTGTTGATTTCTAAGATGGACCCAATCAAGTACATCTTCGAGAAACCTGCACTTTCCGGACGGATAGCCAGATGTCAAATGATCTTGACTGAGTACGATATTCAATATACGACCCAAAAGGCCATAAAAGGAAGTGTACTAGTAGATCATTTGGCCCATCAAGATGTGGATGATTATCAGTAAATGAACTTTGACTTCCCTGATGAGAACATCATGCTGGTAACCGACTGTGCGAAACCTGGACCATATGACGAACCTGAGCAAGGATCCCGATGGACTATGGTATTCGATGGTGCTTCCAACGCCTTAGGTAACGGAATTGGTGATATGATCATCTCTCCTGAAGGTTGCCACACTCCTTTCACTTCTAGACTATGCTTCAATTTCACAAACAATATGGCCGAGTGTGAAGCATGAATCTTAGGTCTGAAAGCTGCTATTGACTTAAGGATCAAGCATTTGGACGTGTTTGGGTATTCCGCTTTGGTGATCAGCCAAGTAAAAGGAGATTGGGACACTAAACACCCTAATCTTATTCCTTACAAGGAACTTGTGCTATCCCTAATTCCTTACTTCGAAGAGATCACTTTTGAGCACTTCCTTAGGGAATAAAACTAGTTGGCTGACACTTTGGCAACCATGTCTTCAATGTTCAAAGTCAGATGGGACAACGAAGCCCCTATGACTACAATTGAAAGATTAGATGAACCTGCACATTGCTATGAGCTTGGAACCGATGCGGAAAAGCCATGGTACCATGAGGTGATGAGATATCTTGAAGCACAAGAGTATCCCGGGGGAGCATCCATCAATGACAGAAAGTTCTTGCAAAGATTTGCAGCCAAATTCTTCCTAAGTAACGAGATATTGTACAAGCGCAACCATGATTCAACTCTACTACGATGTATGGACAACAAGGAGGCAGAGGAAATCATGGAAGACATGCACGATGGTCTCTTCGATACTCACTCAAGTGGACATACGATGGCTAAGAAAATCTTAAGAGCCGGTTACTATTGGTCAACGATGGAGACCGATTGCCATTAACATTCAAGAACTTGTCACAAATGCCAAATCTATGCTGACAAGGTCCATGTGCCTCTTATCCCTCTGAATGTCATGACCGCTCTGTGGCCATTTGCAATATGGGGAATTGACATGAATGGAGAGATCAAGCCCACAGCTTCCAACGGACATCGCTTCATTCTTGTTGCTATCGACTATTTTACTAAATGGGTCGAAGCCGCCTCATTTGCCTCAGTCACCAAGAATGTGGTAGCCAGATTCATCAGACACAACCTCATCTGCCATTATGGTATCCCCGAAAGGATCATCACCGACAATGGGACTAACCTCAACAATGCTATGATCACTGAGCTTTGCACTCAATTTAAGATCAAGCATCACAATTCTTCTCCATATAGACCAAAAATGAATGGCGCAGTCGAAGCGGCCAACAAAAATATCAAGAAGATTATGCAGAAAATGGTAGTAACCTATAAGGATTGGCATGAGATGTTTCCATTTGCTCTACATGGCTACCGTACTTCAGCTAGAATGTCAACTGGGGCAAGTCCCTTTTCTCTAGTATATAGCATGGAAGCTGTTTTTCCAGTGGAAGTTCAGATTCCCTCTCTAAGAATTATGAATGAGGCAGGCCTAGGCGAAGACGAGTGGGTTCAAACGAGATTAGATCAGCTGAACTTGATCGACAATTAGCTGTTGTTTTCCATGGTAAGACGTACCAAAAATGGATGATCAAGACTTTTAACAAAAAGGTCAAGCCTAGAGTATATCAAGTTGGTGACTTGGTGATAAAGCGCATCATTTTACCACAAGGCGACCCTAGAGGAAAATGGACTCCCACCTATGAAGGGCCATTTGTTGTCAAGAGAGTTTTCTCTGGCGGTGCCATGATGCTGACTACCATGGATGGTGAAGATTTACCACATCCTATAAACGCGGACATAGTTAAAAAATACTACGCATAAGAGACCTGTTAGTTTGACACACCTAAGAAAAATAAGGGCATCCCGGGAAACCAAAAGGTTTGGGAAAAAATTAGGGATATATGCAAAAGATTGTACACCCGGCAAGTTGAAAACCCGAAAAGGCGACTTGGGAAAAAAAGGGTATCCTGGTGGACTGAAAACCCGAAAGGGCGGTCCAGGAAAAAGTTAAGGATTAAAAGTGTATGACCATGTCCCGTGAAATCAACACAGTTACTTTTATCACTAAGGTCCAAGTTCAAACGGTCCAAGATCAATCCAATCAGCTTCTGTCAACTGCAAGGGATATTCGAAGACATTGGGGGAAATAGTAGAGTTGGAAGGTAATGAGATCATTTCACATGGCTATTTGTTTTCATTCTAAATTTTGTTTTCCTTTCGATGATTTCCTCTTACTAGGATCTCTGTCTCTCTGTACAAAAAACGCCTATTCATGGGCAAAGTATCAATACAAATATACTTTGAAGTGCAAAATTTATGTCTTTGTTTTGAATGCAAATTTGTCCAATGATTAAAATTGAATGAACATATGCATATGAACATAATTAAAACTATTTGGCACATGTGTCCTGCTAAGCAGCAGAAAGCATCTCTTTAATGTATATGAAATATCCCCACAGAGTTATCTCATTATTATTATCCCCACAAGGACGGCTACAATTAACCTTTCCTCAACATGTTTTATTTCCCCAACAATAATCAAGGAACCACAAAACTCTCCAGCCGAGTTCAATTTTTCTCAACATACAACAATCAAGATACCACAGAGTTCCCCAACTGAGCCTGTCTTTCTCAACATAGGAGTCAGTTTAACACAAAAATTTTCGAGTATGCTTTCATAGTTAACCTTGCTTAAATTAAGACTTTTGATGGTTGTAACGTGGCCATGGTTTGTGGTTTAAGAAACAAAGGATATAAGGCTCAAAACTTATTTAGCCCACCCCGTTCTCCTTGATGTTCTCCAATCCTAAGTTCAATTAATCCAACAGATACGTTCCGCCGTGCAAGAGAATTTTCATAGTAGTGGCGATGATGATAAACATTGGTAAAGATCCAAGAACGATGAAAATCATTGATAATATCCAAGAGTTGATGAGAATCCTTGAGGTGGAAGTCACAAGATTGTTCTCCAATTTATTTGTTTTTAATCCCTTACTTTTGCATGGACCAATCCTTTTGAATTTGTGGTCCACTAGGATGCCCTAACTTTTGCCTTAGTCAAGTTATTTTTACTTGACCTAGCGGGCCTTATTTTTTTTTTTGAACATTTGTGATTGCCATACTGATTGTTGTAAGCTCTGTCTTTGTTGTTTCCTCGATCTTGAATGATGTACTAAGAAAGAAGACATCGTGGACTTTATCTTCATTTATTCCTCAATCTTGGATGATGAATGTGAAGAAAAAGATGTGTTTGAACCTTTGCTTAAATCGTTTCCTCAATGATGCATCAAGGAAGGGGATATGCTTGAACTTTTTCTCAGATTTTCCCCTCAATGATGTATCGAGGAATGAGATATGCTTGAACCTTTGCTTAGATGACCCGATTCTCCTGGGATTGGAATGCATCATTGAGTCAATTGAAATCTACCCTGCCCTTGGTTGAAATTAAGGTTTTTTATTTTAGAAAATAGAACAAAATCCAACTCCTGGCTCGAGGGGGTTAATGCGGATTATCTCCTTATATCTCCACTGTTTGGGAAGTGAAACAATGCCTTACATCATCAGCTCGGTCTTACCATTGAAAGCATAGTTTATTTAGTTATTTATTTTTCATCATTCTCCATCAAAGTTTGTTAAAGTTGAAAAATGAAAATGGAAAAGAAGAGTGAAAATGGAAAGTCGTTGATTATTTATGAAAAGTGATAGAATAGTGAATACAAATGGATTGATTTCAAAAACATGCATGATTATTTATTTGAGTCACTAGTCAAAAGATGCAAATTTACACCAAATACAACTTAGCAACATAGAAATTATAATTTGAAATTGATAAAGTCTAATGATCCTATGGAAGAGCTTATTTGTTGATCCTCTTGACTTTAGGAGAGCTTCTGAATATTCTTGGACTTGTCAGAGCATGGGGGTGACCCTTGATGTTTCTTGGGCATACCTATTCTGTCGATTTGGCAGTTGCTCTTGATTTGGAGGAGTCACCAATGATAGTTGCATTTGAGGCATTCTAGGCCTTTGACTTGTATGGAAAAGGGTTTCCTTCTCTCCTTAACAAGATTTGTAGGACCAAGCTCACTGGTTGACTTTCTTCTTCAATAACTTATGAATTTCTTGAGTTCCTTCAATCTTTCATGAAGCATGCTTGGAATTTGTTCTTTGAGTATCAGGAAATCTGTTAGCTGGATGATAGTTGGATAAGGGAGAAGACGGAAATGCATATGTATGAATGTATGGTATGCAAAAATATTTTTGGCTTTAAGGGTATACAAAAAAAACGTTTCATGGATATGCGATGCGACGCGGACGTAGTATGAAGGTCAACATAAGGGTACCCTATACGGGTTTAATGATAGACATGGAAATGAGTATACCCTACACTGACTCAAAGATTGAGATAGACATGAACTCCTTAAGGATTATGTACAATGAAAAACAAAGAGGAATCCCTACAAGCTAGGGATTATAACAGAGGGACGAGAATTCCTACATGCTAGGAATTGTGATAGACCAATGGACAGTTGAGACGAAGATTGGACTTGAGGGAATAGCATGGAAGAGAGCACATAGTGACCGGTCAACAGTCACCAAATTACATGGCCTGATATAGGCCACGTGGCATGCATCAACAAGGACATCCTTCGTGGGAAGGTTCCATATAGGGAACAAGATCCTATAAAGGTTCTAAGGATAATGACAAACAAAAGGGGATCCCTACAGGCTAGGAATTATGACTAAATAAAAAAACCCTATAAGCTAAACCAAAAAATACCCCTACGAGTTTAGGGTATAATAATGATAAGAGGTAACCCCATGTATGTTTAAAATTACAATAGAATGTTCCTCTCGAGAAGACTTCATGTGAAGGATGGGATGACAAGGTTTCCTTAGTACACAGGTTCCTAGTTTAGGCCTACGAATATTCTACCTTCCCTATAAGGTGGCTTACTTAAGGGTATCATGGATAACACTGGAGGGAAAGGCACAAGGGCATCTGTTGTACCCCAAAATTTTCCCTCTCATTTATCAAATATTTCCTCACAAAGATCTCTCTTGGTTCAAGACTACATTAGGGTTGATCAGCTCAAGACACCTCTTAAACACTGATGACCAAAATTAGGGTTTGAGATCGCACAAGGATAATTGGACTCTAAATGCTTCATATTACTTTCATGGATCATTATGAACCTCCAAGATTACTCATGTCAAGTTTCAAGCCTTGGATCACACTTTTGCTCAGTCAATTGAGCAATTGACCTAAAAATCAACTATATTGGGGAAAAAGTCAACTATGGCCAATTTACAGTCAAACTTCATAATTTTTTATCCACATAAATATTATAAACTCATATGTATCATTTGATCAAGTTTGGACCATAATTCCCCAAGAAATTTGATCAAATCATTAAAAGGGCAAAATGGTCAAAATTAGGGTTTTGACTGAGAAATGGCAATTTCTGATTTTTGACCTAGCAAATGGTCAATTGGTTTAACGCATGATTTCAATAGTTCAATTGCATCATTTTTACCAAATGGCATGACCTAAAATATTTCTCAAGATCAATTGGATTGATAGAGAATTTTCATTCAACTGATCAAAAAGTCAACTGTACACTGAAAAGTCAAACTTTGACTTTTTGGTCAAAATTCAATGTCAAAGATCACAATTCATCAAAACATGTCAAAATATGAAAAAATTTCATCAAGAAATAAAAAATTCAAGATTTTATTTTGAAAAGTCAAAGTTTTCTAACTTAGAAATTTTTCTGTGTTTAAACTTCATGTTTTTTCTTAACTTTGGGCCAATTTTTCACCATGATGCAAGAGGATTCAGAAGAAACTTTCAACATGAAAGTTGTAGATATCCATGATATTTAAAGCATTGCTTTACACAACTTCTCCTAAAATTCTTGGGTCTCAAGTTATTAATTCATAAAGTCATGGTCTTGAAATTGGACACTTAGTAAAATTTTGCCCTAGTTTTGGTCAGGATTTTGACCTAACTTCATGGCACTTTTTCATGTAGTTCCAAGGGGAATTTTCAAAAGTGATTCAAAGAGGGGTTGTAGAGCACATTACAAGCTTTTAAAAATGTCCAAGAACTCTTTGATATCATTCTTGAGTAGGGAGAATCGAAGAGATGAAGTTAGGGTTTTCACACTTGAAATACAAGTCATTTTGTGATGAACAAGAAGTCAATTTCAAACCTATGTTGCACAATATTACTTTGCAGGCCTCTAAACCTCAAGATCTCTCCATAATCAGAAGATTACACTTGCTTTTGAGCTATTATCCACTTGATTCAAGCTTTGTCCAAGTAAATTTTCCATTAATGGAACAAAGTTCACACTTCTATTTTGGAAAAGTGACTTTAACCACAAAGTCAACTTGTATGGAGCTTTGCACCTGTTCTTTCTGCACAAGCATGCTCTATAAACTCAGAACAAACATGTTTAAAGTTTCTAGCCACCCTACAAGACATGTACCTTGCATTGAAACCATGTTTTTCAAGATAACTTCAAAAACAAGTCAAAAACTCATAACATGTGACTTTTGTTTTCTGACCTCCTAAAGTCCTCTAACCTTTTCCATATAATTATACAAGTGTATTGCAAGCTAACACACGATTAAAAAGTCCTCAAACTCCCCAAAACCAGAAATTTCCATACAAGTACAAAAACTTGTCATTTCTGATTTTTGAACCCAACCTCCAAATCCCCTCGTGCGTTTCTTGGCCAAACCATCCACAAAGCTTCTAATACACATATAGAAACTATCCCAACCCTTGTTTTAAAACTGTAATACCATTTACACCATTCTACATTTTCAAAAATAGGGCATTGCACATTGACTTCTTCAGCTTGATTCAAGAACTCTCATCACAAAGTAAGCTTTGCAATAGCTTCCTGGAGGTGCAAGGAAGCTCACCCAATCATCAAAACACTTTGAAAGTAGATCTAACTCAAAACACGGTCTCCAGCTGCAAGGTGAGTTTTCTGACTTTTCATCTCATTATTTAGGCATTGTTAGGTCTTGATTTGTGAAGATAAAATGTAGATAACTTTGCCACGAAACTGTACATATCCATAGTTTGCATTTATATGGCCTGAGCTTAGAGAATTTTAGAGTTGAAGTTTTCTGAAATTTTTAGGTTTTAAATTAGGGCCAAAGAAATTCTCCTTCATCTTTGATTGTTAGCTTAAGTTATTTACATGGTTGGATTCGTGGGAAGAAATGCCACAACTTTCACGTTTGAACTTTTCATTTTTGTTGAGAGATGAAGAAGATACATGTCCTTTGGCTGTAGGTTGAAGATGAAGTGTAATCAGGGTGCGTTTTGTATCATATATTTATTTTTTTGCTTATATCAATAGATGTATAGCCATCCCAGTGGTAAGGCAGCGCGCTGGTAACCTCAAGGTCACGGGTTCAAGACCCAGCGCTGCCTTCTACTTTTCACATTTACACATTTTTTACATTTTTTTGTTTGTTTGCAGCGCCTGGGCTTTAGGATGGGCCTAGTCTTTTTTTCTTCATAACACTATTTGTATTACTAATTAACCCCCCTGACTTTTTCTTTATATTTTTCTTTTATTTATTTTCTTCATTATTATTATTATTAATATTAATATTAATATTTTTATTATTATTATTATTATTATTATTATTATTATTATTATTATTATTATTATTTTCATAAAATCATAAAAATACAAATTTATTTTTATTTATTTTTTATACTCATGTATTTTGTTTTCCATAAGATAAACAACATTTTTTCTAAAAAAAAATAAATAAACTTCCTTTCTTTTCTTAAATAGTTAATTTTTAGGCTTAGGATAAATTAATATATTATTTTATTTTCTTAGTTAAAATTAATTTAGAACTTAGGTTATTTTAATTAGTTAATTTTCATTTTTTATTTTCATTAATTTAAAACCTTTTCATAAAAAACCCTAAAAAATCCTTTTCAAATTAATTTCTTTTCTTAGTTAGTTTAAATTAATTTTATTTAATTTTAACTACTCATTTTCTTTATTTAGGTCAAGATAAAACCCTTTCATAAAAACAATAAAAATCATTTCTTTTTCCATTTATATTCTTACATTTTATTTTCAATTTTGTACAATATTAAATATGGCTGTAATAGATAATTAGATTTAATTTTCTTGCAATCCCCATTTGTAAATTTGTACACCCCCTCCCCTAATGATGTAATAGTGTAGTAATTTTACTTTTCGCAATTTATCGCTTTATATAAATGCTAGTAATTAGGGTTTGTATGAGAAGATAAAATCAACAAGTAGCAAATCCTAATCAAAGACTAAACAAAGCATGAAAACCAATTCACTTGCACACAAGCACCCTTAGGGTAATTCCACTATGTTGCCTTACAAAAATGGCCATGTTATGCATGTGGGATATCTTAGCAAAAAGCAATCAAAAAATATAAGATCATAGTCCCTCGATGACGCTATCAAAGTTGCCTTTCAAAACGATCTTAGTCCCTCAAAGAGAATTACTAAGATATTTCACAACATTGCTATCATGGTTATACGAAGACCCACGCCCGTCCCGTTTACATCTAAAGATAGGGTTACTTACCAAATCAATGGTAAGATAAAAATATCGAAGGAAAGAAAAAATAAACATGAAAGACTTTTGAGTAGGTAGATTGTTCCTAGTTACTTGCTCACTTTCAAAACAAAACATCCTTGCTATTTTCAAAATAAACACCAACACTTTCAAAACATCTTTCAAAACATTATCAAAAGATCAACACTTTGTATACATTCTTACGAACTGGAATCATTACAAAGTTTGCCTAAACGATGCCGCCTTTTCAAAATACTTTCAAAAACCACACAAAGCATATTTTTCAAACAAAAGCAAGTGATCTAGCAAGTAACTAAGAGCCCATGGAAAACCATGGATGAAAAGGGTGCTAATACCTTCCCTTTTCATAATCTACCCCCCGAACTCAAGAAACAATCTCAAAGGTCTTTCCTGTGCTTTTTTACCTTTCATTTTAGATAAAAGAAAAGTCGGCGGCGACTCTTGCTAACCACGACATTTGCGATAAAACGCAAAACAACCAAGTCAGTTCTCCCACCGCATCACAGCATCCCTTAAGCGAAGCCTCATTGTAGACTGAAACTTTCATCTCTAAGGTCGTACAAGGTCTCACCATGAAATTTTGGTTTAGGGTTATACAAAAAGTCATTGGTTTTATTCCAAAGTCCTGTCCCCTAAGAGGATACCTCTTGAGACATATTCCTTTTTTGGAATTCCACCGACTCTAGGCGAAGTCGTCACAAAAACTCATAGGGATGATATATCCCCTTGACCAATAGACGAACCTTCTTTCTAAGGTTTTAAAAATATTTTTTTGAAATTAAAAATCCAACCACAAATATAATAAAATAATAAACAATAAATAAATAAACAAAATAAATGAAATAAACAAATATGGAAATTAAAAATAACAAAACTCTAACCAGTAACCTAAACCTAAAAAGAGAGGCTTCTAAACCCTAGGGTTAAGTCCTCAGTAGAGTCCCCAGCTGTAATAACCGGTAAAAATATAGAGTCGTCACCATTAATTTTTATCCTATGATGGAAATATAACATAATAAATCTAATGTCGATACAGAGATTCTAAGTTTTTTGACTCGCTTTAGACGAAGGGAAGGTGTTAGACACCATTCATCTACATTGTTCACAAGGATACTAGGGTTTAGGTTTAAAGGTTTAGGAATAGGGTTTTAGTTTTTAATTAGGGGAACTCGCCATGATTTTTAAGTCATATGACCATGTATCCTCTTATGAGGAATCAAAGTCTCGATTCGTAGTTCATGGTTATTTAGATAATTTTTTTTTTAGGATTGTAGAAATATCTCGAGTTCTCCTTGAACCAAGTCTGAGTTTGTGAATAGCGGAATCGTAGACGTAGTTCGCAGTCGATAAAAGATGAACTTCACAATCTTTTTTTGAAAAGTATCTTGATTTTATTATGTTAGTAGAAAAAAGGTTAATTTTTGGTTGGTTAGCTATTTTGGAGTATATGATGCGATATGAGAAAATAAATTTGAATAAGAAAAAAAGGTTTAATGCAATTAAGAAATAGGGTTAGTGTTTCAGAAAATATTTAATTAATAAATAACTATTTTTCTAATTATTAAAATATATTAAGTATTTTTAATAAAAAAATCCAATAATTGTTTATTAATAACTTTTAATGCAAAAAAATATTTTAATTGTAAAATGCCAAAAAAAAAATGATAATTAAATTAAATAAAGAAAATAAAATAGGAAAGAAAAAACAACTAAATTAATTTTATTGTACTTGGGGGGTGTAAAAAATAGAAACTAGGTGTGTATTAGAAAAATATTTGGGTCCAAATGTTCATTTGAACCCAAGTAGACCAGGGGTGTAAATTAATGTTAGGTAGTAGAATAGAAGAGTGTGGAAATAAAGGGCCCAAGTTTAGAAATTGAACTTGACTGATTTTATAAAAGGGGAGTGCGAGTTTGAACATGATAAGCAAAAAAAGGTGCTGTTAGAAAGAGTTTTATTTTTGTATTTTTTTTAATAAGCTAAGTTAGATAACTTAAAAAATTAGTTAAACTTAATTAATATAACTAAAACAAGTTAACTAAAATAAAAAAAATAAAAATAAATTGAACCAATTAATTATGAAACAGACGAAATGAAAGGAAAATAATTGGACTACAGTGTGTGTGAACCGAATGGACCAATATATCAACATCCATATGGCCAAACAGTAAAAATTCCCTAAATCTAAAACATACCGATATATATATATATATATATATATATATATATATATATATATATATATATATATATATATATATATATATATATATATATATATATATATATATATATATATATATATATAAATAATGATTTAAACGAAACACCTAAATAAAAAATATATAAATAATGGAGAAAAGTTCTATAAATGAAAGAAAAAAAAGCTTTCAAACCAAAAATGACGCTAGACCAGCAACATGAATTCCATGATAAAATGCTATTAATCATTAACCATAAAAACAAGTAGTCATAATAACAAAAAAAAAATCCTAGAAAACTCAAATATATAATCAAATCGAACTTGAACAAGAATTTCATCTAATAAATATCCAGCAAAGAATTTAGACCCATGCTCAGAGATATGAAAATAACGGTACTAACTTAAACTGCCGTGACCGATTTAAACTGCTCCATTTCCTTCTTCTCCATCAATTCCTTCCTCTTTCTCTGGCACGGGAATTTCTTGGTTGATGGAGGCTTTTAGGGTTTTTTTGTTGTTCTTCGATGTGAAGAGCAACAACTTTAGGAGAACTCTAGTGAATTATAGATGATTGTGAAATTGTGGATGCAAAATAGTGTAAAAGAGTGACCTATTTATAGTGATAATTAGGTCAACAATTTAGGAAATAAAGTTAATTGACAAATCAAATTTTCCTTGGTCACCAAGCTAACCAATCATAAGATGGGTATGACACAAATTGACATTGATTGTCCAATAAAAAACAATTAAACTTAAAAGGAAATATTTTTGGTATTTATTATAATTTTTGCACTCAATTTTGGTAAAAAGTGCATAAAATTCAATAAATACATTTTTTAAATAAAAAATTCCTTAGTTAAAAGTACGAAAATAATATTTAAATAATAAAAAAATGGTTTTTTTTTGTGATTTTTTTAATATAAATGGAAATAAAATTATTAACATATAGACAGGAAAATATTTAAAGTGCACCAAGTGAGATTCAAACTCATGACTTTATGTTTGCAAGCTTTATTCATTACAAATTATGCTATGTTGCTTATTTAAAATAAAAACCCAATTGAAAGTATATGAAAATGAGCAGATATTTGCTATTTAAAAAATATAAATAATTTAAAAGTAAACTATTATATTTTTAAATAGACTTGAAAACAAATTTTTATAAAACCCAAAATATTAGTGTAAATAAACCAAAGAATTTTAAAAACCCAAGTTTGAAAATAATTTCGACTGTAGCACCAAGGTGGGAAAATTTGGGGTATGACAACATCGTTATAAGACCACGTTCTATGGTGGTTAAAGCTTTCAATGGTTCCCAAAGTACAATGTTTGGAGAGGTGGATCTCCCAGTAAAGATCGATCCACATATGTTCTACATCACCTTCCAGGTAATGGATATAGAACTGACATATACTTGCCTGCTCAAGCGACCTTGGATTCACGTTACAGGGGTTGTTACCTCAACCCTGCATAAAAAATTAAAGTTCCCTGTCGAAGGAAAATTGGTGATAACTGACGGAGAAGAATACATATTTGTAAGTCATTTGGAGTCCTACAGATATATCAGCGTGGAAGAAGATTGTGTGGAGACGCCATTCCAAGTCTTGGAAGTGGTTATAGTGCTTACACTCCTGGTAGAGAAAGTCACAAAACCTGGAACCCTTATGGTATCCTGGAGATATTTACAAACAACTGTGGAGGATCGAACATCTAAAGGTTATGGAAATCTTATGGAGATACCTGAAAAGAAATATCGTTTTGGTTTGGGCTATCGACTGTCAAAGACTACTGAGAAAGGCAAATGGAAATTTCCTCCCATCCTGGAAACCTTCGTCAGCGAAAGAGTAGAGCATGCTGGAAAAGTGTCAATGTTATCCAACAAAGGCAACAATAAAAGAGCATCTAACCTCATCCGAGAATATGCCCTAGGCGAAGAGCTTAATCTTGAGACCGAAAAGGACCCAAAAGAAATCTAGTTAGGTGTAACCTTGGAAGAAAGTGTTAAAGGAAGGATGATCAAATTCCCACATGAGTACATGGATATATTAGCATGGTCCTACCGAGATTCTAGTTTTAGATACAGATATCGTGGTGCATAAACCACCTCTCAAAGAAGGTTGTTCTCTTGTCAGATATAAGCTCAGAAGAACTCGTCCAGACATGACTGAGAAAATTCGAGAAGAAGTCCTTAAGCAATTCGATGCAGGGTTCCTAGACTTGGTAGATTATCAACCTTGGATAGATAACATCATGCCAGTAACCAAGAAAGACGGAAAAATACGCATGTGTGTAGACTATCGATAGCTAAATAAAGCAAGTCCTAAAGATGATTTCCCATTACCTCACATAGATGTTTTGGTGGACAATACAGCTCAAGCTTAAGTATTTTCTTTCATGGATGGTTTCTCAGGATATAATTAGATCAAGATGTTCACGAGCAATGGTCACGTTATTTCATGACATGATCCATAAAGAAGTTGAGGTATATGTGGATTATATGATTGCCAAATCTCACACAAAAGAGGACCATATCATTAACTTGCAGAAGTTATTCAAATGTATACAAAAATTCAAACTAAGGTTGAATCCAAACAACTGTACATTTGGTGTCAGGTCAGGCAAACTATTGGGTTTTATTGTAAGCCAACGAGGTATTGAGGTAGATCCCGATAAGGTGAAAGCCATACAAGAAATGTCGGCTCCAAGAACAGAAAAAGAGGTTTATGGTTTCTCAGGATGATTGAACTACATATCAAGGTTCATATCACACCTAATTGCTATGTGTGAGTCTATATTCAAACTACTCAGAAAAGATCAATCAGTAGAGTGGAATGAAGACTGCCAGACAACCTTTGAAACAATAAAAGAATATTTAAAAGAGCCACCATCCTGATGCCGCGTGTTCCTGGCAGACCACTTATTATATACTTAACATTACTTGAAGGATCTATGAAATTTGTATTGGGGAAACACGATGAAACAAGTAGAAAAGGGCATGCCATCTACCACTTGAGCAAGAAATTTACTGACAGTGAAACCCGATACTCTCTCCTTGAGAAAACTTGTTGTGCCCTAGCTTGGGCTACTAAACGACTGAGACAATATATGTTAACTCAAACTACGTGGTTAATAGCAAGAATGGATCCTCTGAAGTATGTGTTCAAAAAGCCAGCTCTTCCAGGAAGAATTGCTAGATGGCAGATGTTATTACCCGAATACGACATCCAATATGTTAGTCAAAGAGCTATCAAGGGTAGTGTGCTAGCTGAACACCTGGCTCATCAACCGTTAGCAGAATATCAACCAATTAAGTTTAATTTTCCAGGTGAAGACATCATGGTAATAGGTGACTACGAAATACTAGGACTCAACGAAGGACTTGAACCAGGGGCACGATGGACACTCATGTTCGATGGTGCTTCAAATGCATTAGGACATGGTATCGGGTCTTTATTGACTTCTCCAAATAAATTTCATAAACCTTATTTTTGTACCCCAAAATTTTCCCTCTCATTTCATTCAAAACATTCTCCTAAGGTTCTTAAATGCTCAAGGATGCTCAAGAATTGATCAGACAAATTCTCCTCCTAAGCAATGGGTCCACAACTAGGGTTTCATCTTTCATAAGGATGTTTTGGTTTCAAAGGCCTCAAGTGGTTTTCATGGTTCTGCATATGTATTTAAGAATTCTCATATCAAGTTTCAAGCCTTGCATCACAAGTTTGTTCAATCAATTGCTCAGATGATTGGAAATCAACTGTATTGGGTAAAAAGTCAATTATGGTCAACATACAGTCGAACTTAAATATTTTTGGTAAACATAAACATTTTAAAGTAAGATTCATCATTTTATCAATGGTTGATCATGATTCCTCAAGAAAATCCCTCAAATCATCAAAAGTCAAAAGTTGCCAAATTAGGGTTTCCTTAGGAGAAGTCAACTGAACTTTGACCAGGCATAAATTTTACATGATTCATCAACTTTTCCCTAACCAAATCCCATTTTGAAGGAAATTAAATTCTCTACAACTTTGTATCTCTAAGCTCAAGTCCAAAAAGTGATTCATTTGAGAGTTATGAGCCAATTTATTACAAGTTATTTCAAAAGTCAACAAAAATACACTTTTTTATCAAGGCAACTTACATCAAGATAAAGTCTTCAAATGCAAAAATGATAAAAAGAGGTATTGTATAGGACATCTTTAGATTTATAAAAAGTCCAAGATCACCCTCAAAATATGGAAATTGAGAGAGTTATGACCAGTGCAAGTTGGTAAATTTTGAGCAAATGCATGAAGTTCAAATTGGGCAAACTTGATTTTTTGGGCTAATGGGTCATTGTTTAAGGACCCACATGTGATATTTACTCCTTATACACCTCATAACTCATTCATGCACCTCTTGGGTTTTTTATTTTATTTATTTTTAATTTTTATTAGTTTAAAGTCAAAATAAAATAAGATAAAATTATATCTTCTTACAAAAGTCCAAGCCCATAGCTTTGACCTAATACCACATTATATATTCCCATTCATTCTCATAAAAAGGAACACGAAATCCTTATCTAAAAAATCTCTCCAAAAAAATCACAAAAAACATCAAACTAGGGCAACCTTCAAACCCTAGTTTGCAGCCATCTTCCAAACAATCTCTCACTCCCAATCGATTCTTGAAGAGGTACAAAGTAATAATGGATCCAATACCATGATCCTAACCCTTAGAATTCGCACGCATACATGGCTGTTGCATGTTTTGTTTCAAACATTCGTATCTTGATTTCTTTCATGTTTTATGGCATACTAACCTTTCTAATATGTTCATGAGATATCCATGTGCAGGAAAAATGAATTGCATAGTGTTCTTGCTGTCAGAATCGTGATGTGCCATGTTTGCACTGATCCAAGTTGCCTTGACCATAGCTCCCTGACCATTGCGTTTCGATCAAAATTAAGCGTCCCGTTGAATTCCCAGGCCTCAATTTAGGGGGGTAGGTTACTTGTGGTCTGCTAACTTCTCTTATTTTTTCAGGTTGATGAAAAGGGAAATCGGAGAAGACGACCAGAGATAGGGCTCTGGCGTCTCTCTGGTTCATGCACTTTATTTATAATATATATTTATTGATTGAGATAAATAAACGGATGTATAGCCACCCCAGTGGTAGCGCGCTTGCCTCTAAGTCATTACTATGCCCATACGCAGGTTCGATCCTGGCACGGATCAAAAGTCAGTGGCGACTCTTGTTATCCGTAACATTTGTGATAAAAACGCAAAACCAAAAGTCAGTTCTCCCATTGTATTACACTTATACTGCGAGGTTATATTTTGATTGCACCAACAATATCACTGAATACGAAGCTTGCATCCTGGGTCTAGAAGCTGCTATAGACCTAAGGATCAAATACCTCAAAGTATATGAAGACTCAGCTTTAGTCATATACTAAGTCAACGGTGAATGGGATACTCGACATCCCAAATTAATTCCATACCAGGTTTATGTTTTAGAGCTAGCTACGGAGTTTATAGAGATCACCTTCACTCATATTCTCCAAGAAGAAAATAAGATGGCAGACACCTTGACAACTTTGTCAGCCATGTTCAAAGTAACTTGGCCTAATCATGAACCATGCATCACGATCATACATTTCAAAGAACCTGTATACTCCCTCGCATTTGAAGAAGGACCAAACAATAAGCATTGGTTCTACGACATCAAAAGATATCTAGAAAAGCAAGAATATTTATAAGGTGCCTCAATTATAGACAAGTGAACTCTATGAAAGCCAGTTGCAAAGGTCTTCTTAAATGGTGATGTATTATACAAAAGAAACTATGATATGGTGTTACTCATATGCATAGAGAAACATGAAGCAGATACACTCATGAGAGAGATCCATGAATGAACCTTCGGGACTCATACAAACGGACATACCATGGCTAGAAAAATCTTAAGAGCAAGTTATTATTGGTTGATGATGGAAGCTGACTGCTATCATTATACAAAGACATGCCACTAGTGCAAAATCTACCTTGACAAGGTGCGTGTACCACCAACTCCTCTGAATGTCCTGAGTTCACCTTGGCCATTCTCGATGTGGGGAATTGATATGATAGGAATGATCGAACCAAAAGATTCTAATGGACACCAATTTATATTAGTATCCATTAATTATTTTACCAAGTGGTAGAAGCCGCTTCTTATGAAAATGTTACCAAGCAAGTGGTTACTCGGTTTATCAAGAAGAACATCATATGCAAATATGGGGTTCCTAGCATAATTATTAAAGATAATGGGTCCAACTTGAACAACAAAATGCTGAAGGAACTATGCAATGATTTCAAGATTGAGCATCATAATTCATCACCTTACGGACCAAAAATGAACGAGGCCGTCGAAGCTTCCGATAAAAATATCAAGAAGATCATTCAGAAAATGGTGAAGAATTATAAATATTGGCGCAAAATGCTTCCCTTTTCTCTACATGGTTACCGGACCTTAATACGTAATTCGACATGTGCAACTCCTTTCTCTCTTGTTTATGGAATGTTGATTGTACTCCCTGTTAAAGTGGAGATTCCATCACTACGAGTCTTAATGGAAACCAAGCTCTAAGAATCAGAATGGGTTCAGATGCGACTTGATCAGCTCAACCTTATTTAAAGAGAAACACTTAAAAACTTCACGCCATGGTTAGTTATACCAAAAGCGGATGAAGAAAGCATTCATTAAAATGGTTAGTCCTCGAGTGTTCAAAGAAAGAGATATGGTTCTCAAGAATATCTTGCTACCTAGTCTAGATTCATGTGGTAAATGGAAACCTAACTACGAAGGTCCATATATGGTTAAAACAACATTCTCTGGATGAACTCTTATCCTTACAACAATGGATGAGGAAGAACTACCGCATCTGCTGAATTCGGACGCGGTCAAAAATACTATGTCTAAAAGGCCTGCTAAGTTGAAACCCTAAACAAAAAACTTAGGCAAAAAGGGGCGTTCCGATGGATTGAAAACCTTAAAGGGAGATCCAAGCAAAAATTAGGGACATATAAACAAAATCATTATCTCGGTGAATTGAAAACCCAAAAGGGAGATCCAGAAAAAATTAGGGATTTTATTCAAAAAATGAACAAACAGACCGCGGTTCGAGAATTCATTACTACAACTATGACCAAGGAGACAGATCAATATAAATCATCCGACTCAAGCAAAGGAGATTAGAGTTATAAAAGGACATTGGAGAATTAGCAGTATCGATTATCATTTTCATTTCCATTTTCAATTTTGTCAAAATTTTTGTAATTACCTTTTTTTAGGAATTACATCTTGTACTTTTGCCTACTCAAAGACATTTTCATTAATAATAGAATTCATTTTTCAATCTTTTCAAATATTGTTCAATTGTGTTTTTCTTTTTCCGGCTTGTTTGAAAACTACTACGATTATTTCTTGTAAGCATTACGTCAAAATTATTCTGGGGATTCGACACGAAAATAAAAGCATTTGACAAAGCATCAAAAAGTATTTTGGTTAGAAAAATGTCAAAATAAATTCGCGCCTACGTCCATGCCTACATCCACGCCTATATCCATGCCTACACCTATGCCTATGATATAATTATCAATAACACATTAACGTTGTTCACCGCAGTATACCAAATACAAATCAACTTGGAGATACCGCAACCAGCAACAGACAATGTTGGGAAATCAGTGACTCAAAGAACCCAATAGTTTAAAAGGAGAGAATTATTAAAAACATTCATAAATGCTTAGTTCATATAAATATAAAACAGTTGGGTGTCATGTCAATAACATCACCTTTAGGCATCATATCAATCATCGTGGGGCATCATATCAATTTGGGCATTATACATATACATTATACATTACATTTTCAAACTTCTTCAACCAAGAATACTGTGAAATATCTTGGGGCCTATTACCAACTAAGACATCTACGCGAACCAAAAGTTCAAACCTTAGCATTGTTCAAACTATACCATAGTTGAGAACAAACACAATCGGTAAACAAGGACCATACTAGGTGATATATCTGCGATTTATATCTTTATTTTAGTCATATAAAGATTCAATTATCAAACATATTTCCAAACATTGAACCCGCATTATTTATCCCATAGGTTGTGATAAATATGCAAGTCTACATTACAACTCACTATGTTAGTCTCAAAGCTTTAGCTAGTTTGTTACCAGACCTAACTCTATTAGACCTCTAGCCTAAATAGAGTTGAAACCTGCACTTTCTACCACCTAGGTTGTGGTAGACATGAATAATATGCGATATAACTTGTTGCATTAGTCTCAAAGCAGCAATAAGTTATCTATTTTCAAAATCCGCGTCATTTATCCCCTAGGCTGTGATAAATATGCAAATCTATGATATAACTTACTATGTGAGTCTCAAAGCTTTAGTAAGTTATTCTTTTCAAACCCGTATCATTTACTCCCTAGGTTGTAGTAGATATACGAAAGTTTGTGATATAACTCGTTGCGTCATTCTCGAAGCAGGAATAAGTTATCTATTTTCTACGATATAGTTCATTGTGTTAGTCTCGAAGCGACAATGAGTTATAAAACTTTGTGTTATTTATCCCCTAGCTTGTGATAAATAGGCATAATCTGCGTTGTAACTTACTATGTTAGTTTAGAAGTGTTAGTAAGTTAATTATCAAACTTATGTTATTTACTCTCTATGTCGTGGTAAATACGCAATAAATGTGATATAACTTTTTGCATTAGTCTCAAAGTGTTGTAACTGGTTTTAAATATAGGGTCGCCACTACTAGTTTTTATCCTAAGGAAGGGAATATAATAGGAAACCCTAATTTTGCAGACAAAGATTCTAGGTTTTAGACTCGGTTTTAGACGGAGTGGAGGTGTTAGACACCCTTCATTACCTTGTTCACAAGGATACTAGGGTTTCAAAGCATTTTTAGGAAAAGGGTTTTAGTGTTTTTTAAGGGAACTCGCCACGATTTTAATCGTATGCCTACGTATCCTCATATGAGGAATCAGAGTCCTAATTTGTAGTTCGTATGGGTTTGTGTTTTTTATGGATTATAAAGGTATTTCAATTTCCCTCGCAACTAGCCCGGGTGTGGAAGTAACAGAGTTTTTGGACTAGGCGCGCAATTAATCAAAATATGTTTTGTAACCCTTTTAAAACATAGGTTGAATTAATTTATTATGAAAAAAAGAAGGTTTAATGTTTGTTAAATGTTTTTTATACATTAATTATAAAAAAAAATCTATTTAATGCGTGATTTAAAAATGAATGTTTTTAATGCAATAAAAATAAATATTTGAATGAGTTTTTTTTTAGAAAAAAATATATTTGAATTATAGTAATATTAAATAATATTAAAAATTATAAACATTTAACATAAAAAATAATTATAATAAGAATAAAAAGAAAAATAAAATTAATTGCAGGGGGGTGCAAACCAAGCTAAGGAAGTAAAAGCAAGGGGTGCAGATAATAAGGGCCTGACTTCAGATATTGAATTCGGGCCCAAAAAGGCTGGGAGGTGCGTTTGTATTTCATGCAGCAAAAACAGGGGTGTATGAGGAATAGGGCCCAAGTTCAGATATTTAAATGGGCCCAATAGGCTGGGGGTACGTTTTGGTGTTATGCAAAAATATTTAAAAAAAGCAAGAGTGGTGTGAAAAGTTAACGGGCTAGGCCCAACATCCATTTCTAGGGAGTCTGTGTGGACTCCGTGTGGGGGGCACATAATGACTATCATGGGCTAGCATGTGGGGGACGCAGGATGGTAATCATGTGAGTCAGATTCGCGAGAGTATGATGGCTACCATGGGCTAGCATGTACCAGATAACAACACCTTATTATATTTCCTCTTCACAAAACAAAATTCATTTTCCCTTTCCTTCTCTCTCAGCTTCATTCTACTCTCTCTCTCTCTCTCTCTCCAAAATTCTCTCTAACTTCATCTTCTCTAACACAAACCCTAGGCTTCTTACAACGGCAGTAACAACTACCCCAACCCGATAATCATAAAGTCCCTAAATCATTCCTATCAAATCCTTGATAAACTCAAAATAAATTCAAACAATCTTAAGCTAAGTCTCAGAAAACATACCTCGTCGTGCTTCTTTAGGTTTTCGATTCTGGGTTCTGATCCTATTTCCTTTGCGTTCGTAGGTACCGATGACGACGATGATGGATGCATCAGCATTTTGAAAGGGACCAGCAACGATTTGAGGGCGGTGGTAAGGGCGAGCTAGCGGCAACGATTTATGGTTTCATATATTAAAACCCAAAATCCCTCTTCTTCTGATCTCAACGAAATTCCTTCTACTTCTTCTATATTCTCCTCTTTCTGTAGATTTTTCTTTTGATTTTTGTTCTTCTAATTTTTTCTCCTCCTCTTCTTGTTCTGAGTTCTAGGTTTTTATAGCGTTTAGGTGTAGAACAAATTAGGAATTAGTGTTACAATTCTATGATTGAAAAGATTAGGAATTAGATTAGGGTAGATTAGAGATTGAAATTGATTCAGACTTAAATGTAATTGATATCAGTTTCGGATTGTTTCTGTAATATATATTAGTTTTTGATTCGATTTGATACAAATTCTAAGATTTAATTTTGTTTCCGTGTATATTTGAATGTTGATTATTGAGATTGGATTTAACTCGATCTGCATAGTAGCTGTTTAACATAAAGCGTGCATTTTTTTCCTTTGATTGGTACAGTGTTTGTTTCTGACTTTGGGCTTTTGGGCTGCTCCTTTGAAACGACTTAGTTTTGTCAAATGTTCTTTTCTTCACTAAAAAACATGACTTTTTTTTATTAAAACGAAATTTGGATAATGTCAATAAATATTAAAAATAATATTAAATAATAATACTAAAAATAACATTAACACTTAAATTTTTTTTAATAAATTTTGTTCACCAAAATAAGATTTTGACCTAAAATGAAAAATAACACCAATATATGATAATGTTTTCTTCAAATAAATGTATAGCAAGTCAGCAAAATAAACTGAAGGAAAACGGGCCTTTTAAAACATGACTTCATATGGGCCTGTCTGATCAAAGAAACATACACCCCTATTATTGAAACATAGCAAAAAAACTTTAATGGGCCATTCTGTCTTAATCCCCTTGGACCTCAAGAAAAACTGAATTGTTTTTATACATTATATAAAAAAAGACAGAAGCTTTAATGGGCCTTTTATCCACCTCCTTAACTAAAACCATACCCTTCTTTTGAAATGGATTTCTATTCTAAATCCTAATGCGCCATCAGATATTGATGGCTCATTTCAAATTGACATACCATCTTTTCTATTTTCTACCCCTCTCATAATATGATTTTTTAAGAAACCCAAAACATGTAGAGCCGTTTTGGGGTATGACAGCTACCCCTACTTAATTATCTTTCGATTGATCAGTGCTAGAATACGCAGGTCTCACACGTTCTGATCGGAGGTTTATTAAATATTGGAAGACCCCAAAATTTGTTTGGAAAACATAAGGTTACGCTGATATAGCATACACCCAAGAGTTTTGAAAAAAAAAGGCAAAGATGATGATGTATCATCCCACCAGAGTTTGAACCAAAGTTTCGTTGACTTATATACAACGACATGTGTGGTACAGTGGGAGAACTTACTTGAGGGTTTTGCGTTTTATCGCAAATGTTGCGGTTATCAAGAGTTGCCACCGACTTTTCTTTTATCCAAAAGGAAATGTGAAAAAGCACAGGAAAGACCTTTGAGATTATTTCTTGAGTTCGGGGGGTAGATTATGAAAAGGGAAGGTATTAGCACCCTTTTCATCCATGGTTTTCCATGGGAACTTAATTACTTGCTAGATTACTTGCTTTTGTTGTTTGAAAATGTGTTGTGTGGTTTTTGAAAGTATTTTGTAAAAGAGGCCATTGTTTAGACAATCTTTGTAATGATTCTCGTTCATAAGAATGTATACAAAGATGTTTGTCTTTTTTGAAAATGTTTTCAATGTTTGTAGAATGTTTGGAAATGTGTGTGTTTGTTTTGAAAATAGCAAGGATAGTTGTTTGGAAATAGAGCAAGTAACTAGAATTAATCTACCTACTCAAATGTCTTTCTTGTTCATTTTCTATTCCTTTGTCATTGTTGTCTTACCATTGATTTGGTAAGCAACCCTATCTTTGGATGTAAACGGGACGGGTGTGGGTCATCGTATAACCATGATTAGCAATGTTGTAAAGTATCTTAGCATTTTTTGAGGGACCAAGATCATTTTATAAGGCAACTTTGAATAGCGTCATCGAGGGACTATGATCTTATACTTGTTTGTTTTGCCAAGATACTTCGCATGCGTAATATGGCTATTTTTTGTATAAGGCAACCAAGTGGAGAAACCCTAAGGATGCTTGTGTGCAAGTGTGTTATTTTCATGCCTTGGTTTTGTCTTGGATTTATGGTTTTCTATTTGCTTTGTTTTGATCTTACCATACAAACCCTAATTACTAACGTGGCATGTAAAGCGGTAAATTGCGTAATGTAAAAATTATTAAGCTATTACAATAATTTACGAGAGAGGGGAACAAATTTGAATGGGGATTTGCAAGAATGTAAACCTAAATAAGCTATTAGAACCAAATCGAATTTGTAGAGTATTGGAATAAACAAATACAATATTTAAATAAAATATGCAATGATATATGTATATGCAAGAAAATATTTTGTTTTATTTTTTATGTAAAAAGGAATTTTAACCTAATCCTAATAATTTTAAGGAAAAGAAATTAATTCTTAAAAAAAAATAAAGTTAACCCTAATTTCTAGTTTAAAAGAAAATAAAGTTCTTATGTATTAATTTTTATGTATTTTTTGTATTAAAATAATAAATAATATTTTATGAAAATATTTAGTTTTTTATATGTTAAAATAAATATTTACAAGTATATATATAAATATAAAAGAAAAGATAAGAATATATCTAAGTTTATTTTTACAAATTTATTTAATAAAAATAGTTAGTATATATATGTGTGTGTGTGTGTGTGTGTGTGTGTGTGTGTGTGTGTGTGTGTGTGTGTGTGTGTGTGTGTGTGTGTGTGTGTGTGTGTGTGTGTGTGTGTGTGTGTGTGTGTGTGTGTGTGTGTGTGTGTGTGTGTGTGTGTGTGTGTGTGTGTGTGTGTGTGTGTGTGTGTGTGTGTGTGTGTGTGTGTGTGTGTGTGTGTGTGTGTGTGTGTGTGTGTGTGTGTGTGTGTGTGTGTGTGTGTGTGTGTGTGTGTGTGTGTGTGTGTGTGTGTGTGTGTGTGTGTGTGTGTGTGTGTGTGTGTGTGTGTGTGTGTGTGTGTGTGTGTGTGTGTGTGTGTGTGTGTGTGTGTGTGTGTGTGTGTGTGTGTGTGTGTGTGTGTGTGTGTGTGTGTGTGTGTGTGTGTGTGTGTGTGTGTGCGTGCGTGCGTGCGTGCGTGCGTGTGTGTGTGTGTGTGTGTGTGTGTGTGTGTGTGTGTGTGTGTGTGTGTGTGTGTGTGTGTGTGTGTGTGTGTGTGTGTGTGTGTGTGTGTGTGTGTGAAAAATAAAAATGAAATAAAATAAAAATGCAATATTATTATATTTATATTTTTTAAGATTTTTATGTATTTAAGAAAATATTTAATGAACAAAAATTAAAATAAAACAAATAAATAAAATATATCAAAATAGTTGGGCCAGGGGCTATCCTGAGAAATTAGGAGTTGGATGTTAGAAAAAACATAAGGCCCAGCGTTGAGGCCCAAACCTGCAAAACAGCAAAAAACTAAAAAATAGAAAAAATGTGAAAAAACAAAAGGTAGCACCAAGGTTCGAACCCATGACCTGGGCCTCACCAGCACGCTACCTTACCACTGGGGTGGCTATACATCCGTTGATTTATATGAAACAACAAAAAAATAACACAAACAAGGTCCTTGCCCTGTACTTCATCTTCTTCCCCAAGCTGGCCAGAAGCTCTGTAACTTTCTCATCTCTTAATAAAAATGGAAACTGATAACATGAATATTGTAGCATTTTGTCTCACGATTCTAACGATGTAAATCATGTAAGCTAACAATCAAAGATCAAAACGAATTTTAAAAGCCCTAAATTTAAACCTAATTTTTCCAGGAACTTCAAGTTCAAAATTCTCTCAACCCAGGCCAAATAAATGCAATATATATATATATATATATATATATATATATATATATATATATATATATATATATATATATATATATGTACAACTTCGTAGCAATGAGGTCTACATTGTTTATTCACAAATTGTGGCCAATGGATGCATGTATGAAGAGATAGAAGTTGAGATTCTTACCTCTTTCAGTTGAAATTGTGAATGGAGTTTGAGTGAGATTTATGAAGGCCTGATGATTGCTTGAGCTTGCTTGAACCTCCCTGAGTGTGTTCCAACCTTTACCTTGCTTTGAAAGTCTCTGAAACTCTCTATCCAAGTCAACCTGCAAGCTTTGAAAACAAAAATGGCAGATGAAGAAGGACGTGTTACAGTGTAGGGATGAGGGTCTGGATCACTTAGATATCAAGTAGGTAAAGTGTTTCGATGATTGAAACTTGAAACGCACAAGCCAAATGATGGATTACTATGCTTATGCAAAAACTTCAAGTCAGCTCTTTAACAGATTTTTCAAATCTAGCCTTTTTGCACACTTTCTTGCTTTTGAAGCAAAGTGAAGGGATAAGTCTCTTCCTACTTGTACTGGCTTGCTTGGGGTTGGTATGAGTTCTATACAAGTTGCCTTAGGCCTGGAGGATTTGTGTGTGCAGAGAGGATAAGTTCAATGCTCAAGATTTGTAAAGTAGCAAAAGTAAAGCTTTTTCAAAATGGCAATGGCAACTTTGTGCTATTTATGGAAATAATGCTTGGACAAAGACCTTTGGGATTGAATTAAAGCTTTGTAAACTGAGTAGGCATTAAATTATGAAGTGATAAATAAGTTTGGGACCTGTAAAGCCTGGATTTGGCAGCATAGGTACTGATTTGAATTTTGTTCTTCATGAAATGGCTTGAATTCAAAGTGAGAAATTGCCAACTTCATCTCTTCGATTCTCTCTACTAAAAAATGATCTTGAGGAGTTCTTGTACATTTTGGAAAGCTTGCGATGTTCTATATAATTCATATTTGAAATGCATTTCAATAATCCACTTGGAACTAGGTGAAAAATTGCCATGAAGTTGGGTCCAAAACCTGTCTAAATTAGGGCAAAATTTCACTAAGTTATTTAGTTCATGAGCATGTATTCACAAAATTATATCTTGAGATCCAAGCATCTTTAGGGAAAAGTGTGTGAAGAAAAGTTGTAGATTTCATGGAGGTATAAAACTTCCATGTTGGGAACTTTCCTTGAATCATCTTGTATCATGGTGAAAAAATGGCTTAAAGTTGAGAAAAAATAAGAAATTTTCTATACTTAGAAAAATTTCTAAGTTAAGAAAATTTCCAATTTTAAAACCTAATCTTCAATCCTTGATTTCTTGATGAAAAAGTTTCACATTTTGACATGTTTTGATGAATTGTGACCCTTGGCACTTGATTTTGGTTTGACTTTTCAGTATACAGTTGACTTTTGATCAGTTGACTGTAAATTTCATCTGACAATCCAATGAAAATGCAATGTTTTGGATCGTTTCATTAGGTAAAGATGACACAAATGAACCCTTGAAATCATTCTTTAATCCAAATGGTCATTTTCTAGGTCAAAAATCAGAAATTGCCCTTTCCCAGTCAAAACCCTAATTTTGACCATTTTGCCCTTTTGATGATTTGATCAAATTTCTTGAGTAATTATGGTCAAAACTTGATGAGTTTAAAATGTTGATGTGGATAAAAAATTATGAAGTTTGACTGTAAATTGGCCATGGTTGACTTTTTCTCCAATACAGCTGATTTTTAGGTCAACTGTCCAATTGACTGGTCAAAAATGTGATTCAAGGCTTGAAACTTGACATGAGTAATCTTAGGGGTACATGGTGATACTTGAAAGTCATATGAAGCATTGATAGTCCAAAAATCCTTGTGCAAACTTAAACCCTAATTTTGGGTCATCAGTGCAAGATGAGATGTCTTGAGTTGATCAAACCCTAATCCAGCCTTGAGTCAAAGAGATCTTGTGGGGAAAATCTTGATAAATAAGAGGGCAAATTTTGGGGTACAACAGCTGCCCCTGTTCAATCTTATTAAGCCTGAAGAGTTAGATTGGTGAGTTTTGCCATTCGTGACTCGAAGGTGAATGAATGATTGGACACTAGAGTGCCCAGAAATTTGCACTTGACGACGCGCGGTTGAGGGAATAGGCTTAAAGGTGCCATTTGGAGAAGTGATAGAGTCTTGTTGGAGATGGGCTTGTAGATGCCATCCAAGAATGTTTGTTAAATTGTAAGTTGTAAGCCGAAATAATGAGTGTCAGAATGGCGTCCGTGTTTGGAGCGTATCTGTACTGAGTTTGGATGGGTATCAAAATGGCATCTGTGTCTGGAGCATATCTGAACCGTGTTTGAAAGTTGTAAGTTTTATTCTGAATGAGCATCAGAATGGCATCCGTGTCTGGAGCGTATCTGAATTGTATCTGAATGCTGAATTTGAATGAGTGTCAGAATGGCATCCGTGTCTGGAGCGTATCTGTATTGTATCTGAAAGTTGAATATGAATGAGTGTCAGAATGGAATCCGTACCTGGAGCGTATCTGTATTGTATCTGAAAGTTGAATCTGAATGAATATCAGAATGGCATCCGTGTATGGAGCGTATCTGAACTGTATCTAAAGGAGTGACAGAATGGCATCCGAGTCTGGAGCGTATCCGTATTGTATCTGAAAGTTGAATCAGAGTGAGTATCAGAATGGAATCCGTGTATGGAGCGTATCTGAACTGTATCCTGATTGCATATTGTTAATGGTAGCTGTTTAATCTTATCCTGAAAAGGGTAAAATGTTAGCTGAAACAAAGTTATTTTGCATGAAATGTATGATGCAATGTATTTTCTTTATCAATGTTTATGATATATGGATGTAATGTATGCACATGAGGGCTGATTTGCTATACTGCTGTCTGCTTGAGGAAGATAAATCCTTGAATGCTGCTGAGGATATGTTGAATTTTTATGTCTTGAAGTTGAAGTACTGACGAACTCTTGTTGAGGGAAGTAAATTCTGTTGTGAGGGCAATGCCATGTACTGCTTGTAAGATCTTCCTGGGGAATCTTGAGAATTTTGACGATTTCTACTGGGAATTAATAATTTGAAACTTTGTTCCACTGGGGATTCAAATGACGTACTGTGGGGATTACTCATGGAATAGCCTAGAGACGTTTTCCTATCCTTTCAACTTATCAGCAATTGTCTTTCTCATTTTGTTTATTTGTAAACAGTAATTATTTTCAAATGCATATGTTCATCAATGAATCATTGGACGTTTTTGCAAACAAAACACAAGAGTAAAGAAAAAGACAAATAGTTTTTACACTTTCAAAGGGATATATTTGTATTGACTTTGAGTAAGTATTTTTGTACAAAGGGGACAAACATTCTAGTAAGAGAATGTTGTCGAAAACAAGAAAAATTTATACAGAGAAGGATAGCTATGTGTAATAATCCCATGGGGTTCCCATTCTGCTATAGCCGTTATATTTCCAAATATCTTGTCTACTTGTTGCTTCGTCCGAAGATGATTGAATTGATCAGAAACTCCGAGTTCGTCAATGGAAGTCAAAGGTTTTCCGTAAGTGATCTGACGGGACATAGTCATACGCTTTTATTCCCTAACTTTTGCCTGGACCGCCCTTTCGGGTTTTTAGTCCACCGGGAAACCCTTTTTTGCCCAAGTCTCCCTTTCGAGTTTTCAACTTGTCGGGGGTATAAATTTTTTTATTTTATCCCTAATTTTTGCCCGAACCTTTTGGTTCGCCGGGATGCCCTTGTTTTGCCTAGGTGTGTCAACCTAGCGAGGCTCTTATGTGTAGTATTTTTTAACTATGTATGCGTTTGCAGGGTGTGGCAGGTCGTCCCCATCCATGGTGGTCAAGATCATTGCTCCACCAGAGAAGATGTTTTTGATTACAAATGGTACTTCATAGGTAGGAGTCCATTTGCCCCTGGGATCACTTTGTGGCAAGATGATACGCTTGATCACTAGATCCCCAACTTGATATGCTTGACGTCTTACTTTCTTGTTGAAGGCCTTGATCATCCGCTTTTGATACATCTGACCATGACAAACAGCAGTAAGTCTCTTCTCATCAATTAAATTCAGTTGATCAAGTCGAGTCTGGATCCAATCGTCTTCATTCAACCCTGCATCCTTTATAATCCTCAAAGAGGGGATCTGAACCTCAATAGGCAAGACAACCTCCATGCCGTATACTAGAGAATAGGGTGTTGCCCCAGTTGATGTGCGAGCTGTGGTACGATACCCGTGGAGAGCAAACGGTAGCATCTCATACCAGTCTTTGTATGTGACTGTCATTTTCTGTATGATCTTCTTAATGTTTTTATTTGTAGCTTCGACAGAACCATTCATCTTTGGTCGATAGGGAGAATAATTGTGATGCTGGATTTTGAATTGCTCACACAAGGCGGTGATCATAGTGTTGTTGAGATTTGTTCCATTGTCAGTGATGATCCTTTCTGGGATACCATGCCGGAAAATAAGGTTTTGCTTGATGAAGCGGGCTACAACATTCTTGGTAACGGAGGCGAAAGAAGCTGCTTTGACCCATTTTGTAAAATAGTCAATGGACACTAGGATGAATCGGTGTCCATTGGAGGCTGTAGGCTTGATCTCTCCAATCATATCAATTCCCTACATAGCAAAGGGCCAAGGAGCCGTCAAGGCATTCAGAGGAACCGGAGGCACATGCACCTTGTCAGCATAAATTTGATACTTATGGCAGGTCCGAGAGTGTTGATAGCAATCTGCCTCCATGGTAGACCAATAATAGCCCGCCCGTAGGATTTTCTTTGCCATCGTATGCCCACTGGAGTGGGTGCCAAAGGTACCTTCGTGTAATCCAGCCATAATCTTTTTAGCTTCAACCTTATCCACACACCGAAGCAAAATGGAGTCATGAATGCGTTTGTACAGGATGCCGTTACTAAGGAAGAACTTAGCAGAGAATCTCCTTAAGAACTTCTTATCATTGATTGAAGCTCCTTCTGCATATTTTTGAGCCTCGAGATACCTCTTGACTTCATGAAACCAAGGCTGGTCCACTACTTCTTCAGTATTAATCTCGTGACAATGTGCTGGTTCATCCATTCGTTCGATGGTGATCTGGGGAGCCTCGTTATCCCAATTAAGATTAAACATAGATGACATTGTGGCTAGAGCATCTGCTAGCTAATTTTCTTCTCGCGGGAAATGCTCGAAGGTAATCTTTTCAAAATGTCGTAGCAATGTCAAAACATGTTCTTTGTAAGGGATAAGGTTTGGGTGCTTAGTGCCCCACTCTCCTTTGATCTGAATGGTGACCAAAGCTGAATCTCCAAACACATCTAAAGATTTGATCCCCAAGTCTACGGAAGCTCTGAGACCAAAGATGCATGCTTCGTATTCAACCATGTTGTTTGTACAGTTTAAGCAAATTCTGGCAGTAAAGGGAGTATGACACCCTTCTAGAGATATGAGTACGACGCCGATACCATTACTAAGTGCATTGGATGCCCCATCAAAGAACAGGGTCCATCGGGATCCTTGTTCAGGTCCGTCACATGGCCTAATTTCTTCACAGTTGTCTAATGTCATGATGTCTTCATCTGGGAATTCAAACTTCATGGACTGATAGTCTTCTACAGCTTGGTGAGCAAGATGATCAGCCAATACACTGCCCTTTATAGATTTTTGGGTAGTATACTGTATGTCGTATTCTGTTAGGATCATCTGCCATCTAGCTATCCTCCCAGATAGAGCAGGCTTTTCGAAGATGTATTTTATCGGATCCATCTTAGATATCAACAAGGTAGTATGAGTCAGCATATACTGTCTTAGCCGGCGAGCAACCCATGCCAGAGCGCAGCAAGTCTTCTCGAGAAGTGAATATCTGGTTTCACAGTCGGTAAACTTTTTGCTCAGGTAGTAAATAGCGTGCTCTTTTCGGCCATACTCGTCATGCTGCCCCAATTCACACCCCATTGAGTTTTCTAAAACGGTCAGATACATGATCAATGGTCTTTCCTTGACTGGTGGCAACAACACAAGAGGCTCTTGTAAGTATTCTTTTATTTTGTCAAATGCGGCTTGGCATTCATCATTCCATCTGACTAGTTGATCTTTCTTTAATAGCTTGAAGATTGGCTCACAAGTAGCTGTTAAGTGAGAAATGAATCTGGCAATATAGTTCAAGCATCCCAAGAATCCTATGACTTCCTTCTTAGTACGAGGAGCAGGCATCTCTTGTATTGCTTTAACTTTGGCAAGATCGACTTCAATACCTTTGTTACTGACGACAAAACCTAAAAGTTTACCGGACCGTACTCCGAATGTGCATTTGTTCGGATTCAACCTTAAGTTGTACTCCTTCAATCTCTCAAACAAATTTTCCAAATGATCAAGGTGCTCTTCTTCAGTTTGTGATCGGGCTATCATATCGTCTACGTAGACCTCTATTTCATGGTGTATCATATCTTGAAACAAAGCTACCATGGCGCGCTGATAGGTGGCCCCAGCATTCTTCAGTTTGAATGGCATCACTTTGTAACAGAATATGCCCCACT
Source organism: Vicia faba (assembly GCA_948472305.1). Taxonomy (NCBI): domain Eukaryota; kingdom Viridiplantae; phylum Streptophyta; class Magnoliopsida; order Fabales; family Fabaceae; genus Vicia; species Vicia faba. The sequence goes on from OX451738.1 coordinate 988,439,979, forward strand.
GTATGACAAATGTATTTTTCTCCATGTCCTCAGGTGCCATTTTGATTTGATTATAACCTGAGAATCCATCCATGAAGGAAAACACTTTGTGTTGTGCGATGTTGTCAACCAGGATATCATTGTAGGGGAGTGGAAAATCATCTTTAGAGCTCGCCCTATTCAAATCTTTATAATCCACACACATTCGTACTTTGCCATCTTTCTTAGGCACGGGAACAATGTTGGTGACCCATTAAGGATAGGAAGTGACAGCCAAGAATCCAGCATTGAATTGCTTCATGACCTTCGCTTTAATCTTTTCTGACATATCAGGTCTCATACGGAAAACCTTTTGTTTTACTGGCGGGAAGTCTTCTCTCGTAGGTAGACAATGTACCACGATGTCTGTATCAAGTCCCGGCATGTCTTCATATGACCAGGCAAATATCTCAACATAATCACGCAATAGCTGAATCAGACGCTCCTTAAAACTGGGCTCTAGATTGAAACCCACCTTGACCTCTTTTCTATCCTCCTCGGTACCCAAATTAATTGTATCCACAGGTTCCTCATGAGGCTGAATAGCTCTTTCCTCTTGTTGTAGTAGTCTGGCTAGTTCCCCTGGTACTTCACAATCTTCCTCACCTTCGTCTTCGGCTTAGTAGATTAGATCCTCAGAGTCATGAAAGGCCATAGAAGTATCGTTATCCATGGGATCCAGAGGGGAGGGGTACCTGCATTTGTGAGTGTGGGTGTGTGTAATGGTATAGCCATCCTTAAAAATAAAATGTAAAAGAAAAACAATGAGCATACAAAGTTTGTATGTGAAAAACGTCCATGATTCATTGAATGTCATATGAAGATGAAATAAAAACCCTTACAAATAGACCATTGTGCCTCGGGCAAGACACAAAGTTTAAAATGTGCGAATTGTTTGTGAATATTACAAGTCCAACAGAAATGTAAAAGATAAATTACTGAGGGATGAAAGTTATTGGAACAAAGTATCTGGCTTCCCAATTGTGAAGTCCTCCGTTGATAGTAGGAAATATCCAATCCTCCAAGCTACAATCCTCTTCACCATCTTCCACCGCATTAACCTCTCGGTTGCTAATCTTCAAGGGTGGCCCTCCAGCACGGGCACAGCGCACAACCTTATGAGCATTTGAAGTGAACCCTAAGCCAAACTTGTGAGATTTATACAGGATGTCTGGAAGTTGCCCCCAGATGGTGCATCCTCCTTCCTCAACTACAACTTTGGCGTCCTTTAGGGATGACATCTGGAGTGGAGGTCTTGTAATATTGGGAATCTGGGACACAATTTTGGTCACTGCAATCTCTTGGGGGACCTCTTCGAAGTGTTGAAAAGGAGTCTCAATGAACTCACCGTCCAATTCCACATACCGAAAGGAATTAAGATGGCTAATCATGTATTCTTCCTCTCTGTGGACAATTATGATCTTTCCTTGAACCGGATATTTCAACATCTGGTGTAATGTAGAGGTGACAACGCCAACATTATGGATCCATGGCCGTCCTAGCAGACAGGAGTAAGAGGGGTGAATGTTCATTACATAAAAGGTTGAATTGAAAGTTTGAGTTCTAACCTTTATGGGGATATCTACCTCCCTGTGTACCATCCTCTTCGAGCCATCAAATGCCCTTACTACTATGTTACTTGGCTTTAACATCAATCCTTCACAGTTAAGTCTATCGATAGATTTCTTCGGAAAAACATTCAAAGATGAGCCAGTATCCACCAAAACATGGGCTAGAGTTGTGCCCATACATTACACAGAGACATGCAATGCCTCGTTGTGCTTTCTTCACCTTGGTGTCAAATCAACATCCGAGAAGCCTAGGCCGTTATCTGCCGTCATACTAGCCACACAATCTTGAAATTGGTTAGCAGACGTCTCTTGAGGCACATGTGCTGTTTTAAGGAACCTCACCCAGGCTTTCGCATGTGCCTCGGAACACAGCAGTAATGCTAGCATGGAGATTTTGGAGGGAGTTTTCCCTAACTGTTCGACTACGTCGTAGTCGCTCCTCTTTATAATTTTTAAGATCTCCTCCATTTCTTTCTTGGAAGCTTCGGGAATAGTCAACGACTGAGCCTTCGTCCGGACAGGCTCTTCTTGAATACTTTTTCCTCGGGTTTCAGCAGCAGAAGTGTTGGTAGGAATGACAATAGGGGTTGTAATGGCTTCATCAATAGGAGCACTTGCAGAGACGATTATGGGTACGGAAGTAACCTTTGGAGCAGCCACGGGTCCAAAAACTTCCTTTGGGGGGGAAATCTCTGGAGAAAAGATTCTACCGAAGATTCTACCGCTTTGGGTAATCTTACTGGTTCCTGCAATATTACTAATGTTGAAATCTTCTTCTTCGGAGTTTATCTCTTCGGTGGCCAACCCATTTTGTTTTATGCCATGGTAGTAAATGTCCCCACCGTAATTCCATGGCACAATCTTGTTTGATTCATATGGGACTGGCCTAGGCATTGTGATTATTAGAGGAGTTGCTTTCAGAACCAATGTAATTCTAACGGGTTTTTTGGAAACCCTGGAAGAATTGCCGGATATGGTAATGATTGAAACATCTTCAACAGAAACAGGTGAAACAGGAGTACTTTCAAACATAATCTCTTTGTTGTCTATCAAGCGTTGAATGCCTATTTTCAATAAAGGGAAATCAGTTGGTGAGGATAAGAAGAGGTGGAAAACTTCATTACAACCTGGGAACACACCGGCTTTCAACAAATTTATCTTAATGATTGGAAGTGGAGTCACGAGTTCATCAACTGTGGTAACAAACAAATCTTCTTCAATAGCATTGGTGTTGTGACCATGTCTAGGCATGGGATCAGAGATAACATTTGGCTTCTCTGGCGCATCAAACTTAATTTCCTTTGCTTCAATGAGATCTTGTATTTTGTTTTTCAAGGCCCAACAATTATTGGTATCGTGCCCAGGACTTTCGGAGTGATATGCGCAACGGGCATTGGGGTGATAATGAGGGGATGTCGTGTTGGGATTTTTCGGAGCTTCCTTCAGGGTTACCAAATTGGATCTCAATAGATGCGGTAATACTTAAGATGGAGTCAGGTTGATTACGGTGAACTGCCGGACTGGCCTTTCCACCCTCGGTTGGTTACTTCTTGGTTGATCAGATATAGGTTTTGGGATCATAACAGCTCTTACCATTGGTCGGTGTTCAACTCTCCCTTGGTTCCTTTGCGGATAAATAGTAGATACCTCCTTCTTCCCAGTGAAAGGCTTTCTTACAACTGTAGAGGCAGATGAATCCTTATGAATCATTCCATTTCTTATGCCAGCTTCCACCCTTTCTCCGGTCAGTATTAACTCAGTAAATCCTGCAAATGAGCTTCCAATTAAATGGTTGAAGAAAGGGCCTGATAGAGTGCCTAAGAACATATCCACCAACTCCCTTTAAGACAGAGGGGGTTGTACTCTCCCAGCTAGATCTCTCCATTTCTGTGTGTAATCCTTGAAACCCTCATTTGAAGCCATAGCCATACTCTGAAGTTGAGTACGGGTAGGCGCCAAATCTGCATTATACTGGTATTTCTTATAGAAAGTTGCGGCAAGATCTTCCCAGTTGTGGACATCTGCCCTTTCCAATTGGTAAAACCAATCGAGTTGTGTTCCAGATAGGCTATTGTGATACGGTAGGAGAACTAACTTGGGTTTTGCGTTTGTTTTCGCAAATGTTTCGGTTGAGCAAGAGTCTCCACCGACTTTTTATTTTATCCTAAGGAAAGGTTAAAAAGCACAGGAAAAACCTTTGAGATGTTTTCTTGGGTTCGGGGAGTAGATTATAGAAAGGGAAGGTATTAGCACCCTTTCTATCCATGGTTATCCATGGGCTCTTAGTTACTTGCTTAGATCACTTGCCTTTGCTTTTCAATTGTTTGAAATGGTGCTTTGTGTGTGTGGTTTTGAAAATGTTTTGAAAAAGATGCCTTGTCTAGGCAACCATTGTAACAATTCTTTACTCGAATGTTTTACAAAGGTGTTTGTCTTTTTGAAAAGATGTTTCAATGTTTTTGAAAGTTTGTTTTGAAATTGTGTTGTGATGTGTATTTTGAAAAAAAAGGCAAGGATTGTTTTGCAAGTTTGGTCAAGTAACCAAGAGCTATCTACCCTAAATTTCTCAAAGATCTTTCCTATGTTTTAACCCTTTTAATAATATTGTTCCATCATTGTATTTGGTGGACAATCTTGTGTTAGGATATTAACGGGACGGGCGCTGGTCATCGTTTAGACCATGAATGCAATAGTGCCAAGTGTCTTTGGCAATTTTTCTTTAAGGGACTTGATCATTTTTTAGGCAACTTGAGAAAGCGTCATCGAGGGACTATGATCATTTGATTTGTTTTTGTTTTTCTAAAGACACTCAACATGCAACATGGCTCATTTTTGAAGGCAACAAGTGGAGTAACCCTAAGGGTGCAAGTGTGCATTGTGTTTTGATTTTCATGCATGTTTATCCTTGAATTAGGTCAAGCTATTTGTTGATTTTATTTGCATACAAAACCTATGTCTATCATGGCATAATTGAAAGCTTTTAAATGCGGAAATTTAAAGTCCTAAATTATTACAACATGATTATGGGGATGGGGGTACAAATGTTTGAATAGGGGGATATTTGACAAGAAATTAAATCTAAACTATTACATCCATATCGAATACACAAATATTTAATTGTACAATGTAAAGTAAATACAATAAATATGCAAAAATGTATTATGCACAAAAATGATTTTTTATGTATGTGAAAGTATTTTTCAATGTGAAATATAAACAAAAATAAAAAAAGATCAAATTTTGAATATTTTTATTATTTAGGGCAAAACCCTAGTTTTTTGAATAAATAGTATTTATTTATTAATTATATACAATATTTGTTAATTATATACAAAAATAAAAGAAGCATATTGTAAAAAAAGTATTTTTGATGTCAAATATTAATAAAAATAAAAAGGTATTATTTTCATATTTTTATCCTAAGTATTCTAATAAAATATACAAGTATTTATATTATATATTAAATATACTAAATATATACAAAACTAAAATATTAATTATTTACAAAAAAAAGTATGTTTTTTTAAAAAATGTTTTCAAAATGTAAACAAAAAATAATAACTGAAAAATATTTATTTTTGTATTATTTTTAGGGTTTTAAATAAAAAGGTTTTTATATTTATTTACATATATATGCTAAATAAAACAAATAAATGCCAAATAAATGCAAAAATGTATGGAAAAATATTTTTGATATTTTTGATATTTGAGCAAAAAATAATAAGTCAGAATCAAAAAGAAAAAAGTCAAAAATGATAAATATTTCACACAATGGGCCAGGGGGTGTAAATTGGAAAAGGGGGTGCAAAGAGCAGGACTGACCCAGGCCCAGCCCAAGCCAGTCATCTTCAACCTTCAACATTGTTTGAACAAGCAAAAACGCGCGTTTCTTAACTCCTGATTCCTGGACTTTCATGCAAAACTCATAACACCAATAATGTAAAGCATCAAGAGACGAATTCAGACATATAAAATACTTGACTTAACTCTAAGAAACCAGGGAGAATTTCTTCATCCCTAATTTCTGACCTAATTTTTCTTCAATGTTCATGGCCAAAATTCTCACAGCACGCATAAAATAAATGAAAAGTAATCATATGTATGGCTTCAGGGCTATGAGTAGAGCATGTCTCATTCACAAACCTAAGCCTAACTCTTACTAGATTGAGAGATAGAAGTTCATGGTTTTACCTGTTTCATCTTGACTTGAACAGAGCAATGTAGGTATCTTCAATGGAGTTTGAGCTTTGGTACAGCTTGCCTGAAGTCCAAGGATGCTTCTTCAACACTTAGCTTGCTTTGAATCACTCTGAATCGTGCTATGGAAGTCCACCTGCAAAACTGAAAACTGAAAATGGCAAGTAATGTTAGGGATGTTACAGCTTGGGTTTAAGGCTTGGGATAGTTCCAATGGATGATATGGAATGTATTTGAACTGGTTTTAGCCAAAATGCACGAGTGGAATGGATTGTGGAAGTCAAACTGCAACAGATGCCCTGTTTTGCAGAAAAACTGTAATTTTCTGTATGAGGAGGGATGAGGGGTGGTTTAGTCGTGCTTTATGCTTGCTTGGATGTATGAAAGATGTTTGCAAAGTTTGTGTTTGGCTGTGTTTACAGGAATGAGAGTTCTAGTTGTTTTGCAATCTTGCTTGTTTTTGAAGTAAGAAAGTTCAAGTCCTTATGCAGGCCTATATACCCTCTCTATCTATGCTGCACACTTTGCTCTTAATCAATGGGATTTGCTTACAAACTCTTGCCTCAAAGATCTGGCTTGTACTTCTTGGATTTGGTATTTGACATAAAGCACTACTTTTCAAAAATGGCAAGTTTGCTTTTTCTACTTAAGGGATAATTCTTTGTGTAATGACCAAATGCACAAAACAATGCTTGAACACAATGGTTAGGAATTTAATTATGGAGTGCAAGCTTGGTTTAGAGACCTGCAAGCAAGTACCAAGCATGCTGATTTGAAAAATGCCAATGTTATGAACATGATTTGGCCAAGAACAAAAGTGAATTTTGCCCATCTTTGCAAATTCGATTCTCCCTAACCACAAGGGTGTTTGAGAATTTCTTGGACAATTTGGAAAGCTTGGAATGTTTACTACAATCCATCTTTGTAATGAAAATTGAAACTCCAAGTGGAAGCATGTGAAAAATGACCAAGAAGTTGGACAAAAATCTTGCCTAGAATAGATCAAAAATTTCTCTAAGTTAAAAATGTTTTGCACCCTTGTTCCAAAAATCATAACTTGAGATAAAAGCTTCCTTTGAGAAAACCTTGTGAATCAAAGTTGGAGATTTTGCAATGGACTACAACTTTCATGTTTCAAGTTTTGTTTGAATCCATCTGCATGTTGGTGAAAAAATGGGACAAAGTTAGGAAAAAACAAGGAAGTTTCATAACTTAGAAAAATTCTAAGTTATGAAATTTTCTCATTTTAAACCCTAATTTGCAATTTTGGGTTTCTTGAAGAACAAGTTTCATAATTTGACATGTCTTGATGAAAAATGAATCAAGGCACTTGATTTTGACCAAAAAGTCAAAGTTTGACTTTTCAGTATACAATTAAATTTTGATCAGTTGACTGGAAAATTCATCTGTCAATCCTGTGCATTTGAGATCTTTTGAACTTGTTGAATGGGTCAAGACAATTACATTGAGTCCTTGAGTCCATATGTGAGCTTGGTTTGCCATTGGTTAGGTCAAACAGTCAAAAATTGCCTTTGTGCAGTCAAAACCCTAAAAATGACCATTTTGCCCTTTTGGTGATCTGATCAAATTTCTTGTGGAATTGTGATCCAAACTTGACCAAATGGTTCATATGAGTTCATTATGTTTATGTGGGTCAAAAATCATGAAGTTTGACTGTCAATTGGCCACAGTTGACTTTTTCCCAATACAGTTGATTTCTAGATCAACTGTCCAATTGACTGGGCAAAGATTGGAATCAAGACTTGAAACTTGGTATGGATAAACTTGTGAGTCCAATATGAAGCATGAAAGTCACTTTTGGAATTTTAGGTCAAAACATCTTTGTGAAAACTCAAACCCTAATTTGGGTCAACAATGCAAGGAGGGGCCTTGAGCTGAGCAAACCCTAACTTGACCTTGAGTTCCAAGAGTCTTGTGGTGAGAAAATGTTGATGAAAAGGGAGGGAAAATTTTGGGGTACAACAGTTGCCCCTGTTCAATCTTCTTGCACATGAAGAGTTAGATTGGCAGGTTTGCCTTTCGCGTCTCGAAGGTAAAAGGAGATTGGACACTAGAGTGCCCTTAAATTTGCACCCGTCGAAGCATGGATGCGGGAATGGGCTTAAAGATGCCATTTGGAGATGGGCTTAAAGATGCCATCTGGACATGTGACTAAAATCTTGTCAGTGGATGGGCTTAAAGATGCCATCTGGAATGTATGTTGTAGGTGAAAGAAAAGAGTATCAGAAAGGTGTCCATGTTTTGGAACATCTCTGGACTGGGGGGGTCTGAACAAGCAATAGATTGGCATCCATGTTTGGAGAATCCGTAAACTATTTTCAGAAGTCTTGGAATCTGAACAAGTGATAGGTTAACATCCGTGTCTGGAGAACCCGTGAACTGTTTTCAGAAGTCTTGGAGTTGAATAAGTAATAGACCAGCATCCATGTTGGGAAGCGTCCGTAAACTGTTTTCAAAAGTTTGAGCTTAGTAATCTTATCCTGAAAAGGGTAAAATATTAGCTGAAGCACAAAGTTATGTTGCATGAAATGTATGATGCAATGTATGTTATCAATGTTTATGATATGAATGTAATGGATGAGCATGTAAGGTGATGAGTTGTCTTGCTGAGGAAGACGGATCCTGGATAACAAAATCTTTGACTGCTGTCGGGGGGAAAGTAAATCCTTGACTGCTGCAGGGGATTGAGAATCCTTTGATCGTTGAAAATGAGAAGTCCTGGGACTGCTGTTGGGGAATCAGGAGCTTGGGTTGTATGCCAATCTACTGGGGATTCCAGGACGAGAGTCTTCATTTTGTTAAGGGTCAGAAATTGGGAGTATACCAATCTTCTGTGGCTTCAAGGATGAGAATCTTCATTCTGATAATGCTTAACTGTTATCTGGTCGATCTCCAGGCTTTCACAGAAACTTGTATTGTCATCTGGTCGTAGTCCAGGCTTCACAATAGCTTTCTAAGCTGTTATCCGGTCAAATCCGGGCTTCACGGCTTGTGTTAAAGATATACCACTATCTGGTCGACTCCAGGTTTCATAGCATTCTTGGCTGCTGTCTGGTCGTAATCCAGGCTTCACAGAAACTTGTATTGCCATCTGGTCGTAATCCAGGCTTCACAATAACTTGTTGAGCTGCTATCCGGGCAAATCCGGGCTTCACGACTTGTGTTAAAGATATACCACTATCTGGTCGACTCCAGGTTTCGTAGCATTCTTGGCTGCTGTCTGGTTGTAATCCAGGCTTCACAGAAACTTGTATTGCCATCTGGTCTTAATCCAGGCTTCACAATAACTTGTTGAGCTGCTATCCGGTCAAATCCGAGCTTCACGGCTTGTGTTAAAGATATACCACTATCTGGTCGACTCCAGGCTTCGTAGTATTCTTTGGAGGAATCAAGATACTATCCAGTCGAATCTGGGCTTTATTGCTTGAATTTAAGATGTACCACTATCTGGTCGACTCCAGGCTTCATGGTATTCTTTGTTGTTATCTGGTCGTAATCCAGGCTTCACAATAGCTTGCTGGGGATTAAACTATTATCTGGTCGAATCCGAGTCTCATAGCTTGCTTTTAGGAGATACCACTATCTGGTCGTAATCCAGGCCTCGCGGTCGTCTGATACTGTTATCCGGTCGTAATCCGGGCTTCACAATATGTTGTATAGATCAAGATACTATCCGGTCGAATCCGGGCTTCATAACTTTGAATTTTGTGAGAATTTGATCTTTGACGACCGTGACTTCCAACAGGTGATGAAGGAACTTTTGCACAACCAATCAAATTGAAATGTGATTTGTTTTGGAGAATAAACCCTTGTCAAATTTTGGGGAAATAAACCCATAATCAGAGCTGGGGATTGAAAATCCTTTGATTACTGAGGGTGAGAAATCCTTGCTGAATGCTGATTGCTTGGGGAGCAAGATCTTTGATTGTTGAGGGATTTTAGGACCACTGCTGGGGATTGAAAATCCTTGGTGACCTGTGGGGAATGAGAATTCTGATGATCTTTACTGGGGAGTTCAGAACCTGGGAGACTCATGCTGGGGGAGTGAGACTGAGAATCTTCAATCTAATGGGAAGTATCTCTGTGGGAGAAAGTTCACTAATCTGGTTCCGCTGGGGATTGATAGTTGGAAGTTTTAGCTCTGCTGGGGATAGGATTTTCAGATTTTAGGGCTCCACTGGGGATGCCAAAACTTAACTCTGAGGGGAATTAAGTTCTGGAAGGCTCTCTGGCTGGGGAAATTAGTTTTGAGAAAGCTTTTGTTCTGCTGAGGATCCTGAAGTTTAACTCTGTTTGGGAAATTAAGCTCTGGATTTTAACCTTGTTGAGGAATTTGGAGTTTAACTCCGCTGGGGATTCCTTCTGAAAAGGCATCAAGATATCTATCTGTACCTTCAACCTATCAGCAATCATCTTTCTTGATTTGTAAGAAAATGATTATGTTCAAATGCATATGCCTATTTAACAAAACATTGGACGTATCTCAAATAAAACATAAGTGTAAAAAGAAAAAAGAAGACAAAGCAAATTTCTATATTGGGAAAAGTATTTGTATTAACTTTTTATGAGTATCTTTGTACAAAGGAGACAGGCATCCTAGTAAGAGGATGTTGTCGTAAAAAATCGAAAATTTCATACAAAAGAAAGATGGCTATGTGTAACAATTCCATGGGATTCCCATTCTGATATAGCCTTCACAACTCTGAATATCTTGTCCATTCAATGCTTCGTCCGCCGATGATTGGATTGATCAGAAGTTTGGAGCTTGTTGATGAAGAGATTGTTCTTTAAAGTGATCCGACGAGACATATTCATACGCTTTAATTCCCTAACTTTTGCCTGAATCGCCCTTTCGGGTTTTCGATCCACCGGGAAACCCTTTTTTGCCCAAGTCGCCCTTTCGGGTTTTCAACTTGTCGGGTGTACAGATTTTTTTGTTTTATCCCTAATTTTGCCTGAACCGCCCTTTCAGGTTTTCGGTTCACTGGGATGCCCATTTTTGCCCAAGTCGCCCTTTCGGGTTTTCGACTTGTCGGGTGATTTTATGCGTAGTATCTTTTGACTATATCTGCGTTCGCAGGGTACGGCAAATCGTCGCCGTCCATGGTGGTCAGAATCATTGCACCACCAGAAAAGATGCTTTTGATCACAAATGGTCCTTCGTAAGTAGGAGTCCATTTTCCCCTAGGATCACTTTGCGGCAAGATGATCCGCTTGATTATAAGATCTCCGACTTGATATACTTGACGCTGACTTTCTTGTTGAAAGCCTTGTTCATCCGTTTTTGGTACGTCTGACCATGGCAAACAGCAGTGAGTCGCTTCTCATCGATCAAATTGAGTTGACCAAGTCGGGTCTGAATCCAATCGTCTTCATTCAAACCAGCGTGCTTCATAATCCTTAAAGAAGGAATTTGAACTTCCATGGGTAGGACAGCTTCCATGCCATATACCAAAGAAAATGGGGTTGCCCCTGTTGAAGTACTTGTCGTGGTACGATATCCATGCAGAGCAAACAGTAACATCTCATGCCAGTCCTTGTAGGTGACTGCCATTTTCTCAATGATCTTCTTGATGTTTTTGTTCGCAGCTTCAACAGCACCGTTCATCTTCGGCCGATAGGGAGATGAATTGTGATGATAAATCTTGAACTGTTCGCATAGAGCGGTGATCATAGTATTGTTCAGATTAGTACCGTTGTCTGTGATGATCCTGTCGGGGACACCATACCGGCATATGAGGTTCTACTTGATGAAGCGGGCAACCACATTCTTTGTAATAGAGGCAAAGGAAGCTGCTTCGACCCACTTGGTAAAATAGTCAATGGCGACCAGGATGAAGCGGTGTCCATTGGACACTGTGGGTTTGATCTCTCCAATCATGTCAATGCCCCACATTGTGAATGGCCAAGGAGCTGTCAAAATGTTGAGAGGAACAGGAGGAATATGAATCTTGTCGGTGTAGACCTGACATTTGTGGCAAGTACGGGAATGTTGATGGCAATCAGCTTCCATAGTAGACCAGTAATAGCCTGCCCTTAGAATCTTTTTAGCCATCGTATGTCCACTCAAGTGGGTGCCAAATGTGCCGCTGTGTATCTCAGTCATGATCAACTCTGCTTCAGCTTTGTCTACACATCGGAGTAAAACACAATCATGGTTGCGTTTATAGAGGATGTCATTGCTCAGGAAGAATTTGGCAGCAAATCTCCTTAGGAACTTATTGTCATTTACGGAAGCTCCTTCGGGATATTCTCTAGTCTGGAGATACCTTTTGATTTGGTGAAACCAGGGTTGTTCCACTACTTCTTCGGTATTAATCTCATGACAATGCGCAGGTTCAGCCATTCGCTCGATGGTGATTTGGGGAGCCTCGTTATCCCAGTTGAGTTTAAACATAGAGGACATTGTTGCCAGAGCATCTGCAAGCTGATTTTATTCTCGCGGGAAGTGCTCGAAGGTGATCTGCTCGAAATGAGGCAGCAATGTCAAAACATGTTCTTTGTATGGGATAAGATTAGGATGCTTTGTGTCCCATTCTCCTTTGATTTGACTGATAACCAAAGCTGAATCCCCAAATACGACCAAAGATTTGATCCCCAAGTCTATAGCAGCCTTGAGACCAAAGATGCAAGCTTCATATTCGGCCATGTTGTTGGTACAGCTGAAACAAAGTCGGGCCGTGAAAGGTGTATGGAAACCTTTCGGGGAAATGAGTACCGCACCGATACCGTTTCCAAGTGCATTTAAAGCACCATCAAAGTACAGGGTCCATCGGGATCCATTTTCAGGTCCGTCATACAGTCCGTTACCTTCAATGTTGTCCAAAGTCATGATGTCCTCGTCCGGGAAGTCGAATCTCATGGATTGATAATCTTCGATAGCTTGATGAGCTAGATGGTCAGCTAGTACACTCCCTTTTACAGCTTTTTGGGTAGTGTACTGGATGTCATACTCAGTCAGGATCATTTGCCATCTAGCGATTCTTCCAGATAAAGCAGGCTTCTCGAAGATATACTTGATCGGGTCCATTTTGGAAATCAGCAAAGTGGTATGAGTCAACATATACTGCCTTAGTCGGCGAGCAGCCCATACCAAAGCGCAGCAAGTTTTCTCGAGCAGTGAGTAGCGAGTCTTACAGTCGGTAAACTTTTTGCTAAGGTAATAAATGGCATGCTCTTTTTGACCAGACTCGTCATGCTGGCCCAGTACGCATCCCATTGAGTTATCTAAAACGGTCAGATACATGATCAGCGGCCTTCCTTCAACGGGTGGCATCAGAATAGGAGGTTCTAGCAAATACTCCTTGATCTTATCAAAAGCAGCTTGGCAATCTTCGTTCCATTCGACTACCTGATCTTTCTTCAATAGTTTGAAAATTGGCTCACAGGTAGACGTCAGATGAGAGATGAATCTGGCAATATAGTTCAAGCGCCCCAAGAACCCTCTAACCTCCTTTTCAGTATGGGGGGCAGGCATTTCTTGTATAGCTTTCACTTTTGCTGGGTCGACCTTAATGCCTTTGTTGCTGACAATAAATCCTAGAAGTTTACCATACCTAACTCCAAAAGTGCACTTACTTGGATTCAGCCTGAGCTTGTACTCCTTCAACCTGGCAAACAGCTTCTGCAAATGTTCAAGGTGTTCCTCCTCTGTTTGTGATCGTGCTATCATGTCGTCTACGTAAACTTCGATCTCATGATGTATCATATCATGAAACAAAGCTACCATGGTGCGTTGATAAGTTTCCCTTGCGTTCTTCAGTCCGAACGGCATCACCTTGTAGCAGAAGGTACCCCATTGTGTAACAAAGGTTGTTTTCTCCATGTCCTCGGGGGCCATTTTGATCTGGTTGTATCTCGAGAATCCGTCCATGAAAGAAAATACTTTGTGCTGAGCGGTGTTGTCAATCAAAATGTCGATATGCGGTAGCGGAAAATCATCTTTAGGGCTAGCCCTGTTCAAATCCCGGTAGTCCACACAGATTCTGACCTTGCCGTCTTTATTAGGTACTGGCACAATGTTAGCAACCCATTATGGATAGGATGTAACAGCCAGAAAGCCAGTGTTGAATTGCTTCATTACTTTAGCTTTGATCTTCTCAGACATGTCGGGCCTCATTCAGCGGACTTTTTGCTTGATCGGTGGACAGTCTTCTCTTGTAGGGAGACGGTGAACCACAATATCTGTGTCTAAACCCGACATGTCTTCATAAGACCAGGCGAAGATTTCAACGTATTCATTCAGCAGCTGTATTAAGCGCCCCTTGACATTTGGTTCCAGATTGGCACCCACTTGTACTTCCTTTCGGTCTTCCTCTGTTCCTAAGTTGACAGTTTCCAACAACTCTTCATGAGGCAAGATGGCCCTCTCTTCTTGTTGTAGAAGTCTGGCTAGCTCTCCTGGTACTTCACAATCTTCGTCGTCTTTGCACTCAGCCTGATTGACCAAATCTTCAGAGTTATTGAAGGATACAACAGAATAGTCACCCATGGAATCCGGAGTGGATGGGTACCTGCATTTGTGAGTGTGGGTGTGTGTAAGGGATAACCATCCTTAAACAAACAAAAATGCAAAAGGAAAGAAAATGAACACATCAGTTTATAAGTGAAAAACGTCCAATGATTCATTAAACATGGCATATGATTATGAAGGAAAATCAAGCCCTTACAAATGGACCTACATACCCGGGCAAGGCATGAGGTGAAAAATAGTGCGCAGATTGTTTAAAAGTAATTATTACAGACCAACAGGAAATGTTCGAAAGATAAATTACTGATTAATGAAAGTAATGGGAACGAAGTATTTCGCCTCCCAGTTGTGTAGTCCCCCTTTGATGGTTGGGAAGATCCAATCTTCAATGTTGGCCTCTTCGTCTTCGTATTCCAAAGCATTGATTCCATGAGGAGAAATCTTGATGGGTGTTCTTTCAATTTTTGAGCGACGCATAGCTTTTTGCCCCGCAGCGGTAAATCCCAACCCAAACGTGTCTGTCTTGTGAGGAAAGTCAGGCAACTGACCCCATGTCGAGCTCTTCCCCTCCTTCATTGCAGCCTTTGCGTCTTTCAGAGATGCCATCCTGGCCACCTGCTTGGGTACCTCAGCTACTGCCTTTGCTACTGCAACCTCGGGAGCAATTTCCTCGAAGTGTTGGAACGGTGTTTCAATGAATTCACCCTCCACTTCCACATACCTAAAGGAGTTCAGATGACTGATCATGTACTCCTCCTCACCGTGTACAGTTATGATTTTTCCCTTAACAGGGTATTTCAACATCTGATGCAGGGAGGAAGTGACTGCCCCAGCATTATGAATCCAAGGTCTTCCTAGCAAGCAAGAGTATGACGGACGGATGTCCATCACATAGAAGGTTGAGTGGAACACTTCAGTTCCTACCTTGATGGGAATGTCGACTTCCCCATGCACCATTCTTTTAGACCCGTCAAAGGCCCTGACAATGATATTACTTGGTTTAAGCTCTAAGCCTTCGCAATCTAACCGGTCGAGAGCCTTTTTAGGCAGCACATTTAGAGAAGAACCAGTGTCGACCAAGACATGGGCGAGAGTGGTTCCTCGACATTCAACTGACACATGCAATGCGTCATTGTGATTTCTTCCTTTCGGAGTCAGGTCAGCATCAGAGAAACCCAGGCCGTTGTCGGCGGTAAGGCTGGCTACACAATCCTGGAATTGATTGGCTGAGGTTTCCTGGGGAACATGGGCTGTCTTCAGAAATCTTATCAATGCTTTGGCATGCGCCTCCGAACAAAGCAACAATGCTAACATGGAGATCTTCGAGGGGGTTTTCCCCATTTGTTCTACCACATCATAATCACTCTTCTTAATTATTTTCAGAATCTCCTCCATTTCTTTTTTAGAGGTTTCGGGGATGACCAATGGCTGAGCCCTCGTCCTGACGAGCTCTTCTTGGATCCCTTTCCCCTTATCAGCAGAAGTAGGAGGGACAACCACAGGAGTAACAGCTTCTTCAATCATCAGCGTTCTGGCAGATAGTTTTATTGGTGCAGGGGTAACCTTGGCAGCAACTGAGGGTCCAAAGATTGCCTTTGGAGGGGAAATCTCTGGAGAGAAAGTTCTCCCACTTCGGGTAATCTTGCTCGTACCGGAAATGTTTCCAATGTCGGCATTTTCTTCGTCAGAGCTCTCTTCAGTTATCTCAATTTGTTTAACACCATGGTAGTAGATTTCTCCACCATAATTCCATGGTATTGATTTGTCAGATTTGTAGGGGATGGGCCCAAGCATGGTTATCTTCAAGGGAACAATCTTCGTAGCGGATGTAATCTTAACAGGCCTTTTGGGGACCTTGGAAAGATTGGTGGAAATGGTGATTATTGAAACTTCATTGATAGGAGTTGGAGTAACGGGAGTTTTTTCGAAAAGAATTTGTTGGTTGTCCATTAGGCGTTGGATGCCTATCTTCAGCAATGGACAATCGATCGGGAGGGAGGAACAAAAGTAGCAATCTTCTTTACATCCTGGGAAAATCCCAGCCTTCAACAGATTCAACTTGATTGTCAGTAATGGAGTTATCAGATCATCAACAGTAAAAACAAACAGATCTTCTTCAACAGCATGGACATTGCGACCATGCTTTGGCATCAGAATGGATATTACATTCGGCTTCTCTGGGGCATCGAACTCAACCTCCTTAGCATCTATCAAGTCTTGAATTTTATTCTTAAGCACCCAGAAATCGTTGGTGTCATGCTCGGCACTGTCAGAATGATAGGCACATTTAGCATTGGGATGATAGTGTGGGGAAGCGGTATTCACAATCTTTGGCGCTTCTCTAATAGTGGTGAGATTTAGCTTCAACAAATGGGGAAGAACTTGTGCAGGCGTCATGTTGATGCGGGTGAACTGCCGTTGTGGCTGTTCTACCCGTTGCTGGTTAGGTCTGGACTGATTGTTACGAGGCTGATCATTCGACGAATTTTGAATCATCACGGCCCCCATAGTCGGCCGGCGCTCAGTTCTTCCCGATCCTTTTTGGCAGTATATAACAGTCGCTTCCTTCTTGGCCGGGAATGGTTTCTTAACAGTTGTGGAGGCAGAGGCATCCCTTTGAATCTTCCCACTCTTAATACTAGCTTCTACCCGTTCGCCAGTCAAAATCAGTTCGGTAAACCCTGCAGAAGAGCTCCCGATCAAATGGTTGAAGAAAGGGCCAGATAGGGTCCCCAAGAACATATCAACTAGTTCCCTATCTGAAAGCGGTGGTTGTACTCTTTCGGCCAAGTCACGCCATTTCTGGGCGTATTCTTTGAATCTCTCATTTGAGGCTATCCCCATACTCTGTAGCTGAGTACGGGTTGGCGCCAAGTCGGCGTTATATTGATACTGGCGATAAAGGGCAACTGCCAAGTCTTCCCAGTTATGCACTTCTGACCTCTCAAGCTGGTAAAACCAGTCTAGCTGTGTACCAGACAAACTGTCCTGAAAGAAGTGTACCCAAAGATTTCTGTCGGATGTATGAGGTTGAATTCTTCTGACATATGACCTCAGGTGCATCTTCGGGCAAGACAGCCCGTCATATTTTGCAAAAATTAGCACCTTAAACTTTGGAGGGATCACAATCCCAACAATCAATCCCAATTCTTCAAAATCTAGCCCGGGAACCCTTTGCAGCTCCATAGCTGCCAGTCTATCCTCCAGGTTTTTGTATTTGTCATCCGCTGGCAGGTATTGCTGCTCTGAGTAGTCTTCATCTTCCTCAACCTCTTCCTCTTCAGCCTCAGACTCAGAAGGTAATGCAGCCCCTTTTCCTTTACCGGTCCCCTCATCAGATGTGGAGGGGAATTCAAGAACTCTCCTAGCTTCATTCTCAAATCTTCTTCCCAGTGTAGCTACCCCAACTCTTTTCTTCTTCTTTTTTCCTTTTTCTTGCTCTTTATTTCCTAATAGTGCTTTAAGATCCTCCTGATCCTTTGCCAAGGTCATAAGGAGCTGTTGAAACTGCGAGTTTTGTGACTGCAGATCTTTGACCGTCTATTCAAGATCCATCTTACTGAAATAAACAACAGAAAGATAAGGAAACCTGGCGTGAAGACCTGTTTATGCATATGATGAATGATATGTTTATTCATCCAATGCATTCAAGGATTTAGAAATTCAAAATTGTTGCAGACAAAAAGAACACACGTCATATTAATAAGAAGAAATTTTGTCAGTACATAAATGCCCCATGGGCCAAATATTACCAAAACTTCTTAAGGTAAAAAGACGTTGCGCATCCTTTTTGGTGCGATGTAAGTGTTGAGGTTCTCCTCCTCGTGAAGTCGGAGGGTAAGCTCCAAAACCTTCTTCTCACTGGCGTAGAAGCTGGCTTCAAAAGTATCCCTTTCTTCCTTGAGTTGGATCCAACTCTTCTGCATCTCCTCCCACGATGTAGGCATGTCAGGATGTAGGATGGTGTAAGGAACCTCTCCTTCCTTAACAGGCTCTTTAATCAAAGGGAGAATGTGAGGGTAAGGCATCATAAGACTCTGGGCGCGGGTTCGTACCCACTTGAGATAAGGCTCAAGAGGGATGGAGTTCTTGTGCCCCAGTGTCTTACTATCTACCTTGTTAGGCATCCTCCAAGCTCTGATGAATATTTGGCGAAGTCCTTACGCATCGTTGTCGAAGTCAAAAACTAGGTCAGGAATCAGCATGTCATGAGGGCCATCCCTCCTTGCATATCCGAATTGTCTCAAAGCTAGACAAGGGTTGTAGGTAATGCCTCCCCTAATGCCAAGTAATGGAACATTAGGGAACTCACCACAATGATCGACGATGATGATATTTTCTCTGGACCGAGAACACCAATGTACATCAGAATGTATGAGGGTCATCAACCGTTGTGACCACCTTAAGCCTTGTTCATTCTTCAAAACAGATTGTGGAAGGTGAGAAATAAACCACCTTGCATGGAGAGGAGTACAGCACATGAGAACACCTCTCTTCCTCATTGTTCGTGTGTAAAATGAGTGGAGGATGTCCCCAAGCAATGTAGGTATGGGATTCCTGGACATGAAAATCTTGACAGCATTTACATCTATAAGTTGGTCAGCATTTGGGAACAAAACCAACCCATAAATGAGGAGGGCCACAATCTCTTCAAAGGCTTGTAGATCCAAGGAATTCCAACACTCTTGTGCTTTCTCAAACAAGAATTTTGCCAAGAAGCCTTTGACACCACTTCTAGTTTCCCAATGCCCCATTGATGTCAGATGGTTGCAAGTGTAGTGCTTGAGCAACATCTTCAGGCTTTGGTTCTTTTTCCGTACCGTTGTAGGGTAGTTGATTAAGAATAGGAATTCTCAGGAGTTGAGAAAATTCCTCCAAAGTAGGCACCAATTGGTAGTCGGGGAATGTGAAACAGTGGTGAAGGGGGTCAAAGAATTGGAACAACACTTTCACCATGTCTTCTTCAATGTTGGTGTTGACTAGGCTGAGCAGTCTACCATGTCTTTCACTGAAGAGAGAATTTTCTGGAATTCTGGATGTAAGCTCCTTGAGTTGAGGAGGGATTCTCACAAGGTTGACTTGGATAGTTTTCCTGCGAAGAATTTCCATGACCTACAAAACAAGAACAAAGATGAAGATCCAAACCCTTGAAATGGTTAGTGAATGCATATGATGCTTTATGATGTTCATGATATATGCACAAACACATGTACAAGCAAGTCACACAAAACCCTAGTTTCAGGCTTGCATGGGGTTTCATAGGTAAGTACCCTCTTGAGTTTAGTTGGCTTAAAAACCTGTCCTATAAATAGTAACCGGGTTCTAAGGAGCTCAATATCATTGGATTATTTTCCATGTTCATTGTTTTGGTTTAACCACTTAACTAGCGACCAAAATATTCCAAGAAAATAACCCTCAATGAGATTAGTATCGAGTATCTACCAACTTCGGACTGCACTAAAGCCAGTCATCTCACTACCCCTAATAAAAGGCCAAGATGGTCAAGTAAGGTTCTAGGTCATTAGTGCTTAGTGACATCACTCAGCGGCCCCGCACTCTCCTTGATTGAACTCAAGGGTTACCGGTACTCACAAATATGTCGCACTAATATAGCTATTGCTTCAACCGTGTCGGTATACCCCGCACAGTTTCCACAACGTATTACTATCTATGAATGTTTCCCAAATCCGGGTGTAGGATTTCAAGCCCAAACAAGAGAACCAAAATGTAAATCAATCAAAGCAAACAATTAGTCATGCAAAAGGGTGATATATGCCCTAAGGTTAGTCCACTTTTAAAAATATCCCCAGCAGAGTCGCCAGTTCTGGTATACGGTGGGAGAACTGACTTAGGTTTTGCATTTGTTTTTGCAAATGTTTCGGTTGAGCAAGAGTCGCCACCGACTTTTTATTTTATCCTAAGGAAAAGTTAAAAAGCACAGGAAAAACCTTTGAGATGTTTTCTTGGGTTCGGGGAGTAGATTATAGAAAGGGAAGGTATTAGCACCCTTTCTATCCATGGTTATCCATGGGCTCTTAGTTACTTGCTTAGATCACTTTCCTTTTCTTTTCAATTGTTTGAAATGGTGCTTTGTGTGTGTGGTTTTGAAAATGTTTTGAAAAAGATGCCTTGTCTAGGCAACCATTGTAACAATTCTTTACTCGAATGTTTTACAAAGGTGTTTGTCTTTTTGAAAAGATGTTTCAATGTTTTTGAAAGTTTGTTTTGAAATTGTGTTGTGATGTGTATTTTGAAAAAAAGGCAAGGATTGTTTTTCAAGTTTGTTCAAGTAACCAAGAGCTATCTACCCTAAATTTCTCAAAGATCTTTCCTATGTTTTAACCCTTTTAATAATATTGTTCCATCATTGTATTTGGTGGACAATCTTGTGTTAGGATGTTAACGGGACGGGCGCGGGTCATCGTTTAGACCATGAATGCAATAATGCCAAGTGTCTTTGGCAATTTTTCTTTAAAGGACTTGATCATTTTTTAGGCAACTTGAGAAAGCGTCATCGAGGGACTATGATCATTTGATTTGTTTTTGTTTTGCCAAAGACACTCAACATGTAACATGGCCCATTTTTGAAGGCAACAAGTGGAGTAACTCTAAGGGTGCAAGTGTGCATTGTGTTTTGATTTTCATGCATGTTTATCCTTGAATTAGGTCAAGCTATTTGTTGATTTTATTTGCATACAAACCCTAGGTCTATCATGGCATAATTGAAAGCTTTTAAATGCGGAAATTTAAAGTCCTAAATTATTACAACATGATTATGGGGATGGGGGTACAAATGTTTGAATGGGGGGATATTTGACAAGAAATTAAATCTAAACTATTACATCCATATCGAATATACAAATATTTAATTGTACAATATAAAGTAAATACAATAAATATGCAAAAATGTATTATACACAAAAATAATTTTTTATGTATGTGAAAGTATTTTTCAATGTGAAATATAAACAAAAATAAAAAAAGATCAAATTTTGAATATTTTTATTATTTAGGGCAAAACCCTAGTTTTTTGAATAAATAGTATTTATTTATTAATTATACAATATTTGTTAATTATATACACAAAAAAAAGAAGCATATTGTAAAAAAAGTATTTTTGATGTCAAATATTAATAAAAATAAAAAGGTATTATTTTCATATTTTTATCCTAAGTATTCTAATAAAATATATAAGTATTTATATTATATATTAAATATACTAAATATATACAAAAATAAAATATTAATTATTTACAAAAAAAAGTATGTTTTTTTAAAAAATGTTTTCAAAATGTAAACAAAAAATAATAACTGAAAAATATTTATTTTTGTATTATTTTTAGGGTTTTAAATAAAAAGGTTTTTATATTTATTTACATATATATGCTAAATAAAACAAATAAATGCCAAATAAATGCAAAAATGTATGGAAAAATATTTTTGATATTTTTTTATATTTGAGCAAAAAATAATAAGTCAGAATCAAAAAGAAAAAAGTCAAAAATGATAAATATTTCACACAATGGGCCAGGGGGTGTAAATTGGAAAAGGGGGTGCAAAGAGCAGGACTGACCCAGGCCCAGCCCAAGCCAGACATCTTCAACCTTCAGCATTGTTTGAACAAGCAAAAACACGCGTTTCTTAACTCCTGATTCCTGGACTTTCATGCAAAACTCATAACACCAATAATGTAGAGCATCAAGAGACGAATTCAGACATATAAAATACTTGACTTAACTCTAAGAAATCAGGGAGAATTTCTTCATCCCCAATTTCTGACCTAATTTTTCTTCAATGTTCATGGCCAAAATTCTCACAGCACGCATAAAATAAATGAAAAGTAATCATATGTATGGCTTCAGGGCTATGAGTAGAGCATGTCTCATTCACAAACCTAAGCCTAACTCTTCCTAGATTGAGAGATAGAAGTTCATGGTTTTACCTGTTTCAGCTTGACTTGAACAGAGCAATGTAGGTATCTTCAATGGAGTTTGAGTTGTAGTACAGCTTGCCTGAAGTCCAAGGATGCTTCTCCAACACTTAGCTTGCTTTGAATCACTATGAATCGTGCTATGGAAGTCCACCTGCAAAACTGAAAACTGAAAATGGCAAGTAATGTTAGGGATGTTACAGCTTGGGTTTAAGGCTTGGGATAGTTCCAATGGATGATATGGAATGTATTTGAACTGGTTTTAGCCAAAGTGCACGAGTGGAATGGATTGTGGAAGTCAAACTGCAACAGATGCCCTGTTTTGCAGAAAAACTGTGATTTTCTGTATGAGGAGGGATGAGGGGTGGTTTAGTCGTGCTTTAGGCTTGCTTGGATGTATGAAAGATGTTTGCAAAGTTTGTGTTTGGCTGTGTTTACAGGAATGAGAGTTCTAGTTGTTTTGCAATCTTGCTTGTTTTTGAAGTAAGAAAGTTCAAGTCCTTATGCGGGCCTATATACCCTCTCTATCTATGCTGCACACTTTGCTCTTAATCAATGGGATTTGCTTACAAACTCTTGCCTCAAAGATCTGGCTTGTACTTCTTGGATTTGGTATTTGACATAAAGCACTACTTTTCAAAAATGGCAAGTTTGCTTTTTCTACTTAAGGGATAATTCTTTGTGTAATGACCAAATGCACAAAACAATGCTTGAACACAATGGTTAGGCATTTAATTATGGAGTGCAATCTTGGTTTAGAGACCTGCAAGCAAGTACCAAGCATGCTGATTTGAAAAATGCCAATGTTATGAACATGATTTGGCCAAGAACAAAAGTGAATTTTGCCCATCTTTGCAAATTCGATTCTCCCTAACCACAAGGGTGTTTGAGAATTTCTTGGACAATTTGGAAAGCTCGGAATGTTTACTACAATCCATCTTTGTAATGAAAATTGAAACTCCAAGTGGAAGCATGTGAAAAATGACCAAGAAGTTGGACAAAAATCCTGCCTAGAATTGGTCAAAAATTTCTCTAAGTTAAAAATGTTTTGCACCCTTGTTCCAAAAATCATAACTTGAGATAGAAGCTTCCTTTGAGAAAACCTTGTGAATCAGAGTTGTAGATTTTGCAATGGAATACAACTTTCATGTTTCAAGTTTTGTTTGAATCCATTTGCATCTTGGTGAAAAAATGGGACAAAGTTAGGAAAAAATAAGGAAGTTTCATAACTTAGAAAAATTCTAAGTTATGAAATTTTCTCATTTTAAACCCTAATTTGCAATTTTGGGTTTCTTGATGAACAAGTTTCATAATTTGACATGTCTTGATGAAAAATGAATCTTGGCACTTGATTTTGACCAAAAAGTCAAAGTTTGACTTTTCAGTATACAGTCAAATTTTGATCAGTTGACTGGAAAATTCATCTGTCAATCCTGTGCATTTGAGATCTTTTGAACTTGTTGAATGGGTCAAGATAATGCCATTGAGTCCTTGAGTCCATATGTGAGCTTGGTTTGCCATTGGTTAGTTCAAACAGTCAAAAATTGCCTTTGTGCAGTCAAAACCCTAAAAATGACCATTTTGCCCTTTTGGTGATCTGATCAAATTTCTTGTGAAATTATGATACAAACTTGACCAAATGGTTCATATGAGTTCATTATGTTGATGTGGGTCAAAAATCATGAATTTTGAATGTCAATTGGCCACAGTTGACTTTTTCCCCAATACAGTTGATTTCTAGATCAACTGTCCAATTGACTGGGCAAAGATTGGAATCAAGACTTGAAACTTGGTATGGATAAACTTGTGAGTCCAATATGAAGCATGAAAGTCACTTTGGGAATTTTAGGTCAAAACATCTTTGTGCAAACTCAAACCCTAATTTGGGTCAACAGTGCAAGGAGGGGCCTTGAGCTGAGTAAACCCTAACTTGACCTTGAGTTCCAAGAGTCTTGTGGTGAGAAAATGTTGATGAAAAGGGAGGGAAAATTTTGGGGTACAACAACTATCTTGGAAAAAATGCACCCATAGGTCTTTATCGGCGGAGTGCGGCTGGACCTTTCTCACATATGATTGGAGGTGCATCTTAGGACATGACACCCCATCATATTTTGCAAACAATGACACTTTGAACTTTGGTGGGATCACGATTCCTGACACTAGTCCTAATTCTTCAAAGTCTAGACCTGGTATCCTTTGTATTTCCATAGTGTTCAAACGCTCTTCAAGATGTCTGTACTTATCATCAGCTGGAGGATACTGTTCTTCAGAGTAGTCTTCCTCTTCTTCCTCCTCTTCAAATTCTGACAGAACCGATGTTTCCTTTTCTTTCTCCTTCATCAGATGTTGTTGCGAAATTCAAGGTTCTTCTAGTTTGTCCTTGAAACCTTCTCCCCATGATTACAACACCGGTTGGTTTCTTCTCTTTCTTCTTCTTCTTCTCTTTGGCCAACAAAGTCTTCAACTCCTCTTTCCCTTTGGCCAGGGTTGTGAGTAACTGTTGAAACTGCGTGTTTTGAACTTGAAGATCTTTGATTGTCTGTTCGAGATCCATCTTACTGAAATAAACAATAGAGAGATGAGGAAACTCGTTGCAAAAGACCTGTTTATGTTATGATGAATGATATGTGCATATGCAATGTTTTCAAGGATTTCAAAGATTCAAGTTCGTTTTAGACAAAAAGAAACACACATTATATTAATAAGATAAAGTTTGAGTACATCAATGCCCCTTGGTAAAAATAAAACAAAACTCTAAGATAAAAAAGTAGTGCGCATCCTCTTCGGTGCAATGTAGGTATTTAGAGTCTGCTCCTCATGAAGTAGCCTAGTGAGTTCCAAAACCTTCTTCTCGCTTGCGTAGAATTGGGCCTCGAAAGTATCTCGCTCTCCTTTGAGGTGTATCCAATCCCTTTGTAGGTCTTCAAGAGATATGGGCATGTCAGGATGTAGGATAGTGAATGGAACATCTCATTCCTTAACAGGCTCAATGATTACCAGGAGAATGGAGGGGTAAGGAATCATAAGACTCTGAGCACGAGTTCGTACCCATTTGAGGTAAGGCTCAAGAGGGATGGAATTCTTGTGCCCCAAAGTCTTTCTATCCACCTTGTTTAGCATCCTCCAAGCTTGGATGAATCTCTGGCGAAGCCCTTAATCGTTATTGTCATAGTCGAATACCAAGCCTTGAATCAGCATCTCGTGCGGGCCATCCCTTCGGAATAACCAAACTGTCTTATAGCTAATCATGGGTTGTAGGTGATGCCTCCCCTAGTGCCAAGTAGAGGGACATTAGGGAATTCCCCATAACGGTCAACAATGATAACATTCTCTTTGGACCTGGAGCACCAATGAATGTCTGAATGTTTGAGCGTCATTAACCTTTGTGACCACCTCAAACCTTGCTCATTCTTTAAGACTAATTGGGGAAGATGAGAAATAAACCATCTTGCCAGGAGAGGAGTGCAACACATAAGGACACCTCTTTTCCTTATTGTGCGAGTGTGAAAAGAGTGTAGGATATCTCCAAGTAATGTAGGCACCGGATTACGTGACATGAAGATCTTGACGACGCTCACATCTATGAGTTGATCAGGATTGGGGAACAAGACCATCCCATAGATAATAGGAGCCACAATATCCTCAAAGGCTTGCAAGTCTAGGGAATTCCAACAAATTTAGGCTTTCTCAAACAGGAACTTTGCTAAGAAGCCTTTGACACCACTCCTAGTTTCCCAATGAGTTGTGACATCAGATGAGTGCAAGTACAGAGCTTGAGCAATCTCCTCTGGCTTTGGGTCTCTTTCCGTACCGTTGAAAGGTAGTTGATTGAGAATAGGAATCCTTAAGAGTTGAGAGAATTCTTCCAAAGTGGGCACAAGCTGATAGTCGGGAAATGTGAAGCAATGGTGCAAAGGATTAAAGATCTGGAAGAGCACCTTCATCATATCCTCATCGGTGTTGGAGGTGACCAAGTTGAGTAGACGACCATGTCTCTCGGTGAATGGAGAGTTCTCAGGGATCCTTGAAGCTAGCTCCATAAGTTGTGGAGGAATTATTACAAGGTTGACTTGGATAGTTTTCCTGCGAAGTGAATCCATATCCTACAAAATAAGAACAAAGATGAATCTCCAAAATCCTTGAAATGGTTAGCGGATGCATATGATTCTCATGATGTCCATGATGTTATGTACAAGTATGCATATACAAGCAAAACAAACAATTTCTTAGTTTAGGCTTGCATGGGGTTTTATAGGTAAGTACCCTCTTGAAGTTTAGTTGGCTTAAACCTGTCCTAGTAATAGTAACCGGGTTCTAAGGAGCTCAATATCACTGGATTGTTTCCTTGGTCATTGTTTCAGCTCAAGCCTCTTTAATAGTGACCAAAATATCCCAAGAAACCAAACCTCAATGAGTGTAGTATCGAGTATCTACCAACTTCGGACTGCACCAAAGCTGGTCATCTCACTACATCCTAAAGGCCAAGTTGGTCAAGTAAAGGGTTCTAGAAGTTCATTAGTGCTTCATGACATCACTCAGCGGCCCCGTTTTCTATTTGATTGACTCAAAGGCTACCGGCACCCACAAATATGGCACACAAACATAGCTATTGCTTAGACCATATCGGTATACCTCATACAGTTTCCACAATGTATTGCTATTTACCTATAATGTATCCCAAATCCGGGTAGAGGATTCAAACCCAAACAAAGAACCATAATGTAAAGCAAACAAGTCAAACAAATCAAGCAAATAAATGTGACCTAGCCCTAAGGTAACCCCACTATTAAAATTGTCCCCAACAGAGTTGCCAGTTCTGTGGTACGGTAAGAGAACTGACTTGAGGGTTTTGCATTTTATCGCAAATGTTGCGGTTAGCAAGAGTCGCCACCGACTTTTCTTTTATCCAAAAGGAAAGGTGAAAAATCACAGGAAAGACCTTTGAGATTGTTTCTTGAGTTTGGGGGTAGATTATGAAAAGGGAAGGTATTAGCACCCTTTTCATCCATGGTTTTCCATGGGCTCTTAGTTACTTGCTAGATCACTTGCTTTTGTTGTTTGAAAATGTGTTGTGTGGTTTTTGAAAGTATTTTGTAAAAGAGGTCATTGTTTAGGCAATCTTTGTAATGATTCTCGTTTGTAAGAATGTGTACAAAGATGTTTGTCTTTTTTGAAAATGTTTTCAATGTTTGTAAGTTTGGAAATGTGTGTGTTTATTTTGAAAATAGCAAGGATAGTTGTTTGGAAATAGAGCAAGTAACTAGAAGTAATCTACCTACTCAAATGTCTTTCTTGTGCATTTTCTATTCCTTTGACATTGTTGTCTTACCATTGATTTGGTAAGCAACCCTATCTTTGGATGTAAACGGGATGGGTGTGGGTCATCGTATAACCATGATTAGCAATGTTGCAAAGTATCTTAGCATTTTTTGAGGGACCAAGATCATTTTATAAGGCAACTTTGAATAGCGTCATCGAGGGACTATGATCTTATACTTGTTTGTTTTGCCAAGATACTTCGCATGCGTAATATGGCTATTTTTTGTATAAGGCAACCAAGTGGAGAAACCCTAAGGATGCTTGTGTGCAAGTGTGTTATTTTCATGCCTTGGTTTTGTCTTGGATTTATGGTTTTCTATTTGCTTTGTTTTGATCTTACCATACAAACTCTAATTACTAACATGGCATGTAAAGCGGTAAATTGCGTAATATAAAAATTACTAAGCTATTACAATAATTTATGGGAGGGGGGATACAAATTTGAATGGGGATTTGCAAGAATGTAAACCTAAATAAGCTATTACAACCAAATCGAATTTGTACGAGTATTGGAATAAACAAATACAATATTTAAATAAAATATGCAACGATATATGTATATGCAAGAAAAGATTTTGTTTTATTTTGTATGTAAAAAGGAATTTTAACCTAATCCTAATAATTTTAAGAAAAAGAAATTAATTCTAAAAAAAATAAAGTTAACCCTAATTTCTAGTTTAAAAGAAAATAAGGTTCTTATGTATTATTTTTTATGTATTTTTTTGTATTAAAATAATAAATAATATTTTATGAAAATATTTAGTTTTTTATATGTTAAAATAAATATTTACAAGTATATATATAAATATAAAAGAAAAGATAAGAATATATCTAAGTCTATTTTTACAAATTTATTTAATAAAGATAGTTAGTATATATATATATATATATGTGTGTGTGTGTGTGTGTGTGTGTGTGTGTGTGTGTGTGTGTGTGTGTGTGTGTGTGTGTGTGTGTGTGTGTGTGTGTGTGTGTGTGTGTGTGTGTGTGTGTGTGTGTGTGTGTGTGTGTGTGTGTGTGTGTGTGTGTGTGTGTGTGTGTGTGTGTGTGTGTGTGTGTGTGTGTGTGTGTGTGTGTGTGTGTGTGTGTGTGTGTGTGTGTGTGTGTGTGTGTGTGTGTGTGTGTGTGTGTGTGTGTGTGTGTGTGTGTGTGTGTGTGTGTGTGTGTGTGTGTGTGTGTGTGTGTGTGTGTGTGAAATAAAATAAAAATGCAATATTATCATATTTATATTTTTTAATATTTTTATGTATTTAAGAAAATATTTAATGATCAAATATGAAAATAAAACAAACAAATAAAATATATGAAAATAGTTCGGCCAGGGGGTATCTTGAGAAATCAGGAGGTGGATGTTAGAAAAAACATAAGGCTCAGCGTTGAGGCCCAAACCTACAAAACAGCAAAAAACTAAAAAATGGAAAAAATGTGAAAAAACTAAAGGTAGCGCCAAGGTTCGAACTCATGACCTGGTCCTCACCAGCGCGCTACCTTACCACTAGGGTGGCTATACATCCGTTGATTTATATGAAACAACAAAAAAATAACACAAACAAGGTCCTTGCCCTGTACTTCATCTTCTTCCCCAAGCTGGCTAGAAGCTCTATAACTTTCTCATCTCTTAATAAAAATGGAAACTGATAACATGAATGTTGTAGCATTTTGTCTCACGATTCTAACCATGTAAATCATGTAAGCTAACAATCAAATATCAAAACGAATTTTAAAAGCCCTAAATTTAAACCTAATTTTTCCAGGAACTTCAAGTTCAAAATTCTCTCAACCCAGGCCAAATTAATGCAAGATATATATATGTACAGCTTCGTAGCAATGAGGTCTACATTGTTTATTCACAAATCGTGGCCAATAGATGCCTGTATGAAGAGATAAAAGTTGAGATTCTTACCTCTTTCAGTTGAAATCATGAATGGAGTTTGAGTGAGATTTATGAAGGCCTGATGATTGCTTGAGCTTGCTTGAACCTCCCTGAGTGTGTTCCAACCTTTACCTTGCTTTAAAAGTTTCTGAAACTCTCTATCCAAGTCAACCTGCAAGCTTTAAAAACAAAAATGGCATATGAAGAAGGAGGTGTTACAGTGCAGGGATGAGGGTCTGGATCACTTAGATATCAAGTAGGTAAAGTGTTTGGATGATTGAAACTTGAAATGCACGAGCCAAATGATGGATTGCTATGCTTATGCAAAAACTGCAAGTTTTGACAATTTTTTGGTGATATGGAGTGTTTTAATCCTTCAGGCCTCTAGCAATCCTGTTTTTAGTTGTAATTTGTTTGTGTATTAGTATGGGATAAGTTTCAAGTCAGCTCTTTAACAAATTTTTCAAATCTAGCCTTTTTGCACACTTTCTTGCTTTTGAAGCAAAGTGAAGGGACAAGTCTCTTCCTACTTGTACTGGCTTGCTTAGGGTTGGTATGAGTTCTATACAAGTTGCCTTAGGCCTGGAGGATTTGTGTGTGCAGAGAGGACAGGTTCAATGCTCAAGATTTGTAAAGTTGTGATTCTCTTTGTGTACCTTCAGAAGTTGTTGAAAAAGATCCCCTTGTCAAGGGTTGATATGATGTCAGATAGAATATCATGATATCTTTGAAGATGTTAAAATTTGAAGGGCATTATTTTTGAAGAATCAAGGGAAACAAATGCTTTTGATAAGTCTGTATTTTTTAGTGTCATGCCTAGCAGAGTTTGTTCCAGAGACCTAATAGAGGGAATTTCCTTTGTAGGTACAGACAATGGCATCCATCATCTCAAAGTCAGACATGAGTTCTAAAGAAAAGCTTATTTAGATGTGGCTCGTGCAATCCCCTGCATATGTTGGTAGTCTGATCCCGAAGATTGATCAGTTGTTGTTGGCTTGTTTCCTTATGTTAACCCCCACAAGAGTTGATTATAAGTTACTATTGGAGTTACCCCCAGAACCATAGTAAGAATGGATGATGTCATATCTGATGTCGGGACATCATCTCTAGGTGTGTGCTTCCTCTAAAAGGAAGTTGTTGTGTACATCATGAGGTGAGTATTTTTGTTCACCAGTGAAGTTCAAAGTTCCAATGTTTGATCATGATAGAGCTGAAGACCAGTCTCTGACCAAGTCTAGAATATTGAAAGAATCCTCTTGTGCTCTAACATCTATTAAAAATGAGTATCATCTACAGTTGTATGTGTGGGGAAGTTTTTCCTCTGATGATAAATACCTTGTCTGGAGTTGAGTACTTATCTGAGGTATGGATGCAAATCCACTATCTGAACTGATGATTCAGATATTGTTGAGAGTTTATTTCTCTCTATGGTGTTTAGGTGGTTGTATCAACCTAAATGAGTCGCAAAAGATGTAATCTTTTGTGATCTTCTCTTAAAAAGACTATCAAGATTAATAATCTCTTTGGTTGAAAAATCAAGAACTGAATTATTGGGATTTGTGAAGAAAGGTTGATGTCCTAAATGATGTTGTAACATCATTTTTTTGTAAAGGAAGGTTTGGGATTATGATTATAGAAGATTGAGGATCAACATGGTTGTCAAAAGAAGGAGTTCCGACTTTGTGGATTAGAATATACAGATCATGATCCTGTCTTTAGTAGTATGCTTGGTGACTGCAATATGAAGAAGGTGGTTTTCCTCTGTTGCAAGTATGTCAGCCTGGTGTGCTTAAAACAAGCTATTTGAGGGCTTGTGTTTGTCCAAGTATGTGTTCATGATATCTTGGCTATCCAAAGAGGTATGGATATTTGTGTGGTTATGTAGGGCCATGTATCAGACATGACCTAGTAAAAATATGAAGACCTGGAGTTGGTATATCAGATTCAAGATGAGTTATTTTCACAAGAGTATGGATATGTTTCAGTGAGTGCGTGAAGTCTCTTTTTTGTCTTCTGGTTTCCAAGTGTTCATCCTCGGCAGAAGCCTTGTTTGTCCATGATAGGGGAAGCTTAGAACCTATCTATGGTTATTGTTGTCGTAGTTAAAGAGCTTGCGTGTCATTCAAGCTTGTGAAGATTACAGGCAACATGTTATGACTCGTGGCTACTAGGTGTAGCTGTCTATGCCTCTGTTGGGTCTATGTGGTTCTAGTCAGGAGAAGCTAGTATACTCTATTTTCTCCAAGGGTTGAGCTTAAGGTCAAGTCACTGACCTAACCTGGAATGTTTTGGCTTCCATGATTGGATATCTTGTCGAAGATTCAACAAGTATCACAGGTGTGAAGAAGAAAGCTGTCAATTTTACCTAGTGTGAGAAGCTTACTACATAATATAGTAAGAGAATATTTCTGTTGTATGGTTAATCTGAAGATGATACCTTGTGAGATCCTTTTGTGAGAATAGGGAGTTTGTTAAAGGTCATGGATGGAAATAAGTCCCTTGGATGATGATTCCAGAACCAAAGCAGATAAGTTCTATGGTAATGTTGTTGATGTCTCAAATGATGTTGGAACATCATTTTTAATGATAGTCTATTAAAGATACTTGGAACTATGAATCTCAATATTCAAATTCCACACTCATTAGTGGCAGTTCTATCTATGGTATTGAATAAGGAGATTCTGATTGAAGGAGAAGTATGCTATCTTAGTTTGAAGACTTTACTAGTGTAAGAAAATACTAGTAATATGCATAAGGAGGATTTAATTAATACATTGGTTAGAGGGTACTCTTTCTGTTGGAGAGTATGAATCTTAGTAAAGATTTCAAGCACACTAAGAAATGGTTGGAAGTTGGTTTCAGACTATGGTTGCATGACATCTTAGCCATCCAAAGAGTCATGACCATATGTGTGAAGGTGCAAGGGCATGAATCAGAGGTGTGCTTGTTATGCGACTAGTTCAGGGTACTTGGAGTTATTCCCAGTGAACTTGTGGGTGCTTAGTGTTGTATTTTCTCTATAATGAAGTTTTGATTGTCCATGACAGGAGGAGTCAGTGGACTAATTGGTTTGTTTGGAGCTTGTGATGTTCAAGCATATAGAGTTATTTCCCTACAATGAGGATGATGTTGGATAACATGCTGAGACATATTGATACAAGATGTAGCTGTTTATGTCCTTATGAGTCTCTAAAGACTCTAGCCAAATGTTGCTAGAGTATACCATCCCTCTCTAAGAGGATGTGTTGGTTCTGCGAGAATTTATTTTTCTCTACATTAGTGAATGGGATAAAGTAGACTATCCTGCTGATTGTTAGGAGATGTCACATCCTCTGCCAAGAGTATCAAGAAGAAGACTATGTATAGTCCCCCAAAGCCTTGGAGTAAAGCAGTTCCTCCCTCCAACAAAAGAAAAGTTAGACCTGGTAGCTCCTCAGATAATGATGAGGATGATGTCCAGGACATCTCTCCTTTGAAGAAGTCCGCAAGCAAGAAGCTTTATGTTAGGGTGCCTGATGCTCCTCTTGACAACATTTCCTTTCATTCTGTTGGCAATGCTGAAAAATGGAAATATGTCTTCAAAAGAAGGATTTCTCTTGAAAAAGAGTTGGGAGCAGGTGCACTGGAGTGCAAAGAGATTATGGAGTTGATTTCTTTAGCTGGCTTGTGCTGATCACAGAAGAACCTGTGCATCGGTTGTGTGTTCTAATAAGAGCTTCTTAAAGGATTTATATGCATAATGAGTCCTTTAAATGATTGAGATCCAGTTTGATTAAGTTTTTTATTCTGGAGTTGATGTACCACATGATGTCTTAACATCATGATTGTTGATGGTTGTTTTGTTTAATGCTTGGGATTGTTCATGTGAAGTTGGATGCTTAAGCATTATTATGAGAAGTGGAATTTCTGACTATGTGGATTAGATTATGGAGAGTCTAATCCTGTCTACAATAGCATGCTTGATGAATGCATTACTACCTTGTTGAAGACTCCACTAGTATCAGCAACTACTAATGGATATAAAGGCAGAAGGTTGTTGACAGATACTGAGGTCTGAGCAGAGCATCTTGAAGTGGTATTTTTTTCTACAAGTCACTCTAGAAAAGGTTTGGTGATCTGGATATTATTAAAGCTTTTAAGCAAACTAAGAGTTTTTGGAGTTTGTGAGTGACTTCACGCCTAGTATGCATGACATATTTCCTATTCAAAAGGTCATGATACAGAGTGTGGTTATGAAAAGACAATAATCGAATGTGCCCTTGTGTTATGAAGAAGTCAGGGTTCCTAGAAGTATTCTCAAGGAGTGAGAATATTTGACTCTGGTTTGACTATATTGAGGGAGTCAAGGTTCAGCATATGTGGGAAGTGCTGAAGTTTTTTTTATCTAGTGCTCAAGTCTTCATCTTCAGATGGAGCATTAGTTACTCATAACAAAGGGAGTCATGTGGAAATCTGTAAATTATTGCTTCAATGATACAGGTAGTGTCAAGCCAGAATACTGTTCATTTTTTGTAATGGTTCTATGAGGAAATGATGTCGAAACAACATGTTGTGACATTATGAAGTTATGGATAAACTTAAAAGATATGGTTGTTTCTAACTATGAGAAGCTCAGTGAAGATCAGAAGTTCACATATCTCTTAGAAGTTTAATGAGAAGTCTGGGAGAATTTATTTTTCTCTATAGATTTCAAAAAGACTCCTTGAGGGTCTATATTATGAAGAGGTGTCACAAATGTGATATTTTGATATCTTAGTATATCTCACTATGTCTAAGTGAAAGAAGAACACTTAGAATCCAATATGAAC
Source organism: Vicia faba (assembly GCA_948472305.1). NCBI lineage: Eukaryota > Viridiplantae > Streptophyta > Magnoliopsida > Fabales > Fabaceae > Vicia > Vicia faba. The sequence goes on from OX451738.1 coordinate 988,474,186, forward strand.
AGGTGGATAATCTGGTGAAGCATCCCTGATTGGTGGAAGGAGACGTGTTGATTACTGAAATAAGAAGACAATGTCTGACAAAGTGTCAGGACATCATTCAGCAGATGTTCCTGCATGGTCAACATAGTATGGAGTGGCTTATGTGTTCAAACACGTGGCTGTAAATAGGAGGAGGAAAATTTGGCTGACTATGCATGTGAAGTAGCTATAGCATTCAAAGCCAGTATGGACGGTGCACATTGATATTTGAAGTTTCCTCCTCAAATATCGTTTCTTTTGACCAAGATTGGTGCTACAATCTAGGATCGTTACTTTCCAAGTAAAAATCCCAGTTATTTATAGAGAGTCCTCTGTATCTCTATAACCTCGTGAGCTTATTGAATCCATAATTCTTATGGCTTTTATACGAGTTTGGGTAAGTTGTGCTTGGGCCTGGTATTGTAAAGGCCTCATTTGCCAAGTTTTGGCTAAAAAGGGGGAGAAAGGTGAATTAGATTAGATGCTGCTGATTCCACAAGTGGTGGTTATTATTAATGTTCACATAGGTCAAAATAAGATGTTCTATACTATGACATATGTTTGTGACTTGTGATCTGAGTTATGAACACAGTTGTGACCTGTGTTCCGAGTTACCAGAAGTGGTGGAGAGTTTGATTTTATTCCACCATTGGTTTTAGATTGAGGGGGAGTACAATTTGTATTCTTCTATCTTCTTCCTTGTGTGTATCAACCAGACTTCTGGAATTTCCTTCCTTTTATCCTCAAGTTGTTGTTTGTTGGTGCTGATGCAATTGAGTTCTTCAGAGTGCTGCAAAGAAGTTGTCGAACAAGATGTTAAGACATTATTTTCAACTGAAGATCTATTCTTGAGAAATTATATTTCTGTATTGCTGTAATCTCCTAGATTGCAATTGTTTTTAGATTATTTGTTTTAGCCAAAATTTGCCAAAGGGGGAGATTGTTAGTTCTCTTGTTTTAGGATTGGCTTAATTTTTGTAAAACAAATAATAGCAGAAATAATGTAATGAAGAATAGGATAAGAAGAATAGGTACAATAAGAAGTCCTATTACAATGTCAGAACATGTTGTGTTGAACTTTTTCAACAACTGGAACAACATGTCGAAGAAGATGTATTGATATCACGCCTGTTGCGCTGAATTAATGAGATTCAGTTTGTTCTTAACATAGGCAGAATATTCAGGAGAATATTATGCATCCTATGTGGCGCATATTTAAAGGTCCAGAAAATTTAATCAGAAATCAAGGAGAATGAAGACTTTCTAAATAAGGAGATTATTTAGGAAAGTAAAGATTTAAGACCTTTCTTGGGGTAGAAGTTTCTGCAGTTTGTTACAGCTGATTTGCTATGATTGAAGGCCCAAAACCAGTTGGGTAACATGTTAGAAACAAAAGGGTTTGTAACATAGAAAAGATACGGATCAAGATGTATAAGTCTAGGGTTTTGTCAAGGTAAATATCACGGGTTGTGGGAAGGTTACCATGTTCACCTCGAAGCCTGTAGGTAAGAGGAGTATTGTTCTTGGAGGAAGCTTTGAAGCAACTCCAGGATGTGTTCTTAGTTAGGAGCTATTGTACCCCAAAATTTTCCCTCCCATAATCTTCAAAGTTTTGCCAAGCATCACCTCAAATGGTTCAAGGTCTACTCAAGGGCTACACAGTTCAAACCATTCTCCTAAGCCAGTCAAACTAGGGTTTTGGTTTCTGCAAGGAAGTTGAGGTTTTCAAGGGCTCAATCAAGTCCCATATGCTCATAAACATTGTCAAGCACCTACATGTCAAGTTTCAAGGCTCACAAGGTCAAGTTGCACAGTCAAAAACCCTAATTGCTCCACAGTCAACTGTAGGGGCAAAATGGTTATTTGACAGTCAAAAGTCAAAATTTTTGGTCAACATCTTATTTTGAAGCCACAATCATCATTTGATCAAGTCTTGATCATGATTTCACAAGAATGGCTCAAAAATCATCAAGATGCAAAAGTTTCTATTTTTGGACAGCTGAAAAGTCAATTGTAACTTGACCAAGGCATAACTTTTTCTTGGTTCATCAGAAAAATCTCATCCAATGCTCATTTTTAAGGGGATGACATTTCCTACAACTCATCTTCACATTCCAAGTCCAAGAAATGCTCTCACAAAAAGTTATCAATTTCAACATTATAGGTCATTTTCAAAAGTCAACAAAAAGGCACTTTAAGTCAAAGACCATAACTTGAGATTGGTAAATCAAAATGACATGGGACAAAATACATTGGTTAGATGACTTCAAGACCTTTCCAAAATGTCCAAGAACATGTTCATAGCTTCAAAATTGAGCAAGATATGCATTGGAGAAGTTGGGAAATTTTTGTAAAATGGCCAAAGTCAATTATCCTTGAAATTTCATTTTTGACAAAAGGGGCCCACTTTTTCCACTTGATTCAGCTTGGCCATGCTTCCCACGTGTCCCACAATTTATTTCAAGATTTAAAATTAATTTTTTCATTTTTATTTAATTTTATTGGATTTAATTCATTTTAAATCTTCAAAATTCAAATAAAAATAAAAGAAATTAATAGAGGGATATATTTTGTGTTGAATAGCTTTGATACACCTTGAAATACCTTCCAAATTCGTGCAAGGCCTATTATGGGCATAAAAATTCAAATTTTCACAAGAATGGAAAGTTGTTTCAATGGGGTTTATGGCAAAATCAAGAACTTCAATGCAAGGCTTCAATGACCATAATTTTGATTGATATTCATTACATAACACATGTGCAAGCTTTCATAACAGAATTCACGACCTAGAAACACATAGACTGCATAAGCCATTTCCAAGTTTTGAAGAGAAAAACCACAAACTGAAAACTTAGTTACAGTACGATTCAAGCTTCCATTTTGATTCCAATACACTCCTTGCATCACCAGCAACCTTTGGCAATCAAAATCAAGCGCAGAACCTCAAGGAATCACGCCATACCACCCACACGGTTTTCATTTTTTCTCAAATTTACATATCACATTTCATGCATTTTTAACACTTTTTGTTGGTAGCATCATGTTTACAGGATCAATACAAAGCGTTCCACATGATTTAATTTGAGAATGGCGCCCTGGATTGAAAGTTACCATTAGCAATTTCTAGGTTTTCAGAGCTTTAGAATTGGGCTTTTTTATATGCTATAAAATTGGAACCCCAAACAGGCATGGTCAAACTCAGAAGCTCAAGACGATTTTGATGGACACCTCGCGCCTAATTTATGCTTCATGAATTGCTAATTTCTATTTTCAATATGCCTGTATTTTGTGGGGGTTTAAAACCCCCGCTATATGTTTTGTGTTTGCTGAAAAAGCTTGAAGATGACTGCGTGGCAGCCAGGCATAGGTGCATTCAAATTCACGCGCGTGTTTCAGCATATAGGGTGTTTATTCCATTTATTCTTTTGTTTCCATTATGCTTACAACTAGTGCGCTTGGTTCAGTTGGCTGGCAGTGTGTTTGGTAAATGTTGGGACCAGGGTTCGATTCCCAGGTCCCCCATAATTTTCATATTATTTTCTTTAAGGCGTTCCTGTGCAGATTCTCATCCAGGATCCACCATAGACCTCATCCAGGAGCGCGCCAAGTGTCATTGGAGGCAGATCTAAGGGCCAAGCATAAGGAACACCATGGTCTGGAGTCAACGTGGGCATAGGCGATCCAGAAAAGTCCAAACGAGCTTGCTTCAATGGGCCACAGTTTCAACAACACACACCCATTCCTGGCCCAATACCCCCTCCATTTGGTTTATTCTTTTCTATTCTTTTTTTTTTGTTTTCCAATTTAATTTCTAACCTTTCAATTATTTTTATTATTAACAATTAATCAATTAGCATTTTCATAAAAAAATCCAAAAAAGAATTAACAACATTATTATTATTATTATTTTATTTTGTAAATAAACATTAACTAAAATAGTTTAATTAGGCAATTTTAATTCCTTTTCTTAAATAATTAAAATAGATCTAGAATTAGGTAAAGTTAACTTTTAATTTTATTTCATTTCTTTTATTTCATAAAAACATAAAAAATAAAAAATATTTTCTTTTAATTAAATTAATTAATTAGCCACTAATTAGCTTTAATTTCATTTTAATTACAAAAAAGACCAAAAAATCAATTTCTTTTCTTAAAAGGGTCAACACCCTTAGAACATTTCCGATTTAATTTTTATTCGCGCTTAGTTTATTATTATGTAATTGCTTCCAAGACATGTAATAGTTAATTAGGTTTACTGTTTTATTTACTTTCCGCACTTATTTACCAAAAAACGGGTCTTTGTAATTTTTGGCGATTTATAGACCCGCGCCTTGTAATAGCGTAGGATTTATGTTTCCGCAATTTACTTTCTGCACCCCTTAACTTCTAAACTTGCATGAAAGAATGTATGTAAATAAAAACAACTCGTAGCTCACTAATTACAAAGACAAACATTAACTGAATACAACACACAATGCACACACCACTTCTAGGGTACGCCTCACTCGTTGCCTTCGAAACGTGGTCGTCAAGTATAAGACGTTTTAGCGGTCCTTATGTCCCTGATCCAGTTGCCTCGAAACAGTTGCCTCGAAACAAGTTGCCTCGAAACAGTTGCCTCGAAATAGTTGCCTCGAAATGGTTGCCTCAGATTAAAAAAGGATCAAGGACATAAGGGTAGCTTCTAAGGTGTCCTACTGTTGCTTCGGTTACCACACTGTCCCTAAATCGAATTGACCCGAACAACTCCAACGATGGTGCTACCTACCTCTCATTGGTGGGATGTCACTATCTAAAGGACTCTTACACAGCCTAATTCCTTAGAGTAGGTAGATTCTCCTGGGTACTTGCTCAAAAACAAACAAACAACTTTTCGCACTCACACTTTCTAAAAGTTTTCAAACAAAATTTTCATACACTCTTGAGGACTGATACAAGAGTTACTTAGAAATTTTTCAAACGAAACTTTTTCAAAACCCACACACACTTGAAAAGCAAACAATTTTTTGAAAACATAAGAGCAAGTACCTAAGAGCCCGTGGATAACCACGGATAGAAAGGGTGCTAACACCTTCCCTTTCTATAAATCTACCTCAGTTCTGTGATTGGTGGATTCAGAACTGGAGACTCTGCTGGGGATACTTAAAGTGAGGTGTACCTTAGGATAGCTCATACTTGTGTTCTCAATTGTCTCAATTGTTTGCTTTATTATTGTGGGTACTGTCTTGGGAGTTCTATAGATCCTAACCCGGATCTGGGGGATACCTTCTTAGAAAGTAGCAACAAGACTGTGAGGGAACTGTGTGGGGTATACCGACACGGTTGAAGCAGTCTGCTACATTGATGTGGCACTTTGGTGAGTATCGGTAACCCTTGAGTCAAGTCAAGGAGAGTACGGGGCCGCCGCGTGGTGTCGTGAAGCATCAACTGACCTTAGGAACCTTAATTGAACCATCCTGGCCTCTTTAGGGTAGTGAGATAACTGACTTTGGTGCAGTCCGAAGTTGGTTGATACTCGATACTACACTCAGTTGAGGGTTGTTTTCTTGGAATATTTCGATCGCCAGTTCAGTGGCTAAATGGAAACGATGAACACAAAAAACAATCCAATGATATTGAGATCCTTAGAACCCGGTTACTTTTGATAGGACAGGTTTTTGAGCCCACCAACTTCAAGAGGGTGGTACCCCAAACTTCATGCTGGCCTAAAATCTAAGGGCTCTTTTGTGTGAATTGTGTGCCTTCATACTTGAACTACTTGCATACTTGTTATCTAACAACACGAGTTCCTTGCAGGTTTTGTTTACAGTCCTTAATCTGGACTCATAACAGGGTTTACCTACATTACTCCATGCATAGCATGCCATCATACCATTGCATACATCCTGCATAAGGACTAACCCGTTTCAAGGATATCAAGGGTCTGTGATGCAGGTCATGATGTACCAACTGTCTAGCAAGGGGCAAAGGGGATTTATTTTCCTCTAGCCAAGGTTGATGACCCGAGTCAGGGGCTATGACCCACTGGATATGGTGAGCCTTTGACCCTTAAAGAAGGACTCTCAACAATATGAAGTGCCTTCAATTAAGCTACCAGATTCTAACAATTTTCTTGTTTACCCCGCGAGATCCTTGAAAACATTGCATGCATACATACATATCATTGCATTACAGGTACCCTTGTTGCAGGTCACTTACCCTTTTTCGCTGTTTATTTCAGCAATGGCTTCCCAACAAGATAACCAGGGTCTGCACGCTCAAGAGACTCAGTTCAGGGAGATCTTCCTAAGCCTATCCAAGGGGCAGGAAGAGTTAAGGACACTCCTTATGGGGAATTTGGCCAAGAAAAGCCCCGAAGATGACAAGGACGAACGGTTGCAACGTTTGTAAGCTGAGGTAGATACAATGAGAACCCAGATGCTGGGGCAAATGGCTCTCATCCAAGGCTTAGCTCGGGAGCAAGAGGAGTTGAGGACCATGATCAGTCAGCTTCATCAAGACATGAAGCAACCAACCCAAGTCAGGGACCAGGTCATTGATCAGCTTCCAAGAGGACAAGAGTCTGGTATGGTGAAGAGTAGACCTCTCCAAATTGCTACCACTTCACAAGCCCAGCATCAACCTCGCCCAGAGCAACATGTTGATCAGAGTAAGCCAAGCAGGTCCAAGAGGAAATTTACCCAGCTCAACATGTCACTGTTTCAAGCTTTACAACACCTGTTGAAGTTGAATCTGATTACACTAAGAGCTCCTCCCCGGAATCCCAACGTCTCTGCTCCTAACTATCATCCCAACAAAAGATGTGCATACCACTCTGATAGTCCTGGACATGACACTGCCGACTGCTGGGCTCTGAAGAACAAGGTCCAGGACCTGATTAATGAAGGAGTAGTGGATTTCACCCAAGTGGGTCAGGCTGAGTGCTTCTACCATCCCTACAGGATTCACCATTTGAAGTAACAAGTCCCGAGATGAGAGGACTTTTTGTCCATTAGAATTTTCAAGTTGTAATTTTCTTTTGATTGTTCAAATAATTATCATGTCAAATGCTGTTATTTCATTAATGCATCGCATATGTCTGTTTTGAATTAATATATTCGCATTCGCTATATTCAAACTGCTTTCATTTTTTTGATGTCAACTCTCAATTAATAAATTCTAAGCCTCTTGAGGGAGGATGACAAAAACGATACCATAATTTACAGTATGCTTTTGAACAGACCCCGCTGATGAGGTACAAGCATTGTTTCAATTCCTAAACACTGGAGTTATAAGGGAGATAATCCCTCGTCAACCCTTTTGAGCCAAAGAAGTAGGAGTTTTTCTTTTCGAAAATTAAAACCCTTAATCATAACCTGGGGCAGGGTAGTTTTCTCAGTTGACCCAAGTGCACAACGAATGGCACCAAAGGAGTCCCTCCAAAACAAAAGACAGTGATGGTTCTGAATAATCATAAGGACAGGCAGTCGTCATTTCTCAAAATAAAAGCCCAGTAAGTCAAAACCTATGAAGGAGACTTATGAAACTGGGACATCCCGCTGACTGTAATCACAAAAAAGAACAGTTCAGGCAAAAACAGGGATAACGAAATCAAAAAAGAAAGAGGTCCTACAAACCCTCAACAAAAAAGGAAATGACAGCCTATTCAAAATAAATTGTCAATATCCGAACCATCACCAGAATATCAGGATAAAGACTCAAACAAGGTCTAACGCACGATCAGCTGAGTTTAGGTTTGAAGAACATCACGAAGAGCGGGTGGGTACAAATACTTTGAGCCTTTATCCTTTGTTTCTTAAACCGTGAACCAGGCCACGTTATAACCCTAAAAAGTCCTAGCTGAAGCATGGGTTGGTTCGAAAGCATACTGTTACGAAAGGTATCATGACTTCTTAAGGTTTGCTATAAAATACTGGGTTGACATCACATTTTACAAAATTTTCTTATTTTACTGAAAATGCATTTTCAAAAAAAAATTCAGGACAGACATAAGCTTTGCATTTTTAATATAACATTGCTTGCATATGACTATTTGTTTGAACAGCATAGAAGTTCGCACGACGAATGTCTAATGAACAAAAGCACTTCCAATCAAGGGTCATGGCATGATCATTGTCTGTCATCTGGGGCAGTCCAGTCAAGATTCGGAGAATCTCTCAAATGCCAAGCAGCCAGGGGCAACTCTCCGTCTGAGACACTTGGGGCATTGGGCATGGATTTCAACAACGAATCTTGCACGATCAAACGAAGAGCTCCTGGTGGTATGGTAACAGTGCAACAACAGGGGCAACTCCCTACATTCTGAGAGCATGGACAGAGTCGAAAAAATACTGCGCATAATCAAAGACCCGCTAGGTTGACACACCTAGGCAAAAATAAGGGCTTCCCGGCGAACCAAAAGGGTTCAGGAAAAAATAAGGGATGAAATGAAAAAAATCTGTACACCTGGCAAGTCGAAAACCTGAAAAGGCGGCTTGGGCAAAAAGGGGTATCCCGATGGACTGAAAACCCGAAAGGGCGGTCCAGGAAAAATTAGGGATTAAAGCGTACGACTATGTCTCGTCATCTCGTAATTTGCCTACCAGAAGAAGATTTGTCAATCGACAGTCATCAAGCACCTCCGCAGGTACCTTCTCCCGCAGAAACTGGGGCAATAAGAATTGTCCAAATGGTACAAGCTGCTCCGTCCACCAAGGTACCAAGGTAGGTTCGGCTGAAGAACGTAACCAAGATACCTTCACTCCCCGAGAGTAAGACAAGGCTCAATAATACTCTCCCCCGAGCAGAGTTGGTCTCCCATCAGCCCCGAAAAGGCACAGTATCCCTAGCAAGTCAGCGATGCTCTCCCCAAGCAGAGTTAGTCTACTGTTAGCCTTAAGGAAGTTGGATATCAACAGAAGATCTCAATATTTCCCCAGCGGAGTATACAGATGTTCCTAAGCAAGCATCCCCGGCAGTCTTAGTATAAGATTGTTCCCCGGTGGAATCTAGACACCCCAGTGGAGCCATTCCCCAGTGCAGTTCAAAAGTTTCCCCAGGAAAGGTGAATCAATCTCCCCAGTAGATTCTTGAAGCTTATCCCCTGCAGAATATGAACGCATCTCCCCGGCTTTATTCAGAAGATTATTCCCCACCAGAACTTATAACTGGGTTATCCTCAGCTAATTGCAACAGAAAGATCGTCCTCGGCGAAATTCTTCCTATCCCCCAGCGAAGTTCATCAAATCTTCCAACAAAACTTATCAACGGAATCCCCAGCGGAGTTATCATCAAATCTCAATGAAGTATCTCTTCCCACAGAGTAATTCCCCGCAGAGTAATCTCTTCAACAAGTTTATTCCCCAACGGAGTCATCTTCTCCTACCGGTTTATTCTTGCAATCATTATCCCCAGCGGAAACGAAGAACTCTACTCTTCGACATCAGCCCAGGACTCAACAAATTTCCCGGCATTCGTCAAAGATTTATTTTCCTAGACGAAAATACATTCATAGACATTTCACATTTCATACATCCTGCTTACATACATGATAAAGTGCATACGACACTATCTCATTTCTCCCTGAGAACATCATGACATCATGCTTTTCATACATCATGACATTACATACAACTGATGTTTTACCTTTCCAGGACAAAGATCAGTACAAAGATGATTACTATCAACTGTCGCAATTCCAGATTCGATACCTGTAGCTAGCCAGGGCACATCTGTGAGCGATTATTCCAGACTCGATTCCTGTATCCTGCCAGGGCACGTTTGAAGAGTTTGAAGATCCGATTCCTGTATCTTGCCAGGGTGTATCTGTTGACGACTAATTCCAGACTCGATTCCTGTATCCTGCCAGGGCACGTCTGGAGAGTTTGAAGATCGGATTCATGTATCCTGCCAGGGTGTATCTGTTGACGACTAATTCCAGACTCGATTCCTGTATCCTGCCAGGGCACGTCTGAAGAGTTTGAAGATCTGATTCCTGTAGCCTGCCAGGGTGTATCTATTGACGACTATTTTCCAGACTCGATTCCTGTATCCTGCCAGGGCACGTCTGAAGAGTTTGAAGATTCGATTCCTGTATCCTGCCAGGGTGTATCTGTTGACGACTATTTTCCAGACTCGATTCCTGTATCCTGCCAGGGCACGTCTGAAGAGTTTGAAGATCTGATTCCTGTATCCTGCCAGGGTGTATCTGTTGACGACTATTTTCCAGACTCGATTCCTGTATCCTGCCAGGGCACGTCTGAAGAGTTTGAAGATCCGATTCCTGTAGCCTGCCAGGGTGTATCTGTTGACGACTATTTTCCGGACTCGATTCCTGTATCCTGCCAGGGCACGTCTGAAGAGATTGTAGATTCGATACCTGTATCCAGCCAGGGCATGTCTGCATGAAGAGTTTGGAGATCAACCCCTGTAACAGGCCAGGTAATTATCTTTCTTTCTCAGGTACGCAAGTTTCTCGCTAAGGAATCTCTTACGCGATCGACACCTAGATGGCATCTATAAGCCCATCTCCACAACTATCCCATTATAGTTCCAAATGGCATCTATAAGCCCATTCCCGACAAGGTTCTGTCACATCCCCAGATGGCATCTATAAGCCCATCCTCCTATCCACCATCTCTCCAAATGGCATCTGTAAGCCCATTCCCGCTATCACACTGTTGATACTCAACTATGTGAGTGCAAATTTCTGGGCACTCTAGCGTTCAATCATCTTCCACCCTCGGATCACGAAAGGCACACAAGCCAATCTACATCCTCAGGTCTAAGAAGATTGAACAGGGGCAACTGTTGTACCCCAAAATTTGCCCTCCCATAATCTTCAAAGTTTTGCCAAGCATCACCTCAAATGGTTCAAGGTCTACTCAAGGGCTACACAGTTCAAACCATTCTCCTAAGCCAGTCAAACTAGGGTTTTGGTTTCTGCAAGGAAGTTGAGGTTTTCAAGGGCTCAATCAAGTCCCATATGCTCATAAACATTGTCAAGCACCTACATGTCAAGTTTCAAGGCTCACAAGGTCAAGTTGCACAGTCAAAAACCCGAATTGCTCCACAGTCAACTGTATGGGCAAAATGGTTACTTGGCAGTCAAAAGTCAAAAATTTTGGTCAACATCTTATTTTGAAGCCACAATCATCATTTGATCAAGTCTTGATCATGATTTCACAAGAATGGCTCAAAAATCATCAAGATGCAAAAGTTTCTATTTTTGGACAGCTGAAAAGTCAACTGTAACTTGACCAAGGCATAACTTTTTCATGGTTCATCAGAAAAATCCCATCCAATGCTAATTTTTAAGGGGATGACATTTCCTACAACTCATCTTCACATTCCAAGTCCAAGAAATGCTCTCACAAAAAGTTATCAATTTCAACATTATAGGTCATTTTCAAAATTCAACAAAAAGGCACTTTAAGTCAAAGACCATAACTTGAGATTGGTAAATCAAAATGACATGGGACAAAATACATTGGTTAGATGACTTCAAGACCTTTCCAAAATGTCCAAGAACATGTTTATAGCTTCAAAATTGAGCAAGATATGCATTGGAGAAGTTGGGAAATTTTTGTGAAATGGCCAAAGTCAATTATCCTTGAAATTTCATTTTTGACAAAAGGGGCCCACTTTTTCCACTTGATTCAGCTTGGCCATGCTTCCCACATGTCCCACAATTTATTTCAAGATTTAAAATTAATTTTTTCATTTTTATTTAATTTTATTTGATTTAATTCATTTTAAATCTTCAAAATTCAAATAAAAATCAAAGAAATTAATGGAGGGATATATTTTGTGTTGAATAGCTTTGATACACCTTGAAATACCTTCCAAATTCGTGCAAGGCCTATTATGGGCATAAAAATTCAAATTTTCACAAGAATGGAAAGTTGTTTCAATGGGGTTTATGGCAAAATCATGAACTTCAATGCAAGGCTTCAATGACCATAATTTTGATTGATATTCATTACATAACACATGTGCAAGCTTTCACAACAGAATTCACGACCTAGAAACACATAGACTACATAAGCCATTTCCAAGTTTTGAAGAGAAAAACCACAAACTGAAAACTTAGTTACAGTACGATTCAAGCTTCCATTTTGATTCCAATACACTCCTTGCATCACCAGCAACCTTTGGCAATCAAAATCAAGCGCAGAACCTCAAGGAATCACGCCATACCACCCACACGGTTTTCATTTTTTCTCAAATTTACATATCACATTTCATGCATTTTTAACACTTTTTGTTGGTAGCATCATGTTTACAGGATCAATACAAAGCGTTCCACATGATTTAATTTGAGAATGGTGCCCTGGATTGAAAGTTACCATTAGCAATTTCTAGGTTTTCAGAGCTTTAGAATTGGGCTTTTTTATATGCTGTAAAATTGGAACCCCAAACAGGCATGGTCAAACTCAGAAGCTCAAGACGATTTTGATGGACACCTCGCGCCTAATTTATGCTTCATGAATTGCTAATCGCTATTTTCAATATGCCTGTATTTTGTGGGGGTTTAAAACCCCCGCTATATGTTTTGTGTTTGCAGAAAAAGTTTGAAGATGACTGCGTGGCAGCCAGGCATAGGTGCATTCAAATTCACGCGCGTGTTTCAGCATATAGGGCGTTTATTCCATTTATTCTTTTGTTTCCATTATGCTTACAACTAGTGCGCTTGGTTCAGTTGGCTGGCAGTGTGTTGGGTAAACGTTGGGACTTGGGTTCGATTCCCAGGTCCCCCATAATTTTCATATTATTTTCTTTAAGGCGTTCCTGTGCAGATTCTCATCCAGGATCCACCATAGACCTCATCCAGGAGCGCGCCAAGTGTCATTGGAGGCAGATCAAAGGGCCAAGCATAAGGAACACCATGGTCTGGAGTCAACGTGGGCATAGGCGATCCAGAAAAGTCCAAACGAGCTTGCTTCAATGGGCCACAGTTTCAACAACACACACCCATTCCTGGCCCAATACCCCCTTCATTTGGTTTATTCTTTTCTATTCTTTTTTTTTTGTTTTCCAATTTAATTTCTAACCTTTCAATTATTTTTATTATTAACAATTAATCAATTAACATTTTCATAAAAAAATCCAAAAAAGAATTAACAACATTATTATTATTATTATTATTTTATTTTGTAAATAAACATTAACTAAAATAGTTTAATTAGGCAATTTTAATTCCTTTTCTTAAATAATTAAAACAGATCTAGAATTAGGTAAAGTTAACTTTTAATTTTATTTCATTTCTTTTATTTCATAAAAACATAAAAAATAAAAAATATTTTCTTTTAATTAAATTAATTAATTAGCCACTAATTAGCTTTAATTTCATTTTAATTACAAAAAAGACCAAAAAATCAATTTCTTTTCTTAAAAGGGTCAACACCCTTAGAACATTTCCGATTTAATTTTTATTCGCGCTTAGTTTATTATTATGTAATTGCTTCCAAGACATGTAATAGTTAATTAGGTTTACTGTTTTATTTACTTTCCGCACTTATTTACCAAAAATCGGGTCTTTGTAATTTTTGGCGATGTATAGACCCGCGCCTTGTAATAGCGTAGGATTTATGTTTCCGTAATTTACTTTCTGCACCCCTTAACTGCTAAACTTGCATGAAAGAATGTATGTAAATAAAAACAACTCGTAGCTCACTAATTATAAAGACAAACATTAACTGAATACAACACACAATGCACACACCACTTCTAGGGTACGCCTCACTCGTTGCCTTCGAAACATGGTCGTCAAGTATAGGACGTTTTAGCGGTCCTTATGTCCCTGATCCAGTTGCCTCGAAACAGTTGCCTCGAAACAAGTTGCCTCGAAACAGTTTCCTCGAAACAGTTGCCTCGAAATGGTTGCCTCGGATTAAAAAAGGATCAAGGACATAAGGGTAGCTTCTAAGGTGTCCTACTGTTGCTTCGGTGACCACACTGTCCCTAAATCGAATTGACCCGAACACCTCCAACGGTGGTGCTACCTACCTCTCAATGGTGGGATGGCACTACCTTAAGGACTTTTACACAGCCTAATTCCTTAGGGTAGGTAGATGACTCATGGATACTTGCTCTCTAAAAAACAAACAAAAATCTTTTCACACCGACACTTTCAAAACAAATTTTTTAAACACTCTTGAGGACAGATACAAGAGTTATTCAGAAATCTTTCAATGAAACTTTTTCAAACCCACTCACATTTTGAAAAGCAAACATTTTGAAAACATAAGAGCAAGTATCTAAGAGCCCATGGATAACCATGGATAGAAAGGGTGCTAACACCTCCCCTTTCTATAAATCTACCTCCCGAACCGGGAAACGTTCTCATAAGGAATTTTGCTGTGCTTTTGTCCTTTCCATGTTGGAGAAAATAAAAGACGGTGACGACTCTTGCTTCCGCGACATTTCACGAACCAGCTTAAAAAACACTCAGTTCTATTTCCACCGATCACAGGAGCAAAACTAACAAACAATGGAGTTTAGCTTGGAGACTTAGCTAGGTTGTCATGGAAGTGTGTCTTCTAAACTATCTATATGTATGATCAGAATCTTGGTGAAGGGCCGTCTATGCAGTGACTGAGGTGTTGACTGTTAGACATCATTGTGATGATTGGAAGTGGGATGGGGATATTCCATATCTAGGGAGGACTTAGGTAGAATGGTCATTGGGTAGTGATTAAGTGCGTAGATCATCAACAGGTGTGTTGACTGTAGGGTCTACAAATTGATACTGCTAATAGTGGACTTCATTCCTGGCTTGGTAGCCCCCAGAGTAGGTGTTATTTTACACCGAACTGGGTAAACAATTTTGGTGTGTTATTTATCTTTTTAGTACTTTTTATCTTGCTTGTGTGTTTATGTCAGATCAGATGTCTCGACATCCTTGTAGGACATCTGAGTCTACTGTACCAGAATTTCAGCCTTTCTTAAGCGGAGCCTCTTTATAGACCGAGACTTTCGTCTCAAAGTCATAAAAAGTCTCGTCATGAGATTTTGGTTTAGGGTTGTACAAAGAGTCATAGGTGTCATTCCAAAGTCCTACTTCCTAAGAGGATGTCTCTTGAGAGGTATTCCTTTCGTGGAATTCCACCGACTCTAGGCAAAGTCGTCACATAAACTCGTAGGGATCATGTATCCCCTTGGCTACTAGACGAACCTTCTTTCTAAGGTTTTTAAAAAAAATATTTTTTTTTGAAATTAAAATCCCGCCACGGGTGAATAAGTATAATGAATAATAATAAAAATAAACAAGAAATAAATAAATAAGAAAGAATAAAAACCCTAGAAAAAAAGAAAACCCTAAAACCTAAAGGAAAAGCTTCTAAACCTAGGGTTGAGTCCCTAGCAGAGTCACCAGCTATTACAACTGATTTTAAATACAGAGTCGCCACAACTTGTTTTTATCCTAAGGAAGGGAATCTAATAGGAAACCCTAATTTCGCAGACAAAGATTCTAGGTTCTGGACTCAGTTTTAGATGTAGGGAAGGTGTTAGGCATCCTTTATCTACCTTGTTCACAAGGATACTAGGGTTTAGACGCATTTTTAGGAAAAGGGTTTTAGTGTTTTTATGGGAATTCACCACGATTTTAACCGTATGCCTACGTATCCTCTTATGAGGAATCAGAGTCCCAATTCATAGTTCGTATGGGTTTATGTTTTTTATGGATTACAAAGGTATTTTAATTTCCCTCGCAATTAGCCCGGGAGTAGAAATAGCAGAGTTTTTAGACTAGGGGCGCAGTTAATCAAAATATGTTATGTAACCCTTTTAAAAAAATAGGTTCATGAATTAATTTATTTTGAAAAAAAAGCTTTAATGTTTGTTAAATATTTTTTATACATTAACTATAAAAAAAATCTATTTAATGCATGATTTACAAATGAATATTTTTAATGCAATAAAATTAAATATTTGAATGAGTTTTTTTTAGAAAAAAATAATATTTGAATTATAGTAATAGTAAATGATATTAAAAATTATAAATATTAAACATAAAAATAATTATAATAAGAATAAAAATAAATACAAAATTAATCGCAAGGGGGTGCAAACCAAGCTAAGGAAGTAAAAGCAAGGGGTACAGATAATAAGGGCCTGAATTCAGATATTGAATTCAGGCCCGGAAAGGCTGGGAGGTGCGTTTGTAGTTCATGCAGCGAAAACAGGGGTGTATGAGGAATAGAGCCCAAGTTCATATATTGAACTGGACCCAATAGGCTGGGGGGTACGTTTTGGTGTTATGCAAAAAAAAAGCAAGAGGGGTGTGAAAAGTTAACGGGCTAGGCCCAACATCTGTTTCTAGGGAGTCCGTGTGGACTCCATGTGGGAGGCACATAATGACTATCATGGGCTAGCATGTGGGGGATGCAGGATGGTAATCATGTGAGTCAGATTTGGGGGAGTATGATGGCTATTATGGGCTAGCATGTACCAGATTGTAACGCCTTATTATATTTCCTCTTCACAAAAAAATAATAATTCATTTTCCCTTTCCTTCTCTCTCAGCTTCGTTCTACTGTCTCTCTCTTCTCTAACATAAACCCTAGGTTTCTTACAGCGGCGACGACAACTACCCCAACCCGATAACCATACAGTCCCCAAACCCTTCCTATCAAATCCTTGCTAACCTCAAAACAAATTCAGACAATCTTATGCCAAGTCTCAGAAAACATACCTCGTCGTGCTTCTTTGCATTTCTGATTCTGGGTTTTGATCCTGTTTCCTTTGTGTTCACAGGTACTGATGATGACGATGATGGATGCATCAACGTTTTGAAGGGGACCAGCAGCAATTTGAGGGCGGTGGTAAGGGCGGGCTAGCGGCAACAATTTAGGGTTTCAGATATTGAAACCTTAAATCCCTCTTCTTCTGATCTCAATGGAATTCCTTCTACTTCTTCTATATTCTCATCTTTCAATAGATTTTTCTTTTGATTTTTGTTCTTCTGATTTTTTCTCCTCCTCTTCTTGTTCTTAGTTCTAGGTTTTTATAGCATTTAGGTGTAGAACAAATTAGGAATTAGAGTTACAATTCCGTGATTGAGAAGATTAGGACTTAGATTAGGGTAGATTAGAGATTGAAATTGATTCAGACTTAAATGTAATTGATATCAGTTTTAGATTGTTTTTGTAATATATATTAGTTTTTGATTCGATTTGATACAAATTCTAAGATTTAATTTTGTTTCCGTGTATATTTGAATGTTGATTATTGAGATTGGATTGAATTCGATCTGCATAGTAGCTGTTTAACATAAAGCGTGCATTTTTTCCCTTTGATTGGTACAGTGTTTGTTTCGGACTTTGGGCTTTTGGGCTGCGCCTTTAAAATGACTTAGTTTTGTCAAATGTTCTTTTCTTCACTAAAAAATGTGATTTTTTTTATTAAAACGAAATTTGGATAATGTCATTAAAGATTAACAATAATATTAAATAAATACTAAAAATAACATTAACACTTAAAATATTTTTAATAAATTTTGTTCACCAAAAATCAGATTTTGACCTAAAATGAAAAATAACACCAAGATATGGTAACGTTTTCTTCAAATAAATGTATAGCAAGTCAGCAAAAAAACGGAAGGAAATCGGGCCTTTCAAAACATGACTTCATATGGGTCTGTCTGATCAAAGAAACATACACCCCTATTATTGAAACATAGCAAAAATACTTTAATGGGCCATTCAGTCTTAATCCCCTTGGACCTCAAGAAAAACTGAATTGTTTTTATACATTATATAAAAAAAAGACAGAAGCTTTAATGGGCCTTTTATCCACCTCCTTAATTAAAACCATACCCTTCTTTTGAAATGGATTTCTATTCTAGATCCTAATGGGCCATCAGATATTGATGGCTCATTTCAAATTGACATACCATCTTTTCTATTTTCTACCCCTCTCATATTACGATTTTTTAAGAAACCCAAAATAGGTAAGGCAATTTTGGGGTATGACACAAAGCAACAATAAGTTATCTATTTATAAGCTCACGTTATTTACCTCCTAAGTTATGGTAAATATACGAAATCTGCGATTACTTTTTTCAGGTGTTGACGAGTCATTCGCGTCGTCATATCTTGGTCAGTTATGTTCTTACTCCAGGCATTGGTGAGTTAACTGTGTCATCCTTGCATGTTTACTTTTTGGTTCATCATACAGTTTCTCTTTTTCCAAGCTCGGGTCAAATTTTGGGGTCTTCCATTATTTAATATAACCCTCCGATCCAAATGTGCGAGACCTTCGTATTATCGCACCCTCAATTGAAGAGCAATTAAATAGAAGCAACTGTCATACCCTAAATTTTCCTTACTGGTGATGGTAAATTTATTTTAGGTAATCATTTTTCTATTAATATTGGTGTTATTATATTTTTGTTTAAAATTATAATATTAACTTATATGTATTGTATTGGTTGTTTAGATATAATAGGGTTTGATTGGCAAATAGGTGTATCTATCATTTTTTTTACTAAAAAAAGCTCATTGGTCTATCTTAATGCCCCATTAGACTTTTTAAGGGGCCCATATCAAATTTGTCAAGTTGTTATCATTATTTTCAGTTGACCGAAGTTAACAAGATTTTTATAGTCATTTCTTTTTATTTTAGTTTTTAACATAAAATATATTGGTTGTTTAGAGTCAACGTGATAATATATTATTATTAGTTAACATTTATATTTTTTGTTTTAAATTTTATTATTATTAAATTTTGACCAAGTCAAAATTAGGATTTTTGAACCCTAATCTCATTGTTGGGCTTAGGACTTTTATACCTTAAGCTAACAACACAAGTCCAGATCTAGAATTTTTTTGAATCAAATCAAAAAGGAAGTAGAAATCGCAAATCAAATCGTCTTTATTGATTTCATATTTACAACACAGAAGCGTTCCAATACATGAACACAATAAGAAATCTAATCACTGAATTACAAATCAAATCTCTAAAATCAATCTAACTTAAATCATGTTTCAATCTAATTTGTAACAACAAATAACTAACAATTTCCTAAACTATCTAATTCCTAAACCTATAAACTAGGACCTAAACTAATTGAAGGGAGACAAAAAATTTCTGGAGAAAATCCTTGCAGTTTCTATTGTCGTGCATTCACCACCCTCACCAAAGCTCCTTATTCTGAATACTTAGGGTTTCACACTGAAACCCTAAAGCCTTCGAGCTTGACCTTCAACCAGTACCTGCGAAAGAGACAAAGGAAATGATTAAAGAAGAAAGAGATAAAGACCAGAGAAGGATTTTTATACAACCAGGGTCACTTCAGGAGATGTAATTCAAAAACGCTTAACTTAGGGTTTGATTATTTGTTATGGATGATTGGTTGCGTTTAATTGGCGTTTGAACCTTTGATTTATAGAATTTTTTCTATTTAAGGTTCGTATTAGGGTTAGGGTTTGTATTAGGGTTAGGGTTCTAGATAGGGTTATGGTTATTCATATATGGTTAGAGTTCTTGAAGAACACATAGGGTTCTTGGGGTTCATGAAAATTTTTGGGTTTGGGCGGTGGTTCAGATGGATATATGAAGATCCCAGTTGAATATCAATCGGAGATCTGGGTTTCTACGGTGGTTGTAGGGTGGCTCAGGGTGGTTCAAGGCAGCACCGCCGACTGAGATGATTTCCAGTCGCTGGAAATCTAGAGAGAGGTCAGAGCCTCTCTCTCTCTCTAAGATTTTTGTGTAGTGAGAAGGAGTTAGAGAGAAACGGGGAAAAGAAGGAAAATGAGGAAATAAGGAGAAAGGGAAATATATAGCGCTTTGGTCCCTCTGTACACGTGTGTTTCTATGCACCCCCAGTCAATGATCCATCTCAACCGTTCGTTTGGATTACTTCTGATCAGCGCCCCAGAATCAACTTATGTTGGCCTTATGATCAGAATCAAACGCTTCAAACCCTACAACATACCGTAACTCCTTGATCTCACCCACACCGTGTCCGACGGATCAAACAAAGTTATTTGGGCCAAGTCCACTATTATTAGCACCCACCAAATTATTGCGTTAACACAGAATCACACCCCTGGCACTTTTGGGTCAAAATAATGTTTGGGCTTGAAGCCCTTTCTATCCACGCCTCCAGAATTGCTACCCCAACATGACTCATATCACCCCTGATTATTGGGCTTCAAATTAGTTCTGGGCTTAAGCCCTTGTTATTCACACCCCCTATTTTACTACCTGACTTAAAAATACACCCCTTGTTTAATTAATTAATTAATTAATTTAATTTATTTATTTAAATTATTTATTTATTTAATTTTTATTTATTTAATTTATAGTTATATATTTATCAATTTTCTTCCCCATATCATTTCTTTATGCATTAAAATGATATTTTTATTTTTCATAAATTAATCATTTTGATAAATAAATATTTGACTATTGTTAAAAATATTTAATATATTTTTAATAATAAGAAAATAATTATTTATTAACTATTTTCTAAAATACTAACCTTTTTTCTATCAATTCATCAAATATTTTTCATTATTCAAACTTATCATTTTTCAAACTTCATCACGCATTC
Source organism: Vicia faba (assembly GCA_948472305.1). Lineage (NCBI taxonomy): Eukaryota > Viridiplantae > Streptophyta > Magnoliopsida > Fabales > Fabaceae > Vicia > Vicia faba. The sequence goes on from OX451738.1 coordinate 988,494,746, forward strand.
TAAGACAGCTAACTCATCAAATTTAATATCATTTTTCACTAACCTAATTTCAATTTTAATATTATTTTTCAAAAGGGATTGTGGATATATTTTCTATATTAACCGCAAATTTCGTCTATGACTACGCTATTTCAAACCCTGACAAGGTTCAAGGATAATTCTAAAATATTTACACAATCCCTAAAAAAAACTAACCAAATACATACGAACTACGAATTCAGACTCTGATTCTTCGCAAGGAGATACGTAGGCACGCGGTCAAAACCAAGGTGAGTTCATAACTAAAAACTATATTATTTTCTCAAATGTATTGAAACATTAACTGCTAAATAGAAAATCCCAGATTTACTCTACAACTTGGAAAATGAGCCCCTTAAGAACAAGGGAGATGGAGGGTGCCTAACACCTTCTCTTCGTCTAATCAAATCACGAATTTAGAATCTCTGTACAAATTAGGGTTACCCATTATTCTCTCGTTCTTAGGACAAAAATTAATGGTGACGACTCTTTATTTTTTCCAGTTTTAACGTATGTATTGTAACAATTTTCACATAGTGATATTCTCTAGTTATCACTTGACAATGGACGTGGTTTTTTCTCCGGTTTTGGAGTTTCCACATTAATTTCTTGTGTTGTTATTTTGTTCCTCTTTTTTCTCTATGTTTTTTTTCCCAACAAGTGGTATCAAGAGCCTTGGTTTGGTGGGGTATAAAATTTAGTATGCTCTGTGATTGCAGTTTTGTTTGATCTTCCACATCAGAAAATAAATTTTATACTCTGTGTTGGTTGGTAAAATTTTGGTTTGCTGTAGGAAAGGTTTTGGTTGCAATGTCAATTTTTTCAAGTGCAATGAAGTTTGATTTAGAGAAATTCGATGGAAGAATCAATTTTGATTTGTGAAAAAATCAAGTCCAAGATGTTTTGATACAATTAGGATTACACAAGGCGTTGAAAGGAAACATTTCCAAAATGGATAACAAGAAGTGGGAGGAACTAGATTTGAGAACTTCGAGTACAATCTGCTTGTCTTTGGCTAAAAATATTCTTGTGAATATTATTGGTACGTCATCAGCCAAATATCTTTGGGAGATACTTGAAGGGTTATATCAAGGAAAGGGTATATCAAATCGTTTATTGTTGAAGGAGAAGTTCCATAGCTTGCGTATGGATGAACATACAAAAGTATCTGATGATCTAAGTGTTCTAAATGGTATTGTTTCTAAATTAGAAACTATTGGAGTCAAGATTGATGATGAAGATAAATCTTTGAGACTAATATGGTCTCTTCCATCTTCCTATGAGCATATTAAACTGGTTTTGATATATGGGAAGGAAACTTTGAGTTTTGAAGAAGTTTCTAGTAAAATTATTTCTGAAGAAAGAAGATTGAAAGGTGAGGATAATACTTCATCAAACTCAATGTTGGTTGCTAGAGGAAAGCCTTATGTGAAGAAAAACAATGAAACAAGACTGAGATGTTTGAAATATGGAAAGCTTGGACATATAAAGTATAAGTGTCATGATGGAGCAGCGTCAGAGAAGAGATCTGATTCAAATGCTAGCAATGTCTCTCTCGCTGTGAGAGAGGATGATCTTATTTGAAAATTGAGAAGTGTGTCCTCATGACATTTTCGCTGTCATGGAAAAGGACGTGTTATTGCTAGAGGATTAACACATGGGCATTACCGTAAAGTGTGTTGTGAAATTATGTTGGTGGTTGAAGAACTTCCTACCAACATGGAAGTTTCACCATAAAGTTTCAACCTGGTTTTCGGCATGTAAAAATTCTTGAAGTGGTTTAGCTTCATGTGAAGTATACTCTTCTTTAGGTGGAGTATGATAGTTTTTATAACTATGATTATCGGTGAAGACAATGTGAAAATTCTGGAGTGGTGTAGCTTCAAGTGACTATACTCTTTATGGTGGAGTATGATTGTCGGTCAAGACAATGGAAGCTTATGTATTATTTTCAATCAAAGTGGAGATTGTTGGGGTTGGTTGAAAATAAACATGTTAAAAAAGTCCCACATTGTTTGTTTTTGTAAAGGAAGAGGGAGTTAAAGGCTATATATAAGATTCAAGTTTTTCTTTACAAGATGTACCAATCAAAAGCACTTTAAGCTTGTATTTGATTCTTTTATTTTCTCTTATACTCTTGTTTTATAGTGTAGTGAGAGACAGTTAAATATTTGCTTTGATGAGTGTAGGCGTACCGTAGTTTTGGAGTGTTTTAAGGGTAGTTTATATGTTGTAACAATTTTTACATAATAATATTCTCTGATTGTCATTTGACAATGGTCGTGATTTATTCTCCAGTTTTGGAATTTCCATGTTAATTTCTTATGTTGATATTGTATTCATCTTTTTTCTCTATAGTTTATATATATATATATATATATATATATATATATATATATATATATATATATATATATATATATATATATATATATATATATATATATATATATATATATATATATATATATATATATATATATATATATATATATATATATATATATATATATATATATATATATATATATATATATATATATATATATATATATATATATATATATATATATATATATATATATATATATATATATATATATATATATATATATATATATATATAGTAAGAGTGAAAACACAAAGCATGTTTAAAAATATGGGTAAAGTGGGGCAGTGAGTTGCACTGTCCATGACCCATTGTACACGGTTGGTAAATGGGTGTACCCTTTTTTATGAGTAATATGAGCAAGTGACTTTTGTCCCTCTAGCTCATGAAACATAATCATATATTATGCTCTCTCCAATTACTATTATAAATAAATAAAAATTGTTTTAAATTTATTAAATAATTGATATATCTCATATATAGAAACGTAATATATAAATTATTTAATAAATCTAAAAAAAATTATATATTTAATATATAGAAATTCAATATATTTTAATAAATCTAAAAAATAATAATTATTTATAGTAGTGAGCAGTGAGATTACAGTATTATATTTGAAATAGTGAAACTTTGTAGGTCATATGGGACCTCAAATATGAGATAGTTTATGAAATATTTAATAATATGTGGGCATGATTGAAACTATGATAGTGTCATTATGATTATTGTTATTTTGTATGGAGAGCATTGGTTGCATGTAGGGGAAAGGGGCATGTGCTTCACGGGTCCTATGATGGATACAATCAATTATCAATCACTCTATATCAATCTCTTTTATGTCTCAACCATATATGTGACTATTAATACTACTTTTATTATTTTGAAAATAAATAAACAAAACAGAAACAGCTATACTAGGTTAAGATTATTCATAATGAAAATTTTCTTTTTTTAAAATAATAATAAAAATAAAGAGATTAATTTCTGCAATCACACACAGAAAATATTTAATTTATATAAAAAAGATAATAATAAAAATAGAGCTTTTTCACATTTGAGTATATTTGAATAAATGAAAACCATCTATTAAGTGATATTTGTAGTAAATGAAAAAAAAATCTTGAGTTTTACATAGAGGAATTGTTATATAATTTTAAGTGTTTATACAGTAGAGTTAGACTTCTTTAAGTGTGTATTTAAGAGTGTGGAAATTTTAAAAATGAAATGAGGGATCTCAAATTGAATATTAAAAGAATGAGACTATTTTTATTAGAATAATGTCTGTTCATAATGGTAACTTAACCTAAAATATTGGGGATTTCAAAAATTAAATTTTATGGATAATAAAAAGTTGTATGTGAATCTAGTGCTGGAGATAGATTTCAAGACCATGAGTCAGTTTTATTAAATTTGAATTTTGCTTGTTTTTGCTAATAAGTAGGATGACACATTTTCTAATATACTACTTTTAGATTAGCATTTGAAGGTATTTATTATTTTTATTTTTAAATTCAAGTGAAAAATTGTTAGAACAATTTAAAAAAACACATGTTAAACATATGTATGTGTTAGTGAATTGAAAAAAATTCTGAGTAACCTGTAGTATAACTTTCACATTTTAACTGTTTATACAGTGGGGGTAGTCTCTTGAAAATGTGCAAAGAGACAGAGTTTTATAAACGAAAATTTAATACCACGTATGCAGTTGCCATTAAACTAGATCGGGTCGGGTCAAGATGAAACAAAACTCTACTTTTTATTTTTTAAAGTTAGGAAAGGACGTGTACGTTCGCACGAGTTTCATAATCTAATTATGAATAAATATAATATAGAAATATATTATACTTTTATTATAAATAATAATAATAAAAAATTATAATTGATATTAAGTATAAAATATTAAAACACATTCGTTGGCGTGAATTGTATAATATTGATATAAATAGTAAATAAATATAATATATTGATGATTAAAAATGTATTTTATATATATATATATATATATATATATATATATATATATATATATATATATATATATATATATATATATATATATATATATATATATATTCTCGATTCGTCTGAAATATATATTTTAGTAAAAAAAAAAATTAAATAGTCATCTACTCGTACGTTTATATGAATCGTGCAAATCGTTATAAATAGTAAATGAATATAAGATAATAATAGTTAAAAAATATATATATAAGATTGATCATGGCATTTTAATGCACATTCTTCCATATTTGAATTTAAGCATTTCTACGTTTTTCTTTATTTATTTTTATATTTTATAATGTTTTTCCAATTTAGTTTATTTTTGTTTTAATTTGATTTTCGTATTTTATTTTCAGCATTTATAATTTTCACGGAAACATTTATAACTGGAGTTACAAGATTCGGATCGAGGCGTTTGACCATGCGTTGGAAAGCTAAGAGAAAGGCCTACAACTTTATAGTTGTGGCCAGAATCTGATTCGAAATGTAGTAAGGTTTAAAAAGTCGTTGAAGTTGCAGCTTTAGATTTATTTAAGTTTTGGGTAATTTGTTTTGGGCCTGGGTTATGTTTTTGACCCAGTTGGGTCTTGACCCGAATTTTCTTGTGTGCACGTATATCTAGGCAGCCGTACATTGTTGATTGTGACCTTTGATTATTGAGAAAAATTACTTTTGGCTTTTGTACGAATTTTCATAGAGAACTAATTCATCCTGACAATCTGCTGTATTCAGGTTCTGACACCTTGAGATTATAATAATTCTTATTCATCTTTTATTTTGTTCAATATTAATCTATGTTCTTGTATGCTTAATTCAAATTGCATAGAGTATATTGATTTAATTCGATTGATTGTATGATCCTAACCATAGTCACGTCAACGTTTGCTTAATCCGTTATCGTGTCCGATTAATTCATGTTTGCTTAATTCATGAGGTTTAATTTTGTTTGCTTAATTCGGATAATAGGAACTTACATCACACTATTCTTATTGCGCTTGTCACTGAGTTTGTACTCGAATAGGAATAAACAATCCCTTAGGAAATTGGAATCACGATAGCCGATGATAGGTAGGAACCGAATCAGTAGATTGACTTTTCAGCTTATTTTGATAATAAATTATTTCATGTTATAAATCGATCCTAAAATCAACCCCCCATTCGATTTTTACTAGTTAATAATAAAATCAAGAATCATTGCGATACGACTCGAACCATTGTCGCTATACTGCATTTTACAAAATACTCATTTTTGATCTGTGTGCGACAGCGGAACAAAGATATTCAAATTAAGTAGCCTTGACCAATCAAAAATATATATTTTAATAAAAAATAAAAAAAATAATTAAATAATTATTTAACTGTATGTTCGCTCGGGTCGCACAATATCGCTATAAATAATAAATAAATAAAATATAGTGATGGCTAAAAAATATATATAAAATATATATAAATTAAGTAATCTCGACCCGTCGTAAATGTATATATTAGTAAAAAAAATGATTAAATAGTCATTTAACTCGTGGTCAAGTCAATCTCAAGAAATCTTATTTTATTTAATACAAATTAAATAATTATTTTACAGTAGTAATGACATTAGAAAATGACCAAAAGATATTATTATTATCCGTGTTTTTTTTACCAAAAATAAATATTTATAATATTTTTTAGTAAAACTGATAACATTTTATCATAAAAATATTTTTAATATTTTTTTGATTAATTACAATTTTGATATCATTTATTATTGTTATTCAATTATTGTCTTCCAATTTCTTATTGTCATTCAATTAATATTTTTCTATTGTCATACAGTTATTGCCTTTTTAAAAAAATAATATAGACATTAATCGTAGAAATCGAATGATAAGCTTCTTATTCGATTTAATTAAGATTTTCCTTTTTCCTTTTTTATAAATATCATTTTGTTTTTATAGGTAAACAAAAATTAATTATTATTGAAGAAGAAATTAAAAAATAATATTTTATTAAAGAATAAATTAATTAGTAAAAAAATCACATTTTTTTAAGTAAACAAAATATATATTGAAGGATAAAATAATTATTGAAGGACAAATTATAAAATAATATATTATTGAAAGATATATAATATTAATTATTGAAGGATGCATTGCAAAATAATATATAAAATATATTGTTTTTTTTATAGTAAATATATTATGAATATCGAATTTGGAGTAAAAATAAATTTAACTACAATACTAAAAAAATATGTAACTATTAAAATTTAAAAAGCACAATTATGAAATTATATTCCAATAAATCATGTTATTTTATATATAAAACATTTATTTATAATAAATTTGTAAGAACAAGATTTGGTTCTGCAATATTATCTTTGAGTTTTGATGATAACAAATGAGTATGTTTGTATGAATAATTTTAATACTTTAATGTTTATTATTGTTGAGTACTTAACAAACAGGTTCTGCTTCTGATGGATGGCGTGACCAAGACATTAGAAGAGAATTAATTCCACTTCTACGCTACACAAATTTTGTTGAATAGTAACAAGACACTCCAGAAAGCTCTGAAGTGTAAGCTCTGATATTTTTCTAAAGAAACCAGTCAGAAGATCCGAAGATAGAAGTTTCTACTTACGCCCAGATGCTAAAGACTAAAGCGTCTAAAGACAACATGTTCCAAAGAGACAAAGTTATAAGATCTGAAGACAACGTTTCTACTGAAGTTCAGATGTTGAAGACTTGTGTTTATAATAACAAGGTTATAAAGATAATGATTCTGAAGACCAAGTGCTGAAGACTCTAAAGACAGAAGTTCTAAAGATTCTAATGACTTGAAGTTCTAAAGACCCAAGATTCCAAGAAAAGGTTCTCACAACCAAGTGTTGAAGACTCTGAACACACAATTTTGAAGACTCTGAAAACTTAAAGTTCTGATGACCTGATGTTATGTTCCCGCTTCTAAATTTATGCTCACATAAGCCTCTAAAGTGTAGAAGGAAAGAAGATAACATTAATATGGTACAAATAGTACATGGTACAATCAACGTTTCATTCCACTACCATGAAAAGACAAACGTGTCACACGATCTTGTCTCCCACGTTACTATTCAAGCTGCCAGTGTTTCTGAAAATCCCAAGAGTACCCCTCAACGGATATATCATTTTATTGGCTATATAAAGGCTTGAAGACTAAGAGAGAAATCTTCCAATTCACTAAATATTCATGCGCAAACGCTGTTCGTAGCTTTCACATTCTTAAGTCACTATTCATAAAATAGTTTACATATTCAGCTTTTTAGAAGCAACATTCTTGTAAACAAAACTTATATTCAAATATTTATTTAATATTCCTTAAGGGACCAGGTAGGTCTGTATTCTTAAGAAGTCTAGGACTTGCGAGTTTTAGAAGTTGTTAGTCACTTGCAGGTAGCTTGTGCATTGTAATAATCAAGTTGATTATTGTTTGATTTTCCTTAAGGGACCGAGTAAGTCTGAATCCTTAAGAAGTCTAGGGTTTGCGAGTCTTAGAAGTTGTTAGTCACTTGCGGGTAGCTTGTACAAATTGTAATAAGTTTGGTTATAATGAATTAAGTCCTCGATTGAGTGAGGCGAAATCACATTGGCGGGTGGGTTAGACTAGCTTGATAATTTTCAAGTGAACTAGTATAAATATACATTGTTCTTTACTTCCCGTTCTTACTTATTATTTATATCAAGAGTGAAGGAAAAATGATTTTTAACTTAAAGAGGAATATTTTTAAAGTAAATTTTTGGTTTTAAAAATCCAATTCAAACCCCCATTTCTTGTGTTTTTCACACCTTTAATTGGTATCAGAGCTCCGATTTCGAGGAGATAAAAAGTTTGAATTTTTATCACTTAACAATGTCCAGTACCGATCCAGTGTGTGTGTGTGAAAAACCAATGGCTACATCTACTTCCACTATTGATAATAGGGATAATGATAGAGATCACTATAGGTCAAAACCTCCTATGTTTGGGGAGAAATTTAACTATTGGAAGGATAGAATATAAAGTTATTTTCTGGCATATGACTTAGATCTATGGGACTTGGTAGTCGATGGCTACACTCACCTAGTAGATGATAAAGGTCATAAGATTGCAAGAAGTGCAATGACGAAAGCACAAAAGAAAGTATGCAGAAATCACTACAAAGAAAGAACCATTCTTCTAAGTGCTATTTCATATAATGAATATGAGAAAATCACAGATAGAGAGACTGTAAAGTCTATCTTTGATTCTCTCCAGATGACACATGAAGGCAACACACAAGTAAAAGAAACAAAGGCTCTGGCCTTAATTCAAAAGTATGAAGCCGTCAAGATGGAAGGCGACAAATCTGTGGAAATGATGTTTTCAATATTTCAGACTCTTGTGTCAGGACTTAAGGTTCTCAACAAAGGTTACTCCACTGCAGATCATGTTAAAAAGATTATCAAAAGTTTGTCAGTCAAATGGAGACCAATGGTAACTGCTTTAAAATTAGCAAAGGATCTGAACAACACCTCTCTTGAGGAGTTGATTATCTCTTTAAGAAGTCATTAAATAGAGCTGGAACAAGATGAACCTCAGAAGAGGGTAAAATCAGTTGCTCTAAAGTCTGCTTCTGAGAAAACTAAGGCTTATCAAGCTAAGGAAGAATTAGAAGAATCTAAAGAAGATTCTGATGATGATGAACTCTCTCTAATATCCAGACGAATAAGTCAAATCTGGAAGCACATACAAAGTAAGTTCAGAGGTCAACGAAGGACATATGGAAGAGGTGATTCCACTTCCGGTTAGAGGAATGCTTCTGGAAAAGTAGTCACTTTCTCTAAATGTAACGAGCTTGGACATTACAAAAATGATTGTCCAAAGCTTAAGAAAGACAAGAAGCCTGTGAAGGCTTACAAAGCTAAAAATGGTCTCATGACAACATGGGATGATTCAAAATCATAAGATGAATATTCTGATGAAGAGCATGCAAACATGTAATTCATGGCCAGGACCAACAAGGGAGAAGCAACATTAGAAGATGAACTGATAATTAACTATGAGTCGGACTCTGATGACGACAAAGAGGTACTTTCTTCCTTATCTTGTTTTGAACTTGAAATTGGTTTATCTGAATTAATGAAAAGGTATCAATCTCTTCTAAGTAAACACAAAATCTTGAAAAAGAGTTTTGTAGCTAATTCTGAGAACACTACTATAGATGAGCAAAAAATTTCTGAATTAAATGAAAAATGATTTGTTTTACAAAAATCAAACATTGCTATGAAAAATAAAGTTTCTAGATTAGAAGAAGAGATTCTCTCTAACACATCTGTTACTGACGAAGTAATCAGATATGATAGAGCTTTTCAACATTTCCTTGCTAAAAGCATAGATGAAAGAAAACTGGCTTCAATGATCTATGGTGTTAGTAGAAATAGAAGCAAAGGCTTGGGGTATTCAGGACCATCAAAGAAAATTGACGAGACTCTGAATGTCAAACCAAAACCTCTTTCTAAATATTTTGTGCTTGCCGGCATAGATTTGAAATGTCCAGAACAAGAAGGTTCTGATACTACTGTAGCATGAACACATACACAAAAGAAAATTTTTAAACCAAAGTATCATGCACAAATTTCACATAATTATCATGTTACACAAAATTCCAAAGGTGTCAGAACCTCTAGAAATGCTAACAAAAGAGGACCCAGAAAGTGGGTACCTAAGGATCAGATAATTTACATTGCAGATTTCCTTGATGGTGCCACTGAAACACCGGTCATGGTACCTGGACAATGGATGCTCGCGACACATGATGGGCGAAAGGTATATGTTCCAAGATTTGGAACTTAAGTCTGGAGGCGTTGTTGGGTTCAGAGGTAATCAGAAGGAAAGATCATTGGCTCTGGAATAATTGGTAATGGTAACTTTCCTTCTATTAACAATGTTCTTTTAGTCGAGGATCTGGTGCATAACTTGTTGTCAATCAGCCAACTTAGTGACAATGGTTACAACGTCATTTTTAATCAAACATCCTGTAAAGCTGTTATTCAGAAGGATGGCTCAGTTCTGTTCAATGGCAAGAGGAAGAAAAATATTTACAAAATAAGATTATCAGATTTGAAAAATCAAAATGTAAAATGTCTTCTGACTGTTTAAGAAGAGTAGTGGGTCTGGCATCGACATCTGGATCATGATAGTTTGAGAAATATTTCTCAACTAAATAAACTTGGATTAGTCAGAGGCTTGCCTAATCTGAAATTTACTTCAGATGCCCTTTGTGAAGCTTGTCAGAAAGGAAAATTTTCAAAAACCTCTTTCAAAGTTAAAAAGATTGTTTCTATGTCTAGGCCATTATAACTTCTTCACATTGACCTATTTGGAACAGTGAAATCTGCTTCTGTGAATGGTAAGAAATATGAACTTGTCATCGTTGATGATTATAACAGATGGACATGGGTAAAATTATTGAAACACAAGGATGATTCATACTTTGAATTTTATTCCTTCTGTTCCCAAGTGCAAAATGAAAAAGATTGCAAAATAGTCAGAGTTCGAAGTGATCAGGGTGGAGAATTCAAATGGCATAGTACATGATTTTTCTTATCCTAGTACTCCACAACAAAATGGGGTTATAGAAAGGAAAAATAGAACACTGCAAGAATTGACTCGCACCATGATTCAAGAAACTCATATGGCTAAGCACTTCTAGGCAAAAGTAGTGAATAAAATGTGTTATATTCAAAATAGAATCTCCATAAGACCAATTTTGAGTAAGACTCCTTATCAATTGTGAAAGAATAGAAGCCCAACATTTCCTATTTTCATCCATTTGGATGTACTTGTTATATGTTAAATACTAAAGAGAATCTGGGTAAGTTTGATTCCAAGGCACAAAAGTGTCTGCTATTAGGATACTCTGAACACTCTAAAGGTTTCAGAATCTATAACACAAAATCAAAAATTGTGGAGGAATCAATCCATGTCATATTTAACGATAAGCTTGACCATGAAAAGTCAAAGCTGCGTGAAAAGCTGGCAGATGTGACTATAACGTTCACTGAACCAAAGGAGAAGAGTCAAGAAGATAAAGAATCAGAAGCTCATTCTTCTGATGTTGTTGGTAGTAATTATAATCAACCTCAACCAAGGAAGAACATAATCACATCCTTTCATCCTGAAGATCTCATTCTTGAAAGTAAAGATGCTCCAGTCAGAACAAGATCGGCTCTCAAACCTTCTGATGAAGTGTTTCTGGGTTCAGTTTCTTTAATATAACCTACATATATTGAGGAAGCCCTTCTAGATAAGGATTGGATTCTGGCTATGGAAGAATAACTGAACCAATCCTCAAGGAATGATGTATGGTATATTGTTTAGAAACCTAAAGGTGTCCACGTCATTGGAACCAGATGGGTGTTCAGAAACAAAGATTGACTGGTTGCACAAGGTTATAGTCAACAAGAAGGTATATACTATACATAAACCTTTGCACCAGTCACCAGGTTAGAAGCTATTCGGTTGTTAGTTTCCTTTTTTGTAAATCATAATATCATCTTTTATCAGATGCATGTTAAGAGTACATTTCTGAATGGTTATATTTCAGAAGAAGTGTATGTCAAACAACCTCGTAGCTTTGAAAAATCTGAGAAATTAGACTTTATTTTTAAATTAAAGAAATCTCTTTATGGCTTGAAACAAGCTCCCAGAGTGTGGTATGACAAATTGAGTAATTTTCTTTTAGAAAATAAGTTTACCAGAGGAAAGGTTGATACTACACTCTTCTGCAAAACATTCAAAAATGATATTCTAATTGTTAAAATATATGTTGATGATATTATTTTTGGTTCTGCTAATCCATCTCTCTGCGAGGAATTCTCTAAGTTAATGCAGGCTGAGTTTGAAATGAACATGATGGGAGAATTGAAGTTCTTTATAGGAATCCAGATTGATAAAAAACCAGAGGCTACTTACATACATCAAAGTAAGTACACCAAAGAACTTATGAAGAAATTCAACATGAGAGACTGCACTGTAGCAAAGACTCCAATGCATCCTACATGTATTTTGGAGAAATAAAAGGTAAGTGGAAAGGTTTTTCAAAAGCTCTATCGTGGTATGATAGGCTCTGTTATGTATCTGACTGCATCTAGACCTGATATTTTATTGAGTGTCCATCTTTGCGCTAGATTCTAATCTGATCCTAGGGAATCTCACTTAACTGTTGTTAAAAGGATTCTAAGGTATCTAAAAGGAACCCCTATCCTTGGCTTGATGTATGAGAAAACATCAGAGTATTCTATTTTTGGTTTCTGTAATGCAGACTACGCTAGAGATCGACTAAAAAGGAAAATTACTTCTGGAAACTTTCAGTTTCTAGGCAAGAATTTGATCTCATGGTCAAGCAAGAGGCAATCAACAAGTGATCTTTCAATAGCAGAAGAAAAATACATATCAGCGGCACTGTGCAACACTCGGATGTTATGGATTAAGAATCAACTAGAAGATTACCATATATATGAGAGTAACATTCCTATCTTCTAGGATAATATTGCCGCTATTTTCTTGAGTAAGAATCCTATCCTATACTTTAAGTCTAAACACATAGAAACCAAACATCATTTTATTAGAGATTATGTTCAGAAAGGGATTCTATCTTTAAAATTTATAGATACATACCATCAATGGGATGATATTTTTACAAGACCCTTAGGTGAAGATAAATTTTTGTTTATTCTAAAGAATCTGAAAATGGATCTCTGTCCAGAGTAAGATGTCATTATAATCAACCATGTTTTAGTCGTAGTCTGAAAGAATAAGATTCTAAATTAATCAAAAGACTTCTAAGTTGTTTTATCTCAGTCATCAGAAGATGTTTCAGTCAGAAATGTCCCTAATCAGATGGAAATCTTCGTGATTTTCTAGACGCCGAGAATATCAAACGCATTACCTAAATATACTTAGTGTCTATCACACTCTACCTAGGTCATGCACGAGCAATTATTTTTCTTGAAATTAATTAATCATGATTACATTTATTTAACTACTCCTTGGGAACAGTAGTTTCATGTTATACCTCTATGCCTATGTATGACATTCTCTGTCATGATAAATGCTTTCGTGTTCTTTCAGATTAACGTTTGATCTACTTCTCTCTTCATTTCCTTCTTTTAGCAGTATGTGACGTCATTTGAGACTTTCAATCGTCTTACTTCGTGAACTGCTTAACTGACTATTTATATCTCTTCTTTTCTATAGTCATTCATTAATTCATTATCCTTGTATCACTTTAAATCATCTCTTCTCTTCAATCGTGTTTGCATACCATGGCTATTAGAAATTTTCAAGGATATGAAAATCTTCTCGAGGTAATCAAAGAGAAAAGACCCAACTATGTGTCCGATGATGGTTTCATCAACGAGATTATTGAAAATCAAGGATGGTATGGGTATGCAACAATGATGAGAGTTCCTATTTACCCTAACCTCTTAAAGAATTTCTAGCTTCATGTTTTTGTTAGTCCTGATGGAAACATCATTCATTCTCATATCTTTGGCGTTCCGATTACCATCACTCGCTCCTCCATTGATGAAGCCATCCAGAGTCCACCTTTACCCAACTCTTGCATGAAAGTTGACATGTTTCCAAATGTTCCTAACTCTTCATTTTGATATGAGCCCCTTAGTTCAGATCATTTGAAACCACTTGCAAAAATCTGGTTTCAGTTCCTGTTGAAAAATCTTCATCCTAGAGGAGAAAATCTTGATAAAGTTTTTCCTAGGGATATGTGTCTTCTTTATTGCCTTCGCAAGAGTATTCCAATTCATATTTCGGCAATAATATTCAATCATCTGAAGCTATCAATCCTAGCATCTCGGAACTCTCAAAAAATCATTCATTATGTATGTACGTGTATTGTCTGAATATTTGAGTTAATAGGTATAATTGAAACTGTTCAAAGAAATCCGTTCATCATAGGTAATGCTCTATTTGATGAGAGTTGTGGTGTGTTTGAAGTTTAGATAGATTTCCCTGTTTATGTTCATTCTATTGCAATCTCCTTCCAATATCAATGAAACTTCTTATCTTTTCCTGTTGTTTCTTATGGTTTTTATATTTTTCACACATAATTACCTTTTTGATTATGACAAAAAGAGGGAGTAATTAAATGAATGTAATTTTGATTTCAATAATCACTTTATGGAAAATTCTCTCTGAAAAGAGCTGCTTACATTCTAACCCAGTTAAATTTCTGTTTCTATTAGAATTGTTTTTCTTTTTCTAGAAATTAGAACTCTGATTAAAGACAAAGATCTGAAAGCATTATTCATGGCTTATGTCTAACCTTTTGGCTTCAGATGACTATTGGCTTCATACTCTGAAGATGTTTTTCAATTCATAATCCGACTCCAAGAAGTAAAATCTGGAATCAGACTCCAAAATTGAGAATCTGGAAGTTGTCTTAGTGACATTAAAGTTTGAAAGATATCAATTTGATTTCTTTCTCATTGGCTTCTAAAGTCAAGATTTAATAAAAAGAAGTTATATGAAATCAAGTCCTCAACTGTTCGATTGACATTAAGATCTCAATTTTTCCATTGGAATCAAGAGTCAAGACTCTAAAGATCTCGATATCTGATCTATTGGAACCAATGGGAGTTTTACTCAAATGGTTCAGACAATACACGTCCATACAGAATGAATGATTTCTGAAGACTCTGAAGACTTGAAGTTCTGATGACCTGATGTTATGTTCCCGCTTCTAAACTCATGCTTGCAGAAGCCTCTGAAGTGCAGAAGGAAAGAAGATAATGTTAACATGGTACAATCAACGTTTCATTCCACTACCATGAAAGGATGGACGCGTCGCACGATCTTGTCCCCCACGTGACTGTTCAAGCTGCCAATGTTTCTGGAAATCCTAAGAGTACTCCTCAATGGATATATTATTTTATTGGATATATAAAGGCTTGAAGACTAAGAGAGAAAGCTGCCAATTCACTGAATATTCATGCGTAAACGTTGTTCATAGCTTTCACATTCTTAAGTCATTGTTCATAAAATAGTTTACATATTCATATTTTTAGAAGCCACATTCTTGTAAATAAAACTTATATTCAAACAGTTGTTTGATATTCCTTAAGGGATTTGGTTAGTCTGTATTCTTAATAATTCTAGGACTTGCGAGTTTTGGAAGTTGTTAGTCACTTGTGGGTAGCTTATGCATTATAATAATCAGGTTGTTTATTGTTTGATATTCCTTAAGGGACCCGGTAGGTGTGAATTCTTAAGAAGTCTAGGGATTGCGAGCCTTAGAGGTTGTTAGTCACTTGCGAGTAGCTTGTGCAAATTGTAATCAGTTTGGTTATAGTGAATTAAGTTCTCGATTGAGTGAGGCGAAATCACCTTGGCGGGTGGACTAGACTAGCTTGATAATTTTCAAGTGAACTAGTATAAACATACATTATTCTTTATTTCTGTTCTTACTTATTGTTATTATCAAGAGTGAAGGAAAACAAATTTTTAACTTAAAGGAGAATATTTTTAAAGTAAAGTTTTGGTTTTAAAAACCCAATTCAAACCCCAATTTCTTGTGTTTTTCATACCTTCAAAATCTATATAAAATGAATCATCTTAAATTCTTATTAGAAGGAGTTAAGTATTTTTTATTGTATTATGACATAATATTAGATATAATTTTTTCATCAAGTTTATGATATCTTTTTAAATAAATTTATAAAAAAATAATACTTAATTGGTTGAATCAATTACATATTAATATAATTTGATTTAAAAATTAAAGAAATATCTCTTGTTATTTATTAGATTTGAAATAAAAATAAATTACTTTAAATTTTTATTAAAATATGTTAGGTCAATTTTATTGTTTTTGTATCATTTCATCAGATATGATTATCCATGAAGCATATGATATTTTTTATAAAAAAAATATAAAACAAAAGCATATTTAATAGACTGAATCAATTTTTATAAAAACAAAATAATATGGTCACAATATTTCTCGTTCTAGATCAAAACAAATTTAAAAAATAAAATAAAATAAAATTTCCGCACCCTTCCTATCTGGGTCAAACTTCTACAATTTCCACTGTATGTGTGAGGAGATGTTAGTCTTAACAAGATTGGAAGTACCTTAGGTGACCCCACTATCACTGATGAATGTACAACCAACATACTTCGAGTATCATATGCCAAATTTTTAGTAGAAATGGACATTACAAAAGAGATACCCAAAACCATTACACTTAAGAGATAAAGATAGAGAGAAATGGCTGCAACCAATTGAATATGAATGGAGGCCTCTCTTTTGTAATAAATTCCAGAAGATTGGTCATAATTATGATAAACCTAGACCTAAAGGATACAATGGAAGCTAATGCTCAAGCATGTAGAGGAGAGTAAAGCCCCATAAGTGGTTACAACTGTTGTTAAGGAATCTGAGTTAGTTGCTTCTGTCAAGAATCTTGAGAAAGCTACAACTATCACTAAGCCTGCTGGTGATTCTAATAAATGGATAGAGGTCAATAAAAGTGGTAAGGACAGAGGAAAGAGACAAATTAATGAAGGCAATGCTGGTAACTCTGGTAAGATGGTATATGCTAATGAATTTAATGCTCTAGGGATTTTGAATTATCTCCTAGAGCTTCAAAATTTTAATTAATGACGGTAGCTTGGAATATTAGGGGGTTAAATAAAACCACTAAGATCAAGGAGATTAGCTCCCGTCTCCACTGTCTTAGTGCTGATATAAACATTCTCATTGAAACTAGAGTAAAAGCTAGTAGATCTATCAATGTAAGGAATAAGCTAAATTTGGATGGCTATAATGCTGATAACTATTTAGCTCATAGGAATGGTCGAATTTGGCTCAACTGGAATGATAGGAGTATATATGTCAAAGCTATTAGTCAAACTAGTCAGATGCTTCACTGTTCTGTCTATGATTTGAATGAGAACTTTAAGTATTGGTTGACTGTAGTTTATGCTTTGAATAAGTTGGAGCAGAGGAAAACTCTTTGAAAAGACATCTCTAAGTTGCAGATTCAGGAGCCCGGGTGCATCCTTGGGGCTTTCAACAATGTCCTCAAGTCACATGGTAAAATTTGTGGGAATTTTGTTACTAAATCTGAGTATCTTGATCTCCAAGATATGATGGACAAAAAAATTGTTTGATATGGACTCTTTAGGTGATTATTTTACTTGGTCGAATAAACAATTAGCTAGTACTATCTACTCTAGAATAGACAGGTTAATTGGGAATGCTGATTGGTTTCAGACTGAATAACACTCTTCATATCCTTCCCCCTCATATTTCAGATCATGTATTAATTCTTGTTTCTAACCAAAATCCTTGTATCAGAAAAACCATAAGATTCAAGTTCATTAACTTTGTCTCTAAATTACATAGTTTTCTTGAAGTGGTTAAGAATAGCTGGGTGGTTCCTATTGAGGGAAGACCTATGAGGGTGCTTTGGCAAAAGTTAAAAAGACTGCAATCTATTCTCCACAAGTTCCATTCTCCCCTTCTACAGACTAAGAATCATATTGTTGCACCCCAAAATTTTCCCTCTGATTTTACTCAACACATGCTCATTGAAGTCCTCAACTTGCTCAAGGATGCCCAAGAATTAACCATACAAATTCTCTCCTAAGGCAATGAATCTTCAACTAGGGTTTCCATTTAAATCAGGATGTGTCAAATCCAAAGACTTCAATTGCTTTCCATGGTCCTATTATGCCTCCAAGAATGTCCATGACGAATTTCATGCCTTGCCGAACAAGTTTGCACAATCAAACTGCTCAAATGCTTGAAAATCAACTATACTAGGTCAAAAGTCAACTGTGACCCACATATAGTCAAACTTCAATATTTTTGGTCAACATTAACATTTTGAAGTGATATGCATCATTTGATCAAGGTTTTATCATGATTCCTCAAGGAATGCTCCTAATTCATCAAAACTCAAAAGTTGCTAAATTAGGGTTTATATAGGAAAAGTCAACCAAACTTTGACTAGGCATAACTTTCTCATACTTTATCATAAATTTCTCATCAAATACTCATTTTTAAGAGAATCCAATTCCATATAACTCATATTCATCCCTCAAGTTCAAGAAATGCACTCATGAAAAGATATAAATTCAGACATTATAGGTCCTTTTCAAAGGTTAGCAAAAACACCTTTTGGGTCAAAGATTCTTACATGAACATGGAGTACCCAATGGAGATGAAACCAAAAGGGTTGTTTAGAGGACATCCTAGGCTTTCTAAAAAAATCCAAGAACACCCTCTTAGGGTCAAAATTGAGAGAGATATGCATTATCAAAGTTGGTCAATTTTTGAAAATTGCATGAAGTCAACAATGCCCAAGTTTGAATTTTTTCCACACGGGCCTATATTTTTAAGTTTGGAACTTGCTCCTAATATGGTCCACGACCCATAAAACCCTCCATGAATTATTTGCTTATTTATTTGCTTATTTATTTGATTTATTTTGATTTTAATCATTTAAAAATCAAATTAAATTAAATAAATAATGTAGATTTGTTTTGATATGATTTTTGCATTAAATGATGGATCATATATGCTGTCAATAGCCAAAGAAATCGTGCAAGGCCAAATGGACACAAAATATCCACATATGGCAACTTTTCAAGATTTGATTTTTTCTTAAAACCATGCCATTAATCTTTGGATTCTTGCCACAAATATTACCCTAATCTGATTCACTACATAAGCCAATGTATTGCAACCCTAGAACAGAGGTTTTTCAGATGCGCAGCTACCTATAAGAGCAAGAACGAAGTTTCAATTTTTTGTCAAAAAGTGCAGATCGGATTCCTTTCCAAAGGAGAGTTTAAAGCATTTCAAGGACTAAACAACAATCCTTGGACCTCTAGGAAGTTACCACACTCATTCCCCAAGCCTGTTGCATCAAGAACAACTCTCTACACTCACATTTTGTGTTCACCTTTTTCTAACTTCAATTCCATTCATTTACCCACTGTAAACATGATTTGATTGCATCTCCATGTTCATAATCATCATAGGAACCTTTTTGAATGGTTTAAACAGAGTTTAAGTGCAGGTATAACCATTCTCCATTGTTAGGGTTCCGAAGCTACAAATTGGGGAACCCTAACTAGAGGCAAAATTAGAGAAAATTAGGGGTGCTATCATGCTCAGGAGATGGTTTATAGTCAATCCATGTCTTTGGTTTGAATTTATGTTGCTTGTATCATATTTTAGAATGTTGCAGGTTTGTAGCTACGAACAAAATCCGTCACTATAGCTTATAGTGACGGAAATAACTATAGGTAAATGTCCATCACCTAAAACAATGGATCAATGAAGAAGGTGATGGCATGGTGTTCATTGATTGGCCCATTCAAATCTCCAGGGACCCACAACACGCTCATTTTGAAATGTGTCCATTGATCAGTTTTCATATCATAATATATTTCTTCTATTATATTCATGAGTTAACATCCAGCGCAGTTGGCAAGGCATAAGGTGTGTGAAGGAAATAACCTGGGTTCGATCCCAGGTCCAACGGTTTTGCTATTTTCCAATTGATTCTTGAAGGATCCAGTGAGTTGCATCCTAGTGCGTCCATCCTACACACTCACCCTCAGCCATTGGATCATCCCTCGATCCAGATCTAGTGTCTAGCAGGCCATCCTCATGGTACATCCTCAGAAGAACGCAACACTAGATCAGGCGCTGACAACAGGGCCACCAACAAAATGGGCCTAACACAAATTCAGCAAGGCACCCCCCAGATTGCTATCATCAGCAGGCCCAATTTTCTTTCCTTCTATTTTTTTAATTGTTTGTTTATTTTTTTAATTAATTATTTACCATTTAAAAAATCTTTTTTTACTCAATCATAAAGCCAATAAAAAATCACAAAAATACTAGGATTAGTTTTTTATAAAAAATTAATTTTTCTAATTAATTAGTTTAATTTAATTAGGGTAATTAATTTCTTTTTCATAATTAAAGTTAATTAGAGATTAGGTTTTTAATTGCAATTAAATTACTTTTCTCAAATAAAAATACAAAAAACATTAGAATTAGGGTTTCCTAAAATAAAATAACAAAAAAATATTTTCTTTTTTAGATTTCCTTTGAATTTAAACGTTAATTCCCATATTTAATTCGTCGCGTGCATAGTATTTTATTTTTAATTCCAATTAATATAATTGTTCCTGGTTTGTAATATTTTTAATTAGGTTTAATTACCGTTTTATTTACTGTTTAATCCCCAGTTTTTTTTGGTTGTGTAATCCCCATTCCCCGAAGCCTTGTAATAATAAGATTCACTTTTCCGTTTTATTTTTATTCAATTATTAATTGTTAGATGTATGTATAGGATTGTATGCAAAAGATAAAACAAATTAAAATAGCAGATCACCCTAAATGTGCAAAGATAAATAAACTGAAATTAAACACTTGCACATGCTCACCCTTAGGGTATATCCCCACTTCGGTTGCCTTCGGAAAACGATCACTATTCACGAAACGTGAGAATTTTTAGTGGCTGTCCTCTATTTCAAAAGATTACTAGTCCCTCGATGACCCTTTCGACGTTGCCTCGGTAATAAAGTGATCTTAGAGTTTTAGGATAATTACTAAAAGATCTTGCCCAGTTGCCTTAGTGACCGTAAATGTCCCTTTCGATAGTCCTTTAACATCCAACGATAGGGCTACCTACTCCTTAATAGTAGGATAGTGTTGTCTAAAGGAAACGAGAAAATGAATATCCTTTTTCGAGTAGGTAGATACTGTTAGGTACTTGCTCAAAAACCAATGTTTTTTCACAAACACTTTCAAAACAATTTTCAAAAACAACTTCGTCACACTCTTGAGGACAAATACAAGAGTTACCATAAAGTGAATCGCCGCACTAAGGCATTTTTCAAAGATTTTCAAACACACAAACACAAGCAATTTTAGAAAAATGAGCAAGTACCTAAGAGCCCATGGAAAACCATGGATGGAAAGGGTGCTAACACATTCCCTTTCTATAATCTACCCCCCGTACTCAGAAACATCTCGAAAAAGGTTTTTTCTGTTCTTTTTCCCTTTTACTTTATTGGATAAAATAAAAGACGATGGCGACTCTTGCTTACCGTACATTTGCGAACAAAAAACACAAAAACCAGTAGCAACTAAACAGTCGGTTCTGCCACCGTATTACAGAATTGGCGACTCTGTTGGGGACATAATTATAAAGTGGGGTTTACCTTAGGATCTAGATTATTTTAATATCGCTTTCTTTGTTTGCTTTGATGGATTTACTTTTAAAGGTTTGTTGGGGTATTCTTGTATAAGTCCTACACCCGGATCTGGGGACACTTGTTAGGCAAACAACAATAGATCGTGGAGACTGTATGGAATAGACGGATATGGTTGAAGCGATAGCTGTGTTGGTGTGACACTTTGGTTGGTACCGGTATCCTTTGTGTCGAATCGAGGAGAATACGGGGCCGCCGTGTGGTGTCGTGAAGTAGTAACGAACCTTAGAACCTTAGTTAAACAAACTTAGCCATTAGAAAGTAGTGAGATATCTGGTCTCAGTGTAAAGCTGGGAATCAGTTGATACTCGATACTACACTCATTAAGATCGGACTTTCCAGATGTATCGACCGCAAGAAAAGATTGCTAAGATAAAATAATACTGATAAAGAAAGATCAGTGATATTGAGACTCCTTAGAACTCGTTTACTATTTCTAGGACATGTTTGAAAACAACTTCAAGAGGGTACTTACCTATGGAATTCATGCAAGCCTAAACCTAAGGTTACTTGTGTGAATTGTTTGCTTTCTTTGCCTAACAATTTGAACTCATTGCAGGGCTTTGTTTGTATTCCTTGCAGGACCTTGTTTGTATAAATCCAATAAATTGGTTTCTTACCCTGCATTCTTTCTTAATGTATAGCATACACATCATAGCATCATGACATATCATACTTACAATTTTAAGGATCTCGAGGGCATGTGATGCAGGTTATGATGAACCAGACGTCTAGCAAGGGGCAAGGGGATTTATTTTCCTCTAGCCAATGTCATGAAAAGATCAAAACACGATAACTTGATTCAGGGGCTATGACCCACTTGATATGGTGAGCTTGAATCTTGTAGAAGGACTCTCAACTATACAAAGTTCTTCAATCAAAGCTGCAAAATTTTAACTTCTGACATTTCTTGTTTACCCCGTGAGATCTTTGAAAACATTGCATACATATATCATACACATCATTGCATAACAGGTCTCCCAGTACAGGTTTCTCATCTCTTCGCTGTTTATTTCAGCAAAAGAAATGGCTCTTAAACAAACAATTAGAGACCTTCAGGCTTAAAATTCCCAGTTTCAACAAATGTTCCTGACTCTGACCCAGGGGCAAGAAGACCTGAAAGCTCTGATTGTCAAAAAGAAGGCTAAGAGGGCAAAGAAACCAGTTCGTGTTTCGAATGTGGGAAGAAGAAGGCCAGCTAATCGAGCTCTAGATTTTGCAACCCCATCAAAGGGAGGAGGTGATCAAGAGGAAGAAGATGAGGAACCAGATGAAGGAGACAATAATACAACGTCTGAAGAAGATGAACCTAACTATGATGAGGAGCAGTATCCTCCTACTGATGAAAAATACAAACAACTGGAGGATCGACTCAATGCCATGGAGATCCAAAGGATGCCCGGTCTGGATTTCGAGGAGTTAGGTTTG
This sequence comes from Vicia faba, assembly GCA_948472305.1. Lineage (NCBI taxonomy): Eukaryota > Viridiplantae > Streptophyta > Magnoliopsida > Fabales > Fabaceae > Vicia > Vicia faba. Next base: position 988,517,883 of record OX451738.1, read on the forward strand.
GTTCCAGGGGTGGTCATCCCACCAAAGTTCAAGGTTCCCACATTTTCTAAGTATGACGGTGTCTCCTGCCTTAAGTTGCACTTAAGGTCATATGTCAGGAAGATCCAACCTCACACTGCTGACCGGAGGTTATGGGTCCATTTCTTCCAAGAAAGTTTGGCTGGCACTCAACTGGATTGATTTTATCAGCTAGAAGGAACTGACATCCATACCTGGGAAGACTTGGCTACTGCTTTCTATAAGTAGTACCAATACAACGCTGATCTGGCACCGACTCGAGTGCAACTGCAGAATATATCCACGGGCTCAAAAGAAGGGTTCAAGGAATATGCACAAAAATGGAGGGATCTAGCTGGCAGAGTACAACCTCCTCTGACTGATCATGAAATGGTAGACATGTTCACGGGCACTCTGACAGGCTCGTTCTTCAATTTGATGATTGGGAGTTCCTCATCCGGGTTCACAGAGATGGTTCTGACTGAAGAGAGGATCGAAAGTGGTATCGGGAGAAGGAAGATCCCTATGGATGCATCTTCTAATGCTGAGAAGAAGCCATTTGGTGGTAAGATGGAAGCCAATGTTGTGCACGGCCAAAAGGATCGTAATAAGGCAAAATACCACCAATCTGTGGGGGCAGTGCTGGTCTCTAATTCAGCATGTGTGCAACAACCATAACAACAGGGTAATCAACGAAGGCAAGATGAGCCTAAGATACAGTTCACCCAAATCAACATGCCATTGTCACAAGAATTACAACACATGTTGAAGATGAATCTGATTACGGTGATATGCCCTCATCCAAACCCTAAGACTTCCTCTCCTAACTACAATCCTGATGCAAGGTGTGCTTATCATTCTGGAAGTCCGGGCACGATACTAACGGTTGTTGGGCATTGAAATACAAGATTCAGAATATGATTGACGCCAAGGAGATTGAGTTCGACCCTCCAAAGACTCCCAACGTGATCACTGCTCCCATGCCAACTCATGACTAGGATTGAAAGCATTTTTGTTCATTTGAATTCTCAAGTTGTATTTTCTTTGTTTATTCAAATAATTATTGTCATGTCAAAACTTTATTATTTCATTAATGCATTACACATGTTTGTCTTGAATTAATTTTTTTTCATTATGCTTAAACTGCTTTATACTTCCTTTTCTTGATATTCAACTCTCGATCAAAAGCTCTAAGCCTTTAAAGGGAGGATGACGAAAATGATACCACAATCTCTACAGTATGATTTGAACAGACCTTGCTGATGATGTACAGGCGTTGTTTCAAATCCTAAACAGTGGAGTTATAAGGAAGATAATTCCTAGTCAACCCCTTTGAGCCAAAGAAGTAGGAGTTTTTCTTTTCACACAAATTAAAACCCTAAATCATAACCTAGGGCGTGGTAGTTTCTCAGTCGATTCAGATGCGCATTCATTCACAATCTTCCATCTCGTATACAATGAATGGCATCAAAGACGTCCTTCCAAATCAGAACATGGTGATGGTTCCGCATAATGATTAAGACCATTAGTCATTATTTTTTAAAATAAAAGCCCGCTAAGTCAAAACCTATGAAGGAGACTTAAGAGAAAAAACTGGGGGCATCCTGCTGACTAATCACAAAAGACACAGTTAGGGATAACGAAAACAAAAAAGAAGAGGTTGCTACAAATTCTCGGAAAAAAGAAGATTACAAAAAATGACTGCCTCTTCAAAATAAACGTTCAATTTCTGAACCATCACCAAAATATCGGGGAAATTATTCTAGAACTTAATTGGGATATGAATGTACAATTGATTAAGCATAGGACTGAAGAACATCACGAAGAATGGGTGGGCACAAATAAATTTCGAGTCTTTATCCTTTGTTTCTTAAACCGTGAACCAGGCCACGCTACAACCCTTAAAAGTCCTAACTGAAGCACATGTTAGTTCAAAAGCGTATTGTTACAAAAGGTATCCTGACTCCTGTAAGGTTTGCTATAAATCCTGAGTTGATATCACATTCTTGCAAAACTATGTTTTACAAAAAAATTGCATTTTCAAAAATTTCAAGACAGACATAAGCTTTGCATTCTTAAAATAACATTGTTTGCACATGGTTAATTGTTCAAATGGCAGAGAAATTCACACAATGAATATTCAGTGTGTTGTACCCCAAAATTTGCCCTCCTCTTTTCCACAAGAAATTACAGCTTCGGACTTTTCCTGATTTTTCAGATTTGGCGTTTTGATCAGATGGGCGTTTCTTTGACAATTAAAACAAAATTAGGGTTTTGATGGCTCTGGAACAGTTCAAGCAGATTGCTAGGGTTTTTGGTTGATTTTGGCTTAAGTTTTGATCAGGCGAACACTTCTTGGGCATTTAATCAAGAACTAGGGTTTGTGCGCGCAGAAAGAATTAATCCTACAGTTCTTTTCAGTTTACTCTGAGATTTGGATTGAGGCATTTGAATCAAGAACTTGCAATATTTTGTTTAATCAGTAAAGGCTAAGGCATTTGATTTGAGATGAGATAAAAGCCGAGGTACTTAAATTGAGAATCTGCAGTGTCTGATTTAATCAGTAAAAAGATAAGTATCTGGATATTGGTTTGATTAACTGTGCATTGTTTAATTGGAGCGCCAGGTTTATTATTGATTCAATGGTAAGACCATAATGTTTATTAATTATTTTTCTAAGTCAGAATAATTGGATACTTCCAGTTATTTTAATTTAAGAAATTCAAATAATTAAATGGACAGTAAATTGAAAGAAGAATTAACTAATAAAAAAAGGGGGATGTTTATTTATTTTGAATTGTTTGTTACAGATATTATTTAAATACTGTAAATTTATTTACAGTTATTTACATTAATACTATTACAAATAAATTAAAATGGAAATAAAACTATCCTAAAAATCCCTAAGTCTTCATCTTCTATCCACTGCTCTTTTGCTCCAATTATCTTTACCTGCAAAAAGAAAAGAAAAAGAAGTCAAATGCAGTCAAAATAATTAAGAGCAGACAGATAAAAAAGGGACTCATCATTAAAAGTAATTGGCCGGAATCAGTTTGCCCTCTCTGCAAATCACGAGATTTCTCTCGGTTCACAAAGAGGAATGAAAAATGCTTGCAAAAAAAAGTATGAAATGCACAAATTCAAATTTTCAAGCATACTGCATTGTCAACAAGCTGCATAATCAAAAAGGAAAACTGAATAGCAAACTAAACTGTCCAGAATTGCAAAGCATGCCTAACCAAAGTCCAAACTGGACAGCAAGCTGTCAAAGCAACTATCCAAAGATATCAAAACATCAAAGATGTCAAAAGTTGTCCAAAAGGATATGGAAAGATATCAAAGTACAAATTACTGTCAACAAAGATGCAGGAAAACTGGAATTATGCAGAGCTAAGCAACTATTGCAAGCAACATTTCAAAAGTCATCATTTTCAGGCCAGTGCTTTTTTAGAATAGGACAAACATAAGCAATATTAAATTCTTTTAATCTGTCAAGAGAGAGAGAGAAGATAAAAAGAAAGGCTTACAGGGCTTAGGCTTGAAGAAAGAAATATATAAAAACAAATTGTTATCAACACAGTAGAAAAAAGAGGGGCAAAAAGAACACAAAAAAAGGAAACACAAACCAAACCGTAACATTGAAAGCCTCCAAACCTGTATTCCAAAAGAAAACAACTCAAAACATCAAGCCTCAAGCTTAACAACCAAACCTGTGTCAAAGCCATAAACTTGCTAGTCTAAACCACAAAGCATCAAGACTATACAACACAAACAGAAGCCTAAGCTCCAAACCTCAATCAAAGCCATAACCTGCTTCTCACCAAAAGCCCTGCACCTTAAACTGTCAAACTCACAAACAGGTCCATACAAGCCTAACCTGCATAAGCCCTAGACCGCATCAAAGCTATACTAAACAACCCAAAAAGCCATCAACCTGTTGCAAGCCAAAACTCTGAAGCCAACTGATAAACACAAACCTGAATCAAACAACCATATGCCTCAAGCCTAAACTTATCCAGGCTCAAATCAGAAGCACAAACAAACTGTCAAGCCAAACTTGATTCAAAGTACTCAAAATCCAAATCCCAAGACCAACCTCAAACATTTCAACACATGTTCAGATTCACAACTCAAAACTCAGAATAATATTCAAAAATTACAAAGCCCTCAGAGCTGGGCTCATCATAGGGTACAATAGCATTCAAGGCAACTCAGCACACGAAGCATACAGAAGAAGAAAAGGCGAGCAAACAAGCAATAAGCAGCATACCAGGCAACAGAAATAGGCAACCATAAGAGGAAAGAAATGATTAAGGCTAGGTTTTCAAGTATCATCATCAAACCGTAAAAGACAAAGGCAAGATACTAGACAAACCAGGAAGCAAAAGCTCAGCATCGTATCCCTCCGCCCTTGGCCTCCTAGGACGCCACCGTCCACCTCTTCTCCTCTCCAAAGGTTTACTTCTTTCTTCCTTTTCTTTCATACCTCATACCAATAATGATAACATAACAAAGAATCAGTTTTTACCAAGATTAAACAGAAAAGCGTAAAACATAAAACCAAGAAACCAAACCTTGTAGCCATCGCCTGATTGATCTTGGAGAAGAGGAAGTAGAGGCGGCACTGGTTGGCCTTGGGCGAGAAGGACGCTGTTCAGAATCCATGGCAAAGAGGATGAAGAGGATAGAAACCAAGTGAACGGCGTCGTTGTTATGTCACAAACCCTAACCCATTCCCAAATGAACACAAACATTAAAACCCTTGCAATTTTTTGTGTCAAACGCTAATGGGCCTTGCCCTTTCCAGTATCCTAAGCCCATTGATTCAAGGCGCCTGACCCCTCCAATCTGGACGCACCCCCCTTTTGACTTCTGTTCAAATTCTGTTTGGGCCAGCATAACTCCTTTAGGCCCATTCCTTCTTTTTGTTTGTACTTAAACTAACTTTTTTACTTATCCTTTATTTTTTTTTCTTTCTTTTCTACAATCTAAACTAACATAATTCTTATTTGTAAATTAAAAATACCTTAATTCTTTTTTATAAAACTTTCTTTATTTACATGAACATTAGGTTTAATTAGATTAATAGATTTTTATCTTAAATTTCTTTTTTTTTATATATATAAATCTTTTTTATACACAAAAATACCAATTAAAATACATTAACATTAATACATAAAAAAACAGAATTTAAAACATTTTCTTTTCTTTTATTAAATTTTCTTATTTGTACATAATTAACAAAATACAAAACAGGATAAGAATACTTAATAAATACATTTCTCACCTTGTAAATAAATCACATTCACCTACACTTACACAAATATATCGATGCATTGGTACATTTTACATTTGAGATCGCAATTCGATTTGGTTGTAATTATTTGGACATTACTCTCCTATTAAGTCTCATCCCCATTTGTAAATAATTGTACCCCCACTCCCGGATACTTATTTGTAATAGCGTAGACTTTAAATTCCCGCAATTTATCGCTTTCAAATATACCATGGTTAGACCTAGGGTTTGTATGTAAATAAAATCAAACGCTAGATAACCTAATACAAGATAAATGCATGACAATCAATACACAATCACACTTGCACCCCTAGGATAATCCCGCTTGTTGCCTTCCTAAATGGGCCATGCTTGCACGTTGAGTATCTTTGGCAAAACAAAAAAATTCAAATGATCATAGTCCCTCGATGACGCTTTCGAAAGTTGCCTAATCAAAATGATCATAGTCCTTTAAAGCAAAATTGCTAAAGACACTTGGCACCATTGCATTCATGGTCCATACGATGACCCGCGCCTGTCCCGTTAAACATCCTAACGCAAGATTGCCCACCAAATACAATAGTGGAACAAAATTGTTAAAAGGGTTAAAACATGAGAAAAACCTTTGAGTACAATAGGGTAGACAAACTCTTAGTTATTTGATTCAACTTGCAAAACACACTTGCCTACTTTTCAAAACCACACTCCACAACACTTTCAAAACAAACTTTCAAAAACATTTGAAACATCTTTTCGAAAAGATACACACCTTTGTAAAACACTCAAACACGAGTCATTACAATGGTTGCCTAGACAAGGCGTCTTCTTCAAAAACATTTTCAAAACACACACACACCATTTCAAGCAATTGAAAATCAAAGGCAAGTGATCTAAAAAACAAGTAACTAAGAGCCCATGGATAACCATGGATGAAAAGGGTGCTAATACCTTCCCTTTTCATAATCTACCCCCCGAACCCATGAAACATCTCAAAAGGTTTTTCCTGTGCTTTTTAACCTTTCCTTTAGGATAAAATAAAAAGTCGGTGGCGACTCTTGCTAAACCGAACAAGTGCGAATACAAGCGCAAAACCTCAAGTCAGTTCTCCCACCATATCACAGAACTGGCGACTCTGCTGGGGAATTACTTAAAAGTGGGGTTACCTTAGGGTTTAGATCACCTTTACATTCTTGCTTTGATTGCCTTGATTGCTTTACTTTTTTGGTCCTTGTTTGGGTTTGTTGTAAATCCTACACCCGAATTTGGGGCACCTTTTTAGGTAAATAGCAATAAAATTATGAGGGAACTGTGCGGGGTATACCGACATGGTTGAAGCAGTAAGCTATATTAGTGTGACATATTTGTGAGTACTGGTAACCCTTGAGTTCAATCAAGGAGAGTACGGGGCCGCTGAGTGATGTCGTGAAGCACTAACGAACTCTTAGAACCTTAATTGACCATCCTAGCCTTTTTAGGGGTAGTGAGATGATCGACTTTGGTGCAGTCCGAAGTTGGTAGATACTCGATACCATTGAGGGTTGTTTTCTTGGAATATTATGGTCGCCAGTTAAGTGGCTAAACCAAAACAATGAACACATAAAACAATCCAATGATATTGAGCTCCTTAGAACCCGGTTTCTATTTTAGGACAGGATGAGCCAACTAACTTCAAGAGGGTACTTACCTACAAACCCCATGCAATCCTAAACCTAAGGACTTGTTTGCTTTGTGTGAATATGATTATCTGTATATACACTCACTTGCTTTTGCATGCATGTACATAACATCATGACATCATACCATAGCATTTTCAATAACCATTTCAAGGATCTCGAGGGTTCTTTTGATGCAGGGTTACGTTGAACCAAACGTCCACCAAAAGGCAAGAGGTTTCTCCTCTAAAGCAAATGCCATCAAAGATCAAGTGCAACAACTTGAATCAGGGGCTATGACCCACTTGACATGGTGAGCTTGATTCTCGTGGAAAGACATCCACCAGTGAAAAGTTCTCCAATCAAAGATCGAAGTTCAACCTCTAACATTCTCATGTGTTTACCCCAAGAGATCCTTGAAAACATTGCATATATATCATACCTATCATTGCATAGCAGGTTTCTCCTTTTCAGGTTTCCTTATTCTTCCTACTGTTTATTTCAGTAAAATGGATATGGAACAAACGGTGAAGGATCTCCAAGCTCAAAATGCTCAATTCCAACAAATGCTGCTGGCTATGGGTAAAGGGAAAGAGGATCTGACAGCTCTTCTTCTCAAAGACAAGAAGAAGAAGTCCAAGAAGGCAGCCCGCATCCTGAACTTGAGGAGAAGACCTAAGACCCTGGACCTTGCAACTCCATCCAACATAGGGGATAGTCTTGAAGAAGACCACAATGTGGAGATTGTTGAAGAGGAAGCTGACTACTCCGAGGAACAATACCCTCTCGCTGATGACAAGTACAAAGAGTTGGAGGATCGCCTCAATGCTATGGAGGTCCAACAAATACCTGGCATGGATTTAGGAGACTTGGGTTTAGTTCCTGGATTGATCATTCCTCCAAAGTTCAAAGTCCCTACCTTTGCCATGTACAATGGAGTCTCTTGCCCTAAGATGCATCTAAAGTCTTATGTCCGCAAGATTCAACCATACACAACTGATCCAAAGTTTTGGATCCATTTCTTCCAAGAAAGTCTGGTAGGAGCTCAACTCTAGTGGTTCTATCAATTGGAGAGTTCTCGCATCCACACCTGGGAGGATTTAGCTGGGGCTTTTTACAAACAATATCAGTACAATGCTGATCTTGCACCAACTCGTGTGCAGTTGCAGAACATGACCATGGGTTCTGACGAGAGTTTCAAGGGATATGCCCAAAAGTGGAGAGATTTGGCTGGTAGGGTGCAACCTCCTTTAACTGATAGGGAGCTGATTGACATCTTCATGGGAACTTTGACCGGGCCTTTCTTCAATCACTTAATTGGAAGCTCCTCAGCCGGGTTCACCGAGCTAATACTGACCGGCGAGAGGGTCGAAGCTGGCATCAAGAGTGGAAAGATCCAAGGAACTACATCCTCGGATACTCAAATAATTCCCTACAATGGAAAGAAAGAGTCCAATTCTGCGAACAGTCAGAAGGGTCGTCATGACCAACACGTAGGAGCAGTCTTGATCCCTAATCCTATGCCTGCTCAACAAAGACAGGGGCATCAGCATAAGGAGGTCGCACCTAAGAGACAGTTCACCAAGATCAACATGTCACTGTCTCAGGCACTGCAACACTTGTTGAAGAGGGATCTGATTACATTAAGGGCTCCCCTCTGGAACCCAAATACTTCTGCTCCTACCTATCATCCCGATGAAAGGTGTGCATACCACTCTGACAGTCCGGGGCATGACACCAACAACTGTTGGCCTCTAAAGAACAAGATCCAAGACATGATTGATGCCAAGGAGATCGAGTTTGACCCTCCAGAGACTCCAGCATGATCACTGCTCCTATGCCAGCTCATTGAGATTGTGTTTGTTTCATTTTGAATTTTCAAAGTTGTAATCTTTTGTTATTCAAACAATTAACTGTTAATGTCAAACTCTTGTTTCATTAATGCATTGCATATGTTTGTCTTGAATTCATCCATTCGTTTTCACTACTCTTATGCTTTCTTTATGATATTTAACTCTTGATAAAGAGCTGCAAGCCTTTAGAGGTAGGATGACGAAACAATACCATAATCTCATACAGTATGCTTTTGAACAGACCTTGCTGATGATGTACAGGCATTTCTTTCAATTCCCAAACACTGGAGTTATAAGGAAGATAATCCCTAGTCAACCCCTTCGAGCCAAAGAAGTAAGAGTTTTATGTTCTAAACAATCAAAACCTTTGATTTAAACCTGGGGCAGGGTAGTATCTCAGTTAATTCAAAAGAAAATGCGCATTGAAGTCGCAAACTCTCAGTTCGTAACACCACGAACGACGTCAAAAAAAAAGAGAGAGAGCATCCCTCTGGAATCAAAAGACAGTGATGGTTCCCTATCACATAGGCAGTCAATCTCTCAAAAGAGAAAAAGCCCACTGAGCCAAAACCTATAAAGGAGGCTTAAGAAAGCTGGGGCATCCCGCTGACTGTAATCTCGAAAACAGGGACAGTCAGGCAAAAGTTAGGGATAACAAATCAAAATCAAAATAGAGAGGTCATTACAAATCCTCAACAACATGAAAAATGTTGCAAAATAAAAATGAGATGATGACGGTCTTCCAAAATTCAATTGGTAAACCATCACCCAAAAGTCGTTCCAAACTCAAACAAAGTGCGACGCACAATTAACTGAGCTTAGGATGGAAGAACATCACGAAGAGCGGGTGGGTACAAATATACTTTGAGCCTTTATCCTTTGTTTCTTAAACCGTGAACCAAGCCACGTTACAACCCTTCAAAGTCCTAATTGAAGCATGAGTTAGTTCGAAAGCATACTGTTACAAAAGGTATCCTGACTCCTGTAAGGCTTTGCTCTGAAATCTTGTGTTGATTTGTCTTATGAAAAGTTTTCTGCTAAAAAACGCATTTTTCAAAACTTCGAGACAAACATAAACTTTGCATTGTTTGAATATCACTGTTTGCATTTGGCTATTTGTTTGACAGCGAAGAAATTCATACAGCGAATGTTCGGAGGAACGAAAGCTCTCTCAGTGAGTAAAATCACTTCAAAAAGATGACACCTCCATTACAAAAGTCTCCTATCAACAAGGGTCATGACATGTCACCATCCAGTTAACCTGGGGCAGTCCAGTCAAGATTTCAGCAAATCTCTCAAAAGTTTAGTAAACTTGGGGCAAGTCTCCTTCATCATCACTTGGGGCAATTCGAATGTCAAAAGTGTTCGGCAATTCCTTCATCACCTGCTGGAAGTTGCAACCACCAACAGAATAACGGACAATTAAAACTCCCAATTTCTGACCCTCAACAAAATCAAGATCTAGAGATAGTTCAGATGTGACCCAGAGATGGCGACATTCTATAACTTATTCAAGATTTTCATTCTAGAGTTAGTTCAAGATGTGACCCAGAGATGGCGACATTCTATAACTTATTCCAGATTTCCTTCCAGAAATAGTTCTGATGTGACCCTGATTTGGCGACATTCTATAACTTATTCAAGAGTTTCATTCTAGAGATAGTTTCAGATGTGACCCTGATTTGGCGACATTCTATAACTTATTCCAGATTTGCTTCCAGAAATAGTTCAGATGTGACCCTGATTTGGCGACATTCTATAACTTATTCAAGAGTTTCATTCTAGAGATAGTTTCAGATGTGACCCTGATTTGGCGACATTCTATAACTTATTCCATATTTCCTTCCAAAAATAGTTCAGATGTGACCCTGATTTGGCGATATTCTATAACTTATTCCAGATTTCCTTCCAGAAATAGTTCAGATGTGACCCTGATTTGGCGACATTCTATAACTTATTCCAGATTTGCTTCTAGAAATAGTTCAAGATGTGACCCAGAGATGTCGACATTCTGTAACTTATTCCAGATCAACACCTGCAACGATCAAAAGATTCTCGACTTCCCCAGCCAGAGAACCTTCCAGAAGCTAACTCCCCTCAGAGTCAAGTTTCAAAATCCCCAGTGGAGCCAAAATTGTCAATCCCCAGCGGAGCTAAAACTTCCAACTATCAATCCCCAAGCAGAGTGAAGACTCTCATTCTCAGTTCCTCACAGGATATTCGAATATTCTCCAGTGAAGATCTCCTCAAGACATGAATCCCCAGTAGATTGGAATACAACCCAAGCTTCTGATTCCCCAACAGTGGTCCCAGGACTTCTCATCTTCAATAATCAAAAGATTCTTTCCCTCCCCAGCAGCAGCCAAGGAATTATTCTCCCCGGCAGCAGTCAAGATTCTTTTATCTTCAGCCATCCAGGATTCATCTATCCTCAGCAAGATAGCTCATCAGCTTACATGCGCATTCATCACATTCATATCATAAACATTGATATAACATACATTGCATCATGCATCATGACATTGCATACAACTAACTCTTTACCTTTTAAGGTAAGATCAGTCGACAGACAAAGATCATCATCTTCCGAGATTCTTTCCAGAGACAGTTCAGATGTGACCCAGACATGGCGACATTCTGATACTTATTCCAGATTCACCCAGAGATAGTTCATATGTGACCCAGACATGGCGACATTCTGATACTTATTCCAGATGCAGTTTTACACGGACTCATCATCAGGAAACCCTACACCAGTTCCTTCTCCACTTCAAGACTTCTGAAAATAGTTCACGGGTTCTCCAGTAACGGATGTCAACCTATCGCTTGTTCAGATTCTTCTCAACTTCTGAAAACAGTTTACGGACGCTTCCCAACACGGATGCTACTCTATTTCTTATTCGAACCTCAACTCCTGAAAACAGTTCACAGATTCTCCAAACATGGATGTCAATCTATTGCTTGTTCAGACCCCCAGTTCAGAGATGTTCCAAAACATGGATACCTTGCTGATACTCGTCCACTCACCAATGACATACAGTTCAACATTCCCGGATGGCATCTTTAAGCCCATCTCCACAACTACCAGCAACTTCCAAATGGCATCTTTAAGCCCATTTCCAGATGGCATCTCTAAGCCCATCCCCCGAAAAGATTCTGTCACATCCCTAGATGGCATCTTTAAGCCCATCACCAAATGGCATCTGTAAGCCCATTCCCTCTACCATCACATCACCGAGTGCAAATTTTTGGGCACTCTAGTGTCCAATCTCCTTTTACCCTCGAGTCGTGAAAGGCAAACTTGCCAATCTAACTCTTCAGGTTCAAGAAGATTGAACAGGGGAAACTGTTGTACCCCAAAATTTGCCCTCCTCTTTTCCACAAGAAATCACAGCTTCGGACTTTTCCTGATTTTTCAGATTTGGCGTTTTGATCAGACGGGCGTTTCTTTGACAATTAAAACAAAATTAGGGTTTTCATGGCTCTGGAACAGTTCAAGCAGATTGCTAGGGTTTTTGGTTGATTTTGGCTCAAGTTTTGATCAGGCGAACACTTCTTTTGCATTTAATCAAGAACTAGGGTTTGTGCACGCAGAAAGAATTAATCCTACAGTTCTTTTCAGTTTACTCTGAGATTTGGATTGAGGCATTTGAATCAAGAACTTGCAATATTTTGTTTAATCAGTAAAGGCTAAGGCATTTGATTTGAGATGAGATAAAAGCTGAGGTACTTAAATTGAGAATCTGCAGTGTCTGATTTAATCAGTAAAAAGATAAGTATCTGGATATTGGTTTGATTAACTGTGCATTGTTTAATTGGAGCACCAGGTTTATTATTGATTCAATGGTAAGACCACAGTGTTTATTAATTATTTTTCTAAGTCAGAATAATTGGATACTTCCAGTTATTTTAATTTAAGAAATTCAAATAATTAAATGGACAGTAAATTGAAAGAAGAATTAACTGATAAAAAAAGGGGGATGTTTATTTATTTTGAATTGTTTGTTACAAATATTATTTAAATATTGTAAATTTATTTACAGTTATTTACATTAATACAATTACAAATAAATTAAAATGGAAATAAAACTATCCTAAAAATCCCTAAGTCTTCATCTTCTATCCACTGCTCTTTTGCTCCAATTATCTTTACCTGCAAAAAGAAAAGAAAAAGAAGTCAAATGCAGTCAAAATAATTAAGAGCATACAGATAAAAAAGGGACTCATCATTAAAAGCAACTGGCCGAAATCAGTTTGCCCTCTCTGCAAATCACGAGATTTCTCTCGGTTCACAAAGAGGAATGAAAAATGCTTGCAAAAAAAAGTATGAAATGCACAAATTCAAATTTTCAAGCATACTGCATTGTCAACAAGCTGCATAATCAAAAAGGCAAATTGAATAGCAAACTAAACTGTCAAGAATTGCAAAGCATGCCTAACCAAAGTCCAAACTGGACAGCAAGCTGTCAAAGCAACTATCCAAAGATATCAAAACATCAAAGATGTCAAAAGCTGTCCAAAAGGATATGGAAAGATATCAAAGTACAAATTGCTGTCAACAAAGATGCAGGAAAACTGGAATAATGCAGAGCTAAGCAACTATTGCAAGCAACATTTCAAAAGTCATCATTTTTAGGCCAGTGCTTTTTCAGAATAGGACAAACATAAGCAATATTAAATTCTTTTAATCTGTCAAGAGAGAGAGAGAAGAGAAAAAGAAAGGCTTACAGGGCTTAGGCTTGAAGAAAGAAATATATAAAAACAAACTGTTATCAACACAGTAGAAAAAAGGGGGGCAAAAAGAACACACAAAAAAAGGAAACACAAACCAAATTGTAACATTGAAAGCCTCCAAACCTGTATTCCAAAAGAAAACAACTCAGAACATCAAGCCTCAAGCTTAACAGCCAAACCTGTGTCAAATCCATAAACCTGCTAGTCTAAACCACAAAGCATCAAAACTATACAACACAAACAGTAGCCTAAGCTCCAAACCTCAATCAAAGCCATAACCTGCTTCTCACCAAAAGTCCTGCACCTTAAACTGTCAAACTCACAAACAGGTCCATACAAGCCTAACCTGCATAAGCCCTAGACCGCATCAAAGCTATACCAAACAACCCAAAAAGCCATCAACCTGTTGCAAGCCAAAACTCTGAAGCCAACTGATAAACACAAACCTGAATCAAACTGCCATATGCCTCAAGCCTAAACTTATCCAGGCTCAAATCAGAAGCACAAACAAACTGTCAAGCCAAACTTGATTCAAAGTACTCAAAATCCAAATCCCAAGACCAACCTCAAACATTTCAACACATGTTCAGATTCACAACTCAAAACTCAGAATAATATTTAAAAATTACAAAGCCCTCAGAGCTGGGCTCATCATAGGGTACAATAGCATTCAAGGCAACTCAGCACACGAAGCATACAGAAGAAGAAAAGGCGAGCAAACAAGCAATAGGCAGCATACCAGGCAACAGAAATAGGCAACCAGAAGAGGAAAGAAATGATTAAGGCTAGGTTTTCAAGTATCATCATCAAACCGTAAAAGACAAAGGCAAGATACTAGACAAACCAGGAAGCAAAAGCTCAGCATCTTATCCCTCCGCCCTTAGCCGCCTAGGACGCCACCGTCCACCTCTTCTCCTCTCCAAAGGTTTACTTCTTTCTTCCTTTTCTTTCATACCTCATACCAATAATGATAACATAACAAAGAATCAGTTTTTACCAAGATTAAACAGAAAAGCGTAAAACATAAAACCAAGAAACCAAACCTTGTAGCCATCGCCTGATTGATCTTGGAGAAGAGGAAGTAGAGGCGGCACTGGTTGGCCTTGGGCGAGAAGGACGCTGTTCAGAATCCATGGCAAAGACGATGAAGAGGATAGAAACAAAGTGAACAGCGCCGTTGTTATGTCACAAACCCTAATCCATTCCCAAATGAACACAAACATTAAAACCCTTGCAATTTTTTTTGTCAAACGCCAATGGGCCTTGCCCTTTCCAGTAGCCTAAGCCCATTGATTCAAGGCGCCTGACCCCTCCAATCTGGACGCACCCCCCTTTTGACTTCTGTTCAAATTCTGTTTGGGCCAGCATAACTCCTTTAGGCCCATTCCTTCTTTTTGTTTGTACTTAAACTAACTTTTTTACTTATCCTTTTTTTTTCTTTCTTTTCTACAATCTAAACTAACATAATTCTTATTTGTAAGTTAAAAATACCTTAATTCTTTTTTATAAAACTTTCTTTATTTACATGAACATTAGGTTTAATTAGATTAATAGATTTTTATCTTAAATTTCTTTTTTTTTTATATATATAAATCTTTTTTATACACAAAAATACCAATTAAAATACATTAACATTAATACATAAAAAAATAGAATTTAAAACATTTTCTTTTCTTTTATTAAATTTTCTTATTTGTACATAATTAACAAAATACAAAACAGGATAAGAATACTTAATAAATACATTTCTCACCTTGTAAATAAATCACATTCACCTACACTTACACAAATATATCGATACATTGGTACATTTTACATTGCCTTTATTCTTGTACATTGATACATTTTACATTTGAGATCGCAATTCGATTTGGTTGTAATTATTTGGACATTACTCTCCTATTAAGTCTCATCTCCATTTGTAAATAATTGTACCCCCACTCCCGAATACTTATTTGTAATAGCATAGACTTTAAATTCCCGTAATTTATCGCTTTCAAATATACCATGGTTAGACCTAGGGTTTATATGTAAATAAAATCAAACGCTAGATAACCTAATACAAGATAAATGCATGACAATCAATACACAATCACACTTGCACCCCTAGGGTAATCCCGCTTGTTGCCTTCCTAAATGGGCCATGCTTGCACGTTGAGTATCTTTGGCAAAACAAAAAAAATTCAAATGATCATAGTCCCTCAATGACGCTTTCGAAAGTTGCCTAATCAAAATGATCATAGTCCCTTAAAGCAAAATTGCCAAAGACACTTGGCACCATTGCATTCATGGTCCATACGATGACCCGCGCCTGTCCCGTTAAACATCCTAACGCAAGATTGCCCACCAAATACAATAGTGGAACAAAATTGTTAAAAGGGTTAAAACATGAGAAAAACCTTTGAGTACAATAGGGTAGACAAACTCTTAGTTATTTGATTCAACTTGCAAAACACACTTGCCTACTTTTCAAAACCACACTCCACAACACTTTCAAAACAAACTTTCAAAAACATTTGAAACATGTTTTCGAAAAGATACACACCTTTGTAAAACACTCAAACACGAGTCATTACAATGGTTTTCTAGACAAGGCGTCTTCTTCAAAAACATTTTCAAAACACACACACACCATTTCAAGCAATTGAAAATCAAAGGCAAGTGATCTAAAAAACAAGTAACTAAGAGCCCATGGATAACCATGGATGAAAAGGGTGCTAATACCTTCCCTTTTCATAATCTACCCCCCGAACCCACGAAACATCTCAAAAGGTTTTTCCTGTGCTTTTTAACCTTTCCTTTAGGATAAAATAAAAAGTCGGTGGCGACTCTTGCTAAACCGAACAAGTGCGAATACAAGCGCAAAACCTCAAGTCAGTTCTCCCACCGTATCACACAGTGAACACAAACCTTCTTAATGAAAAGGATCACCTCAAGTGGAAAAAACACTTCCAACCAAGGGGCACGACATGATCATTGTCCATCATCTGGGGAAATCAAGTCATGATTCATGGAATATCTCAAAGATGCCAAATAGCCAGGGGTAGATCTCCATATGAATCAGTTGGGGCATTGGACGTGAATTCCAACAACGAATCTTGTACGATCAAACGAGCATCTTCTGGCATTATGGCGACACTTACTACTACGGTCAGTGACAATTCTCTGTACCCGGTGAACATGGACATAGTCAGAAAATACTACGCATGAACGAGGACCGGCTAGGTTTACTGGCCTAGGCAAAAATAAGGGCATCCCGGCGAATCAAAAGGGTTCGGGCAAAAATTAGGGGTAAAAACAAAAAAATCAATACACCCGGTATGTCGAAAACCTGAAAAGGCGACTTGGGAAAAAAGGGTATCCCGGATGACTGAAAATCTGAAAAGATAGTCCAGGAAAAAGTTAGGGATTAAAGCGTACGACTATGTTCCGTCATCTCATCACTTGTTCAGTCAGGAGAAGGTTTATCATCCTGATTAATATTTATCAAGCACCCCAGGAGTTGGGATGCCACTCAACTATCCGCAAAGTCTCTGCATGTACTTTCTCCAGTGGGTACAGAGGCAGGGGCATCTTACACAAGGTCGCCGCTATATCCTCAGTTTACAGCCTAGTGATGTCAGGTGTTCTTGTATCCCTGGCAGAACGGGAATTTCCAACTACTGCTCTGACATCAAGTTTTCCCCAGTGAAGTCGTCAAACTTCTCAGATAGGATTTCACAAAATCCTTAGGCAGTGCACAAATCTTTCCTCCCCAACAGAGTTTATTCCTCTAGCAGCGGAAAATCATCTCCTAGCAGTTCAAATTTAACAAAATCCGAAGACCTACATTCTTCATCGCCAACTTCAATCAGGGATTTATTTTCCCTAATTCAACAACGTTGCAATAGAACAACTGATGCATTCACATATTGCATTCATACATCATTCTACAAACGTCATAACATATGCAGTACAAATGCATACGACACAATCTCATTTATTTTGAGAAAACCACTACACAATGCATTTCATACATCATGACATTGCATACAACTTTACACGGGCTCTTCACGAAGCAACCTTACGCGGGTTCCTTCTCCTTCTGAAATACAAATTTACACGGGCTCATCATGAAGCAATCTTACACGGGTTTCTCCTAACTTCCAAATACAGTTTTACACGGACTTATCCCAAAGTAACTCTACCCAGGTTCCTTCTGAAGTTTTACACAGACTTATCCCGAAGTAACCCTACCCAGGTTCCTTTTGAAGTTTTACACGGGCTTATCCCGAAGTAACCCTACCCAGGTTCCTTCTCGGTTCAGATGCAGTTTTACCCGAGCTCATCATGAAGAAACCCTACCCAGGTTCCTTCTTACAATTTCCCGATATGGTTTTACCCGAAATCATCATGAAGCAACCCTACCCAGGTTCCTTCTTACAATTTCCCGATGTAGTTTTACCCGGACTCATCCTGAGGCAACCCTACCCAGGTTCCTTCTCACAACCCTACCACCCAGGCTTTATTCTGAAGCAGCCCTACTACCAAGGCTTTTATTTCGAAGTAACCCTACTAACCAAGTTCCTTCTCATATCCCTACCACCAAGGCTTTATTCCGAAGCATCCCTACTACCCAGGCTTTATTTCGAAGTAACCCTACTACCCAGGTTCCTTCTCATAGCCCTACTACCCAGGCTTTTATTTCGAAGTAACCCTACTACCCAGGTTCCTTCTCATAGCCCTACTATCCTGGCTTTATTTCTAAGTAACCCTACTACCCAGGTTCCTTCTCATAGCCCTACTACCCAAGGTTTTATTTCGAAGTAATCCTACTACCCAGGTTCCTTCTTATAGCCCTACTACCCAGGCTTTATTTCGAAGTAACCCTACTATGCAGGTTACTTCTCATAGCCCTACTACCCAGGCTTTATTTCGAAGTAACCCTACTACCCAGGTTCCTTCTCATAGCCTTACTACTCAGGATTTATTTCTAAGTAAACCTACTACCCAGGTTCCTTCTCATAGCCCTACTACCCAGGATTTTATTTCGAAGTAACCATACTATTCAGGTTCCTTCTCACAGCCCTACCACCCAGGCTTTAGTCCAAAGCAGCCCTACTACCCAGGCTTTATTTTGAAGTAAACCTACTACCCAGGTTCATTCTCATAGCCCTACTATCCAGGATCCTTTTCATGAATTACCAGACGTAGTTTTGCATGGACTTATCCTGAGAAAGCCCTATATAGGTTCCTTCTCTTTTATCTCCGGACAACAGTTTACAACACTGTAAAACCTGGACCCGACCAGATATGGTCGATTTCATATTCCCTAGTAAGTCGCCGTGAAACCCGGACTCGACCAGATAACAACTCACTTTTGTCTCATCAATCAAGAGTTAATTCCCCAGTAGAGTAATGGACAACCGAAGCTCCTAGACTCTATTTCCCAGGACATAAATCAACACTCCCCGGTGAAGTCCTCCTCAACGGCAGGTACAGGGATTCTCGCAAAGGAATCACTTATGCGACCGATATATTTTCTGGATGGCATCTTTAAGCCCATCTCCGTCGATTCTCCTTCGCCTTCTAAATGGAATATGTAAGCCCATTCCCGATATTACCGATCGACATTCACTTCACGCGAGTGCAAATTTCTGGGCACTCTAGTGTTCAATCATCTTCCACCTTCAGATCACGAAAGGCAGACAAGCCAATCTACATCCTCGGGTCTAAGAAGATTGAACAGGGGAAGATATTTCACCCCAAAATTTTCCCTCTCATTTTACTCAACACATGCTCATTGAAGTCCTCAACTTGCTCAAGGATGCCCAAGAATTAACCAGACAAATTCTCTCCTAAGGCAATGAATCTTCAACTAGGGTTTCCATTTGAATCAGGATGTGTCAACTCCAAAGACTTAAATTTCTTTCCATGGTCCTATTATTCCTCCAAGAATTTCCATGACGAATTTCATGCCTTGCCGAACAAGTTTATACAGTCAAACTGCTCAAATGCCTGAAAATGAACTATACTAGGTCAAAAGTCAACGGTGACCCACATATAGTCAAACTTCAAGATTTTTTGTCAATTTCAACATTTTGAAGTGATATCCATCATTTGATCAAGGTTTGATCATGATTCCTCAAGGAATGCTCCTAATTCATCAAAACTCAAAAGTTGCTAAATTAGGGTTTCTATAGGAAAAGTCAACCAAACTTTGACCAGGCATAACTTTCTCATAATTTATCATAAATTTCTCATACAAGTCTCATTTTTAAGAGAATCCAATTCCATACAACTCATCTTCAGCCCTCAAGTTCAATAAATGCACTCATGAAAAGATATAAACTCAGACATTATAGGTCCTTTTCAAAGGTCAGCAAAAACACCTTTTGGGTCAAAGCTTCTTACATGAACATGGAAGACCCAATGGAGTTGAAACCAAAAGGGTTCTTTAGAGGACATCCTAAGCTTTATAACAAGTCCAAGAACACCCTATTAGAGTCAAAATTGAGAGAGATATGCATTGTTAAAGTTGGTCAATTTTTGAAAATTGCATGAAGTCAACAATGCCCAAGTTTGAATTTTTTCCACATGGGCCTATCTTTTCAAGTTTGGAACTTGCTCCTAACATGGTCCACGAACCATAAAACCCTCCATGAATTATTTTCTTATTTATTTGATTTATTTTGATTTTAATCATTTAAAAATCAAATTAAATAAATAATGTAGATTTGTTTTGATATGATTTTTGCATTGAATGATGGATCATATATGCTGTCAATAGCCAAAGAAATCATGCAAGGCCAAATGGACACAAAATATCCACATATGGAAACTTTTCAAGATTTGATTTTTTTCTTAAAACCATGCCATTAATCTTTGGATTCTTGCCACAAATATTACCCTAATCTGATTCACTACATATGCCAATGTATTGCAACCCTAGAACATAAGTTTTTCAGATGCGCAGCTACCTCTAAGAGTAAGAACAAAGTGTCAATTTTTTATCAAAAAGTGAAGATAGGATTCCTTTCCACAGGCGAGTTCAAAGCATTTCAAGGACTAAACAACAATCCTTGGACCTCTAGGAAGTTACCACACTCATTCCCCAGACATGTAGCATCAAGAACATCTCTCTACACTCACGGGTTGTGTTCACTTTTTTCCAACTTTGATTCCATTTATTTACCCACTGTAAACATGATTTGATTGAATCTTCATGTTCATCATCGTCATAGGAACCTTTTTGAATGGTTTAATCAGAGTTTAAGTGCAGGTACAACCATTCACCATTGTTAGGGTTCCGAAGCTCCAAATTGGGGAACCCTAACTAGAGGCAAAATTGGACAAAATTAGGGGTGCTATCATGCTCAGGAGATCGTTTATAGTCAATCCATGTCTTTGGTTTGAATTTATGTTGCTTGTATCGTGTTTTAGAATGTTGCAGGTTTGTAGATACGAACAAAATTCGTCACTATAGCCTATAGTGACGGAAATAACTGTAGGTAAATGTCCATCACCTAAAACGATGGATCAATGAAGAAGGTGATGGAGTGGTGTTCATTGATTGGCCCATTCAAATCTCCAGGGACCCACAATGCGCGTATTTTGAAACATGTCCATTGATCCATTTTCATATCATAATATCTTTGTTCTATTATATTCATGAGTTAACATCCAGCGCAGTTGGCAAGGCATAAGGTGTGTGAAGGAAAGGACCTGGGTTCGATCCCAGGTCCATCAATTTTTCTATTTCCCAATTGATTCTTACAGGATCCAGTGAGTTTCATCCTAGTGCATCCATCTTGCGCACTCACCCTCAGCCATTGGATCATACCTTGATCCAGATCCAGTGTCCAGCAGGCCATCCTCATGGTACATCCTCAGAAGAACACAACACTGGATCATGCGCTGACAACAGGGCCACCAGTAAAATAGGCCTAACACAAATTCAGCAAGGCACCCCCAAGATTTCTATCATCAGCAGGCCCAATTTTCTTTCCTTCTATTTTTTTTAATTGTTTTTTTTTTAATTAATTGTTTACCATTTAAAAAATATTTTTTACTCAATCATAAAGCTAATCAAAAATCACAAAAATACTAGGATTAGTTTTTTATAAAAAAATTAATTTTGCTAACTAATTAGTTTAATTTAATTAGGGTAATTAATTTCTTTTTCATAATTAAAGTTAATTAGAGATTAGGTTTTTAATTGCAATTAAATTACTTTTCTCAAATAAAAATACAAAAAACATTAGAATTAGGGTTTCCTAAAATAAGATAACAAAAAAATATTTTCTTTTTTAGATTTCCTTTGAATTTAAACGTTAATTCCCGTATTTAATTCGTCGTGCGCATAGTATTTTATTTTTAATTCCAATTAATGTAATTGTTCTTGGTTTGTAATATTTTTAATTAGGTTTAATTACCGTTTTATTTACTGTTTAATCCCCAGTTTTTTTTGGTTGTGTAATCCCCATTCCCCGAAGCCTTGTAATAATTAGATTCACTTTTCCGCTTTATTTTTATGCAATTATTAATTTTTAGATGTATGTATAGGATTGTATGCAAAAGATCAAACAAGTTAAAATAGTATATCACCCTAAATATGCAAAGAAAAATAAACTGAAATCAAACACTTGCACATGCTCACCCTTAGGGTATATCCCCACTTCGGTTGCCTTCGGAAAACGGTCACTACTCTCGAAACGTGAGAATTTTCAGTGGTTGTCCTCTAACTCAAAAGATCACTAGTCCCTCGATGACCCTTTCGATGTTTCCTCGGTAAAAAAGTGATCTTAGATTTTTAGGACAATTACTAAAAGATCTTGCCCAGTTGCCTTAGTGATCGTAAATGTCCCTTTCGATTGTCCCTTAACATCCAACGATAGGGCTACCTACTCCTTAATAGTAATATAGTGTTGTCTAAAGGAAACGAGAAAATGAATATCCTTTTTCGAGTAGGTAGATACTGTTAGGTACTTTCTCAAAAACCAATGTTTTTTCACAAACACTTTCAAAACAATTTTCAAAAACAACTTCGTCACACTCTTGAGGACAAATACAAGAGTTACCATAAAGTGAATCGCCGCACTAAGGCATTTTTCAAAGCTTTTCAAATACACAAACACAAGCAATTTTAGAAAAATGAGCAAGTACCTAAGAGCCCATAGAAAACCATGGATGGAAATGGTGCTAACACCTTCCCTTTCTATAATCTACCCCCCGTACTCAGAAACATCTCGAAAAAGGTTTTTTCTGTTCTTTTTTCCTTTTCCTTTGTTGGATAAAATAAAAGATGGTGGTGATTCTTGCTTACCGTACATTTGCGAACAAAAAATGCAAAAACCAGTAGTAACTAAACAGTCGGTTCTGCCACCGTATTACACATATTCTTAAAGCCAAAACTAATTTGGAGCAAGCTCAATGTGATTTACAAGGTGATAGAATGAACTGAAAACTTATTGAAAAAGTAAATATATGCACTGATGAGCTTCTATATTGGAATTCTATTGATGAAGATATGTTGAAAAAGAGATCCAAAATAAATTGGATAAAGCTTGGTGATGACAACAATGCCTTTTTTCATGCTTCTGTCATGGTCAATCACAACTCTAATTGCATGAAAGTTTTGTTTAATGATGATGGGACTTGTATTACCAATTTTGCAGATATTGAAGAGATTGTTTTGGGTTATTTCAAAGGCCTGATGGGTAAAAGAGATTCTCACCTGACTGACATAGATGTACCATCTATAAGGAAAGCTAAGCTATTAAATATTGCCCAAAGGAATAGTATGATCAGTCCTTTCAGTGAAAAATAGATATTTGAAGCTTTCAATGGTATTAGTGACCTTTCTGCCCCTGGTTGTGATGAGTATAACTCTTACTTTTCCAAGTGTACTTGGGACATTGTTAAATATGATATGATTTCAGTTGATCATGAATTCTTCAATAATTCTGGTTTACTTAGGGATTTCAATTCTATTGCTATATCTCTTATTCCAAAGAGCTCCTCTACCAAGAACATTAAAGACTTTAGACCTATAGATGATGGGTCAAGGAAGTTTGTTATTGGGGAGTAGATTTTTCCTATTCATATAGGCCCGCATTTATTTTAGATTACTTTCCAGGTTATGGATATTATGCCCGCTTACAACTTTTTATTGGGATGACCATGGATATACAAGGCAGGGGCTGTCACTTCGACTTTGCACCAGAAGTTGAAGTTTGTGCATGAAGGAAAGTGGGTCATCATAAATGGAGAACATGCATTGTTAATATCTCATTTGTCCTATTTCAGTATTGTGGAAGCGGATGAAGCTGCTGTTGGAACTCAATTCCAAGCTTTATCCATTGATAATATAAGAGGAAATGAGAATTCTATAGATTCATTTGAGGATGCTCAACTGGTAGTGCATAATGGCCCAAGTAAAGTATGGGGGAAGATTGTTGATCCACCTATGAGTAAGAATAGATCTGGTTTGAGATTCTCTGTAAAGAGTGATAAAGGTAAGAACATGAAGCCGAAGTCAGCTTTAGGCAAATATCAGGATATCTTTCGTAGTAGGGGTTATCTTCATCCAACTGTTTCTGGGATTAATGCTATTATGGAAGATGAAGTAGAGCATGAGATGCCGCATTATGTGACACACATAGTTAGAGTCCAAAATTGGATCGCCATTGATGTCCCCTCTTGCATTCATGTCTCAAAGTAATTTTTTTTGTTAATCTTTTAAAAAAAAATATTTCACTCTGCCCAAGGTGAAAGTTGATATTGTATGGGCTTATCTGTTTGTTTTGATTTTAAAAATCAATAATAAAAGTTGTCTTTAATTCCAAAATTGTGTCTTTATTTTTTCTGCTTTTTCTTGGAAAATGGTAATCAGAAAAAAAACCTTTCAAAATAAATAATAACTATAATCTGCATAATCACTAGCTATATGTATCCGTTTCTAAAAACAATCATAAATCATATATGCAGATTAATAAATAAACCGTTGAATACAATGACCCTGCACCATCTCCCAACTTTGGATATCCCGTGTATGGGGCCGAAGGAGAAGAATATGATGAAATTTTAGAAGAGGTTTAACGGTTGCTTGAGCTCGAGGAAAGTTCCATTCAGCCGTACAAAGATCCATTGGAAGTAATTAATTTGGGTTTAGATGAAGATCCAAAGAAGTCAAGATTGGAGCATTGTTGCATCCCAACATGAAGAGAAAGTTGATTGAATTGTTGAAAGAGTATACAGACATCTTTGCTTGGTCGTATCAAGACATGCCTGGTTTGGATACAGATATTGTGGAACATCATTTGCCGCTAAATCCAGAATGTACGGCAATCAAGCAAAAATTGCGAAGAACTCACCCTGATATGGCAGTGAAAATTAAAGAATAATTTTTAAAACAAATTAATACCGGTTTTCTTGTGACATCAGTGTACCCTCAATGGATTGCCAATATTGTCCATGTACCAAAGAAAGACGAAAAAGTTTGCATGTGCGTAGATTATAAAGATTTAAATAAATCTAGTCCAAAATATGATTTTCCATTATCGCATATTGATATGTTGGTTGATAGTACAACAAAATTCAAAGTATTCTCGTTCATGGACGGATTTTCTAGATATAGTAAAATTAGAATGACTCTTGAGGACATGGAAAACACAATGTTTATCACACCCTGGGGAACATTCTGTTACAGAGTGATGCCCTTCGGGTTGAAGAACGCTGGTGTAACGTACCAGAGGGCTATGACAACCCTATTTCATGATCTAATGCATAAGGAAATTGAGGTGTATGTTGATGATATGATTGCAAAATCCCATACGGAAGAAGGGCATATAGAAGATTTTTTGAAATTGTTTCAACGTTTGAGGAAGTATCGTCTCCGCTTGAATCCAAATAAATGTACCTTCGGTGTTCGATCAGGGAAATTGTTAGGTTTCATTATTATCCAAAAAGAGTTTGAAGTTGACCCTGGTAAAGTCAAAGCAATTCAAGAAATGCCTGCACCAAGGACTGAAAATCAAGTTAGAGGTTTCCTCGGGCGTTTGAATTACATTTCTAGATTCATTTCCCATATGACCGCAACATGCGAGCTGATATTTAAGTTGTTAAAGAAAGATCAAGGTTGTGTGTGGACAAATGACTGTCAAAGGGAATTTGAAAGTATTAAAGAGTATCTGCTTGAACCTCCTATCTTACTCCCTCCTGTTGAAGGAATACCATTGATTATGTATCTGACAATGTTAGATAATTCTATGGGCTGTATTTTGGGTCAACAAGATGAAACAGAGAAGAAGGAATATGCCATTTATTATCTCAGCAAGAAGTTTACCGATTGTGAGTCATGTTATTCTATGTTGGAAAAGACATGTTGTGCTTTGTCATGGGCAGCAAAGCGGTTGCAGCAGTATATGTTGAATCATACTAGGTTGATTTCCAAAATGGATCCAATTAAGTACATTTTTGAAAAGCCTGCTCTTACTGGGAGAATTTCCCGTTGGCAGATGTTGTTGTCTGAATATGATATTGAATACCGTGCTCAGAAGGCTATAAAAAGTAGTGTACTGGTAGATTATCTTACTCACCAACCGGTTAATGATTATCAGTCTATTAAATATGATTTTCCTGATGAGGATGTGATGTTTCTGAAAGTGAAAGAATGTGATAAACCGTTGCTGGAGGAAGGTCCTGATCTTGAATCTCGTTGGGGCATGGTATTTTATGGAGCTATGCATGCTTATGGGAAAGGAATTGGTGTTGTGATTGTCACTCCTCATGGATCACATATACCTTTTACTGCAAGGTTGGCATTTGATTGCACCAATAACATGGCAAAGTATGAAGCTTGTATCATGGGTCTCGAGGAGGCTATTGATCTAAGAATTAAAACTCTAGATGTGTATGGAGATGCAGCTTTGGTAATAAATCAGATTAAAAGAGAATGGGATACTCGTCACCCTGGATTGATTCCCTACAAAGATTATGCTAGAAGATTATTACCCTTCTTTAATAAAGTTGAATTCCATCTGTTGTACCCCAAAATTTGCCCTCCTATTTTTCCACAAGAAATCACAGCTTCGGGTTTTCCCTGACTTTTTCAGATTGGCGTAAGAATCAGTCAAACAGACTTTTTCTTATCAGTCTATCCAAATTAGGGTTTTCATGGACTCTGGAACAGTTCAAGCAAATTATTAGGGTTTAGTTGAGTTTGGCTCAAGGTTTGATCAGACAGGCGTTTCTTTGGTGTTAAGTCAAGAATTAGGGTTTTGTGCGCGCATTCTCAGAAAGAATTAATTCTACAGTTCTTTTCTGTTTACTCTGAGATTTGGATTGAGGCATTTGAATTGAGAACTTACAGTGTTTGGTATGATCAGTAAAAGAAAAGACATGTGGATGTTTGTTTGATTGACTGTGCATTGCTCATGTTTAATTGGGACGCCAGGTTATTATTGACTGCAAGGCTACAGTGTTTGTTAATTATTTATTTTATCTAAGTTAGAATAATTGGATTTACTTCCAGTTATTTTAATTCAAGAAAGCTTAAATAATTAAATAGACAGCTGAGATAAAAAGAATTAACCAACAAAAAAGGATTTTTATTCATCTTTAATTGTTTGTTACAAATTATTATTTGAACAACTGTAAATTTATTTACATTTTTGTTTACAATAATAATATTACAAATGGTTAAAGTAAAATAAAATTGCATCCTATTTTTTCTAAATCTTCATCCTCTATTGCTGCTCCCCATTGCTCAATTGATTTTCATCTGCAAAAACAAAGAAAGGGAAAAAGTCAAATACAGATGAAAAATAAAAAAAGCGGACAATTAATTTAAAGTTCATCATTAAAAGTAATTGGCCGGAATCAGTTGTCCACCCTCTCTGCAAATCACAAGAAATTCTTGGTTCACAAAGAGGGATAGAAATATGCTTGCAAATAAAATATGAAATGCACAAAGTTACAATATTGCACAAATTCAAAATTGTCAAACAGGCTGCATAATTCCAAAAGTCCAAACTGAACTGCACAAATTGCAAAGTGAATATGCCAAAACAAGTCAAGTTTCAAACTAAGCAAACTGAATGTAACTGTCAAAAGTTGTCCAGAGGATATAGAAAGATATCAAACACCAAAAAGCTGTCAACAAAGTACACAAGATATGCAGGAAATTTGGAAAGTATGCAGAGGAAAACTAATGTGCAAGCAACATTTTCAAAATCATCATTTTCAAGCCAATCACTTTTTCAGAGCATAGTACAGTTTTAAGCAATAAACAAATACTTTTTAATCTGTAGAGAGAGAGAAAAAGAGAGAGAGAAGAGGCTTACAGGCTGGAGGCTTAGAAAAAGATATAAACAAACATATCTGAACACCAAAAAGCGAAGGCAGAAAAAATACAAAAGAAAAAGAACAAGCTCTCAAGCTTGTATCAAAAAACACAAACAGAAGTTTGCCTCCTGCCTAAACCACAATAAGCATCAAAGCCAAAATCCTCCAAACTGTGACATAACACAGAGCTGCCTCAAGCTTTCCAAAAGCCAAGCATGTAACCTGTAACAAACAAAAGCCAAGCCTGTAACCTGTAACAAACAAAAGCCAAGCCTGTAACCTGTTTCAAACCAGAAGCATACAAGCCTTTAAACCTGTAACATAACAGAAGCAAGAAACTCAAGGCCTGTAACCAGAAGCCCTTTCAAAACTACCTGCTGAGCATAAACCTCAAGGTTTCCTTTAAACCAAATCTGCCTAAAGACCAGCAATCAAAAGGCCTGTCCAAACAAACTCCAACAGACCTGCCTGTATAATGAACTTGTCCCAAAAAGCCAAATAAACCATCAAACTGATGAACCTTCAACAAAAGCATTCAAACCAACAAGCCCTCAAAATAAATTCCTCATAGGGTTTAGCAATCAAAAGGCAAGCTCAGAATCAAACAAATCCCAATGCCTCAGCATCAAACATCATGAAGCAACAACACCCAAGCTCTCAGAACAAAAAAAAGGTTCATCATTGAGCAAGTCAACATTTCAACAACAATATTCAGATTCCAAGCATCATCATCATACGAAGCCAGCAAAAGAGAGGAAAAGAAGTGAAACAAAAAAGGTTCATCATTGAGCAAGTCAACATTTCAACAATAATATTCAGATTCCAAGCATCATCATCATACGAAGCAAGCAAAAGAGAGGAAAAGAAGTGAAACAATAAGCCAGTAAACTCAACAATCAACATCATTAAGCAAGTATTTCAGGGGCAAGCATTCAAGCAGACAGAAGAGGAAAAGAAAATTATGCTAGGGTTTTCAGAGCTATCATCATAAAACAACACAAAATCAAGATACGTGGTTACCAGGCTAGCCAGCTCTCAACATCACGTATTCCCCTCGCCTCCGGCCGCCTAGGACGCCGCCGTCCTCCTCCGTCTCCATCTCCAAAGGTATAATTTCTCTCCCCTTTTTTCTTCAAAACCTCATAGAAACAGAAACAAATAATGACGTAAAAATCGAAACAAGGAAGAGTTGAAGCATGCAAAACTGAAAACCTTGAAAACGCGTTAAAGTAGAATCACTACCTCTTTACCAATGCCTGCGTGACCATGAAGAGGAAGAGGAGGAGGCGGCGTATCTGTCAGCTTGAGACGGAAGGGGACATCAGTGACTGGCTTGAGCGAGAAAGACGAAGATGATGAGATAAACGGCGCCTCTGTAACTCAACAAACCCTAATTCAGAAATGACACAAAGCACTGAAAACCCTAAAAAACATTTGTGAAACGCAATGGGCCTTGCCCCATTCAGAATGCCTAAGCCCATCAGAAATCTAGAACGCACCCCCCTCTGATTCCCTTTACAAATCTATTTGGGCCCAACTTTCCTCTTAAGCCCATTTTAATTCCTTTTTTAAACTATTACTCTTTTTATCACACTATATCTTTTTTTTATAACTTACTTTGTTAAAATAACTTAATATACTAATCTTTTTTTTTTTTACATTAAATTTTATTAACAATACCTTTTTTTATTACACTCAAAATATGTAGATATTAGGTTTCATTAAGTTTAAACATTTTTTATTAAAACCTTTTTAAATCTAAAACCTTGAATAAAACATTTATAGAGAATACATAAAAAAATAGCTTTTTTTAAGGTCAAATATTTCCTTTTTTTATTTTATTTTATTAAAGCTTTTGTTTGTACATAATCAACAAAAACATAAAAATAAATAACAATACTTAATAAATACTTAATTTTGCATTAAGTTAATATCTTGCATCACTTATAAATAAATCACATACGCATTTTACAATACACATTTTGTTTCTCTTTGATTCCTATACATTGCTACATTTTACATTGCGATTGATTCGATGTGGTTGTAAATATATTTGGACACTACTATCCTAATAAGTCTCATCCCCATTTGTAAATATTTGTACCCCCATTCCCGGATACTTATTTGTAATAGCTTAGACTTTAAATTCCCGCAATTTATCGCTTTCTATATACTGTATAGTAATTAGGGTTTGTATGCGAAGATTCAAAGTCAACCGCTAGATAACCTAATACAAAGATAAATGCATGAAAATCAAATACACAATTCACACTTGCACCCCTAGGGTAATCCCGCTTGTTGCCTTCCAAAATGGGCCATGCTTGCATGTCGAGTTCTTTGGCAAAACAAAACAAATCAAATGATCATAGTCCCTCGATGACGCTTTCGAAGTTGCCTAAACAAAATGATCAAGTCCCTTCAAGCAAATCGCCAAAGACACTTGGCACCATTGCATTCATGGTCCATACGATGACCCGCGCCTGTCCCGTTAACATCCTAACACAAGATTGTCCACCAAATACAATGGTGGAACAATACTGTTAAAAGGGTTAAAACATGAGAAAAATCTTTGAGTAAATTTAGGGGTAGACAACTCTTAGTTACTTGATCAAACTTGCAAAACACACTTGCCTACTTTTCTAAACCCACTCCACAACACACTTTCAAAACAACTTTCAAAAAACATTGAAATATCTTTTCGAAAAGACACACACCTTTGTAAAACATTCGAGTAAAGAATTGTTACAACAGTTGCCTAGACAAGGCATCTTTTTTCAAAACATTTTCAAACACACACACACACACACACACCACCATTTCAAGCAATTGAAAAATCAAGGCAAGTGATCTAAAACAAGTAACTAAGAGCCCATGGATAACCATGGATGAAAAGGGTGCTAATACCTTCCCTTTTCATAATCTACCCCCCGAACCCACGAAACATCTCAAAAGGTTTTTCCTGTGCTTTTTTAACCTTTCCTTTAGGATAAAATAAAAAGTCAGTGGTGACTCTTGCTAAACCGAACAAGTGCGAATACAAACGCAAAACTTCAAGTCAGTTCTCCCACCGTATCACACCATCATATTCTCAGAGACGAAAATCAGATGGAGGATGCTTTGGCAACTCTGGCTTCAATGTATCAAGTAAATACTAGGAATGAGCCTCATATTACAGTGTGACATCTGGATAGGCCGGCCCATGGGTTTGCAGTAGAGGAAACAACAGACGAAAAACCTTGGTATTACGATATCAAGCATTTTCTCTAGACTCAAGAATACCCGATTAGTGCATCAAACAAAGATAAAAATACCTTGAGAAGGTTGGCTAGTAGCTTTTTCCTCAGTGAAGATGTGCTCTACAAAAGAAATTATGACATGGTCCTACTCAGATGCGTGGATAGACACGAAGCATGCATGTTGATGCATGAAATCCATGAAGGTTCCTTCGGCACTCATGCCAATGGACATTCGATGGCGAAGAAGATGCTTAGGGTAGGTTACTATTGGCTGACAATGGAATCTGACTGTTACAAATTTGCAAAGAAGGGCCATAAATTCCAGATTTATGCTGACAAAATTCACGTGCCTCCTACACTTCTCAATGTTATTTTTTCCTCGTGGCCTTTCTCTATGCGAGGTATTGATATGATT
The DNA here is from genome assembly GCA_948472305.1 of Vicia faba. Taxonomy (NCBI): domain Eukaryota; kingdom Viridiplantae; phylum Streptophyta; class Magnoliopsida; order Fabales; family Fabaceae; genus Vicia; species Vicia faba. The sequence continues at coordinate 988,549,370 of OX451738.1, forward strand.
GGAATGATTGAACCAAAGGCGTCGAATGGACATAATTTCATCTTAGTGGCAATAGACTACTTCACCAAATGGGTGGGAGAAGCTTCATATGCTAATGTTACTAAGCAGGTGGTAGTACACTTTATCAAGAATAATCTTATATATCAGTATGGTGTGCCAAGCAGGATTATCATCGACAACGGCTCGAATATAAATAACAAGATGATGACAGAACTTTGTGAAGAATTCAAGATTGTCCATCACAATTCATCTCCTTACAGGCCAAAGATGAATGGGGCTGTTGAAGCTGCTAATAAAAATATCAAGAAGATCATCCAGAAGATGGTTGTCACTTATAAAGATTGGCATGAGATGCTCCCTTTTTCTTTGCACAGGTATCATACGTTTGTCCACACTTCAACTGGGGCAACCCCGTTCTCCCTTGTGTATGGTATGGAAGAAGTGCTCCCTGTTGAGGTAGAGATTCCCTATTTACGTGTGATAATGGAAACCAAGTTGGCAGAGGTTGAGTGGGTCTAGAACAGGTTTGACCAGTTGAATTTGATAGAAGAAAAGAGAATGACGACCTTGTGTCATGGTCAGTTGTACAAGAAGAGAATGAAAAAAGCTTTTGATAAGAAGGTCAAGCCTCGTGAATTCCGAGAAGGCGACCTCGTGCTTAGAAAGATCATGTCTTTTAATGATGATTCTAGGGGCAGTGGACTCCCAATTTCGAAGGCACATATGTTGTCAAGAAAGCCTTCTCTGGAGGTGCATTGATTCTTGAAACTATGGATGACGAGGAGTTCCCACGTCCTATGAATGCTGATGCAGTCAAGAAATACTTCACCTAAAGAAATAAAGGAACAACTCGCTAATTCAAAAAATCGAAAGGGTGACTTAGGCAAAAAAGAGCGTCTCAGTAGGCTGAAAACCTGAAAGGGCGGTCTAGGCAAAACTTAGAGACATAAACAGAATAAATCTTCCCGCTAGGTTGAAAACCCGCAAGGGAAACTTAGGCAAATGTTAGGGATTTCTTTGCAAGTAACTGCGTCAGGAAGGACTTGATCTTTGAAGCAATAATCTTCTTGAAACCTCACCATACTTCAAGAGAAGTCGCCACTCAGGGATTCAAAGTTGTTATGGAGGATAGTGGTCATTGTATTTCAATGTATCTTTTCGAATATGTATTACCATTTCCCAAACTTTGTAACCATCTATGGAGTCTCGCCATTCACAGACTACCATTCTATTAAGAAAGTTTGAACCTTTATCCAATTTTTTTTTGTAATTCTTATTTTATTCTGCTTACAAACACTTCATTTATTATTGATAGTAATTTTCAAAACAAAAATATTAAATAACAAAAAAAATTTCGAAAAGAATTTACAAATTACTTTTTACTTTAGATTTTATGATGCAAGCAAAACAAAAATGGTGATTCCAAGGATGGACGAACTCAGAAATTTGGAACTTTGTTCTCCCCAGAAAGGTTCTCTTAGGCCATTTTTTTTCTGGTATGCATACAATCGTTGTGTGTTCCACAAATAGTTGGAGATGATACCAATTGGCACATAGTGTGATTTTGGGCTCGTGATTCCATTTCCCCCAGTAATGTCTTTGCTCATTTGGCAAAAGTCTATTCTCCCATTTGCGTGCTAAGAAGGAATCATTTGCAAAACATCTCCCTTATGGTTTTGGAATTATTTGTTGTTGTTTGTTTCCCAGGCAGCTAGACTAGGGCAGTTTCTTTTCCAAGAAGTGTTGAAACAATTGTCAACTTTGTGGGTTTTCTCCCGCCGAGTGCTGAGTTTGATTTAAAATCCCCATAATTATGATTTCTTGCTGTATTATTTGACCTCTTAAATCCCTGAGTAAAACTGAGATACTGCTTCTCTTTGAAAGCTATTATTCCCATGTGGTTTCATAACTTACCCCCTAGGGAAGTCTGTGTAGTCATCACTCTTGGTATTGAAGAATATATTTTGGGCTCCCCTCAATAATGTTGTGTTGTACTCTCTGTTGAAGTCAGCACGAGATCCCCTGGTAATATCTTGATGACGTGGTTTTCATTTTCCCTAATGAAGTCTGTTGTACCCCAAAATTTTCCCTCCCATATTTCTCAACACATGGCAAGTGAGGTCCCCAAATTTCTCAAGGAAGTTCAAGAGTTGACCAAACAAACTCTCTCCTAAGGCAGTCTATCTCAAATTAGGGTTCCCATCTTCATCAAGAAGTGTCAACCACAAAGGACCCAAATTCTCACCATTGCTCTAATATGCTCTCAAAATCATCCATGTCAAGTTTCAAGCCTTGCAGAAGAAGTTTGCTCAGTCAATTGCTCAAATGCATGAAAATCAACTATACTAGGTCAAAAGTCAACTGTGGCCCACATACAGTCAAACTTCAATATTTTTGGTCAACATCCTCATTTTGAAGTATTATCCATCATTTTATCAAGGGTTGATCATGATTCCTCAAGGATTGCTCACAATTCATCAAAACCCAAAAGTTGCTAAATTAGGGTTTTGTAGGAAAAGTCAACCCAATTTTGACCAAGCATAACTTTCTCATACTTTATCAGAAATGATCCATCCAAAGATCATTTTGAAGAGGATGAAATTACATACAATTCATCTTCATCTCCCAAGTTCAGAATATGCACTCACAAAAATATATGAATTTTGACATTATAGGTCATTTTGAAAAGTCAACAAAAACACCTTTTGGGTAAAAGCTTCATACGTGAACATGGAAGACTCAATTGAGATGAGACCAAAAGGGTTGTTTAGAGGACATCCTAAGATTTATAAATAGTCCAAGAATACCTCTCTAGGGTCAAAATTGAGAGAGTTATGCATTGGCCAAGTTGACCATTTTCGCAAAATTGCCAAAAGTCAAATGTGCTCAAATTTGCATTTTTTGCTAAATGGGCCCAACTTTTTATGCTTGCACCTCACTTATAATATGATCCACAGAAAAGTATTGATGCAAAGTCATTGTCATATCCCCAGCAGAGTCGCCAGTTATGTGATACGGTGACAGAACCGACTGTTTGAATGCTGGTTTGCATTTTGCGTTTTTTGTTTGTAAAATGTTGCGGTAAGCAAGAGTCGCCACCGACTTTTATTTCATCCAATCGGAAAGGAAAAAAGTACAGAAAAATCCTTTTTCGAGATATTCTGAGTACGGGAGGTAGATTATAGAAAGGGAAGGTGTTAGCACCCTTTCTATCCATGGTTTTCCATGGGCTCTTAGGTACTTGCTCATCTTTTTAAAATTGCTTGTGTATGTGCTTTGTTTTTGAAAATGTTTTACTTCATGATAACCCTTATATCAGTCCTCAAGGGTGTGACGAATTTGTTTTGAAAACTGTTTTGAAAGGTGTTTGTGTGAAAAGTTTTTATTAAGCAAGTACTTAAGATTCTACCTACTCGAAAAAAGGATTGTTCATTCTATTTCCTTTTCCATGATTGGATAAAATAAAAGTCGGTGGCGACTCTTGCTTACCGTGACATTTTGCAAACAAAAAACACAATGCAAACCAGTATTAATAGTCGGTTATGCCACCGTATCACAGAACTGGTGACTCTGCTGGGGAACATATAAGTGGAGTATACCTTAGGATCTAGTTCATCATAATTGCTTCTCTTGATTGCTTTATTTGCTTTACTTTTAAGGGTTTTGTTTGGGGTTACTATAGATCCTACACCCGGATCTGGGGAAAACCTTTTAGGTAAGTAGCAATAGACTGTGAGGGAACTGTACAGCGTAGACCGATACGGTTGAAGCAATAGCTATGTTTGTGTGGCACTTTGGTTGGTACCGGTATCCCTTGTGGAGAAACGAGGAGAATATGGGGCCGCTGCGTGGTGTCGTTAAGCATCAACTGACCTTAGAACCTTTAATCGCCCAACTTGGCCATTAGAAAGTAGCGAGATAGCCGACCTCGGTATAGAGCTGAGAACTAGTTGATACTCGATGCTACACTCATTGAGACCATACTCTCGGAATAATTTCGGCCGTAAGAAAAGATTGCGTGAGCTAAAACCATGACCGATGAAGGATGGTCAATGATATTGAGATCCTCTAGAACCCGGTTACTTTTCTAAGACATGTTGAAACCAACTTAACTTCAAAAGGGTATTACCTTTGACCTCATGCAAGCCTTAAACCTAAGGGCTTTGTGTGATTTGACTGTGTTTGCAATACTAGTTGTTTGCTATACTTGTGGTTTATCATGACATCATGCATCATAACATGGCATTCATGCTTCATTACACTAACCATTTCAAAGACCAAAGGAATTTATCTTTGTTCTGTTTTGCAGATCATGGCTTCCGAGCGTAGAAATACCATCCAAATCAACTTTGTGCAGATGCCTGCCCAACTTAAAGAGCTAGCATCAAGAGTTTCCGAAACTACTACTTTCATTAAGAGACACGGTCAACTTCTCAGCCTGGTTACTTCAAACCTTGATGAACAGATGATGAGCATACTATTTCAGTTCTTCGATCCCAAGCATCACTGCTTCACTTTTCCAGATTACCAGCTGGTACCCACCTTGGAAGAGTTTTCTCATCTATTGGGCATATCCATTCTTGAACAGGTACCCTTAAGAGGAATGGAAGAAGTTCCTAAGCCAGAAGACATTGCCTCAGCCTTGCATTTGAAACGGGCCTATGTGGTATCCAATTGGGAAACTCAAAGCGGGGTCGAAGGTTTTCTAGCCAAATTTCTGATAGACCAGGCTCAGTTGTTTTGGGATGACTTGGATTTTCAGGCTTTTGAGGATGTCTTGGCTCTTCTTATCTATGGTTTGGTTCTCTTCCCTAATCCGGACTCCTTTGTAGATGTGAATGCTGTCAAGATTTTCCTTTCTCGCAACCCTGTGCCTACCTTGCTAGGAGATATCTTGCATACTCTCTATACTCGCACCATGAGGAGAAGAGGGACTCTTATGTGCTGCATGTCGTTACTGTCGAGGTGGTTTATTTCTCACCTCCCTAAGTCTATACTGAAGAACGAAGAAGGTTTGGGTTGGTCGTACAGAATAATGTCACTCGCTCATAAAAATATTCTTTGGTGTTCCCGGGCTATGGAAGACACTACTGTTATTGGCGGCTGTGGGGGATACCCTAATGTCCCATTACTTGGTATCAGAGGGGGTATCACTTATAATCCTTGTCTAGCTTTGCGGCAATTTGGTCGTGCTCGAAGAGATGGTCCCCATGAGTTACTTCTCGAGGACATTGTATTCGACTATAAGGATGATGTTAAGGAGCATCGCCGGAGGTTTATACGAGCTTGGGGCATGGTAAACAAATCTGACCCTCAAGAGTTGGGACCAAAAACTTCCCTTCCTATGCAGCCTTACCTCCAATGGGTCCGAGCTCGTGCCCAGAAGCTTATGATGCCTTATGAGGCCGTGTTACCAGTGATTGTGGAGCCCACTAATGAAGAAGGCATTTCTTACACGATTCTCTATCCTTACATGCCCACTGATCCTAGGGAGTTACAGAGGTCTTGGATTCAGCTGAAGAATGAGCGGGATACTTACCGGCAGCAGTTCCATGAGCAAGAGAGGAAGGTTTTAAAGCTCACCAGGCAGCTCGAGGAAGAAAGAGTGATCAATGACTATATCAGCACAAAGAGGAAGCGTCCATGGGACTTTTGATGTTCTATTTCTAGTTTTATATTTTGTTTTATTTACTTATTTGTAACGCCTTAAAAGGCATGTTGAACCTTTCAAAGTTAATCTAATAAAGTTTTGTTTATTTTTGGTTTGCAAATTTAAATCTCCCAAAGTCTTTGAAATCATTACATGCGCATCCCATTATCATACATATCATTACAGGTACCCCTACAAGTTTCTCATCTTCTTCGCTATTTATTTCAGCAGAAATGTCTTCCGATCAAGCCATCAAAGATCTTCAGGAGCAGAACACCCAATTCCAACAGATGGTCATAAGTCTGGCTAAAGGGCAAGAGGATCTAAAGACCCTTATTCTGAAAGAGAAGAAGAAGAAGAAGACTGGAATTCTAAATATGGGCAGAAGGTCCGGAGAAAGGTTGAAGCATCAAACTGATCTAAACTCTTCATCCAAGGAAGGGGAGAACCAAGAAAGGGAAAAGGACCCTAGTCCTGTAGTTTCTGACAACGATATTGATTTTGATGATAATCAATATCCTCCTTCTGAGGATAGGTACAAGCAGCTAGAAGACCGTCTGAGTGCTATGGAAGTTCAGAAGATCCCTGGTTTGGATTTCGGGGAATTGGGATTGGTATCGGGAGTGGTCATCCCTCATAAGTTCAAAGCTCCGGCTTTTGCCAAGTATGATGGAATGTCATGCCCAAAACTCCATCTCCGATCTTATGTCAGGAAAATCCAACCCCACGCTGCTGATATAAATTTGTGGGTGCACTTCTTTCAAGATAGTCTGTTAGGGACTCAACTTGAATGGTTCTACCAGTTGGAAGGAGCCAGTGTCCGAAACTAGGAAGATCTTGCTGCTGCTTTCTACAAGCAGTATCAGTATAATGTCGACCTTGCTCCCACTCGTACTCAACTACAAGGTATGTCCATGGGTGCATGTGAAGGTTTTAAGGACTATGCTCAGAAATGGAGAGACTTGGCTGGAAGAGTCCAACCCCCTTTGTCTGATAGGGAGTTGGTAGATATGTTCCTTGGTATGTTGTCTGGTCCATTTTTAAATCACTTGATTGGTAGATCGTCATCTGGTTTCACCGAGTTGATTTTAACCGGAGAAAGAGTAGAAGCAGGAATTCGGAGTGGTAAGATACAGAAGGATTCCTCCTCGAGTTCAACAAAGAAGCCTTTTGAAGAAGTGAAAAACACAAGAAGGGGGGTTGAATTGTTGAAACTTGAAATCAAATGCAGACAACACGTTATTTTTATCCTGGTTCGTTTGATCTCAAACTACTCCAGTCCACCCATCAAGGTGATTTCGCCTCTCTCCAACGAGGTCTTAATCCACTATATTCAACTGAATACAAAACTGCTTTAACAACTGCTAAAGCCTTCTTGAGTCTAAACCACAGACCGGTTTCTCAAGGAAATTCTTTCTTGCAGATAAATGAACTATTATGTGTGTTTGATGTTTTCTACAAAAACTATATATCACAACTGTGATAATACACAAAATGAAGCTTATGTAAAACTAGATTGCTAGAACTATGGAGTAAGCAATTTGAGAGCTTTAGCAAACTGAGTGAGTGATGACGAAGATGATTGACTTTAGGTGTGTAGAGTATTGTAGAGCATTAGCCATTTCACTTCTCACTGATTTGTTTAAATACTTCTTGGAAAAGATACGTTGATGCCAATAATTCCATTTCAATGCTCATTACGTTCTTTCCATTTTGAGAAGATCTATCTCTTGGAATAAAGCCGTTGGTAATTAATCTGCCTTGAATGCAGTAACGTTAACACTTCAGAATGTTCTGCTTGATTAAGATCAGAGTGTGTTGGCTTTAGCTTATTCTGAATGCTTCTGAGTGCTGATGACATTGATAAGATCTTGATCAGAATCAGAGTATGTTGAGCACAAATCTTGTTCATCAGGTTTCAGCGTAAGCACATGTATTGATCTTCTGATGTGACATATCTTCTGATGCTGATGTTGATATTCTGATATTCTGATGCTGATTCCATCAGAGTTTCCTGTAATTACACAACATATTTTTAAGTAGCATCTATGTCATATATAAATCTCATAATTCATTTAATCTTGTATTTTGTTATCATCAAAACTCTAACTGAGGGTTGTAGAATCAAACTATGTTCTAACAATCTCCCCCTTTTTGATGATGACAAAAACTAGATTTTTCAATTAAAATAAAATGATGAAAGAGTCAGAGTTTAAGGATAAAAAGGAAACGATATCAGAGATAATCAGATAATGAGAAAAAGTATCAGAGCTAAGAGGGTAAGGAATAAAAGTATCAGAGTAATGATGAGAAAAACTCCCCCTGAGTTGATTATTTCCCTTTGATTCCTTGAGACCTTGAGTATCAGAACTTTATTGAACCTTTCTTTGAGCATCAGAATTTTGCTTCATCAGAGTTCTTCAGATTCTTGTACCTGTAAGCTTTTCAAAGCAAAGAAATTCAAATATAATGTTAGAATGTTTGAGACTGTTGTCTCAGTAAACCGTTATTGAAAAATATCATTCTTTCTCCCCCTTTTTGTCAGCGATCAAAAAGCATATATAATCAAAGTTAAAAAGATCAGAACAAAACACGTTTATATTAAAACAGAAGCAATGATAGTTTAGAACAAGTAGAAATATTACAGACAAACATGTAAAGAAAACAAGGAAAACATAAGAAAAAATCTAAGAAGAAGGAGGAAGGCGTGTGAACAGAACTTCCAACATGCTCTTGATTTGTTCGCTGGTTTTGTTCTTCTTGGCTACCATGCTTGCTATAGAATCAATCTTGATATCCTGCTTGTCCATCCGTTCATTCATCAGCATGTCTGATCTCTTCAAATCCTCCAGAGCCTGCCTGTCAAGAGAGGAAGCATGAGGATCTTCAGATACAGGCTGCTTCTGAGAGCTTTCTGTAGCTTCTTCTGCTTGACCCAAGTCTTCATCTTGAATTTCCTGTTCTTCTGCAGGTTGAACTGTAGATGCTGGACGCTTTTCAGACCAAGGCTCACTGTCCAGATGGAGAACTTCTTCCTTCAGAAACTTGCTCAGAACTGGACCTTCCATTTCCTTTAGCAGATTGCTGAAGTTCTGTTGTGCCTGTCCATAACTCTGGTCTTGCAGCTTGAAGGTTTCAACGCATACCCATCTTCTAAATTGAGTCCAGAGATGATCTGATACAACAGGATCAACCACATCCAGACTTGCTTGTTTTAAAGAGGTGATCCACTTCTGCATATCTGATTCAAAGTTCAAAATGCTAGAACCAACATCTGGTTGTTTCGGTTTAGGGATGGCAGTTTTCTGGTTTATTGCAGCAAGGCGTTCAAGGATTGTTAGGTCAATGACTGTCTTGCTGTGGTTTTCTGTATTTTTCTTAGGTGAGGGAGTGGGAGAGTCAGAAATAACGATTGGACTATGTGGAGTATTTGGTGGAGTTGTTTCTGGTGAAGAGGGAAGTTGAGACATATTAACAGTAGTACCACAGGGCAATTGAATGGCCAAGGGTTGTGGTTCAGGAGACTCAGAGGTTTGAGCCTCAGAGTTTTGAGTCTCAGGTTGTGGTGATTGTGCATGTGGAGGAGATGGTGGATTACTTTCTGGTTGAGGAGAGGGAGGTTGTGGAATTTTTGGTTCTGGTATTGGAGAGAGTGGAGTTTCTGGTATTGGCGAAAGTGGAATGTCAGGTTGTGGGGAAATGGGAATTTCTGGTTGTGGATTTGGATTTTCTGTTTGGGGAGCGGAAGAGTGTTGGTCTATGTCAGACAGAACTTGTGCAAGTTCTGGTTCTGGTATGGTTGCAGTGTTTGGATTTTGTGGTTTGGAGCGGGATCTTCTGAGGGTTAGTGACTCAGAAGGGTCAAAGTCAATGTCAAAAACTTCAAAGGTTTGTGGTGTTGGGATATTAGCTGGTGTTGGAATGGGAGTAGGGATAGATGTGGAAACAACACTTGAATTTAAAACAGATACAGAAACGGGATTACTTCTTTTCTTTGGAGTCTGTTATGATGATCCTTCTGGAGCAGCTTTTCTCTTCTTAGTCTTCTTCAGAGTAACCTCTGGTGCCTTCTGCTGAAGATCTTGAATGTTAAGATTGGGAGCTGTACCATCAGCTTTACACGCATCCAAGTATCTCAGTATGCTCTGAGGCTTGGAGTCAATCTCTAAGAACATGGGGAAGTCGTCCAGAGGGACTCTTCTGCTGGAGATGTCAGCAAAAGGAGTGATGATGGGCTCCTTCTTAATGTTCTCTATCAGCTTCATCTTCTTTAGATTCTTGGCATTCAGCTGCTTGCCAACTGAAGGTTCCAGGGTGCTGATCTCTTGTGCCTCTGTCAAGTGTTCAATCAGCCTATTCTCAGTCAGAATATCTGATATCAATCTGCCCAAGGGTATCCAATCCCTTTTAGTGCGTTCATCTTCTCTTGTCTCCTTGATGCTTGTTCTCAGATGGTTGAACAGAAGATGAGCTAGATTAATCTTTACCCTCTGAGAAATAAAATAGATCAGAAACTGCTGATCTATGTTTATGTAATCAGGAGAGCTTGTAGGCTTCCTGTGGTTGAAATAACCCAGAATAATCTTTGCCCAAATTTTGTGCTTATCTTTCAGATCCCTTATCTTGCTGGAGGGAAGCCCCAGCGTGAAAATTTCCCTTGCTACAACAACAACATCTGAGCACCTTTCAACCATGTCTATACAGCGAATACCACCACCATTGTACCCAATGAGTTTTCCAATTAGTTCTTCAGTAATCACTATCTTCTTCCCCATGATATAAGAAGTGACTTGGTGATTTAAGGAAGAGGCGTGAATCCAGAATTCCTTAACCAAGATAGGAAAAGTTGGACCCACCAACCTGTCAAAATACCTTTCCCATCCTTGAGCTTGAATTTCTTCTGATAAATCAAAACCATTTTCCTTCAAACTGTTGAAATCCACTATAATCTCTGACAGAACTTCAAGGTTCTTGACTGGAGTGAGTAGCGTTCTGAGAGGAACCTCATATTGCTCAGCTGATGCATCTTGCTGGGAACCTGAAGAGAGATTGCTGCTAGAAGCCTTGTTCACACGAGTTCTTGAGAGAGAAAAAATTGAAAGGGTTTTCTTGAGAGGAAGAACACAAACACAGAAATCAGAAATATTGCTTGAAAACGAAAGTAAGGGTAAAAGTTGTGAATGTGTGTTAATGGTGTTTAAATAGATTTTGAAAAAGTTTTTGAAAACATAAACGGTTAAGAGAGTGAAATAAATCATGATTAATAGCATTAAATGACTGCTGATTTTAGGGGATTTCAGAAAGATACTTAAACGGTTACCAGTGACATGTGTCTCAATGCAACCAATCAGGGCTTTGCCTTTTCAGAAGCGTGAACGCGTGTTCAGCCTCAGGAAACAGCTGATGACTGGATGACACTTGTTTGCTTTGAGTGAACATCACTTCTATCCTTGAACTGAAGAGTTCAGAGCTTCATGGATAGATTCTGATATAATCTGCATTTCTAAAAATTCTGAAAGAAGATTGATCAGAAGTTCAGAGAAATAAACATAATTCTGAAGGTTAATATATAAAATTAAAATAGTTTTATTTTGGACAGAGCTTCATCCTGAGATGATTCAGAATGAAGTTGAACCTATCTTCAGAAAGTGGTTTTGTGAAGATATCAGCCCATTTATGGTCTGTATCAATAAATTTTAAGTTTAAGATTCCTTTCTGAATATAGTCCCTAATAAAATGATGTTTTATTTCTATATGCTTAGCCCTAGAATGCAAAATTGGATTTCTACTTAAGCAAATGGCAGAAGTATTATCAGAGTATAGGAATGTTACTCTCATAAATCTGGAAGTCCTCAAGTTGACTTTTCATCCAGAGCATTTGTATGCTGCATCCAGCTTCTGCTGTTGATAGAGCAATGGTGGATTGTCTTTTGCTGGACCACGAGATCAGATTTTCTCCCAGAAACTGGCAGCTTCTAGAAGTGCTTTTACGTTCAACTCTGTCTCCAGCAAAGTCAGCATCACAGTAACCTACTAAGCTGTAATCACTAGATTTTCTGTAAAACAAACCCAGATTAGTAGTACCTTTCAGATACTTGAAAATTCGCTTAACAGCTGTTAAGTGAGATTCTCTAGGATCTGATTGGAATCTTGCACAAATGCATACACTGAATAAAATATCAGGCCTTGAGGCTGTCAGATAAAGAAGAGAACCAATCATACCTCTGTAGACCTTCTGTTCTACCTTTTTGCTTACCTCTTCTCTTTCCAGAATGCACGTGGGATGCATTGGAATCTTTGATGGCTTACATTCTGAGAGATCAAATTTCTTCAGAAGTTCTCTGACATATTTGCTCTGATGAATGTAAGTTCCTTCTGGGGTTTGATTGATCTGAATTCCCAAAAAGAATTTCAGTTCCCCCATGAGGCTCATCTCAAATTCTGCCTGCATACACTTAGCAAATTTTCTTCCCAGAGAAGGATTAGTATATCCAAATATTATATCATCAACATAAATCTGGCAGACTAAGATGTCATTCTTAACTGTCTTACAGAATAAGGTTGTGTCCACCTTCCCTCTGGTGAATTCCTTTTCTAACAGGAAGTTACTTAGTCTTTCATACCAAGCTCAGGGAGCTTGTTTCAGACCATACAGTGACTTCTTCAGTTTGAAAACATATTCTGGATTTTTTGAACTTTCAAAACCAGGGGGTAGGTGCACATATACCTCTTCTTCTATATAGCCATTTAAGAATGCACTCTTGACATCCATCTGATACAGAGTGATGCCTTTATTAACAGCAAAAGAAATTAAAAGTCTGATAGATTCTAACCTGGCGACTGAAGCAAAGGTTTCTGTATAGTCTATCCCCTCTTGCTGACTATAACCTTGTGCTACCAATCGTGCCTTGTTTCTGATGACTTCACCTTGTTCATTCAGCTTGTTTCTGAACACCCATTTTGTTCCAATGATGTTGAATCCTTTTGGTTTAGGAACTAAATCCCACACGTCATTCCTTGTGAATTGATTCAGCTCCTCTTGCATTGCTAGAATCCAGTCATTGTCCAGAAGTGCTTCATCAATTGAAGATGGTTCAATCAGAGAAACAAGTCCCATGAGGGATTCTTCAGAGTTTCTAAAGCTGGCTCTTGTTCTGATTGGATCTTCCTTTCTTCCTAAGATTGTTTCTTCTGGATGATCCATGCTGCTTCTGGATGGTCTTTTCTGAGGTTGATCAACAGAAGATGCTGGATTGCTTGCAGTTCCTCTTTCTGATGTTGAGGGAGTGTCTCCGTTAAGAGCTTCTGATGACCTGTCTTCAGTACCTTTGAATTCAACTTCCATACCTTCAAGTAATTCATTCTTCTTTGACTTTTGAGAGTCAAGCTTGTCATCAAAACGAACACTGATTGATTCTTCCACAATCTGTGTTTCTGTATTGTATACTCTGTACCCTCTTGAGCGTTCAGAGTATCCTAACATAATACACTTCTGTGCTTTTGAGTCAAACTTGTTCAAATAATTTTTAGTATTCAAAATAAAGCAAGTACATCCAAATGGATGAAAATATGAAATGTTGGGCTTTCTGTTCTTCCATAATTCATATGGAGTCTTTTCCAGAATAGGTCTTATGGAGATTCTATTCTGAATGTAGCACGCTGTGTTTATTGCCTCTGCCCAGAACATCTTAGCAACGTTAGTCTCGTTGATCATGGTTCTGGCCATTTCTTGCAATGTTCTGTTCTTTCGTTCTACAACTCCATTTTGCTGGGGAGTTCTAGGACAAGAGAAATCATGCAGAACGCCTTTGTCATTAAAAAATGATTCAAAATCTTTATTTTCAAACTCTCCATCATGATCACTTCTGACTTTGACGATTCTAAGATCCTTTTCATTCTGAACTTGGTTACAGAAGGTAACAAACACATAGTGTGACTTGTCCTTGTGTATTAAGAACTTTACCCATGTCCATCTTCTATAGTCATCTACGATTACTAACCCATACTTCTTGCCACTGACTGAAGCAGTTTTAACTGGTCCAAATAAGTTAATATGCAGAAGTTCTAATGGCTTAGAGGTGGAAACAACGTTTTTAGATTTAAAAGCAGGTTTTGCAAACTTGCCTTTCTGACATGCTTCACATAGAGCATCTGAGTTGAACTTCAGATTAGGAAGTCCTCTAACCAGATTGAGTTTGTTAATCTGAGATATTCTTCTCATACTAACATGCCCCAATCTTCTGTGCCAGATCCATTGCTCGTTGTTAACAGACAGAAGACACTTTACATTCTGACTTTTCAGTTCAGAAAGTTTGATTTTGTAAATGTTGTTTCTCCTCTTTCCATTAAACAGGATAGTCCCATCTTTCTGACTAACAGCTTTACATGAATTTTGATTAAAGATTATATCATAACCGTTATCACTTAATTGACTTATGGATAACAGGTTATGCATTAATCCATCTACTAATAAGACATTACTGTTAGAGGGAATATTTCCATTATCTACTGTTCCAGAGCCAATGATCTTTCCCCTCTGATTGCCTCCAAAGCCTACATGGCCTTCAGGCTTAAGTTCCAGGCTTTGGAACATATGCCTTCTTCCCGTCATGTGTCGTGAGCAGCCAGAGTCCAGGTACCATGACTGGTGTTTCTGCTTTGCTGCTAAAGATATCTGCAACATGTATTATTTTATCCTTAGGTACCCATATTTTCTTGGGTCCTGATTTGTTAGTTTTACCAAAACTCTGGTTGAATTTTGGTTTGACAGAATAATTACTACTAGTATATTTGATGTCGTGTGTGTGCCCATATACAAAGTGTGACTTAAGAGGAGTTCGTTTAATAACTAAATCCATGGCATTCTTTGGTGTAGGTACCTTACCTTGGTATCCTATTCCCTTTCTGCCATTTCTGCTAACTCCATAGATCATTGAAGCCATTTTGCTTCTATCTATGCTTTTAGCAAGAAACTTCTGAAAGTTGTGATCATACTCCTTGATGATCTCATCAGCACTACTGGGAGTTTCAAGAATTGTTTCCTTCTGAGAGTTTTGTAATATATTTTCTAATTTTGAAACTTTATTTTTCAACTCAGAATTTTCCAACTTGAGACTTTCAGTTTTATCAGAGTCAGAAGCAAGATCCCTTTTCAGGTTTCTGAACTTGACTCTGATTTGCTGATATCTTTCCAGAATCTCATTAAGGCTTTCAGCTAGTTCAGCCTTAGTAAAATTAATAGCAAAGTCAGGAAATACCTCTTATGTGTCTGATTCAGAAGTTTCATTGTCTTCTGATATGTTTGCCATGAGAGCTATGTTTGCTCTCTCATCATCTGATTCTGAGTCAGCTTCAGATGTGTCAGAGTCATCCCATGTAGCCATAAGACTTTTCTTCTTTTCCTTGCCAAACTTTCTTCTGGGCTTTTCCTTCTGAAGCTTTGGGCAGTCACTCTTGTAGTGTCCTTGCTCGTTGCATTCATAGCAGATGATGTCCTTGTTATTTGGCTTTCTGCTTCCTGAAGAGCCTTCAGATCTTCTGTGTCCAGAGGAGGATTCTGACCTTCTGTATCTGGAGGAGGGTTCGTTCTGGTTCTCAGATCTTCTGGGATTCCTGAACTTTCTTTGCCTCTGCTTCCACAGTTGGTTCACCCTTATGGAGAGGAGAGACAGTTCATCTTCTTCTGATGAGGACCCATCAGAGGTTTCTTCAACAGCCTGCAAAACCTTGGAGTCAGATTTTCTGTTAGATTTTAAAGTTAATGGCTTACCTTGATTTTGAGGTTCATCAGCTTCTAGCTCTATCTCGTGACTTCTGAGGGAGCTGACAAGTTCCTCCAGAGAGATTGTATTGATATCCTTAACTAGCTTCAGCGCTGTGACCATTGGCCTCCACTGTTTTTGCAAGGTTCTGATGATCTTCTTGACATGATCAGCAGTAGAATACCCTTTGTCCAGAACTTTGAGACCAACAACCAGAATCTGAAATCTTGAGAACATTGTTTCAATAGATTCACTTTCTTCCATCTTGAAAGCCTCATACTTCTGGATGAGCGCAAGACCTTTAGTTTCTTTCACTTGAAGGTTGCCTTCATGCGTCATTCTGAGAGAATCAAACATGTTCTTAGCAGTGTCTCTGTTTGATATTTTTTCATATCAGAGTAAGAGATAACACTGAGAAGAATAGTTCTGGCCTTGTGATGGTTTTCGAAATCACACTTCTGTTGATCAGACATTGCTTTCCTGTCAATCTTCGGACCATTTGCATTCACTGGGTGCGTGTATCCATCTGTCACCATATCCCACAGATCATCATCATGGGCTAGAAATAAGCTTTCAATTCTGTCTTTCCAGTAATCAAAGTTCTCTCCATCAAAGACTGGAGGTTTGCCACTGAATCTGTCTCTTTCTTCGTTGTTGTCATTGCTGATGTTGTGATGTGTTCCTGCCATAGTGTTTTTCAACGCTGGATCTTGTACTGACACGGTTAAGTGTTATGAACTCAGAACCAGGTGCTCTGATGCCAATTGAAGAAGTATAAAACACAATAAGGGGGGTTGAATTGTTGAAACTTGAAATCAAATGCAGACAACACGTTATTTTTATCCTGGTTCGTTTGATCTCAAACTACTCCAGTCCACCCGTCAAGGTGATTTCTCCTCTCTCCAACGAGGTCTTAATCCACTATATTCAACTGAATACAAAACTGCTTTAACAACTGCTAAAGCCTTCTTGAGTCTAAACCACGGACTGGTTTCTCAAGGAAATTCTTTCTTGCAGATAAATGAACTATTATGTGTGTTTGATGTTTTCTACAAACACTATATATCACAACTGTGATAATACACAAAATTAAGCTTATGTAAAACTAGATTGCTAGAACTCTGGAGTAAGCAATTTGAGAGCTTTAGCAAACTGAGTGAGTGAGGATGAAGATGATTGACTTTAGGCGTGTAGAGTATTGTAGAGCATTAGCCATTTCACTTCTCACTGATTTGTTTAAATACTTCTTGGAAAAGATACGTTGATGCCAATAATTCCATTTCAATGCTCATTACGTTCTTTCCATTTTGAGAAGATCTTTGTCTTGGAATAAAGCCGTTGGTAATTAATCTGCCTTGAATGCAGTAACGTTAACACTTCAGAATGTTCTGCTTGATTAAGATCAGAGTGTATTGGCTTTAGCTTATTCTGAATGCTTCTGAGTGCTGATGACATTGATAAGATCTTGATCAGAATTAGAGTATGTTGAGCGCATATCTTGTTCATCAGGCTTCAGCGTAAGTACATGTATTGATCTTCTGATGTGACATATCTTCTGATGCTGATGTTGATATTCTGATATTCTGATATTCTGATGCTGATTCCATCAGAGTTTCCTATAAATACACAAGATATTTTTAAGTAGCATCTATGTCATATATGAATCTCATAATTCATTTAATCTTGTATTTTGTTATCATCAAAACTCTAACTGAGGGTTGTAGAATCAAACTATGTTCTAACACCTTTCACTGGTAAGAAGGAAGCTAGTGCAGCCTATAGCCCGAAGGGCCAAAGCAGATCTGAACACCGTCAAACGGTAAATGCTGTAGTGATACCAAGACCCGCAATTGCGCCACAATGCAACAATCAACAAAGGGTGGAAAGACCACAATGGCAGTTTACCCGCCTCAACATGACATTGGCTGAAGTATTACCTCACCTGCTGAAATCTAACTTGGCAACCTTGAGAGAGGCTCCCAAGAATCTGAATACTACCTCTCCCAGATACAATCCCAACGCGCGGTGTGCCTACCATTCTAAGAGTCCAGGCCACGATACAAATAACTGCTGGGCTCTGAGAAACAAAGTACAAGGTTTGCTTGAAGCCAAGGAAATAGAGTTTGATGCTCCATAAAAGCTGAATGTTATAACTTCTCCCATGCCCAAACATGGTCGTGGAGTTAATGTTGTTGACACTGATTTGTTTGTGACCTCTGTTGAAGAAATTTATACTCCTCTTATGACTGTTAAGAAGAATCTGCTGTTGGCAGGTTTATTTCCGGGTTGTGGTGAAGGTTGCCACATGTGTTCGATTATACCTACTTGTTACTGTTTGTTGAAGTCAGGTGTTCAGCGCCTAATGGATAATAAAGAGATTTTATTCGAGAAGACTATGATTCCCATTGTTCCCACTGAAGACGTTACCATTATAACCATTTCCGCCAATCCTTCCAAGGTTTCCTCAAGAAAACCTATTAGGATTACACCTGTTCAAAGAATTGCTCCGCTAATAATCACTGTTCCTGGTCCCATCCTGTACACTTCAGACAAGGCTGTCCCGTGGCATTATGATGCTGATATGTACTATCATGGCATTAAGCAAGAGTTGAAGAATGAAGAAGCTGATACTGATGTCAGTAATATTGTCGGGGCTAGTAAGGTTACCTGAAGCGAGAAGATCTTCTCTCCCGAGATTTCCCCTCCGACTGTCAACAAACCTATTGTCATACCATCTGTTGTTCCCGCTAGTACATCAACTGCTGTTCCTGTGCTTACTCCAGTTATCACCCCTACTGCCGAGCCATCTAGGACTCGGAGCAAGGAAATCATAGGTGAGCCTGCCCGGACGGAGGCACCTAAGAAAATCGTTGTGGAAGCCTCTAAGCAAGAAATAGAGGAAATACTGAAAATTATCAAGAAAAGCAACTACAATATGGTCGAGCAGCTGGGGAAGAACCCGTCAAAGATCTCCATGTTGTCTCCGCTGTTGTGTTCTGAATCCCATGCGAAGGCTTTGATTGCATTTCTCAAGACTGCGCATGTGCCACAGGAAACTTCAGCAGACCAGTTTAAAGATTGTGTGGCCAGCCTGACTGCTGATAATGGGCTAGGTTTTTCAGATGCGGATCAGACCCCTAAGGGGAGGAATCACAATGATTCTCTGCATGTCTCAATTGAGTGCAGGGGTACCACTATGTCGAATGGATTGCAAATATAGTACCTTCTATAAAGAAAAATGGTACCTTAAGGGTGTGCATCAATTTTAGAGATTTAAATGCTGCAACACCCAAAGATGAATATCCAATACCTGTGGCGAAAATGCTTGTCGATTCTACCGCTGGCTTCGAATACATGAGTATGATTGATGGATGCTTAGGGTATAATCAAATTTTCATTGCTGAAGAGGATGTGTCGAAAATAGCCTTTCGATGCCCTGAATCTTTAGGCACTTACGAATGGGTAGTAATGCCTTTCGGTCTAAAAAACACAGGGGTAACATATCAAAGAGCAATGAACTCAATCTTCCATGATTTTATCGACACTTTTATGCAGATTTACATTGATGATATTGTTGTTAAATTTGTTTCAGGGAAGAATCATATAGACCATCTTCGACAATCCTTCGAAAGGATGAGACGCTATGGTCTGAAGATGAATCCTCTAAAATGTGCTTTCAGCGTAAAAGCAAGGGAGTTTTTAGGCTTTGTGGTCCACAAGAAGGGAATTAAAGTAAACCAGAACAAGACCAAAGCCATTTTGGAAGCGGAAGTGCCAACTAACAAGAAGGAGTTGCAATCTTTACTTGGTAAGATAAATTTCCTGAGGAGATTTATTTCCAACTTAAGTGGGAGAACGCAATCCTTCTCACCACCACTTCGACTTAACAAAGGAGGCTTCGAGTGGGGACAAGAACAACAAGAGGCTTTTGAAAACATCAAAGAATACCTCGACAAACCACCCATTATGGTACCTCCTTGTAAAAATAGAAGTATGAGACTGTACATAGCTGTATCCAATAAAACTTTAGGAAGCATGTTAGCCCAAGAGGACGAAAATGGTGTCGAAAGACCCATTTATTACCTCAGTAAAGTTTTAAACGATGCCGAAACTAGATATAGCAAAGTTGAAAAAAATATGTTTATGTCTTTACTTCTCTTGTACAAAGCTTAAGCAATATATTAAACCGGTTGATGTTTTTGTTTCGTCTCATTTTGATGTTATCAAATATATGTTGTCGAAACCCATCTTGCACAGTCGAATTGGCAAATGGTCACTTGCATTAACTGAGTAATCATTAACTTTTATGCCTCTTAAGGATGTAAAAGGTCAAGTGGTAGCAGATTTTATTATTGACCTCTCAATAAATGAGGAATCAATCAACTACTTAGAGATCGAGCCTTGGAAGTTATACTTCGACAGTTCTAGTCATAAAGACGGAATTGGGATAGGGGTTCTAATTATTTCTCCAAACAAAATTCCAACAACATTCAAGTACAATATCTAAGGTTCTTGTTCGAACAACGAGGCTGAATACGAGGCTCTAATCATAGGCCTTGAAATATTGTTGGAATTGGGGGAAACTCGAGTCGAAATAATGGGAGACTCAGAGTTAGTTATAAGACAAGTTACAAAAGAATATAAAGGCATAAGAGAAAATCTTATCATGTATTTTGTAATAGTCAATCCTTTGTTGAAAAACTTTGAAAATATCAACATACGACATATACCAAGACTGGAGAATCAAGTGGCTAATGACTTAGCACAACTTGCATCCGGGTATAAAATTTCGAAAGAAAAATTACAACAGGTAATTGAAGTTAGAGGAAGAGTCACATTGACCAAGTTGTCTCCAAAGGATTTGAAAACAACAAAGTTGGGGTACGCTAATCACGAAAACTTCGAAATTTTGTTCATAGATAATCTAACAGAGCAAGATTGGAGAAAGCCTATAGTGGATTATTTGCAAAATCCTGTAGCTTCGACAGAATGGATGATAAAGTATAGGGTGCTGAGTTATACCCTAATGGGAAACGAGTTATTTAAAAAGACGCCCGAAGGGGTGCTATTAAAATGCCTAAATGAAATAGAGGCATACATAGCCCTTTCAACTACACATGTTGGGCATGTGGAGCACACCAAGTAGGCCATAAAATGAAATGGTTATTGTTTTGAAAATGACTATATTGGCCCACTATGTTGAAAGGTTATGTTGAGTTTGCAAAAGGATGTCAGGAATGTCAAGTACATACAAGTATCCAACACATGCCTGCAAGCGAACTTCACTCAATTGTGAAACCTTGGCCTTTTAGGGGATGGGCTTTGGATCTTATTGGATAGATTCGACCAGTGTCATCCAAAAGCCAGAAGTACATATTGGTGGGCATTGATTATTTTACTAAGTGGATTGAAGCAATTCCTTTAGTCAATGTAGACCAGGAAAATGTCATTGAATTAATTTAAAAGCACATTATATATAGGTTTGGAATCCCTGAGACAATAACAACTGATCAAGGAGCAGTCTTTTTTGGTCAAAAAATGCCAGAGTTCGCTGCTGAAATGGGGTTCAAATTATTGATATCTACGCCTTACTATGCACAAGCCATTGGTCAAGTCGAAGCGACAAACAAGGTGATAATTAACTTAATAAAGAAGCATATGGGGAAGAAGCCAAAAAATTGGCACAAGACTTTAGATCAAATTTTATGGTCCTGTCGAACGTCTCCTAAGGAAGCTATCAGAACAACACCCTTTTGACTAACTTACGACCATGACGCAGTACTGCCAGCAGAAATCTGTCTACAGTCAACAAGAATTCAGAAACATCAAGACATCCCTTCCGAAGTTTATTGGAATATGATGTTAGATAAATTGATTGATTTGGACGAAGAAAGATTGAGGGCTTTGGATCTCTTAAAGTCACAAAAGAGGAGAGTGGAAAGATCTTACAATAAAAGAGTCAAACCCAAGGTATTCATGCCTAAAGACCTGGTATGGAAAGTAATCCTCCCAATGGATCGAAAGGATAGAAATATGGGAAAATGCTCTTCTGAATGGGAAGGACCTTTTAAGATCATCCAAATGTTATCTGGTGGCGCATATGAGGTTGCAGAGTTAAATGAAGACCAAAGGCTCTTGAGAGTAAATGGTAAATACTTAAAAAAGTATAGACCTTCACTTCAAGAGGTTAGAGTAACCAATACTTGATCTTAATTGAGTTAAAAAAAAGCCAAAATGGAAAATATATTATAAAAGCCAAAATGGCTGAAAGTCATTACAAAATATATAAGCATACAACAAAAAGTCGAAATCAAAATGGGAGGTTGACCTTGATTTTGAGGTATTTTATCTTCTGTAGCTCCAAGCGTCTTTCGCACAAGGCTTTCGACTGATGAAGAGTCTTGATCTTGACATCCAATGCTTGGGCTCGTTCGGCATATGCTAATCCCTCTTGGAGTTCCTCTTGACTCTCTGAATCAGTGCTGACAACGAGAAGTTCTTCCTTTCGTTTATCGTTGGCAGCAATCTTGGCTTCTAGCTCTTTGATCTGAGCCTTCATAATGGCTATATTTTGATCAAGTTCTTCTACTTCTTTCTGCCTAGCTTCTTGCGCCTTTGACAGCTCCTTCAGCATTGAAGCCGATTCAGCAGCAGCACCCCAGGCAGCAAGTACATGGCCATTGGCCTCCTCAATTTCACGAGTAAGAATCCTCCGATGATTGTAGTCAGCTGAAACCTGATCGATGATGGAAATCAAATCCAAGGTAACGCTGGAAATGTCAGGCGAAGCAGCAAGAAGGTCGACAACTCTTAAAGTAGTCTTCAAAAAGGAAGGAGCTGTAGGTTCTCCCTCTAAGGTCAGCATTAAATCTCTTTTGAAAAGATGTGCCTTAACCTTTTGAAGTGCTTCTTCAAGAGGATATGTTGAAGTGGATTTTCCAGACGCAGTTGAATCACTCTGATCAGAAGAGCTTTCTCTACCCTAAAGGATGGCAGTCAAGTAGCCGAGAGGATTTTGCTGTTTCAGCAATGCCAAATCTTCCTTGTTATGAGAGCCTGTCGAAATGGCCCTCTCGTTTACAACATGAGCCACATTGGCTTCGACATACATCTACACAGGAACATCTTCAACACGCGTAGAGTTTCCTGATCCCGCTGTAAGGTTTTCTCCCTCATCAGTCGCCAGAATATCTTCAGTCCAATTTCCTCCCGCTGGCGTGTTTTCCTTCTCCGTTTCAATCACATCACCAGCCACCTCCTCTTCCCCATCCTCCTGTCCATCATCATTAGCTTGCGGAGTCCCAGGATTCACATGCCCTTCTCTAGGAACTTATTCATTAGGTTTCCCAACGGCTTCGTGCCCAGATGTTTGGTTCACTTCGCTAGCAGAATCACAAAAAATCCTTTTGTCCTGTAAGTAGGATCACCCTCACTGTTTATCAAGGTGACGGATTCTTCTACAAGGTTTTGCTTTGAAGAACCAGCAGTGTCCTGAATATTACAAGATGGCTATCAGAACTATCAAAAAAGGAAAAAGAAGTCTAAGTCAGCAAACAATCATGATGGGTCGAAGTAACTACCTTAGGAGGAATTTCAGCGCCAGGACTTGAGTTGTTACTCTCACTAGGATTGTTCAGCCTAACAGCTATCTCCTGCTCCGTTGGTTCTCTGATGACGACAAGAGGAGGTCTTGACCCAATGACTTTAACCTTAACCTTGTTCTTTGGACGAGGCTCAGGAACGTGGGCAGCTTTCTTTAACTTCTGCCTTTTTAAGGGGACAGGAGGAGATTCCTCCTCTTCATCGCTTGAAATTTCAATTTCTTGAATTTTCCTTTTTTGTAGATTGATTTCAAATGACCAGAAAGAAAGGAGTCGAAATCATTAGCGTCAAAAGTAATATTTCGGAAAGAAATACATAATAAGCAGAAAGTGTTTACCTTGGGTGAAGGTTTCACAGAAGGATTTCCTCCTTTTGCGCTTTCAACGACTTTCTTGGTGACGATCCTCTTGACCGCTAGAAAATGAATAAGGATAAATTAGGTGTCGAATGATTAGATTGAAGATGATAAAAACATTCGATTAAAGAAGATTACCCTTTTTATCCTGTCAGAGACTAGCAAAAACGCCTCTTGAAGGTGAGCAGCGAAGTCTTTTTCATCGAAAAATTCTTCGTTATAATACTGCTTCCACCAGTCCTCAAAGAGAAGCGAACACAAGAAATTAAGATTGACGTTGAACAAAGTTAGTACGGTTCGACCAACGTACCTACCAATATGCCTGGTAGCAGCATCCTCTGAGTAGTCTGCATTGTAAAACAGCAGAAGCTTTTCTCGAGAGTAGATTGGCGAATGGAGCGACTGGATAATACCAAATTATCGAGAGACAAGGTTCGATTGATAAGAAATTAAGCTACGTTGATTCTTCAAACTCTTAAATATCAAAGTCATGATTCTCAGTCGAATAAATGACTCCCAAATAGCTACATATTCATCCATATAGTCATCTTCGTCAGACGAAGGGTATGGTCGAATGAACCATTCCGGGCCAACCTTTCTACTAGCAAAGGGAGCCATGGTCGAAACAAATTCCTTCCGCTTTGCAAACATCATTACAAAGCTGGTGAACACCTTTTGGAATTGTTGACCTTCATTAGTTGGAGTCAAAAAGATGATTCTAGTCCCTTCGACCCTTCTATTCAGGACTTCTGGAGCCCTCTCGTTAATCTTATTCTTTTGCGGAAGAAAAGATTCAAAAGTGGCGTTTAGCCAAAGTTGCAGAAGCCAAAAGGGGCCAGAGAGAAGTAAGCTCGCCTTATCCCAAATAAAATTAAGTTGAGTCACACCATTGTTGATGGACTCATACAGGTTGGCTAGAATCAACTCATCCAGACAAAGAGGATAATGATGGTGAAGCTGTGTTGCAAGAGTAAGCATTTTCTTAGTCATTTGAAGTGACTTAGTGCAAAACACAAAACGAGATAACCACAAAGCTAGAAAAGATATGTGATCCACTTCAGAGACAGTGGTACTCGATTTGTCATGGAAATGATTGATGAATACGGTATACGTGGGCTTCGTGGCCGAAAACCCAATGGGATCTTCAGACAGATCCTCGGGATCGAAGTAGTCACCCGTTGGTCGAAGACCAGTAATGGCAGCTATATCAAAGAGAGTTGGTGTTACCATTCCACAAAGCAAATGGAAGGTAAAATGGGTGCTGTCCCAGAAATACAGTGAAGCCACCAGCATGAGAGGGAAATAAGCTAGCCCAGTCTTCGACAGCATGATCAAGTCAAAGATCCCCATATCTTTCCAGATTTGGGCTTGTACTTGTTCCATCTTACTGAGCCATTCCGAGTATTCTGAAGTAAGACTAGGACAAGATCGAAAGATTCTATTGCCCTTGTTCATGAACTGAAGGTTGATATCTTCCTTCGTTTGAGGATGTTTCTGGTTGGCATGAGTTACATCTTTAGGATAATTCCTGAGTTTCTTCGCATAACCTATAGGCTTGAGCCTAGGGTGAGTTGGGAAGAAGTTGCTATTTTTTTTGGGTTCTCTAAACATGAAGACAATGGGCCAAACATAGCATACATTTTCCCAGAATACCTAACAGGGATAAGCAACTGGGAGTCATAAGCATCGCGCCACTCTTTGGCCATGGGTTTAGATACGACCCTTCGTTCCCCAGTCGCAACAGGTACATGGTTAGTAGAGAAAACCTCTGGTTGTCTTTGGAGATCAGAAATGTTCTTAGATTTTGGATTGTTGGGTGCATTGGAAAGGAAGGCCGTGGGTGAAAGTAGTAGTGAAAGAGCGAAGAAGACAAAGTTGTTAAGGTTTTTTCTTTGCAAGGAAGTGAAGAATACTAGGAGTTGTAAAAGAATTCCCAAAAGAAGATCGGTCTATTTATAGTGTTCAGGAAGGAGTGTTTTTCCCAAGATCATTTAATACTGCAGAGTTAATGGGGCACGTGGCGAACGTTAAAGCAGTTATCGTATGAGAAATGAAAACGTTTGCCATTCTCTCCTAGGTTGTAGGGATAATGGCCATCATGGCAGCATGGTAACGGCTGATTGACAGCGACGTGTTGAGAAAAGGTAATGATGACTCTGAATATCGACAGGGGTTGGTAGAAGGTGAAAAGAACACAAGCGGTTTTTGTGGTAAAAAAGAAAGACGAATGTAGAATGGGAATCTCAAAGAATAATCATCTCTCCTTGTGACGAAACTGATATTCTTGGGGGGCAATTTGTTAGCTCCTAAATTCGACACCTACAACAAGTTGGCCTTATGGGCCAAAAGTAGATTGAACAAGTCTAAGTCGGAAAAGCTTCGACAAAGTAGAAAAGTACTTAGAGAAATTCTAACTTAAAATGAGTCTTCAACCAGAAGGTTCTCAATCCCTTCGACTGAAGGGATTCCAAGGTCTTCGACCAAAAGGAAGCTTCGTATCTGCCCCAGAAGATTTTTGAATCTAGAGAAAGGCGGGAAAAGCAGTTCGCTTGGCAGTTGAGGGAAACAACATGGCGTGGCGTGAAAAGAGGGGTCGAAGAACATGAAGAAGACACCTGTCTTCATCCTGGAGCAAGGCAACTCCTCAATGGTTACCTAGTTTTAGTATAAATATAGGAAGTTTATGTAGATTTCTGTGTGTTAAACTGATCGTACAAATTATTCAATACTATTCAAGTACCCGCTGCGTGAGAAAGAATACTGAAAAATGCACGTTTGAATCACCATATTTTACAATCAAAGTCTTTTATTTCTCTCTTTACATTTCTTTACTCTTTATCTTGTTTGTACTTTATCTGCACTTTTACCCAAATTCTTGCACCTAACCTCTCCTCAACCCCTTCTTTCTATTTACTTTCTGCACTCGCACTCATCCCTTTCCTAGTCGAACTTGAGTTCTTCACCCACATTAATGTTTACGTCCAAACAACATAAAAAATTAGCATATGTCCTAGGATCAAACTAATCGATCCTGCGAGTAACCAAAAAGTTGTCCTTTTTGGAAGATCAGCGGTTGTTCACCAGAAACCACGGTGAACAGAGATGTGAGTTACAAACTTTTGGTCAGGTTATGCAAGAATGGAGGTATGTGATGCAGTTGTGAGTTCTTGGTGTTTTTAGGGCTTAACCATGTGTGTGTTTTCTTGCCAATGAGTTATGTATGTATAAGCAAAAGGTTGGAGAGGTTTTGCACAAAGGATTTCTGAGTTATAGAGTTATGGCTAGGTTACTTGATTTTAAAGAAAAGTGAATGTATGGTTCCAAGATGAAGTACAAGCATGGGATGAGTGATTGTAAGGCCCGAGACAAACTTCTCTTGAGTTATAGGACGTGTATGATCAGAAGAAAACAATTGCAAGGCTCAAGAACAAGTTTTATGCATAAAGCTACTTTTTCAAAATGGCATTGTGCACTTTCTTCCTAAAATGGATATAAAGCATGGCATTGCATTGAATGCTTGAGCTGAGACCTCTAACAGCTGTGCAAAAAAATTAATTATGGAGTGCCTAACAAGTTTGAGGCCTGCAAAGCAAAGATTATGCAGCATAGGTTTGAGATTTGAATTTTGTTCATCACAAAATTTGCCTTGTAAAATAACTTGAAACCCCAACTTCTGAGCTTCGATTCTCCTTGCTCACAAATGATATCAAGGATTTCTTTGACATTTTGGAGAGCTTGTAATGTGATCTACAACCCCTATTTGAATCAATTTTAAAAATTCCCCTTGGAACTAGGTGAAACTTGGGTCAGAAGTTAGGTCAAAATCTTGACCAAAAATGTTCAAAATTCCACTGTGTTTAATTTCAAGACTATGACTTCATGCATTGATAACTTGAGATCCAAGAACTTTTAGAAGAAGTTGTGTAAAGAAATTTTGTATATCTCATGGAGATCTACAACTTTCATGTTGAAAGTTTCTTTTGAATCATCTTGCATCATGGTGAAAATTTTGCTCAAAGTTGGAAAAAAACACAAAGTTTTCAACACTCAGAAAAATTTCTAAGTTTGAAAACTTTGACTTTTCAAAATAAAATCTTGAATTTTTGATTTCTTGATGAATAAGTTTTATATTTTGACATGTTTTGATGAATTGTGATCTTTGACACTTGATTTTGACCAAAAAGTCAAAGTTTGACTTTTCAGTGTACAATTGATTTTTGATCAGTTGACTGAAAATTCACTATCAATCCAATTGATCTTGAGAAATGTTTTGAGTCATGCCATTAGGTAAAAATGGTGAAATTGAACTCTTAAGATCATGCCTCAAACCAATTAACCATTTGATAGGTCAAAAATCATAAATTTCCCCTTCTCAATCAAAACCCTAATTTTGACCATTTTGCCCTTTTGATGATTTGATCAAATTTCTTGAGGAATTATGGTCTAAACTTGATCAAATGATACATATGAGTTTATAAAGTTGATATGGATAAAAAAATTATGAAGTTTGACTGTAAATTGTCCACAATTGACTTTTTCCTCAATACAGTTGATTTTTAGGTCAACTGCTCAATTGACTCAGCAAAAATGTGATCAAAGGCTTGAAACTTGACATGAGAAAACTTGGCGGGTCCATAATGATCCACGAAATTCATATAAGGCATTGAAAGTACAATTATCCTTGTGCAATCTCAAACCCTAATTTTAGTCATCGGTGCTTAAGGAGGTGTCTTTAGCTGATCAAACCTTGTGCAGTCTTGAACCAAAGGAGATCTTGTGAGAAAATATTTGATAAATGAGAGGGAAAATTTTGGGGTACAACAAGAATCATTACAAAGGCACATTTTCAAAATACTTTCAAAACCACACCACAAAGCACACTTTAAAACAAAAGCAAGTGATCTAACAAGAAACTAAGAGCCCATAGATAACTATGGATGAAAAGGGTGCTAATACCTTCCCTTTTCATAATCTACCCCCCGAACTCAAGAAATAATCTCGAAAGGTCTTTCCTGTTATTTTCAGCCTTTCCTTATTGGATAAAAGAAAAGTCGGTGGCGACTCTTGCTATCTGCAACAATTGCGATAAAACGCAAAACACCCAAGTCAGTTCTCCCACCGCGTTATAAAACTGGCGACTCTGTTGGGGAGTTCTTTAAAAGTGGGGTTACCTTAGGGTTAGATCACATTACTTGCTGTCCTTGTTTGAATTGCATTCTTTACATTATGGTTCCTTGTTTGGGTTTGTTTTGATCCTCTACCCGAATTTGGGGCACCTTTTAGGTAAGTAGCAATAGATTGTAGAAAATGTGCGGGGTATACCGACATGGTATAAGCAATAGCTATGTTAGTGTGACACATTTGTTGATACCGGTATCCCTTGAGTAGTCAAGGAGAATATGGGGCCGCTTGTGGTGTCATGAAGCACTAACTGACTTTAGAACCTTTACTTGACCAACTTGGCCATTACAAAGTAGTGAGGTAGTCGTCTTTGGTGCAATCCAAAGTTGGTTGATACTCGATACTACGCTCATTGAGATCTAACTTTCGGTATATTTCGGTCGCCATTAAAGAGGCTTGTGCTGAAGCAATGCCCGATGAAGAAAGATCAGTGATATTGAGATCCCCTAGGACCCGGTTACTTTTTAGGACAAGTTGATGCAACTACACTTCAAGAGGGTAGTTACCTATAAACTCCATGCAAGCCTAAACCTAAGGACTTGTCTGCTTTGTGTATATGACTATTTGTACATAACAACTTGCTTGCTTTGCATACTTGTACATAACATCATGACATCATGACATCATACCGTAGCATTTTCAATAAACATTTCAAGGATCTCAAGGGCTTATGATGCAGGGTCACGTTAAACTAGACGTCTATCAAGGGGCAAGAGGATTCATTCTCTAATCAAACACCGTCAACACCAAAGAACAGTAACTTGAGTCAAGGGCTATGACCCACTTAACACGGTGAGCTTGATTCTCGTGGAAGGACATCCACCGATACGAAGTTCTCCAATCAAAGTTGTTGATCAACATTCAAATTCTAACATCTTCTTGTGTTTACCCTGCGAGATCCTTGAAAACATTGCATCCACATATCATGCATGTCATCATAACAGGTTTTCCTGTACAAGCTTTCTCATATGCTTGCTGTTTATTTCAGTAAGAGATGGCTCTAGAGCAAACAGTTAAAGATCTCCAAGCTCAAAACACTCAGTTCCAACAAGCGCTCATGAACTTGGCCAAGGGGCAGGAAGATCTGAAAACACTCTTCACCAAAGTGAGGAAGAAGAAGAAAACATCTGTCATCCTCAACGTAAGGAGAAGGTCCAAGGGGCATGCCCAACTAGCTCAAAAAGAATATGCTTCTTCTAAAGACAGTCAAGAAGAGGAAGCTGGAAGCATTAGAACTAACATAGCTACTGATGATGATGATTCTTCTGAGGAGCAGTATCCACTGGCGGATGAAAAATACAAACAACTTGAAGACAGACTAAAAGCTATGGAGATCCAAGCTGTGTCTGGCTTGGACTTAGGAGACATGGGTTTGTTTACTGGAGTGGTCATCCCACCAAAGTTCAAAATCCCTACCTTTTCCCCGTATGATGGAGTCTCTTGCCCTAAGATGCACATATAGTCTTATGTTCGCAAGATTCAACCATACACAACTGATCAGAAGCTTTGGATCCACTTCTTCCAAGAGAGTTTACCTGGGATGCAACTTGAGTGGTTCTATCAATTGGAGAGTTCCCACATTCACACCTGGGAAGATCTAGCTGCTGCTTTTTACAAGCAGTACCAATACAACACGGATCTTGCACCAACTCGTGTGCAATTGAAGAATATGGCCATGCGTTCCAACGAGGGCTTCAAAGAATACGCCCAAAAGTGGAGAGACCTGGCTGGTAGGGTGCAACCCCCATTAACTGACTGGGAGCTGATTGACATCTTCATGGGAACTTTGACAGGACCTTTCTTTAACCACCTAATCGGAAGCTCCTCACCCGGGTTCACCGAAATAATATTGACTGGAGAAAGGGTCGAAGCTGGCATCAAAAGCGGAAAAATCCAATGGGGTGCATCTTCGAATACAGGGAAACAACCTTTCATTGGCAAGAAAGAGTCTGATGTTGCATACGGTCAAAAAGGTCGTAACCAGGGTAACCACGACCAGCATGTGGGGGCAGTTCTGATCTCTAATCCTGCATCGGTGAAACAACGACAACAAGGGCATCAGCGTAAAGAGGTTGCGCCTAAAAGACAATTCACTAAGATCAACATGCCACCGGCTCAAGCACACATGTTGAAAGCAGAGTTGATTACATTAAAGACTCCTCTCCGGAACCCCAACAATTCTGCTCCTACCTATCATCCCAATGAAAGGTGCGCATATCATTCTGATAGTCCTGGACACGACACGAACAACTGTTCGGCTCTGAAGAACAAGATCCAAGACATGATTAATGCCAAGGAGATCGAGTTCGACCCTCCAGGGACTCCCAACATGATCACCACTCCCATGCCAAATCATTGAGCGTTCCAGTTCATTTTGAATTTTCAATTGTAATTTCTGTTGTTGTTCAAACACTTATCTATTAATGTCAAAATTTGTTTCATTAATGCATTGCATATGTTTGTCTTGAATTCATCCATTTTTTCCACTATATTTAAGCTATGATTTTTACTCTCTTTATGACATTCAACTCTTGCTAAAAGTTACAAGACTTTAGAGGGAGGATGATGAAAACAATGCCATAATCTCATACAGTATGCTTTTGGACAGACTTTACGGATGATGTACAGGCGTTTGTTTCAATTCCTAAACACTGGAGTTATAAGGAGGATAATACCTAGTCAACCCCTTTAAGCCAAAGAAGTAGGAGTTTTCTTTTTACACAAATTGAAACCTTTAATCAAAACCTGGGGCAGGGTAGTCTCTCAGTTAATTAAAATGTGCGCTCAGTCGCAAACTTTCACTTCGTAACACAATGGATGACATCAAAAACATTCCTATGGAATCAAAAGACGATGATGGTTCCCTATCACATAGGAAGTCATTATCTATCAAAAAGAAAATCCCACTAATTCAAAACCTACAAAGGGGACTTAAGAAAAACTGGGGCATCCCGCTGACTCCAATCTCAAAACAGGAACAGTCAGGCAAAAATCATGGATAATAAATAAATAAAAAAGGAGATCACTGCAAATCCTCAACAACATGAAAAATGTTACAAAAAATTTATGCCTTCCAACAAACTTAACTTGTTTGAACCATCACCAAAACGCCATTCCAAACTCAATTGGAGTTCAGACGCACAATTAACTAAGTTTAGGATTGAAGAACATCACAAAGAACGGGCGGGTACAAATACACTTTGAGCCTTATCCTTTGTTTCTTAAATCATGAACCAAGCCACGTTACAACCCTTCAAAAGTCCTAATTGAAGCATGGGTTAGTTCGAAAGCATATTGTTACAAAAGGTATCCTGACTCTTGTATGGCTTTTACACTAAATCCTGAGTTGAATTTTCTTACAAAAAATCTTTTATCATGCTAAAACGCATTTTCAAAATTTCAAGACAAGCATAAAATTTGCATTATTTGAATACCATTGTTTGTATATGGCTAATTGTTTGACAGCAGAGAAATTCACACGACGAATATCCAACGAATGAATGCTCTCTCAGTGAACAAAATCACTTCAAATGGGATGACACTTCCAAAGACAGATCTCTTATAAATAAGGGGGCATGACATGTCACTCTCCAAACTTTCATGGGGGAAGTCAAGTCAAGATCCCAAGAAATCTCTCAAGAAATGCTGAATATACCAGGGGCAGGTCTCCATCTGAATCACTTGGGGCATTGGACATGAGTTCCAACAACGAATCATGTACGATCAAACAGACATCTTCTGGCAGTGTGGTAACACCTGCTACCAGGGGCAGTGACAAATCTCCCCCAAAATCCTGTTCATAGGATGGCCCTAGCCAGGGTTTCAATCTCTGAAAACTTCTCCTTGACTGAGTTGATCTCAAGAATCCTCGAGGATTTATGCTAAAAGAAGACACCTCTCCAACAGACTGGCTATAGGGTTTATTTCCCCAACAAACTACAGGTTCCCCAGCTTGAGTTTGCCTCTCTGACCATTACAAATCAAGGGACCACAACTCCTCTTCCCCAATAGACTTCTCTACAATCCCCAGCAAGTTACTGCGAAGCTTGGAAATCGACCAGATAACAGTTAACTTCAGTAAGTTTGTTGTGGAGCCTGGAATTCGACCAGATAACAATTAACTTCATTCTATCATAAATTTGTTGTGAAGCCTAGAAACCGACCAAATAACAATCAAATTAAGCGAGTTACTGTGAAGCCTGGACTCAACTAGATATCAGTTCAACTTCATCCATTCAAACAAGTTACTATGATGCCTGGACACGACTAGATATCAGTTCAACTTCATCCTTTCAAGTAAGTAACTACGAAGCCTGGAAACCGACCAGATAACAGTTTAACTTCACTCTCCCAAGAAATTTTCTGCGAAGCCTGGAATACGACCAGATAACAGTTAATTTAATCTTCCCCAAGATAACTCCCCAGTAGAGCAACAGACAACTAAAATTTCTAAACTCTTTTCCCCAAACAGGAATCAACACTCTCCACAAAGTTTTCTTCTCGAGCAAAATCAACATTCCTCAACGAAGTTCTCCTCAAAACAGGAATCCCCAGCGGAAACATCCTAAAACATGGTCCGAAGAGAAGCCTACTCTTCATCCACAACAGCGGTCCAGGATTTCATTTCCCAAGGCTCCCCATCATTTGTCAAGGATTTATTTTCCCAGACAAAGATACACTTCAATAACATTTCACATTTCATACATCCTAATTACATACATGATAAATGCATACAGCATAATCGCATTTATTTTGAGGACACCATGCATTTCATACATCATGACATTGCATACAGCTAACGTTTTACCTTTTCAGGAAAAGGTCAATCAACAGATAACTATCATCAACAATTTTCAACAGTTTCAGATTAATACCTGAAACAAGACAGGAAAACTATCTGAGAATAACTGATTGTAGATTAATACCTGTAACAAGCCAGGGAAATTATCTACACGACCAGCTGAAGCAATCTTGCACGGGCTCCTTCTCATACACTCTTCTAGAAACAGTTCAAATGTGATCCAGATGTAACTAACATTTTGATACTTACTCCAGATTCTATTCTAGAAACAGTTCAGATGTGATCCAGATATGGTTGACATTCTGATACTTATTCCATATCTTCTTCTAGAAACAGTTCAGATGCGATCCAAATATGGCTGACATTCTGATACTTATTCCAGATTCTCTTCTAGAAACATTACAGTTGCGATCCATATACGGCTGACATTCTGATACTTATTCCATATCTTCTTCTAGAAACAGTTTAGATGCGATCTAGATATGGCTGACATTCTGATACTTACTCCAGATTCCTCCTGAAACAATTCAGATGCAATCCATATGTGGTTGACATTCTGATACTTATTCCATATTCTCTTCTAGAAACAGTTCAGATGCGATCCAGATGTGGATGACATTCTGATACTTACTCCAGATTCTATTCTATAAATAGTTTAGATGCGATCCAGATACGGCTGACATTCTGATACTTATTCCAAATTCTCTTCTAGAAACAGTTCAGATGCGATCCAAATATGGCTGACATTCTGATACTTACTCCAGATTCCTCCCGAAACAGTTCATATACAATCCAGAGACATATATTATTCTGATACTTACTCCAGATTCCTTCTAGAAACAGTTCAGATGCGATCCAGATATGGATGACATTCTGATACTTACTCCAGATTCCTTCTAGAAAGAGTTCAGATGCGATCCAGATATGGCTGACATAATGATACTTACTCCATATTCCTTCTAGAAACAGTTCAGATGCGATCCAGATATGGCTGACATTCTGTTACTTACTCCAGATTCCTTCTAGAAACAGTTCAGATGTGATCCAGATATGGCTGAAATTCTGATACTTACTCCAGATTCCTTCTAGAAACAAATAAGATGCGATCCATATATGGCTAACATTCTGATACTTACTCTAGATTCCTTCTAGAAATAGTTCAGATGCGATCCAAATATGGCTGACATTCTGATACTTACTCTAGATTCCTTCTAGAAATAGTTCAGATGCGCTCCAAATATGGTTGACATTCTAATACTTACTCCAGTATATTTCAAATACAGTCCAGATACGATCCAGACACGGTTGTCATTCTGACACTCATTCAGCCTATTTCTCAAATACAGTCCAGATACGATCCAAATACGGATGTCATTCTGACGCTCATTCAGTACTTCTTTCAGATACGAGTCAGATATAATCCATTTATGGATATTATTCTGATACTCATCCCACTATCTCTGTTGGTTCAGTTTAAATCTCTCAATGGTTTATCTTGATTCTTTCTCGTAGACATTTTCTCTGGTTCAGATAAATCGCTCCAAGATTTATTATGATTCTTTCCAGTTAAAGAATATTCAAGACCCCTTATTTTGCGGTGGCAGAACCGACTGTTTATATACTGGTTTTTCATTTTGTATTCGCAAATGTGCGGTAAGCAAGAGTAGCCACCGTCTTTTCTTTTATCCAACAAAGGAAAGGGTGAAAAGAACAGAAAAAGACCTTTTGAGAGTTTTCTGAGTAAGGGGGTAGATTATGGAAAGGGAAGGTATTAGCACCCTTTCCATCTGTGATTTTCCATGGGCTCTTAAAGGTTTGCTCACTTTTCAAAATGCTTTTGTGCTTTGTGTTTGAAAATGTTTTGAAAGTTCCTTAGTACGGCGAACTTTATAGTGTTTCTCAGGATAGCAGAGAACGTGTACAAAGTGTTTGAAAATGTTTTTGAAAAGTAGTTTTTGTGTGTAAGTGCAAAAATGGTTGAGCAAACTTATAACAACTATCTACTTTGTTACTCGAAAAGGATCGTTCTTTTCCTCTTTTCCTTTAGACAGTGCTATCCTACTGTTAGTGAGTAGGTATCCTTATCGTTGGATGTTGAGGGACAATCGAAGGGACGTTACAGTCACGAAGGCAACTTATGGAGATGCTTTAGCAATTTCATTTAAGGGACGAGATCATTTACCGAAAGGCAACACTGTAGGGTCATCGAGGGACTATCATCTTTTTGATTTTTGCGGGTCTTTGCTAAAGCATTCCTGCCTCATGACTGTTTTATTAAAAGCAACCAAAGTGGGCGTACCTTAGAGGTGTATATGTGCAAGTGTGTTCAATTCAGATATTTATCTTTAAGCATTTAGGTGCTCTACCATTTGTTTTCAGATCTTGTCATGCAATCCTAATTAGCATACATCTAGGCAGTTAATATATGTACAAGAATTTAAAGTGCAGGAATTGTAAATCCTACGCTATTACAAGGCTTCGGGATAGTTATATAAAAAATGCAAGAAACTAAAAGTGCGGAATTTTGAATCTAAAGCTATTACAACTGTGAGCAGTTACAATAAAATAAGATGTGCGCGAATTGAAAATAACGTCTAAAAATCCTAAGAATAAAAATCTTTTTGTTGTTTTATTTTATTTTAGGAAAATGTCAAGATAATTAGATGATTAATTAATAAGATTAATTTAATATAAAAAACTATCCTAATGTTTTTTTGGTTTTTGGATTGATTTTATATTGATAAAAACAAAAGAAATAAAATGGTCAAGACACAGAGGAAATCGAAGGATTTGGCAGCAAATCGAAGGAGGGTAGTAATTCTAGAAGCCTGGATTGAAAGAGGCTTGGGTTGTCTTTCGATCCAATAAAAAGGCTTGTTCGAAGATGCATAAGGGGCTGTACTTTGAGTGTGTTCGATCTGGACATGTTATCCTTCGATCTGGGGGGAGGAACGGTCTTTCGATCCCGGGCAAGATATAGTTCTTTCGACCCAGGAAAGGAACGGTCTT
Organism: Vicia faba; assembly: GCA_948472305.1. Lineage (NCBI taxonomy): Eukaryota > Viridiplantae > Streptophyta > Magnoliopsida > Fabales > Fabaceae > Vicia > Vicia faba. The sequence goes on from OX451738.1 coordinate 988,585,729, forward strand.
TCGATCCTGGGCAAGGTCTAGTTCTTCAACCCAGGGGAAAAGGTCTTCTTCGATCCATGGAAGGGGGTTATTCCTTTCGATCTGAGGGAGAAAGGAATTTTCACTCTAGATCTGCAAGACAAATATTAGCAAAAATATAACCTGGGTGTCGAACCCAAGACCTTCGATCCTGCGTGTATTGGTTTATCTGGGCCAGATCTGCAGTATGGGCGTTAGAGACAAAAGAAAACAAAAGTGGACCTGGTGTCAAAACTAGGCCCTTCGCTTTGAAACCAAATCGAATAGAGTCAAATGATATCCTAGGCGTGAATCAAGCACTGAGCAAACACTAATACATTATGAAATTATAAACATGGATTTGAAAGTTTACCAACAATAGGATGCTTCGATTTGGCACCTTTGGGCGTGGATTGAGGTTGTTAGGTGCTTAGATTTGACACTCCTGGGGTTTCTATAAGCAATATGGCAACATGATCCGTTCGTGTGCAAAAGTATATGTGCCTCTCTTTCGTTTCCTCTTTTGTTCGCCTATGTCCTCTCTTTCGCTGCTGGTATTGTGTGATTGCTCTTGTATTTATAGGAGTATAATGGCGCCTAGTAATTTCCAGAGACAACCAATTAAACATGCCATTAAAGCCATGAGACAAGAATCAGACAAATTAAAAGCATTCCTTTTTGGAACATTCATGTCTCTTTGGAAATCTTGGGATGAACCTGGACACTTGACTCCTTCGAACACCCTCCTGTCATTCGAAAATCCTTCGCCCAAATACCACTTGAAGGGTATTTATTGAAACGTCAATCAAAGGGTCTTGCCAAAAGGCCAATCGAAGGGTCTTGCCAAAAGGCCAATCAAAGGGTACTTGGTTAACATGCCTGTCGAAGCTGCCTTGTTTGAGATGCTAAATAGAAGGATTCCTTGCCATGCCAATCGAAAGGCTTGTCATGAGGCCAATCGAAAGGCCTTGTATCCATTCCAATCAAAGGGCCTGTCCATGAGGCCAATCGAAAGCACTTTGTTCTGATATGAATCGAAGTGCCTTGCTCAGACGCCAATCGAAGTACCTTGTTGACTGATCGAAAGCTTCTTTTTTCTTTCTTCGATTTCCTTCAGTTGGGACCAATTGAAGTAACATTAAAATGCCAATAGACGCCCTTGTTCAGATGCCAATCGAAAGACATTGTTAAGATGCCAATCGAAAGACACCTCATTGAATAACACTTTGACCAACTTCAAAATTTGTTATCTTTATTCAAGCAAGTGTTTGTAGCCACCCATGTAAGAGAAGATCTTGTAAAAAATGAGAGGGAAACTTTTGGGGTACAACAGCTACCCCTGTTAAATCTTCTTAAACCTGAAGATGTAGATTGGCTTGTCTGCCTTTCATGATCTGAAGGTGGAAGATGATTGAACACTAGAGTGCCCATAAATTTGCACTCACATGAAGTGACACTGATTGTTGATGATGGCGGGAATGGGCTTACATATTCCATTTGGAGAAGATGACAGAAGACCATCAGAGATGGGCTTACAGAACATGACGGAGAGTCATCAGAGATGGGCCTTAAAGATGCCATCCAGAAGAATGTTGATTTCATGAGATATTCCTTTATGGGAATCCCTATTCCTATTGTTGAGGAGGACTTTGCTGAGGAATGTTGATCCTTGTCTTGGGAAATAGAGCTTAGGAGCTTCAGTTGTCCGTTACTCTATTGGGGAGTCATCTCTTGACTGAAGAGATTGGAGTGGGATGTTATCTGGTCAGGATCCAGGCTTCACGGTGACTTACTGGGGAAATGAGATTAAACTGTTAAGAAATCAGCAACGAATCCATAGTCGCTTCGAACTGAACCAGCGGAGGTCTTGAATTAACTTTGACTGGATAAGAATCAGAAAAATCTTAGGATCGATTTAACTGAACCAGTAAAGGTCTATCAGAAAAGAATCAATAACAAATCAATGGTCGACTTGAACTAAACCAACAGAGGTCTTGAATTAACTTTGACTGGATAAGAATAATAAAAATCTTAGGATCGATTTAACTGAACCAGTAAAGGTCTACCGGAAAAGAATCAGTAACAAATCAATGGTCGACTTGAACTGAACCAACAGAGGCCTTGGATTAATTTTGATTGGATAAGAATTAGAAAAATCTTAGGATCGATTTAACTGAACTAGACAAAAGTCTTGGAATATCTTCAACTGAAATAAGAATCAGAGAGATCTTAGTGTTGATATGACTGAACCAGAGAAGGTATTGGATTAACTTTGACTGGACAAGAATCAGAAAAATCTTAGAATCGATTTAACTGAACCAGGCGAAAGTCTTGGAATATCTTCAACTGGAATAAGAATCAGAGAGATCTTAGTATCGATCTGACTGAACTAGAGAAGGTCTTGGATTAACTTTAACTGGACAAGAATCAGAAAAATCTTAGGATCAATTTAAATGAACCAGGCGAAAGTCTTGGAATATCTTCAACTGGAATAAGAATCAGGGAGATCTTAGTGTCGATCCGACTGAACCAAAGAAGGTCTTGGATTAACTTTGACTAGATAAGAATTAGAAAAATCTTAGGATCGATTTAACTGAACCAGTAAAGTCTTGGATGAACTTCATTCCGAGGAAGATGATGAAATATCCTTTCATCATGCGTATCTTTTAGGGAGACTATCAGGTTACATAAGTAGTCAACGGTGTTTGTTGATTTGATCTTGTCCCTGAAAAAGGTAAAGAACTAGTCACATGCAATGTCATGATGTATGAAATGCGTTATGATGATGTTCTCAAAATAAATGAGATTATGCTGTATGTGATGTGTATGCACATGCCATGATGTATGAATATGGGATGTTATTGAGATTTTTCCCAGTCGAGGAAAATAAATCTCGGACTACTTGCTGGAATGTATTGGGATGTTGAATCCTTCATTTCCGCTGGAGATGATGAATGGATATGATTTGCCGGAGATTTCCTTTTTCTGCTTGAGGATGTTCTATCGGGGATTGAATCTGCTTGAGAATTGATTCTTCTTGGGAAAAACTCTATGGAGAGAGATGCTTGTTGGAAGATTCTGCCGATGTAGAGAAATACACTCTGCTGGGAAATGAGCTTTCGCAGTTTGAGAAATAAACTCTACCCGGGAGGAGGTTTTATAACTGTTTGAATTGGACCGGGGAAAACAGACTTTAGTTGGAGAAAGTAATCTCTTCTTGGGGAAGAAGAGGGCAAAGCTCTGGTTGTTTCTGCTCTGTGGGGAACTTATATGTCACGGACGTATGCTGAGGATACAATGATGACTTTGCATCAGGATGTTTCTTCCCCTGTGTCTGCTGGAGATTTTATGGATGGATCCATGTCGTGATTGTACTTGGACATGTATTGAATGAGTGTCAGAATGTCATCCATCTCTGGATCGTATCTGTACTGTTCTTGAAACATGTGTTGAATGAGTGTCAGAATGACATCCGTCTCTGGATCGTACTTGAACCGTTTCTAGAAGATGATTTGAATAAGTATCAGGATGATATCCGTCCTTGGATCGTACCTGAACCGTACTTGAAGATGGTATGAATAAGTATCAGGATGATATTCATCTCTGGATCATACCTGAACTGTTGTTGGAAGATAATCTGGAGTAAGTATCAGGATGATATCCGTCTCTGGATGGTACCTGAACTGTTTCTAGAAGATGATTGGAATAAGTATCAGGATGATATTCGTCCTTCGATCATACCTGAACCGTTTCTAGAGGATAATATGGAATAAGTATCAGGATGACATTCGTCTTTGGATCATATCTGAACTGTTTCTAGAAGATGATTTGAATAAGTATCAGGATGATATCCGTCTCTGGATCATACCCTAACTGTTTCCAGATGAGAATCTGGAGTAAGTGTCAGGATGACATCCGTCTCTGGATCGTACCTGAACTATTTCTAGATGAGAACATGGAGTAAGTGTCAGGATGACATCCATTTCTGGATCGTACCGGAACCGTTTCTAGATGATCTGTTGGAATAAGTTTCAGAATGACATCCGCCTCTGGATCGTATTTGCACTGTACTGTTGAGAGAATCTGGAGTAGGTGTCAGGATGACATCCACTTCTAGATCATACCTGAACCGTTTCTAGATGATATGTTGAGATAAGTTTCAGAATGACATTCGTCTCTGGATCGTATTTATACTGTACTAGGAGAGAATCTGGAGTAGGTGTCAGGATGACATTCGCTTCTAGATCGTACCTGAACCGCTTCTGGATCGTACCTGAATCGCTTCTAGATGATATGATCTGCTTTATTAAGAATGTTTCTGTTAGGAATTCTTGTTTTGTTGTTTTGAGAATAAATTCATTGAGGAACATTGATTTTGCTTGATTGTACGTGATTCATTGTTGGAATTCACGTCTAATGCCCCAAGTGATTCAGATGGAGACCTTCCCCTGGTTGTTCGGCATTTTGAGAGATTCTTTGAATCTTGACTTGACTGCCCAAGATGATGGATAATGATCATGCCGTGCCCCTTGGTTGGAAGTGTTTTTCAACTTGAGGTGAAGCTTTTCGTTGAGAAGTTTTTTTGTTCACTAGGTATTCGTCATGAAAATTTCTCTACTGTTGAACAAATAGTCATATGAAAACAATGGTATTTTAAGAATACAAAGCTTATGCTTGTCTTGAAGTTTTAAAAATTCATTTTTTAGTAAAACAAATTTTGCAAGAGAGTGATATCAACTCAGGATTTATAGCAAGTCCTAAAGGAGTCAGGATACCTTTTGTAACAGTATGCTTCCGAACTAACCTATGCTTCAGATAGAACTTTTAAGGGTTGTAGTATGGCATGGTTCACGGTTTAAGAAACAAAGGATAAAGGCTCAAATTTATTCATACCCACCTGCTCTTCGTGATGTTCTTCAGTCCTATGCTCAGTTAATTGTGCGTTCAGATCCCAGTTGAGTCTGGCATCTTGTCCTTGATGTTCCAGTGATGGTTTGGATACTAAAAGTTTATTTGAACGAGGCAATCATTTTGTAATCTTCTTTTTGTTGAGGATTTGTATGACCTTTTTTATTATTTTTCGTTATCCCTTCTTTTGCCTGAACTATTTCTTTTGTGATTACAGTTAGCGGGATGCCCCCGTTTTTTTTCTTAAGTCTCCTTCATAGGTTTTGACTTAGCGGGCTTTTGTTTTGAGATATAATGACTGCCTGTCTTGACGATTCTGCAGAACCATCACCATATTTTGATTTGGAAGGACGTCTTCGATTCCATTCATTATGTACGAAGCGGAAGAATGGGACTGAATGCACACCTGAATTAACTGAGAAAACTACCCTGCCCCAGGTTATGATTAAGGGTTTTAATTTGTGTGAAAAGAAAAACTCTTACTCCTTTGGCTCAAAGGGGTTGACTAGGGATTATCTTCCTTATAACTCCACTGTTTGGGATTCGAAACAAAGCATGTACATCGTCAGCAAGGTCTGTTCAAAAGCACACTGTATGGATTATGATATCGTTTTTGTCATCCTCCCTCTAAAGGCTCAAAGCTTTTGATCGAGATTTGAATATCACGTAAAGGAAGCAAGAAAACAATTTAAATAAAATGACAATGAAATCATTCAAGACAAACATATGCGATGCATTAATGGGAAAACCAAAGTTCGGCATAACAGTAATTGTTTGAACAACAAATGAAATTACAAATGAAAATAAAAATGAACTAGACGTTCTCAATGATTTTGCCCAGGAGCAGTGATCACTTTGTGAGTCTTTGGAGGGTCGAATTCAACCTCTTTGATGTTAATCATATCCTGAATTTTGTTCTTCAGATCCCAGCAACCATTGGTATCATGTCCCAGACTTTTAGAATGGTATGCACACCTTTCGTCGGGGTGGTAACTAGGAGCAGAAGTATTGGGGATTCACAGAGGAGCCTTTAGCGTAATCAACCCTGCTTTCCACTTGTGTTGAAACGCTTGAGCTAGTGACATGTTGATTCTGGTGAATTGTCTCTTAGGCATGACCTCTTTATGCTGGTTCCCCTGTTGGTGTCATTGCATATGTGTAGAGTTAGAGACCAGTATTGCCCCCACAGATTGATTGTGGTCGTCGGCCTTGTTACGACCTTTCTGGCCCTGCACAACATGGGCTTCCCTCTTACCAGCAAATAGCTTCTTCTCAGCATTAGAAGATGTAGCCATCGGGATCTTCCCACTCTTCATACCACCTTTGATCCTTTCTCCAGTTAGAACCATCTCCGTGAACCCGGATGAGGAACTCCCAATCAGCAAATTGAAGAATGGGCCTGTCAGAGTGCCCATGAACATGTATACCATTTCACGATCATTCAGAGGAGGTTGTACCCTGAAACTACGCGGCCGAGACCTGTCATCTGGATGTAATGAAACATAAATGAAGTCGCCACCGAACGTCTTTTATCCCACCGAAAGGGAAAGGTAAACATTGAGAAAACCTGGAAAGGGAGAAATCACGGTCTTTTGACCGAGAGATCGGGTAAGGGAGTCTGTTACGCAAGGGGAAGGTATTAGCACCCCACGCGCCCGTAGTACTCTATGGTATCCACTCTTGTTGTCTAATCTAATGGGTGTGGTCAAATCCTATGTCTATGGTTTAAAACTGTAAAGGGAATGCATGCGAAAGGAAAAGAAAACAATGTAATGAAAATAAAATTTGTGCTCGGTTGGGCCCTACCCCAATGCCTACGTATCCCTTTTACGGAATCAGAGCAGCCGTAGTTCAGCTTATGTGTCTTGGTTGGTTTGTGTTTTTTAGTTAAGACAAACAAAGATAGTCAAAATGGTAAAACACCAAGTAAAACAGTCAAACAAATGAGGCGATCAAATATCGACTAAGTAATAACAAAGTAACATGTCAAAGATGGTAAGACATCGAATGATAAACGAATGACAAAACATCACACCTAGCAATGATATTGGGAATCAAAGTAGGATAACAAACATGTGCGATGGCGAAACATTGACTTCAAACAAATGTGCGATGGCGAAACATCGGCCAAAAGGTAATAAGATATCATGGCAAAGATGATGAAACATCAATAAAACGGATGGCAAAACATCACACCTAACAATGATATTGAGAATCAAAGTAGGATAACAAGCATGTGCGATGGCGAAACATCAGCAAAAAGATAACAAAGATATCATGGTAGAAATGGAAAAACATCAATAAGACGGATGGCAAAACATCACACCTAATAATGATATTGAGAATCAAAGTAGGATAACAAGCATGTGTGATGGAGAAACACCGGCTTCAAACAAATGTGCGATGGAGAAACATCGGAAAAATGATAACAAAGATATCATGGCAAAGATGGAGAAACATCAATAACACAGATAGCAAAATATCACACCTATAAATGATATTGAGAATCAAAGTAGGATAACAGACATGCGCGATGGTGAAACACCGGCTTCAAACAAATGTGCGATGGCGAAACATCGGCAGAAAGATAACAAAGATATCATGGAAAAGATGGCGAAACATCAATAACACAGATAGCAAAATATCACACCTATCAATGATTTTGAGAAACAAAGTAGGATAACAGACATGTGCGATGGAGAAACATCGGCTTCAAGATAACACAGACAAAGTATGATTGGTTTGTATCTTTTATTCTGAAGAGGAGTTTGAATTCATTAGAGATGTTCTTATGATTTGCCAAGAAAACAATTTTTGTTTTAAGATGCAAAAATGCAAAGAAAGAAAAAAACAACTAAGGGAAACTAGCCTAGCACTATCCCTAGTGTTATCATACAGTGGTTGACCCTAAGGTTGAGGATAAAGGGAAGACCCTATCCTAATTTGCATGTTAAAGGGAAATCAACAAAACTATCCTATAGGGAACATGCAATGAGAGTGAAGTCGTGATCTCAAGATCTAAATTGAGTGACTCATCGATCAACAATTAAAGAGGAAAAGCAATAAACATCCTATAGGGAACATGGAATAAGAGCAAAGTCGTGATCTCAATATCTAAATTGAGTGACTCATTGATCAACAATTAAATAGGAAAAGCAATAAACATCCTATAGGGAACATGCAATGAGAGCGAAGTCGTGATCTCAATATCTAAATTGAGTGACTCATCAATCAACAATCACAACACATGCATCAGATAAAAAAACCAGGGGGCCTCCTGACATATATCAGCAACAGAGGTCCCATCATGCAATCGGAGAATTATGCAAAATGAAAATGGGAGAAAGGAGGTAGTGCAATACCAAACATATAACTATCTGTAGCAATCAAGCAAGAATAAAAGAAACCCAAAGAAACTACAAGCAAGATGGCATCAGTAAAAAAATTGAGTCAGGAATCTATCAGATATGAACAAGTCCCAGGGGCAATGTATGGCATTCACAATCATGTATATATATATCCTGCATAAACCATCAAGCATGCCAAACACAAAAATAGTGCCAGTATAATAAACTGTGTTCCACAAATAAAGTGGAACACAAAAGCCTCAAGCCAAAAGTGGCAACTTTCTCAGAGTACCTCGCATATTCAACAACCAAGTTAGTATTCCAAAAGGTGAAGAAGTGAGAATAACATGGTGGCAATTACCAAATATTAGACATTATAAACAAGAAGAGACAAGCATATGCACAGATTAGGTCAAAAGAATCAGAGGAATGTTGCTCTTTCCTATCACCATGTTGATTTGACAATTGAGTATCAAGGATAATAAGAGCTTGAGAATAATATGAACAAGAACCATGGAGGTCAGTAGTAAACATATTTTAATCATGCATAGCTAATTCAATCACAACTTCATGAACACAATAGGAAATGAAACCTACATAATGCATTAGATGGTTCAAAACATTCAAACATGAGACTTCTAAGTGGAATGGCTTGAGCTAACATGGAAAAGTCAGAACCAACAAGATCATTAGGTTCCCAACTATAGGCCTCAGTCAAGTTCATTGGCCATCAAACAAATTGCAACAAGTCATGCTAACATAATTGGGTACCTTCACTTCAAAATTACATCAAAAATAAAAATAAAGGTCCATAATTCAAACCAAAAAAAAACTTAACCTCTTGGAAGTGTATAAAATTCAGAATGCAAGCCCTAAGTTCATGAATGATTGGGGAGGAGGCCAAATGAAGTTCAAAGTTTAAGACTAGTTGGCAAAACCACCAAACTAGACAAGTTTTCAAAATTATTTGTGGAAAAATGTCAAACCAAGTCAAATAATTCAAGAAAAATGGTTTTCAAATTCCTAACACATTCATGAACACTGATCAAGACCTGAAATCCAATAAATGTCCAAGGCACAAGGGTTTTTAAACATAAAACTTGCACCATAAGCAACAAAACCCTAGATTTTGACTTTTAATCCTAAATATTAATTAAATAGGATCAAAACCCAAAACAAAATAAGTCAAGATCATAGAAAACATCAAGGAACCCTAAATGTCAGAAAATACATTTTTTCATATTTTTTGAATTAGGAAAAGACAAGAAAGAAATTAATATTCAAACAATTGGGTAATTAACAAATATCCACATATCAAAATAATATTTACATCAAAAAGTCAGAAGAATGGCATACCAAAATTATATTCAAATATTAGGACTAAAAACATACATCCCTGAATTTTTTGTGATTTTTTTTGGATAAAAGGAAAATATTAAAAAAACAAAAAAAAATAAACAATTAATAATGAAATTATTATTTAAGGGCAAGAAAATGCAAAATATAACCAAAAATCACAAAAGAGGCAAAACAAAAATATGATCAGGTTTTTTGGTCAAAAACAAGATTGCATGATTTTTTTTGGAATTTTTGAATTAATAGAAGTATTAAAAAAAATAAACAAACAAATACTACAAATGACCTTTGAAATTAAATTTTTAATCAAAAATAAGAAAAATGATGAACCAAAGTCAGAATCAATTTTCACATTATTTTGGGAGTCTCAAATGATTTTTGTGGAATTTTTAGGTTAAAGGAACTATTAAAATAAAAATTATCTTTGACCAATTAATTAATTAAACCTAACAATTTTTTAACCAATCAAAGTATTTCAAAAAAATTATCAAAAAAATAAACAAAGTTAGAAATATTATTTTGAATTTATGATAAATTTTTCAGAATTTTCCAATCATTTTTTGAGCAAGAAATAAAATTATGGAAATCAATTTATAAAACAAAAATTCAAATAAACCAAAAAAATTCAAACAGACCAATCATGATGTGCCACCACATCATCTTCAACCTCTGATCATTAAAAAAAAACACGTGCAACATCCATATTTAGGGCTCACTTTCAGATCAACACAACACACTCAATTTTGCATCATTTTTGATGAAATCAAAGTCAAATCAAAGCTAGCACGGCAAGGAATCCATAGCAATTCGAATCAAATCAAATCATCCATCATATTGTCCATAATCAAGTCATGAACATGAACAAAAACATTCTGAATAGCGAGTTTCAGAACATCCAAACATGCATAATTCATCAAATTAAACGCTATAAAGCTTCAGAATTATTCCATAGACTTCAAACAACATGATTATGAACTTAAATCACACGAGGCATGGCTAGAAATTGGAATTCAAAGTTGATAATTCATACCTTTGAGAAAAAATGGATCTACTGTCTCCTTCACTCCAATTGAAATCCAAGCCTCGATCTACAATCCTTATCACTTGGAGAAGAGAATACAAGAAGAATTGGCCAAAATGCGCAAGGGAGATGGAAGAATTGAAGAAAAATGCAAAGCTACAAGCTATGGAGTTTCTGACTTTGATTGATGAAATGAAGCACGAACCCTTCAAACTGAAGCTTGCTTCTCAATATATAGAGCATTAGGAGGAGGGTAAGATAGTTTTTTCGCGCTGAAAGCTCTTGGAATAAAAGAAATCTTCTTTTGGCCAAAATCAAGTATGCACATGCAGCCTTGAAATCCCTCGTGCATTGGCTTGCTTTTTGCGTGCATTTTAAACCATTTGTCCTTAGGAAGAGATTAGTAACAAGATTAGGACTTAAATCCTTGCATTAAGCTTGTGTTGGTGATTAGGCAATTTTGAGCAAGTTTTTTGCAAAACCACGAATTCCTTATTCATTTGCCCATGTGCAACTCAAACTTTGGCATGATGGGCCTCAGCATGTCACAAGTTACCAATGGGCTTGATTATAAGCAAGGAGAATGACTAAAACTTGAGTTTGCAAGAAATGGCCATTTTGCATATTTGCCAAATTTCAATAAAATGCCCCAAAATTCCAAAACTCACAACTTGCTCATACTTTTGAGTTTTGACACAAATGAGTTCAATTTGGAAAGGTATTTAAAAGATCTACAATCCCTTAGTTTTTAGTTTTTGCAATTGAATCCATTAAGGTCCTCAAAATTTGGCTTGAAATTCACTAAATTTGAAAAATGACCTATAATTTTGTGACTTCAAAATACCATAACTTTTGATCCCTTGCCAATTTGGTCATGAGACTAAAAGGAGGTGAAAGATCATTCTCTTATCTTTCCAAGCGTATTTCATTTGCATCTTCTTGATCAAGTATGAATAAAATATGATTTTTTTGAAATTAAGTCCTTATTTTCCAAAATTAATAACTTTTAAGGTTTCTTCAAGAATAAGTTTCAACCCAAACTTCAATCTCTTTGATCCAATGACCAAAATGGACTTGAAATATGAAAAGTACATCCTTGGGTTGATGGTTGGCCAAAAATTCACTTGGTCAACCTTGACTTTGACTGATTTTGACCAAAATGACCATTTTGTCCCTCTGAATCAATTGATCCACTTCCCTTCAAAATTGATGATTAAAACTTCAAACATATGATCTCCCAAACATATAAAGTCCATGTGCAAAGTTTAACTTCAAAATTCTCAAGAAATCTTGATGAAATCTCAAACCCTAATTTTGGTCAACACATTAGGAGACTGATGAATCATCTTCAAAACTTCAAATCCTCTGGGCATCTTGATCAATTTCTTGTACAAAGACCTTTCAAATATAAAAGAAATGTTGTAGCTCCCTAAATAAAGTCTTGTACACTGGCCAACAACCTTGCTCAAGCAAAACCCTAATTTGACGGGTGCATCCAGAGAGTGACTTCACTTGTGATCAAACACAAGCTCCAATCTTCTGGGAGTCCAAAGAGATGAATAGAGCCTCTTGAGATATGCAAAAACTTTTGAGCTTGAAAGATCCAGAGGTTTAGATGATAAGATTCCACTTGATCAACTTGTCAATGCAATCAACCTTCAAAGCTTGAGGAAGACTTGATAACCAAAGTATTTTGATCCCATCACAATGTATGAATGCAATGCAATATGATATTCATGATGAAACATAAGCCTAAATCAAGAGGGTAAATTTTGGGGTGCAACAGCTGCCCCTATTCAAATATCTTCAACATGATAAGTAAGAGAAGTGACAACTTTCGAGCGTTCAGGGTTGAAGATGATTGAATACAAAAGAACCCGAAAATTTACACTCTTGAAAGAAACGGAAACAGAAACCCCCGAGATATGCATCAGAATGAAACTGTAACGCAAGTTGAAATAGAACGAAAACAAAGGAGAGTAGACGCAACTAAACTTTCGTACAAATGTTCCAGGGAAAAACTGGGCTTCAAAAAAGGTGAGATAAAACTCAAACCACAGAGTATAGGCGAAACTAAGCTCTGGAAAAGAAAATGTACGCGGGTGTGGAGACGAAACTCTGAGCTCGACCCAAGACAAAGTGGCTAGAGTGCGTGATTCTAGGAGCACTTGCTAATATCAAACTAAGATAGACAGTATGAAGGAACTGAAAGAATCCCATAAAACAGGAACAAAAGCGAGACGAAACTCGACTCAATAACTAGTTAGGAGAAACTAAACTAGATGAGTACCAGGACAAAACTAGATTTCACGCACGGGTAACGAGGCGAAACTCGACCCAAAGCGAAGTGATGAGAGTGCATGTTTCTCAGAGCACCTGCTGGTCTCATATCAATGGATAAACAACGACAAAAGCAGAGAATCCAAGGAACAAAGGAGACTGATTTCAAACCAGGGATGCAGCACGAACACTGCACTCGGTACACGAACACCGTCAAAGAGTCCAAGGTAGGAAAGAAAAAACGAGACGAAACTCGACTAAACAACTAGTTAGACGAAACTAAACTAGATGTGTACCAGGACGAAACCGGATTTCATGCACAAGGTGAGGAGACGAAACTCTGAGCTCAACCCAAAGCGAGGAGATTAGGGCGTACACCTAAAAACCTACTGAAAGCGAATATCAGGACAAAACTGGTATTCGAAAGGTGCATCAATAGACATTAGAATGAACCAGAAAGATTAGTGAAGACTAAACCCGAGAGGACCGCACCAAGGAGAAACTGAACTACAGTCAAGAGTAGACACTCAAACAAACAAATGATTGACGTCAAAAGGATATTGGTATGGGGAGGAAACTAAGATAATAAGGACAAAGACCTCGCTGGGGATTTAATCCGAAGTATTGGCAAAGATCACTAGGGATGACGAAAATAATAAAGGCTTATGTTCCGATGTATGTTTGAATTCTTTTTATATAGCGTAATGCTCCATATAATGGAAATGCTACGTGTTTTGGTAGATGCAATGTAATGATGTATGTTGAAAAAGTTCCACTAGGGAACGGCCAAATGAGAAGCCAATAACCAAGAAGTCCGAATCTGACATGACTTGCAAAAATAAATTGCAAAATCCAAAGGAGAGGAGAAAATATGGGAACCGCTAGAGAGGGAACCTCGAAGAGATGGAGCTTCGCAGAGAAACAAACGAACAACCAGCAGAAACGGGCCACAAACAAAGAGAGAAGCTGCAAAAATAAATTGCGAATTCCCGAGGAAGATCAGGTCAACCCTGCAACTTCCAGAAAAGGACGAAAACCTTTTGCTGGGGGAACAAAACTCTGCTGAAGAGGTGGGGCTTCACCGGGGAGATAGAACTTTGTTGAAGATTATCTTTCTGGAGAGATATTCTCTTGGAATACAACCAAAGGATGAATCCTGTAGATTGTCACACGGTATTAAAACCTTACTGGGGAATAAGAGAAGATCCTAAACATAAGGATGCCCCGGTCAACAGATCGGCTGGGAAGTGAGAGGTCAAAGCGAGGGACCTCTACTGGCAAATCTGTTGGGGAGTTGAAACTCCTTCAGAATATGGGTTCCATCTTAACAAATACATTGGGGATAGGCGACATATCCGAACTTGAAGTCTTGGAACGAGGCTTTGAAAGAAAATCCCTGGAGTAACAAAACTTTGCTGCTGAAATGAAACTTCACCGGGGAAAGGAAACTTCACTGGGGAAATGAAACTTCACAGGGGATAAGCAGAAGAAGAAAGTCGGACATTCCATTTTTGACCATCATTAAGCTCTTTACAGGTATTCAACGTGTAAACTTTTTTGATGTCAAACAGTTGTTCTACATACAGAAAAATGTTTATTGAGAATGATAGACTTGATGCAATAATTATTTAAGCCTTGAAGTTGAAAACTTTAACAAAATGTCGCATCTCTGTTGTGAATGAATCACTGGCTTAGAGTGCAAAAAGGTTTTAAACTTTTCTTTCCCTTTTTGAAAAATGAGTCAAAACGCGGGTGATAAGATACCAACACGGCTATGCAACACATATTTGGGGAGTTTAGGAAACATTATCCCGTTGTAGTATGCTTTTGAGTTAAACCCTTGTTTCAGTTAGGAATTTTAGAGGTTGTAATGTGGTATGGTTCAAGGTTCTTTTGAAAAAAGTTTTTCAAGGCTCAAATTATTTGGTGCCCACCCCCTTCGTGATATTCTCCTGTCCTAAATTCAGTTGATTTATCACAAGCATTCATCTTTCAAAAAGATTTATAATGACTGAGTGATCACGACAAATCCTCCAACACGATTGTCGCTTAACCTTTGCTGCTTTGGTTTTTTTTGACATAATTATTCTTCCTTTGATGAAAATCTTATTGAATATTTTTCTTTCCCTAATATTTGTTGCCTAGACAAAATCTTTTGAATCTCCATTTTGGGAGTCCAACGGGATGCCCTAACTTTTGCCTAAGCGACTTGTTTTCAAGTTTCGACTTAGCGGGGCTTTTTGTTTATTTCTTATTCACGCTTTCCACTTTGAACAAGTCAATGTGACCTTAAGTCTTTGAACTTTTTCTTTCTTTTTCTTTTTTTTTGAAGAAAACAAATGCCTCATTCCTTGGTCAGCGAGAGATAGCCATTATTGTATCGATTCGATCTCGACCTCAGGACTTTGTGAGAAAATGAACATCGTGGTTTAGACATTTTTCCTGATCTCATGATGCAAAAAATAAAATGAAGTGATCCTCAGAGGGGACATTCCTTCTGAAATTTGAATGCTCAGGCAAATCAACTGAACAATCTACCTTGCCCCTGGTTAAAAAAAAGGTTTCTTTAATAGAAAGAAAACTCCTACTTTGAAGGCTCAGAGGGGTTAACGAGGGTCTAACTCCCTTATATCTCTGGTGTTTGGGGATTGAAACAATGCTTGTACATCGTCAATGGGGTTCTACTCAAAAGCATACCACTACAGTAATTTGTTCTTCAGCTAAACTCCTTCTTCCAAATTCTTGGCCATGCAAACGAATTGGAACAGCTGGTATCAAAATGCCCGAAAAACAATTGAAGAGTGATATTGTATGAAAAATATTTTCATGGCAAAAACATTCAACGCATCAAGGCTGACATTCAGCTATAAACAAAATCCTATATGCAGACAATGCTAAAATAATCAATCAAGACAACACATGGAAGTGCATCAAAGAAACGTAATAAAAGCCATTATGGGGAAGCAGCGTCTCCAGCCAGGTCCACCGGTCCTGCCGACCTGCCGTAACCTTGATATTACCCTGACCTATGATCGTTAACAACGGCCCAGAGTTGTGAAACCAAATGGCAAGGAAAACGCCAACAGAGTGAAGGAGAGATTCACCAAACAGAGAAACAAACATGCCCCTTGCACAGCGGTGGTTGTGTTTGTTGTCCGTATTTCAAGCGATCAGCCAACCATGACTTGTATTACCATTTTCGTGTAAGGTCCACGAAGTTTATATGCATATGCTTATCAAAAATATTGGACGTTTTTTGGCAAACAAAATAAAATAAATAAAAAAGGAGAAAAGAAAAGCATACGAATACTTGAAAGAAGATATTATATTGATTTTGAGAAGTCTGCCTGTGAAAAGGCATACATTTGTAAGCAAGTAATTACAAAATTAAAACAAACAAGTGTTTACAAATGGCAATGTGAATGTGAATATCCACCAAGTCCCGACTCTGCTATGACTCTGATGACTCTCATATTCATGCCTTCAGACAAAACAATCTTGGATTACCTCCGAGCTTATGCCAGGTGACAGAACGAAGGAAAGAAACAAAGGATCCCATGCTGAGCGTAGTCATTTGCTTTAAGTCCCTAACTTTTGCCTGAATCGCCCTTTTGGGTTTTCGATCCACCAGGACACACTCTTTTTGCCTAAACCGCCCTTTCGGGTTTTCAGTTTGGCGGGTTTTTATTATTTTTATGCAAAGTATTTTTTAACTACGTCTGCATTTACAGGGAGAGGGAAGTACTCTCCATCCATAGTCGTAAGCATCATCGCCCCTCCAGAGAAAACTTTTCTGACCACGAAAGGACCTTCATAAGTCGGAACCCACTTGCCCCTAGGATCTCCCTGGGGAAGAATTATACTCTTGAGTACAAGGTCACCTGGTTTGTAACACTGAGGTCGTACCCTCTTATCAAAAGCTTCCCTCATCCTTTGCTGATATACCTGACCATGACATACAACCGTCAACCTCTTCTCGTCAATAAGTTCCAACTGATCCAGCCGATTTTGTACCCATTCACTTTCATCCAGCTCAACATCTCTCAGGACCATAAGAGAAAGAATCTCGACTTCTAATGGCAATATTGCTTCCATGCTGTAAACCAATGAAAATGGGGTTGCCCCAGTCGAAGTACGCACAGTGGTGCGATAACCATACAAAGTGAAAGGAAGCATCTCATGCCAATCTTTATAGGTTACCACCATCTTCTGCATGATTTTCTTGATGTTCTTATTGGCCGCCTCGACAACACCGTTCATATTTGGTCGGTATGGGGAAGAGTTATGATGCTTGATCTTGAAGGACTCATAAAGCTCCTTCATCATTTTGTTGTTCAAATTAGACCCATTATTGGTAATGATCTTTTCAGGCACTCCGTAGAGACAAATAATATTGTGCTTAATGAACCGAGTTACCACCTGCTTGGTGACATTGGCATAGGATGCAACCTCGACCCATTTTGTAAAATAATCGATGGCAACCAGAATGAAACAGTGCCCGTTGGATGCAGTCAGTTCAATTTTTTCGATCATATCAATTCCCCACATCGCAAACAGCTAAGGTGACGTCAAGACATTCAAAGGTACTGGCGGCACATGCACCTTGTCAGCATAGACTTGACATTTGTGGCAGACCCGTGCATGATTGTAACAGTCGGTCTCCATGGTGGACCAATAATAACCTGCTCGCAAAATCTTTTTAGCCATGGTATGCCCGTTTGAATGGGTCCCGAAATCACCTTCATGTATCTCTTCAATGATTCTAGCTACTTCTTTCTTGTCAACACATCTGAGCAGTAAACCGTCATGATGCCTTCTGTAAAACACACCACCACTGAGAAAGAACTTGGATGAAAATCTTCTCAAGAACTTCTTATCTGTGACGGATGCCCCCTCAGGGTACTCTTGTGTTTCAAGGTACCGCTTAACGTCATAAAACCAAGGATTTCCATCTGGTTCCAAACTGGCCTCAAAACAGAAAGCTGGCTCACTCAAACTTCTCATAGTAATGGAAGGTGCCTCATTAGCCCACTTAACCTTGAACATGGAGGACAAAGTTGCCAGTGCATCAGCTAGATTGTTTTCTTCTCTGGGAATGTGCTCAAATGTGATCTTTTCGCAATACGGAATCAGCTTCATAACATGCTCACGGTAGGGAATTAGGTTCTGATGGCGAGTCTCCCAATCTCCATGAATCTGGCTGATAACAAGATTGGAACCCCCGTAAACTTTCAAAAATTTGATGCGTAGGTCGATCGCCGCTTCAATGCCATAAATGCAAGCCTCATACTCGGCCATGTTGTTAGTGCAATCGAAACAAATACGAGTCGTGAAAGGAATATGGTATCCCTCAAGAGAAGTGATAATAGCTCCGACGCTGTTACCCATGGCATTGGAGGCACCATAAAAAACAAGCGTCCAACGTGATCCCGGTTCGGGTCCTTCGTCTAGGTCTGGTATGTTACAATCCCGAATATACACAATTTCCTCATCTGGAAAATCAAACTTCATCGGTTCATAATCGTTCATGGGCTGATGAGCAAGATGGTCGGCCAGTACACTACCCTTAATTTCTTTTTGAGTAGTGTATTGGATATCATATTCAGTGAGTATCATCTGCCAATGGGCTACCCTTCCTGTAAGAGCTGGTTTCTAAAAAATGTACTTGATTGGATCCATTTTGGATATCAAGTAGGTGGTGTGAGTTAACATGTATTGCCTCAGACGTTTGGCGGCCCAGGAAAGCGCACAACAAGTCTTTTCCAACAACGAGTATCTTGACTCGCATTCTGTAAACTTCTCACTCAAATAGTAGATAGCCTGTTCTTTCTTCCCTGTCTCGTCCTGTTGACCGAGGACACAACCCATTGAGGTCTCCAACACAGTTAGGTACATGATTAATGGCCTTCCTTCCACTGGTGGCATGAGTATTGGAGGTTCCTGCAAAAACTCCTTTATTTTGTCAAAGGCCTTCTGGCAATCCTCATTCCATTTCACTGTCTGACTTTTCTTCAACAACTTGAACATAGGTTCACAGGTGGCAGTGAGATGAGAAATAAATCTGGAAATATAGTTTAATCTCCCCAAGAAACCACGTATTTCCTTCTCTGTCCTTGGCTCAGGTATTTCCTGTATCGCTTTGACCTTAGACGGGTCCACTTCGATACCTTTCTCACTTACAATAAAGCCCAACAGCTTGCCGATCTCACCCCGAAGGTGCACTTATTCGGATTCAACCTTAGCAAGAACTGCCTCAGTCTCCCGAACAATTTTTCCAGATGAACAAGATGTTCCTCTTCCGTGTCAGACTTGGCAATCATATCGTCTACATATACCTCAATCTCTTTGTGAATCAAGTCATGAAAGAGAGTGACCACGGCGCCCTGATATGTTGCCCCGGCATTTTTCAAACCAAACGGCATCACTTTATAACAGAAAGTTCCCTAAGGCGTGATGAACATTGTCTTCTACATATCCTCCGGAGCCATCTTAATTTGATTGTAACCCGAAAAACCATCCATGAACGAAAACACTTTGGAATGAGCAGTATTATCGACCAACACATCAATATGCGGAAGAGGGAAATTGTCTTTAGGGTTGGCCCTGTTCAAATCCCTATAATCCACGCACATCCTGACCTTACCATCTTTGTTGGGCACAGACACAATATTTGCAATCCATGGCGAATAATTGACAACCTTTAAGAAATTTGCGTCCAACTACTTCTGAACCTCCTCTTTGATCTTCTTGGACATCTCAGGATGAGTTCTTTGGAGCTTTTGCTTGACAGGAGAAAAACCTTCTTTGAGCGGTAGTCGATGCACCACTATATCTGTATCCAACCCGGGCATATCCTCATAAGACCAAGCGAAGATATCAAAATACTCACGGAGTAACTCAACCAGTCTGACCTTTATAATTTCTTCGAGATCTTCCCCTATCTTGACTTCTCTTCTTACCTCTTCTGTGCCAATATTCACCACTTCAATCGAATCTTAATTCGGCTGGATAACCTTCTCCTATTGTTTTAACAATCTTGCTAATTCCTTAGGAAGATCGCACTCCTCGTATGCTTTTTCTTCAGCTTGATAAATAGGGGTATCAAAGTCATAATGAGCCATAGCAGAGTCGTTATCGATAGAATTGGTGGTGGAAGTGCATCTGCATGAATGACATTTTTGCGTTTTTTAGTGACAGTGTGTGGAAAGAGAAACATTGCCATTTTTTTTTAAAAAGAATAAAAAAGAAAAAGAAAAGAAGTAAAATTTTGAATGCAAAAACGTCCTTTATTTCATGATAAACTTGTAAAATAAACATGGTGGCCCTACACAAATGATCCACTACGCCTTGGGCAGAGCGTAGGAATTATGATATGATTAATAAAAGAAACAAGAAAATTACTCCCCAGCGCTTGAAACTCGGATAATATCCACAGAAGTCCAATTGTTGAGTGTCTAGCCTGGAATAATCGGACGGATCCAATCTTCAATATTGTAGCCATCAGCCCTATCGTCCCCAACTGCATTGACATGCCCTTCTTGAGCAGCACAAGGGCGGGAAAACTTCACAGGAGTAGATAAACTGGATGCTCTAGGAGCTGCACTCTGCTGACTTGGGCTAAAACCAAGACCAAATTTATCAAACTTTAGAGTAACATCCAGCACCTGACCCTAACCTTCAGGGTTACCACCTTCCACTACAGCTTTTGCATCTTTGAGAGAAGGCATAGCGATTTTCGATTTCCTTTTCTGCTCTGGAGGAGGAAAGTTGACAGCATGAACTGTCTCAAATGCCTGAAACAGAGTTTCATGAATTTCTCCTTCAACTTCAACATAGAGGAATGACGTCAAATGACTCACGATGTACTCTTCTTTGCCGCATATAGTTATCACCTTTCCCTCTGCAGGATACTTGAGTTTATGGTGAAGAGTAGAAGTAACTGCCCTTGCTCTATGAATCCACGGCCTCCCCAACAAGCAACAGTATGCTGGCTGTATATCCATCACAAAAAAAGTAGTCGTGAAAGTGCAAGGACCAACCTTTATTGGTAACTCCACCTCCCCAAATACCTACCTTCGAGACCCATCAAACGCCTTCACCATCAAATCACTAGGGCGCAACTCTAGTCCAGAATAATCAATCTTCATCAATGCTGACTTGGGCAATACATTTAAAGACGATCAGGTATCTACCAAAACCCGAGATAAAGTAGTGCCTCTGCACTCCATTTAAATATGCAACACTTTGTTATGGTCATGTCCCTCTGGAGGAAGATCAAAATCGGTGAAGCCCAAACCATTCCCAGCAGATATATTAGCATAAACATTTTCGAACTGGTTGACTGTTATTTCATGTGGCATGAACGTATTCTTCAACAACTTCATCAAAGCATTTATGTGAGGTTCTGAATAAATCAACAGAGACAGGATAAACATATTAGAAGGAGTATGGCTCAAATGATCAATTATTCTATAATCACTCTTTCTGATAATTCACATTAATTCTTCAACCTCATCGGGAACTGAAGAAGCTTCTGGTATCAGAATCGGTTGAGTCACATTGGTTGGCGTAACCCTCGGATTATCAATCATTACCTGTTGTTTTCCTTTTTCTATCGCGGAAGCATCATCCGCATCTTGCACATTGGAGGGACCAAATACTCTCCCACTCCTAGTCATTCGACCCACACCAAAAGAGTTATGGACTTCCTCTTCATCACCTTCAGCATGTTCTTCCTCAGACAAATGAGCATTAACCTCCTGCTTTACCCCAAGGTAATAAATATTGGCACCGTAATGCCACAGAATGGCCTTCTCACTGGTATACGGCATAGGTCCAGGTACTGTAATCATTAGAGGGGGCGCCCTTGACGGGGCAGGAATGCGTGCAGGGGTGTAAGGAATGGATATTACAGCGACATCCTCTTCGGTGACCTCGCGGTAGCTCAGTTTTCTATCGAGCTGCAGGGAACCCTCATTTATCAACAACTGGATACCTACTTTCAAATCATCACAGCCCTTCGGTTGCCCTCTACACTTGGCACACTCTGAAGTACAACCCGGGAAAATAGAATTGTCAATTAAATACCTCTTAACAAAGCTCAACAGAGTAGTTACCTGTTCCACATCCATGATTAAATTCAACATTTCACCATTATCATCAATCATATTAACAACTCCCCCTCCATGCCTAGGCATTGGGTTCTGAGTAACATTCGGACCAGTTACCGGAGTAAACTCAATTGCCTTAGCATCTAACAAGTCTTGTACTTTGCACTTCAACACAAAACAATTGTCAGTGAAATGACCAACTCCGCCCGAATGGAATTCGCATGTTGCATTAGCATCATAGTTAATAGGGAGTCTTGCGGGTGGCGGCAACATATTCCTCAAACTGATCAACTTCAAATCAAGCAGGTGGTGGAGCGCTTCAGTAAGAGTTACCGGCAAGGGATCAAATTTTCTCGGTTGTCTCTGGTGTTGATTATTATACTGATAGGGAGCATCTTGCTGCCTTTGTTATTGCGGCACTATATTCAGTCTCTGCTGCGGAGGAGCATTAACAAGAATAGAAACAACAATAATTTTTTTGGTGCTGACGATCCTCTCTTCGTCCCCTATGAGAGTAAACCGCTCTTGCGTCGCCTTCCCTTTTCTTAGGGTAAGTGTTGAATGGTTTCTTAATGCCCCCTGATGAGCCACTGGAACCCCCAATCTGAATTTTCCCCAATCTCAAACCCACCTCAATTCTTTCACCAGCCATAACCAAGTCTGCAAACCCTGCCGAAGCACTTCCTATCATGTGTTCATAGAACGGCCCTTACAGGGTACTCATAAACATATCAATGAGCTCTCTCTCCATGAGTGGAGGTTGAACCCTCGCAGCCAACTCACGCCACTTCTGAGCGTATTCCTTGAAAGATTCTTTTGGTCCTTGTGACATATTCTGTAGCTGAGTGCGATTAGGCGCCATATCCACATTGTACTGATAATGTTTGACAAAAGCCCGAGAAAGATCATTCCAGCAACGAATATGAGTTTTCTCCAGTTTCATGTGCCATTCTAGGGATGCCCCAGATAGGCTATCCTGGAAAAAATGAATCAACAACCCTTGATCCTCAGTATGCACCGACATCTTCCGGAAATAAGCAGTTGCATGGGTAATAGGACATGACGTTAAGTTGTACTTTTCAAATGTAGGAGGCTTGAACTTTGGAGTAACTTTCACCCCAGACACCAACCCAAGATCATTAGCATCCATACCAAGGACTCCTTGCCCTTCCACAACCTTCAGACGCTCTTCCAATAAACGATACTTCATATCCTCAATTTGAACCCCCGGCTCTGAACACCGCACAGAAAACTGATCTTCATCCTGGTCAAAATCAAAATCCTGATCCTGATAATTCCTTACACCACCCTGATTAACTCTTCTGTTCCCCACCAGACGAGGTCCAGGAGACAGGGGAAACTGCCCTACGTTACGCACAAAAGGGTTTCCAGGCATCCCGTGAAAATTTCCAGCAGGCTGATCTTGCACATCCCCTAATCCTACAGAGATGTCCTGATAGAGCCCTTGATTTTCACCATCCTCTGGACGGCAGCGCTGGTTGTTGACAATGGCAGCTAGTTCCTCCTGTCGGCGATTCACATTGGTGATGACCTCCATGAACTGAGTCATATGAGTATCCATCTGGGTCCTCATTTCAGCGAGGTCAACTTGAACCTGTTCCATCTGTCTTGGAAAATTGTTTCTGGTGGAATACCGATGAGTAGTCGTCTTGAATTCTGAATAAGAAAAGAAGCAAAATAAGAAAACCGTCCTGGGATAACGTGCAATGTTATGAAATACATGATGTGCATGATATGTTTGTCATTTCCAGGTATCCAAGAGTCCTTTTATTCATCAGTCATGGCGTGCAACCATACAATCAAAAGAGAAAAGATAATAAGATGCACACTTCAATTAATTACAAACACAAGAAACGATGTATAAGTGACTTCAGACAATTAAGAGTAAAATGATAAACAACTAAATACATGTCTTAATAAAAAGTAAAAAGAACTGAATAATAACAACAATCAATTGGTCCCTTCCAACAATTCTGGGGGGTGACCAAATACACTAAAAGAAAATAACAGAACTAAATCTACGGAACTAAACATGCTTCAAGATGTTGACAATACTCTTCAAGTCTATATTTCTCATTCAAAAGTTGAGATGCGACTATTTTACTTTCTTGGAACTGATCTTCTACGACACGCTTCTGGGCCACTTCCTTCTCAAGCTGAGCGTTTTTGTCTTTGAGCTGTTTTTCTAAGTTCTGAATCTTCTTCCAGTAACTATTTTCTTAGGCCTGAAGCTTATGACACTCTTGCTGAGTCTTACTCAATTCTTCTTCTATTTCAGCATGAGACCTCTTCCTAGAACTGGTTGCATCAGAAGTTCCCCCTTGAGCTTCCTTGAGTCTGCGAGCTAAGTCGACCCTTTCTCGATCTGCCCAATAAAGTTTCATTCCCGCCTCGCGGTCTTTTGCACGAAGCTGAATGTTCTCAACATGAATCTGGGTGAACATCTCGGTAGGCACTATGTTACTTGGAACAGCAGGAGGTTGCTCGTATAGAGGAGCCGACCTTGCAAATGGTAACCGTAAGATCTTAACCCTGGCTTTAACCCACTCCATGTAAGGTACCCTAGAAATAGGAACCTTCTTGCCCAAAGTAGCTCTATCCTTCTTGTGAACTCCCTTCCAAGCACTTGTCACTCTTTTCAACATCTCAAGATCACTTCCTTTGGCGAAATACACTGATTTAGACACCTCTTCAACCTTTGGCGGTCCATCCATTGCATATCCTAATTGATGATAAGCAAGCACAGGATTATAGTTGATACACCCCTTAGTTCCTATGAGGGGAACATTAGGGAAACTTCCGCAGCTAGTGACAATACTTTGCACTTCCCCCATGTCATAATTCCACCGGATATCAAATGAAGTAAGGTTGACAAGCCTTGATGACCATCAGAGAGAATACTTGGTATCCACGAAAGGGCCACTTACTGGTAGATGCAACTTAAGCCATTGATACAACATCGAATGACATAAACTTACATTACAACCTTTTCCATGCCTTGAATGGATGGTATAAAGAGTATCTGCCAAGAGTGTCGGTATCGGGTTCTTGTTTCTGAAAACACAAATAGCCGCCAAATCCACAAAATTTCTCCTGCAGGGGAGAAGGACGATCCCATATATCATAAGAGCAAACAGAGAACTGAAGTCACTCCAATTTCCTTTATTTGCCCAATCTTCGGCTTTCTTCACTAAGAAATCCAAATAAAACCCTGCAATACCCTCACTGGACTTCCAATTGTCTTTCACCTCTTTCCAACTCAAATGGAGAGTTTCAGCAATGACTTCGAATTTTGGCTTTTCCGGCACTTGGACAAAAGGAACTTCATCGGTCAATCTGATATTAAGCAGGTACGCGTACTCTTCTAGGGTAGGAACCAGTTGATAATCTTGGAAAGTAAAGCACCATAATTCTTTGTCATAGAACTGGAAGAGGGTGATCAAAGCCATCGGGTCAACTGGAGTGTTAAGGACCAGTAACAAGTTACCATAATTATTGTTGAAGTTGTTCAGAACATCACCCTTCAGATAAGAACTCAACATCTTCAATTGGAACACATCAATGGTAGGAATCTGATAAGAGAAAGTATGCCTGGTGAGCTCTTTAACACGAACTGAATCAGACTCAACTGGAGGGAGATCAGCCATTTCTGACGGAAAGAAGACTCTTGAATGTCCCTGGAAAATGACATGCGCATGCTAGTTATTTTTTTACATCATTTTTTTAAGAAATAAATATGCTATGATGCAATATGACAGGATCAAAGTTCACACTAGATCATGGCTGGATCATTACAGAACAGCACCACTCAAGATCAAAAGAAAATCCCGAAGCTTCAAAATTATTCATGGGAACCTGAGTCACCTTTGCAACACAAAGTCAACAACAGTACCTATACCTGTAAAAAAAGATTTTCCCGCCCCTCTCACGGGTGTAGTCTAGGTCAAGGTAAGGTTAAAAGCCAAATCAGAGTATGAGAGATTGAATGTCGGTATCATCATACGATGACACCTATCTGAACTACCTCCGAAGTCATGGGCATCATGGTCAGGTCTACAAAGCATCCGCCTCATAGCTGCCATGGCCACTCTATTCCTAGTTCCTATGGATTTCCCTCATAGCCTGGGTACGAGGCCTTTTACCTTATGGAACAACCCACCCACCAAGAAAATCCAGAAACCAAACAGTCCAGCCAAATCCAGTATGTAGAAAGTAAAGCTCACATAGGATGCAATGCAAACAGATAAATATGCAAAGCGGTAAAATAAACACCCAAAAGGAAACAAACAAGAGCTAGGATCGACTCCGGGATGGACCAGCAAAAGGTCAACCTTTCCCCAGTGAAGTCGCCAGCTGAAACTACGCGGCCGAGACCTGTCATTTGGATGTAATGAAACATAAATGAAGTCGCCACCGAACGTCTTTTATCCCACCGAAAGGGAAAGGTAAACATTGAGAAAACTTGGAAAGGGAGAAATCACGGTCTTTCGACCGAGAGATCAGGTAAGGGAGTCTGTTACGCAAGGGGAAGGTATTAGCACCCCACGCGCCCATAGTACTATACGGTATCCACTCTTGTTGTCTAATCTAATGGGTGTGGTCAAATCCTATGTCTATGGTTTAAAACTGTAAAGGGAATGCATGCGAAAGGAAAAGAAAACAATGTAGGGAAAATAAAAGTTGTGCTCGGTTAGACCCTACCCCAATGCCTACGTATCCCTTTTAAGGAATCAGAGCAGCCGTAGTTCGGCTTATGTGTCTTGGTTGGTTTGTGTTTTTTAGTTAAGACAGACAAAGATAGTCAAGATGGTAAAACACCAAGTAAAACAGTCAAACAAATGAGGCGATCAAATATCGACTAAGTAATAACAAAGTAACATGTCAAAGATGGCAAGACATCGAATGATAAACGAATGACAAAACATCACACCTAGCAACGATATTGGGAATCAAAGTAGGATAACAAACATGTGCGATGGCGAAACATCAACTTCAAACAAATGTGCGATGGCGAAACATCGTCCAAAAGGTAATAAGATATCATGGCAAAGATGATGAAACATCAATAAAACGGATGGCAAAACATCACACCTAACAATGATATTGAGAATCAAAGTAGGATAACAAGCATGTGCGATGGTGAAACATCGGTAAAAAGATAACAAAGATATCATGGTAGAAATGGCAAAACATCAATAAGACGGATGGCAAAACATCACACCTAATAATGATATTGAGAATCAAAGTAGGATAAAAAGCATGTGCGATGGCGAAACACCAACTTCAAACAAATGTGCAATGGCGAAACATCGGCAAAAAGATAACAAAGATATCATGGCAAAGATGGTGAAACATCAATAACACAGATAGCAAAATATCACACCTATCAATGATATTAAGAATCAAAGTAGGATAACAGACATGTGCGATGGCGAAACACCGGCTTCAAACAAATGTGCGATGGTGAAACATCGGCAGAAAGATAACAAAGATATCATGGCAAAGATGGCGAAACATCAATAACACAGATAGAAAAATATCATACCTATCAATGATATTGAGAATCAAAGTAGGATAACAGACATGTGTGATGGCGAAACATCGGCCTCAAGATAACACAGACAAAGTAGGATTGGTTTGTATATTTTATTCTAAAGAGGAGTTTGAATTCATTAGAGATGTTCTTATCATTTTCGAAGAAAACAGTTTTTGTTTTAAGATGCAAAAATGCAAAGAAAGAAAAAAACAACTAAGGGAAACTAGCCTAGAACTATCTCTAGTGTTATCATACAGTGGTTGACCCTAAGGTTGAGGATAAAGGGAAGACTCTATCCTAATTTGCATGTTAAAGGGAACTCAACAAAACTATCCTATAGGGAACATGCAATGAGAGCGAAGTCGTGATCTCAATATCTAAATTGAGTGACTCATCAATCAACAATTAAAGAGGAAAAGAAATAAACATCCTATAGGGAACATGCAATGAGAGAGAAGTCGTGATCTCAATATCTAAATTGAGTGACTCATCGATCAACAATTAAAGAGGAAAAGCAATAAACATCCTATAGGGAACATGCAATGAGAGCGAAATCGTGATCTCAATATCTAAATTGAGTAACTCATCGATCAACAATAACAACACATGCATCAGATAAAAAAAACCAGAGGGCCTCCTGACATATATCAGCAACAGAGGTCCCATCACGCAATCAGAGAATTATGCAAAATGAAAATGGGAGAAAGGAGGTAGTGCAATACCAAACAGATAACTATCTGTAGCAATCAAGCAAGAATAAAAGAAACCCAAAGAAACTTCAAGCAAGCTGGCATCAGTAAACAAATTGAGTCAGGAATCTATCAGATATGAACAAGTCCCAGGGGCAATGTATGGCATTCACAATCATGTATATATATATATATATATATATATATATATATATATATATATATATATATATATATATATATATATATATATATATATATATATATATATATATATATATATATATATATATATATATATATATATATATATATATATATATATATATATATATATATATATATATATATATATATATATATATATATATATATATATATATATATATATCCTACATAAACCATCAAGCATGCCAAACACAAAAATAATGCCAGTATAATAAACTGTGTTCCACAAATAAAGTGGAACACAAAAGCCTCAAGCCAAAAGTGGCAACTTTCTCAGAGTACCTCGCATATTCAACAACCAAGTTAGTATTCCAAAAGGTGAAGAAGTGAGAATAACATGGTGGCAATTACCAAATATTAGACATTATAAACAAGAAGAGACAAGCATATGCACAGATTAGGTCAAAAGAATCAGAGGAATATTGTTATTTCCTATCACCATGTTGTTTTGACAATTGAGTATAAATCAAGGATCATAAGAGCTTGAGAATAATATGAACAAGAACCATGGAGGTCAGTAGCAAACATATTTTAATCATGCATAGCTAATTCAATCATAACTTCATGAACACAATAGGAAATGAAACCTACATAATGCATTAGATGGTTCAAAATATTCAAACATGAGGCTTCTAAGTGGAATGGCTTGAGATAACATGGACAAGTCAGAACCAACAAGATCATTAGGTTCCCAATTATAGGCCTCACTCAAGTTCATTGGCCATCAAACAAATTGCAACAAGTCATGCAAACATAATTGGGTACCTTCACTTCAAAATTACATCAAAAATAAAAATAAAGGTCCATAATTCAAACCCAAGAAAAAAAAACTTAACCTCTTGGAAGTGTATAAAAGTCAGAATGCAAGCCATAAGTTCATGAATGATTGGGGAGGAGGCCAAATGAAGTGCAAAGTTTAAGACTAGTTGGCAAAACCACCAAACTAGACAAGTTTTCAAAATTATTTGTGGAAAAATGTCAAACCAAGTCAAATAATTCAAGAAAAATGGTTTTCAAATTCCCAACACATTCATGAACCATGATCAAGACCTGAAATCCAATAAATGTCCAAGGCACAAGGGTTTTAAACATAAAACTTGCACCATAAGCAACAAAACCCTAGATTTTGACTTTTAATCCTAAATATTAATTAAATAGGATCAAAACCCAAACAAAATAAGTCCAGATCATACAAAACATCAAGGAACCCTAAATGTCAGAAAATACATTTTTTCATATTTTTTTGAATTAGGAAAAGATAAGAAAGAAATTAATATTCAAACAATTGGGTAATTAACAAATATCCACATATCAAAATGATATTTACATCAAAAAGTCAGAAGAATGGCCAACCAAAATTATAGTCAAATATTAGGACTAAAAACATACATCCCTGAATTTTTTGTGATTTTTTTTGGATAAAAGGAAAATATTAAAAAAACAAAAAAATAAACAATTAATAATGAAATTATTATTTAAGGGAAAGAAAATGCAAAACATAACTGAAAATGACAAAAGAGGCATAACAAAAATATGATCAGGTTCTTTGGTCAAAAACAAGATTGCATGATTTTTTTTGGAATTTTTGAATTAATAGAAGTATTAAAAAAAATAAACAAACAAATATTACAAATGACCTTTGAAATTAAATTTTTAATCAAAAATAAGAAAAATGATGAATCAAAGTCAGGATCAATTTTCACATTATTTTGGGAGTCTTAAATAATTTTTGTGGATTTTTTAGGTCAAAGGAAATATTAAAATAAAAATTATCTTTGACCAATTAATTAATTAAACCTAACAATTTTTAACCAATCAAATTATTTCAAAAAAATTATCAAAAAAATACACAAAGTCAGAAATATTATTTTGAATTTATGATAATTGTTTCAGAATTTTCCAATCATTTTTTGAGCAAGAAATAAAATTATGGAAATCAATTTATAAAACAAAAATTCAAATAAACCAAAAAAATTCAAACTGACCAATCATGATGTGCCACCACATCATCTTAAACCTCTGATCATTCAAAAAAACGCGCGCATCATCCATATTTAGGGCTCACTTTCAGATCAACACAACACACTTAATTTTGCATCATTTTTGATGAAATCAAAGGCAAATCAAAGCTAGCATGGCAAGGAATCCATAGCAATTTGAATCAAATCAAATCATCCATCACATTGTCTATAATCAAGTCATGAACATGAACAAAAAAATTCTGAATCGCGAGTTTCAGAACATCCAAACATGCATAATTCATCAAATTAAACGCTATAAAGCTTCAGAATCATTCCATAGACCTCAAATAACATGATTATGAACTTAAATCACACGAGGCATGGCTAGAAATCGGAATTCAAAGTTGAGAATTCATACCTTCGAGAAAAAATGGATCTACTGTCTCCTTCACTCCAGTTTCAATCCAAAGCCTCGATCTACAATCCTTATCACTTTGAGAAGAGAATACAAGAAGAATTGGCCAAAACGCGCAAGGGAGATAGAAGAATCGAAGAAAAATGCAGAGCTACAAGCTATGGAGTTTCTGACTTTGATTGATGAAATGAAGCACGAACCCTTCAAACTGAATTTTGCTTCTCAATATATAGAGCATCAGGAGGAGGGTAGGATAGGTTTTTCGCGATGAAAGCTCTTGGAATCAAAGAAATCTTCTTTTGGCCAAAATCAAGTATGCACATGCAGCCTTGAAATCCCTTATGTGTTGGCCTGCTTTTTGCGTGAATTTTAAACCATTTGTCCTCAGGAAGAGATTAGCAACAAGATTAGGACTTAAATCCTTGCATTAAGCTTGTGTTGGTGATTAGGCAATTTTGAGCAAGTTTTTTTGCAAAACCATGAATTCCTTATTCATTTGCCCATGTGCAGCTCAAACTTTGGCATGATGGGTCTCAGCATGTCACAAGTTACCAATGGGCTTGATTAGAGGCAAGGAGAATGACTAAAACTTGAGTTTGCAAGAAATGGCCATTTTGCATATTTGCCAAATTTCAATAAAATGCCCCAAAATTCCAAAACTCATAACTTGCTCATACTTTTGAGTTTTGACTCAAATGAGTAAAATTTGGTAATGTATTGAAAAGACCTACAATCCCTTAGTTTTGAGTTTTTGCAATTGAATCCATTAAGGTCTTCAAAATTTGGCTTGAAATTCACTAAATTTGAAAAATGACCTATAATTTTGTAACTTCAAAAGACCATAACTTTTGATTCCTTACCAATTTGGTCATGAGACCAAAAGGAGGTGAAAGATCATTCTCTTAGATTTCCAAGCATATTTCATTTGCATCTTCTTGATCAAGGATGAATAAAATATGATTTTTTGAAATTAAGTCCTTATTTTCCAAAATTAGTAACTTTTAAGGTTTCTTCAAGAATAAGTTTCAACCCAAACTTCAATCTCTTTGATCCAATGACCAAAATGGACTTGAAATATGAAAAGTACATCCTTGGGTTGATGGTTGGCCAAAAATTCACTTGGTCAACCTTGACTTTGACCAAAATGACCATTTTGCCCCTTTGAATCAATTGATCCACTTCCCTTCAAAATTGATGATTAAAACTTCAAACATATGATCTCCCAAACATATAAAGGCCATGAGAAAAGTTTAACTTCAAAATTCTCAAGAAATCTTGATGAAATCCCAAACCCTAATTTTGGTCAACACATTAGGAGACTGATGAATCATCTTCAAAACTTCAAATCCTCTGGGCATCTTGATCAATTTCTTGTACAAATAACTTTCAAATATCAAAGAAATGTTGTAGCTCCTTAAATCAAGTCTTGTACACTGGCCAAGAACCTTGCTCAAGAAAAACCCTAATTTGACTGGTGCATCCAGAGAGTGACTTCACTTGTGATCAAACACAAGCTCCAATATTCTAGGAGTCCAAAGAGATGAATAGAGCCTCTTGATATATGCAAAAACTTTTGAGCTTGAAATATCCAGAGGTTTAGATGATAAGATTCTACTTGAGCAACTTGTCAATGCAATCAACCTTCAAAGTTTGAGGAAGACTTGATAACCAAAGTATTTTGATCCCATCACAATGTATGAATGCAATGCAATATTATATTCATTATGAAACATAAGCCTAAATCAAGAGGGTAAATTTTGGGGTGCAACATACCCTACAATCTAGATCTCTCCATTTTTGCGCATATTCCTTGAACCCTTCTCTTGAGCTCATGGACATGTTCTGCAGTTGCACTCGAGTTGGTGCCAGATCAGTGTTGTATTGGTACTGCTTGTATAAAGCAGCAGCCAAGTCTTCCCAGGTATGGATGTCAGTTCATTTTAGTTGATAGAACTAATCTAGTTGAGTGCCAGCCAAAATTTCTTGGAAGAAATGGACCCATAACTTCCGTTCAGCAGTGTGAGGCTGGATCTTTCTGACATATGACCTCAAGTGAAGCTTGGGACAGGAAACACCGTTATATTTTGAGAAGATGGGGACTTTGAACTTATGTGGGATGAACACCCCTGGAATCAAACCTAATTCTTCGAAATCCAGATCGGGCACCCTTTTTATCTCCATGGCATTGAGTTGATCCTTCAGTCGTTTGTATTTATCGTCAGCAGGATTGCTCCTCAGAGTAGTCAGGTTCATCTTCTTCAGACGCTGGAGTTTCGTCTTCTTCCTCTGATTTCTCGTCATCTTCCTCTTGATTATCCCCTCCTTTGATGAGGTTGCGGAATCTAGAGCGTGATTAGCTGGTCTTCTCCTTCCCACGCGAACTGGTTTCTTTGCCTTCTTAGCCTTCTTTTTGACGGTTAGAGCTTTCAGGTCTTCTTGCCCATGGGTCAGAGTCAGGAACATTTGTTGGAACTGAGCGTTTTGAGCTTGAAGGTCTTTGACTGTTTGTTCGAGAGCCATTTCTTTACTTGCTGAAATAAACAGCAAATAAGATGAGGACCCTGCTTTGAAACCTGTTTATGAAATATCATGTATGATATGCGTATGCAATGTTTTCAAGGACTCACGGGGTAAACAAGAAGATGTCAGTAGTTGAAATCTGCAGTTTTGAGTGAAGCACTTCGTATCATTGAAGGTCCTTCTACAAGAGTCAAGCTCACCATATCAAGTGGGTCATAGCCCCTGACTCAAGTTGTTGAGTTTTGAACTTCTGACGGCATTGGCTAGAGGAAAATAAATCCCCTTTCCCCTTGCTAGACGTTTGATTTGTCATAACCTGCACCATAAACCCTTGAGATCCTTGAAATGGTTAAGGAAATGTTGTGGCATGATGTTATGATGTGCATGATATGCGTTAAGCAAAAGTGTAAGGTTATGTAAGCAAGAAATCCAAGTTATTGGATAATGATTGTAAACAAACCTTGCAAGGAAATCATATTGTTAGACAGCAAGTAGTTCAAGTTGAAAGCAAACAAATCACACAAGCAGCCTTAGGTTTAGGCTTGCATGGGGTTTATAGGTAAGTACCATCGTGAATGTTTAGTTGGCTCAACCTGCCTTATGAATAGTAACCAGGTTTTAAGGAGCCTCAATATCACTGGCCTTCCCTTCAGAAATTGTTTCAGCTCCGCACCGAAGTATTGCGGCTGAAAAAATACTGAAAGTCCAGCCTCAATGAGTGTAGTATCGAGTATCAACCAATCTTCGGTCAAAACCAAAGCCGGTTATCTCACTACTTCCTAATGGCTAGGATGAGTCAATTAAAGGTTCTAAAGGCCAGTTAGCGCTTAGTGACACTATGAGGAAGTCTAATGTTATCCTTAACTTACTCAAGGAACATTAGTACAATCCAAAGCATTACGCTAACGTAGCCACCACTTCGTCTGTATCGGTCTACACCGTATAGCCTCCATGATTTATTGCTACTTACCTAATATGGTGCCCCAGATCCAGGTGTAGGATCTTTTAGTAACAACCCAAGCAAACCCTTGAAGATAAAGAAAGAAAACACACAATAAAGCAATTTAACAATGAACTAACTATAAGGTAAACCCCACTTTTTATATTCCCCAGCAGAGTCACCAGTTCTGTCATACGGTGGCAGAACTGACTGTTTATATACTGGTTTTGCGTTTTGTATTCGCAAATGTGCGGTAAGCAAGAGTCGCCACCATATTTTCTTTTATCCAACAAAGGAAATGGTGAAAAGAACAGAAAAAGACCTTTTCGAGAGTTTTATGAGTAAGGGGGGTAGATTATGGAAAGGGAAGGTATTAGCACCCTTTCCATCCGTGGTTTTCCATTGGCTCTTAGAGGTTTGCTCATTTTTTAAAATTCTTTTGTGCTTTGTATTTGAAAATGTTTTGAAAGTGCCTTAGTACTGCGAACTTTGTAGTGGTTCTCGGGATAGCAGAGAAGGTATACAAAGTGTTTGAAAATGTTTTTGAAAAGTAGTTTTTGTGTGTAAGTGCAAAAATGGTTTAGCAAACTTCTAACAGCTATCTACTTTATTACTTGAAAAGGGTCGTTCTTTTCCTCTTTTCCTTTAGACAGTGCTATCCTACTATTAGTGAGTAGGTAGCCTTATCGTTGGATGTTGAGGGACAATCAAATGGAAGTTACAGTCACGAAGGCAACTTATGGAGATGCTTTAACAATTTCGTTTAAGGGACGAGATCATTTACCGAAGGAAACATTGTAGGGTCATCGAGGGACTATGATTTTTTTGATTTTAGTGGGTCTTTACTAAAACATTCCTGCCTCATGACTGTTTTATTGAAGGCAACCAAAGTGGGCGTACCTTAGAGGTGTATATGTGCAAGTGTGTTCAATTCAGTTATTTATCTTTAAACATTTAGGTGCTCAACCGTTTTTTTTCCAGATTTTGTCATGCAATCCTAGTTAGCATACATCTAGGCAGTTAATATATGTACAGGAATTTAAAGTGCAGGAATTGTAAATCCTACGCTATTACAAGGCTTCGGGACAGTTACATAAAAAATGCAAGAAACTAAAAGTGCAGAATTTTGAATCTAAAGCTATTACAACTGTGAGCAGTTACAATAAAATAAGATGCGCGCGAATTGAAAATAACGTCTAAAAATTCTAAGAATAAAAATCTTTATGTTGTTTTATTTTATTTTAGGAAAATGTCTAGATAATTAGATGATTAATTAGTATGATTAATTTAATAGAAAAAACTATCCTAATGTTTTTGTGGTTATTGGATTGATTTTATATTGATAAAAACAAAAGAAATAAAATGGTCAAGACACAAAGGAAATCAAAGGATCTGGCAGCAAATCGAAGGAGGAGTAATTCGGGAGGCCTGGATCGAAAGAGGCTTGGGCTGTCTTTCGATCCAGCGAAAAGGCTTGTTCAAAGATGCATAAGGGGCTGCACTTTGAGGGTGTTCGATCTGGACATGTTATCCTTCGATCTGGGTGAGGAACGATATTTCCATCCTGGACAAGATATGGTTCTTTCGACCCAGGAAAGGAACGGTCTTTCGATCCTGGGCA
Source organism: Vicia faba (assembly GCA_948472305.1). NCBI lineage: Eukaryota > Viridiplantae > Streptophyta > Magnoliopsida > Fabales > Fabaceae > Vicia > Vicia faba. The sequence goes on from OX451738.1 coordinate 988,621,679, forward strand.
AGGTCTGGTTCTTCGACCCAGGGGAAAAGGTCTTCTTCGATTAGGGAAGGGGGTTATTCCTTTCGATCTGGGGGAGGAAGGAATTTTCACTCTAGACCTGCAAGACAAATATTAGCAAAAGTATAACTTGGGTGTCGAACCTAGGACCTTCGATCCTGCGTGCATTAGTTTATCTGGGCCAGATCTGCAGTATGGGTGTTAGAGACAAAAGAAAACAAAAGTTGACCTGGTGTCGAAACTAGGCCCTTCGCTTTGAAACCAAATCGAATAGAGTCACATGGTATCCTAGGCGTGAATCAAGCACTGAACAAACACTAATACATTATGAAATTATAAACATGGATTTGAAAGTTTACCAACAATAGGATGCTTCGATTTGGCACCTTTGGGCGTGGATTGAGGTTGTTAGGTGCTTCAATTTGACACTCCTGGGGTTTCTATGAGCAATATGGCAGCGTGATCCGTTCGTGTGCAAAAGTATATGTGCCTCTCTTTCGTTTGCTCTTTTATTCGCCTATGTCCTCTCTTTCTCCCCTGGTACTGTGTGATTTCTCTTGTATTTATAGGAATATGATGGCGCCTAGTAACGACCAGAGACAACCAATTAAATAGGCCATTAAATCCATGAGACAAGAATCAGACAAATTAATAGCATTCCTTTTTGGAACATTTGTCTCTTTGGAAATCTTGGGATGAACCTGAACACTTGACTCCTTCGAACACCCTCTTGTCATTCAAAAATCCTTCACTAAATACCACTCGAAGGGTATTTGTTGAAACGTCAATCAAAGGGTCTTGCCAAAAGGCCAATCGAAGGGTCTTGCCAAAAGGCCAATCGAAGGGTACTTGGTTAACATGCCTGTCGAAGCTGCCTTGTTTGAGATGCTAAATCAAAGGATTCCTTGCCATGCCAATCGAAAGGCTTGTCATGGGGCCAATCGAAAGGCCTCGTATCCATGCCAATCGAAGGGCCTTGCCATGAGGCCAATCGAAATCACTTTGTTCTGATACCAATTGAAGTGCCTTGCTCAGACGCTAATCAAAGTACCTTGTTGGCCGATTGAAAGCTTCGTTTTTCTCTCTTCGATTTCCTTCAGTTGGGACCAATCGAAGTAACATTAAAATGCCAATCGAAGACGCCCTTGTCCAGATGCCAATCGAAAGACATTGTTAAGATGCCAATCTAAATACACATCATCGAAGAACACTTTGACCAACTTCAAAATTTGTTATCTTTCTTCAAGCAAGTGTTTGTAGCCACCCATGTAAGAGAAGATCTTGTAAATAATGAGAGGGAAAATTTTGGGGTAAAACACCCATGTTGGTTCAGTTTGAATCTCTCAACAGTTTATCCTGATTCTTTCTGGTAGACATTTTCTCTGGTTCAGATAAATCACTCCAACTATTTATTCTGATTCTTTTTCAATTGAAGTCAATTTTAGACTTAGTCTAATTTCTGTTAACAATCACCCTTGGATGGCATCTGTAAGCCCATCTCCGACAACTCTCCGTCATCTTTCCAAATGGCATCTGTAAGCCCATTCCCTACACGATCAACCACCACATCACCTAGTGCAAATTTTCTGGGCACTCTAGTGTTCAATCATCTTCCACCTTCAAGTCACGAATGGCAGATTCACCAATCTAACTCTTCAGGTTTAAGAAGATTGAACAGGGGCAGCTGTTGTACCCCAAAATTTGCTCTCTCATTTTTCAAGGCTTTTCTCACAAGGATTCTTAAGGTTCAAGCTTGCACAAGTACAGTGGGATTTTCTAGTACCAAGATTAAAAGGAAACTGTCGAAAAGGGAGAAAATAGATCAAAATAATATTTTGAAAAATTTGGAGAAAAACAAGTGTTCTTCGAGTCAGCTCCTTCGATTGGCCTTTTGGCCTCTTTTGATGCAAGCATGGCTTGCATCCTTCAACTGGGCGTGGGCCTCTGGCACGTTGGTTTGGATTCACAAGGCACAAAGCCTCCTGTAGTCTCCTTCGATTCCAAGGAAAAAGGATCCCTTTTAGCATCCTTCGATTTCCACTTTTTTCCCCCTATATGCCTCTTTCGAATCTGGATATTTTGGCCTCTTACAAGTAACTTTCATTTGGGCATGTGGTTCCTTCAGTACAATCTACTGGTCACACCCTTTGTTTGGGCACATGAATCCTTCAGTACAAGGTTTTGGTCAAACCTTTCGTTTGGGAATTTGGTTCCCTTCATGCAAGCTTCATTTGAACATAGATCTTTTGCATGTTGGCATGAAATCACAAGGCAGGTGTGATCGGTGGAAATAGAACTGACTGTTTTTTAAGCTGGTTCGCGAAATGTCGCGGTAAGAAAGAGTCGCCACCGTCTTTTATGTTCTCCAACATGGAAAGGACAAAAGCACAGCAAAATTCCTTATTCGAGAATGTTTCTCGGTTCGGGAGGTATATTTATAGAAAGGGAAGGTGTTAGCACCCTTTCTATCCGTGGTTATCCACGGGCTCTTAGGTGCTTGCTCTTATGTTTTCAAAAATTTGTTTGCTTTTCAAGTGTGTGTGGGTTTTGAAAAAAGTTTCGTTTGAAAGATTTCTAAGTAACTCTTGTATCTGTCCTCAAGAGTGTATGAAAAATTTGTTTGAAAACCTTTTGAAAGTGTAGGTGCGAAAAGTTGTTTTTGTTTGTTTTGAAAAGAGCAAGTACCCATGAGATCTACCTACTCTAAGGAATTAAGCTGTGTAAGAGTCCTTTAGATAATGCTATCTCATCATTGAGAGGTAGGTAGCACCATCGTTGGAGTTGTTCGGGTCAATTCGATTATAAGGGACATGTGTGGTCACCGAAGCAATGGTAGGACATCTTAGTGGTAACCCTAATGTCCTAAATCCTTTTTATCCGAGGCAACCGTTTTGAGGCAACTGGATCTTAGACAGGAGGGCGGCCTCTAAAACACCCTATACTTGACGACCACGTTCGAGGCAACCAGTGAGGCGTACCCTAGGAGTGGCATGTGCTTTGTGTGTTGTTTTTCAGTTAATGTTTATCTTGTACATGTTATTTGTGAGCTACGGATTGGTTTTATTTTTCATACATTCTTGCAGGCATATTAACAGTTAAATGATTTGCAGGAAATAAAGTGCGGAAAGGTAAATCTAGCTATTACAAGGCGCGGGTCTATACATCACCAAAAACAAAAACCCGTTTTGAAAATAAGAATGCGGGAAATAGTAAATAAAGAGATAAACCTAATTAACTATTACATTTCCGGAAGCAGTTACATAAATATAATGAATTAAAATAAACTGCGCGCGAAAGAATGAATCGGGACGTCCTTAGGGTTTTGACCCTTTTTTGAGACAGAATTGAATTTGTCTTTTTTTTTGTAATTGCAATTAATTAAATAAAGCCTAATTACTAATTAATTAATTTATTAAAAGAAAAAAATGTTTTTTTTTGTATTTTTATGTTTTTAATGAAATAAAATAAAAAGAAGAATTAAAAATGTCAAAAGAAAAGCCTAAGTCTAAATTTGTTTTTATTTATTATAAAAAAGATTAAAATTCAAACCTAATTAAACTAAATTAATTTAAGTTAGTATTTATTTACAAAATAATGACTAATTAAATTTAATTAGTAAAAATATTATTATTATTTTTTTTGTTTTGTTTTCTGGGTTTATTATGAAAAAAAAAATTATCTAGCTAATAATTAAAAAAAAGAATAAAAAATAAAATAAAGCAAATGAAAAATAATATGACAAAAATAAAATGCAAACCCAGGGGGGTTTGGGCCAGATTTGAGGGTTAGAAGGAGCAATTTGGCCCACTAAGCTGCAAGCCTGCTTGGACTTTTGGAATTGGCTGCACATTGTTTTGACCTGGAGCATGGTATCCAGCATCTCATAGCCCTTGGATTGATCTTTGAGGCCAATTGGCGCATGATCGTTTGATGCACATGGTGGAAGGCCTTTGTGAAACCTGCACAGGAACATGTTATGGAAAAATAGAAATAAGCATTTGGGGGACCTGGGAATCGAACCCAGGTCCCAATGGTTATTGGACGCGCTTTCCACCAACTCAACCACCTGCTTGCTTTGATATTATAATGGCCAATAAAATTAATATATGAAATACATCAACTATGCTGGGAATTAAAAAAAGCGCGCATTTGTTTGAATGCTCCAACCATATGCGTCCACGTCCTTCGTTTTCTTCCTTTTGCCTGCAAAAACAAATTAGTTAGCGGGGGTTTTAAACCCCCACAACCTGCATGGACAAAAAATAGCGAACAGGCCTATGATGTATATAAATTGTTCGCGAGGGTTGGGATTGGTTCGTCTTGATTTCCTGAGTTCAACCATATGCGTTATGAGGCCTAATTTTTCCTGTATGGGAAAGCCCCAAATCAAAAGCTTGAAAACCCTAACATTCATCCATGGTGGTTTGTGATTTAGGGCTCTACAACTCAATTATTTTGTACCAAAAGTTTCGTACAGTCCCTGTGAACACAAAACACTCAACAACAGACGTTAAATATGCATGAATCAATGTATGGGATTATGAAAAAATTTGACAAACCGTGGGTCTGTGTAGCACGTGTTCTTGAGCTTTGAGGCTTGTTTTTTATTTCAATGTGTTCCTTACGCCTCCAGCAATGTGTTGGACACAATCAAAGGCTTTGAATTGACCTGGAAGTGAGAAATCAGTTTTGACTTTTTGCTTGATTTTTTTGAATATGGTTTAGCCGTTTCAGGGATGCTTTTGTCGTGTCTTAGGTCTACAATGCTTGCTTATGTATGTATGTATGGAATTAGGTCAGCAGCTGAGCTTGGGGTCCATTGTATTGATGTCTTGAGATTTTATTTTAACACCATTGAAGAACTTTCCATTCTTGAAGCAAAACCATGATTTTGTGCACAAAATAGCCTAGCACGAATTTGGTAGCTGGCTCATGAAACATAAAAGTTATTCAAACCATAAAGATGTCATTCCATTAATTTTTGGATTTTATTTGAATTATTATGGATTTAAAATGAATTAAATCAATAAAAATTAAATAAAATAGAAAAATAAATGTTTGATCTTGAAATTAAGCACAGGACACGTGTATGGCATGACAAGGCTGAATCAAGTGGAAGAAAGTGGGCCCTTTTGTCAAAAATTGAAGTTTTAGGGATAGTTGACTTTTGCCATTTCACAAAAATTTCCCAACTTCTCCAATGCATATCTTGCTCAATTTTGATCATATGAACATGTTCTTGGACATTTTGGAAAGGTATTGAAGTCCTCTAACTAATTCCTTTGGTCCCATGTCATTTGGACTTACCAATCTCAAGTTATGGTCTTTGACTTAAAATGCCTTTTTGTTGACTTTTGGAAATGACCTATAATGTAGGAATTGATAACTTTTTGGGAGAGCATTTATTGGACTTGGAATGTGAGGTTAAGTTGTAGGAAATGTCCTCCCCTTCAAAATGAGCATTGGATGGGATTTTCTTGATGAACCATGAAAAAGTTATGCCTTGGTCAAGTTACAGTTGACTTTTCAGCTGTCCAAAAATGGAAACTTTTGCATCTTGATGATTTTTGAGCCATGCTTGTGGAATCATGATCAAGACTTGATCAAATGATGATTGTGGCTTCAAAATAAGATGTTGACCAAAAATTTTGACTTTTGACTGCCAAATGACCATTTTGCCCCTGCAGTTGACTGTGAAGCAATTAGGGCTTTTGACTGTGCAACCTGGCATTGTGAACCTTGAAACTTGGCATGTAGATGCTTGAAAATGTATATAGGCACATGGGACTTGATTGGACCCTTGAAAACCTCAACTTCCTTGCAAGAACCAAAACCCTAATTTTGACTGCCTTATGAGGCAATTGGAATGTGCAACCCCTGAGGATTCTTGAAGCATTTGAAGATTGATCTTGACAAATCTTGAGAAATATGGGAGGGCAAATTTTGGGGTACAACAGTTGCCCCTGTTCAATCTTCTTAGACCTGAGGATATAGATTGGCTTGCGTGCCTTTCGTGATCCGAAGGTGGAAGATGATTGAACACTAAAGTGCCCAGAAATTTGCACTCGCATAGTGGAGTATCAGCAATGTGATGTTGGGAATGGGCTTACAGATGCCATTTGGAGAGATGGTGGGTAGGAGGATGGGCTTATAGATGCCATCTGGAGATGTGACAGAACCTTGTCGGGAATGGGCTTATAGATGCCATTTGGAACTGTAATGGATAGTTGTGGAGATGGGCTTATAGATGCCATCGAAAGTTGTCGATCGCGTAAGAGATTCCTTAGCGAGAACTTGTGTACTTTGAGAAAGGAAGATGGTTTCCTGGCCTGTTACAGGGGTTGATCTTCAAACTCTTTATGCAGATATGCCCTGGCTAGATACAGGAATCGAATATGGAATTGGTCATCTACAGATATGCCCTGGCTGGATACAGGAATCGAATCTCTAAACTCTTCATGCGGACATGCCCTGGCTAGATACAGGTGTCGAATCTACAATCAGTTGCTCACAGATATGCCCTGGATAGATACAGGAATTGAATCTGGAACTTCAAAAGGTTTCTTACAGACGTGCCCTGGCTGGATACAGGTATCGAATCTACAAACAATCGCTCACAAATGTGCCCTGGCTAGATACAGGAATCGAATCTGGAACTTCAAAAGGTTGCTTACAGACGTGCCCTGGCTGGATACAGGTATCGAATCTACAAACAATCGCTCACAGATATGCCCTGGCTAGATACAGGAATCGAATCTGCAATTGGTCGTCTACAGATATGCCCTGGCTGGATACAGGAATCGAATATCTAAACTCTTCATGCAGATATACCCTGGCTAGATACAGGTGTCGAATCTACAATCAATTACTCACAGATATGCCATGGCTAGATACAGGAATCGAATCTGGAATTGGTCGTCCACAGATATGCCCTGGCTGGATACAGGAATCGAATCTCTAAACTCTTCATGCAGACATGCCTTGGCTGGATACAGGTATCGAATCTACAATCAGTTACTCACAGATATGCCCTGGCTAGATACAGGAATCGAATCTGGAACTGGTCATCTACAGATATGCCCTGGCTGGATACAGGAATCGAATCTCTAAACTCTTCATGCACATATGCCCTGGCTGGATACAGGTATCGAATATACAATCAGTTACTCACAAATATGCCCTGGCTAGATACAGGAATCGAATCCGGAATTGGTCGCTCACAGATATGCCCTGGCTAGATACAGGTGTCGAATCTGGAACTGCGACAGTTGATAGTAATCATCTTTGGATTGACCTTTTCCTGAAAAGGTAAAACATTAGTTGTATGCAATGTCATGATGTATGAGATGCATGATGTCATGATGTTCTCAATGAGATAGTGTCGTATGCACTTTATCATGTATGTAAGCAGGATGTATGAAATGTGATATGTTTATGAATGTATTTTCGTCTAGGAAAATAAATCCTTAACGAATACCGGGAGCTTGTTGAATCCTGGGCTGATGTTGAAGAGTAGAGTTCTTCGTTTCCGCTGGGGATGATGATTGCAAGAATAAACCGATAGGAGAAGATGACTCCGTTGGGGAATAAACTTGTTAGAGAGATTACTCTGCGGGGAAATACTCTGTGGGAAGAGATACTTCGCTGAGATTTTGGTGATAACTCCGCTGGGGATACCGTTGATAAGTTGTGTTGGATGATTTGATGAACTCCGTTGGGGGATAGGAAGAACTTCGCCGAGGACGATCTTTCTGTGGCAATTAGCTGAGGATAACCCAGTTATAAGCTCTGGTGAGGAATAACCTTTGAATATGGTCGGGGAGAGACGTTCGTACTCTGCAGGGATAAGCTTCCAGAATCTACTGGGGATAAGCTTCCAAAATCTACTGGGGAGATTGATTCAACTCTCCTGGGGAAACTTTTGAACTGTACTGGGGAATGGCTCACTGGGGTGTCTGGTATTCCGCCGGGGAACAACCTTAGATCAAGACTGTCGGGGATGCTTGCTTAGGAACATCTGTATACTCTGCTGGGGAATATTGAGATTTTCTGGGGGTACCCAACTTCCTTAAGGCTGACAGTAGACTAACTCTGCTTGGGGAGAGTATCGCTGACTTGCTGGAGACTGTGCTTTTTTGGGGCTGATGGGAGACCAACTCTGCTCGGGGGAGAGTGTTGTTGATTCTTGTCTTACCCTACAGGGAGTGAAGGTATCTTGGTCAAATTCCTTAGCCGAACCTACCTTGGTACCTTGGTGGACAGAGCAACTAAATCGTTTAGACAATTTTTATTGCCCCTGTTTCTGATGTCACCTGTAATTAGTCCTTTGTTTCGTATGCAAATATTTATGATTAGAAATTAATGTCAAATGCATATATCAAAAATGAACTTTGGACATTCTTCGCAAGACAAAACAGAAAAAGGAAAAACAATTGGCAATTTGTCTGGAAAAGTGAATTTGTATTGATTTTTGAAATTTGCCTGTAAATAGGCGTTTATGTACAAGAGGCTGACGTCCTAGTAAGAGAACACCGCCGAACAACGTAGAGTTTATACAATTTTGAAAAAGGGAAAAAAAACAGCTATGTGAAAAATCCCACTGGGTTCCAACTCTGCTATCGCCTTTATGTCTTCAAGCGTCTCATCACTTGGCTGCTTAGTTGAAGATAAAGTTGATTGATCGATGTCGTCTGAACCTGATAGTTGATACCGAATTCTGGATGCAAGGTGATCCAATGAGACATAGTATTACGCTTTATCTCTAACTTTTGCCTGGACCGCCCTTTCAGGTTTTCGACTTGCCGGGTGTACATATTTTTTTCATTTCATCCCTTATTTTGGCCAGAACCCTTTTGGTTCGCCGGGAAGCCCTTATTTTTGCCTAGGTGTGTCAACCTAGCGGGTCTTTGATCATGCGTAGTATCTTTTTACTAGGTCTGCATTGGCGGGGTGAGGAAGGTCGTCACCATCCATGGTGGTTAAAATCATAGCTCCTCCTGAGAAGATATGTTTAACCACAAATGGCCCTTCGTACATAGGGGTCCATTTGCCCCTGGGATCACTTTGAGGAAGAATGATGCGCTTGATTACCAGGTCTCCGACTTGATACTCTTGTCGTCTGACTTTCTTGTTAAATGCCCTGATCATCCGTTTTTGGTACGTCTGACCATGACAAATAACGGTGAGTCTCTTTTCATCGATTAGATTTAATTGATCAAGTCGAGTCTGGATCCAGTCATCTTCGTTCAAACCTGCATCCTTCATTATCCGGAGAGAGGGTATTTGCACTTCGATAGGCAAGACTGCCTCCATGCCATAGACCAAGGAAAAGGGTGTTGCCCCTGTTAACGTCTGTGCTGAGGTACGGTACCCGTGAAGAGCAAACGGTAACATCTTGTGCCAATCTTTGTACGTCACTGTCATTTTCTGCATAATCTTCTTAATATTCTTATTAGCTGCTTCGACAGCCCCATTTATCTTCGGCCGGTAAGGAGAAGAGTTGTGGTGCTGTATCTTGAATTGCTCGCAGAGCTCAGTGATCATCTTATTGTTAAGATTGGTACCATTGTCCGTGATGATCCTTTTCGGGATGCCATATCGACATATCAGGTTATGCCGAATGAACCGTGCCACGACGTTCTTGGTTACGGTAGCATAGGAAGCTGCTTCGACCCACTTCGTGAAGTAATCAATCGCTACCAGGATGAAGCAATGCCCGTTGGATGCCGTAGGTCTGATCTCACAGATCATATCAATGCCCCACATTGCAAAAGGCCAAGGTGCTGTCAAGACGTTCAGAGGTACTGGAGGAATGTGCACCTTATCTGCATATATCTGGCATTTGTGACACGTCCGAGAATGTTGGTAACAGTCGGCTTCCATTGTGGACCAGAAATATCCTGCCCGAAGGATTTTCTTTGCCATGGTATGTCCACTGGAATGCGTTCCGAAGGTACCTTCATGTAGCTCTGCCATGATCTTTTCTGCTTCGGTTTTATCCACACATCGTAGTAAAGTTGAATCATGGTTTCGCTTGTATAGAATGCCATTGCTGAGGAAGAACTTTGCTGCGAACCTTCTCAGAAACTTCTTGTCATTAACAGATGCGCCTTTGGGGTATTCTTGAGCTTCCAAGTACCTCTTCACTTCATGATACCAAGGTTTTTCAGTTACCTCTTCAGCCTCAAGATCACAGCAATATGCAGGTTCATCCAATTTCCAAATGATGATCCGGGGAGCCTCGTTGTCCCATTTGACTTTGAACATAGAAGACATCGTAGCCAGCGCGTCCGCCAACTAATTCTCCTCTCTTGGGAAGTGTTCAAAAGTTATTTCCTCGAAGTGGGGGATCATCGTCAACACATACTCTTTGTAAGGAATAAGATTTGGGTGTTTCGTATCCCACTCGCCTTTGATCTGATTGATCACAAGAGCGGAATCTCCGAAGACACTCAGAAACTTGATCCTTAAGTCAATTGCAGCTTGAAGACCCATGATGCATGCCTCATACTCTACCATGTTGTTGGTGCAGTTGAAACATAGCCGGGCAGTGAGTGGAGTATGAGTGCCTTTAGGGGATATGATCACGGCGTCGATGCCATTACCCAAAGCGTTTGAGGCTCCGTCAAAGTGCATAGACCATCGGGATCCTTCCTCAGGTCCTTCATCCGGTCCAGGTATTTCACAATCAGTTACTACCATGATATCCTCGTCTGGAAATTCAAAGTTCATGGACTGGTAATCGTCCACTGCCTGGTGTGCCAAATGGTCTGCCAATACACTTCCCTTGATTGCTTTTTGAGTCGTGTACTGGATGTCGTATTCTGTCAAGATCATTTTCCATCTCGCTATTCTTCCGGACAAGGCGGGCTTTTCGAAGATATACTTTATTGGATCCATTTTTGAAATCAACAGAGTAGTGTGAGTCAACATATATTGTCTCAGCCGGCGAGCAGCCCATACCAAAGCGCAACAAGTTTTCTCGAGCAGTGAGTATCGGGTCTCACAGTCGGTAAACTTTTTGCTAAGGTAATAAATGGCGTGCTCTTTTCGGCCAGACTCGTCATGCTGCCCCAGCACACACCCCATTGAGTTGTCCAGTACTGTCAAGTATAAGATTAGAGGTCTCCCTTCAACCGGTGGCATAAGAATGGGTGGCTCTTGGAGATACTCTTTGATTCTTTCGAAAGCGGCCTGGCATTCATCGTTCCAACATACTACTTGATCTTTCTTCAGTAGCTTGAAGATTGATTCACAGGTAGCAGTTAGATGTGAGATGAATCGGGCAATATAGTTCAGCCGTCCTAGAAAGCCTCTGACTTCTTTTTCATTCTTGGGAACTGGCATCTCTTGTATGGCTTTCACTTTGGCAGGGTCCACTTGAATACCTTTGTCGCTCACGACGAAACCTAGTAGTTTTCCAGATGTCACCCCAAAGGTGCACTTGTTCGGGTTCAACCTCAGCTTGTACAACTTCAGACGGTCAAACAGATTCTGTAGATGGTCAAGGTGTTCCTCCTCAGTTTGGGACCTTGCAATCATATCGTCGACATACACTTCGATCTCATGATGGATCATATCATGAAATAGAGCAACCATGGCACGCTGGTAGGTTGCCCCAGCATTTTTCAACCCAAAAGGCATGACCTTGTAGCAAAAGGTGCCCCACTGAGTAACAAAAGTGGTCTTCTCCATGTCTTCAGGAGCCATCTTGATTTGATTATATCCGGAGAAACCGTCCATGAAGGAGAATACTTTATGTTGAGCAGTGTTGTCAACCAGAACGTCAATGTGAGGCAAAGGGAAGTCATCTTTAGGGCCGGCCCTATTCAAATCCCTATAATCAACACACAGTCTGACCTTGCCATCCTTCTTCGGCACCGGAACCACGTTGGCAACCCACTGAGGGTAAGAAGTCACTGCTAGAAAACCGGCGTCAAATTGTTTCATAACCTCAGCTTTGATTTTCTCAGACATCTCTGGACGCATACGGCGGACCTTCTGTTTTACCGGAGGGCAGTCTTCCTTGGTAGGCAAGTGATGAACCACAATGTCGGTATCCAACCCAGGCATGTCTTCGTAAGACCAGGCAAAGATTTCCACATAGTCATGCAACATCTGAATCAACCGTTGTTTCACACTGAGCTCTAGATTGGCACCAATCTTGACTTCCTTTATGTCCGTCTCAGTACCCAGATTTACTGTTTCCACTGGCTCTTCATGTGGCTGAATGGCCCTCTCTTCCTAGAGTAACAGTCTTGCAAGCTCATTAGGCACTTCACAATCATCTTCACCTTCGTCTTCGGCTAAGTTGATCGAATTTTCGAAGTCATAACTGGCAGTAGCAGAGTCGTTACCAGTGAGATCCAGAGTGGATTGGAACCTGTATAGGTGAGTGTGTGTAAATATAGCTGTTTTGCAATATATAAAGAAAGAAAGGGAGCGCAAGATTTGAAATACGAAAAACGTCCAATGCTTTTATTCATGATATATGAAAGTGACAAATAACAAGCCCTCACAAATGAAGCCACGGTGCCCGTAAGACACCGGGCCATAAAGTTTCAAATTATTGTTTGTTACAAATTCAAAAACAAAGGAGTTCATTACTGAGTGACAAAAGTAATAGGTGTAAAGTCTTTTGCAGTCCAGTTGCTTGGTCCACCGTTGGTCGTCGGGTAGATCCAGCTGTCGAATTCAGATTCCTCCACTTCGTCATCCTCCCTAATAGCATTTACTCCATGGTTGGGCATGGGAGCTGTCACCATATTAGGCCTCTCGGGCGCCTCGAACTGAACCTCTTTAGCATCAATAAGGTCTTGAACCTTATTCCTCAGAGCCCAACAATCATCAGTAGAATGCCCTGGGCTATTAGAGTGATAAGCGTAACGGGCGTTGGGGTTGTACTTTGGAGAGGTTGTGTTCACTACCTTCGGAGCTTCTTTGACAGTTACCAGATTGGTTGACAGCAGTTGCAGCAATATCTGAGAGAGGGTCATACTGAGCCGAGTGTACTGTCTTTTAGGTCTCTCATCTCTTGGCTGGTTATACTGCTGAGGAGCAGTAGCGGGCTTTGAAATTACCACCGCGTTGACAGCTTGGCAGCATTCCGGTTTGTTCTGTCTCCTGGGACCATAAACAGCACTAGCTTCCTTCTTTAAGGGCTTCTTTTCAGAGCTCGAGGAGGCACCTTTCTGTATCTTCCCCGATTTGATACCAGCTTCGATCCTCTCACCAATCAGGATCAGGTCTGTAAACCCAACAAAGGAATTACCAATCAGGTGGTTAAAGAACGGACCAGACAGGGTCCCCAAGAACATGTCCACGAGTTCACGGTCAGTCAACGGTGGCTGCACCCTGCCAGCCAGGTCTCTCCACTTCTGCGCCTACTCCTTAAAACCTTCACCCGTTCCTAGTGACATACCCTGGAGTTGGGTACGCGTAGGAGCGAGGTCGGAATTGTACTGATACTGCTTATAAAAAGCAGTAGCCAAGTCCTCCCAGTTACGAATATTGGTTCCATCCAGCTGATAAAACCATTCGAGTTGAGTCCCTGAAAGACTCTCCTGGAAGAAATGGATCCATAAGTTCTTGTCTGCAGTGTAAGGCTGGATCTTCCTTACATATGATCTGAGGTGCATCTTAGGGAAGGAAGCCCCGTCGTACTTCACAAAGGCAGGTGCCTTGAACTTGTGTGGAATCACCACCCCAGAAGATAAGCCTAGGTCTCCAAAGTCCAACCCGGGCACACGTTGAATCTCCATAGCATTTAACTGGTCCTCCAATTGTTTGTACCTGTCCTCAGCAGGAGGGTACTGCTCATCATTGAAATTTGTCTCGTTGTCAGAGACCGCAGGACTAGGAACCTCTCTCCCTTGTGGGCTGTCCTCCCCAACAGATGGAGTAGTCAGCTCAGCTTTATTCTGCAGTGTATTCCTGAGTCTGCGTCCAGTGTTGAACAACACAATCCTCTTCTTCTTCTTCTTCTTCAGGAGCAAAGCCTTCAACTCCTGTTGTCCTTGGGCTAAGCTCATGACCAGCTCTTGAAACTGGGCGTTCTGGGCCTGAAGGGCCTTGATAGCTTGTTCAGTAGTTGGTTCAGGATTCATGATGATTGAGTGTTGAAATAAACAGCGAAGAAGATTAAGCAACCTGTAGAAAAAGGGTACCTGTTATGCACATGATGCATGATATGCTATTTATGCAATGCATTCAAGGGTTCAAAAGTTTAAGTTCGTTGTAGACAAAAAGGAACACACATTGTATTAAGAAATAATTTGTTCAGTACATCAGGGCCTCATGGGCAAAACATTACAAAATAACTAATCCCAAAAGACACTGCGCATCCTCTTTGGAGCTAGGTAAGTATTGAGAGTCTTTTCCTCGTGAAGCAGGCGGGTGAGCTCCAAGACCTTCTTCTCACTGGCATGTAGACTGGTTTCAAGAGAATTCCGTTCTTCCTTGAGTTGGATCCAGCTCTTTTTCATTTCTTCCCAAGATGTTGGCATGTCAGGATGTTGAATGGTGTAGGGCACCTCTCCTTCCAAAACTGGCTCTTTGATCACAGGGAGAACATGAGGATATGGCATCACCAGCTTCTGGGAGCGGGCTCGTACCCATTTGAGATAAGGCTCCAGGGGGATGGAATTCTTGTGCCCCACCGTCTTACTATCTACCCTGTTGGGCATCCTCCAAGCTCTGATGAATATCTGGTGAAGTCCTTGTGCATCGTTGTCGAAGTCAAAAACTATGTCAGCAATCAACATGTCATGAGGGCCATCCCTCCGAGCATATCCAAACTGTCTCAAAGCCAGACATGGGTTGTAAGTAATGCCCCCTCTAATTCAAAGTAAAGGAACATTAGGAAACTCTCTGCAACGATCAATGATAGTGACATTTTATCTGGACCGAGAACACCAATGTATATCAGCATGTGTAAGGGTCATCAATCGTTGTGACCATCTCAAACCCCGCTCGTTCTTCAAAACTGATTGTGGAAGGTGCGAAATAAACCACCTTGCCAGGAGAGGAGTGAAGCACATGAGAATACCTCTTTTTCTCATGGTTCGAGTGTAACATGAGTGGAGGATGTCCCCAAGCAACGTAGGTATAAGATTCCTGGACATGAAGATCTTGACATCATTGATATCTATAAGCTGGTCTAGATTCGGGAACAATACCAACCCATAGACTAGGAGTTCCATAACTTCTTCAAAGGCTTGTAGGTCAAGGGAATTCCAACATTCTTGTGCTTTCTCAAACAGGAACTTTGCTAAGAATCCTTTGATGCCACTTCTAACTTCCCAATGTCCCTTGATGTCAGATGGTTGTAGGCGTAATGCTTTAGCAACCTCTTCAAGTTTTGGTTCCCTTTCCGTACCGTTGTAGGGTAGTTGACTAAGGATAGGAATCTTCAGAAGCTGAGAAAACTCTTCCAAAGTAGGCACCAATTGATAATTCGGGAAAGTAAAACAGTGGTGCAAAGGGTCAAAGAACTGGAACAACACTTTCACCATATCTTCTTCAATGTTGGTGTTGGCCAAGCTGATGAGTCTACCATGCCTTTCACTGAAGGAAGAGTTCTCGGGAATCCTGGATGTAAGCTCCTTAAGCTGAGGAGGGACCCTTACAAGGTTGACCTGAATTGTCTTTCTGCGGATAGTTTCCATGTCCTACAAAACAAGAACAAAGATGAAGATTCGAACCCTTGAAGTGGTTAGTGGATGCATATGATGTTGTATGATGCTATGATGTTATGATAAAAACACACCACAAGTATTCACTAAAGGCAAACATGATAAGGCACACAAGTCACACCAGACAGCCCTTAGAGTTTAGGCCAGCATGAAGTTTGGGGTACTACCCTCTTCAAGTTGGTGGGCTCAAAACCTGTCCTATCAACAGTAACTGGGTTCTAAGGAGCTCAATATCATTGGATTGTTTTCCATGTTCATTGTTTTGATTTAGCCACTGAACTGGCAATCAAAATATTCCAAGAAAACAACCCTCAATGAGTTTAGTATCGAGTATCTACCAACTTTGGACTGCACCAAAGTCGGTCATCTCACTACCCCTAAAGAGGCCAGGATGGTCAAGTAAGGTTCCTAAGGTCAGTTGATGCTTCACGACACCACGCGACGGCCCCGTACTCTCCTTAACTTGACTCAAGGATTACCGGTACTCACCAAAGTGCCACATCAACGTAGCAACTGCTTCAACCGTGTCGGTATACCCCGCACAGTTCCCTCACAGTTTGTTGCTACTTCTAAAAGGTATCCCCCAGATCCGGGTTAGGATCATTGAAACTTCCAAAGCAAACCCACAATATTTAAAGCAAACAAAGCAATCAATTGAAAACAAGGATGGTCTAATCCTAAGGTACACCTCACTTATTAGATTGTCCCCAGCAGAGTCGCCAGTTCTGTGATCGGTGGAAATAGAACTGACTGTTTTTTAAGCTGGTTCGCGAAATGTTGCGGTAAGCAAGAGTCGCCACCGTCTTTTATGTTCTCCAACATGGAAAGGACAAAAGCACAGCAAAATTCCTTATTCGAGAATGTTTCTCGGTTCGGGAGGTAGATTTATAGAAAGGGAAGGTGTTAGCACCCTTTCTATCCGTGGTTATCCACGGGCTCTTAGGTACTTGCTCTTATGTTTTCAAAAATTTGTTTGCTTTTCAAGTGTGTGTGGGTTTTGAAAAAAGTTTCGTTTGAAAGATTTCTAAGTAACTCTTGTATCTGTCCTAAAGA
Source organism: Vicia faba (assembly GCA_948472305.1). Classification (NCBI taxonomy): domain Eukaryota; kingdom Viridiplantae; phylum Streptophyta; class Magnoliopsida; order Fabales; family Fabaceae; genus Vicia; species Vicia faba. Next base: position 988,638,421 of record OX451738.1, read on the forward strand.
GTGTATGAAAAATTTGTTTGAAAACCTTTTGAAAGTGTAGGTGCGAAAAGTTGTTTTTGTTTGTTTTGAAAAGAGCAAGTACCCATGAGATCTACCTACTCTAAGGAATTAGGCTGTGTAAGAGTCCTTTAGATAATGCTATCCCATCATTGAGAGGTAGGTAGCACCATCGTTGGAGTTGTTCGGGTCAATTCGATTATAAGGGACATGTGTGGTCACCGAAGCAATGGTAGGACATCTTAGTGGTAACCCTAATGTCCTAGATCCTTTTTATCCGAGGCAACCGTTTTGAGGCAACTGGATCTTAGACAGGAGGGCGACCTCTAAAACACCCTATACTTGACAACCACGTTCGAGGCAACCAGTGAGGCGTACCCTAGGAGTGGCATGTGCTTTGTGTGTTGTTTTTCAGTTAATGTTTATCTTGTACATGTTATTTGTGAGCTACGGATTGGTTTTATTTTTCATACATTCTTGCAGGCATATTAACAGTTAAATGATTTGCAGGAAATAAAGTGCGGAAAGGTAAATCTAGCTATTACAAGGCGCGGGTCTATACATCGCCAAAAACAAAAACCCGTTTTGAAAATAAGAATGCGGGAAATAGTAAATAAAGAGATAAACCTAATTAACTATTACATTTCCGGAAGCAGTTACATAAATATAATGAATTAAAATAAACTGCACGCGAAAGAATGAATCGGGACGTCCTTAGGGTTTTGACCCTTTTTTGAGACAGAATTGAATTTGTCTTTTTTTTTTTGTAATTGCAATTAATTAAATAAAGCCTAATTACTAATTAATTCATTTATTAAAAGAAAAAAAAATGTTTTTTTTTGTATTTTTATGTTTTTAATGAAATAAAATAAAAAGAAGAATTAAAAATGTCAAAAGAAAAGCCTAAGTCTAAATTTGTTTTTATTTATTATAAAAAAGATTAAAATTCAAACCTAATTAAACTAAATTAATTTAAGTTAGTATTCATTTACAAAATAATGACTAATTAAATTTAATTAGTAAAAAAATTTTTTTTTTTTTGTTTTCTGGGTTTATCATGAAAAAAATAATTATCTAGCTAATAATTAAAAAAAAGAATAAAAAATAAAATAAAGCAAATGAAAAATAAAATGACAAAAATAAAATGCAAACCCAGTGGGGTTTGGGCCAGATTTGAGGGTTTGAAGGAGCAATTTGGCCCGCTAAGCTGCAAGCCTGCTTGGACTTTTGGAATTGGTTGCACATTGCTTTGACCTGGAGCATGGTATCCAGCATCTCATAGCCCTTGGATTGATCTTTGAGGCCACTTGGTGCATGATCGTTTGATGCACATAGTGGAAGGCCTTTGTGAAACCTGCACAGGAACATGTTATGGAAAAATAGAAATAAGCATTTGGGGGACCTGGGAATCGAACCCAGGTCCCAATAGTTATTGGACGCGCTTTCCACCAACTCAACCACCTGCTTGCTTTGATATTATAATGGCCAATAAAATTAATATATGAAATACATCAACTATGCTGGGAATTAAAAAAAAGCGCGCATTTGTTTGAATGCTCCAATCATATGCGTCCACGTCCTTCGTCTTCTTCCTTTTGCCTGCAAAAACAAATTAGTTAGCGGGGGTTTTAAACCCCCACAACATGCATGGACAAAAAATATCGAACATGCCTATGCTGTATATAAATTGTTCGCGAGGGTTGGGATTGGTTCGTCTTGATTTCTTGAGTTCAACCATATGCGTTATGAGGCCTAATTTTTCCTGTATGGGAAAGCCCCAAATCAAAAGCTTGAAAACCCTAACATTCATCCATGGTGGTTTGTGATTTAGGGCTCTACAACTCAATTATTTTGTACCAAAAGTTTCGTACAGTCCCTGTGAACACAAAACACTCAACAACAGACGTTAAATATGCATGAATCAATGTATGGGATTATGAAAAAATTTGACAAATCGTGGGTCTGTGTAGCACGTGTTCTTGAGCTTTGAGGCTTGTTTTTTATTGCAATGTGTTCCTTACGCCTCCAGCAATGTGTTGGAAACAATCAAAGGCTTTGAATTGACCTGGAAGTGAGAAATCAGTTTTGACTTTTTGCTTGATTTTTTTGAATATGGTTTGGCCGTTTCAGGGATGCTTGGGTCGTGTCTTAGGTCTGCAATGCTTGCTTATGTATGTATGTATGGAATTAGGTCAGCAGCTGAGCTTGGGGTCCATTGTATTGATGTCTTGAGATTTTATTTTAACACCATTGAAGAACTTTCCATTCTTGAAGCAAAACCATGATTTTGTGCACAAAATAGCCTAGCACGAATTTGGTAGCTGGCTCATGAAACATAAAAGTTATTCAAACCATAAAGATGTCATTCCATTAATTTTTGGATTTTATTTGAATTATTATGGATTTAAAATGAATTAAATCAATAAAAATTAAATAAAATAGAAAAATAAATGTTTGATCTTGAAATTAAGCATGGGACACGTGTATGGCATGACAAGGCTGAATCAAGTGGAAGAAAGTGGGCCCTTTTGTCAAAAATTGAAGTTTTAGGGATAGTTGACTTTTGCCATTTCACAAAAATTTCCCAACTTCTCCAATGCATATCTTGCTCAATTTTGATCATATGAACATGTTCTTGGACATTTTGGAAAGGTCTTGAAGTCCTATAACCAATGCCTTTGGTCCCATGTCATTTGGACCTACCAATCTCAAGTTATGGTCTTTGACTTAAAATGCCTTTTTGTTGACTTTTGAAAATGACCTATAATGTAGGGATTGATAACTTTTTTGGGAGAGCATTTATTGGACTTGGAATGTGAGGTTAAGTTGTAGGAAATGTCCTCCCCTTCAAAATGAGCATTGGATGGAATTTTCTTGATGAACCATGAAAAAGTTATGCCTTGGTCAAGTTACAGTTGACTTTTCAGCTGTCCAAAAATGGAAACTTTTGCATCTTGATGATTTTTGAGCCATGCTTGTGGAATCATGATCAAGACTTGATCAAATGATGATTGTGGCTTCAAAATAAGATGTTGACCAAAAATTTTGACTTTTGACTGCCAAATGACCATTTTGCCCCTGCAGTTGACTGTGAAGCAATTAGAGCTTTTGACTGTGCAACCTGGCATTGTGAACCTTGAAACTTGGCATGTAGATGCTTGGCAATGTATATAGGTACATGGGACTTGATTGGACCCTTGAAAACCTCAACTTCCTTGCAAGAACCAAAACCCTAATTTTGACTGCCTTAGGAGGCAATTGGACTGAGCAACCCCTGAGGATTCTTGAAGCATTTGAAGATTGATCTTGACAAATCTTGAAGAATGTGGGAGGGCAAATTTTGGGGTACAACAGCAGGAACCCCCTATGTACACTCTTTCGTTTGGCCACATGTGACCCCTGGTGGGCAAGCTTTCGATTGGATAAGAGCCACCTACATATAAAGTTTTGATTGGAGTTTTGATTCCCTTCGAATCAGCATCTTTCGAACCCAACTTTGGATCCTTCGAAGCAAGTTTGCATAAATCTCATAGCCTTATCCTCCAAATCTCATTTTCCAAGCTAAGGTTGATTCCAAATCTTTACATAATCAAAGGCTTACGCAAATTTGTGATACATTACACAAAATTCGAAGGTTTATCCACTGGATAATACCATTCCTGGATGAAATGGCAAAAGGCTACGTACCCTTTCTTCATAAAGAGTACTTTAATCACAAAATCAGCTCTCAACCTGATTTTTGTCTGAGCACAAGCAACGCCAAAAGGCATAAGTCAAATCTTTTATACCCAACTGACATCAGGCCCCACTTGTACTTTTTTGTTTAGATATTTTATTATTATTTGCAAAGCTGACTACTTCAACATCTCCCAAGCATTTCCTCTATAAATAGAGGAACCATGAATAAAGAAAGAGGTCCAGATTGGGTGGTGTGGAAAGAATCTTCAAAAATCATCAAACTCACAAATCTCTCAAACACTTAAACATTTGTGAAAACACAAACCCGGAATCCCAAACATTTGTCCTCTTCGAATCTGAGGCATCCTCACATTTTATTCCCTTTCGAATCCAGTAGAAAAGACATTCCATTTGTTTTCCTCCTTCGAACCAAACAGTAAAAATGCTGCCTCTGGTTCCTTCCTTTCGAATCCAGGGACACTCCAGGCAACCACCTAAAGGCCCAACACACGTTCCAGCCTCAAAGCAAGGTAAGTCATCTTTAAGCTTGGATCTTTCGTTTCTAGCACATGTAAATACAACTCCTTTTTGTTTCAAGCATGTACACACTGTTGCTTTTCTTTTCATTTACACCCTTATAGTTTTGTTCTATTGCCTTTCCTTTTGGTTTTGCTTTTTGGTTTCTTACAAATGTTTTAAGAACTAATATGGCCCTAAAGCAGTGCTAGCATGGCCTTAGGCCATGTTGCTATTTAACATATCAAACAAAAGAAACAGGAAACAAGAAATAGGAAATAGGAACGAAGCTTCTGGCTTCTACCCCATTCTCCAGGTCAAACGAAAGAGGCAACCAGAAGTCACACCATAATGACTTCCAGGCCCAGACAAAAAGCATGCTTACACTGATTCCAGGCCCAGTCAAAAGGCACTCCCTCATTGCTTTCAATCCCCAGTTGAAGGAGGCAAAAAGGTAGATTACATCTTGCACTGGTTCCAGGCCCAGTCGATAGACACAACATGCTACTTCCAGGCCCCAATCGAAAGGCATAACATGCTACTTGCAGGCCCCAATCGAAAGATATAACATGCTGACTTCCAGCCCCCAATCGAAGGACACGCCTACACTGGTGCCATCCCCCAATCGAAGGAAGCCATAAAGTGCAGAATTAAAGGGTCTTCTTCCTCAATCGAAAGACTTTCATTTTTCTTGCTTTTTTTTTCATTTTTGCCTTTATATTTTCATGCAATTCAATATGGTTGTAATAGTGTAGGATTTTATCTTTCTGCATTTTTATTACTTTGTATGATTACTAATAAAATAGGGTATGTATGGCAAGATAAAAACAACAAGTAGACAACCCATAATCAAAGACTAAATGCATGCAAATCGAACACACTATTCACACATGCACCCCTAGGGTTAACTCCACTTGTTTCCTAAAAATGGTCATGTTATGCACGTGAGTCGTCTTAGCAAAAACAATCAAAATACAAGACCATAGTCCCTCGATGACGCTTTGAATGTTGCCTTACAAATGATCTTAGTACCTCAAGAGAAATGCTAAGATATCTCACAACATTGCTATCATGACTATACGATGACCCATGCCTATCCCTTCACATCCAACGACAGAGCTTCTTACCAAATCAGATAGTGACATCTAAAGGAGGAGGAAAAGAACATTTAAGACCTTTTGAGTAGGTAGGTTGCTCCTAGTTGCTCGCTTGCTCACAACAAAAACATCTTATACACCAACACTCCTACTTTGAAACATTTTTAAAAGACAAATACTTTGTACACGTTCTTATAGAAATAAGAACCATTACAAAGACACCTTTTCAAAATCACTTTCAAAAACACATTACACAAACACTTCTTTGAACTATTTTCCAAACAACACTTTGTATGCGTTCTTATAGAAACGAGAATCATTACAAAGGCACATTTTCAAAATACTTTCAAAACCACACCACAAAGCACACTTTCAAACAAAAGAAAGTGATCTAGCAAGCAACTAAGAGCCCATAGATAACTATGGATGAAAAGGGTGCTAATACCTTCCTTTTTCATAATCTACCCCCCGAACTCAAGAAATAATCTCGAAAGTTCTTTCCTGTTCTTTTCAGCCTTTCCTTATTGGATAAAAGAAAAGTTGGTGGCGACTCTTGCTATCCGCAACAATTGCGATAAAACGCAAAACACCCAAGTCAGTTATCCCACCGTATTACAGCCTTCCTTGGTAGGAGAGTTCTTCTCAACATCGTGTTCAACATCATCTTCCACTTCTTTTATAGTAAAAGTAGCAAGCTTATCAAGTTTTCTTTCAACAACATCTTTCTTGGAGATGGATGATTCAACAACACTTTTAGGGTCATTTATTTTGTCATCCGGGGCAGGTATATGAGCAAGAGGGGTAGAAATCCCAAGCACAAAAAAACCTTCATTTAACACTCTATCTACTAGTCTTCTAATGCTTCTATCAACATTAACAATCTCTTCTTCTGTCCTATCATCAGTAGCAGTAGAAGTATTACCTTTATCTTCTTTGGATTTATTAGCAGGTGATGATCTGGGTTGTTTGACCTTCTTCTCAAGAGGTGGGATAATTGTTAGATGAGTAACGTCAAGTACCATGTCAAGGGAGAGTTTCTTAGGGAGGTTGACAAATTTTGAGGGAGACGATGTATGATGTTGAGACATCTTTGAAGATTTTTGAGAAAAGAGATGAAGAATGACAAGGGTTCTTTTTCTGTAAAGGAGAATGAAGAGTTTGTGAAAGTAGAAAGATGTGATTTTGTAGCGTATGGGAAACATTTTGAGACAGTCTTGTAATGATTGCTTTCGAAATTTGATTTGTTGGAAACATAAATAATATAATATCACTTTAATGATATTCCCACACACCCTTAATTGCTACAAACCTTCATATAAGCAAATCCCTAATTTTCCTCTTAAGTTCTCAAACTGATTAGCATCCAAAGCTTTAGTGAAAATGTCAACCAGTTGAATTCAGTGGCTATATGTTCTAAGGCAACAATATTTTCTTCAACAAGCTCTCTTATGAAGTGATTACAAATATCAATGTGTTTGGTTCTATTGTGGTGAATAGGATTTTTTGATATGTTTATGACACTTAGATTGTCACAGAATAATGTCATGACATCTTGTTTGACATTATATTCTGTTAACATTTGTTTCATCCAAACCAATTGAGAACAACTGCTTCCTGCAGCAATATACTCACTGTGATCGGTGGATCTGGAACTGACTGTTTAACGCTGGTTCGCGAAATGTCGCGGAAGCAAGAGTCGCCACCGTCTTTTATTTTCTCCAAATGGAAAGGACAAAAGCACAGAAAAATTCCTTAAAGAGATTGCTCTCGGTTCGGGAGATAGGTTATAGAAAGGGAAGGTGTTAGCACCCTTTCTATCCATGGTTATCCATGGGCTCTTAGATACTTGCTCAATGTGTTTTCAAAATTGTTTGTTTGCTTTTCAATGTGGGTTTTAAAAAGTTTCTTTGAAAAATTTCAGTTCGACTCGTACGTCAGAGTGTTTGAAAAAATTGCTTTGAAAGCTTTTGAAAATGTGTTGGTGTGAAAAGTATTTTTGTTTGAAATTAGAGCAAGTATCCTTGAGAACCTACCTACCCTAAGGAATTCGTCTGTGTAAATGTCCTTTAAAGTAGTGCCATCCCACCATTGAGAGGTAGGTAGCACCACCGTTGGAGGTGTTCGGGTCAATTCGAGTTTGTAGGGACATGGTGATCACCAGAGCAATGGGAAGATACCTTAGAAGCTACCCTCATGCCAGGTTCCCGGATCATGAGGACTTACTAAGACATCCTCTACTCGACGATCACCTTTTGAAAGGCAACAATGAGGCGTACCCTAGGGGTGGTGTGTGCGAATTGTGTGTCGTATTCATTTGTATTTGTCTTGTTATGTTAAAGTGATCTACGCTTGATTTTATTATGGCCATTCATTCTTGCATGCTTTGTTTAACAGTTAATATTTGCGGGAAAAATAAATTCTAAACTATTACAAATGGCGCGGGTCCACATCGCCAAAATTAAACCGGACCCGATTTGACAGAAAAATAAATAAAGCAAATAAAGAATTTAAAAAGTGCGAAGAGTTAAATTGTCCGAGTTACATGGCTTTGGGAGAGGTACATGATTATTTGAATGAAATAAAAATAAATATGCGAAATTAAATAAATTACGAACGAGGGCGTTGGACCCTCTTGCAAAATATTATTAATAAGGAATTAAAATTAAAATTAAAAGAGAATGTTTTTGGTATTTTTATGTTTTTTAAGATTTACTAGAAAAAAGAATTAATTAAAATTAACTAACCCTAATTCTAATGGTTTTTAAGTTTGTTATGAAAATATTAAAATATAACCTAAATTAAACCTAAGTTAATTTATGTACAATTTAATTATGAAAATAAAATAAGTAATATTATTATTATGAAAAAGGGAAAATTAAAAAGGAATAAAAAGTTATTAAACCTAATTCTATATTTTTTGGATTTTTAGTTATTAAAAAGAATTAAAATTAAAACCTATTTAATACTAAATTTATTTACATGCAATTATTTACAAGAAAATATTAAACTAAAATATTTATTGCATTTTTTTGTCTTTTCTGAATTTTTTATGTGTTTTGTATTTTGTAAAAAATTAATTCATTAAAACAAATAAAGAAAATAAAATGGAAATTAAAAATAAAATAAGGAAAAAAATAGAGAAGGCAAACCAGGGGGGGTTCAGTCCCCAATTGTGAGGTATGCTTTAGAAATCTGGCCCAGTTAAGCATGGCCCTTCTGACTTTTGTATGACGCGTGTGGCAACGTTGACTAGGGCTTAGCGTGTGTTTCCAATCTCAGCCTTTGGTTTGAAGTCCCAGGACGCATGGATGCTTGGATTAAGAGAGTGCATCATGGTCCTTATCATAAGCGCTGCATGGGAGTTATTAGTGAAAAATAATATTGAAATTTACACAGACCTGGGGTTCGAACCCAGGTCTTGGATGTTGAAGCCACAAGCATTTGCCAGCTGAGCCACTGAACGCGTGTTATATATGTTAGACAAACAAATAATAAAAAAAGAAACAACGCCTTAGTGACTGAAGCGCGCGAAATTTAAAAACAGCGTATCATGGGTTGACAACACATCATCTTCTTCCTCACCCTGTAAAACAAAACACGATGGCAACGGTTTTCATAGCGTTTCATTAGGTGGGCTATTGGAAAATAGCGAATAGGGCTATGATGTCCATAAATTGATCGCGAATGGTGTTTCCTGTTCGTCCAGGCTTGCTGAGTACAACCATCATGGTCTTGAGGGCTAATTTTACTTGGTCTTAAAAGCCCTAATTTCTCATCCTGAAAACCCTAGAAATCAAGTATGGTATAATCTCATATAACACAGAAAAACGCAATTAAAGGTATTGGTTAGCTTCAAAACTTTGTTATGAATATGAATCAAGTAATATATTTCACAAATAACGCATAGAATGGAATGTATGATTATGCAATTTGTTTGATACAGTTCCGGTTCTAGGTACCGATTCTTGAAGTTTTGATGGTGGTTTCTGATTGGAATACACTCAATAGACCTTGAGCAAGCTATATGAATGAGAATTAGGCTTTGAATCGTCCTCCAAAGTGGTTTTCAGTATTTGAGTTTTTAGAGAAAAATTCAATGTTGTAATGGTGTATTCTGCGCAGCTTAGAGTGTAGCACGATTAGGTTTGTGTTCCTGGCTTTGTAGTGAGAGCATTAGGTCAACAAAACTCAATAAAATCCAATGCAATAATGGTTTTGCATATTTGATTTTCTTAAGAATCTTCCATATCTTTTCCAAGTGTATTTTTGTGTCAATTAGCTCAAATCAAACCAAATCTTTCCTAATCAGCATGTGCACGAAATATTGACCTTAAAACATGTATAAAAAGATTGGTTTGGTTAATTTAAACATTTTTCATATATTTAATTGAATTAATATAAATAAAATTCAAATAAATAAATAAAAAATGAGAAAATGCTTCCCTTTGGGCCAAGTGGTCGTGCATATGCTTGGAATGATGAATCATGGAAGAAAAATGGGCCCATTAGCAATTTTAGGTCATTTGGATCAAAGTTGACTTTTCAAAATATCCAAAAATTTCCCAACTTCTACAAGGCATAACTTGCTCAATTTTTAAGATTTTCTCATGTTCTATGACATTTTGGAAAGGTCTTTGAGTCCTCTAACCAATGCCTTTGGTCCCATGTCATTTTGATTTACCAATCTCAAGTTATGGCCTTTGACTTAAAGTCCCTTTTTGTTGACTTTTGAAAATGACCTATAATGTTGAAATTGATAACTTTTTGTGAGAGCATTTCTTGGACTTGAAGTATGAAGATGAGTTGTAGGAAATGTCTTTCTCTTCAAAATGAGCTTTGGATGGAATTTTTCTGATAATCCATGTGAAAGTTATGCCCTGGTCAATTTCAGTTGACTTTTTCAGCTGTCCAAATAAGGAAACTTTTGCATCTTTGATGATTTCTGAGCCAAATTTTGAGAATCATGATCAAGCATTGATCAAATGATGTTTGTGGCTTCAAAATGATATGTTGACCAAAAATTTGAACTTTTGACTGTCAAATGACCATTTTGCCCCTACAGTTGACTGTAGTGCAATTTAGGGTTTTGACTGTGCAATTTTGAGCTGAATGCCTTGAAACTTGATATGAGGATGCTTGACCACATTTGTAGGCATGTGAGACTTGATTGGGCCTTTGAAAACTTCCTTTTCTTGATCAGAACCCAAACCCTAGTTTTGACTGTATAGGAGACAGTTGGACTGTGCAACCCTTGGGGAATTTTGTGACTTGGCTTGGCACTTTCTTGAAGAATATGGGAGGGCAAATTTTGGGGTGCAACACTCACCCACAACAGTGGACAAAGACACACAATTTTGCTTCTTACTAAACCAAGATATGAGATTATTTCCTAGAAAGAAGCACCCTCTTGATGTAATTTTTCTATCATCAGGACTTCCTGCCCAATCAGCATTACAATAACCATTTAAGGCAGAACTAGATCCATGAGAGTATAACATACCATAGTCACTTGTCAAATTCACATATTTAAGAATTCTTTTCACATGGTTAGCAAGGCTAACTTTAGGATCAACTTGATATCTAGCACACACCCCTACAACAAAGGCAATGTCAGGTCTGCTAGCTGTGAGATATAGAAGACTGCCTATCATACTTCTATAAAGACTTTGATCCATACTTACTCCTTTTTCATCTTTAGACAAATTCAGGTGTGTGGGAGCAGGAGTTCTTTTGTGACTGGAATTTTCCATCCCAAATTTCTTTATTATATTATTAGCATACTTGCTCTTAGATAAAAATATGGAATCTTCCATTTGTTTAACTTGCAGACCAAGAAAATAGGTTAATTCACCAACAAGGCTCATCTCAAATTCTGACTGCATTTGCTTGACAAAATGTTGAACTATCTCATTTGACATCCCACCAAACACAATATCATCAACATGAATCTGCGCAATCATGATCTTCCCTTCTTCTTCCTTGACAAAAAAGAGTTTTGTCTATGCCACCTTTCCTATATCCATTCTCACCAAGGAATTCTCTCAATCTCTCATACCAAGCTCTTGGAGCCTACTTTAATCTATACAAAGCTTTCTTTAGTTTGTACACATGTTTGGGAAAACTTGGATCAACAAATCCCTTAGGTTGTTCCACATAAACTTCTTCATTCAGATAGCCATTTAAGAATGCACACTTTACATCCATTTGAAACAATTTAAATTTCAGTATGCATGTAATTCCCAAGAGTAGTCTGATTGATTCAAGTCTGGCCACATGAGCAAAGGTTTCATCAAAGTCAACTCCTTCAATTTGAGTGTATCCTTGTGAAACTAACCTTGCCTTATTTCTAGTGACCACCCCTTTTCATCAGATTTATTCCTATATACCCATTTAGTGCCAATCACATTTGTCCCTTCAGGTCTTGGAACTAGATTCCAAACTTCATTTCTACTGAATTGTTCTAGCTCTTCCTGCATAGAATTAATCCAGAACTCATCAGTTAGGGCCTCTTTGACATTCTTAGGCTCAATTTTTGACACAAAGCAAGAGTTTGATATCCCTTCTCTTGTTCTAGTAGTAAATTCTTTATTTAATCTCCTATGATAAGCTCCTTAGGATGATTTCTCTGGGTTCTAATTGAAGGCCCTTTATTGAGATGCCTAGGCTCAGGATCTTCTTGAGGTGGATTAGAATAAATACTTTTGTCATTTGATTCTGTTGGAATATCACACAAAGATGTTCCAACATCTTCTAAGACATATTCTTCATCATTCCATCCTCTATCATCAATAATAACATTTATGGATTCCATCATAACCTTGGTTTTGGAGTTAAAGACTATGTAAGCTCTGCTATTTGTAGAGTAACCTAGGAATATTCCTTCATCACTCTTGGGATCCATCTTTCTCCTTTGTTCACGATCAGCTAAGATATAACATTTACTTCCAAAAACATGAAAGTATTTATCAATTTGTTTTCTTCCCCTCCATATTTCATACAAGGTGGCTAAAGTGCCTTTCCTTATAGTGACTCTGTTATAGATATAGCATGTAGTATTCATAGCTTTAGCCCAAAAGTGGTAGGGTAACTTCTTAGCATGAATCATAGCTCTGGAAGATTCTTGAAGGGTTCTGTTTTTATGTTCCACAATCCCATTTTGTTGAGGAGTAATGGGAGAAGAGAATTCATGGATGATTCCTTCAGAAGAGCAAAAGTCAGCAAATTTATTGTTTTCCAATTCCTTTCCATTATCACTTCTGATTCTGATGACATGACTATCTTTTTCCCTTTGAAGTTTTTTACTGAGATATTTAAACACTTCAAAAGTTTTTGATTTTTCTCTAATAAAATTTATCCATGTGTACCTAGAGAAGTCATCTACAACAACATATGCATACTTACTTCCACCAAGAATTTCAACCTGCATAGGCCCCATCAAGTCCATGTGAAGAAGTTCCAAAACTTTTGATGTAGTAAGATGTTGGATCTTCTGATGTGTCATCTTAGTTTGCTTTCCAATCTGGAAGTCACCACATACTCTTCCTTCTTCTATCTTGAGCTTAGGAATCCCTCTCACGGCTTCTTCAGATATAATTCTTTTCATTCCTTTCAGATGCAAGTGTCCCAATTTTTGATGCCATAGTTTAACTTCATTTTCTTTGGCCAAAATACATGTTGAGGAGAAGTTCAACTCTTGGGGAACCTATAAGTAACAATTGTCTTTAGATATGATTCCTTTCATAATAACTTCATTCTTTTCATTGCAAACAAGACATTCTTCCTTAGTGAAGTTAACTTTAAACCCTTGATCACACAATTGGATTTTACTTATTAGGTTAGCTGTTAAACCTTTAACAAGTAATACATCATTAAGCTTGGGGACTCCTGAACATTCCAACTTACCAACTCCTTTGATTTCACCTTTGGCTCCATCACCAAAAGTCACGTAACTGGTGGAATGAGATTTGATATCTGTCAACATATTCTTGACACCTGTCATGTGTCTAGAACAGCCACTGTCAAAGTACTAGTTATCTTTGGTTGATACTCTGAGAGAGGTATGAGCTATGAAACTAGCAACATTAGACTTGGGAACCCACTGTTTCTTCTTTTTGCTATTTTAGGGAATCTGATCAGTTTTGGGAAGAGGAGTAGTTTTAGGATATCCATATAACTTGAAACAGAAAGGCCTTATATGACCAAGCCTTCCACAATGATGGCATCTCTAGGGCTGGGAATTCTCTCTGGTGTGATTAAACTTTTTCTTGCCATGATATTTGCCATGATGTCCTTTCTTGCCATGATGTTTAAACATTTGATTCGACATCCTTGGTTTAGACTTGGCATGAGTGGAATCTAATGAAGGTTCTTTAGAATTTGGTTCCTTTTTCTCATTAAACCCTAGACCACTCTTGTCTCCTGTCACTCTTCCTGCTTGGAGAGTTTAATCTAATGTGTCAGACCCATTATTCATCATCTTGAGAGATTTGACCACTCTATCAAGATTTGAATTCAGAGAAGTCACTTCACTTTCCAGATTAGAGATTGTTTTCAAATGCTCTTTTATTTCTGCATTTAGATGGGTTATGAGTGCTTTCTGTTTCTCCCCTTCTAGGCATACTTCTTCACTTCTGAGAAATAATTTTTTGTATGAAGCAACTAAATCATCAAAGGTTAGTTCCCCATCACTAGACTCTTCATCAGAGACATATTTTCCTGTCAATGCTTTAACATACTAGGCCGATTTTTCAAGATCACTCTCTGAGTCCTCTTTAGACCAAGTAACAGATATATTCTTCTTATGTTTCTTAAGATATGTAGGACATTCAACTCTAATGTGACCAAAGCCTCACATTCATGACATTGTATTCCCTTCCCTGGAGTGGATTTTTCTTCAGCCCTTTTTCTTCCAAACTCATTTGACTTATGGATGTCAGATGAGATGTTCTTAACATTTGATCTTGGGTTCCTATACATTCTTTTTATCGCTTTGTTAAACTGTATTCCAAGCATATCTAAGGAATTTGATATTCCTCCATCTGTATCCAGATCACAGTCCTCCTCTTCATCTTCAATATTTGATACAAAAGCTATGCTATTGTTCTTCTTTTCAGATCTTTCATTGATGTCTTAAGCTTCTTTCATTTTGTCAATGTCTTGAGCTTCTTCTATAGCAGTCACTTTCATATCAAATCTCTTGCAAAGAGACCTAAGCATCTTTCTCACCAATCTGTCTTCAGGTATTTTTTCTTCTAAAGCACTGGATGCATTAGCAATCTCAAGAATGTTCATATGGAATTGATTAATAATTTCATCATCCTTCATTCTAAAATTCTCAAATTTTGTGGTGAGAAACTGAAGTCTTGACATCTTAACTTTGGATGTGCCTTCATGGGTAGATTGAAGAATTCCCCATGCATCTTTAGCTAATTCATATGTGTTCACTAATCTAAAAATGTTCTTGTCAATTCCATTGAATACAACATTCAAGGCTTTAGAATTTCCAAGAGAAATTTCATCTTCTTCTTTAGACCAATCTTCTTCTGGTTTTAACTCAGAATTAGGTTCTCCATTTTCTCCCAATTTGACAGGGTGTTTCCATCCTTTTAAAACAACTTTCCAAGCTTTGTTGTCCAGAGACTTTAAGAAGGCCGCCATACGTGGTTTCCAATAGTCATAATTACTTCCATCCATAATGGATGGTCTATTCACAAATCCTCCTTCCTTGTCCATAGTACCATAAATTATCTTCCCTGGATCTCACCCAAATATAGAGCAGGATGCCTGCTGTGATACCAATTGAAATTCTGGTACAAATATGAGATATCAAAGGAGATGTCACGACACAAATATATGAGGACAGTGTAAAATGAAACAAAAGTAAAAACACAAGGGATTGTTAACCCAGTTCAATGTACAACAATAACTACTCTGGGGGCTACCAAGCCAGGGACAAGTCCACTAAATAGTATCAATTCATAGACCCCCAGTAAACAATCAGTTTATAATCTAATCAATTAATCACTACCCGTGATATACTTCTACCTAAGACACAACTAGGTATGAGGCCCTCCTCAAATCCCTTCAATCACTAACAGTGAAGAACAACAGAAATGTTATGTTTTAAAGACTTCAATCATTCAATACTTAAAAGCTTATGAATGATGCACAATTAACAACTCAAATAACAACTCAAGTATTAAATCAATACTAGAGTGTATGACAATTAAAATACTTAGACTTATAAAACAGAAAGAAAGTATTCTTCTTCGAAAGTTGCAGTTCAATGAATAAGGAAGCAAGTCCTTATAAAGGCGTAGCAGTGGGCTTGGGCTTAAAAACAAATATTCCAATCTTTTGAATATTTCCATGAAAATAGACCAAGATATAATCCATAAGGATAATTCAAATAGAAAAATATTCCTCCATGTTTTTCGCAAGCTATGAGTCACAAATCCCGAATTATGGCGCGCATGAAAACAGGAGACAAAAAACTTAAACTGATATGAGTTACATTCAGCTCAGGAGGAAGATGTCAAGACATTTGCTTTGACATCATTCAAAACAATTTGCTTCAAATGTCAAGACATTTAGCAAAACATTATCAAAACATTATTTTACCAAAATTGCTTCCAACAAACACTTACAAGATTTGTTACTCCAATGAACGGTAGTCTCGTCATTATATGAGATAGTTCATTATTGATATTTGTTACTCCAATGAATGGTAGTCTTGTCATTATGGGAGATAGTTTGTTGTTGAAATTTTGTCACTCCAATGAATGGTAGTCTCGTCATTATGGGAGATACTTCGTTGTTGAGATTCGTTACTCCAATAAATGGTAGCCTCGTCATTATGAGAGGTAGTTTGTTGTTGAGATTTTGTTACTCCAATGAACGGTAGTCTCATCATTATGATAGATAGTTTGTTGTTGAGATTTCGTTACTCCAATGAGTGGTAGTCTCGTCATTAAGGGAGATAGTTCGTAGTTGAGATTTGTTACTCCAATGAATGGTAGCCTCGTCATTATGAGAGTTAGTTTTTTGTTGAGATTTTGTTACTCCAATGAATGGTAGTCTCGTCATTATGAGAGATAGTTCATTGTTGAGATCTTTTTCTGATGGATGGTAGTCTCTTCATTGTGGGAGATAGTTCTTCATTGAGATTCACATTGCTCTAAAGAAGTTTGGTTGTTTCCAGTCATAAGTACTGACGCCAAACAATTGTTACCACCCCTATTACTGATGTTTGTTGGTATTATCCTACCACTTCTTCCTCCCTTGTGGGTCGACATTACCTTTTTTTCTATCTTCTCTGAGAGTGGATAGTTTGCGGTTGTTTGTTGATCACTGTTATCCTTTATTTTCTCTCCTAAATATTTTAGTTGATATTACTTTGTCTCATCCTTGGGCTTTACCCAAGTAGAGTCAAGTCTTCGGTTTACCAGTGATTTATTTTCCTGGTCTTATTTTTTCTTTTGATCTTTTGTTTTCTGTTTCCCTAGTGGTGTTTTATGTCACCATTGGATCTATTTTGTTTGCATGCACAATCATAATCATTGCATGGCATATTAGGACCAAAAATAGGGCTTGTTATATGTTTAAGTATCTTCGATCGCGTTAACATGAAGATTTTTAACCTTTGTATCTCCGGATAGAAGACACTTAAATAAGGGCAACTGTTGTACCCCAATTTTTCCCCTAAGATCCCTCTATCATCTCATATCAACTCAATTACAACAAGATCACACTAGGGTTTGGTTCCTCTCCCTATCTATAGGTTTGTCTGTGGTGAAATCACCAAGCATCTTGACTTTTATTTTGTGATCATCTATGTTTAAGTTTTGACTAATAATATAATGAATTTTTGCTCTAATTGATAATTCTATAGGTGGAAAACACAATACATTCCATCAAGTTGAGCTATAGGTTCATGAGTTTATTTCCATGCCTTCTCCAACAAAGCTTCTTTGAGATTCAAGCTTCATCATTGAGGATGCTTTGAAGTAATATAATGACAAGGTCTACTTTTATTCATCATACTTTAATTTTTCAAAGAAAGTCAAAGGATGCAAGAGTTGATTGAAGAAGTTTGACCTAATTGGACAAGCTCTTAATTTCTTGATCACAAGTGCATAATTCCCTTAATTATTAATATTTGGAAGTGTTTGT
Source organism: Vicia faba (assembly GCA_948472305.1). Lineage (NCBI taxonomy): Eukaryota > Viridiplantae > Streptophyta > Magnoliopsida > Fabales > Fabaceae > Vicia > Vicia faba. The sequence continues at coordinate 988,655,880 of OX451738.1, forward strand.
GGTGGATACAGTTTCTTATTATAATCCTCAACAACTTCTATTCACATGACAAAAGTATTTGTGCAAGAAAGTTTGTCAAAATTGAAAAGGGTTTCCAAGGCATTTTGGTGCTCTAGGAGCTAGGGTTTGGAACTTCTAAGGGATATATCTTACTCATATTTTGGTATTTTTGAGTGATTACAAATACATGCTTCTCTTTAAAGCGTTACCAACAAATTACTTTAAAATTTTCAAGAAACTTTTGTGAGGAAGATGCTTAATGATGAAGAAAGATTACAAGTCCTCTAGATAGGCCATCAAATTCCCTTATGTGATTTCAAAAGATCATAACTTGGTCAATTTTTATCCCCTTGAGCCCATTATTTTTCCATAATTATATTAAGGATGTGAACTTCAACTCTTCTATTATGTGCAAAACTTGAAAATGAGTGGAAGATGCCCTAAGGATGCAAAAGATTATAGGTCATCTCATGAATTTTTACCAATTTTGCAAGACCATAACTTTTTCAATACTTGGTGTTTTTGAGTGTTTCAAGTTCCACAATTCTCTTTGGTAAGTCTATTTCAAGCTAGCATCATTGAACAAAGCTCAATTTTGAAGAAAGGTTTTGTTTGGAGTCAAAACATTATAGGTCGTTTTTGAAGAAAAACTTAGAATTTTTTAAAGTACAAAAAGTCAGCATCTTTTTCTCAACTTTGACTCATCACAACTTTTAGCTAAAGCATCAATTTGATTCCATTATTTGCACATTGTGAATTTTGTGACCTTATCTTTTCAATGCATCAATAATCAAGTCAGAACTTGATTTCCATAATTTGACTTGTTTTCCATGAAAAGGAAGAATGTGTTGTTTGCAATGAAAAGGAAGAACTGGATTTTCACTTCAAGCCAGAACTTGATTTCCATAATTTGACTTATAATCACAAAAGTTCTGCGCGTTTTTACTTCTAAACATGTTTAACAATCTTCCAGAAGTGACTAGCACCTTGAAACGCAAGTTTTGGTTGAGTTTTGAGCAAAATAGAAGTCACACTTATCATGCTTGCAATTTCACACGAATTCCCTCCAAACTTCATCATTCCACACGCTTGAGCATCCCATTTATTTCCCTATAAATAAAGGGTCATACCTCATTCATTTTCTCAAGCTTGGACAACCATAATCACCCTGCCAAACTCTCTCTACAACCCATAACTCTTCAACTTCAAATTCAGTCTTACAGCCTTCCTCAATCCATTTTCTTTGTCAATTCTTCATCCTTGAACTTCACTGAAGCTAACAGAAGAAGAACCAAGCTCTAAGACATCCTAAATCGTGCTAGCCAAGTCAATTTTCAGAGCTCTGAATTTGAACTTCAATAGGTAGATTCCTCCATCAATTTTCTTAAACTTGGTACTGTAATGAAGCTCTCATCATTCTGATACTAGTCGAAACATTTGTTTTCAACTGGAAGTGAATTTTGGTCATGAATTTTCAAATCCCTATTCAATTTTTTCCTTTTGGTTTTTTGCAAATCGATTGAATGCTATTATTTTTGTACATATTAAATGCTATTTAAAAATCATTTTCGCTTTTATTTTTATTTATTAAATGCTATTTTATTTTTGTACATATTCTGACTATTTGATTTTTGATTATGGACTTCATTAACATCATTGGATCTTGGGTGTTGAGCTTAACTCCACCAAAATGGACGAATGATTTTAATGATAGTTTTGATTAAATTTTTGATTTAATTTTTATCCCCTCCCTCTTCATCTTATCCCCTTCTTATTTATACTACATGTTATGGAATGATGATCTACATATCATTTCTCCAAACATATGATACATAGATTGCTATTGACCGACCTCAAAATAGGTGCGCCTTCTACATAAGTCCACTTACGATTGTTTAACATAGCGCTAAATTTTGTCCTGATTCAGAAATGATTATTCGTGGCCCTAACCCTATTTTGCAAGCCCAAGGATGTTTAATTTGAAACATTTGATCCAATAACCTTGAGATTCATTGTTAGGAGGCTTTGGTCTTACCAATCCTCTAATGGATCTCCATAAACTTTGGTATAAGTGAATCATTTAAACATTATTGATCATATGTTGTTACATTGAGAACTTTAAATGAATGATATACTTGACAAAAAGCAAATGAAACTTATTGTTGAGAGGCTTTAATTTTATCAATCTTCTAATTAGTTTTCAAATGCAAGTTTCAAGATGGTCATTTAACTAACCTCTAATTACTAATTCACTAACAATTGACTTTTACTTTGTCTCTTTTACTTTATACTTTTATTTTATGCCTTTACTTTATGCACCCTTTTATTTTAGCATTTACATTTCATACTATTTTCATCTTTGTTCACTTGAGTATTTACTTTTATGTCATTTTTATTTTGCTCACTTAAGCTTTTCATTTTTTTGAAGATACCTAATAATCAATTTGAACCATAAAAAAACTTTAATGTTACTAGGACTATTTGGTTACTATCCTTGGTATTATGGAGTGATGGACTTAGGATTAGATACTTTGACCTACCTTGAGACCTTGTGACTTCTATTGTTATTTTGTCTGGAGTTCTTGGGGTTTACCACAAGACATTGGATTGTTTGTTTTCTTTGTGTGCAGGTTATTCTGATTATATGCTTTGTCTATGATTGAGAATTCATCTGTATACAACCGTTACCGTGCCCAATTTTCGTGAAGACTTAATGCATTTGAAGTTTGATTTTCTCAAGAGGTTTAATATCCTTGTTTGCTTGGTTTTTAATCCAAAGAATGAGAATTCTATATTGACTCATTGTGCTAAGTGTTGGCTTCTTGTTGGTTAGACGGTTCTTTTTCCTAGCTTTTACCTTATGCTTTAGGATAGTCCCTTCATCTCCTCCACCTTCTTTAATTTCAAAAATCTTCTCCCTCCTTTGAAAACTCTTATTGTTTTTAAACTTGAACCACTTTCACAATAAACTTGGACTTAGGTCCATGCATTTTCAAGAATATTTTCTTAATCAAACTTTAACCAACTTAATCATACTTTGACATTTTTTTGTGAGAAGACTAAAAGTCAATCAATCTCATTCAAACCATTTTGCCACTCTGGCTTTTTGCTTTAAAATGTTCTCAAAAGATTAGACTCTTGTCAATCTTTATAGTGACGCGAGCTACTATACTTCTACGATATGTAGTGAAGTGAGATATTTTCCACTTGGGTGTTGAGTGAGGCTTTGTTGATTTTAAAATCTAAGTCATATCCTCCACTTTGAGATGATGCAAATTCTCCTTTCTCATAATCGTGGGTAGTAAGTATGTTTTTCACTCGAATATGACGATTGTGTCTTATATCTTAAAATTAACCAACACACTTGTGTTTTAAATTTTTTAAGGGTGAGCTACGAGTATCCTGATCCCCTATTACACGGAAGGTAGTACGTAGCCACTAAAGGTTCGCAACCGTGACGGGTGCAAAAATTATAAAAATATACTTCTTTTCTCATCCCCACAATCTATTTTTTTGTATACAACACTTATAGCCAAAATACACAAATTTTCAAAGAGGTTCCTGCGGAGTACCGTAGATGTTTAGGGTGCTAATATCTTCCATTTGCATAATCAACCCCCTTACCTAGATTTTCTCTCTTTTTTTTTTGAGTTATTCGCTCTTTTCCCATTCCTTTGAAAACAATAAAGCGCGGTGACGATTTTTATTTTGATCTGTGTTAGTCAAGTCAATCAAATAACTTAGTCTCAACATTTCTACTGCTACAATAAATAATAATTAACATTTGTAATGACATTTAGGTAAATTAAAAATCTACTCTAAATTGTTTTAGTAAGGTCATTAAGGTAAATTTGATGGTAATCACTTTATTATATTAAAAGTAGATAAAATAAATTCCAAAGTTGACACATTATTTGCTTCGCCTCCGTTTGACACATGTTTTTATATGTTTGGCACCAAATAGCGCGTGATGTACACACACTTGACTCAACATTCACTTCTCGTTTTTTACATATGTTTGTTTCATAATGGTCAAACGATTTGAGTTGCCTACTCAATGGTCAATATCAGATCTTTTAAAATATAAACACAGACCTTCCCTCAATTCTCTACTCACCATCTTTTCATAATAATGACATTTGGTATTATAATAGTCGAGCGGGTGAAGATTTTTTCCCAATTCGTAAGCTCGGCCATCTATTGGCCGAGCGGATACAAAACCTTTTTTTTTTTCAACTTTTTTTTTAAATATTTTTTATAACTATAAATTAATTTTAATATTTAGAATTATAATATTAATATTAATATTAATATCTTTAAAAATAATTTTTTTAATATGAATATTTTTTTATTCAGCATTTTATTTTTAATATTTTTTTATTATTACAATTACACAATTAAAGAAAATAAAAAACAATTTTATTAATAATTGCTGAAATGACTATAAATACATATTATGGTTTATAAAAATGTGTGCCAGTATAATATCTGTTGGACTTCTTTTTGCGCTTCCCTTTGCCCATCTCGGTTTGTTGTCTTATAGTTACCACGATTTTTTTGTCTTGGAGGAGATAGAGTATTGTCGGATGACAAATCTTCATTTTGCTGAGATGGACCACCGCCCGTAACAATATCCATATCTTCAACACAAAAATCCAGAAATTCCAAAAGCTTGTTGTTGCACCCTAAAATTTATCCTCTTAATTTCTTTTATCTGGCTTAGGCTTTTGCATTCATCTGCATATATTCCATTAGATCATTAACATAACATTGCATTCAATAAAGCACCAAGGATTCAATGTTCAGTGGTTGTGCGATATTAGGGTATCACAGTGGTTAAGGTGTTTGTATCCAATTAAAGTTTATTTCTTCTGATTCTTCTCGTACTTCTTCAAGCAATGATGTGTGGAATTAGGGATCTGCATATCAGGGTTCAAGGATGCTTTTCCAGTCAATTTTTCCATAGGATGCAAGATGTTAGGAGTTGGTGATGCAAGCGTGAATTAGGGTTTCTAATCCTTTGCGTTTGGGCTTGGTTTGGTTTTCATCTAAGGCATTCTTTTCATTATAATTAATTGGTGTTCATCCTTTGGTCACAATTTTTATTTATCTGTTAATATCTATTGGATATCCATCTTTTCCCAATTCAAGGCACATTTGTTGCATGAGCTATAAGGCATATTTGGATTTGAAGTTCAAACTTGAATGAGGGTTTCATTAAGAGTTCAAACATGGCCTTAAATGGATTTTGGATCCAATTCCTTGTGGATATATTGTTGTGGCGTTGTCAAGCATCAAACGTGGCATACGAGGTTAATTAATTCACAAGAGCTTAAAGAAGGAAATCTTACAAGTTAAGGTTCCATATAATATTCAGTCAATAGGTTAGAAATTATATGGGAGTCTTTAACATGATTCAAGGTTCAATGTTATAAAATATTCATACATAGAATCAAAACTTTTTAGCATATTTTTCTTCAAGTTCCATCAAATCACATCCATGATTTCCTTTCCATTCACTTCCGTGACAAATTACCATCAAGGTTGGGTTATCAAAATACTTTCAAAGATCTTGATACAATATCAAGTTACAAATTATTTCATTCAAGATTCATTCAAGTGTCTTCAAGATCAAGTTTCAAAATTCATTCATGATACATCAAGTCATGCTTAAAGCAAATTTCCATTCAGGAAACATTACATAGAAGTGTTACAAGATACATTCAAGAAAATTGCAAGTACATGAAAATCATTTCCTAAATTTTAAGCTCAAATCCTTAGCCTATGTCTAAGACCATGCCGCTGTCCAACAATTTAGAACAGTCTAAAATTGCAGCTGCTCCCAAAACTGTTACCATAAACCACCACACTACCGATATAGTTGCCCTGCAATACATAAGCCAGTAACACAATTGTCCATAAAAATCAATGCACCCTGTGATGCATTGCAAGCAAACTGACTCAACGACATTAAACCATATAGCCCATTCAAACAAAATTCAACATAAACTTAGAATACGTCAGTTCAAGTCAGCAGAAGTTACTCATGAACTCAGGCCGTTTCGGTTCAGCAGAAAGTACAGAGGAAAATAATACTGGTCCAAAAAATAAAATCAAAAACTAAATAAAGGAATTGCGTTTGTTCAGCTCCGTGTCGAGACTATTTTGCAAGTGATTTCATTGCGTCGCGCGAGAATTTCGAATCTTCAATCGCATATTTGCATCCTCGCATTCACAACCACGTACGATTTGTAACACCCTATTTCTACCCAACGAATTATATAAAATCAGAGTTACAAAATTTTCAACAAACAAATGGAATGCTACACTTTTAACTTGGAAACAACAACATTCAATTACCTATAGTTCAGATACATAACACATAAAGTTCGGATGAACCGATAACAACCTATTTAGTTTTTTAAAATAAAACAATTTTTGTTACTACGCAGCAGATTCACAAACTCAACTGAAAACACCATAACATCTTGTCCAACTCAACACAGCTTTAAGACAACAAGTCTTTAATGAAAATAACTTAAAAATTCAGCAACGTAATGAAAACCAACAATAAAGGAAACATGCGTTCATCCCCCCGACTGCTACGTATCAGAGCGACAACATCAACTCGAACTAACAAAGGTAACAACCATCTTTCTTGATTACCTGCACGTTACCAACAAAGGGAAACAATCAAACATAAGGGGTGGGATATCAACCATAAAATTGAGTGTATGATAAACAATTTATTAGATCTGATTATATAAAATCACCACTTCAGAACTTTCAACCAACATCAATCATTACAAGTCAACAATATAACATGTTAAATATGCAACACGGAATACGACTTATTGTTAGAACAAAGTTTGAATCTACTACCCTATGTTTAAGTTTTGATGATAACAAAATGAAAAGATATATTATTTATGTGATTCATGTATGAACTATTCGCTACCTAAAAATATTACGTTCTGCTTTGCAGAAACTCTGATAGGTATCAGCAAGAGCACACTTAATCAGCATCAGAATATTGGTTCTTAACATCAGCATCAGAAGTTGCTATATCAGAATACCAGAATCAGAAGATTAACTCACGTGTATGCTGAAGCTTGATGAACAGAACTGCGCTCAACACTCTGATAAAGACAACAACAGTTCATCAGCAGCTAAGCAGAGTCAGAATGAAGCCAAGCCAGAACATGCCTTAAGTAGCAACGGTACTGTGCATTGAAAGCGTATTATTACCAACGGCATCATTCCAGACAAGATCTGCTCAATAAGGAAAGTTTGTTATTAGCATTGAATCAAGAATATTGCTCCAACGTTCAATAATCTCAGTGTTATATAAACAAGACTATGAAGATTGAATTGGCTAATGCTCTCCAACATATTACACGCCTAAAAGCTATTCTACATCTTCTCATTCTCAGTTTGCTAAAAAGCTCTATATCTCCTTACTCACTATTTTAGCAATCTAGTTTCATAAGCTTAAGTTGTGTAACATCACAGTTGTGATACAGTTTTGTAGAAAACATTCACACACCTAGATTTATCTTCTTTGTAAGAAAGTGTTTCCTTGACAAACCGGGTTGTGGTTTGCATCAAGAAGGCTTTAGCAGTTGTTAAAGCAGATTGTAATATTCAGTTGAATATAGTGGATTAAGACCTCGTTGGAGAGAGGCGAAATCACCTTGACGGGTGGACTGGAGTAGTTTGAGATCAAACGAACCAGGATAAAAATATCTTGTTCATTGCATTAAGTTTCAGTTTTACAATTCAACCCCCCCCCCCCCTTCTTGTGTTTTTCACTTCTTCAATTGGCATCAGAGCTCCTGGTTCTGAGCTAAAACACTTAATCGTGTCAGTACAAGATCCAGCGTCAGAAAAACATAATGGCAGGAAACTATTCTCACACCAGCAATGACAACCATGAGGACAGAGACAGATTCAGCGGGAAACCTCCAGTCTTTGATGGAGAAAACTTTGATTACTGGAAAGACAGAATTGAAAGCTTCTTTCTGGCACATGATGTTGATCTGTGGGATATGGTGACAGATGGATACACGCACCCTGTGAATGCAAGCGGTCAGAAGATTGATAGAAAAACAATGACTGACCAACAAAAGCGTGACTTCAAGAATCACCACAAGGCCAGAACCATCCTTCTCAGCGCCATCTCCTATACTGAATATGAAAAGATCTCCAACAGAGACACAGCAAAGAACATTTTTGACTCACTCAGAATGACGCATGAGGGCAACGTTCAGGTCAAAGAAACTAAAGCTCTGGCGCTCATTCAGAAGTATGAGGCGTTCAAAATGGAATAATCTGAATCCATTGAAACAATGTTCTCAAGATTCCAGATTCTGGTAGCTGGTCTCAAGGTTCTGGACAAAGGATACTCTACTGCTGACCATGTCAAGAAAATCATCAGAAGCTTACCCAAGCAGTGGAGACCAATGGTTACAGCTCTGAAGCTAGCAAAAGATCTCAACAAAATTACTCTGGAGGAACTTATCAGCTCCCTCAGAAGTCATGAGATAGAGCTAGAAGCTGACGAGCCTCAGAAGCAAGGTAAGCCTTTAGCATTGAAATCTAACAAAAAATCTGAGTCTAAAGTTTTGCAGACAGTTGAAGAAACATCTGATGGATCCTCATTAGAAGAAGACGAACTCTCCCTCCTCTCCAGAAGAGTGAATCAACTGTGGAAGCAGAGGCAAAAGAATTTCAGGAATCCCAGAAGATCTGATCAGAACGAGTCTTCTTCCAGATACAGAAGGACAGATTCTTCCTCTGGATACAAAAGATCTAAAGGCTCCTCAGGAAGCAGAAAGCCAAACACCAAGGACATCATCTGCTATGAGTGCAATGAGCAAGGACACTACAAGAGTGACTGCCCAAAGCTTCAGAGGGAAAAGCCCAAAAAGAAGTTTGGAAGAGAAAAGAAGAAAAGTCTCATGGCTACATGGGATGACTCTGACTCGTCTGAAGCTGACTCAGAATCAGATGATGAGAGGGAAAACATAGCTCTCATGGCTAACATTTCAGAAGATAGTGAAGCTTCTGAATCAGACTCAGAATCAGATACTGAAGAGGTATTTCCTAACTTTGTTGTTAATTTTACCAAGGCTGAACTTGCTGAAAGCCTTAATGAAATCCTAGAAAGGTATCAGCAGATTAGAGTTAAATTCAGAGACCTGAAAAGGAATCTTGAATCTGACTCTAATAAGACTGAGAGTCTTAAATTGGAGAATTCTGAGCTGAGAATCAAAATTTCAAAATTAGAAAATACTTTACAAAACTCTCAGAAGGAACCAATTTCTGAAACTCCCAGCAACGCTGATGAGATCATCAAGGAGTATGATCACAGTTTCCAGAAGTTCCTCGCTAAAAGCATAGATAGAAGCAAAATGGCTTCAATGATCTATGGAGTTAGCAGAAACGGCAGGAAGGGAATAGGATACCAAGGTAAGGTTCCTACACCAAAGAATGTCATGGACTTAACCATTAAACACACTCCTCTGAATTCACATTTTGTGTATGGTCACACACATGATATTAAATACACTAGCAGTAAGTACTCTGAAACCAAAATTCAACCAGAGTTTTGGTAAATCTAACAAATCAGAACCCAAGAAAATCTGGGTACCTAAGGATAAAATAATACATGTTGCAGATATCTTTAGCAGCAAGTCAGAAACACCAGTCATGGTACCTGGACTCTGGCTGCTCGCGACACATGACGGGAAGAAGGCATATGTTCCAAAGCCTGGAACTTAAGCCTGGAGGCCACGTTGGCTTTGGAGGCAATCAGAGGGGAAAGATCATTGGCTCTGGAACTGTAGGTAATGGAAATCTTCCCTCTATTAATAATGTTCTGCTAGTAAATGGATTAATGCATAATCTGTTATCCATAAGTCAATTAAGTGATAACGGTTATGATATAATCTTTAATCAAAAATCATGTAAAGCTGTTAGTCAGAAAGATGGGACTATCCTGTTTAATGGTAAGAGGAAAAACAACATTTACAAAATCAAACTTTCTGAACTAAAGAGTCAGAATGTAAAGTGCCTTCTGTCTGTTAACAACGAGCAGTGGATCTGGCACAGAAGATTGGGACATGTTAGTATGAGAAGAATATCTCAGATTAACAAACTCAATCTGGTCAGAGGACTTCCTAATTTGAAGTTCAATTCAGATGCTCTGTGTGAAGCATGTCAAAAAGGCAAGTTTGCAAAACCTTCTTTTAAATCTAAAAATGTTGTTTCTACCTCTAAGCCATTAGAACTTCTGCACATTGACTTATTTGAACCAGTTAAAACTGCTTCAGTCAGTGGCAAGAAGTATGGGTTAGTAATCGTAGATGACTATAGCAGATGGACATGGGTAAAGTTCTTAAGACACAAGGACGAGTCACACTCTGTGTTTGTTACCTTCTGTAACCAAGTTCAGAATGAAAAGGATCTTAGAATCGTTAAAGTCAGAAGTGATCATGGTGGAGAATTTGAAAACAAAGATTTTGAGTCATTCTTTAATGACGGAGGCATTCTGCATGATTTCTCTTGTCCTAGAACTCCCCAACAAAATGGAGTTGTAGAACGAAAGAACAGAACATTGCAAGAAATGGCCAGAACCATGATCAATGAGACAAACGTTGCTAAGATCTTCTGGGCAGAGGCAATAAACACAGCGTGCTACATTCAGAATAGAATCTCAATAAGACCTATTCTGGAAAAGACTCCATATGAATTGTGGAAGAACAGAAAGCCCAACATTTCATATTTTCATCCATTTGGATGTACCTGTTTTATGTTAAATACAAAGAATTATTTGAACAAGTTTGACTCTAAAGCACAGAAGTGTATTATGTTAGGATACTCTGAACGCTCAAGAGGGTACAGAGTATACAATACAGAAACACAGATTGTGGAAGAATCAATCAGTGTTCGTTTTGATGATAAGCTTGACTCTGAAAAGTCAAAGCAGAATGAAGTTTTTGTAGGTATGGAAATTGAATTTACAGGTTCTGAAGACAAGTCATCAGAAGCTCTCAACACAGACACTCCTTCAACGTCTGAAAGGAGCACTGCTAGCAATCCTACAATAGCTGCTGATCAACCTCAGAAGAGATTACCCAGAAGCAGCTTGGATCACCCAGAAGAGATCATCTTAGGAAGAAAGGAAGATCCAATCAGAACAAGAGCAAGCTTCAGAAACTCTGAAGAAACCCTTATGGGACTTGTGTCTCTGATTGAACCTTCTTCTATTGATGAAGCACTTCTGGATAATGACTGGATTCTGGCAATGCAAGAAGAGCTGAATCAATTCACCAGAAATGACGCATGGGATCTTGTTCCCAGACCAAAAGGATTCAACGTTATTGGAACAAGATGGGTCTTCAGAAACAAGCTAAATGAACAAGGTGAAGTCATCAGAAACAAAGCACGACTGGTTGCACAAGGTTATAGTCAGCAAGAGGGGATAGACTATACATAAACCTTTGCTCCAGTCGCCAGGTTAGAATCTATCAGACTTTTAATTTCATTTGCTGTTAATAGAGGCATCACTCTGTATCAGATGGATGTCAAGAGTGCATTCTTAAACGGTTATATAGAAGAAGAGGTTTATGTGCACCAACCCCCTAGTTTTGAAAATACAAAACATCCAGAACATGTTTTCAAACTAAAGAAGTCACTATATGGTCTGAAACAAGCTCCCAGAGCTTGGTATGAAAGGCTAAGTAACTTTCTGTTAGAAAATGAATTCACCAGAGGGAAGGTGGACACTACCTTATTCTGTAAATCAGTTAAGAATGACATCTTAGTCTGTCAAATTTACGTTGATGATATTATTTTTGGTTCTACTAATCCTTCTCTTGGAAGAAAATTTGCTAAGTGTATGCAGGCAGAATTTGAGATGAGCCTCATGGGGGAACTGAAATTCTTTCTAGGAATTCAGATCAATCAAACTCCAGAGGGAACTTACATTCATCAGAGCAAATACATCAGAGATCTTCTGAAGAAATTTGACCTCTCAGAATGTAAGCCATCAAAGATTCCAATGCATCCCACGTGCATTTTGGAAAGAGAAGAGGTAAGCAAAAATGTAGAACAGAAAGTCTACAGAGGTATGATTGGTTCTCTCCTTTATCTGACAGCTTCAAGACCTGATATATTATTCAGCGTTTGTATTTGTGCTAGATTCCAATCAGATCCTAGAGAATCTCACTTAACAGCTGTTAAGCAAATTTTCAAGTATCTGAAAGGTACTACTAATCTGGGTTTGTTTTATAGAAAATCTAGTGATTACAGTTTAGTAGGCTACTGCGATGCTGACTTTGCTGGAGACAGAGTGGAGCGTAAAAGTACTTCTGGAAGCTGCCAGTTTCTGGGAGAAAATTGGATCTCTTGGTCCAGCAAAAGGCAATCAACAATTGCGCTATCAACAGCACAAGCTGAGTACATAGCAGCAGCATGATGTAGCACACAAATGCTCTGGATGAAAAGTCAGCTTGAAGACTTCCAGATTTTTGAGAGTAACATTCCTATACTCTGATAATACTTCTGCTATTTGCTTAAGTAAGAATCCCATTTTACATTCTAGAGCTAAGCATATAGAAATAAAACATCATTTCATTAGGGACTACATTCAGAAAGGAATTTTGAATTTAAAATTTATAGATACAGACCATCAATGGACTGATATCTTCACTAAACCCCTTTCTGAAGATAGGTTCAATTTCATTCTGAAACATCTCAGCATGAAAATCTTCCCAGAGTGAAAATGTTTTAATTCCATATATTTATCTTCAGAATGTATTTGTTTTACTGTGAACTTCTGATCAATCTCTTTTCAGAAAGATAGAACATGCAGATTGTATCAGATGCTAGTCTAAAGATCTGAGAGTCTAAGCTCAAAGACAGACGTGCTGATCACTACATCAAACAAGTGTCATCCAATCATCAGCATATCTCTGAAGCAGAACGCGTGCATGCTTCTGAGAAGGCAAAATGCTGATTGGGTGCATTGAGACACATGTCTGGTAACCGTTTTAAGTATCTTTCTCAAATCCCCCAAAATTAGCAAGCATTAAATGAAAGTAATCATGTTTTTAAAACGTAATCATGATTTTATTTCTCTTTCTTGAAAATGTTTACAATTTCAAAATATTCTGAAGCCTATTTAAGCACGTTAACCTCTCACTTTAATCTTTTACAGTTTCTCATTATTTCTCAAGCATTCTCTGCATTTTTCTGTGTTCATCTCTCTAAAACCCATTTTCTCAGTTTTTCTCAAAATCCTTAAGTGTGAACATGGCAACCTCCAGCAGTGCTTCTGCAGGTTCTCAGAAGACAACATCATCTGAAAAGTATCAAGTGCCATTCAGAACACTCCTCACTCCTGTGAAGAATCTTGAAGTGTTATCTGAATTGATCATTGATTTTGGAAGTCTGAAGGAAAACGGTTTTGACTTAACAGAAGAAGTTAGGGCACAGAAATGGGAAAGGTATTTTGACAGGTTGGTTGGACCAACATTTCCAATGTTAGTCAAGGAGTTCTGGATTCATGCAACTTCTTCAACGCATCAAGTCACCTCCTACATTATGGGGAAGAAGATTGTGATCACTGAGGATCACATAGCAAGGTTAATTGGTTACAATGGCGACGGCGTCCGCTGTATTGATATGGCTGAGAGATGTGCTGACGTGGGCGTCATAGCAGAAAGGATTTTCACCCATGGGGTGCCCAGCAGCAAGATCAAAGATCTGAAGGATCACCACAGAGTTTGGGCGAAGATAATTATGGGGTGTTTTAATCATAGGAAGCCAACTAGTTCCCCTGATTACATAAATGTAGATCAGCAGTTTCTGATCTATTTTATCAATCAGAAGGTAAAAATCAACTTGGCTCATCTTCTGTTTAATCACCTCAGAACAAGCGTGAAGGAAACCAGGGAAGAAGAAAGAACAAAGAGGGATTGGATACCCTTTGGAAGGTTAATATCAGATATTCTGACTGAGAATAGGCTGATAGAGCACCTGATAGAAGCTCAAGAGTTAAGCACCATTGAACCAACGGTTGGGAAGCCTCTGAACACGAAGAACTTGAAGAAAATGAAGTTGATAGATAATATCAAAAAGGAACCCAGCGCTACTCCTATTGCTGATATCACCAGCAGAAGAGTCCCACTGAGTGACTTTCCTTTATTCTCTGAGATAGAATCCAAGCCAGTGGTAGTTCTCAGATATCTGGACGCGTGCAAAGCTGATGGTACATATCCAAATCTGAATATCAAAGATCTGCACCAACCTCAACCAGAAGTTTCACTGAAGAAGACGAAGAAAAGGAAGGCACCTACAGAAGGATCATCCCAGCAGACACCCAAGAAAAGAGGTAATTTATCTGCTGCTTCTGTTTTAAATTCTTCTACTATTCCAGCATCAATCCCACCTCCAACCTCTCATAGAATCTCAATCCCCATTCCAACAATAGATGAAACTGAACCAGAAGATGACCCTTCTGAGGCACTTCAACTCAGAAGACCCTGAACCAAACATCCCAAACCAACAATCTCAACAACATCAGCAATTGACAAAGTGTTGTCTGACATTGATCAACACACTTCTGATCACTCCTCCATTAATCCAAACTCTGAACCACATATTTTCCACTCTCCACAACCAGAAAAACCTCTCTCACCCATTCCAGAAGAACCTCTTATCCCTGAACAACCAGAAATTCCTCCTCCTTCTCCACAACCAGCAATTCCTTCTCCCTCTCCTCAACCAGAAATTCATCCACCATCACCTCAACCTGAGTTTCATCACTCTGAAACTCAAACTCCTCCACCTTCTGAACCTCATTCACCTCAATCATCTGAACCACAACCTCTGGCAATCCAGCTGCCATGTGGAACAACAGTCACAATGGCCCAGCTGCCATCCTCGCCAGAATCTACACCACCAAATACTCCCAAAACCCCAAACAGTCCAATCATTATTTCTGATTCTCCCACTCCATCTCCAAAACAAACAGCTCCCAAGCAAACCACCGAAAACCCCAGCAGGACCTTCATAGATTTAACAATCTTTGACCGTCTTGTTGATCTGAAAAATAAAATAGCCATTCCAAAACCAAAACAACCAGATGTTGGCTCTGGTATTATGAATTTTGAAATAGGTTTGCAGCAGTGGATTGCTTCTCTGAAGTAAGTCTGTCCTGGAATGATTGACCCAGCTGCCTCTGACCAGCTCTGGTCACAATTCAGAATTTGGGTACGTGCTGAAGCCCTCAAGTTGCAGGATATCAACTATGAGCAGGCACAACAGAACTTCAGCAAGCTGCTGAAGGAAGTTGGAAGTCAGCTGCTGAAAGAAGACGTGCTCCCTCTAGATAGTGAGCCATGGTCTGAGAAACAGCCAGCTTCAAAGGTGCAACCAGAAGAAGACAAGACTATTCAAGCTGAAGCAAGTCAAGCAGAAGATGTTGCAGAAAGCTCTCAGAAGCTCCCTGCTTCTGATGTTTCTCAAGCTGCCTTGGACAGGCAGACTCTGGAAGAGCTGAAGTTGAATGACATGCGTCTGCAGCAAAGGATGGATGAAAATGACCAGAAGATGAAAGAAAGGATGGATGTGCAGGATAGCAAGATAGACACAGTTGTCAGCATGGTGCACAAGCAGAATGAGACTGCTGATCAGATCAAAGCCATGCTGGAGAACCTGTTCACACGCCTTCCTCCCCAACCTTAGTTTTTCATTCATGTCTTTTTCATGTTTTCTTTGATTATCTGTTGTACTGTTTTGATTGATTCTGAACTTTTTAATATGACAAGTTTTTCTGTTCTAAATGTTTTAGCACATCACTTACACTTTTTGATTGCTGACAAAAAGGGGGAGAACAAGAATGATATTTTAAATAATAACGGATTACTAAGACAGAAAATCTCAAACATTCTAACTCTGATATACTTGAATATGTTTTCTGTTTTTGCTTAAGTCTACAGGTACAAGAATGCTCCATGATATTCTGAAGACTAAAGCTCTGATACTCTGACCCAAAGCAAAGCTCTGATAAGAAAAGCTCTGATACTCTGATCTGAAGCTCTGCTCTGACATTCTGATGCAAAACTTCTGATAGTCAAAACTCTGATACTCTGATGTTCAAAGAAAGGCGATAAAGATCTGATCTTGAAGAACTCTTGGAATTAAAAAGGGAAGTAATAAATTCAGGGGGAGTATCTCTCAACTCTTATATCTCCTTATCCCTTGTCTTTGATAATCTCTTACTCTGATACATCTTATTTTAGTTATCTCTGATACTTTTTCACGTTATTTTCATTTCAAAATATCTAGTTTTTGTCATCATCAAAAAGGAGGAGATTGTTAGAACAAAGTTTGAATCTACTACCCTATGTTTAAGTTTTGATGATAGAAAAATGAAAAGATATATTATTTATGTGATTCATGTATGAACTATTCGCTACCTAAAAATATTACGTTCTGCTTTGCAGAAACTCTGATAGGTATCAGCAAGAGCATACTTAATCAGCATCAGAATATTGGTTCTTAACATCAGCATCAGAAGTTGCTATATCAGAATACCAGAATCAGAAGATTAACTCACGTGTATGCTGAAGCTTGATGAACAGAACTGCGCTCAACACTCTGATAAAGACAACAACAGTTCATCAGCAGCTAAGCAGAGTCAGAATGAAGCCAAGCCAGAACATGCCTTAAGTAGCAACGGTACTGTGCATTGAAAGCGTATTATTACCAACGGCATCATTCCAGACAAGATCTGCTCAATAAGGAAAGTTTGTTATTAGCATTGAATCAAGAATATTGCTCTAACGTTCAACAATCTCAGTGCTATATAAACAAGACTATGAAGATTTAATTGGCTAATGCTCTCCAACATATTACACGCCTAAAAGCTATTCTACATCTTCTCATTCTCAGTTTGCTAAAAAGCTCCATATCTCCTTACTCACTATTTTAGCAATCTAGTTTCATAAGCTTAAGTTGTGTAACATCACAGTTGTGATACAATTTTGTAGAAAACATTCACACACCTAGATTTATCTTCTTTGTAAGAAAGTGTTTCCTTGACAAACCGGGTTGTTGTTTGCATCAAGAAGGCTTTAGCAGTTGTTAAAGCAGATTGTAATATTCAGTTGAATATAGTGGATTAAGACCTCGTTGGAGAGAGGCGAAATCACCTTGACGGGTGGACTGGAGTAGTTTGAGATCAAACGAACCAGGATAAAAATATCTTGTTCATTGCATTAAGTTTCAGTTTTACAATTCAACCCCTCCCCTTCTTGTGTTTTTCACTTCTTCACTTATTACAATGCACATGCATGTGGTACCAATAAAGCAAAACTCCCAACTTAGAAATCTGCCAATTGATAGAGGCATCAACAAGGCATAAGCCTTCAACTTAATTTGCCAATCTAGACCAATTTACCGAGCATCAGATTCAACTCGATATGCTATGTATGCGACCTAATATAAAGTTAGGATAGCAACAACAAAGTTTCTTAACAACACAATAACAAACCAACATTGGCCATAATCCCACAACTTAATATTTTACTCATAAGTAGAGGCAATAACATCACCTGCTAGTTTATATTTTTCAACAAAGAATACAAAACAATAAGTTAACCAAAATTTACTACAAATAAACTGCGTAATTATTCAGACTATTACAACTATTTCCAGTTAATTAATTATCTAAATGATTATTTTTAATTACAAAACTTCTACAATTGTTAATCTATAATACTATAATACTACAATACTACTACTTGAATGTTGAAACACTTGGAAATGATGATGTAGTAATACTGGTATCGCAAGCAGACTCAATTTTTTATAGATAAACAATAAAAAAATACCACTCCTATTCTAAGAGGTATTTTGTATTATAATTTAATTTGCAATTTCAACAAATATATAACACACCAACATCTTACACTGACAACTCTAAACATGTCAGAATTACGTAAAACCAATAAAAATATAATTTTTAATAACCCAAAGCAACTCTGACAACTCTATTGATAACTTTAACAACACTATTGACAACTCTAACAACCCTATTGACAACTCAATTGACAACTCTATTGATAGTTCTAACAACTCTATTAGAACCGAAATTAACCAAAGTTAACTATTTACCCAAATACTTATCTCTAATTTAAAAATCCTACCAATATTAAATTAGTGGTATTAATTCATTATTAATATACTAATGAAGATGTGATTGACTAGTAAACATGAAATTTGAAGTTGAATTCTCAATTAATCTCACGCTACTGTACATACCAATATATTATATATTTTAACTTGTCATCTACCAAAGTTTTAGATGACTACTACAGTAACGTAAATATTACTAAATTAGTAAACTTGAAATAAAATAGGCACTTTGGTTTAAAACATGAAATGCTATATATACTGCTACAGTATCTGTCCATTATTAATTATAGTATTTCTATATACTAGCATGTGCATATTATTCTCAGTAAGTGCCACTACTGTACTGATAACTTTCATTGGCTCATTTCTATAACCTATAGATGTTGATAAACAAACAGAAACAATGGTAGTTTACAACTTAATTCCACATACCATTCATCACATATCCTATTATAGAGTCATAACTCCACTCTTACCTTGGATTGAAGGTTGTTCTAACTCTCTGATTGAACCTAGCCTTGCCTCCTCTTTGCACTTCTACGTATCTCTTCCAAAACCCTTATTTTCTTCTTCTGCCAAAACCTATTCTTCTTTATTTCTACTGATACTTCTATTTCTTATTATTTCTAAAATAACTAATATAATAATATTATCATTCTATTATTCTTATTTTGTCTTATCGGGATTAAATTCCTACACCTCCCTTTCTACTACTTCTAACATTAAAATAGGCCCACATAAATAATAATAGTATTGTTCAATATTAATTGTACAACTTAATCAACTAATTAATTCAACTAAGAACAACACAACTTAAATCAACATTTCACAACTTCGAAAATTTAATTGGAAAAATATTCGAAAATATTTAATTAAATATTGGACGTTACAACTCTCCCCCACTTTGAATATTTTCTTCCTCGAAAATTTACCTTGTTCGAATATCTCATCTTATCACTACAACATAAACAACGGTTTGAACTCAAGTTAACAATACTCGATTGTTAGACAAAACTACGATTCGACAACTTGGTCGGATATACCGACCTGCTCTGATACCACTAATGTAACACCCCATTTTTACCCAATGGATTATATAAAATGAGAGTTACAAAATTTCCAACAAACAAATGAAATGCTATACTTTCAACTTTGAAACAACAACATTCAATCACCTATAGTTCATATACATAACACATAAAGTTCGGATGAACCGATAACAACTTGTTTAGTTTTTACAAATAAAACAACTTTCGTTACTATGCAGCAGATTCACAAATTCAAATGAAAACACCATAACATCTTGTCCAACTCAACACAACTTTAAGACAACAAGTCTTTCATGAAAACAACTTAAAAATTCAGCAACATAATGAAAACCAACAATAAAGGTGTGATATGGTAGGAGAACTGACTTGGGTGTTTTGCGTTTTATTGTAAATGTTGTGTTTAGCAAGAGTCACCACCGACTTTTCTTTTATCCAAAAGGAAAGGTGAAAAAGCACAGGAAAGACCTTTGAGGTTTATTTCTTGAGTTCGGGGGGTAGATTATGAAAAGGGAAGGTATTAGCATCCTTTTCATCCATGGTTTTCCATGGGCTCTTAGTTACTTGCTAGATCACTTTATTTTGTTTGAAATTGTGCTTTGTGTGGTTTTTTGAAAGTATTTTGTAAAGAGGCTATTGTTTAGGCAATCTTTGTAATGATTCTTGTTTGTAAGAATGTATACAAAGATGCTGATCTTTTGAAAATGTTTTCCATGTTGTAAGATGTTTGAAATTGTATGTGTTTGTTTTGAAAATAACAAGGATGTTTGTTTTGAAATGGAGCAAGTAACTAGGAGAAATTTACCTACTCAAATGTCTTTCTTGTTCATTTTCTTTTCCTTTGACATTGTTGTCTTACCATTGATTTGGTAAGCAACCCTATCTTTGGATGTAAACGGGACGGGCGTGGGTTATCGTATAACCATGATTAGCAATATTGCAAGATATCTTAGCATTATTTTTGAGGGACTAAGATCATTTGTAAGGCAACTTAGATAGCGTCATCAAGGGACTATGATCTTGTATTTGCTTGTTTTTGCTAAGATACCTTACATGCGTAATATGATCATTTTGTATAAGGCAACCAAGTGGGATAACCCTAGGGGTGCTTGTGTGCAAGTGTATATTTTTCATGCTTTTTTTGGTCTTGAATTAGGGTTTTCTAGGTATTGGTTTTAGTCTTTCCATACAAACCCTAATTATTATCATGTTATATATGAAAGCGATAAATTGTGGAATTTTAAAGTTACTACGCTATTACAACATTTGTGGGGAGGGGTGTACAAATTGAATGGGGATTACAAGAATTTAAACCCTAATTAGTCTATTATAACCATATTGAATTGGTATAAATATACAAGGAATTAAATAAATACAAAGTATAAAAATGAATGAATGTACAATGATGCAAAATGTAAAGAAAGTGAATTTTGTTTGGTTTTCATGAAAAAAAGATTTTGTCTTAACCTAATTAAATAAAGAAAATAGTTAATTAAGTTTGAATTTATTAAGAAAAGATTTTAAATGAAAAACCTAGTTCTATTAATTAATCAAAAGAAAATAAGTTTAAGAAAAGTATTTTTGGTATTTTTGTATCTTGAAAATATTTATAGCATTATTAAATATTTTTAGTCTTTTTTATATCAAAAAATAATGTATTTAAATTAGTATGAAAGAAAATAACTAATAACCTAATTTTATTTATATTTGCAAGATAATAAGTAAAAAATAAATAGAGTATAATTAATAAAAATATTTTTGTGAGAAAAATAAAATAAAATAAAATAGGTCAAAATATAAATATATCATTTTTTTGTATTTAGAAAATATATTTAAGAAAAATAAAAATAAAAATAAAAAAGAAAACAAATAAATTTGTGCCAGGGGTGCCAATAGGAAACAGGGGGTTAGCTAGCAAAAATTAAAAAAAATTAAGCCAGGCCCAAAGAGGCCCAGCGCCCTGCAAACAAAAAAGTCAGAATTTGTAAAAACATGAAAGAATGCAAAAGGGCACCACTGGGGCTCGAACCCAGGTCCCATAGGTTACAGGCGCGCGCTTCTACCACTAGGGTGGTTATACATCTGTTAATACAAATGAAATAATAAATATGTAAGGCAAAACGCGCCCTGAAGACTTCATCTTCAACCTCCAGTCAGACCTACTGTAACTTGCTCATTTCTCATAAAAAATGAAAACTGTAAACATGAAACTTGTAGCAAATTTTCTCACGATTCCAGAAATGTGTAGTATTAGAACTATAGATCAAAGATAAGCAAGAATTTTAATGGCCCTAATCTGAACCCTAAAAATTTCAGAAACTTCAGTATTAAAATTCTCTAAGCTCAAGCAAAATTAATGGAAACTAAGGACATGGTTAGCTTCAGGGCAATGATATCTACATGTTTTATTCACAAATAAATTATTGATGATGCCTGTATGAAGAGTTCCAAGTTAAGAAAACTTACCTCAAAACTGGAAATCGTGTTTTGAGTTTGAGCTTGTTTCAAGGTGCTGCAATGATCAAGTTAGCTTCCTTGAGGTCCTAGGAAACTAATGTAATGATTAGCTTGAACAATGGATGGCTGAAATGGCCTGGAGAAGTCAAGTTGCAGACTCTATTTTTTGGTTATGGAAGTTATGGTAAATTGTGTAACAGTTCTGGAATAAGGATAGGGATGAGTTGTATTTGATGTAAGGAAGCTTTAGAAACTAAAAGGCCAAGAAACGCACGAGGGAAATGGGAGTTTGATGTTCAAGATCAGAAACTGTGCAATCATGGAGTTTTTGTGCAATTTATGATTTGAGAGAGTTTTGGTGTATTTCAGGGTGCTCAAGATCATGTTCTAGCTCACAAATAGTGACTCTATTTATAAGCAACAAGTTTGGAGTGCTCTAGTTGATCAGAATTCAAATTTACATCTTTAAGTTAAACATGTGATTTTTTGACAAAACAAGTTTTTATGCCTTATGTACTTGCTAAGATATAGTGGTTATGCTTTAAAAAAGCTTGCTTATGACTTTGTGTATGGAGTGTGATCAGAGGGAACAAGTTAGAGGCTCAAGAATGGACTTTATGAAAAAAGCTTGCTTTACAAGAATGGCAATATTACTTTGTGCCATTAATGGAAATGCAACTTCGATAATAGCTCAAATGCTTGGATCAAAGCTCTAACAGCTGTGTAAACATTTAATTATGGAGTGACAAACAAGTTTGAGGCCTGAAAAGCAAGGATTATGCATCCTAGCATGGATTTGGATCATGTGTTCATCAAAAATGACTTGTAATTCATGTGACAAAACCCTAATTTCATCTCTTCGATTCTCCCTACTCAAGAATGATTTAAAGGAGTTCTTGGTCATTTTGGAAAGCTTGCAATGTGCTCTACAACCCATATTTGATTTTCTTTTGAATATTCCCCTTGTAAATATATGAAAAAGTGCCATGAAGTTGGGTCAAAATCCTGACTAAATTAGGGCAAAATTTCACTAAGTGTTTAGTTTCATGACCCTATGTTCTTAAAATTATTACTTGAGATCCAAGCACTTTTGGAAGAAGTTGTGTGAAGCAAAGTTGTAGATTTTATGTAGATCTACAACTTTCATGTTGGAAGTTTCTCTTGAATCATCTTGCATCATGGTGAAAGTTTGGCTTAAAGTTATGAAAAAACATGAAATTTCCAACACTTTGAAAAATTTCTAAGTTTAGAAATTTTGACTTTTCAAAATGAAATCTTGACTTTTTGATTTCTTGATGAATAAGTTTAATATTTTGACATGTTTTGATGAATTATGATCTTTGGCACTTGAATTTGACCAAAAAGTCAAAGTTTGACTTTTCAGTGTATAGTTGACTTTTGATCAGTTGACTGCAAAATTCATTTGTCAATCCAATGGACTTGCAATGTTTTGAACCATGTCATTAAGTCAAAATGATGCAATTTGACTCTTGAGATCATGCCTTAAACAAATTGACCATTTGCTAGGTCAAAAATCAGAAAATGCCCTTTCTCAATCAAAACCCTAATTTTGACCATTTTGCCCTTTTGGAGATTTGATCAAATTTCTTGAGGAGTTATGGTCCAAACTTGATCAAATGATACATATGAGTTTAAAATGTTGATGTGGATAAAAATTATGAAGTTTGACTGTAAATTGGCCATAGTTGACTTTTCCCCCAATACAACTGATTTTTAGGTCAACTGCTCAATTGATTGAGCAAAAGTGTGATCCAAGGCTTGAAACTTGACATGAGTAATCTTGGGGGTCCATAATGATCCATGAAAATCATATGGGGCATAGAAGGTTCTAAAATCTTTGTGCAAACTAAAACCGTAGTTTTGGGTCATCAGTGCATAAAAAGGTGTTTTGAGCTGATCAAACCCTAGTGCAGTCTTGAGCCCAAGGAGATCTTGTGAGAAAATTATTGATAAGTGAGATGGAAAATTTTGGGGTACAACAGCTGCCCCGGTTCAATCTTCTTAAGCCTGAAGAGTTAGATTGACAAGTTTTGCCATGCGTGACTCGAAGGTGGAAGATGGTTGGACACTAGAGTGCCCATAAGTTTGCACTCGACGATGTGATGGAAGAGGGAATGGGCTTAAAGATACCATTTAGAGAGGTGATAGAAAGTTTTTGGAGATGGGCTTGTAGATGCCATCCAAGAGTGATTGTTGAATTGTAATTTGTAAGCTGAAAGAATGAGTATTAGAATGGCATCCACGTCTAGAGTGTATCTGAACTATATCTGAAAGTTGAGTCTGAATGAGTATCAGAATGGAATCCGCGTCTAGAGCGTATCTGAACTGTATCTGAGAGTTAAATCTGAATGAGTATCAGAATGGCATCCGTGTCTGGAGCATATCTGAAAAATTGAATCTGAATGAGTGTCAGGATGGCATCCGTGTCTGAAGCGTATCTGAATTGTATCTGAAAGTTGAATATGAATGAGTATCAGAATGGCATCCATGTATGAAGCGTATCTGAACTGTATCTGAAATTTGAGTCTGAATGAGTATCAAAATGGCATCTGTGTCTGGAGCGTATTTGTACTGTATCTAAAAGTTGAGTCTGAATGAGTATCAGAATGGCATCCGTGTCTGGAGCGTATCTGTACTGTATCTGCAAACTTTGAACATTATTAATGGTAGCTATTAACCTTGTCCTGAAAAGGGTAAAATGTTAGCTAAAATGCAAAGTCATGTTGTATGAAATGTATGATATAATGCATTCGTGTTAACAATGTTTATAATATATGGATGTGATGTATGCGTATGTGAGCTAATCTGTTGCATTGTTGTTGGATTGGGGAAAATAAATCCCTGAATGTTGCTGAGAATATGTAAGTCTTCATGTCTTGAAGTTGAAGTGTTGATGAATTTTTGTTTAGAGAAATAAACTCTGTTGTAAGGGGAATGCCGTGTACTGTTTGAAAAATCCTGGCCGGGGAACTCTGAGAAATTTGGATGACTTCTACTGGGGATGGATAATTGGAAGCTTTGTTCTGCTGGGGATTAAGCTATACACTATGGGGGATTTTTATGGAAAATAACTTAGAGAGATTTCCCTATCTCTTAAAGCCACCAGTGATTGTCTTTTATTTTGTTTATTTGTTAACAGTAATTATGTTCAAATGCATATGTTCAACAATGAATCATTGGACGTTTTTATAAACAAAACACAAGCATAAAGAAAAACAAATAGTTTTTTCACTTTCAAAGAGATATCTTTGTATTGACTTTGAGTAAGTATTTTTGTACAATGAGACAAACATTCTAGTAAGAGAATTCCGTCGTAAAAAATGAAAATTTTAATACAAAGAAAAGATAGCTATGTGTAAAAATCCCATGGGGTTCCCATTCTGCTATAGCCTTTGTATCTGAGTATCTTGCCTATTTGTTGCCTCGTCCGAAGATGATTGAATTGATCAGAACCTTTGAGTTTGCAGGTTGTCTGTAAGGTGATCCAACGGGATATAGTCATACGCTTTAATTCCCTAACTTTTTCCTGGACCGCCCTTTCGGGTTTTAAGTCCACCGGGATACCCTTTTTTGCCCAAGCCGCCCTTTCGGGTTTTCAGCTTGCCGGGTGTACAATTTTTTTTTGTTTTATCCCTAATTTTTACCCGAACCTTTTGGTTCGCCGGGATGCCCTTGTTTTGCCTAGGTGTGTCAACCTAGCAGGTCTTTTATGCGTAGTATCTTTTGACTATGTCTGCGTCTGCAGGGTGCGGAAGGTCGTCACCATCCATGATGGTCAAGATCATTGCTCCACCAGAGAAAATGTTTTTGATTACAAATGTTCCTTCGCATGTAGGAGTCCATTTTCCCCTGGGATCACCTTGCGGTAGTATGATACGTTTGATCACCAGATCCCCAACTTGATACACTTGGCGTCTGACCTTTTTGTTGAAAGCATTGATCATCCGTTTTTGATACATTTGACCATGACAGACAATAATAAGCCTTTTCTCATCAATCAAGTTTAGTTGATCAAGTCGAGTCTGGATCCAATCGTCTTCATTCAGCCATGCATCCTTCATAATTCTTAGAGAGGAGATCTGAAACTCAATAGGCAAGACAACCTCCATGCCGTATACCAGAGAATAGGGTGTTGCCCCGGTCGATGTGCGTGTCGTGGTACGATAACCGTGGAGAGAGAATGGAAGCATCTCATGCCAGTCTTTGTATGTGACTGTCATTTTCTATATGATCTTTTTAATGTTCTTATTTGCGGCTTCGACAACACCATTCATCTTTGGCCGGTAAGGGGAAGAATTGTGATGCTGGATTTTGAATTGCTCGCACAGGGCAGTGATAATAGTATTATTAAAGTTTGTACCATTGTCTTTAGTGATCCTCTCTGGGATACCGTACCGACAAATGAGATTCTGCTTGATGAACCGGGCGATAACATTCTTGGTAACGGAAGCGAAAGAAGCTGCCTCCACCCACTTTGTAAAATAGTCAATGGCCACTAAGATGAAGCGGTGTCCATTGGAGGCTGTTGGCTTGATTTCCCCAATCATATCAATGCCTCACATAGCAAAGGGCCAAGGAGCCGTCAAGACATTCAGAGGAACTGGAGGTACGTGCCCTTTGTCAGCATAAATCTGACACTTGTGGCAGGTTCGAGAGTGTTGATAGCAAACTGCTTCCTTGGTAGACCAGTAATAGCCTGCCCGTGGGATTTTCTTTGCCATTGTATGCCCACTGGAATGGGTGCCAAAAGTGCCTTCATGTAATTCATCCATGATCCTTTCAGCTTCAACTTTGTCTACGCACCGAAGTAACACAAAGTCATGGTTGCGTTTGTAAAGAATGCCATTACTAAGGAAGAATTTAGCAGAGAATCTCCTTAAGAACTTCTTATCGTTTACTGAAGATCCTTCTGGATATTCTTGGTTTTCGAGACACTTCTTGACTTCGTGGAACCAAGGCTGGTCCACTACTTCTTCAGTATTAATCTCGTGATAGTGTGCTGGTTCATCCCTTTGTTCAATGGTGATCTGGAGAGCCTCGTTATCCCATTTAAGTTTAAACGTAGATGACATTGATATTCTTCTCGCGGGAAATGCTCGAAGGTAATCTTCTCGAAATGTGGGAGCAATGTCAAAACATGTTCTTTGTAAGGGACAAGGTTAGGGTGTTTGGTGTCCCATTCCCCTTTGATCTGGCTAATGACAAAGTTGAATCTCCGAAAACATTCAAGGATTTGATTCCCAAGTCTATGGCAGCTTTGAGACCAAAGATGCATGCCTCGTATTCCACCATGTTATTTGTATAATTGAAGCAGAGTCTTGCCGTAAATGGAGTATGACATCCTTCAGGAGATATGAGTACAACACTATGATACGGTGGCAGAACCGACTCTTTTTACTAGTTTGCGTTTTGCATTTTTTGTTCGCAAAATGTTGCGGTAAGCAAGAGTCGCCACCGACTTTTATTTTATCCAAAAAGGAAAAGGAAAAAGAACAAAAAAACCCTTTTTTGAGATGTTTCTGAGTACGGGGGGTAGATTATATAAAGGGAAGGTGTTAGCACCTTTTCTATCCGTAGTTATCTACGGGTTCTTAGGTACTTGCTCATTTTTAAATTGCTTGTGTTTGTGTGCTTGTTTTTGAAAAATGTTTTACTTCATGATAACCCTTGTATCAGTCCTCAAGGGTGTGATGAAGTTGTTTTGAACATTTGCTTGAAAAGTGTGAGTGTGAAAAGTTTTGATTTGAGCAAGTACCTACTAGCATCTACCTACTCGAAAAAAGATCGTTTCTATTCTTGTTTCCTTTATACAGCGCTATCCCACTATTAAGGAATAGGTAGCGCCATCGTTGGAATTTGTAAGGGTCAATTCAAAAGGGACGTACGGTCACTAAAGAAATATTAGGACACCTTAGTATTAACCCTAGAGTCTTAAGATCTTTTTCGAAGCAACATTTCCGAGGCAACATTTCCGAGGTAGCATTTCCGAGGCAACATTCGAATGGGAAATTTGATCTTTTCAGACGGGAGGGTAACCCCTAAGATCTTTTATGCTTTAATGATCGTTTACCGAAGGCAACCGAAGTGAGAGTATACCCTAAGAGTGAATATGTGCGAGTGATTTATTTTCAGTTTATTATCTTTGCACATTAGGGTTTTCTAACCATTTTAATTTTGTCATGCATTCTTGCCATACAATCCTATTAGCATTCATCTAGCAGTTAATAATTGCGGAAATTTAAAAGTGCGAAAATATAAAACCTAACTATTACAAGGCTTCGGGGAGGGGGATTAATTACATAACCAAAAATCGGGGAAAAGCGATAAGTAAAAACCCTAGTTAAAACTATTACATCCTCAAAACAGTTACAAAAATAATAAAAGAATTAAATGCGCACGATAAGTTAAATGTGAGGCGATTAGGGTTTTGACCCTTGACTAAACCTAATTGCAATTGATTAAAGAAAAATCATTTTTATGTCGTTTTTGTTTTTTAAGAAAATAAGGAATAATTGAATTAAAAAACCCTAATTACTAATTAACTTTAATTAAGAAAAATAACTAAGTTAACCTATTTTTTGTGTTTTTTTTATTTGGAAAAAGAAAATAATTAAATCAAGAATTTAAACCTAATGTTCTAATTGTTTTTTAATTGTGAAAAGAAGAATTAAATTGCCCTAAATTACATTAAGCTAATTAATTAAAATTTAATAAGAAAACTAATTCTAATTTTGTGAATTCTTGATTTTATGATTTTATAAAAGAAAAAGTGATTAATTTTTGTGAAAAAATAATTAAGCAAAATAATTAAATAAGGAAATAAAAATAAGAAAGAAATAAAATTGGGCCTGATTGTGTGGCTGAAGAGGGGGTGCAAATCTGAATTCCTTGGCCCAAGTGCTCCAAGCCCAGTCAATGCGTTGGATCAGGTGTGGGCGTTGACTTGAGGAGCATTGTGGTCTCTTGCTATCTGGGCGTTGGATTGGATGACACGCTGGATCAAATGGATGAATGTTAAAGGGGTATGGTGCTCACCAGTAAGAGCAATGCGCTGGATCTATTGAATAAAAAGAAAATAAATAAAGTGGTCTGGACCTGGGATCGAACCCAGGTCCTTATGCCTTTCGCCCATGCCCTGTTGCCAACTGCGCTACAATGGTTAGTTGTTAACATAATCCAAATACAACTTAATATACAAAACAAAATGCCACGCCCCAAAAACACGTGATAGTTCAAATGGGCCAGTCACATGCTGCCACACCATTGTCTTCTTCATTGTCCCATGGCTTTAGCCAACAGACTTTTACAAACGGCAGTTTCCCGTCACTATAAGCTATAGTGACGGATTTGGTTTGTAGCTAAAAACCTACGTGATTCAAATATGTGATATAGGTAATATAAATTGAAAACAAAGCTAGGAGTCAATCAGGAATTAAGCCTTGAGTCTAATGGTATCCAAAATTCCTCTCAATTTTCCCTGAAAGAGGAAACCCCAATTTTGAGCTTTCAAACCCTAGTAATAGCAAATAGCTATTTCTACATCAAAGCTTAAATCCAGGTGTGATCGGTGGATCTGGAACTGACTGTTTAACGCTGGTTCGCGAAATGTCGCGGAAGCAAGAGTCGCCACCGTCTTTTATTTTCTCCAAGTGGAAAGGACAAAAGCACAGAAAAATTCCTTATAGAGATTGCAGGGTGTTCCCAGATCTGCGTCTAGGGCTGAACAAGACAGTTCTCTTCTTCTTCTTTTCCTTCTTCAAGAGCAAAGCCTTCAGATCTTGCTGCCCCTGAGTCAAGTTCATGATTAGCCCTTGGAATTGGGCATTCTGAGCCTGGAGGGCCTTGATAGACTGCTCAGCTGATGATTCAGGATTCATGACGATCGGCTGAAATAAACAGCGAAGAAGGTAAGTAACCTGCGGAGAAAGGGTACCTGTTATGCAATGACATGCATGCAATGATTTCAAGGACCTCGCGGGGTAAACAGAGAAACTTGTTAGAGTTGAAAACCGGTAACTTGATTGAAGGTACTTCATGTTGTTGAGAGTTCCTTCTTCAAGGGTCAAAGGCTCACCATATCCAGTGGGTCATAGCCCCTGACAACTTTGGCTGGAGGAAAATAAATCCTCTTTGCCCCTTGTTGGGATAGCTGATTCACCATGACCTGCATCACAAGCCCCTTGAGATCCTTGAAATGGGTTAGGATGTATGCAATGGTATGATGTCATGATATGCATGGGGTAATGTAGGTAACCCTGTTATGAGTCCCGATTAAGGACTGCAAACCAAAACCTGCAAGAAACTTAAGTAAAACCTGTCATGAGTCCTAGTTAAGGACTAAAACAGAACCTGCAAGTAGTTCATGTGTCAGATAAAACATGCAAGTAGTCAAGTACGAAGGCACACAAGTCACACAATAGAAGCCCTTAGAGTTTAAGGCCAGCATGAGGTCTGGGTATTACCCTCTTGAAGTTGGTGGGCTCAACCTGTCCTATCAGAAGTAACCGGGTTCTAAGGGTCCCAATATCACGGGATTGCTTTCATTGTTCATCGTTTCGATTTAGCCACTGAACTGGCGACCGAAATATTCCAGGAAAGCAACCCTCAATTGAGCGTAGTATCGAGTATCAACCAACCTCGGACTGCACCAAAGTCAGTTATCTCACTACCCTAAAGAGGCCAAGATGGTTCAATTAAGGTTCCTAAGGTCAGTTGATGCTTCACGACACCATGCGGCAGCCCCGTACTCTCCTTGACTGAACTCAAGGGTTACCGGTACACACCAAAGTGCCACATCAACGTAGCAGACTGTTTCAACCATGTCGGTATACCCCGCACAGTTCCCTCACAGCCTTGTTGCTACTTTCTAAGAAAGGTATCCCCCAGATCCTGGTTTAGGATCTATAGAACTCCCAAGCAACCCACAATTTAAAGCAAGCAAAGAAGACAATTGAAAACATAGTTATGACCTAGCCCTAAGGTATACCCCACTTTAAGTTTATCCCTAGCAGAGTCGCCAGTTCTGTGATCGGTAGATCTGGAACTGACTGTTTAACGCTGGTTCGCGAAATGTCGCGGAAGCAAGAGTCGCCACCGTCTTTTATTTTCTCCAAGTGGAAAGGACAAAAGCACAGAAAAATTCCTTATAGAGATTGCTCTCGGTTCGGGAGGTAGGTTATAGAAAGGGAAGGTGTTAGCACCCTTTCTATCCATGGTTATCCATGGGCTCTTAGATACTTGCTCATTGTGTTTTCAAAATGGTTTGTTTGCTTTTCAATGTGGGTTTTAAAAAAGTTTCTTTGAAAATTCCAGTTCGACTCTTGTATCGGTCCTCAAGAGTGTTTGAAAAATTGCTTTCGAAAGCTTTTTGAAAAGGTGTCGTTGTGAAAAGTATTTTTGATTTGTTTTGAAATTTAGAGCAAGTATCTAGAGTCGTCTACCTACCCTAAGGAATTCGTCTGTGTAAATGTCCTTTAAAGTAGTGCCATCCCACCATTGAGAGGTAGGTAGCACCACCGTTGGAGGTGTTCGGGTCAATTCGAGGTTCGGGACATGGTGATCACCAGAGCAATGGGAAGACACCTTAGAAGCTACCCTCATGCCAGGTTCCCGGATCATGAGGACTTACTAAGACATCCTCTACTCGACGATCACCTTTCGAGGCAAGGCAACAGTGAGGCGTACCCTAGGGGTGGTGTGTGCGATTCGTGTGTCGTTTTCATTGATATTTGTCTTGTCATGTTCATTGTGATCTACGCTTGATTTTAATTAGGGCCATTCATTCTTGCATGCTTATTTAACAGTTAAAATATTTGCGGGAAAGTAAATCTAAGGCTATTACAACGGCGCGGGTCCACATCGCCAAAATTAAACCGGACCCGATTTGACGGAAAAATAAATAAAGCAAAGTAAATAAAAGTGCGAGAAGTTAAGTTACAACGCTTTGGGAGAGATACATAATTATTTAAGCGAAATAAAAATAAATATGCGAAATTTAAATAAATTACGAACGAGGACGTTGGACCCTTTTGCAAAATATTATTAATAAGGAATTAAAATTAAGAATTAAAAGAAAATATTTTTTGGTATTTTTGGATTTAGATTTAATAGAAAGAAAAGAATTAATTAAAACAAGCTAAAAAATGTTAAACCTAGTTCTAATTATTTTTAAGTTTATTATGAAAATATTAAAATATAACCTAAATTAAACCTAAGTTAATTTATGTACAATTTAATGAAAATAAAATAAGCAATATTATTATTATGAAAAAAAAGGAAAATTAAAAAAGGAATAAAAAGAATTTATTAGACCTAATTCTATATTTTTTGTATTTTTGTTTAAAAGAATTTAAAATTTGCAACCTAATTAAAACTAATAATTACATATTAATTTATTTATGAAAATATTAGAATGAAATAATTTATTACATTTTTTTATTTTTTTCTGGATTTTTTATGATGTTTTTATATATATATGGTAAAAATAATTTGTTAAATTAAAACAATAAAATAAATAAAATAAAAACTGAAAACAAAATAAATATAAAGGAAATTGCAAACCAGGGGGGGTGGAAGTCCCAATTTGGAGGTTTAATCCTGGAATGCTGGCCCAATAAGCTTTGAATCCGTTTGATTTTTTGAACAGCCTACAGCCATGTTGACCTACGTCCATGGTGTGCCTTCAATCTAGGCCATTGACTGGATCTCAGCGCGCACGTGGATGGTTGATCAGGAATGTGTATGATGCGCCTTAACCCTTGAAGCTGCATATGAACATTTGATGAAAAATAATATTGGGATAACGTAGACCTGGGACTTGAACCCAGGTCATGAGGGTTACAAGCACATACACCTGCCAGCTGAGCCATTAAGTTCTTTTGATATATTAATAACAAAGAAATAATATGAAATAAAAACAAAGCGTTAGTGGGTCCTGCGCGCCAATTTTTAAACGCACCAATCATCGCGTGACACAAGGTCATCTTCCTCACCATCCCTGTAAAACAAACTCAAAGGCAACAGTTTTCATAGCGTTTCATTAGGTGGGCTATTGGAAAATAGCGAATAGCTCATCTCTCAACATAAATTAGGCGCGAATATATGTTCATGATCGTCCCAATCTGCTGAGTGCAATGGTAGTGGCCTTGAGTCTTAATTTTACCTTGTTCTAAAAGCCCCAAATTTGCAAACCTGTAACCCTAGAAATCGCGCATGGTGAAATCTTATATACAGCGTAATAATGCAATTAAACACGATGGTTAGCTTTAGAATCTCATGAGGAATAAGAATCAATAAAGAAAATACTGTAAAAATGCTTGAATCATGATGCACGATAATGGGATTTTCTCTTTACAGTTCGAGTCATAGGTACCGATTCTTGGAGCTTTGGTTGTTGTTTGTGATTGGAATGCGTTCAGGAATTGCCAAGGAAGCTTTTGGAATAGGTTTTGCGCTTTGAATCAACCTTTTTAGTGGTTTTCAGTTTTGAACTTTTTAATGAAAATTCCAAGTTTGATATGTCTCTTTCTGCGCAGCTTAGAGTGTCCTATGATTAGGTTTTGATTCAAGTATTTGTATGGAAGCTATTAGGTCAACAAAACTAGCACAAATCCAAGGCATTCATTGTTTTGCATATTTGATTTTCTTAAGATCTTTACATATCTTTTTCACATGGTTTTTGTGCAAATTATGATCAATTCAAACCAAATCTTTCCTAATTAGCATGTGCACGAAATATTGAGTCTAGAATGTGTACAAAAAGATTTGTTTGGTTCATTTAGATATTTTCCACATATTTAATTGATTTAAATGAATTAATATTAATAGAAATTCAAATAAATAAATAAATAATGAGAAAATACTTCCCTTTGGGCCAAGTGGTCGTGCATATGCTTAGAATGATGAATCATGGAAGAAAAATGGGCCCATTAGCAATTTTAGGTCATTTGGATCAAAGTTGACTTTTCAAAATATCCAAAAATTTCCCAACTTCCACAAGGCATAACTTGCTCAATTTTTAAGCTTTTCACATGTTCTTGGACATTTTGGAAAGGTCTTTGAGTCCTCTAACCAATGTCTTTGGTCCCATGTCATTTTGATTTACCAATCTCAAGTTATGGCCTTTGACTTAAAGTCCCTTTTTGTTGACTTTTGAAAATGACCTATAATGTTGAAATTGATAACTTTTTGTGAGAGCATTTCTTGGACTTGGAATATGAATATGAGTTGTAGGAAATGTCTTTCTCTTCAAAATGAGCTTTGGATGGAATTTTTCTGATAATCCATGTGAAAGTTATGCCCTGGTCAATTTCAGTTGACTTTTTCAGTTGTCCAAATATAGTTACTTTTGCATCTTGATGATTTTCTGAGCCAAATTTTGAGAATCATGATCAAGCATTGATCAAATGATGTTTGTGGCTTCAAAATGATATGTTGACCAAAAATTTGAACTTTTGACTGCCAAATGACCATTTTGCCCCTACAGTTGACTGTAGTGCAATTTAGGGTTTTGACTGTGCAATTTTGAGCTGAATGCCTTGAAACTTGATATCAGGATGCTTGACCATATTTGTAGGCATATGAGACTTGATTGGACCTTTGAAAACTTCATTTTCTTGATCAGAACACAAACCCTAGTTTTGACTGTATAGGAGACAGTTGGACTGCACAACCCTTGGGGAATTTTGTGACTTGGCTTGGCAATTTCTTGAAGAATATGGGAGGGCAAATTTTGGGGTGCAACAGTTGCCCCTGTTCAATCTTCTTAGACCTGAGGATGCAGATTGGCTGACGTGCCTTTCGTAATCCGAGGGTAGAAGATGATTGGACACTAGAGTGCCCAGAAATTTGCGCTCAGATAGTAGCAGTGTGATGGGGGAATGGGCTTATAGATGCCATTTGGAGATTGCTGGATAGGACGATGGGCTTATAGATGCCATCTGGATGTTGATCGCGTAGGAGATTCCTTAGCGAGAACCTGCATACCTGCAAAAGAACAATGAGTACCTGACACATTGCAGGAGCTGATTTTAGATGCTTAGAAAAGATGCGTCCTGACTGGTTACAGAAGCTGAGTCTGGAGCTTCAAACGGAGATGAACGAACCAGGTATGGTTACTGCCTTAGCCTGAATGGTAAAAGAACCTTGGGTGATTTTAACTTCAACAACGCTCGTTGAGAAAAGCTTAGCGGGAATTACCATCTTTGCAGTATCGGGAAGAGAACCATAGGCTATTATAATCTGAAAGGGAATCACCTCACTCGCCGTCGGAGAGGGGAATCATAGGAAAAGGAATTGTTACCTCACACACCGTCGGAGAGGGAAACATCTGAAAAGGACTTACCACCTCACTCGCCGTTGGAGAGGGAACCATAGGAGACTATCACCTCACACTCACCGTCGGAGAGGGGAACATCTGAAAAAGGAATTGCCACCTCACGCACTTGCCGGAGAGGGGACCATAACTTCTGCTGAGTTTTTATCAGAAAAATCTGTTGGGAGTCGATTTAGCTGGACTAGAGAAGGCTTTGAAATATGCTTGAGCATTTTAACTGTGTCTTTCCTGAAAGATAAAGGTCAGTCATATGCAATGCATGATAGGGATTAAGCAATGATGTTCTCAACATAAATGAGATTTGCATGATATGATGCGTTATGCATGCTATAATGATGTATGTATGTGATGTTTTATGAATGTTTTCGTCTAGGAAAATAGATCCTTGACGGGTGTCGGGAAGTCCTATCCTGGGCTGATGTTGAAGAATAAGCTTTTACTTCCGCTGGGGATGATAGAACTGCGTTGACGACGCTCTTTCCATGGCTTTTGGCTGAGGATAACCCAGTTATATCCCGTTAAGGAAACAAACCTTTGAATAAAGCCGGGCGCGTTCGTGCTCCGCGAGGGATAAGCTTCCAGAATCTACTGGGGATAAGCTTACTGCTTGGGGAGATGGACTCCAATTTTTCTGGGGGAGCTGGATTGGACTCTCCTGGGGAGATTTTGAACTGTACTTTTGTAATTTGAAAGAGGGAACATATGTAGGGTTGCCCGCTGATGAGCTCGTGTAAGACCGCATCTGAAATGGAGAAGGAACCTGTGTAGGGTTACTTTGATGATGAGTTCGTGTAAAACTACGTTCTAGGAAAGGGAGAACCTGTGTAGGGTTGCTTGGTGAGGTAAGTTCATGTAAAACTTCTTGATGAACCGGGGTGAGGTTATCATGAACTAAATCCATATAAGACTTCTGGAGGAACCGGGGTTAGGTTACCTTGGGGTAAATCCATGTGAGATTTCTTGACGAACCGGGGTAAGGTTACTGGAGACGAGTCCATGTGAGACTTCTGGGGGAACCGGGGTTAGGTTACCTTGAGATAGATCCGTGTGAGATTTCTTGACGAACCGGGGTAAGGTTGCTTCGGGATAAGTTTGTGTAAAACTTCTGGATGAATCGGGGTAAGGTTGCTTGAGATAAACCCATGTAAGATTTCTAGAGGAACCGGGGTAAGGTTACTTGACGAGTTTGTGTAAAACTTTTTGATGAACCGGGGTTAGGTCATCTTGAGCTAAATCCATGTAAGACTTCTGGAGGAACCGGGGTTAGGTTACCTGGATAAGTTTGTGTAAGAACTTCTTGATGAACCGGGGTTAGGTCATCTTGAGATAGGTCCATGTAAGACTTCTGGAGAAACCGGGGTTAGGTTACTTCGGGATAAGTTTGTGTAAAAACTTTTTGATGAACCGGGGTAAGGTTGCTTGAGATAAACCCATGTAAGATTTCTAGAGGAACCGGGGTAAGGTTACTTGACGAGTTTGTGTAAAACTTTTTGATGAACCGGGGTTAGGTCATCTTGTGGAGGAGGAGTCTGTGTATGACTTTGTTTGAAGGCTGAGAAGAAACCGGTGTTGGGTTGCATGATTCTGATTAAGTGGATGATTGTCCTGTTTGGTCTCGGACGTTAGCCCACGATCTGGAATTTGTAAAGGTAGATGGTAATCATTCTTATGTTGACCTGTCCTTTGTAATTTGGTTGACAGAGCAATTGGATCGCCTGGATAACTCATTATTGCCCCTGCTTCGGAGGTGAGGGAAGAGGATACCTGTGTGGGTGATTGACAAATCTTCGGGTAGGCAAGTGACGAGATACCGGAACATAGTCGTACGCTTTGATCCCTAACTTTTGCCTGAACCGCCCTTTCGGGTTTTCAGTCCACCGGGATACCCATTTTTGCCCAAGCCGCCTTTTCAGGTTTTCGACTGGCCGGGTGTACATGTTTTTTCATTTCATCCCTTCGTTTTGCCCAAACCCTTTTGGTTCGCCGGGAAGCCCTTATTTTTGCCTAGGTGTGTCAACCTAGCGGGTCTTTGATTTTGCGTAGTATTTTTCGACTATGTCCACGCTCTCAGAATGTAGGGAGTTGCCCCTGTTGGAAGTATTTTGCCATACCCCAGATAATGGGCAATGCTCCTACTGTGCCCCTTGATTGGAGGTACTTTTGTTCACCAGGTGTTCATCGTGCGAATTTCCCTGCTGTTCAAACAAATAGTCATATGTAAACAAGGTTATTTTAAGAATGCAAAAGCCTATGTCTGTCTTGAATTTTGAAAATGCATTTTTTGTAATACAGTGCGGTGTCAACTCAAGATTTTACAGCAAACCTTCAGGAGTCAGGATACCTTCGTAACAGTATGCTTTCGAACTAACCCATGCTTCAGCTAGGACTTTTAAGGGTTATATCATGGCCTGGTTCACGGTTTAAGAAACAAAGGATAAAGGCTCAAATTATTTGTACCCACCCGCTCTTCGTGATGTTCTCCAAACCTAAACTCAGTTGATCGTGCGTTAGACCTTGTTTGAGTCTTTGTTCTGATATTCCAATGATGGTTCAGATGTTGATGATTTCTTTTGAATAGGCAGTCATTTTTGCTTTAGTGGTGAGACCTCTTGCTTGATTTTCGTTATCCCTTTCTTTTTTGCCTGAACTGTTTCCCTTTTTGGAATTACAGTCAGCGGGATGCCCCAGTTTTGTAAGTCTTCTTTATTG
Organism: Vicia faba; assembly: GCA_948472305.1. Lineage (NCBI taxonomy): Eukaryota > Viridiplantae > Streptophyta > Magnoliopsida > Fabales > Fabaceae > Vicia > Vicia faba. The sequence continues at coordinate 988,693,653 of OX451738.1, forward strand.
GTTTTGACTTTTTGGGCTTTTCATTTATGATTTTTTTTTGATAATGACTGCCTGTCCTTATGATTGTTCGGAACCATCACTGTCTTTTGTTTTTGAAAAAACTCATTTAGTGACATTCATTGTGCACTTGGATCAACTGAGAGAACTACCCTGCCCCAGGTTATGATTAAGGGTTTTGATTTTCGAAAATAAAAACTCCTACTTCTTTGGCTCTGATGGGTTGACGAGGGATTATCATCCTTATAACTCCAGTGTTTAGGGATTGAAACAATGCCTGTACCTCATCAGCGGGGTTTGTTCAAAAGCATACTGTAGATTGTAGTATCGTTTTCGTCATCCTCCCTCAAGAGGTTTAGAATTTTCAGTTAAGAGTTGATCATCGCGAAAATATGAAAGCAGTTTTAAGCGTAGTAAACATAATTAAATCAAGACAGACATGTGTAATGCATTCATGAAATAAAAGAGTTTAACATGATAATTGTTTATCTGAACAAGAAAGGAAAATACAACTTGAATTCAAATGAACAAAAAATTTCTCAATCCTAGCCATGTTTGGGCAACGGAGCAGTGATCACGTTGGGAGTCTCGGTAGGCTCGAACTCGATCTCTTTGGCATCGATCATGTTCTGAATTTTGTACTTCAGTGCCCAACAGTCCTCAGTGTCGTGCCCCGGGCTATCGGAATGATAAGCACATCTAGCTTCGGGATTATAGCTTGGAGAGGAGGTCTTGGGATTTGTAGGCGGGTTGATCACCGCAATCAGGTTCATCTTCAACATGTGTTGCAATGCTTGTGACCATGGCATGTTAATGTTGGTGAATTGCCTTTTAGGCCCGTCCGGCCTTTGCTGGTTTCCCCTGTGTGGTTGGCGGCATGGTGCAGAACCAGAGATCATGACTGCCCCTGCATGTTGATCACGGCGACTCTTTTGACCGTATGCAGCATTAGATTCCTTCTTTCCCGTGTAAGGCTTTTTATGAATATCAGAAGGTGTGGCCTCTTGAATTTTCCCACTCTTGATACCAGCTTCAATTCTTTCGCCGGTCAGGATGAGGTCAGTGAATCCAGCAGATGAATTGCCGATCAGGTGGTTGAAGAATGGCCCGGATAGGGTCCCCAAGAACATATCAACGAGTTCCCTGTCAGTTAATGGAGGCTGTACCCTTCCAGCAAGGTCTCTCCATTTCTGTGCATACTCTTTGAACCCTTCGCCTGCACCTATAGACATTCCCTGAAGCTGAGTGCGCGTGGGAGCAAGGTCGGCATTGTACTGGTAATGCTTGTAGAAAGCAGTGGCTAAGTCTTCCCAGGTACGGATGTTGGCTCCATTCAGTTGATAGAACCACTCGAGCTGAGTCCCCGAAAGACTCTCTTGGAAGAAATGGATCCATAAGTTTTTGTCAGCTGTATAGGGCTGGATCCTCTTTGTATAAGCCCTGAGATGCAACTTAGGACAGGATGCCCCGTCGTATTTAGCAAAGGCAGGTACCTTGAATTTGCGCGGGATCACTACCCCAGAAGACAGACCTAGATCCTCGAAGTCCAGGCCAGGCACCTTTTGTATCTCCATAGCACTGAGCCGGTCTTCCAACTGTTTGTACCTGTCCTCAGCCGGAGGGTACTGTTCATCGTTGAAATCTGTCTCATTGTCGGAGACCACTGGGCTGGGAATCCCTTCTTCTTGATGACTACTTTTCCCCATAGATGGAGTTGTCCTCTCAGCTTGGTCCTGCAGGGTGTTCCCAGATCTGCGTCTAGGACTGAACAAGACAGTTCTCTTCTTCTTCTTTTCCTTCTTCAAGAGCAAAGCCTTCAGATCTTGCTGCCCCTGAGTCAAGTTCATGATTAGCCCTTGGAATTGGGCATTCTGAGCCTGGAGGGCCTTGATAGACTGCTCAGCTGATGATTCAGGATTCATGACGATCGGCTGAAATAAACAGCGAAGAAGGTAAGTAACCTGCGGAGAAAGGGTACCTGTTATGCAATGACATGCATGCAATGATTTCAAGGACCTCGCGGGGTAAACAGAGAAACTTGTTAGAGTTGAAAACCGGTAACTTGATTGAAGGTACTTCATGTTGTTGAGAGTTCCTTCTTCAAGGGTCAAAGGCTCACCATATCCAGTGGGTCATAGCCCCTGACAACTTTGGCTGGAGGAAAATAAATCCTCTTTGCCCCTTGTTGGGATAGCTGATTCACCATGACCTGCATCACAAGCCCCTTGAGATCCTTGAAATGGGTTAGGATGTATGCAATGGTATGATGTCATGATATGCATGGGGTAATGTAGGTAACCCTGTTATGAGTCCCGATTAAGGACTGCAAACCAAAACCTGCAAGAAACTTAAGTAAAACCTGTCATGAGTCCTAGTTAAGGACTAAAACAGAACCTGCAAGTAGTTCATGTGTCAGATAAAACATGCAAGTAGTCAAGTACGAAGGCACACAAGTCACACAATAGAAGCCCTTAGAGTTTAAGGCCAGCATGAGGTCTGGGTATTACCCTCTTGAAGTTGGTGGGCTCAACCTGTCCTATCAGAAGTAACCGGGTTCTAAGGGTCCCAATATCACGGGATTGCTTTCATTGTTCATCGTTTCGATTTAGCCACTGAACTGGCGACCGAAATATTCCAGGAAAGCAACCCTCAATTGAGCGTAGTATCGAGTATCAACCAACCTCGGACTGCACCAAAGTCAGTTATCTCACTACCCTAAAGAGGCCAAGATGGTTCAATTAAGGTTCCTAAGGTCAGTTGATGCTTCACGACACCATGCGGCAGCCCCGTACTCTCCTTGACTGAACTCAAGGGTTACCGGTACACACCAAAGTGCCACATCAACGTAGCAGACTGTTTCAACCATGTCGGTATACCCCGCACAGTTCCCTCACAGCCTTGTTGCTACTTTCTAAGAAAGGTATCCCCCAGATCCTGGTTTAGGATCTATAGAACTCCCAAGCAACCCACAATTTAAAGCAAGCAAAGAAGACAATTGAAAACATAGTTATGACCTAGCCCTAAGGTATACCCCACTTTAAGTTTATCCCCAGCAGAGTCGCCAGTTCTGTGATCGGTAGATCTGGAACTGACTGTTTAACGCTGGTTCGCGAAATGTCGCGGAAGCAAGAGTCGCCACCGTCTTTTATTTTCTCCAAGTGGAAAGGACAAAAGCACAGAAAAATTCCTTATAGAGATTGCTCTCGGTTCGGGAGGTAGGTTATAGAAAGGGAAGGTGTTAGCACCCTTTCTATCCATGGTTATCCATGGGCTCTTAGATACTTGCTCATTGTGTTTTCAAAATGGTTTGTTTGCTTTTCAATGTGGGTTTTAAAAAAGTTTCTTTGAAAATTCCAGTTCGACTCTTGTATCGGTCCTCAAGAGTGTTTGAAAAATTGCTTTCGAAAGCTTTTTGAAAAGGTGTCGTTGTGAAAAGTATTTTTGATTTGTTTTGAAATTTAGAGCAAGTATCTAGAGTCGTCTACCTACCCTAAGGAATTCGTCTGTGTAAATGTCCTTTAAAGTAGTGCCATCCCACCATTGAGAGGTAGGTAGCACCACCGTTGGAGGTGTTCGGGTCAATTCGAGGTTCGGGACATGGTGATCACCAGAGCAATGGGAAGACACCTTAGAAGCTACCCTCATGCCAGGTTCCCGGATCATGAGGACTTACTAAGACATCCTCTACTCGACGATCACCTTTCGAGGCAAGGCAACAGTGAGGCGTACCCTAGGGGTGGTGTGTGCGATTCGTGTGTCGTTTTCATTGATATTTGTCTTGTCATGTTCATTGTGATCTACGCTTGATTTTAATTAGGGCCATTCATTCTTGCATGCTTATTTAACAGTTAAAATATTTGCGGGAAAGTAAATCTAAGGCTATTACAACGGCGCGGGTCCACATCGCCAAAATTAAACCGGACCCGATTTGACGGAAAAATAAATAAAGCAAAGTAAATAAAAGTGCGAGAAGTTAAGTTACAACGCTTTGGGAGAGATACATAATTATTTAAGCGAAATAAAAATAAATATGCGAAATTTAAATAAATTACGAACGAGGACGTTGGACCCTTTTGCAAAATATTATTAATAAGGAATTAAAATTAAGAATTAAAAGAAAATATTTTTTGGTATTTTTGGATTTAGATTTAATAGAAAGAAAAGAATTAATTAAAACAAGCTAAAAAATGTTAAACCTAGTTCTAATTATTTTTAAGTTTATTATGAAAATATTAAAATATAACCTAAATTAAACCTAAGTTAATTTATGTACAATTTAATGAAAATAAAATAAGCAATATTATTATTATGAAAAAAAAGGAAAATTAAAAAAGGAATAAAAAGAATTTATTAGACCTAATTCTATATTTTTTGTATTTTTGTTTAAAAGAATTTAAAATTTGCAACCTAATTAAAACTAATAATTACATATTAATTTATTTATGAAAATATTAGAATGAAATAATTTATTACATTTTTTTATTTTTTTCTGGATTTTTTATGATGTTTTTATATATATATGGTAAAAATAATTTGTTAAATTAAAACAATAAAATAAATAAAATAAAAACTGAAAACAAAATAAATATAAAGGAAATTGCAAACCAGGGGGGGTGGAAGTCCCAATTTGGAGGTTTAATCCTGGAATGCTGGCCCAATAAGCTTTGAATCCGTTTGATTTTTTGAACAGCCTACAGCCATGTTGACCTACGTCCATGGTGTGCCTTCAATCTAGGCCATTGACTGGATCTCAGCGCGCACGTGGATGGTTGATCAGGAATGTGTATGATGCGCCTTAACCCTTGAAGCTGCATATGAACATTTGATGAAAAATAATATTGGGATAACGTAGACCTGGGACTTGAACCCAGGTCATGAGGGTTACAAGCACATACACCTGCCAGCTGAGCCATTAAGTTCTTTTGATATATTAATAACAAAGAAATAATATGAAATAAAAACAAAGCGTTAGTGGGTCCTGCGCGCCAATTTTTAAACGCACCAATCATCGCGTGACACAAGGTCATCTTCCTCACCATCCCTGTAAAACAAACTCAAAGGCAACAGTTTTCATAGCGTTTCATTAGGTGGGCTATTGGAAAATAGCGAATAGCTCATCTCTCAACATAAATTAGGCGCGAATATATGTTCATGATCGTCCCAATCTGCTGAGTGCAATGGTAGTGGCCTTGAGTCTTAATTTTACCTCGTTCTAAAAGCCCCAAATTTGCAAACCTGTAACCCTAGAAATCGCGCATGGTGAAATCTTATATACAGCGTAATAATGCAATTAAACACGATGGTTAGCTTTAGAATCTCATGAGGAATAAGAATCAATAAAGAAAATACTGTAAAAATGCTTGAATCATGATGCACGATAATGGGATTTTCTCTTTACAGTTCGAGTCATAGGTACCGATTCTTGGAGCTTTGGTTGTTTGTGATTGGAATGCGTTCAGGAATTGCCAAGGAAGCTTTTGGAATAGGTTTTGCGCTTTGAATCAACCTTTTTAGTGGTTTTCAGTTTTGAACTTTTTAATGAAAATTCCAAGTTTGATATGTCTCTTTCTGCGCAGCTTAGAGTGTCCTATGAGTAGGTTTTGATTCAAGTATTTGTATGGAAGCTATTAGGTCAACAAAACTAGCACAAATCCAAGGCATTCATTGTTTTGCATATTTGATTTTCTTAAGATCTTTACATATCTTTTTCACATGGTTTTTGTGCAAATTATGATCAATTCAAACCAAATCTTTCCTAATTAGCATGTGCACGAAATATTGAGTCTAGAATGTGTACAAAAAGATTTGTTTGGTTCATTTAGATATTTTCCACATATTTAATTGATTTAAATGAATTAATATTAATAGAAATTCAAATAAATAAATAAAAAATGAGAAAATACTTCCCTTTGGGCCAAGTGGTCGTGCATATGCTTAGAATGATGAATCATGGAAGAAAAATGGGCCCATTAGCAATTTTAGGTCATTTGGATCAAAGTTGACTTTTCAAAATATCCAAAAATTTCCCAACTTCCACAAGGCATAACTTGCTCAATTTTTAAGCTTTTCACATGTTCTTGGACATTTTGGAAAGGTCTTTGAGTCCTCTAACCAATGTCTTTGGTCCCATGTCATTTTGATTTACCAATCTCAAGTTATGGCCTTTTACTTAAAGTCCCTTTTTGTTGACTTTTGAAAATGACCTATAATGTTGAAATTGATAACATTTTGTGAGAGCATTTCTTGGACTTGGAATATGAAGATGAGTTGTAGGAAATGTCTTTCTCTTCAAAATGAGCTTTGGATGGAATTTTTCTGATAATCCATGTGAAAGTTATGCCCTGGTCAATTTCAGTTGAGTTTTTCAGCTGTCCAAATATAGTAACTTTTGCATCTTGATGATTTTCTGAGCCAAATTTTGAGAATCATGATCAAGCATTGATCAAATGATGTTTGTGGCTTCAAAATGATATGTTGACCAAAAATTTGAACTTTTGACTGCCAAATGACCATTTTGCCCCTACAGTTGACTGTAGTGCAATTTAGGGTTTTGACTGTGCAATTTTGAGCTGAATGCCTTGAAACTTGATATGAGGATGCTTGACCATATTTGTAGGCATATGAGACTTGATTGGACCTTTGAAAACTTCATTTTCTTGATCAGAACACAAACCCTAGTTTTGACTGTATAGGAGACAGTTGGACTGCACAACCCTTGGGGAATTTTGTGACTTGGCTTGGCAATTTCTTGAAGAATATGGGAGGGCAAATTTTGGGGTGCAACACCAGGCTATCAAAAAGCTTCCTGGCATGATCATAAACATGTATATGTAAACAAATTAGACTAAAAACGCATAAAACTTGAAGAACAAGTTTGAGTTCAGAGGATGCAAACCGTGATGTGTAACTTGCGTTTCTGATGGTTTGAAGACTTGGGAGTGATTGGAATAGCTTCAGTGCACGCTGTTGTACCCCAAAATTTGCCCTCTTATTTTTCCACAAGAAATCACAACTTCGAGCTTTTCCTGATTTTTTAAATTGGCGTAAGAATCAGTCGAACAAACTTTTTCTTATCAATCTATACAAAATTAGGGTTTTCATGGCTCTGGAACAGTTCAAGCAGATTGCTAGGGTTTTTTGGTTGAGTTTGGCTCAGGTTTTGATCAGACGGACGCTTCTTTGACATTTAACCAAGAATCAGGGTTTTGTACGCGCATTCTCAGAAAGAATTAATTTTACAGTTCTTTTCAGTTTACTATGAGATTTGGATTGAAGCATTTGAATTGAGAACTTGCAGTGTTTTGTTTAATCAGTAAAGGCATATGGACGTTTGTTTGATTTGACTGTGCATTGTTGTGGCTATTTGAAACGCCAGGTTTATTATTGATTGATGCTAAGACCACAATGTTTATTAATTGTTTATTTATTCTAAGTTAGAATAATTGGGATTTATTTCCATTTTATTATAATTTAAGAATTATAAATAATTAAATAAACAGTTGAAGAAGAAAAAGAATTAACTGATCAAAAAGGATTTTTTATTCATCTTTAATTATTTTGTTACAAATTATTATTTGAACAACTGTAAATTTATTTACATTTTTGTTTACAATAATAATTTTACAAATGATTAAAATTGAAATAAAGCTATCCTAATTATCCTAAATCTTCATCCTCTATCTGATGCTCCCTTGTTGCTCAATTATTGTTTTTACCTGCAAAAGAAAAGAAGAAAAGTCAACGCAGATGAAATAAATAAAAGAGCAGACACAGTTAAAACTCATCATTAAAAGTAACTGGCCGGAATCAGGTGTCCCCCTCTCTGCAAATCACAAGATTTCTCTCGGTTCACAAAGAGGAATAGAAAGTGCTTGCAAAAACATGAAATGCACAAAGTTACAATTGCACAAATTCAAATTGTCAAACCTACTGCATAATTTCAAAATTGCCAAACAAACTACAAAGTCACAATTTCAAACTAAGCCAAAGCTGTCAAAAGCTGTCCAAGAGATAATAGAAAGATATCAAACTGTCCAAAGGCTATTCAAAGCTGTCAACAAAGTACACAAAGTATGCAAGAAATATGGAAAGTATGCAGAGGAAAGGGACTAGTGCAAGCAAGGTTCAAAGACACATCATTTTCCTAGGCCAGTGGCTTTTTCAGAATAGTACAAATAAGCAATAAAAAATGCTTAAATCTGAAGAGAGAAGAGAGAGAGAGAGAGAGTAAAAGAAGTACAGGCTTACAGCAGGATTGAGGCTTGGAAAGAAAAAAGATATAAACCAACATACCACAACACAGTAAGGGAGGCAGAAAATATCACAAAAGAGAAACACCACAAAACTGTATCAACAAAAGATGCAGAGCTGCCTCCAAAAACTTCAAACAACCAGAAGCTTAAACCTGCATTCAAATCCTTAAGCCTTTAACCTGCTTCAGGCAAACCTGAAGCATCAAGCTTCAAGCCCAAGCCTGTAATCATTCAAAGCCTTCACCTGTCCTAAACTATTCAAGTCTAACCTGCATCAAAGCCATACCAAACAACCTGTCCAAGCCTTTCAACCTGTCAAGCCTAAAGCCTACTGTAACATAAACCTGCTTCAAACCCAACCTGCATAAGCCTTGAACCAAACATGAAGCCATAGCCTTAAACATACAAACTGTATCAACAAACAACCAAACCAGTACCATAAGCCAGCAATAAACACACAAAAAGCAAATGTTGCAGAAGCCAAGCCTCAAACTGAAGCCCAAGCCTCAAAGCCCTCAAGCTTAACCTGTCCAAGCCTAAACCACAAGCCTGAACTAACAGCATAAGCCAAGCCTCAAACTGAAGCCCAAGCTCTCAGAACTCAAAGAGTTCATCATCGAGTAACCAACAAAACAGGGACTCAGAGCAAACATCATCATCTCAGAGCATACAAACAAAAGAAACATTCAACAGCATATCAGGGCCATCATACAAGCATACAAGGGCAAGGGTTCACATAGACAGAAGAGGAAAAGAGAGTTGAGCAAGGGTTCTCAGATTATCATCATAAAACCCTAAGAAGCTAAATAAAGATACCAGGTTTTCCAGCAAAAGCCAGCTTCACCGCTCCCTCCGCCCTTGGCCGCCTAGAGCGCCTCCAGCTCCGTCCTCCTCCGTCTCCAACAAAGGTATAATTTCTTTTCTTTTCATACACCTCAAATAGCAAACAAATACCAACACATCAAAATCAGAACATAAGTAACACATAAAAGCTTGAAAATCTAAAAGCATGTTAAGACCTAAAACGGAGCCGTTACCTGTGTACAAACATCACTGAGCGACCATGGAGGGAAGAGGAATGGACGGTGGAGCCCGGTGGCCCTAGGCAGAGGAGCATTCAGAGGCCTTGCTCAAAGGATGAAGACGAAGCAAACACGAAGTGAACGGCGCCGCGCAGTAGCTATGCTGTAACCCTTATTTCCCAAACTGAAACAAATTCAACGAAACCCTAAGAAAGATGTCCCAAGCGCATGGGCCTTGCCCCTTTCATTTGTCTAAGCCCATTCACAAAGCCAGCACGCCTCACCTCCCTTTTTGCTTTCTGCTTATTTTGTTTTGGGCCATAAACCCCCTTCAAGCCCATTTACCTCTTTTCCTATTTTTTCTATTTCATTCAAACTAAAAAGCTTTTATTTTATTTTCTTTTACATAACTTAACTCTTTTTTAATAATAACATTACTAATACTTTTCTTTATAACTAAAATACATGAATATTAAATATTATTAAGTTTAAAACTTTTTTTTCTTTTTTTTCTTTTATTAAAACTTTCTATTTAAATGTAAACCTTGTATAAATACATTAATATTAATACATAAAAAAATAGAACTTAAAACATTTTCTTTTCTTTTATTAAATTTTCTTGTTTGTACATACTTAACAAAAATACAAAAATAATAAATAAAATACTTAATTTTCCCTTAAGTTAACATTTCACTTGTAAATAAATCACCTACACTTACACAAATACATTGATACATTTACATTGCTTTATTCCTATACATTGATACATATTACATTTGAGATCGCAATTCGATTTAGTTGTAAATTATTTGGACACTACTCTCCTATTTAAGTCTCATACCCATTTGTAAATATCTGTACCCCTATTCCCGGATACTTATTTGTAATAGTGTAGACTTTAAATTCCCGCAATTTATTGCTTTCAAATATACCATGGTTAGACCTAGGGTTTGTATGTAAATAAAATCAAACGCTAGATAACCTAATACAAGACAAATACATGAAATGAACACATTATTCACACTTGCACCCCTAAGGTAATCCCGCTTGTTGCCTTCCAAAATGGGCCATGCTTGCACGTTGAGTTTCTTTGGCAAAACAAAACGAATCAAATGATCATAGTCCCTCGATGACGCTTTCGAAAGTTTCCTAATCAAAATTATCATGGTCCCTTCAAGCAAAATTGCCAAAGACACTTGGCACCATTGCATTCATGGTCCATACGATGACCCGCGCCCGTCCCGTTAACATCCTAACACAAGATTGTCCACCAAATACAATGGTGGAACAAAATTGTTAAAAGGGTTAAAACATGAGAAAAACCTTTGAGTAAATTTAGGGGTAGACAACTCTTAGTTACTTGATCAACTTGCAAAACACACTTGCCTACTTTTCAAAACCCACTCCACAAACACTTTCAAAACAACTTTCAAAAAACATTTGAAACATCTTTTCGAAAAGATACACACCTTTGTAAAACATTCGAGTAAAGAATTGTTACAACGGTTGCCTAAACAAGGCGTCTTTTTCAAAACATTTTCAAAACACACACACACACACCACAATCTCAAGCAATTGAAAATCAAGGCAAGTGATCTAAAAACCAAGTAACTAAGAGCCCATGGATAGCCATGGATGAAAAGGGTGCTAATACCTTCCCTTTTCATAATCTACCCCCGAACCCACGAAACATCTCAAAAGGTTTTTCCTGTGCTTTTTTAACCTTTCCTTTAGAATAAAATAAAAAGTTGGTGGCGACTCTTGCTAAACCGAACAAGTGCGAATACAAACGCAAAACTCAAGTCAGTTCTCCCACCGTATCACAGAACTAGCGACTCTGCTGGGGAATTATTCAAAAGTGGGGTTACCTTAGGTTTTAGATCACCTTTACTTTCTTGCTTTGATTGCCTTGATTGCTTTACTTTTTGGGTCCTTGTTTGGGTTTGTTGTAAATCCTACACCCGGATTTGGGGCACCTTTTTAGGTAAATAGCAAAAAAACTGTGAGGGAACTGTGCGGGGTATACCGACATGGTTGAAGCAGTAAGCTATGTTAGTGTGACATATTTGTGAGTACCGGTAACCCTTGAGTTCAATCAAGGAGAGTACGGGGCCGCTGAGTGATGTCGTGAAGCACTAACGAACTCTTAGAACCTTAATTGACCATCCTAGCCTTTTAGGGGTAGTGAGATGACCGACTTTGGTGCAGTCCGAAGTTGGTAGATACTCGATACTACACTCATTGAGGGTTGTTTTCTTGGAATATTTTGGTCGCCGGTTAAGTGGCTAAACCAAAACAATGAACACAGAAAATAATCCAATGATATTGAGCTCCTTAGAACCCGGTTTCTATTTTAGGACAGGATGAGCCAACTAACTTCAAGAGGGTACTTACCTACAAACCCCATGCAAGCCTAAACCTAAGGACTTGTTTGCTCTGTGTGAATATGATTACCTGTATATACACTTACTGGTTTTTTCATACATGTACATAACGTCATGACATCATACCATAGCATTTTCAATAACCATTTCAAGGATCTCGAGGGTTCTTTTGATGCAGGGTCACGTTGAACCATACGTCTACCAAAGGGCAAGAGGTTTCTCCTCTAAACAAATGCCATCAAAGATCAAGTGCAACAACTTGAATCAGGGGCTATGACCCACTTGACATGGTGAGCTTGATTCTCATGGAAAGACATCCACCAGTGCAAAGTTCTCCAATCAAAGATCGAAGTTCAACCTCTAACATTCTCTTGTGTTTACCCCAAGAGATCCTTGAAAACATTGCATATATATCACACATATCATTGCATAACAGGTTTCTCCCATACAGGTCTCCTTACCTTCCTACTATTTATTTCAGTAAGATGGATATGGAACAAACGGTGAAAGACCTCCAAGCTCAAAATGCTCAATTCCAACAAATGTTGCTGGCTATGGGTAAAGGGCAAGAGGATCTGACAACTCTTCTTCTCAAAGACAAGAAGAAGAAGTCCAAGAAGTTAGCGGGTATCCTGAACTTGAGGAGAAGACCTAAAGCCCAAGACCTTGCAACTCCATCCAACACAGGAGATAGTCTTGAAGAAGACCACAACTTGGAGATTGATGAAGTTGAAGCTGACTACTCCGAGGAACAATATCCTCCCGCTGATGACAAGTACAAACAGTTGGAGGATCACCTCAGTGCTATGGAGATTCAACAAATACCTGGTTTGGATCTAGGAGACATGGGTTTGGTTCCTGGATTGGTCATCCCTCCGAAGTTCAAAGTCCCTACCTTTGCCGTGTACGATGGAGTTTCTTGCCCTAAGATGCACATAACGTCTTATGTCCGCAAGATTCAACCATACGCGACTGATCCAAAGCTTTGGATCCATTTCTTCCAAGAAAGTATGGTAGGGGCTCAACTTGAGTGGTTCTATCAATTGAAGAGTTCTCGCATCCACACCTGGAAGGACTTAGCTTTTGCTTTCTATGAGCAGTATCAGTACAATGCTGATCTTGCACCAACTCGTGTGCAATTGTAGAACATGACCATGGGTCCTGACGAGAGCTTCAAAGGATATGCCCAAAAGTGGAGAGGTCTGGCTGGTAGGGTGCAACCTCCTTTAACTGATAGGGAGCTGATAGACATCTTCATGGGAACTTTGACTGGGCCTTTCTTCAATCACCTGATTGGAAGCTCCTCCGCCGGGTTCACCGAGCTAATACTGACCGGCGAAAGGGTTGAGGCTGGCATCAAAAGTGGAAAGATCCAAGGAATTACATCCTCGGATACTCAGATAATTCCCTACAATGGAAAGAAAGAGTCTAATGCTGCGAACAGTCAAAAGGGTCGTCATGATCAGCATGCAGGGGCAGTCCTGATCTCTGGTTCTACGTCACGCCGACAACAGCCAAAGGGAAGTCAACAAAGGCCAGACGAGCCTAAGAGACAGTTCACTAACATCAACATGCCGCTGTCTCAAGCACTGCAACACTTGCTGAGGATGAATCTGATTGCATTGGTAGGGCCTCATCCAAACCCCAAGACTTCATCTCCTAACTACAATCCTAATGCAACATGTGCTTATCATTCTGACAGTCCCAGGCATGACACTAATGACTGTTGGGCATTGAAGTACAAGATTCAGAATTTGATTGATGACAAGGAGATTGAGTTTGGTCCTCCAGAGGCCCCAGCATGATCACTGCTCCTGTGCCAGCTCATTGAGATTGTGTTTGTTTCATTTTGAATTTTCAAAGTTGTAATCTTTTGTTATTCAAACAATTATCTTTTAATGTCAAACTCTGTTTCATTAATGCATTGCATATGTTTGTCTTGAATTCATACATTCATTTTCACTACTCTTATGCTTTCTTTATGATATTTGACTCTTGATAAAAAGCTGCAAGCCTTTAGTGGGAGGATGACGAAACAATACCGTAATCTCATACAGTATGCTTTTGAACAGACCTTGCTGATGATGTACATGCATTTCTTTCAATTCCCAAACACTGGAGTTATAAGGAAGATAATCCCTAGTCAACCCCTTCGAGCCAAAGAAGTAGGAGTTTTCTGTTCTAAACAATCAAAACCTTTGATATAAACCTGGGGCAGGGTAGTCTCTCAGTTAATTCAAAAAAAGGTGCGCATTAAAGTCACAAACTCTCAGTTTGTAATACAATGAACGACATCAAAAAGAGAAAAGCATTCCTTTGGAATCAAAAGACAGTGATGGTTCCCTATCACACAGGCAATCAATCTATCAAAAAAGAAAAGCCCACTAAGCCAAAACCTGTAAAGGAGGCTTAAGAAAGCTGGGGCATCCCACTGACTGTAATCTCGAAAACAAGAACAGTCAGGCAAATGTTAGGGATAACAAATCAAAAGAAAGAGGTCATTACAAATCCTCAACAACATGAAAAATGTTGCAAAGAAAAAAGGAGATGATGACTGCCTCCTAAATTCAACTGGTGAACCATCACCCAAAAGTCGTTCCAAATTCGAATGGAGTTCGACGCATAAATTAACTGAGCTTAGGGTTGGAGAACCTCACGAAGAGCGGGTGGGTACAAATATACTTTGAGCCTTTATCCTTTGCTTCTTAAACCGTGAACCAAGCCACGTCACAACCATTCAAAAGTCCTAATTGAAGCATGGGTTAGTTCGAAAGCATACTGTTTCAAAAGGTATCCTGACTCCTGTAAGGCTTTGCTCTAAAATCTTGTGTTGATTTTGTCTTATGAAAAGTTTTCCGCTAAAAAACGCATTTTTCAAAACTTTGAGACAAACATAAACTTTGCATTGCTTGAATATCACTGTTTGCATTTGGTTATTTGTTTGACAGCGAAGAAATTCATACAGCGAATGTTCGGAGGAACGAAAACTCTCTCAGTGAGTAAAATCACTTCAAAAAGGATGACACTTCCATTAACAAATCTCCTATCAACAAGGGGGCTTGACATGTCACCATCCAGCACGCCTGGGGCAGTCCAGTCAAGGTTTCAACAGATCTTTCGAAGTTCAGTTAACCTGGGGCAGTCCAGTCCAGGTTTCAACAGATCTTTCAAAGTTCAGTTAACCTGGGGCAGTCCAGTCAAGATTTCAACAAAATCTCTCAATTGCAGAGTAACCTGATTCAAGACTCCTTCATCATCACTTGGGGCATTCGAATGTCAAAAGTGTTCAACAATTCCTTCATCACCTGTTGGAAGATGCAGTTTTACACGGACTCATCATGAAGCAACCCTACACAGGTTCCTTCTCCAATCCAAGATGCAGTTTTACACGGACTCATCATGAAGCAACCCTACACAGGTTCCTTCTCAAAACCTGATGCAGTTTTACACGGACTCATCATGAAGCAACCCTACACAGGTTCCTTCTCCAATCCAAGATGCAGTTTTACACGGACTCATCATGAAGTAACCCTACACCGGTTCCATCTCAACTTCAGATGCAGTTTTACACGGACTCATCATCAGGAAACCCTACACCGGTTCCTTCTCAAATTCAGATGCAGTTTTACACGGAATCATCATGAAGCAACCCTACACAGGTTCCTTCTCAAAACCCGATGCAGTTTTACACGGACTCATCATGAAGCAACCCTACACAGGTTCCTTCTCAAATCCAAGATGCAGTTTTACACGGACTCATCATGAAGCAACCCTACACCGGTTCCCTCTTAACTTCAGATGCAGTTTTACACGGACTCATCATCAGGAAACCCTACACCGGTTCCTTCTCAAATTCAGATGCAGTTTTACACGGACTTATCATGAAGCAACCCTACACAGGTTCCTTCTCAAAACCCGATGCAGTTTTACACGGACTCATCATGAAGCAACCCTACACAGGTTCCTTCTCAAAACCCGATGCAGTTTTACACGGACTCATCATGAAGCAACCCTACACAGGTTCCTTCTCAAAACCCGATGCAGTTTTACACAGACTCATCATGAAGCAACCCTACACAGGTTCCTTCTCAAAACCCGATGCAGTTTTACACGGACTCATCCTGAAGCAACCCTACACAGGTTCCTTCTCAAAACCCGATGCAGTTTTACACGGACTCATCATGAAGCAACCCTACACAGGTTCCTTCTCAAATCCAAGATGCAGTTTTACACGGACTCATTATGAAGCAACCCTACACAGGTTCCTTCTCAAAACCCGATGCAGTTTTACACAGACTCATCATGAAGCAACCCTACACAGGTTCCTTCTCAAATCCAAGATGCAGTTTTACACGGACTCATCATGAAGCAACCCTACACAGGTTCCTTCTCCAATCCAAGATGCAGTTTTACACGGACTCATCATGAAGCAACCCTACACCGGTTCCTTCTCAAATTCAGATGCAGTTTTACACGGACTCATCATCAGGAAACCCTACACCGGTTCATCTTCAAACCCAGATGCAGTTTTACACGGACTCATCATCAGGAAACCCTACACCGGTTCCTTCTCAAATTCAGATGCAATTTTACTCGGACTCATCATCAGGAAACCCTACACCGGTTCCTTCTCAAAACCAGATGCAGTTTTACACGGACTCATCATCAGGAAACCCTACACCGGTTCCTTCTCAAACTCAAAAGATTCTCGACTTCCCCAGCCAGAGAGCCTTCCAGAAGCTAACTCCCCTCAGAGTCAAGTTTCAAAATCCCCAGTGGAGCCAAAACTGTCAATCCCCAGCGGAGCTAAAACTTCCAACTATCAATCTCCAAGCAGAGTGAAGACTCTCATTCTCAGTTCCTCACAGAGTATTCGAATATTCTCCAGTGAAGATCTCCTCAAGACAGGAATCCCCAGTAGATTGGCATACAACCCAAGCTTATGATTCCCCAACAGTGGTCCCAGGACTTCTCATTTTCAACGATCAAAGGATTCTTTCCCTTCCCATCAGCAGTCAAGGAATTATTTTCCCCGGAAGCAGTCAAGATTCTTTTGTCTCCAGCCATCCAGGATTCATCTATCTTCAGCAAGACAGCTCATCAGCTTACATGCGCATTCATCACATTCATATCATAAACATTGATGTAACATACATTGCATCATGCATCATGACATTGCATACAACTAACTCTTTACCTTTTCAGGAAAAGATCAATCGACAGACAAAGATCACCATCTTCCGAGATTCTTTCTAGAAATAGTTTAGATGTGACCCAGACACGGCGACATTTTGATACTTATTCCAGATTCATCCAGATGCAGTTTTTCACGGACTCATCATCAGGAAACCCTGCACCGGTTCCTCCTCCACTTCAAGACTTCTGAAAACAGTTCACGGGTTCTCCAGTAACGGATGTTAACCTATCGCTTGTTCAGACTCTTCAACTTTTGAAAACAGTTTACGGACGCTTCCCAACATGGATGCTGCTCTATTGCTTATTCAACTTCCAAGACCTCTGAAAATAGTTTACGGGTTCTCCAGTAACGGATGCCAACCTATCGCTTGTTCAGATTCTTCTCAACTTTTGAAAACAGTTTACGGACGCTTCCCCATCAACGGATGCTGCTCTATTGCTTATTCAACTTCAAGACTTCTGAAAACAGTTTACGGATTCTCCAAACACGGACGTCAATCTATTGCTTATTCAGATCCCCAGTGCAGAGACATTCCAAGACATGGATACCTTTCTGATACTCGTCCACTCACCAATGACATACAGTTCAACAATCACCTTCAGATGGCATCTATAAGCCCATCCTCCTACCAGCAACTTCCAAATGGCATCTTTAAGCCCATTTCCAGATGGCATCTCTAAGCCCATCCCCCGACAAGATTCTGTCACATCCCTAGATGGCATCTTTAAGCCCATCACCAAGTGGCATCTTTAAGCCCATTCCCTCTACCATCACATCACCGAGTGCAAATTTTTTGGGCACTCTAGTGTCCAATCTCCTTTTACCTTCGAGACGCGAAAGGCAAGCTTGCCAATCTTACTCTTCAGGTTCAAGAAGATTGAACAGGGGCAACTGTTGTACCCCAAAATTTGCCCTCTTATTTTTCCACAAGAAATCACAGCTTCGAGCTTTTCGTGATTTTTTAAATTGGCGTAAGAATCAGTCGAACAGACTTTTTCTTATCAATCTATACAAAATTAGGGTTTTCATGGCTCTAGAACAGTTCAAGCAGATTGCTAGGGTTTTTTGGTTGAGTTTGGCTCAGGTTTTGATCAGACGGACGCTTCTTTGACATTTAACCAAGAATCAGGGTTTTGTACGCGCATTCTCAGAAAGAATTAATTTTACAGTTCTTTTCAGTTTACTCTAAGATTTGGATTGAAGCATTTGAATTGAGAACTTGCAGTGTTTTGTTTAATCAATAAAGGCATATGGACGTTTGTTTGATTTGACTGTGCATTGCTGTGGCTATTTGAAACGCCAGGTTTATTATTGATTGATGCTAAGACCACGGTGTTTATTAATTGTTTATTTATTCTAAGTTAGAATAATTGGGATTTATTTCCATTTTATTATAATTTAAGAATTATAAATAATTAAATAAACAGTTGAAGAAGAAAAAGAATTAACTGATCAAAAAGGATTTTTTTATTCATCTTTAATTATTTTGTTACAAATTATTATTTGAACAACTGTAAATTTATTTACATTTTTGTTTACAATAATAATTTTACAAATGATTAAAATTGAAATAAAGCTATCCTAATTATCCTAAATCTTCATCCTCTATCTGATGCTCCCTTGTTGCTCAATTATTGTTTTTACCTGCAAAAGAAAAGAAGAAAAGTCAACGCAGATGAAATAAATAAAAGAGCAGACGCAGTTAAAACTCATCATTAAAAGTAACTGGCCGGAATCAGTTGTCCCCCTCTCTGCAAATCACGAGATTTCTCTCGGTTCACAAAGAGGAATAGAAAGTGCTTGCAAAAACATGAAATGCACAAAGTTACAATTGCACAAATTCAAATTGTCAAACCTACTGCATAATTTCAAAATTGCCAAACAAACTACAAAGTCACAATTTCAAACTAAGCCAAAGCTGTCAAAAGCTGTCCAAGAGATAATAGAAAGATATCAAACTGTCCAAAGGCTATTCAAAGCTGTCAACAAAGTACACAAAGTATGCAAGAAATATGGAAAGTATGCAGAGGAAAGGGACTAGTGCAAGCAAGGTTCAAAGACACATCATTTTCCTAGGCCAGTGGCTTTTTCAGAATAGTACAAATAAGCAATAAAAAATGCTTAAATCTGAAGAGAGAAGAGAGAGAGAGAGAGTAAAAGAAGTACAGGCTTACAGTAGGCTCGAGGCTAGGAAAGAAAAAATATATAAACCAACATACCACAACACAGTAAGGGAGGCAGAAAATATCACAAAAGAGAAACACCACAAAACTGTATCAACAAAAGATGCAGAGCTGCCTCCAAAAACTTCAAACAACCAGAAGCTTAAACCTGCATTCAAAGCCTTAAGCCTTTAACCTGCTTCAGGCAAACCTGAAGCATCAAGCTTCAAGCCCAAGCCTGTAATCATTCAAAGCCTTCACCTGTCCTAAACTATTCAAGTCTAACCTGCATCAAAGCCATACCAAACAACCTGTCCAAGCCTTTCAACCTGTCAAGCCTAAAGCCTACTGTAACATAAACCTGCTTCAAACCCAACCTGCATAAGCCTTGAACCAAACATGAAGCCATAGCCTTAAACATACAAACTGTATCAACAAACAACCAAACCAGTACCATAAGCCAGCAATAAACACACAAAAAGCAAATGTTGCAGAAGCCAAGCCTCAAACTGAAGCCCAAGCCTCAAAGCCCTCAAGCTTAACCTGTCCAACCTAAACCACAAGCCTGAACTAACAGCATAAGCCAAGCCTCAAACTGAAGCCCAAGCTCTCAGAACTCAAAGAGTTCATCATCGAGTAACCAACAAAAATAGGGACTCAGAGCAAACATCATCATCTCAGAGCATACAAACAAAAGCAACATTCAATAGCATATCAGGGCCATCATACAAGCATACAGGGGCAAGGGTTCACATAGACAGAAGAGGAAAAGAGAGTTGAGCAAGGGTTCTCAGATTATCATCATAAAACCCTAAGAAGCTAAATAAAGATACCAGGTTTTCCAGCAAAAGCCAGCTTCACCGCTCCCTCCGCCCTTGGCCGCCTAGAGCGCCTCCAGCTCCGTCCTCCTCTGTCTCCAACAAAGGTAAAATTTCTTTTCTTTTCATACACCTCAAATAGCAAACAAATACCAACACATCAAAATCAGAACATAAGTAACACATAAAAGCTTGAAAACCTAAAAGCATGTTAAGACCTAAAACGGAGCCGTTACCTGTGTACAAACATCACTGAGCGACCATGGAGGGAAGAGGAATGGACGGTGGAGCCCGGTGGCCCTAGGCAGAGGAGCGTTCAGAGGCCTTGCTCAAAGGATGAAGACGAAGCAAACACGAAGTGAAC
This sequence comes from Vicia faba, assembly GCA_948472305.1. Taxonomy (NCBI): domain Eukaryota; kingdom Viridiplantae; phylum Streptophyta; class Magnoliopsida; order Fabales; family Fabaceae; genus Vicia; species Vicia faba. The sequence goes on from OX451738.1 coordinate 988,713,849, forward strand.
GGCGCCGCACAGTAGCTATGCTGTAACCCTTATTTCCCAAACTGAAACAAATTCAACGAAACCCTAAGAAAGATGTCCCAAGCGCATGGGCCTTGCCCCTCTCATTTGCCTAAGCCCATTCACAAAGCTAGCACGCCTCACCTCCCTTTTTGCTTTCTGCTTATTTTGTTTTGGGCCATAAACCCCCTTCAAGCCCATTTACCTCTTTTCCTATTTTTTCTATTTCATTCAAACTAAAAAGCTTTTATTTTATTTTCTTTTACATAACTTAACTCTTTTTTAATAATAATATTACTAATACTTTTCATTATAACTAAAATACATGAATATTAAATATTATTAAGTTTAAAACTTTTTTTTCTTTTATTAAAACTTTCTATTTAAATGTAAACCTTGTATAAATACATTAATATTAATACATAAAAAAATAGAACTTAAAACATTTTCTATTATTTTATTAAATTTTCTTGTTTGTACATACATAACAAAAATACAAAAAGAATAAATAAAATACTTAATTTTCCCTTAAGTTAACATTTCACTTGTAAATAAATCACCTACACTTACACAAATACATTGATACATTTACATTGCTTTATTCCTATACATTGATACATATTACATTTGAGATCGCAATTCGATATGGTTGTAAATTATTTGGACACTACTCTCCTATTTAAGTCTCATCCCCATTTGTAAATATTTGTACCCCCATTCCCGGATACTTATTTGTAATAGTGTAGACTTTAAATTCCCGCAATTTATCACTTTCAAATATACCATGGTTAGACCTAGGGTTTGTATGTAAATAAAATCAAACGCTAGATAACCTAATACAAGACAAATAGATGAAATCAACACACTATTCACACTTGCACCCCTAGGGTAATCCCGCTTGTTGCCTTCCAAAATGGGCCATGCTTGCACGTTGAGTTTCTTTGGCAAAACAAAACGAATCAAATGATCATAGTCCCTCGATGACGCTTTCGAAAGTTGCCTAATCAAAATGATCATGGTCCCTTCAAGCAAAATTGCCAAAGACACTTGGCACCATTGCATTCATGGTCCATACGATGACCCGCGCCCGTCCCGTTAACATCCTAACACAAGATTGTCCACCAAATACAATGGTGGAACAAAATTGTTAAAAGGGTTAAAACATGAGAAAAACCTTTGAGTAAATTTAGGGGTAGACAACTCTTAGTTACTTGATCAACTTGCAAAACACACCTGCCTACTTTTCAAAACCCACTCCACAAACACTTTCAAAACAACTTTCAAAAAACATTTGAAACATCTTTTCGAAAAGATACACACCTTTGTAAAACATTCGAGTAAAGAATTGTTACAACGGTTGCCTAGACAAGGCGTCTTTTTCAAAACATTTTCAAAACACACACACACCACAATTTCAAGCAATTGAAAATCAAGGCAAGTGATCTAAAAACCAAGTAACTAAGAGCCCATGGATAACCATGGATGAAAAGGGTGCTAATACCTTCCCTTTTCATAATCTACCCCCCGAACCCATGAAACATCTCAAAAGGTTTTTCTTGTGCTTTTTTAACCTTTCCTTTTGGATAAAATAAAAAGTCGGTGGCGACTCTTGCTAAACCGAACAAGTGCGAATACAAACGCAAAACTCAAGTCAGTTCTCCCATCGTATCACACACGCGCAGGAAGAGATTGATGGCCTTAAATTGCTTTGAATCGTCCCTTAACCTGAAAATCAGATCACACTTTTGCCAACCTTTTTTGAGTTTTGTTCTATGCCTCTAACGACCTCTAACCCTTGTGTTCTGGACTGGGCCCGACAGGCCCAAAAGCATTGCTAAGGCCCAATCCAAATAGACTTGCTGAGGACCACACTAACCAAAGGGTCACAGTCGTGCCCGACGTGCTCCCTGAGGTCACGTGCTCGACCTCTGCATCTCCAGCTGAGGACCAAAGGGTCACATTCGTGCCCGACGTGCTCCCTGAGGTCACGTGCTCGACCTCTACACCTCCAGCTCGACATCCTACTGTCCAGCTCGACATCACCTCGAGCACCCCAACTAGGGCAGACTCAGTCCACTGCACTTCCAACGAGGCCCCGAAAAGACCGCGTCTCCGTCCGCCCGCACTTCACGCAGAACATCCAGGAAAGGGACCACGTGCGGGTCCCCACTACGCACGTAGAACCTGGCAGTTCCTCCATTGGGCCAAACCTGCCCGGCCCAATGAAGGAACCTTGGCCCAGCGCTGGGGGCTATAAATACCCTCTGTTTTCAGAGGGTCAGGTATTCATCATTCTACCCATACACTTAATTATTGCCTGCTCGTGCTTCTACTTACTTCAGCATCGGAGTGCCTTGCAGGAACCCCCCACCTCGTTCAAGAAGCTTTCAGCTCGGAGCCATCCGTGACGGTCCATTTCTGATCAGGTCAGATCAGTGGCGCCGTCTGTGGGAACTAGCTTCCCCGTCTAATAAACAACTCAAAAGACCAAAGCTCAATTCAACTACCTGTCATGGCTGATCCAGCTCGCAACGAGCAGAACGTCCGTGTCACCGACACTAATAATGGCACGGCGGACAAAAACGGGCATCTCGACAATGTCGTCAATCCCGACCATAACACCGCTCCTGCAACCACCGTCCTCGGAACTTCCTCGCACAGGGACGGAGCCACCTCATCATCCTCCCCGATCCCACCACCACTCGAGGACGACCCGGCGGCCCTCGCCCACTACAGAGCCGTCCGATTTCAGGAAGTCCCCGTCCCCCCGGGGCGGACGCCACCACACAAGCGCTGTTCGCAGCAATTAACCAAACGAACTATCTCATCTTCGCCCAAGGAGAGAGATTAAAGGCGCTTGAAGATGACCGAAGACCCCCGAGGAGGCATCGGAGGCCACATTCTCCACCTCCTCGGGTCACAGAAGTTCGACACCCTTCTCCCCCGCGGAGACACTACAGGGAGAACTCCAGAAGCCCCTCTCCCCGGCCAAAACAAAGGCGCCCCTATTTGGAGAGACAGCCCACCATCCCTGCCGGAGAACCCAGTCGCGACCCGGCAAGGCACGACAAGAGGCACGCCTGGGACGGGCGTGTGACATTCAACCACCGAGCATCACGCTCGAGGGAAACTCAGCACGACCACCGTGCCAGACAATATTACAGGTCCCCATCTCTTTCTCCGGAGAGGAGCGACGAGGACGACCCCCGCGGTCCCCTGTCGCAGGCCATCATGGATGCACCCATCCCCCCGGGCATGGAGAAACCCCCACATCTGAAGGAGTATGACGGAGTTGCGGACCCGGTCGACCATATTGACGGGTTCGAGGCCATGCTCCATTATCATAATGTCGGGGGCCCCATCAAGTGCCGTCTTTTCCCCACGACTCTCAGGAAGGCGGCCATGGACTGGTATTAAGGACTCGCCCCGGGCTCAATCACGTCGTGGCGGAACCTGAAGAACCAGTTCATCAGTTCCTTCACAGCTTCTCGGCGCCATCCGAAGACTGAGGCAGCCCTCGAGGCCATCATCCAAAGACAGGATGAAACCTTGAGGGAGTTCATCAACCGCTTCAACCGAGAAGCAATACAGGTCCCCTGCGCGGACCATATGAAAAGATACTTGCTGGAGAGGGGTCTCCTCCCCGGCACAGAATTCAGAAAGGCTGTAGGTATTGAGCCACCTCCGACTTTTGATGCCCTCCTCGATAAGGCCCGAGCATATATGGACTACGAGGAGAGGGAAGCTGCCAACAGGGCCCGAGACTCCAGGGCTCGGGGTCCCAACAACAGCAGCAGCTCACGACAAGAGGCTCCTCCCCGACGTACCGGGGAGAAAAGGAAAGAAGATCGACCCCGGGAAGTCCGGGAACAAAGGGGCTCCTCGGGCCGTTTCACCGAGTACACTCCGCTCACAGCTTCCCGCGAGCGTATTTTGGCGGAGTGTGCAAGTACAGATTTCAAGGACGGCGGCGTCAAGCGTCCCCGACCTACTCCCGCCAAGCCAGGGGCGGATAAAAATAAATACTGTCAATACCATAGGAGTCATGGTCATTTGACAGAGGACTGCGTCCACCTCAAGGACGCCATTGAAACCCTCATCAAGGGAGGGAGGCTCGCGCAGTACAGGCGAAACGACGCTCCTCGTCGTGACGCCCATGAAGCCAAGGAGCCAGAAGAAGACGCCCGACCATCAGACGAGTCGGTGCCTATCCAGACCGCCTTCTCGGTAACCAGGCCCGAGGATTTCGACATTCCCGAGCACCTGCAGGAGCCGCTGACAATGCACAGCAGGTGGGAATACTATCCCTCCGCCATGGTCATCAACGGGGGCGGGTTCAACGACCTCACCATCAATTCAGCTAAGAGGAAGTTGGACGAGCTAGTCGACATGGCTCCCCCGCAAACAGTAACGTTTGAAAGGGTGAAGGGCAGGTCAAAGCCCATCACCTTCTACCTAGAAGAACTCCCCGGCGGAGCCCCGAACGCGGTCATCCCCTTACTGATAAGGGCAAGAATGGCCAATTTTGACGTGCATCGCATCCTGGTCGACGAGGGAAGTTCCGTCGACGTGATGTACAACCAGCTGTTCCGAACCTTACAGCTGGACGACTCACATCTCTCTCTGTATGTGGGTTCGGATCTACAAGGCTTCAACGGCTCGACTTCTAAACCTTGGGGTTATGTCGAGCTCCTGGTCACGTTCGGCGAAGGAACTGCTACGAGACAAGTTAAGGTCCGGTTCCTCGTCATTGACTGCCCGTCTCTATACAATTGCATCTTGGGGAGACCGACACTGGCAGAGCTAATAGCGGTGCCCTCGACCGTCCATCTGAAGATGAAGTTCTACACCAGAAGGGCACGGGTAGCCACCATCCAAGGAGACCTAGCCGCTGCCTGTAGGTGCTTCAACGCTGCTTCTAAGGGACGGGATACCGTCGACATAGGGACCAGACCCGCTAAAAGGACAAAACAGGAGCCCGACAGGAAAGCATCCCCCAAGGAAGAAGTCCAGAAGGCTCCACCAAAGGTCGACTCCATAGCCCTCGACGCCCGCTTCGATCAGGACGAGCCATCCAGCAGCGAGCAAATACCACTCCGACCAATTCCGAACGGAGATTTTGAACTCGTTCCCCTCGGCGCAGACCCGACCAAGGGAGTGAAGATTGGCAAAGACCTCCCCGACTTGGCCAGGAAGCAAATCAAGGCCTGTCTGCGCGAGAATGCTGATCTCTTCGCCTGGAGCGCTGCGGAGATGCCCGGACTCGACCCTGAGGTCGCCTGTCACCACCTCGCCATTGATCCAGCCGCCAAGGCCGTAGTACAACGTAGGCGTAGGCAGTCTCCAGAAAAAACGGAGGCTGCTGAAAAAGCTGTAAAAGACCTCCTAGAGGCAAATTTTATTTCTGAAGCCCGGTATTCCACCTGGCTGTCAAATGTTGTACTTGTAAAAAAGAATAATGGAAAATGGAGAATGTGCGTTGATTATACTGATCTCAACCGGGCTTGCCCGAAAGATGCTTTCCCCTTGCCTAACATAGATATGCTGGTCGACAACTCGGCCGGCTACAAAACTTTGTCGTTCATGGACGCCTACTCGGGATACAACCAAATCCAAATGGCCCTGGGCGACAAACACTGCACGGCATTCATGACCAACTCGGGCAATTATTACTACAACGTAATGCCCTTCGGACTGAAAAATACCGGAGAAACTTACCAACGCATGATGAACAGAGTTTTCAACAAACAGATCGGCGACATGCTCAAGGTATATATGGACGACATGATCGTCAAATCCCGAGCAGACACCGATCACGCAGCCCATCTCAAGACAGTCTTCGCCCAAGCAAGACAGTGCAAAATGAGGTTCAACCCCGAGAAATGCACGTTCGGGGTTAAGGCAGGAAAATTCCTTGGATTCTATCTAACAGAACGGGGAATCGAAGCCAACCCCAACAAATGCCGGGCATTCTCCAACCTCCCAACATCGACGTCGAAGAAGTCAATACAAATCATGAACGGCATGCTTACGTCGCTGTCCCGCTTCGTCGCGAAGTCCGCTCAGCACGCCCTCCCCTTCTTCAAACTCCTTCGAAAGGAAGCAGCCTTCGAATGGAATGAGGAATGCGAGCAGGCACTTCGCCATCTAAAGCAAAGCCTGTCTCAGCCACCCGTGCTATCTCGACCAGACGACGGGGAACCGCTGTACTTATACTTGGCCGTTTCAAACGAAGCCATCAGCGCAGCTCTTGTCCGCGAGACCCCCGACGGGCAGAAACCCGTCTACTTCACGAGCAAAGCCTTACAGGGACCCGAAAGCAGATACCAGCAGATAGAAAAGGTTGCTATGGCCCTCGTCAACGCGGCGAGGAGGCTCAGACACTACTTTCTGGCCCACACCATCATCGTGCGAACCGACCAACCGGTGAGGCAACTCCTGGGTCGGCCAGATATGGCGGGCAGGATGCTGAAGTGGTCCTTGGAACTCTCCGAATTCGATATTCAGTACGAAAGCAGGAAAGCCATGAAAGCACAGGCCTTGGCCGACTTCATCGCAGAAATGACCACTCACGACGCTTCCCCGGGGAAAGAACACAAGTGGACCATCTTCGTCGACGGAGCGTCCAGCTCGTCCGGAAGCGGCGCAGGAATCCTCCTGGAAAACGAAGAAGGCGTAGTGATCGAGCACTCCTTAGCTCTCTCCTTCCCAACGTCAAACAACCAGGCAGAATACGAAGCCCTGCTCGCAGGACTGAGACTGGCCGAGGACCTGGGAGCCCGCGAGGTACAAATCTACACCGACTCCCAGCTCGTCGCCTCTCAAGTACAGGGGAGCTACCAGGCCAAAAACGACAACCTCATCGAGTATTTGAACTTAGTCAAAAAACACATGACAAAGTTCGTACGAGCAGAAATTTCACACGTTCCCCGCGAGCAAAACACAAGGGCCGACATATTGTCCAAACTTGCGAGCACACGAAAGAAGGGCGAGAATAAATCCGTCATCCAGGAATCTCTAGCAGTCCGAGTATTGAACGACCCTCGACTACTATCGAGATCCATGCCATCGGGGATGCTACGTCCTGGATGACCCCGGTTTATAATTTCCTGACAAAAGGAGAACTCCCGTCGAACCAGGCCGAAGCTGCCGTTACCAAGCGACGAGTATGTTCCTACGTGGTTCTCGAGCAGAAACTGTACCGAAGAGGATTCTCCATCCCACTCCTGAAATGCATCGACGAGTCCACCATCCCCGATGTACTGCGGGAGATACACGAAGGGATCAACGCCCAACACATGGGCGGTAAATCCTTAGCAAGGAAAGCCCTTCGAGCAGGATACTACTGGCCGACGATGCAACAGGATGCCAAGGAACACGTAAACAAATGTGATAAGTGCTAGAAGCACGGGGACATACACCTCGCCCCTCCGCACGAGCTGAGCATATTATCGTCCCCGTGGCCGTTCGCCTGGTGGGGTATGGACATCCTCGGGCCCTTCGTGCAAGGAACCTACCAGAACAAATTCCTCATCGTCGCCGTGGATTACTTCACAAAATAGATCGAGGCCGAGGCCCTCGCAAAAATCACCTCGCACAATATCCTCCGTTTCTACAAAAGAAACATCCTCGCCAGATTCGGAATTCCGCGGGCCCTGGTGACCGACAACGGTACCCAGTTCACCGATCACGGGTTCCAGGACTTCGTCACCAAACTTGGGACAAAACAACATTTCACGTCGGTCGAGCACCCTCAGACCAACGGGCAAGCCGAAGCCATGAACAGAGTCATCCTCCGAGGACTCAAACGTCGACTCGGCGAAGCCAAGAGGGGATGGGTCGAGGAGATTCACAGCGTCTTGTGGGCATACCGCACCACACCCCACTCAACGACGGGCGAGACACCATTTCGACTGACATATGGCACCGAGGTTGTCATCCCGGTCAAAATCATGGAACCATCCCGACGAACAGAGAACCCCCTCGACGAAGAAATGAACGACGAGGCGCTAAGGGACGAACTCGACCTAGTCGAGGAAATCCGATCTGGTTCAGCCCTGCGCGAAGCCACCCTAAAACAACGAGTGGCTCTACGCCACAACGACAAGGTCATCAAGCGCGAGTTCAAAATTGGCAGCCTAGTATTACGTAGGAACCAGAAGGATTCCCGCGAAGGGAAGCTGGCCGCGAACTGGGAAGGACCTTATCGCGTCCACGGCACCGCTGGTACCGGGGCGTACTACCTCGAGCAATTAGACGGAGAGCCATTACCACGACCCTGGAACGCTGCTAAGCTAAAGCAGTACTACCGTTAAAAACTACCAACACCTGGGACCCTCGACCAACGGCACCCGCGCTCGGTCAACGAGGAAAAACGTCCGACTTCGTATAAAGGCCAAGGTACAAGCCCGACATACGACCAAAATCGCACAACATCGCTCGGCAAACGAGGACAATCGATAGTGCCCGACGTGGGCAGCTACACCGAGCACCACCGTCGTTGTACCCGTAAGGCAGAACACCCAGCTCACGATGGGCAGTTCACACCAAGGGCGAATAGTCCCTACCGGGCTTCGCACCCGACTGAGCAACTTCGCTCCACATGCCCGACAAGTCGTCAAGAATGACGAGCCATCTGAAAGGGTCAAAGGGAAGTCTCTCCCCTCGAGCGCAACACTTAGGTGACTCTGGCCAGCGAAAGAGGGCTGGGCACATATACAAACAGAAGACGGGCAGACTCGCTCGCCAAATCACAGCCACTTACGGGCACTCCTCGGGCCCACGACTTAGGCTAAAATTTTATGCAAATATATAAGATTTCAAGCACGGGCAAAACATTCAAATGTAAAACAGCATTCATTCAAATAAAAATGCCCGAAGGCGACAAAGCAAACAATTATAAACCGACCAAGAAGGCCGGCGATGTTCATAACGTACAACTGACGGGCACGCAGGCCCAAAAAATACAAATATCAAAGGCACGCAGGCCCGCTATCCTACAGTCAGGCTTCCCCAGAACCATCATTGTCGACGCCTGGAGAGTCGGGCGGGGGCACGATCACGCCATCCACGATCTGATGTGTGTGGCCTGTACCCTCAGTGACCAGACCAGGGTTCAACAAGGAAAGCTGACCGACTGCAGAGTCGAGCCCCTCCTCCAGAGCACCGACGCAATCTGCCTCGAGTAACCGGATATGGGCGACCAGCTCCGATCGACTCTTCAAAGCCGCTATATCTTCCGGCTCGTCCTCGGCAGGAAGCATGGCGACGTTCATTTCCTCGATCTGTTGGGCCAAGCGCCCGACTTCGGTCTCCAGACGGTCCCTGTCCTCACGGAGAAGCTCCCCCTCCTCGGCCAGCTTCCCCGACCTTTCTTTCTCCAGGACCGACATCTCCCTCTCAGCATCCAGCATCACTGTCTGCTCGCGGAACATCTCCTCGGAGCGTTCCAGGGCAGTCTTCAACTTTCGCGAGCTCGAGGCGAGAGCCGCTTTCTCCTGCTCAAGTTCTTCAATACGGACAGGATCCCCCCCTTCCTCGGACAACACCAGGGCCATCTCGGCCATTTTCACCAGCCCGTCCATGCTGGCGGCCAGATGCCTCTTCCGATCCTCCTTGCTCATACTTTTAATAGTCTCAGCCTCGTCGGCAACCACTGACAGAGGGAATCTCTCGAAGAAACCCTACTCTTTGAAACAAGGGGGAAACCCGAAAGATTTGACAGCACTGGCGTCCTCGTTGACAGCCGGACCACTTTCCACCCGGGTCCTCTTCCTTTGTATCAGGACGGCATTAGGATCGACCTCTTCAACCTCTGGGGTCCCGTCCGACGTGGCCCCTGAGCTGGGCGGCGAATCCATCCTCACCGGCTGAGGAGCACTCGGACTGTGTGGCGGGCCCATCCTCGTCGCCTGGGGAGCCTTCACGACCCTCCTGCCTCGCTTCTGGTCGCAAGACAACTTCAAAAGCCTTTCTCGTCGACCGGCCATCGAACCTGCACAAAATAAAAGACGGGTTAGTATCGAGCAAGTTCATAAATAAATGACGAGCAAAGAAATTCAAGCAATAAACAACCTAGCAGACGAGCAGCCTGCCTGTACGTCTGACACTCCACGAGTGCCTTAGTATCAATCGGCCGGGACTCAAATGTCGGATAGCCCTCTGCATCCAAGACATCGTCCCCTTCCCTCGTGGCCCACCGGGCAGGGAGGAAGCTGTCGACAAACCGACAAAGTGTAGCGTACGCCTCCTCGTCCTCCGAGCACATGTCCCCGGCAACAGTATGGTAGTATCCAGTCCCGTGCTCGTAGTGCCTGAACATCCAGTGCATAGGGAACTTGGCCGTACGGGCCATCACGGGATTCCCATCGTCGCCCAAAACCGCCTCCCCGTCATCATCGCTTATGGGCGCCTCCTCCTCGTACAGGGATCCCAAAGCAGAGGTGGTAACTGTCCGCACAATGTACCACTTGTCTTTAAAACCCATTACGGAGTCCATATACATTTTGAAGAGTCTCCTCGACTGCTTTAAGGAGACCCAGCTGTGTTTCCCTCCTCGGGACTGGCGCTGCAGATGAAAAATCCTGAAGAGGAGCGGTATGGTCGCCCCGATCCTCAGAAAGCGACACGTCAGCTCAAACGCCCGGATAAAGGCGACTGAGTTCGGATGTAGCTGAGATGGGGCCAACTCCAGATGGGTGAAGACCCCGATCTGAAAGTCACTAAAGGGCAGCTGCAGCCCAAAATCTTTAAACGCGATCTCATACATCGGGAAGCTGTACTCTGGGTACACCGAGCAGATCCGTGCACGGGAGGTCGGGCGCATGACAACGAAATTCTTCTGGAAGTCAGGCTGGCCCTGGCCCGCTTCGAGGACAGCATACGGATTTCGGTCACGCCGGCTATATATCGACGCGATCCCTCGGGGCTCGGCGCCCACCCAATCCAGCAAAGGGTCATCGACAATATCAATCAAGCTGACCGACTCATCGGCACTTTGTTCTTCATGTTTGTGACGCCCAGAGGAGCACGGCTCGTCCGCCATGGTTACCTGCAGAGCACGGGAAACCAGTCAATTGGGCACGAAGCTATACGCTCGACAAACCATGTCGTCCCATGCACGACCACAAAAGTCGGTTTACACAAGTAGTCGCCTCCCCGATAATCCAGAAAACTCGATGTGTTCTTCTCCAAACCGACTACGCGGCCATTCTCCAACATGTCGACCCAAGGTATGAACATGGCGAGCAACATCATGAGACCTACGGCCAGGACCATGAACATACTGGGCGCGATCATGAATCAGGCTCCCTGGATCATGAAGACCCCGGGCAGCGCTGCTGATTATCACCTAAAACTATGAATATACCGGCCACAAGCATGCGTTTGCTGGTCCTAAGCATGAATATGTCGAGCTAAGTATGAGTTTACCGGACTAGTCCCACGCGCACAGTCCCTAAAACATCTACAAATGCTGAAAATCATGCATTACAATAGGAAAATGAAGAAGATAAACCACTTACTTGAATCAAAAAGTAGTATTCAGCTACGGAGTAAAAGAATCTGTAACAGAAGATCGCGGCTGGGAAAAATCTGGAAGAACAGCAGCAGTGGGAGCACAAAGAGTAGAAACGTGTTATGGGGCCCAAGGTTCCTATTTATAGTGATGACGTGGAATACCAAACGTCACCTCGGGCAACCACGGAGTTCCTCTCCCCGACGCGCTGCTCCCAACGTAATGATGACCCTACCATCATAGGGTGGCGGCACAGTTCCCGAAAGGTACCTCGTGTGCTCGATAGACACGCGCCGGTTAGGATCCTCCGGGCATCCACCGCAGAAGATGTCTCCGAGCACGGCACGGGGAGGCCCTCGAGGGTCTGCATCTCTATCCCGGGCACGAGACCCCGAAGCGGAAACGACATGAGTTCAAGCCATGGCTCCTAACAAAGGAACCACGACTTGGGGGGCTCCTGTTCTGGACTGGGCCCGACAGGCCCAAAAGCATTGCTAAGGCCCAATCCAAATAGACTTGCTGAGGACCACGCCGACCAAAGGGTCACAGTCGTGCCCGACGTGCTCCCTGAGGTCACGTGCTCGACCTCTGCATCTCCAGCTGAGGACCAAAGGGTCACATTCGTGCCCGACGTGCTCCCTGAGGTCACGTGCTCGACCTCTACACCTCCAGCTCGACATCCTGCTGTCCAGCTCGACATCACCTTGAGCACCCCAACTAGGGCAGACTCAGTCCACTGCACTTCCAACGAGGCCCCGAAAAGACCGCGTCTCCGTCCGCCCGCACTTCACGCAGAACATCCAGGAAGGGGACCACATGCGGGTCCCCACTATGCACGTAGAACCTGACAGTTCCTCCATTGGGCCAAACCTGCCCGGCCCAATGGAGGAACCTTGGCCCAGCGCTGGGGGCTATAAATACCCTCTGTTTCCAGAGGGTCAGGTATTTATCATTCTACCCATACACTTAATTATTGCTTGCTCGTGCTTCTACTTACTTCAGCATCGGAGTGCCTTGCAGGAACCCCCCCCCCCCCCACCTCGTTCAAGAAGCTTTCAGCTTGGAGCCAGCCGTGACGGTCCATTTCTGATCAGGTCAGATCACCTTGTATTTTGATCTGCAATTGTTCACTATATAACCTAGAGTGAATTAGGTTAACAAACTTGGACTAAATCTTTGCATTTATCCAAGATTTGATTTGATTTGCAAGCTATATGATATGTTGCTATTTTGAGCCAAACCATGCCTTTCTTGTACCAATTGACCTTAATTCTATTTGATCTTGTTAACTCAGCATATCTTGATTGCCAATCTATCAAAAAAACAAATCAAATCATATCTTTGTTAATTTTCATCATTTATTTGATTTAATTCACTTTTTAATTAATGAAAAATAAAAATAAATTGAAAAATTAAGCACATAATGGATGAGTGAACATTTGAGTCATGGACCACATTATAATTGACGTGCAAGCATAAAAAGTTGGGCCCATTTAGCAAAAAATGAAAATTTGAGCACATTTGACTTTTGACAATTTTGGAAAAATGGTCAACTTGGCCAATGCATAACTCTCTCAATTTTGACCCTAGAGAGGTTTTCTTTGACTTTTTAGAAAGATTAGGATGTCCTCTAAACAACCCTTTTGGTCTCATATCAATTGAGTCTTCCATGTTCATGTATGAAGCTTTGACCAAAAAGGTGTTTTTGTTGACTTTTCAAAAGGACCTATAATGTCAAAATTCATATATTTTGGGAGTGCATATTCTGGATTTCAAAGATGAAGATGAATTGTAGGGAATTGCATCCTCTTAAAAATGAGCTTTGGATGGGTCATTTCTGATAAAGTATGAGAAAGTTATGCTTCGTCAAAGTTGAGTTGACTTTTCCTGTAAAACCCAACTTTTGGGTTTTGATGAATTGTGAGCAATCCTTGAGGAATCATGATAAACCCTTTATAAAATGATGGATAATAATTCAAAATTAGGATGTTGACCAAAAATCTTGAAGTTTGTCTGTATGTGGGCCACAATTGACTTTTTGACCTAGTACAGTTGATTTTCAGGCATTTGAGCAATTGACTGAGCAAACTTCTTCTGCAAGGCTTGAAACTTGACATGGATGATCTTGAGAACATATTAGGACAATGGTGAGCATTTGAGTCCTTTTTGGTTCACATATCTTGATGAATATGGAAACCCTAATTTGAGGTATACTGCCTTAGGAGAGAGTTTGTCTGGTCAATTCTTGCACTTCCTTGAGCAACTTAGAGACCTCCCTTTCCATGTGTTTAGAAATATAGGAGGGAAAATTTTGGGGTACAACAGCTGCCCCTGTTCAATCTTCTTAAACCTGAGGATATATATTAGCTCGTCTACCTTTCGTGATCTGAAGGTGGAAGATGATTGAACACTAGAGTGCCCAGAAATTTGCACTCGCATGAAGTGACACTCGCTTTACGATATCGGGAATGGGCTTATAGATGCCATTTGGAAGTTGAGGATTGAAGATTGTCGGGGATGGGCTTAAATATGCCATCCGAAGAGGTGTCGATCACATAAGAGATTCCTTTGCGAGAACCCGTATACCTGTTGTTGAGGAGGACTTCACTGGGGAATGTTGGTCTCTGTCTTGGGAGAAATAGAGTTTTAGGAGCTTCAGTTGTCCGTTACTCTACTCGGGAACAACTCCGATTTGAGGAAGAAGAAATGAACTACGTACTTGGTCGGGGTATATACCGCACCGCGACTTACTGGAGAGGTGCGAAACCAATCATGTTTGATTGGGTCCCGATCTTACAGTGTTGTGGACTGTTGTCTGGGAATAAGAGAGGAAGAACCCGGATAGTAAGGTTATGAGAAGGAACCTGGATAGTAGGGTTCTTCGAGATGAAAGCTTGAATAGTAGGGCTGTGAGAAGGAACCTGGATAGTAGGGTTACTTCGAGATGAAAGCCTGGATAGTAGGGCTTGGGAAGGAACCTGGGTCGTAGGGTTACTTCGAGATGAAAGCCTGGATAGTAGGGCTTGAGAAGGAACCTGGATAGTAGGGTTACTTGGATATGAAAGCCTGGATAGTAGGGCTGTGAGAAGGAACCAGGGTCACAGGGTTACTTCGACATGAAAGCCTGGATAGTAGGGCTTGAGAAGGAACCTGGATAGTAGGGTTACTTTGATATGAAAGCCTGGACAATAGGGCTTGAGAAGGAACCTGGATAGTAGGGTTACTTCGATATGAAAGCCTACATAGTAGGGCTTGAGAAGGAACTTGGATAGTAGGGTTACTTCGATATGAAATCCTGGATAGTAGGGTTGTGAGAAGGAACCAAGGTCGTAGGGTTACTTCAACATGAAATCCTGGATAGTAGGGCTTGAGAAGGAACCTGGATAGTAGGGTTACTTCAATATGAAAGCCTTGATAGTAGGGCTTGAGAAGAAACCTGGATAGTAGGTTTACTTCGATATGAAAGCATGGATAGTAGGGCTGTGAGAAGGAACCTGGATAGTAGGGTTACTTCGACATGAAAGCCTGGATAGTAGGGTTGTGAGAAGGAACCGGGGTCATAGGGTTACTTCGAGACGAAATCCTGGATAATAGGGCTGTGAGAAGGAACTGGGGTCGTAGAGTTACTTCGAGATGAAAGCCTAGATAGTAGGGCTTGAGAAGGAACCTGGATAGTAGGGTTACTTCGATATGAAAGCCTGGATAGTAGGGCTGTGAGAAGGAACCTGGATGGTAGGGTTACTTTGATATGAAAGCCTGGATAGTAGGGATGTGAGGAGGATCCGGGGTAAGGTTGCTTGGTGATAAGTTCGTGTAAAACTTCAGAATGAACCGGGGTAAGGTTATAAGTTTGTTTAAAACTTCATGATGAACCGGGGTAAGGTTATTTTGATATGACAGCCTGGATAAGGTTGTTTCATGAGGAGTTTGGGTAAAACTGCAGCGGGAACCTGGGTAAGGTTATAAGTTTGTGTAAAACTTAAGGATGAACTGGAGTAAGGTTGCTTTTGTCGCACCAATGATTACTTTGTTTAGCTTCGAGTGTTTATCATGGACCTGCTGGAAATTGTTGATAATAATTGTCTTTCCTGAAAGAAATACATGGTTAGTTATGTGCGATGCATGAGATGCATTATGATGAGGTTCTCAAAATAACTGAGATTATGTTATATATAATGTATGCACATATCATGATGTATGAACATGAAATGCTAACATAATAATCTGAGTCTGGGAAAATAAACCCATGACTGCTGTTTGGAGAGTATGAGAAATGGTATTCTTGACTGCTGTAAAAAACCATAGTTCCTTTACTTCTGTTGGGGATGGTGAGAAAAGATGACTAGCTGGGGATTCACATCTACACGGCTGGTGAATATTCTGCCGGAAGAGACCCTGTCTGAGGATAACTCTGCGGGGAATAACTCTGTTGGAGAGGAGATACTCTGTTGATAGATCTGCTGATTTGGAGAAATAAACTCAGCTGGGGATGAATTTCCATTGCTGGTGATAATGAATTCTATTGGCGATTGAATTTCTGCTTGTGAGGGAAATAAACTTTGCTTGGGGAAAAATTTACTGACTCACTCACGATTGTGAACCTCAGCTGGGGAGAGTTATGTCCTGTTCGGGAACACTAACATCACTGTCTTTGGATACTTTTTACTCTGTGGGGAGTATATGTACCACTACTCCTGTTCTCAAGCTGGCTCTATCCCGATACCTGATGGGCAGAGTAACTGTAAGGTTTAGGCACTTCTTGTTTTCCCTGTTTTTGGCATTACGAGTAATCGTCTTTTGTTTCTTGTGTAAATAATTATGAGCAGCCATTATTTTCAAATGCATATATCAAAAATGAATCATTGGACGTTCTTGCAAAACAAAACAGAAAAAGAAAAAACAAATTGAGATTTCTTGTGAAAAATGAATTGTATTGATTTTTGAAATTGGCCTGTAATAGGCGTTTTATACGAGGAGGCTGACGTCCTAGTAAGAGAACGCCGTTGAAAGATAGAAATTATACAGTTTGTGTAAAAGAAGTAAAAACAGCTATGTGAAACAACCCCATTGGGTTCCAACTCTGCTATTGCCTTTATATCTTCAAGCGTCTCATCACTTTGCTACTTGGCCGAAGGTTGATCAGATTGATTGGCGCTGTCCGAGCTTGATAGTTGACACCGAAGTCTGGTTGCGAGATGATCCAATGAGACATAGTGTTACGCTTCTGTTGTACCCCAAAATTTCCCCTCTCATTTATCAATATTTTCCTCACAAGACTTCTTGGACTCAAGACAAGATTAGGGTTTGCTCAGCTCAAGACCTCATCTTGCACTGATGACCTGAAATTAGGGTTTGAGTTTGCACAAGGATTTTTGGACTATTAATGCTTCATGTGACTTTCATACACCATCTTGGACCCCTAAGATTTCCCATGTTAACTTTCAAGCCTTGAATCACATTTTTGACCAGTCAATTGGACAATTGACCTGAAAATCAGCTGTATTGAGGAAAAAGTCAACCATGGCCAATTTATAGTCAAACTTCATAATTTTTTATCCACATCAACATTTTAGGCTCCTATGTACCATTTGATCAAGTTTGGATCACAACTCCTCAAGGAATTTGATCAAATCATCAAAAGGGCAAAATGGTCAAAATTAGGGTTTTGACTGAGATAGGGCAATTTCTGATTTTTAATCTAGACAATGACCAATTGGGTTCAAGCATGACTTCAAGGACTCAATAGCATCATCTTTACCTAATCACCTAGTTCAAAATATCTCAAATGCATAGGATTGACAGATGAATTTTGTAGTCAACTGATCAAAAGTCAATTGTGCACTGGAAAGTCAAACTTTGACTTTTTGGTCAAAATCAAGTGCCAAGGGTCATAATTCATCAAGATATGTAAAAACATGAAACTTGTTCACCAAGAAAATCAATTTTGCAAATTAGGGTTTTAATTTGAAATTTTTTCATAACTTAGAAAATTTCTAAGTATGGAAATTTTCTTATTTTTCCCCAACTTTTCACCACTTTTTCACCTTGATGCAATTGGATTCAAAGAAAACTTCCAACATGAAAGTTCTAGTCCTCCATGAAATTTACAACTTTTATTCACAAAGTTTTCCCAAAAGATGCTTGGATCTCAAGTTATGATTTTGTGAATAGGGGTCCATAAACTAAATAACTTAGTGAAATTTTGCCCTAGTTTAGGCAGGTTTTTGACCTAACTTCATGGCAACTTTTCACCTAGTTCCAAGAAGTATATTAATTTGAATTTCAAATATGGATTCTAGAGAATGTTTCAAGCTTTCCAAAATGTCCAAGAACTCTCCAAGATCATTTATGGTTAGGGAGAATCGAAGAAGAGAAAATGGCATTTTGTCACTTTTGTGCAAGCCATTTTCACAATGCACCAAGTTGCAAATCTGATCAAGCATGCTTGTACCTTGCATTACAGGTCCTAAATCCCTTCTAAACTCCATAATTAAATGCAAACTCATGGGATAATGGTTTTATTTTGGCTGTTAGAGCATTGTACAAAGAATAAATAAATAAATGGCATAAAGGGCACAATGCCATTTTGATAAAGCAAGCTTTTTGCAACTTTGATATCCTTAAGCCTTGGACCTGTTCTTTTGTCACAAATAATGTCCACAGATATCAAGCAACTTATACCAACTCTCTGCAGCTAGCAAGCAAGCAGTACAAGCATTTTGGCTTAAGTCACTTCAACTTTCTTCAAAAGCAAGAAAAGTGGCAAAAGTGAAGAGAACTTGTACATCTGATAAAGGGTGGACTTGGCCTCATTCAAAACGACTTCACAAACTTATCTCAAGCTAGAACACGAAGGCTTATGCTTTGAAACATTCCAAAACTCAAAAACACAAATTTCTGCCCAAACAGGGCAGCTTCTGTAAAACTCTTGCCAATTCAATATTTGCTCGTGCATTTTGACTTGTAACACTTCAAACACCTTCCATACATCACATCCAAACCATCCAAGCCTTTGCACTGCAACTGTGTGCCCTGTTTCAGACATCACCATTTTCAAACTTGAAGGTTGCAGGTTGACTCGTGCAGGAAGTTTCAGCCATCCACAAGGCCAACTAAGCATTGGAATAGCTTGAGGGAACTTCAAGGAAGCTCACACGATCCTCAGGCCTCACTCAAAGTCCCCACATTGCCATATCCAAATCCAGCTGGACAAGGTATTTTTCAAAACTCTATCTCTCTATTTAGGAATCCTCAAGCTTTGATTTGTGAAGCAAAGATGTAGTCCTTAACATGGTAAAATTGTACATATGCATAATTGTCATTTATATTAACTGAGTAGTGAGAATTTGAAGCTTGCAGTTCATGAAAAAATTAGGTCATAAATTAGGGCCACTGAAATTCTCCCTGGTCTTTGAGAGTTAGATTATGAATTTTATATCATTGGAATCGTGAGATTCCAAGCTACATTTTTTATGTTGCAAGTTTTTGTTTTTGTGCAAAGAATAGCAAGTTACAGGTTTAAGGCAGATACGCGCGCAAATAGAAGCTGGAGGATAGGGATGAAGTGTCATGGGCCTGGCACGCCTTGGGCCTGCTTGTTTTGTTTTCCACACCCCCCTGACTACTATTTGCACCCCCTTTGCATATCTTTATATTTTTGCATATTTTCTCATATTTTTTATGTTTATTGATTTTAATATTTTTTCTGAACATCAAAAAATCACAAAAATAATTTTCTTAATTTTCTTAATTTTTTGCAATTTTATTTTATTTTAATTATTTTTTTCACATATAAAAATAGTTTATTAGGTTTATAGAATTTATTTTCTTAAATCAATTTGTAAATACAATTTAAAAATACTATATATTTTTATTTTATTATTTCACACATAAAATAATTATTTTCATACATATTTTAATTTTTAATATTTGTTAATAATAATATTTATTATTTCTTATACAAAAAATAGACAAAAAATAAATTAGAACATATATTTTCTTTTAAATAAAAAAAATTAGGGTTTCACCCTTTCAAAAATAACAATATTATTTTTCTTATTTTTAGGACTTAAATAATTTTATTTTTTCATACATAAAATTAATACAAGACATTTTTGCATATATACATTGTATTTGCATATTTAAATATTTGTATATTTATTTATCTTGTACAATAATTCAATTGAGTTGTAATAGTATTTTAGAGTTTTATTTTGTGCAAATATCCCCATTCAAAAACTTGTATCCCCCTTCCATAATAATTGTTGTAATAGCTTAGTTTTATTTTATGCAATTTATCGCATTTATACCATGTGTAGTAAATTAGGGTTTTGCATGATAAGACAAAAATCAAACAAATAGAATGACCTAATCCAAGACAATCAAATGCATGTAAAATTACACACATTGCACACAAGCACCCTTAGGGTTTCACCCACTTAGTTTCCTAAAAGAAAATAGCCATGGTATGCATGCAAAGTATCTTGGCAAAACAAAATCAAAACAAAAGATCATAGTCCCTCGATCACGCTATCAAAAGGTTGCCTAAACAAATGATCTTAGTCCCTCAAAATGCTAAAGATACTTGGCAACATTTCTATCATGGTCATACGATGACCCACGCCCGTCCCGTTTAACATCCAAAGATAGGGTTGTTTACCAAACCAATGGTAAATCAACAATGTCAAAGGAATAAAAATGTACAAGAAAGACTTTCGAGTAGGTAGATAGCTTCTAGTTACTTGATCAACTTCAAAACAATCCTTGCTAATTTTCAAAAACAAACACACACACATTTCAAAACATTTCCAAACAACTTTCAAAACATTGAAACATTTTTCAAAAGACAAACATCTTTGTATACATTCTTACGAACGAGAATCATTAGAAAGATTGCCTAAACGATGGTCTCTTTTCAAAATACTTTAAAAATCACACAAAGCACCATTTCAAACAATTTCAAAAGCAAAGCAAGTGATCTAAACAAGTAACTAAGAGCCCATGGAAAAACATGGATGGAAAGGGTGTTAATACCTTCCCTTTTCATAATCTACCCCCCGAACTCAAGAAAACATCTCAAAGGTCTTTCCTGTGCTTTTTTACCTTTCCTTTTGGATAAAAGAAAAGTCGGTGGCGAATCTTTCTAACCGCAACATTTGCGAACACAAATGAAAAACCTCAAGTCAGTTCTCCCACCGCGTCACAGCTTCGATCCCTAATTTTTGCCTGGACCTCCCTTTCGGGTTTTCAGTCCACCGGGATACCCTTTTTTGCCCAAGTCTCCTTTTCAGGTTTTCAACTTGCCGGGTGTACAATTTTTTTTCTTTTCATCCCTTACTTTTTCTCGAACCCTTTTGGTTCGCCGAGAAGCCCTTCTTTTTGCCTAGGCCAGTCAACCTAGAGGGTCTTTGATTATGCTTAGTATCTTTTCACTATGTCTGCATTGACGGGTTGAGGAAGGTCGTCACCATCCATGGTGGTTAGAATCATAGCTCCTCCTGAGAAAATATTCTTAACCACAAATGGCCCTTCGTATGTGGGGGTCTATTTGCCCCTAGGATCACCTTGCGGTAGTATGATGCATTTAATCACTAGATCCCCGACTTGATATTCTTGACGTCTGACTTTCTTATTAAAGGCCTTGATCATTTTCTTTTGATATGTCTGACCATAACAGATAGCAGTAAGTCTCTTTTCATCGATTAGATTCAGCTGATCAAGTCGGGTTTGGATCCAGTCGTCTTCGTTCAAACCCGCATCCTTCATAATCTTGAGATATGGTATCTGGACTTCGATGGGTAGGACTGCCTCCATACCATACACCAAAGAGTAAGGTGTTTCCCTTGTCGACGTTCGTGCTGAGGTACGGTACCCATGAAGAGCGAATGGTAACATCTCATGCCAGTCTTTGTATGTCACCGTCATCTTCTGCACAATTTTTTTGATGTTCTTGTTAGCTGCTTCAACAGCCCCATTCATCTTCGGCCGGTAGGGAGAAGAGTTATGATGCTGAATCTTGAACTATTTGCAGAGCTTGGTGATCATTGTGTTATTGAGATTTGTACCGTTGTCACTAATAATTCTCTCTGGGACACCATATCGACAAATCAGATTGTGTCGAATGAACTGCGCCACGACGTTCTTGGTTACTGTAGCAAAGGAAGCTGCCTCAACCCACTTTGTGAAGTAATCAATTGCTACCATAATGAAGTAATGCTTGTTAGACACAATAGGTATGATCTCTCTGATCATGTCGATGCCCCACATTGCAAAAGGCCAGGGAGCCGTTAAAACATTCAGGGGAACCGGAGGTACATGCACCTTATCAACATAGACTTGGCACTTATGACAGGTTCGAGAGTATTGATAACAATCAGCTTCCATAATGGACCAGTAATATCCTTCCCGTAGGATTTTCTTCGCCATGGTATGTCCACTAGAATGGGTTCTGAAAGTGCCTTCATGTAACTCTTCCATGATCCTTTCCGCCTCTTTCTTGTCTACACACCGCAGTAAGGTTGAACCGTGGTTACGCCTATAGAGGATTCCATTACTGATGAAGAACTTCACAGCGAACCTTCTCAGAAACTTCTTATCATTAACAGATGCCCCTCGGGGTATTCTTGAGCCTCAAGATACCTCTTTACCTCGTAAAACCAGGGTTTATTTGCTACCTCTTCAGTCTCAATGTCACAACAATGTGCGGGTTCATCCAATCTCTCAATGGTAATTTGGGGAGCTTCATTGTCCCACCTAACTTTGAACATAGAAGACATGGTAGCTAGCGCGTCCGCCAACTGGTTCTTCTCTCTTGGGAAATGTTCAAAGGTCACCTCCTCAAAGTGTGGGAGTAATGTCAGTACATACTCTTTGTAAGGAATAAGATTAGGGTTCTTCGTATCCCACTTGCCTTTGATCTGACTTATCACCAGAGCGGAATCCCCAAATACACTTAAGAACTTAATCCTCAGGTCAATAGAAGCTCGAAGACCCATGATACACGCTTCATACTCCGCCATATTGTTGGTGCAGTTAAAACATAATCGGGCGGTGAACGGAGTATGACAACCCTCGGGAGATATAATTACAGCGCCAATACCGTTACCCAATGCGTTCGAGGCTCCATCAAAATACATAGACCATCGGGATCCCTCCTCGGGTCCTTCATCTGGTCTAGGTTCTTCGCAGTCGGCTACCAACATGATATTCTCATTCGGGAACTCGAAATTCATGGACTGGTAGTCATACACGGCCTGATGCGCCAAATGATCCGCCAATACACTCCCATTGATTGCTTCTTGGGTTGTGTATTGGATGTCGTACTCGGTTAAGATCATCTTCCATCTTGCTATTCTTCTGGATAAGGCGGGCTTCTCGAAAATATATTTGATCGGATCCATCTTTGATATCATCAAGGTAGTGTAAGTCAGCATATACTGTCTCAGTCGGCGAGCAGCCCATGCCAAAGTGCAGCAAGTTTTCTCGAGCAATGAGTATCGGGTGTCACAGTCGGTAAACTTTTTGCTAAGGTAATAAATGGCATGCTCTTTTCGACCAGACTCGTCATGCTGCCCCGACACACACCCCATTGAATTTTCTATCACTGTCAAGTATAATATCAAAGGTCTTCCTTCAACTGGAGGTATCAAAATTGGTGGTTCTTGAAGGTATTCCTTGATCCTTTCGAAAGCGGTATGGCATTCATCATTCCACTTTACCACTTGATCTTTCTTCAGCAGCTTGAAGATTGACTCATAAGTAGCAGTCAGATATGAAATGAACCTGGAAATGTAATTCAGACGTCCCAAAAAACCTCTAACTTCCTTTTCTGTGCTGGGAGCCGACATCTCTTGTATGGCTTTTACCTTTGCAGGGTCTACCTGAATACCTTTGTCACTGACAACAAAACCCAGAAGCTTACCAGATCTTACCCCGAAGGTGCACTTGTTCGGATTCAACCTCAGCTTGTACGTCTTCAACCTGTCAAACCGTTTCTGGAGATGATCAAGGTGTTCTTCCTCACTCTGGGACCTGGCTATCATGTCATCAATATAAACCTTGATCTCGTGGTGAATCATATCGTGGAACAAAGCGACCATGGTGCGCTGATAAGTTGCCCCAGCATTCTTCAACCCAAAAGGAATTACCTTGTAACAGAAGGTGCCCCACTGTGTAACGAAGGTTGTCTTCTCCATGTCCTCAAGAGCCATCTTGATCTGGTTGTAGCCAGAAAAACCATCCATGAAGGAGAAGATCTTGTGCTGCACGGTGTTGTCGACTAGAACATCAATGTGAGGAAGTGGGAAGTCATCCTTGGGGCTTGCCCTATTCAGATCTATGTAGTCCACACACATCCGTACCTTACCGTCCTTCTTAGGTACAGAAACGACGTTGGCAACCCACTGCGGATAAGAAGTGACAGCTAAGAATCCTGCGTCGAACTGTTTCATGACCCCTGCCTTGATTTTCTCTGACATTTCAGGGTGCATACGGTGGACCTTCTGTTTTACCAGAGGGCAGTCTTCTTTAGTCGGCAGGCGATGTACCACAATATCAGTGTCCAAACCAGGCATGTCTTCATAGGACCAGGCAAATATCTCAACATAGTCGTGTAGCATCTGTATTAACCGTTGTTTGACACTAGGCTCCAGATTCGCACCTATTTTAACCTCTTTCCTGTCTTCCTATGTACCCAAATTCATTTACTCAACCGGCTCTTCATGAGGCTGTATGGCCCTTTCTTCCTGCTGTAATAGTCTAGCAAGTTCTCCAGGCGCCTCACAATCGTCCTCACATTCTTCCTCGACTTGGTTGATTGGATTTTTGAAGTCATAACTGGCAGTAGCAGAGATGTTATCAATGGGATCCAAAATGGATATGGATCTGCAGTATGATACGTGAGTTTGTGCAAGAGAATAGTTGTTTTGATAAAGTGAGAGACAGAAAATAAAAACAAGGAGCGCAAAATTTGTATGCAAGAAACGCCCAATGCTTTATTAATGATATATGAAATGACAAATAATATCCCTCACAAGCAAAGCCAAGGTGCCTCGGGCAAGGCACCGGGCCATAAAGTTTCAAATTATTTATTACAAATTTTAAAACAAATGAGTCAATTACTGCAGAATAAAAGAAATAGGTATGAAGTCCCTAGCCGTCCAGTTATTAGGTCCACCGTTGGTTGTTAGATCCAGCTGTCAATGTCTGAATCCTCTTCATTTTCTTCAATTGCATTAATTCCCATATTGCTGATGTGTAGAGGAGGTCTTCCAACCCGAGTGCGCCTAACAGCCCTTTGAGCCCATGTAGTAAAGCCCAAATTAAATTTGTCAGTTTTGTGAGTGAAATTAGGGAGCTGACCCCAATTGGTACGCCCACCTTCTTCAACCACAACCATGGCGTCCTTGAGAGAAGCCATCTTCAACGGAGGTTTGTCGGTAGTAACTTCAGTTGATGCCAAGATCTGAGGGACCTCTTCGAAATTCTGACAATGAGTTTCTATGAATTCCTCGTCCATCTCTACGTAGTGGAAGGAATTGATGTGACTCACCATATATTCTTCTTCACCTCGCACTGTGACAATCTTTCCCTTCACCGGATACTTCATCATTTGATGGAGTGTGGAAGTAACTGCCCCAGCCTCATGGATCCAAGGACGACCCAACAAGCAAGAATACGCCGGCCTGATATCCATTACGTAGAAGGTGGACCCAAAAGTATGAGAAACCACTTTTACAGGGATGTCCACCTCCCCGTGCACCATTCTCTTCGATCCATCAAAAGCCCTTACCACAATGTTACTAGGCTTTAGAGTCAAACCCTCACAATCCAAACGGTCCAACGCTTTCTTCGGAAGAACATTCAATAAAGACCGGATATCTACTAGCACATGAGACATAGTGGTGCCCCTGCACTCAATCAAGACATGTAGAGCATCATTATGCTTCCTTCCTTTCGGTGTCAGATCCCCATCTGAAAAACGCAGCCCATTGTCAGCAGTCAGGCTGGCCACACAATCTTTGAACTGATCTGCTGAAGTTTCCTGTGGCACATGCGCAGTCTTGAGAAATGCAATCAAAGCCTTCGCGTGGGCTTCAGAACACAACAGCAGAGACAACATGGATATCTTTAATGGGGTCTGCCCCAGCTGCTCGACCACATTGTAGTCGCTCTTCTTAATGATTTTTAGTATTTCCTCTATTTCTTGTTTAGAGACTTCCACAACGATTTTCTTAGGTGCCTCCGTCCGGGCAGGCTCACCTATAATTTCCTTGCCCCGAGTCCCAAATGGCTCAACAGAAGGGGTAATAACTAGAGTAGGAATAAGAGAGATGTCAGGAGTGCTGGTTGGAGCAGCAGTTGGAATAACAGTAGGCTTGATGATCTTTGGAGAAATCTCAAGAGAGAAAAACCTTCCACTTCGGGTAACCTTACTAGTCCCGACAATATTACTGACATCAGTATCAGCTTCTTCATTCTTCAGATATTGCTTAATGCCATGATAGTACACATCAGCACCATAATGCCATGGGACAGCCTTGTCTAAGGTGTACGGGATGGGACCAGGAACAGTGATTATCAGCGGAGCAATTCTTTGAACAAGTGTAATCCTAACATGTCTTCTCGAGGAAACCTTGGAAGGATTGGCGGAAATTGTTATAATAGCGATGTCTTCAATGGGAACAACAGGGATCACAATGTTCTCGAACAAAATCTCTTTATTATCCATCAGACACTGAACACCTGACTTCAACAAATGGCAACCAGAAGGTAGAATCGAACAAATGTGGCATCCTTCACCATAACCCGAAAATAAATCGGCCAACATCAAATTCTTCTTAACATTCATAAGAGGAGTAGAAATTTCTTCAACGGAGGTCACAAACAAATCAGTGTCAACAACATTAACTCCACGACCATGTTTGGGCATGGGAGCAGTTATAACATTCGACTTTTCTGGAGCATCGAACTCTATCTCTTTGGCTTCAAGCAAGTCTTGTACTTTGTTTCTCAGAGCCCAACAATCGTTTGTATCGTGGCCAGGACTCTCAGAATGGTAGGCGCACCGCGCATTGGGATTGTATCTGGGAGAGGTAGTGTTTGGATTCTTGGGAGCCTCTCTCAAAGTTGCCAAGTTGGATTTTAATAAGTGAGGTAGAACTTCAGCCAAAGTCATGTTGATGCGGGTAAACTACCATTGTGGTCTTTCCACCCTTTGTTGATTGTTGCATTGTGGAGAAACTGCAGGTCTTGGTATCACTACAGCATTTACCGTTTGACGGTGTTCAGATCTGCTTTAGCCCCTCGGACTATAGACCGCACTAGCTTCCTTCTTACCAGTGAAAGGCTTCTTAGCTAAACTCGAGGAGGCATCCTTCTATATTTTACCACTCCGAATTCCAGCTTCTACTCTTTCTCTAGTTAAAATCAGCTCGGTGAAACCAGATGACGAGCTTCCGATTAAGTGATTGAAAAATGGACCTGATAGCATGCCTAGGAACATATCAACCAACACCCTATCAGACAAAGGGGGTTGAACTCTCCCAGCCAGGTCTCTCCATTTTTGAGCATAATCTTTAAAACCTTCACCTGCACCCATGGACATACTCTGGAGTTGAGTACGAGTGAGAGAAAGGTCGGCATTGTATTGATACTGCTTGTAGAAAGCAGCAGCAAGATCTTCCCAGTTTCGGACACTGGCTCCCTTAGACTGGTAGAACCATTCAAGTTGAGTCCCCGACAGACTATCTTGAAAGAAGTACACCCACAAATTTCTATCAGTGGTGTGGGGCTGGATTTTTCTGACATAAGAGTGGAGATGGAGTTTTGGGCAGGACACTCCATCATACTTGGCAAAAACCGGAGCTTTGAACTTCTGAGGGATGACCACTCCCGGTACCAGACCCAATTCTTCAAAATCCAACCCATGTATCTTCTGAACTTTCATGGCACTCAGACAATCCTCTAACTGTTTGTATCTATCCTCAGCAGGAGGATATTGCTCATCGTTATAATCAGTATCATTGTCAGAGACTGCAGGACTAGGGTCCTTTTCCCCTTCTTGGTTCTCCCCTTCGTTGGATGACGAGGTCAGATCAGTTTGTTGTTTCAACCTTTCTCCAAACCTTGTGCCCATATTCAGAATACCAATAATCTTCTTCTTCTTCTTCTTCTTCTCTTTCAGAATGAGGGCTTTCAGATCCTCTTGCCCTTTAGCCAGACTTATGAACATCTCTTGGAACTGGGCGTTCTGTGCCTGAAGATCTTTGATGGCTTGATCGGAAGACATTTCTGCTGAAATAAACAGTGAAGAAGATGAGAAACCTGTAGTGGTACCTGTAATGATGTGTATGAAAATGGGATGCGCATGTAATGATTTCAAAGACTTTGGGAAATTTAAATTTTCAAACCAAAATAAACAAAAACTTTATTAGCTTAAATTTGAAGGTTCAAAATGCCCTTAAGGCGTTACAAATAAGTAAATAAAACAAATCTAAAACTAGAAAAGAAAAATCAAAAGTCCCATGGACGCTTTCTCTTTGTGCTGATATAATCATTGAGCACTCTTTCTTCCTGGAGCTGCCTGGTGAGCTTTAAAACCTTCCTCTCTTGATCATGGAACTGTTCCCTGTAAGTATCCCGCTCATTCTTCAGCTGAATCCAAGACCTCTGTAACTACCCAAGATCAGTGGGCATGTAAGGATAGAGAACCATGTAAGGAATTCCTTCTTCAGTAGTGGGCTCCACAATCACTGGTAATACGGACACATAAGGCATCATAAGCTTCTGGGCACGAGCTCGTACCCATTGGAGATAAGGCTCCATAGGAATGGAAGTCTTTGGTCCCAAATCTTTGGTGTCAGATCTGTTTACCCTGCCCCAAGCTCGTATGAACCTCCAGCGATACTCATTAACATCATCCTCATAGTTGAATACAATGCCCTCAATAAGTAACTCATGGGGACCATCCCTTCGAGCATGACCAAATTGTCACAAAGCTAGACAAGGATTATATGTTATACCCCCTCTGATACCAAGTAATGGGACATTAGGGTACTCCCCACAGCGGTCAATAATAGCAATCTCTTCCATAGCTCGGGAACACCAAAGAATATCCGTATGAACGAGTGACATTATCCTTTGCGACCAACCCAAACCTTCTTCGTTCTTTGATATAGAATTATGGAGGTGAGAAATAAACCACCTCAACAGCAACGACATGCAGCACATAAGAGTCCCTCTTCTCTTCATGGTACGAGTATGGAGAGTGTGCAAAATATCTCCAAGCAAGGTAGGCATAGGGTTACGAGAAAGGAAAATCTTGATAGCATTCACATCTACGAAGGAGTCCGTATTAGGGAAGAGAACTAAACCATAGATAAGAAGAGCCAAGACCTCCTCAAAAGCCTGAAAATCCATATCATCCCAAAATAGCCAAGCGTTGTCTATCAGAAATTTGGCTAGAAAACCCTCGACTCCACTTCGAGTTTCCCAATTGGATACCACGCCGGCCCGTTTCAAATGCAAAGCTGAGGCAATGACTTCTGGCTTAGGAGCTTCTTCTATACCTGTGAAGGGTACCTGTTCAAGAATGGGTATGCCCAATAGCTGAGAGAAATCTTCCAAGGTGGGTACCAATTGATAATCTGGAAAGGTGAAGCAGTGATGCTTGGGATCGAAGAACTGAAAAAGTACGCTCATCATCTGTTCATCAAAGTTTGAAGTAACCAGGCTGAGAAGTTGACCGTGTCTCTTAATGAAAGTATAAGTTTCGGAAACTCTTGATACTAGCTCTTTGAGTTGGGAAGGTATCTTCACAAAATTGATTCGGATAGTATTTCTACGCATGGAAGCCATGATCTGCAAAGATAAATTCCCTTGGTCTTTGAAATGGTTAGTTTAATGAAGCATGAATTCCATGTTATGATGCATGATGTCATGATAAACCGCAGGTATAGCAAACACAGATATTGCTAACACAGCCAAATCACACAAAGCCCATAAGTTTAAGGCTTGCATGAGGTCAAAGGTAATACCCTCTTGAAGTTAAGTTGGTTTCAAACCTGTCTTAGAAAAGTAACCGGGTTCTAGAGGATCTCAATATCATTGACCATCCTTTATCGGTCATGGTTTCAACTCACGCAATCTTTTCTTGCGGTCGAAATATTCCGAAAGTATGGTCTCAATGAGTGTAGCATCGAGTATCAACCAGTTCTCAGCTCTACACCGAGGCCGACTATCTCGCTACTTTCTAATGGCCAAGTTGTTCAACTAAGGTTCTAAGGTTTGTTAGTGCTTCATGACACCATGCAGCGGCCTCGTATTCTCCTTGTTTCACAACAAGGGATACCAATACCAACCAAAGTGCCACACCAACGTAGCTACTACTTCAACCGTATCGGTCTAAACCGTGCAGTTCCCTCACAGTCTATTGCTACTTACCTAATGAGTTCCCCCAGATCCGGGTATAGGATCTATAGTAACCCCAAACAAAACCCTTAAAAATAAAGCAAACAAAGCAATCAAGAGAAGCAATTTTAATGACCTAGATCCTAAGGTATACCCCACTTATAAGTCCCCATCAGAGTCGCCAGTTCTGTGATACGGTGGCAGAACCGACTATTTTTACTGGTTTGCATTTTGCATTTTTTGTTTGCAAAATGTCGCGGTAAGCAGAAGTCACCACCGACTTTTATTTTATCCAACAAGGAAAAGGAAAAAGAACAGAAAAAACCTTTTTCGAGATGTTTCTGAGTACGAGGGGTAGATTATAGAAAGGGAAGGTGTTTGCACCCTTTCTATCCGTAGTTATCTACGGGCTCTTAGGTACTTTCTCATTTTTAAATTGCTTGTGTTTGTGTGCTTGTTTTTGAAAAATATTTTACTTCATGATAACCCTTGTATCAGTCCTCAAGGGTGTGATGAAGTTGTTTTGAACATTTGTTTGAAACGTGTGAGTGTGAAATTTTTTTATTTGAGCAAGTATTTACTAGCATCTACCTACTCGAAAAAAGACCGTTTCTATTCTTGTTTCCTTTAGACAGCGATATCCCACTATTAAGGAATAGGTGGCACCGTCGTTGGAATTTGTAAGGGTCAATTCGAAAGGGACGTACGGTCACTAAAGCAATATTATGACACCTTAGTAGTAACCCTAGAGTCTTAAGATCTTTTTCGAAGCAACATTTTCGAGGCAGCATTTCTGAGGCAACATTCGAATGGGACATTTGATCTTTTCAGACGGGAGGGTAACCCCAAAGATCTTCCATGCTTTAAAGATCGTTTACCGAAGGCAACCGAAGTGAGAGTATACCCTAAGAGTGAATATGTGCGAGTGATTTATTTTCAGTTTATTATCTTTGCACATTAGGGTTTTGTAACCATTTTAATTTTGTCATGCATTCCTGCCATACAATCCTATTAGCATTCATCTAGCAGTTAATAATTGCGGAAATTTAAAAGTGCGAAAATATAAAACCTAACTATTACAAGGCTTCGGGGAGGGGGATTAATTACATAACCAAAAATCGGGGAAAAGCGATAAGTAAAAACCCTAGTTAAAACTATTACATCCTCAAAACAGTTACAAAAATAATAAAAGAATTAAATGCGCACGGTAAGTTAAATGTGAGGCGATTAGGGTTTTGACCCTTGACTAAACCTAATTGCAATTGATTAAAGAAAAATAATTTTTTTGTCGTTTTTGTTTTTTAAGAAAATAAGGAATAATTGAATTAAAAAACCCTAATTACTAATTAACTTTAATTAAGAAAAATAACTAAGTTAACCTATTTTTTGTGTTTTTTTATTTGGAAAAAGAAAATAACTAAATCAAGAATTTAAACCTAATGTTCTAATTGTTTTTTAATTGTGAAAAGAAGAATTAAATTTCCCTAAATTACATTAAGCTAATTAACTAAAATTTAATAAGAAAACTAATTCTAATTTTGTGAATTCTTGATTTTATGATTTTATAAAAAAAAGTGATTAATTTTTGTGAAAAAATAATTAAGCAAAATAATTAAATAAGGATATAAAAATAAGAAAGAAATAAAATTGGGCCTGATTGTGTGGCTGAAGAGGGGGTGCAAATCTGAATTCCTTGGCCCAAATGCTCCAAGCTCAGTCAATGCGTTGGATCAGTTGTGGGCGTTGACTTGAGGAACATTGTGGTCTCTTGCTATCTGGGTGTTGGATTGGATGACACGATGGATCAAATGGATGAATGTTGATGGAGTATGGTGGTCACCAGGAAGAGCAACATGCTGGATCTATTGAATGAAAAGAAAATAAAGAAAGTGGTCTGGACCTGGGATCGAACCCAGGTCCTTATGCCTTTCGCCCATGCCCTGTTGCCAACTGCGCTACAATGGTTAGTTGTTAAAATAATGCAAAAAAAACGTAATATACAAAACAAAATGCTACGCCCCAAAAACGTGTGAAAGTTCAAACGGGTCAGTCACATGCTGCCACGTCATTGTCTTCTTCACTGTTCCATGGCTTTAGGCAACAAACTTTTACCAACGGCAGTTTCCCGTCACTATAAGCTATAGTGACGGATTTGCTTTGTAGCTAAAAACCTGCATGATTCAAATATGTGATATAGGCAATATAAATTGAAAACAAAGCTAGGGGTCAATCAGGAATTATGCCCTGAGTCTAATGGTATCCAGAATTCCTCTCAATTTTCCCTGAAAGAGGAAACCCCAATTTTGAGCTTTCGAACCCTAGTAATGGCAAATAGCTATTTCTGCATCAAAGCTTAAATCCAGGCTATCAAAAAGCTTCCTGGCATGATCATAAACATGTATATGCAAACAAATTGGACTGAAAACGCGTAAAACTTGAAGAACAAGTTTGAGTTCAAAGGATGCAAACCGTGATGTGTAACTTGCGTTTCTGATGGTTTGAAGACTTGGGAGTGATTGAAATAGCTTCAGTGCACGCCCAGGAAGATATTGCTAGCCTTAAATTGCTTTGAATCGTCCCCTAACCTGAAAAGCGGATCACACTTTTGCCAACCTTTTTTGAGTTTTGTTTTATGCCTCTCACGACCTCTAACCCTTGTATTTTGATCTGCAATTGTTAACTATATAACCTAGAGTGAATTAGGTTAACAAACTTGGACTAAATCTTTGCATTTATCCAAGAATTGATTTGATTTGCAAGCTATATGATATGTTTCTATTTTGAGCCAAAACATGCCTTTCTTGTACCAATTGACCTTAATTCGATTTAATCTTGTTAACTCGGCATATCTTGATTGCCAATCTGTCAAAAAAACAAATCAAATCATATCTTTGTTAATTTTCATCATTTATTTGATTTAATTCACTTTTTAATTAATGAAAAATTAAAGTAAATTGAAAAATGAAGCACATAATTGGTGAGTGAACATTTGAGTCGTGGACCACATTATAATTGAGGTGCAATCATAAAAAGTTGGGCCCATTTAGTAAAAAATGCAAATTTGAGCACATTTGACTTTTGGCAATTTTGCAAAAATGGTCAATTTGGACAATGCATAACTCTCTCAATTTTGACCCTAGAGAGGTGTTCTGGGACTTTTTAGAAATCTTAGGATGTCCTCTAAAGAACCCTTTTTTTCTCATCTCAATTGAGTCTTCCATGTTCATGTATGAAGCTTTGACCCAAAAGGTATTTTTGTTGACTTTTCAAAAGGACCTTTAATGTCAAAATTCATATCTTTTTGTGAGTGCATATTCTGGACTTTGGAGCTAAAGATGAATTGTAGGGAATTGCATCCTCTTCAAAATGATCTTTGGATGGGTCATTTCTGATAAAGTATGAGAAAGTTATGCTTGGTCAAAGTTGAGTTGACTTTTCCTATAAAACCCTAATTTAACAACTTTTGGGTTTTGATGAATTGTGAGAAATCCTTGAGGAATAATGATCAACCCTTGATAAAATGATGGATAATACTTCAAAATGAGGATTTTGACCAAAAATATTGAAGTTTGACTGTATGTGGGCCACAGTTGACTTTTTGATCTAGTAAAGTTGATTTTTAGGCATTTGAGCAATTGACTGAGCAAACTTCTTCTGCAAGGCTTGAAACTTGACATCGATGATCTTGAGAACATATTAGGACAATGGTGAGAATTTGAGTCCTTTGTGGTTCACACATCTTGATGAAGATGGAAACCCTAATTTGAGGTATACTACCTTAGGAGAGAGTTTGTCTGGTCAATTCTTGCACTTCCTTGAGCAACTTGGGGACCTCCCTTGCCATGTGTTGAGAAACATGGGAGGGAAAATTTTGGGGGTACAACAAGCACCAATACCATTGTCGAGTGCGTTAGATGCCCCATCAAAAACCAGGGTCCATCGGGATCCTTGTTCAGGTCTATCATATGGTCTGGATTCTTCATAGTTGTTTACCATCATGATGTCTTCATCTAGAAATTCGAACTTCATGGACTGGTAATCTTCCACAGCTTGGTGAGCAAGGTGATCATCTAGTACACTACCCTTTATTGCTTTTTTGGTAGTATACTGTATGTCATATTCTGTTAGGATCATCTGCCATCTCTCTATTTTCCCAGAGAGAGAAGGTTTCTCGAAGAGGTATTTTATCGGATGCATTTTAGATATCAACAAGGTAGTATGGGTCAGCATATAATGTCTTAGCCGGAGAGCAGCCTATGCCAGAGAGCAGCAAGTTTTCTTGAGCAGTGAATATCTTGTTTCACAGTCGGTAAACTTTTTGCTTAGGTAATAAATAGCATGCTCTTTTTGGCCAGACTCGTCATGCTGCCCCAACACACACCCCATTGAATTTTCTAAAACAATCAGATACATGATTAATGGTCTTCCCTCAATTGGTGGCATCAACAGAAGAGGCTCTTGCAAGTACTCTTTGATCTTGTCGAAAGCAGTTTGGCATTCATCATTCCATTCGACTACTTGATCCTTCTTCAATAACTTGAAGATTGGTTCACAAGTAGCTGTCAGGTGAGAAATGAATCTGGAAATGTAGTTCAAACGTCCCAAGAATGCTCTAACTTCCTTCTCAGTACGAGGATCAAGCATCTCTTGTATCGCTTTCACTTTTGTAGGATCTACCTCAATACCTTTGTTGCTGACGATAAAGCCTAGGAGTTTACCAGACCTTACTTTAAACGTGCACTTATTGGGGTTCAACCTCATCTTGTACATCCTTAGTCTCTCGAAGAGTTTCTGAAGATGATCGAGGTGCTCTTCTTCTGTTTGAGATCTAGTTATCATGTCGTCCACATAGACCTCTATTTCGTGATGTATCATGTCGTGAAATAGAGCTACCATGGCACGCTGATAGGTTACCCCAGCATTCTTTAGTCCGAACGGCATAACCTTGTAGCAGAATGTGCCCCACTATGTGATAAATGTTGTTTTCTCCATATCCTCAGGCTCCATTTTGATTTGGTTGTAACCTGAGAAACCGTCCATGAAGGAAAACACTTTGTGATGTGCTGTATTGTCAACTAGGATGTCAATATGGGGAAGTGGGAAATCATCCTTAGGGCTTTCCCTATTTAAATCTATGTAGTCCACTCACATTCGTACCTTACCGTCCTTTTTGGGAACGGGAACAACATTGGCAACCCATTGCGGATAGGAGGTGACGACCAAGAATCCAGCATTGAATTGTTTCATGACTTCTGCTTTAATCTTCTCTGACATATCTGGTCGTATTCGACAGACCTTTTGTTTTACTGGTGGGCAATCCTCTTTTGTAGGCAGACGATGTACCACAATATTTGCATCAAGTCCTGGCATGTCTTCATATGACCAGGCAAAGACCTCAACATACTCGTGTAGTAACTGAATCAGACGCTCCTTGACACTGGGTTCCATATTGGCACCCACCTTGACTTCTCTTTTGTCTTCTTCGGTACCTAGGTTGATCGTATCCATGGGTTCCTCGTGGGGCTGAATGGTTCTCTCTTCTTGTTGTAGTAATATGGCAAGTTCCCATGGTACTTCACAATCTTCCTCACCTTCGTCTTCGGATTGGTAGATTATATTTTTAGAGTCACAAAAAGCTATATCAGAATCCTTATCCATGGGATCCCGAATGGATGTAGATCTGCATTGTGAGTGTGAGTGTGTGTAAGGGTATAGCTATCTTTGAAAGAAATGAAAAATGTAAAAGAGAAAAACAGTGAGCACAAAGTTTTGTATGCAAAACGTCCATGATTCATTGATGTCATATGGAAATGAGATAATAACCCTTACAAATGGACCAATGTGCCTCGGGTAAGACACAAGGTTTTAAGAGTCTGAATTATTTTAATATTACAGATCCAACAAAATGTAAAGACAAATTACTATGGGGTAAAAGTGATTGGGACAAAGTCTCTAGCCTCCCAGTTGCTGAGCCCTCCACTGAAAATTGGGAAGATCCAATCCTCCAGGTTGCAGCTGTCTTCATTATCCTCCATTGCATTGACTTCACGGTTACTGATCTTTAGGGGTGGTCCTCCAGCACGAGCGCGGCGCACAACCTTCTGGGCACCTAAAGTGAAACCCAGGCCAAACTTGTCAGACTTGTATGGGATATCTGGGAGTTGTCCCCAAATAGTGCATCCACCTTCTTCTATCACTGCTTTTGCATCCTTCAGTGATGACATCCTGAGTGGAGGCTTTGTTATCTTGGGAACAACTTTGGTCACTGCCACATCTTGCGAGACTTCTTCAAAGTAGTGGAATGGAGTTTCAATAAATTCACCATCTAACTCCACATATCTGAAGGAATTTAGATGGCTGATCATATACTCTTCTTCTCCATGAACAGTGATAATCTTCCCTTGAATCGGGTACTTCAGCATTTGGTGCAACGTAGAAGTAACAGTGCCAGTATTATGGATCCATGGTCGGCCTAGAAAATAGGAGTATGAAGGGAGAATATCCATTACATAAAAAGTTGAATAAATTGTTTGGGTTCCAACCTTTATGGGGATATCCACTTCCCCATGCACCATCCTTTTTGAGCCGTCAAAGGCCCTCACTACTATGTTACTTGGCTTCAATGTCAATCCCTCACAGTCAAGCCTATCAAGAGCTTTTTTAGGCAATACATTTAGAGATGAGCCAGTGTCCACCAAAACATGAGCCAAGGTTGTGCCTCTACATTTAACTGATACATGCAATGCCTCATTATACTTCCTTCCTCTTGGCGTTAAATCAGCATCCAAAAACCTAGATCATTATCTGCAGTCAAGCTGGCTACGCAGTCTTGGAACTGATCGGCAGATGTTTCTTGGGGTACATGGGTAGTTTTCAGGAATTTTACCAAGGCTTTTGCATGCGCCTCGGATCATAGTAGTAAAGCCAGCATGGAAATTTTAGATGGAGTTTTCCCCAGTTGCTCAACTACATTATAGTCGCTTCTTTTTATGATCTTTAGAATTTCCTCTATCTCTTTCCGGGAGGTCTCAGGGATAGCCAATGATTGTGCCTTCGTCCGGACAGGCTCAATCAAAATACTTTTACCTCGAGTCTCAGTTAACTTGGCAGCAGGAATGTCAGTGGGAGTGATATCAGGGATTGTAACAACTTTTCCAGTTGGAGTATTAGTGGAGATGATTGTAGGACTGGGAACAACTTTTGGAGGAGTAACAACATGAATGATTACGGGTCCAAAAACTGCTTTTGGGGGAGCAATTTCTAGAGAGAATATCCTTCCGCTTCGGGTAATCTTGCTAGTCCCTGCAATATTACCGGTATCAGAGTCAACTTTCTTAGAACTTGAATCTTCGGAAGCTGGCCAATCTTGCTTGATACCGTGGTAGTAGACATCCCCTCCATAATTCCATGGTATGGTTTTGTCTGACGAATACGGGACTGATCTAGGCATCATAATTATCAAAGGAGCTGCTTTTAGAACTGATGTAATTCTAACGGGTCTTTTGGTGGAGACCCTCGAAGAATTGGCGGAAATGGTAATGATAGAAACATCATTATAAGGAACAGGTGGAACATAAGTCTTTTCGAATAGAATTTCCTTGTTATCTATTAGGCACTGAACGCCTGCTTTCAACAAAGGACAGATGGTTGGTGAGGACAAACAGAAATGACATCTTTCATCACAGCCTGGGAATACACCAGCAATCAATAAGTTCCTTTTGATAGTCAGGAGTGTGGTCATAAGTTCATTAACTGAAGTAACAAACATATCTTCCTCAATGGCGTTGGTATTATGGTCGTGTTTGGGCATAGGGGCCGAAATGACATTTGGCTTTTCAGGCGCATCGAATTCAATCTCTTTGGCTTCAATGAGGTCTTGTACCTTGTTCTTCAGAGCCCAACAGTTGTTATTGTCATGGTCGGGACTCTCAGAGTGGTATGCACAGCGGGCATTAGGATGATAGTGAGGAGATGTTGTGTTAGGATTCTTTGGAGCTTCTTTCAAAGCCACTAGGTTGGATCTTAACAGATGTGGCAATACTTGAGATAGGGTCATATTAATCCTGGTGAATTGTCTGACTGGTCTTTCCATTCTTGGTTGGTTGTTTCTTTGCTGATCAGGCGCATGTTTAGGAATCATAATAGCCCCCACCATTGGACGGCGTTCGGCCCTATCTTGATTTCTCTGAGGATAAACAACAACCACTTATTTCTTTCCGATAAATGTCTTTCTTATAGCAGCAGAGGATGTATCTTTTTAAATCTTTCCACTTTTTATCCCGACTTCTACCCTCTCTCCGGTTAATGTTAGTTCTGTGAAAACTGCCGATGAACTCCCAATTAAGTGATTGAAGAAGGGACCAGACAAGGTGCCCAAGAACATATCAACTAACTCTCTTTCAAATAAGGGAGTTTTAACTCTTCCCACCAAGTCCCTCCATTTTTGCGCATAGTCCTTGAAGCCTTCATTGGAAACCATGGTCATACTCTGGAGTTGAGTACGGGTAGGCGCAAGATCAGCATTGTATTGGTATTGTTTGTAAAAGGCTGCAGCAAGATCTTTCCAGTTATGAACATTGGTTCTTTCTAACTGATAAAACCAATCAAGTTAAGTTCCAGACAGTCTGTCTTGGAAGAAGTGTACCCATAAATCTTTGTCAGCTGTATGGGGCTGGATTTTCCTCACATAGGCCTGGAGATGCATTTTAGGGCATGAGACTCCATCATATTTGGCGACCACAGGTGCTTTGAATTTAGGAGGGATGACGATCCCCGATACTAAACCCAATTCCTCAAAGTCCAAGCCAGGCACTTTTTGGATTTCCATTGCACTCAACCGTTCTTCTAGATGCTTATACTTATCATCGGCTGGAGGGTATTGTTCTTCAGAATAGTCTTCTTCATCCTCTTCCTCTTCTGACTCTGACTGGACAACTGTTTATTTGCCCTTCCCATCTTGGTTGTCTTTCTCACCGGATGTTGTTGCAAAGTCTAAGGCCCTTCTTGTTTGCCCTTGGAATCTTCTTCCCATGTTTAGAACTTTGGTTATCTTCTTTGTCTTCTTTTTCTTCTCCTCAGCCAACAAAGTCTTCAACTCTTCTTGTCCTTTGGCTAGGGTTAAGAACAACTGTTGAAACTGTGCATTCTGAGCTTGGAGGTATTTCACCGTTTGCTCGAGATCCATCTTACTGAAATAAACAGTAGAGAGATGAGGAGACTTGTTGCAAGAAACCTGTTTATGTTATGATGAATGGTAAATGCATATGCAATGATTTCAAGGATTTTAAGATTCAAATTTGTTTTAGACAAAAAGGAAACACACTGTGATACGGTGGCAGAACCGACTGTTATACTGATTTGCGTTTTTTGTTCACAAAATGTCGCGGTAAGCAAGAGTCACCACTGACTTTTATTTCATCCAATCATGGAAAAGGAAAAAGAACAGAAAAAATCTTTTTTCGAGATATTCTGAGTACGGGGGGTAGATTATAGAAAGGGAAGGTGTTAGCACCCTTTCTATCCATGGTTTTCCATGGGCTCGTAGGTACTTGCTCATCTTTTTAAAATTGCTTGTGTGTGTTTGTTTTGAAAAAGTTTTACTTCGTGATAACCCTTGTATCAGTCCTCAAGAGTGTGACGAAGTTTTCTTTGAAAATTTGTTTTGAAAGGTGTTTGTGTGAAAAGTTTTGTTGAGAAAGTACTTAAGATTCTACCTACTCAAAAAAAGATTGTTCGTTCTTGTTTCCTTTAGACAACGCTATCCTACTATTCAAGGAGTAGGTATCCCTGTCGTTAGAGTTTGTAAGGGACGTTCGAAAGGGACAAGTACAGTCACCTGAGCAACAGTTAGGAAGCCTTAGTAGTAACCCTAAATTCTTAAGATCTTTCCGAGGCAACATTTCCGAGGCGACATTCGAATGGGATATTTGATCTTTTAGACAGGAGGGCAACCATTAAAACCTCCTATGCTTAATGACGGTTTTACCGAAGGCAGCTAAAGTGAGGTAAACCCTAGGAGTGAATATGTTCATGTGAATTTTTTCAGTTAATTAGTCTTTGCACATTAGGTGATCTACCGTTTTAATTTTCAAGCATTCTTCTCATACAATCCTATTAACCATGCATCTAACAGTTAAATATTTACCGGAATTTAAAGTGCGAAAAAATAAACCTAACTATTACAGGGCTTTGGCAATTACATAATCATCTTGACTAAAAATAAAAATGCGGAAGTTTAAAACCCTAATTACTATTACAATCCCGGAGCAGTTACAATTATAATAAAAATAATTAAAATGCGCGCGACAAATTAAATGCGAGGACGCTTAAAAATAACCTAAAACCCTAATTGAGAGAAAAGTATT
Organism: Vicia faba; assembly: GCA_948472305.1. Taxonomy (NCBI): domain Eukaryota; kingdom Viridiplantae; phylum Streptophyta; class Magnoliopsida; order Fabales; family Fabaceae; genus Vicia; species Vicia faba. The sequence continues at coordinate 988,754,133 of OX451738.1, forward strand.
TTTTTGTGCATTTTTATTTGAGAAAACAATTAAATTGCAAATTAATTAAACCCTAATTTTTAATTGTTTTAATTATGAAAAAGAAATTAAATTAAATCCACCTAATTTTCTAATTAAATTAAAATAAATATTTTATATAAAAAATGCTCTTTTTTGTGATTTTTTATTTGAGAAAAACAATTTAATTTCAAATTAAACCTAATCCGTCTAATTAATTTTAATTAAAACAAATAATCAAATAAAACTAACTAACCTAATTTATTTTCAAAAATATTAATTTGAATAAGTAAGACCTAATTCTATATTTTTTGTGATTTTTTAGTTTAATAAAAAAATAATAATTTTTGTGTTAATTAAAAAAAAGAAAACAATTAATGAAAATAAATAAAGAAATTAAAAAATAATAGAAAGAAGAACAAACTGGGCCTGTGTTGAATGTCCCAGGGGGGTGTAATGTTGAAACTGCTTTTGGGCCCAAGGTTGATGGCCCAATCTCTGCGCTAGATCCCATGTGCTGATCCTCTGATGGCGCACCATGGTCCCTCAATGGTGGGCGTTAGGTCTGATTGATGATAAATCCACTGGATGGATGATGGAGGCGTATGAAAGGTGTTTAGACAAATGAAGCACCATATCCTGTAGGGGAAAGTAAAACAAAGAAAATTGTTTGGACCTGGGATGGAACCCAGGTCCTTATACTTACCACCAACGCGCCTCATCACTAGGCCAACTATCTTATTTGTTAATATTATAAGAACAAATCATAATATATATATAAACAACGTGGTTAACTGAAAAAATGTGCGCGAGGTTCAAATGACCCAATGGTTGGCTGCCGCATATCGTCTTCTCCAGAGATCTGTCGCTTTAGATATTCACCCTATACCCACGGACAACGCCTGTAGCCATAACCATGTACAACTCAAAAACTCACAAAACGCAATATAAATGAGATTAAAGGCCAAGGTTCAACTGGTTATGATGTCACGGTCATCATGGTACCTTATTCATGGCCTAATTTTACCTGTAGCCAAAAACCCTAAAACACATGTGGAAACCCTAACAATGGCAAGTACAGATATATGCTTCAAAAATGCAATTAAACTATTCAGTCAGCTTGCAAACTTGTCAAAGATTACAAATATGCCAATCAAATATGCTAATAATGCAGGAATTATGGTAATCGATTCTGAAAAAAATTGCAAACCGTGTGAGTTACAACTTGCGTTTCTTGATACTTCAGACCTTGCAAATGATTGGGTTGGCTTCCTGAGACGTCTAGCAATTGATTGGCAATGCTAGGATGCCTTGAGATGGCCTGTGGAGTGAAAACTGATTCACACTTTTCTTTGAATTTTTTGAATTTGCTCTGCCTCTTTCACGACTGCTAACCCTTGTCTTATTCCTTGTACATGTTCATTATATATCCTAGAACAAATTAGGGTTATAAAACTGGCTTGTATCTTTGCAATTATGGAATATTTTATTTGATTTCCATGCCACATGCAAACTTGCTATATTGAGCCAAATTATCCCTTTCTTGTACCAATCATGATTGATTCGTTTTGGCCTTGATATTTCAGCATATTTTGATTGCAAACCTGTCAAAAAATCATATCAAAACAGATCTTTGATATTATTTACCAATTATATGATTTAATTCAATTTTTAATTAATAAAAAATCCCAATAAAATGGAAAATGAAGCAAATAACACGTGGATGGATATTTGGGTCGTGGATCATGCTACAAGTGAGGTGCAATCATGAAATTCTAGGCCCATTTAGTAAAAAAAAATGCATTTTTGAGCATATTTGACTTTTGGCAATTTTACAAAAAAGGTCAACTTTGACAAGGCATATCTCTTCCAATTTTAACCCTAGAGAGGTGTTCATGGACTTTTTAGAAAGCTTAGGATGTCCCCTAACCAACCCTTTTTGTCTCATATCAATTGATTCTTCCATGTTCATGTAAGAAGCTTTGACCCAAAAGGTGTTTTTGTTGACTTTTCAAAAGGACCCATAATATGGAAATTCATATCTTTTTATGAGTGCATATTTTGAACTTGTAGGCTGAAGATGAGTTGTAGGGAATTGCATCCTCTTCAAAATGAGCCTTGGATGGAAAATTTCTGATAAAGCATATGGAAGTTATGCTTGGTCAAAGTTTGGTTGACTTTTCCCGAGAAACCCTAATTTAGCAACTTTTGGGTTTTGATGAATTTATAGCATTCCTTGAAGAATCATGATCAACCCTTGATAAAATGATGGAGATCACTTAAAAATGTTGATTTTGACCAAAAATCTTGAAGTTTGACCGTATGTGGGCCACATTTGACTTTTGACCTAATATAGTTGATTCTCAAGCATCTGAGTAGTTGACTGAGCAAACTTTTTGTGCAGTGCTTGAAACTTGACATGAAGGGTATTAAGATCACATTAGGACTTGGAGAGCATATGAGGTCTTTGGAGTCCACCTTTCTTGATGAAAATGGAAATCCTAATTTAAGATACACTGCCTTAGGAGAGAGTTTGTCTGGTCAATTCTTGGGAAACTTGAGCAAATTGAGGATCTTTATGGGCACGTGTTGAGTAAAATAAGAGGGAAAATTTTGGGGTACAACACACACGTTATATTAATAATTTAAAGTTTTGAGTACATTAATGCCTTCTTGGGCAAAATAATACAAAAACTCTAAGATAAAAAGGTAGTATGCATCCTCTTTGGTGCAATGTAAGCATTCAGAGTCTGCTCCTCATAAAGTAGCCTAGTGAGTTCCAAAACCTTCTTCTCGCTTGCGTAGAATTGGGCTTCGAAAGTATATCTCTCCCCCTTGAGTTGTATCCAATCCCTTTGTAGGTCTTTAAGAGAGGTGGGCATGTCAGGATGTAGGATAGTGTATGGAACATCTCCTTCCATGACAGGCTCAATGATTACCGGGAGAACAGAGGGGTAAGGCATCATAAGACTCTGAGCACGAGTTCGTACCCATTTGAGGTAAGGCTCAAGAGGGATGCAATTTTTATGCCCCAAAGTCTTGCTATCTACCTTGTTTAACATCCTCCAAGCTCGGATAAATCTCTGGCGAAGACCTTGATCGTTGTTATCGTAGTCAAATACCAAACCTTGAATCAGCATCTCGTGAGGGCCATCCCTTCGGGCATAACCAAACTGTCTTAAAGCTAAGCAGGGGTTGTAGGTGATACCTCCCCTAATTCCAAGTAAAGGGACATTAGGAAATTCTCCATAACGGTCGACAATAGTAACATTCTCTATGGATCGGGAGCACCAATGAATGTCTGAATGTTTGAGCGTCATCAACCTTTGTGACCACCTTGAACCTTGCTCATTCTTTAATACAAATTAGGGAAGATATGAAATAAACCATCTTTCCAAGAGAATAGTTCAACACATAAGGACACCTCTTTTCCTCATTGTGCGCGTGTGAAAAGAGTGTAGGATATCCCCTAGCAATGTAGGCACCGGGTTGCGTGATATGGAGATTTTGACGGTGTTCACGTCTATGAGTTGGTCAAGATTTGGAAACAAAACCATCCCATAGATGAAGAGAGCCACAATTTCCTTAAAAGCTTGTAGGTCCAAAGAATTCCAACAATTTTGGGCCTTCTCAAACAAGAACTTTTCTAGGAAACCTTTAACACCACTCCTTGTTTCCCAATGAGTTATGACATCAAATGAGTGCAGGTGTAGAGCTTAAGCAATCTCTTCTGGCTTTGGGTCTCTTTCTGTACCGTTGAAAGGTATTTGATTGAGAATGGGAATCCTCAAGAGTCGGCAAAATTCTTCCAAAGTAGGCACAAGTTGATAGTCAGGAAATCTGAAGCAATGGTATAAAGGATCAAAGAACTGAAAGAGCACCTTCATCATGTCCTCATCTGTGTTGGAGGTGACCAAGTTGAGTAGGCGACCATGTCTCTCGGTGAATGGAGAATTTTCAGGAATCCTTGAAGCTAGCTCCTTAAGTTGTGGAGGGATCCTTACAAGGTTGACTTGAATAGTTTTTTTGCGAAGAGAATCCATATACTACAAACAAGAACAAAGATGAATCCAAAAATCCTTGAAATGGTTAGTGAATGTATATGATGTTATGATGTTCATGATGTTATGTACAAGTATGTATATACAAACAAAGTAAACAAATCCTTAGGTTTAGGCTTGCGTGGAGTTTTATGGGTAAGTACCATCTTAAAGTTTAGTTGGCTCAACTTGTCCTAGTAATAGTAATTGGGTTCTAAGGAGCTCAATATCAATGGTTTGTTTCCTTGGTCATTGTCTCAGCACAAGCCTCTTTGATGGCGACCAAAATATCCAAAGAAACCAAACCTCAATGAGTGTAGTATTGAGTATCTACCAACTTCGGACTTCACCAAAACCGGTCATCTCACTACATCCTAAAGGCCAAGTTGGTCAAGTAAAGGTTCTAGAAGTTCAATAGTGCTTCATGACATCACTCAGCGGCCTCGTATTCTCTTTGATTAACTTAAAGGCTATCGGTACCCATAAATATGTCGCACTAACATAGCTATTTCTTAGACCATGTCGGTATACCCCACACAGTTTCCACAACGTATTTCTACTTACCTATAATATATCCCAAATCCGGATAGAGGATTCAAACCTAAACAAAGAACCATAATGTAAGGCATACAAGTCAAACAATATAAGCAAGTAAATGTGATATATCCCTAAGGTAACCCCACTTTTAGATAATTCCCCACCAGAGTCGCCAGTTCTGTAATGCGGTGGGAGAACTGACTTGGGTGTTTTGTGTTTTATCGCAAATGTTGCGGTTAGCAAGAGTCGCCACCGACTTTTCTTTTATCCAAAAGGAAAGGTGAAAAAGCACAGGAAAGACCTTTGAGATTTATTTCTTGAGTTCGGGGGTAGATTATCAAAAGGGAAGGTATTAACACCCTTTTCATCCATGGTTTTCCATGAGCTCTTAGTTACTTGCTAGATCACTTGCTTTTGTTTGAAATTGTGCTTTGTGTGGTTTTTTGAAAGTATTTTGTAAAGAGGTCATTGTTTAGGCAATCTTTGTAATGATTCTTGTTTGTAAGAATGTATACAAAGATGTTGATCTTTTGAAAATGTTTTTCATGTTGTAAGATGTTTGAAATTGTATGTGTTTGTTTTTAAAATAACAAGGGTGTTTGTTTTGAAATGGAGCAAGTAACTAGGAGAAATTTACCTACTCAAATGTCTTTCTTGTTCATTTTCTTTTCCTTTGACATTGTTGTCTTACCATTGATTTGTTAAGCAACCCTATCTATGGATGTAAACGGGACGGGAGTGGGTCATCATATAACCATGATTAGAAATATTGCAAGGTATCTTAGCATTCTTTTTGAGGGACTAAGATTGTTTGTAAGGAAACTTAGATAGCGTCATCGAGGGACTATGATCTTGTATTTGCTTATTTTTGCTAAGATACCTTACATGCGTAATATGATCATTTTGTATAAGGCAACCAAGTGGGATAACCCTAGGGGTGCTTGTGTGCAAGTGTATAATTTCCATGCTTGTTTTTGTCTTGAATTAGGGTTTTCTAGGTATTGGTTTTAGTCTTTCCATACAAACCCTAATTATTATCATGTTATATATGAAAGTGAGAAATTGCGGAATTTTAAAGTTACTACGCTATTACAACATTTATGGGGAGGGGTGTACAAATTGAATGGGGATTGCAATAATTTAAACCCTAATTAGTCTATTACAACCATATTGAATTGGTATAAATATACAAGGAATTAAATAAATACAACATATAAAAATGAATAAATATACAAGGATGCAAAATGTAAAGAAAGTGAATTTTGTTTGGTTTTCATGAAAAAAAGATTTTGTCTTAACCTAATTAAATAAAGAAAATAGTTAATTAAGTTTGAATTTATTAAGAAAAATTTTAAATTAAAAACCTAGTTCTATTAATTAATCAAAAGAAAATAAGTTTAAGAAAAGTATTTTTGGTATTTTTTATCTTGAAAATATTTATAGCATTATAAAATATTTTTAGTCTTTTTTATATCAAAAAATAATGTATTTAAATTGGTATGAAAGAAAATAACTAATAACCTAATTTTATTTATAATTGCAAGATAATAAGTAAAAAATAAATAGAGTATAATTAATAAAAATATTTTTGTGAGAAAAATAAAATAAAATAGGTCAAAATATAAATATATAATTTTTTTTTTGTATTTTATGATTTTTAGTATTTATAAAATATATTTAAGAAAAATAAAAATGAAAATAAAAAAGAAAATAAATAAATTTGGGCCAGGGGTGCCAATAGGAAACAGGGGGTTAGCTAGCAAAAATAAAAAAATAAAGCCAGGCCCAAAGAGGCCCAGCGCCTTGCAAACAAAAAAGTCAGAATTTGTAAAAACATGAAAAAATGCAAAATGGTACCACTGGGGCTCGAACCCAGGTCCCATAGGTTACAGGCACGCGCTTCTACCACTGGGGTGGCTATACATCTGTTAATACAAATGAAACCATAAATATGTAAGGCAAAACGCGCCATGTAACTTGTAGCAAATTTTCTCACGATTCTAGAAATGTAAAGTATTAGAACTATAGATCAAAGATAAGCAAGAATTTTAATGGCCCTAATGTGAACCCTAAAAATTTTAGAAACTTCAGTTTCAAAATTCTCTAAGCTCAAGCAAAATTAATGGAAACTAAGGATATGGTTAGCTTTAGGGCAATGATATCTACATGTTTTATTCACAAATAAATTATTGATGATGCCTGTATGAAGAGTTCCAAGTTGAGAAAACTTACCTCAAAACTGGAAATCGTGTTTTGAGTTTGAGCTTGTTTCAAGGTGCTGCAATGATCAGGTTAGCTTCCTTGAGGTCCTATGAAGCTAATGCAATGATTAGCTTGAACAATGGATGGATGAAATAGCCTGGAGAAGTCAAGTTGCAGACTCTATTTTTTGGTTATAGAAGTTATGGTAAATGGTGTTATAATTATGGAATAAGGATATGGATGAGTTATATTTGATGTAAGGAAGCTTTAGAAACTAAAAGGCCAAGAAACGCACGAGGGAAATGGGAGTTTGATGTTCAAGATCAGAAACTATACAATAATAGAGTTTTTGTGCAATTTCTGATTTGAGAGAGTTTTGGTGTATTTCAGGGTGCTCAAGCTCGTGTTCTAGCTAACAAATAGTGACTCTATTTATAAGCAACAAGTTTGGAGTGCTCTAGTTGATCAGAATTCAAATTTACATGTTTAAGTTAAACATGTGATTTTTTTATAAAACAAGTTCCATTCCTTGTGTGCTTGCTAAGATAAAGTGGTTATGCTTTAAACAAGCTTGCTTCTGACTTTGTGGATGGAGTGTGATCAGAGGGAACAAGTTAGAGGCTCAAGAATGGACTTTATGCAAAAAGCTTGCTTTACAAGAATGGCAATGTTACTTTGTGCCATTAATGGAAATGCAACTTAGATAATAGCTCAAATGCTTGGATCAAAGCTCTAACAGTTGTGTAAACATTTAATTATGGAGTGACAAACAAGTTTGAGACCTGCAAAGCAAGGATTATGCAGCCTAGCATGGATTTGGTTCAAGTGTTCATAAAAAATGACTTGTAATTCAAGTGACAAAACCCTAACTTCATCTCTTCTATTATCCCTACTCAAGAATGATCTCAAGGAGTTATTTGACATTTTGGAAAGCTTGCAATGTTCTCTACAACCCATCTTTTAATTGTTTTTGAATATTCCCCTTGGAACTATATGAAAAAGTGCCATGAAGTTGGGTCAAAATCTTGTCCAAATTAGGGCAAAATTTCACTAAGTGTTTAGTTTCATAACCCTATGTTCTTAAAATTATAACTTGAGATCCAAGAACTTTTGGAAGAAGTTGTTTGAATCAAAGTTGTAGATTTCATGGATATCTACAACTTTCATGTTGGAAGTTTCTCTTGAACCATCTTGCATCATGGTGAAAATTTGGCTCAAAGTTATGAAAAACATGAAATTTCCAACACTTAGAAAAATTTCTAAGTTTAGAAATTTTGACTTTTCAAAATGAAATCTTGAATTTTTGATTTATTGATGAATAAGTTTCATATTTTGACATGTTTTGATGAATTATGATCTTTGGAACTTGAATTCGACCAAAAATTCAAAGTTTTACTTTTCAGTGTACAATTGACTTTTGATCAGTTTATTGCAAAATTCATCTGTCAATCCAATGGACTTGCAATGTTTTGAACCATGTCATTAGTTAAAAATGATTCAATTGGACTCTTGAGATCATGCCTTAAACCAATTGACCATTTTCTAGGTCAAAAATTAGAAATTTCCCTTTCTCAGTCAAAACCCTAATTTTGACCATTTTGCCCTTTTGGAGATTTTATCAAATTTCTTGAGGAGTTGTGAACCAAACTTGATGAAATGATACATATGAGTTTAAAATATTGACGTGGATCAAAAATTAAAAAGTCTAAATTAATTTAATTAATAGGGAAAGTTAGAATAAACCCTATGTCTAAGTTAATTTAATTAAGAAAAGAAACTAAATTTGTTAAGAAAATATTTTTATTTTTTTATGCCTATAAATAAAAATAAAATGTGAAAATGTAATTATAAAAGAAAGAAAATAAAATGAAAATATAATAATAAAAAAAATGGGTCAGGGGTTAGAAAAGAAAACAGGGAGGTTTGATAGAAAAACATTTTTAATGAAAATGAGGGGTGTGTGAGCAGAAACGAAATTGGGCTCAGAGATGTATTTGGTTGAGGCCCAGTAGGGTTATTGTCCTGTAGCATAACAAAAACAAGGGGGGTGTAGATCCCGAGCTTCGTTTGGGCTTGGGGTGAATTCGTGGGTGGTCCATTTGATAATTAACATCAAATAATAGAAAATAACAAAAGACAAGCAATATGTCTTCATTATATAAAAAAAACTCTCTCTTAATCTTAATATTCTCTCTCGTTCTCTGAAGGGCTCTCGCCAGAGAAGAAGAAACGGCAGCGCCAGAAATTGCCTCACGATGGTGACGGCGGCGACGGAGCTCTGATCACGATTTTTCTTACATCTTTTGCTTCGTCTCGCTCTCCTCTTTTCTAATCTGGGATTTATTTTTGCATATGGCCAAGGATTTCATGTAGATCTTGAAGGAGGTGAATGAAACCCTAGCGATTCCGATTTATCCTCTTGGTGGTTTCAAGTGAGATCTTTCTTTTTCTTCTTATTTCCTAATTTCTGAAGGGTTAAGGGTTGGGAAAATGATGAATATATTTAGGGTTTTGTATTGCTTCTATGGTTCGGTTTCTGTATGTTTTTGTGAACTTGCTGAAAATGATTTTGAGAGGTTTTTTATGTTGTTGTGGCTCGGCTTATTTCTGTATACTTGTTACAGAAAAAAATGGAGGTTTTTTGTTGTTGCCCCTCTCGATTTTTGTATGTTTATGTTGGTAAACTGTATCTGTATTTTTTTTTCTGAAGGAATTTTGTGAGAGGAAAAATAAAGAACAAAAGGTCTTTTTTAGACTTGTGGTTCCACCCCCTTTTGAACTGAGTTACAAATCTTATATATTGTGAAAATTGCTTTCCCTTTTCTGTAAAGTTTTTGATACTGACTTGAGAGAAATTGCATTTGTTGGACTTGTCCCCTTGTTATGTTACTTGTTGGCCTTGTTGGACTTATCATCTTTTCTGATTTTTCTGATATCAACTCTGTGGTACTTTGTGACTTTGTTATGCTATGCTGCCTCTGTGCTTGTTGACCCTGTGCTTTTCTGTATTGGTTTCTTGCTGACTTTTTTTTTGGTTTTGTACTGGTTGCTTGCTGACTTTTTGATTATGTACTTGTGTAGTACAATATCTTTTGAGCTTTTTTCCAAACAAATCCCTTTATTTATTTGTTGGAGATTTTACAGTATAGTTTTTGGCCTATGACTTTGACATTACAACTCTAATTTTTTAATTTAAATAACACAAATATGAGGCTTTTTGATTGTTGCTTGAAAGCATGATGTTAATTCTGATTTGGACACTTTGATTTGTTTTTTCTTATTGTGAACCAAACTTTGATTTGTGATTTGAAGTAGGGACTTTCTTAGGCCAATAATAGAACAAAATTTGTTTGAGGCTGTTGTTGGGCTTGGTAGTGAATTCTGACTTTTGAATTTTTGTCTCTTTGGGCCTTTGAACCCATGTCTATTGTAACTGGGCTGTTTTGTGATGAAATTTTGTTTTGAACCTCTTTGTCTTTGTTTATTGTGAACCAACTTAGCTTGTGATTTGTAATATACCAAGTTAGGCCCTAAGAATATGATTCCTTAAGCCAAAACCCTAATGATGAACTAAAGTACTTTGCAAATTTCTTGTTCACCTTTGATTTCTTGCTAATGAATTCTTTTTTTCTTTTTTCCTGTGCTTGGCATTGGTATGAGCTTGGAAAGATGATGAAAGGAGACTTTGAAGATTGAACCGAGGAAATACTTGAAATGGAGATTACATAGGCATCTTTGCAACATGAATAGCATCAGATATAGGAATTTGTGATTAGGCCATAGAAGAATGAATTCCTTTGTAACATTAGGAAGTAGTTTGGAGTTTAAGGACTATGTACATTTTAAAATTTGAGTACCATCTGAAACTTTGGGCAAGCTTTAATTATTTTCTTTTGTAATATATTTGGTAATCTTAAACAATTTGGAAAAAATGTGAAGCTTTGTATTCCTTTGAAATGTCAAATAGAAAGTTCCCCATTTTTGAATTTGATTCCAAATGAAACTTGTATGAAGAATGTATTTTAGTTTCTTGAAAGTGAATTTGAGATAACAAGTGAAACTTTGAGATTTGAGATACAAAAGAAACCCCATATTTGTAATTGAAGAAAAAAATATTCAAATTCATAAGCAAACATGTACTTGCTCATTTGTACCAAGTCCAAGAAACTGTTTTGTTTTCTAAGTTGGAATTCAAAAATCTTGATGTCTATGATACGGTGGGAAAATTGACTTGGGTGTTTTGCGTTTGATCACAAATGTTGCGGATAGAAAGAGTCGCCACCGACTTTTCCTTTATCCATAAGGAAAGGCTGAAAAGAACAGGAAAGACCTTTCGAGATTATTTCTGAGTTCATGGGGTAGATTATGAAAAGAGAAGGTATTAGCACCCTTTTCATCCGTAGTTATCTATGGGCTCTTAGTTGCTTTCTAGATCACTTGCTTTTGTTTGAAAGTGTGCTTGTGGTGTGAGTTTTGAAAGTATTTTGAAAACATGCCTTTGTAATGATTCTTGTCTCATAAGAATGCATAAAAAGTGTTGTTTAAAAATAGTTCAAAGGAGTGTTTGTGTAAATGTATTTTTGAAAGTGATTTTGAAAAGGGTGTCTTTGTAATGGTTCTTGTCTCTATAAGAATGCATACAAAGCATTTGTATTTTGAAAATATTTCAAAATGAAAGTGTTGGTGTATAAAAATGTTTTTGTTGTGAGAAAGTGAGCAACTAGGAGCAATCTACCTAGTCAAAAGGTCTTAGATGTTCTTTTCTTTCTACTTTAGATGTTGCTATCTTACCATTGATTTGCTAAGAAGCCCCATCGTTGGATGTGAAGGGACGGGCGTGGGACGTTTCTATAGTCATAGAAGGCAACCTATGGGACGTTTTAGCAATGTCGTTTAGGGACTAGATCATTTACCGAAGGAAACATCGAGGGTCATCGAGGGACTACGATCTTTTATCGAGGGTTTTTTCTAAAACGCCCATGTTCAAGGGACATGACTATTTTTCCGAGGAAACAAGTGAGATTACCCTAAGGATGCATGTGTGCAAAGTATGTTTGATTGCATGCATTTTGTCTTTGATTTTTGGGTTGTCTACTTGTTGGTTTTATCTTTCCATACACACCTAATTACTAGCATTTGTACAAAAGTAATAAAAAGTGCAAAAAATAAATCCTACACTATTACAACCATATTGAAATGCATAAAAATTTAAAGGAAAAAATAAGATAAAAAGAAGAAAAAAAGAGCTCCTTCAATTGGGGGGGGGGGGGGAAGCAACCTTCGATTCTGCTTCTGTTGGCCTCCTTCAATTGGTGGCTAGCATCCAACAAGTCATGGCCTTCCATTGGGCCTTGGCAGCAGCATGGAAGCCCAAGGATTTGTTTCATGTTTCCTTCCCCCTGTCTCTTTCGTTTGGGACATTAATAAACAACATGGCTTAAAGCCCTGTTAGCATTTGTCTAGTGGTCAAGTTAATTATTAAAGTATATTTAACAAAACTCAAGAAACAATAAACAAAAGATTAGCCATAAAACAGATTAAAGGGTGCAAACGAAAAGGAGACAAAATATGTATACATGCTATGTTTGAAACGAAAGATTCAAAGGTAAGAGTGACTTACCTTGCTTCAGCCTTGAATGGGTGTGGGACCTTGAGTGGAGGCCCTGAGTGTTTCTTGGATTCGAAGGGAGGGGGCCAACAGTTGGGCTTTGAATGCTGGATTCGATGGAAGAAAGAAATAAGTCTTATGTTTCTTTCTAAACTGGATTCGAAGGATACTGTTGTACCCCAAAATTTGCCCTCCCATTTCTCATTGATTTCTCCTCACACAGCTCTTGAAGCTCAAGATCCAGTTAGGGTTTCATCTGCTCAAGACTCCTCCTTGCACTGCTAACCCCAAATTAGGGTTTGTGTTTGCACAAAGATGTTTTGACCTAAAGTGCCCAAGATGACTTTCTTGCTTCATATTGACCTCCTAAGTTTATCCATACCAAGTTTCAAGTCTTGATTCCAAGTTTTGCCCAGTCAATTGGACAGTTGACCTAGAAATCAATTGTGTTGGGGAAAAAGTCAACTGTGGCCAATTGACAGTCAAATCTCATGAAATTTGATCCACATCAACATTATGAACTCATATGAACCATTTGATCAAGTTTGGATCACAATTCCACAAGAAATTTGATCAGATCACTAAAAGGGTAAAATGGTCATTTTTAGGGTTTTGACTGTACAAAGGCAATTTTTGACTGTTTGACCTAGCCAATGGCAAACCAAGCTCACATATGGACTCAAGGACCCCATGTAATTATATTGATATGCTCAACTAGTTCAAAAGATCCCAAGTACACAAGATTGACAGTTGAATTTCCCAGTCAATTGATCAGTTTTGACTGTATACTGAAAAGTCAAACTTTGACTTTTTGGTCAAAATCAAGAGTCAAGATTCATTTTTCATAAAAACATGCCAAATCATGAAACTTGTTCACCAAGAAATCACAAATTGCAAATTAGGGTTAGAAAATGGAATTTTTCATAACTTAGAATTTTTCTAAGTTATGAAAAACCCTAATTTTTTCCCAACTTTGCCCCACCTTTTCCCCAAGATCCATTTGGATTCAAACAAAAGTCAAAATATGAAAGTTGTAGCTTGTTGCATAATCTACAACTTTGATTCACAAAGTTTTCTCATTTGAAGCTTGTATCTCAAGTTACAATTTTTTGAATAAGGGCACTAAACCATTTTTAACTTAGTAGAATTTTAACCTATTTTGACAAGGTTTTCTACCCCACTTCAAGGCCATTTTTCATACACTTCCACTTGGAATTTCAATTTGCATTTCAAATATGGATTGTATTACACTTTCCAAGCTTTCCAAAATGTCCAAGAACTTCTCAAACAACCTCATGGTTAGGGAGAATCGAATTTCACAATATAGCAAAAAATCACTTTGTTCATGACCAAGTTCCATGTCCATAACTTGGCAAATTCGAACTCAGCATGCTTTAGGCTAGATTACAGGTCCTTAAACCAAGTTACACTACATAATTTAATGCTTGTTCATTGTGCCAAGGTGTTGTTCCATGAGTTCAAGCATTGTACACAAGATTGATCCATTTCTAGATAAAGCAAATTAGCCATTTTGGTAAAAGTTCACTTTATGTCAATTTAGAAATCCAACAAGTACAAGCTAAATCCTTTTGGCACAAGATTATGGACAAATTGCTCTGATCAAGAGAAGATTATGCAGCACATTAGGAGTCCCCCTACATGCCTAGAAAGTCAACTTGCTTTTGTTGCTTAAGAAAGAAGAAAAGTTCCATAACTTGTAACAACTTCCATCTCAGCCTTAGAACAAGAAAGCAAATATTGTGGACACATTCCAAACATCCCAACCAAGCTCTTGCACGAATCCTTGACCCCTCAAACACTCTCCATCTCAGAAACACCATCAAACTGCTCAAACAGAGCAAGCCCTGCAGATTGAGTGCCATCTCTCAATCCCTTCAAGCTTTTTGGCCCAAACTTGTTCCTCTACCTTACTTACAACCTATGCAAGCTATCCAGAAGCTAAGGCACGATCTGTAATTGCTCTAACCACCTCCACCATTTTCACATCTTTGACTTGCAGGTGAAGTTCTACAGCTTGATTCAGAAGCTTTCCAGACAAAGTAAACATTGGAATAGCATCCCTGGACCTCAAGGAAGCTTTTCCAATCATCACCTTGCACTGAAAGTTCCTCATTCTCCAGATAGAAGTTCAACTGAATAGGTAAAATTTTGAACTCGTATCTCTCTTGTTATGCATCTTTAGTCTTAAGTTTGTGAAGAAACAAGGTTCTACTCATAGCCCTGAGCATGTACATAGCTTTACATTTCATTTCTTTTGCCTGAGTTGAGAGAATTTAAGCTTCGAAAATGGCAGAAAGTTTAGGTCAAGATTTGGGATTGATAAAATTCTCTCTCATTTCTGAGAGTTAGGATGAGTTTTTTATATATTTGGAATCGTGATTCAATGCTTGACATGTTTTGTGTTGAAAGTTTGTGCAAAATCTCAAAGAATCAGGATGTTTGAATCTCTGTAACAAGGCGCGCGTTTTTGGCCAAAGGTTGAAGAAGAAGTGGATTGGGCTGGGCCTGTATCATTCTGCTATCCACACCATTTTTTCTGTTTCACACCCCTGAGCCCATTTGCTTCATTTTTTTAATATTTTTTACTTTTTCTTTTTTTGTTTGACTTGTTTATTTTTCCTCAGCATATTAAAATTTTGAAAATAATTTTCTCATCATTTTTTGATTTTTATTTGGTATTTATTTGATTTTCTTTTGATTTATACATATATGTATATATATTATTATTTAGGATAAATAGAAAAATAGTGTAAATACATTCTCATTTTCATTTTTTATTTTATATTACCCTCTGAAAATATTTCATATAAAAAATACTATTTTCTAAAAAATATTAAATATTATTATTATTGTTTATCTATAATACATATTTAAAATAATGTAAATATAAATACATATTTGTTAATATACTTAGAATAAAATATCAAATAATGTACATATTTTATTTTTTAATATTTAATACTAAAAAAGGCCTTTTTATAAATATACCATATTTTATTTTATTTTTGTATGTAAATAATAAATATTATGTGAATTAGTTAATTAATATACATTTTGATTAAAATTAGGGTTTTTTGCCCTAAATATGAAAATACTCAAAAATAATACCTTTTTATTTTCTTATTTTATTTTACACAAACAACATTTTTTTTTATACATATAAAAACTTTCTTTTGGCATTTTTGCATATTTATTTAATTTCTATTTAATTATGCAATTTATTTACCTTGCAAATATTCAAAAAATGATGTAATAATTTAGATTTAAATTCTTGTCTAAATATTCCCCATTTGTAAATTTGTACCTCCCTCCCTATATTACTATGTTGTAATAGCGTAGGAATTTAAATTTCGCACTTTATACGCTTTCTAATTATGCCATGTTAGAATTAGGGTTTGCATGCGAAAAACGATAAAAAATAGTTTGACCTAATACAAGATAAATGAGCATGAAAATAAACAACACATCTCACACTAGCACCCCTAGGGTACTCCACTTTGTTGCCTTCAAATAAATGGGCCATGTTGTATGTTGAATTTCTTTGGGCAAAGCAAACAAATTGAATGATCATAGTCCCTCGATAAAACTTTTCAAAACAAAACAAAAACAAATGATCAAGTCCCTTAAAGAAAATTACCCAAAGACATTTAACGCCGTTGCAATTATGGTCCAAACGATGACCCGCGCCTGCCCCTTTTATCTCCTAAGACAAGATTGTCCACCAAATGCAATGGTGGAACAAAATTGTCAAAAGGTTTAAAAACATAACAAAAATCTTTGAGAAAACTTTAGGGTAGATAAACTCTTAAGTACTTGTCAATTTGCAAAGAAAACACTTGCCTAAATTCCAAACCCACTTCATAAACACTTTCAAAATCAACTTTTCAAACCCTTGAAACATCTTTTTAAAAGATAAAACACCTTTTGTAAAACATTCGAGTAAAGAATTGTTACAAGGTTAGCCTAGCACAAGGCATCTTTTCAAAACATTTTCAAAACCACACACAAAGCACCATTTCAAACAATTGAAAACCAAGGCAAGTTGATCTAAGCAAGTACCTAAGAGCCCATGGATAACCATGGATAGAAGGGGTGCTAATACCTTCCCCTTCTATAACCTACTCCCCGAACCCAAGAAAAATCTCAAAGGTTTTTGCTGTGCTTTTTAAACCTTTCCTTAGGATAAAATAAAAAGTCGGTGGCGACTCTTGCTCAACCGAAACATTTGCGAAAACAAACGCAAAACCCTAGTCAGTTCTCCCACCGTATCACAGATACTGAAGAGTGTTGTTCTTCAGAATCGAAAGAGGTGAAAAATGGGATTCTGGGTTTGATTTCACAAGTGTTGAAGGGACTTGAGAGATTTGTTGTGTTTGAGAAGATTCTGGAGGTTTTGTTCCTCTAGTAAAAAAAATCCTCCCCCTTAGCTTTGCAAAAATTCCTCTATTTTTAGAGAAAAGAATGACCATGTTTTCAATAGCCAACCTTGCAAAACAATAAAATATGAAACGAAAACAGGTACAAGTGGGGGGCCTATTGGCAGTTGGGGTACAGAAGATGTGACTTATTCTTCTGGTCTTGCTTGTGCTCAGACCAAAATCAGGTTGAAAGCTGATTTTCTGACTAAAGTACCTTTTATGAAGAAAGGGTACATAGTCTTTTGCCAATTCATCCAAGAATGGTATTATCCAGTGAATAAACCTTCGAACCCTTAGGCAATGTATCACAAACTTGTGTAAACCTCTGTTATGTGAAGATTTAGAAGTAACATAGCCTGACAAGTAGGGTAAGGCCATGAGATCTCCTCAAATTTGCTTCAAATGAAACCTGCTTCGAATGGCTCAACTTGGATTTAAAACAAGATGATTCGAAGGGGATCCACATTCCAATCGAAGCTTTCATGCAGGTACTTTTTTCCAATCGAAGAGTTTGCCTTGCAGGGGGCACATGTGGCCAGCGGGTCATGGCCTTCGATTGCCAGCATGCAGGAAACATACTTGTCCAATCGAAGGGCTTTCCCTGCATGGGGAACTTGTGGAAGAAAAATTTGGTATTCAAAGCAAACATGCAGGAAGCACGCTTGGTGAATCGAAAGGTTTGCCTTGCAGGGTGCACTTATGGCCAGCAAACTTGGGATTCGAAGCAAACATGCAGGCAGTGGAAGACACAAACAAAACCTGCAACAAGAAGTCAAATGCCCAGATGAAAGAGGCACGCTAGCAGCAATTTTTGAGCAATCGAAGGAGGTGCAAAGTCCAATCGAAGGGTGCTGAATCGAAGGAGGCCTATTTTTCTCCAAATTTTTCAAAATGTTATTTTTATCAGTTTTCTCCCTTTTTGACAGTTTCCTTTTAATTTTGGTACTGGAAAATCCAAATGCACTTGTGCAAGCTTGAATCCTGAGAATCTTTGTGAGAAAATCCTTGAGAATTGAGAGGGCAAACTTTGGGGTACAACAGCCGCCCCTGTTCAATCTTCTTACACCTGAAGAGTTAGATGGGCAAATCTTCCATTCGTGACTTGAAGGTGGAAGATGATTGAACACTAGAGTGCCCAGAAATTTGCACTTAATGATGTTGTGGTTGATTGTGTAGGGAATGGGCTTAAAGATGCCATTTGGAGAAATAATGGATAATTGTTGGAGACGGGCTTATAGATTCCATCCAAAGGTGATTGTTGATAGAAATTAGACTAAGTCTAAATTCTGACTTCAATTGGAGAAGAAATAAGAATAAATTTTTGGAGTGATTTATCTGAACCAGAGGAAAAGTCTACTAGAAAGAATCAAGATAAACCATTGAGATATTTAAACTGAACCAGCAGAGGTCTTGGATGAGTATCAGAATAATATTCATAAATGAATTGTATCTGACTCGTATCTGAGAGATGTACTAAATGAGCGTCAGAATGACATCCGTATCTGGATCGTATCTGGACTGTATTTGAATGAGTGACAGAATGACATCTGAATCTGGATCGTATCTGGATTGTATTTGAATGAGTGACAGAATGACATCTGAATCTGGATCATATCTGGAATGTATTTGAATGAGTGACAGAATGACATCCGAATCTGGATCGTAGCTGGACTGTATTTGAATGAGTGACATAGTGACATCCGAATCTGGATCGTATTTGGACTATATTTGAATGAGTTATAAAATGACATCTGAATCTGAATCGTATCTAGACTGTATTTGAATGAGTAACAGAATGACATCCGAATCTGGATCGTATCTAGACTGTATTTGAATGAGTGATAGAATCACATCCGAATTTGGATCATATCTGGACTGTATTTGAATGAGTGACATAATGACATATGAATCTGGATCGTATCTACACTGTATTTGAATGAGTGACAGAATGATATCCAAATCTAGATCGTATATGGACTGTTTCTAGAAGGAATCTGGAGTAAGTATCAAAATGTCAACCATATCTGGATTGTATCTAAACTGTTCTAGAAGAGAATCTGGAGAAAGTATCAGAATGTCAGCCATATCTGGATCGCATCTGAATTATTTCTAGAAGAGAAACTGGAGTAAGTATCAGAATGTCAGCCATATCTGGATCGCATCTGAACTGTTTCTAGAAGAGAATCTGGAGTAAGTATCAGAATGTCAGCCATATCTGGATCGCATCTGAACTATTTCTAGAAGGAATCTGGAATAAGTATCAGAATGTCAGTCATATCCAGATCGCATCTGAACTATTTCTAGAAGGAATCTGGAATAAGTATCAGAATGTCAGCCATATCTGGATCGCATCTGAACTGTTTCTAGAAGAGAAACTGGAGTAAGTATCAGAATGTCAGCCATATCTGGATCGTATCTGAACTGTTTCTAGAAGGAATTTGGAATAAGTATCAGAATGTCAGCCATATCTGGATCGCATGTGAACCGTTTCTAGAAGAGAATCTGGAGTAAGTATCAGAATGTCAGCCATACTTGGATCGCATCTGAACTATTTCCAGAAGAGAATCTTGAGTAAGTATCAGAATGTCATCCATATTTGGATCGCATCTGAACTGTTTCCAGAAGAGAATCTGGAGTAAGTATCAGAATGTCAGCCATATCTGGATCGCATCTGAACTGTATCTAGAAGGAATCTAACCGGAGGAGGTCTTTGGTCGCCTGTCATTAACTGGAAGAAATAAATCTAACCAGAGGAGGTCTTCGGTCGCCTGTCATTAACTGGAAGAAATGAATCTAACCAGAGGAGGTCTTCGGTCGCCTGTCATTAACTGGAAGAAATGAATCTAACTAGAGGAGGTCTTTGGTCGCCTGCCATTAAGTGGAAGAAATGAATCTAACCAGAGGAGGACTTCGTTCGCCTATCATTAATTGGAAAAAATGAATCTAACCAGAGGAGGTCTTTGTTCGCCCGTCATTAAATGGAAGAAATAAATCTAACCAGAGGAGGTATTTGGTCGTTTATTTGTGATGGGCCAGTGTAGGGCTGTTTCAGAATGAGTCTGTGTAAAACTTCATCTGGAAATGAGAAGGAACCTGGGTAGGGTTACTCTAGTTGGTCATGTAGATAATTGCCCTGACTTGTTACAGGTATTAATCTACAATCACCCATCCACAAATATTTTTCCTTGCTTGTTACAGGTATTAATCTAGAACTTGAAAATTATTGGTCGTTGAGATAGTTGTCTTGGCTGGTTTCAGGTATTAATCTCTGACTTGAGAAAGAAAGATAGTTTTCCTGGCTTGTTATAGGTATTAATCTTCAATATCTTCATTTAGATAGTTTTCCTGGCTTGTTACAGGTATTAATCTACAATCTCTCGTCCATAAATAGTTTTCTTGGCTTATTACAGGTATTAATCTAGAACTTGAAAATTATTGGTCATTGATATAGTTGTCCTGGCTGGTTTCATGTATTAATCTCTGACTTGAGAAAGATAGATAGTTTTCCTGGCTTGTTACAGGTATTAAACTTCAATCTCTTCATGTAGATAGTTTTCCTGGCTTATTACAGGGGTTAATCTACAATCACTCGTTCACATATAGTTTTCCTGGCTTGTTACAGGTATTAATCTGGAACTTGAAAATTATTGGTCGTTGAGATAGTTGTCCTGGCTAGTTTCAGGTATTAATCTCTGACCTGAGAAAGAAAGATAGTTTTCCTGGCTTGTTACAGGTATTAATCTCCAATCTCTTCATGTAGATAGTTTTCCTGGCTTGTTACAGGTATTAATCTACAATCACTCGTCCACAGATAATTTTCCTGGCTTGTTACAGGTATTAATCTGGAACTTGAAAATTGTTGGTCGTTTAAGATAGTTGTCCTGGATGGTTTCAGGTATTAATCTCTGACCTGAGAAAGAAAGATAGTTTTCCTGGCTTGTTACAGGTGTTAATCTTCAATCTCTTCATGTAGATAGTTTTCGTGGCTTGTTACAGGTATTAATCTATAATCACTCGTCCACGGATAGTTTTCCTGGCTTGTTACAAGTATTAATATGGAACTTGAAAATTGTTGGTCGTTTGAGATAGTTGTCCTGTCTGGTTTCAGGTATTAATCTCTGACCTTTTGAATATTTTTGACGATATCCATTTGTTGATTGACCTTTTCCTGAAAAGGTAAAATGTTAGTTGTATGCAATTTCATGATGTATGAAATGCATGGTGTCCTCAAAATAAATGAGATTATGTTGTATGCATTTATCATGTATGGAAATAGGATGTATGAAATGTGAAATGTTATTTTGTCTTGGAAAATAAATCCTTGACAAATGTCGGGGAGTCGTTAAATCCCGGACTGCTGTTGAAGAGTAGGTGTGTCTTCAAACTTTGCTTAGAATGTTTCCACCGGGGATTCCTGTTTTGTTGTTTGAGGAGAACTCCGCTGGGCAACATTGAAAACTCTATAGAGAGTGTTGATTTCTGCTTAGGGAAAAAGAGTTTAGGAGTCTCAGTTGTCTGTTGCTCTACTGGGGAGTCGAAGTTGAACTGATATCTGGTCGGGTCCAGGATTCACAGTAACTTGCTAGGGATTGTAGAGTAGTCTACTGGGGAAAAGGAGTTATGGTCCTCTGATTTGTAGTAGTCAGAAAGGCAAACTCAAGCTTGGGAATCCTGTTGTTTGTTGGGGAAATAAACCCCGTTGCCGGTCTGTTAGAGAGGTGGCGACTTCACTGGGGAAAATCCTTGAGGATTTTTGAGGTCGACTCAGCTGGGGAAAAAGTTTTCAGAGATTAAACTCTGGCTGGGAGTCATCCTATGAGAAGGATTTTGGGGAGGTTTGTCACTGCCCCTAGTAGCAAGTGTTTGTGGCACTGCCAGGAAATAATTGATTGTACGTAACCCTTTGTTGGGATTTGCATTCAATGCCCCAAGTGATGGAGATGGAGACCTGCCCCTGGTTATTCAACACTTCTTGAGAGATTTCTTGGAATCTTGACTGAACTTCCCCAGGTGTGCTGGATAGTGACATGTCATGCACCCTTGTTGATAGGAGATTTTTCATTGGAAGTGTCATCCCACTTGAAGTGATTTTGTTCATTGAGAGAGCTTTTGTTCATCGGATATTCGTTGTATGAATTTCTCTGTTGTCAAACAAATAGCCATATGCAAATAGCGATATTCAAATACTGCAAAGTTTATGCTTGTCTTGAAATTTTGAAAATGCATTTTTAGCAAGTAAAGAAATTTTGTAAGAAAATTCAAACTCAGGATTTAGAGTAAAGCCTTACAGGAGTCAGGATACCTTTTGTAACAGTATGCTTTCAAACTAACCCACGCTTCAATTAGGACTTTTGAAGGGTTGTAACGTGGCTTGGTTCACGGTTTAAGAAACAAAGGATAAGGCTCAAAGTATATTTGTACCCGCCCGTTCTTCGTGATGTTCTTCAGTCCTAAACTTAGTTAATTGTACATTTAAACTCCAATTGAGTCTAGAATGACATTTTGGTGATGGTTCAGATATTGAACGTTTATCAGAAGGCAGTCATTCCTTGCAACATTTTTCATGTTGTTGAGGATTTGTAGTGACCTCTTTTTTTTATTTGTTATCCCTAATTTTTGCCTGACTGTTCTTGTTTTGAGATTACGGTCAGCGGGATGCCCCAGTTTTTCTTAAGTCTCCTTTGTAGGTTTTGACTTACTGGGCTTTTCTTTTCGAGAGATAATGACTGCCTATTTGGTAAGGAACCATCACTGTCTTTTGATTCTAGAGGAATTTTTTTGATATCACTCGTTGTATACGAAGTGAAAGTTTGCGATTGAACGCGCATTTGAATTAACTGAGATACTACCCTGCCCCAGGTTTTGATTGAAGGTTTCATTTTGTGTGAAAAAGAAAATTCCTACTTCTTTGGCTCGAAGGGGTTGAGTAGGGATTATCTTCCTTATAAGTCCAGTGTTTAGGATTTGAAAGAATGCCTGTATATCGTTAGCAAGGCCTGCCCAAAAGCATACCGTATGAGATTATGACATTGTTTTCGTCATCCTCCCTCTAAAGTCTTGTAACTTTTAGCAAGAGTTGAATGTCATAAATAGAGTAAAAAGCATAGTTTAAATGTAATGAAAACGAATGGATCAATTCAAGACAAACATATGCAATGCACTAATGAAACAGAGTTTAACATTAATAGATAATTGTTTGAATAAATCAAAATAGAAATTACAACTTGAAAATTCAAATGAACAGAAGCCTCTTTGTCTGAACTTGTCACTTCAGGTGGTGAGCCTTTGAGAGACGGCAGAAAAATTCAGTCTGACCATCTTGTGTAAACTCCAGCATTCCTCTGTCAATCAAGTCTTGGATCTTATTTTTCAAAGCCCAATAGCTATCCATATCATGCCCAAGATTATTGGAATGGTATGTATATAATGCATTGATATGATAGTTAGGAGCGGAGGTATTGGGATTCCGAGGAGGATCCCTCAATGTGGCCAAATTCAGCTTCAGCAAGTGTTGTAAGACCTGCAATATTGGCATGTCGAGTTTGGTAAACTTCCTAACGGCTGGGACCCGTTTACTTTGGTCACCCTGTCCTTGTTGACGAGGTGGTTGTTGGGCTCGTGACGTGGCAGCAAATTGGAAAGATCTACTCTCTACCAAACTGGCCTTTTGTCTCATGAGGGGCTGAGTAGTGGCCTGGTCCCCAATCTTGACCGTTTATTTCATGCGGTTGCAACCTTCTTGACGAAGTTTGTTGACGAGGGTCCTTAGCTCTTCTTGTCCTTGAGCCAAGTTTTAGATAAGAGCCATTTGGCCCACTAGTTGCCCCATCGTCTGGACTTTCATTGTTTCCATTTCAGTTTGTAGCCGTTCCAAATGATCATCCTTGGTGCCCTCCAGATTCCCCATGACCATGTCCCTTGTGAGGAGAGCTTTCACTTCTTCTTGCCCCTTGGATAGGTTCAAGAACATTTCTTGAAGTTAAGCGTTTTGAGTCTGGATGTCCTTGATAATCTGTTCTAGAGCCATCTCTACTGAAATAAATAGTAGGAAGATAAGGAGACATGTATGGGAGAAACCTGTCATGATATGATGCATGATATGTGGATGCATGTTTTCAAGGATCTCACGGGGTAAACACAAGAAAATGTTAGAAGTTGAAATTTGATCAACAACTTTGATTGGAGAACTTTGTACCGGTGGATGTCCTTCCATGAGAATTAAGCTCACCATGTCAAGTGGGTCATAGCCCTCAACTCAAGTTTGTTGTAGTTGATCTTTGATGGCGTTTGGTTAGAGAAAAATAAAATCCTCTTGCTCTTTGATAGATGTCTGGTTCAATGTGACCCTGCATCATAAACCCTTGAGATCCTTGAAATGGTTATTGAAAATACTATGGTATGATGTCATGATGTTATGTACAAGTATGCAAAGTAAGCAAGTTTCTATACAAATAATCATATACACACAAAGCAGACAAGTCCTTAGGTTTAGGCTTGCATGGAGTATGTAGGTAAGTACCTTCTTGAAGTTTAGTTCGTTCAACCTGTCCTAGTTAATAGTAATCGGGTTCTAAGGGATCTCAATATCATTGACCTTACTTTTAGGCATTGTCTCAGCTCAATCAATCTTTTCTTACGGCCGAGATATCCCAAAAGTCTAGTCTCAATAAGTGTAGTATCGAGTATCAACCAATTTTCAGCTTTCCATCGAAACCATTTATCTCACTACGTCCTAATGGCCAAGTTTGTTCAATTAAGGTTCTAAAGTCAGTTAGTGCTTCATGACACCACTCAGCAGCCTCGTATTCTCCTCAATTCAACACAAGGGATACCGATACCAACAAATGCGTCACACTAACGTAGCCATTGCATCAACTGTGTCGGTCTATGCTGTACAGTTTCCACAATCTATTGCTACTTACCTAAAAATGTGTCCCAGATCCGGGTAGAGGATAAAGCAAGCCGAAATAAGGAACCATAATATAAAGTAAACAAGTCAAACAATGAAAGCAAGTAAAGGTGATATAGCCCTAAGGTAACCCCACTTTTAAGAATCTCCCCAGCAGAGTCGCCAGTTCTATGATACGGTGAGAGAACTGACTTTGGTGTTTTGCGTTTGATCTCAAATGTTGCGGATAGCAAGAGTCGCCACCAACTTTTCTTTTATCCAAAAGTAAAGGCTGAAAAGAACAAGAAAGACCTTTCGAGATTATTTTTGAGTTCGGGGGGTAGATTATGAAAAGGGAAGGTATTAGCACCCTTTTCATCCGTAGTTATCTACGGGCTCTTAGTTGCTTTCTAGATCACTTGCTTTTGTTTGAAAGTGTGCTTGTGGTGTGAGTTTTAAAAGTATTTTGAAAACTTGCCTTTGTAATGATTCTTGTCTCATAAGAATGCGTACAAAGTGTTGTTTAAAAATAGTTCAAAGGAGTGTTTGTGTAAATGTATTTTTGAGAGTGATTTTGAAAAGGGTGTCTTTCTAATGGTTCTTGTCTCTATAAGAACGCATACAAAGTGTTTTTCTTTTGAAAATATTTCAAAATGAAAGTGTTGGTGTATAAAAATGTTTTTGTTGTGAGCAACCGAGCAACTAGGAGCAATCTACCTACTCAAAAGGTCTTAGATATTCTTTTCCTTCTCCTTTAGATATTGCTATCTTACCATTGATTTAGTAAGAAGACCCATCATTGGATGTGAAGGGACGGGAGCGGGACGTTTGTATAGTCATAGAAGGCAACCTATGAGACATTTTAGAAATGTCGTTTAGGGACTAGATTGTTTACCGAAGGCAACATCGAGGGTCATCGAGGAACTACGATCTTTTATCGAGAGTCTTTGCTAAAACACCCATGTTCGAGGGACATGACTATTTTTCCGAGGCAGCAAGTGAGATTACCCTAAGGGTGCATGTGTGCAAAGTGTGTTTGATTGCATGCATTTTTCTTTGATTTTTGGGTTGTCTACTTGTTGGTTTTATCTTGCCATATACACCTAATTACTAGCATTTGTACAAAAGTAATAAAAAGTGCAAAAAATAAATCCTACACTATTACAACCATATTGAAATGCATAAAAATTTAAAGGAAAAA
Organism: Vicia faba; assembly: GCA_948472305.1. Lineage (NCBI taxonomy): Eukaryota > Viridiplantae > Streptophyta > Magnoliopsida > Fabales > Fabaceae > Vicia > Vicia faba. The sequence goes on from OX451738.1 coordinate 988,780,045, forward strand.
ATAAGATAAAAAGAAGAAAAAAAGATCTCCTTCGATTGGAGGGAAGCAGCCTTCGATTCTGCTTCTGTTGGCCTCCTTCGATTGGGGGCTAGCATCCAGCAAGTCATGGCCTTCGATTAGGCCTTGGAAGCAGCATGGAAGCCCAAGTATTCGTTTCATGTTTCCTTCCCTCTGTCTCTTTCGTTTGGGACATTAATAAACAACATCGCTTAAAGCCATGTTAGCATTTGTCTAATGGTCAAGTTAATTATTAAAGTATATTTAACAAAACTCAAGAAACAATAAACAAAAGATTAGCCATAAAACAGATTAAAGGGTGCACACGAAAAGGAGACAAAATATGTATACATGCTATGTTTGAAACAAAAGATTCAAAGGTAAGAGTTACTTACCTTGATTCAACCTTGAATGGGTGTGGAACCTTGAGTGGAGGCCATGAGTGTTTCCTGGATTCAAAGGGAGGGCCAACAGTTGGGCTTTGAATGCTGGATTCGAAGGAAAAAAGAAACAAGTCTTATGTTCCTTTCTAAACTAGATTCGAAGGATACTGAAGAGTTCTGTTCTTCAGAATAGAAAGAGGTGAAAATGGGATTCTGGGTTTGATTTCACAAGTGTTGAAGGGACTTGAGAGATTTGTTGTGTTTGAAAAGATTCTGGAGGTTTTTTTCCTCTAGTAAAAAAAACCTCCCCCTTAGCTTTGCAAAAAATCCTATATTTATAGAGAAAAGAATGGACATGTTTTCAATATCCAGCCTTGCAAAACAATAAAATATGAAATGAAAACAGGTACAAGTGGGGGCCTGTTGGCAGTTGAGGTACAGAAGATGTGACTTATGCTTCTGTCCTTGCTTGTGCTCAGACCAAAATCAGGTTCAAAGCTGATTTTGTGACTAAAGTACCTTTTATGAAGAAAGGGTACATAGTCCTTTGCCAATTCATCCAAGAATGGTATTATCCAGCGAGTAAACCTTCGAACCCTTAGGCAATGTATCACAAACTTGTGTAAACCTCTGTTTATGTGAAGATTTAGAAGTAACATAGCCTGACAAGTAGGGTAAGGCCATGATATTTCCTCAGATTTTCTTCAAACGAAACCTGCTTCGAATGGATCATCTTGGATTCGAAGCAAGCTGATTCGAAGGGGATCCACTTTCCAATCGAAGCTTTGCATGCACAGGTATTTTTGTCCAATCAAAGAGTTTGCCTTGCAGGGGGCACATGTGGCCAGCAGGTCATGGCCTTCGATTGCAAGCATGCAGGCAACATACTTGTCCAATCAAAATGCTTGCCCTGCATGGGGCACTTGTGGCAGAAAAATTTGGTATTCTAAGCAAACATGCAGGCAACACGCTTGGTGAATCGAAAGGTTTTCCTTGCAAGGGGCACTTGTGGTTAGCAAACTTAGGATTTGAAGCAAACGTGCAGGCAATAGAAGACACAAACGAAACCTGCAACAAGAAGTCAAATGCCCAGACGAAAGAGGCACGCTAGTAGCAATTTTTGAGCAATCGAAGGAGGTGCAAAGTCCAATCGAAGGGTGATGAATCGAAGGAGGCCTATTTTTCTCCAAATTTGTCAAAATGTTATTTTTATCTATTTTCTCCCTTTTGACAGTTTCCTTTTAATTTTGGTACTGGAAAATTCCAATGCACTTGTGCAAGCTTGAATCCTGAGAATCTTTGTGAGAAAAGCCTTGAGAATTGAGAGGGAAAATTTTGGGGTACAACAATGTCCATTTTGCAATGATATTAAATTCAAACACTTCTAAATTCCAATCAAATATTTTAATACCCACTCAATTGGTGATGCCTTAGTGAACTTCAAAGATGCGTGAGATTTGACATAAAGCTCCAGAAAATCTTACCTTGATAATTATAACCAAAACCAAACCAAAAGATGAGAAAACCATAATCTCAAATTCAATTTCGGTTAAATTTTTTCTCAAGTAAACATTGTATCATCAAAGAGTCCTTAAATTTTACAACTTGTATCGTGAATCAAAACCTAACTCAAGATAAACTCAAATGTAAACCCTAATATTGCGCAACCATTGAACCAAGAACCTTGGGTGCTTAAAGTGATTAAAAACCCTAGGAGTATAGAAGGATATTTTTGAATGAAAGGAGAGGGAAAATTTTAGGGTACAACAACTGCCTCTATTCAATCTTCTTAAACCTAAAAAATTAGATCGGCGTGTCCACCATTCGTGATTTTGAAGGTGGAAGATGATTGAACACTAGAGTGCCCAAAAATTTGCACTCGCTAGTGCATGAAGTAATACTGTTGGTTGATTGTATCGTGAGTGAGTTTAAAGATGCCATTTGGAGAGATAATGAAGAATTTATCGGATAAGGGCTTATAGATGCCATCCAAAGTAATTGTTGATAGAGATTGAAATAAGTATCAGGATAAATATTTGGTTGACTTATACTGAAACAACAAATGTCTAAATTTGTCTTTGACTAGGTAAGAATCAGAAAAATCTTTGGGTCGACTTAACTGAAACTGAGAAAGTGTCTACCGGAACAGAATCAGAATAAATCATTGGTCGATTTAAACTGAACCAGCAGAGGTCTTGAAACTTTCTTTAACTGGATAACGAATCAGCATAAATCTTAGGACTGATTTAACTGAACCAGAGAAAGTGTCTACTGGAACAGAATCAGGATAACTAATTGGTCGATTTAAACTGAACCAGCAAATGGTCTTGAAATTAGTGTTTGTCATGTAGATAGTTGCCCCGTCCTATTTCAGGAATTGATCTAGAATCAGTTTGTTGGTAAAACCGTCCTATTTCGGGAGTTCATACCATTGGCGATAAAGATATTCGCCCCGTCCTGTTTTGGGAATTGATCTTTATCTGACCTAAGAGAAAGAAAGATAGTTTTCCCGTCTTGTTTCAGGAGTTAAGCTTCAATTTGTTCATGTAGATAGTTGTCATGTCTGATTTCAGGTATTAATCTACAATTTGTTGTTCACAGATAGTTGTCCTGTCTTATTTCAGGTATTAATCTAGAACCCGCTTTTTATTGGTCATAGAGATAGTTTCCCCGGATTGTTTCGGGAATTAATCTCTGACCTAATTGAGAAATGTTAATGATATATATTTTTTAATAACTGGAAGAAGTAAATATAAACCATAAGAGTTCTTTCGTTCGCCTGTCTTTAACTGGAAGAAGTAAATCTAAACCAGAAGAGGTCTTTCGTTCACCTGTCTTTAACTGGAAGAAGTAAATATAAACCAGAAGAGGTCTTTTGTTCGCCTGTATTTAACGGGAAGAAGTAAATATAACCAGAAGAGGTCTTTTGTTCGCCTGTCTTTAACTGGAAGAAGTAAATCTGAACCAGAAGAGGTCTTTCATTTTCCTGTCTTTAACTGGGAGAAGTAAATCTAAACCAGAAGAGGTCTTTCATTCGTCTGTCTTTAACTGGAAGAAGCAAATCTGAACCAGAAGAGGTCTTTCGTTCGCCTGTATTTAACTGAAAGAAGTAAATCTAAACCAGAAGAGGTATTTCGTTCACCTGTCTTTAACTGGGAGAGGTAAATCTGAACCAGAAGAGGTCTTTCGTTCGCTTGTCTTTAACTGGAATAAGTAAATCTAAACCAGAAGAGGTCTTTTGTTCACCTGTCTTTAACCGGAAGAAGTAAATCTAACTAGAAGAGGTCTTTATGTCTTCAAACTGAACGAAGTATCAGAACTTAATCTGAGCCGGAGAGAGATCCACTGAAAGAAGTATCGGAACTTAATATGAGCCAGAAGATTCCTATGTCTGAAAGCGGTATCAGAAATTAATCTGAGCCAGATAAGGTATTTATGTCTTCAACCGAACGAAGTATCAGAACTTACTCTGAGTCGGAGAGAGATCCACTAAAAGAAGTATCAGAACTTAATTTGAGTCAGAAGATGCCTATTTCTGAAAGCGGTATCAGAAATTAACCTGAGCCAGATGAGGTCTTTATGTATTCAACAGAATGAAGTATCAGAACTTAATCTGAGCCAGAGAGAAAGATCCACTGAAAGAAGTATTAGAACTTAGTCTGAGCCGGAGAGAGGTCTACTGAAAGAGGTATCAAAAATTAATCTGAGCCAGCAGAAAATCTGTATTTGTCTTTTGATTGATCTTTCGTGAAATAGGTAAAGAATTTGTTGAATTCAGATGCATGCATTGCGTAATGATGTTCTCAAAATAAATTAGATTGTGCTATATGTTTTGTATGCATATGCTATGATGTATGAATGTGAAATGTTATTGAAGTATATCTTTGTATGGGAAAATAAATCCCTGATTACTGCTGGGGAGTTTAGGAAGCTAAATCCCAGACTACTGCCGGAGACAAAGGGTATGTGTATCTTCAACCTTGCTTCCGCTAGGTATTCCCATTTGCTATTTGAGGAAACTCTGCAGGGGATGTTGATTTCTGCTTGAGGAGTAGAGTTTAGGAACCTTAGTCGTCCGTTGTTCTACTGGGGAATTTAATTCTTATATGCCATGACTAGGGATAAAAGATATAATTAAACTTCTGAATTGTATAGGGAGGATGAAGTTAATTGGTATCTGGTCGGATTCCAGGCTTTGCAACAACTTTCTGGGGATAGTATCAACTCTATTGTAGAAGAGGGGTTATGTCAGTTGATTTGTAGTAGTTGGAGGAATGGACTCAAGCTGGTGAAATTGTAGTCTGTTGGGGAAATAAACCTCATTGAGGAAATTATTCTGAAGGCCTTACTGAGGAAATGAATTCTTTTGGGGAAGAACTTTTTGCAAGGTTTCTTTTCAGATTTGGAAGTCCAAACTTGGTTGGGGAATGTCAGAATAAATCCAAGCCTTGATTGTTTCTGAGGATGTATTGAATGAGTATCAGAACGACATCTGTATTTGAATTGTATCAGGAAGAGAATCTGGAATAAGTGTCAGAATGAATCTGTATTTAGATTGTATATGTACTGTATCCGCAGTAGAATCTAGAATGAGTGTCAGAATGAATCCATATTTAGATTGTATCTGAACCATATCTAGGAAGATGCATTTGAATGAGTATTAGAATGAATCTGTATTTAGATTGTATCTGTACTGTATCTGCAATAGAATCTGGAATGAGTGTCAGAACGAATTTGTATTTAGATTGTATCTGAACTGTATTTGGAAGAGAATGAGTGTTAGAATGAATCTGTGTCTAGATTTTATCTGTACTATATCTAGAATAGAATCTGGAATGAGTGTCAGAATGAATATGTATTTAGATTGTATATGAACTGTGTCTGGAAGAGAATGAGTGTCAGAATGAATCTGTGTGTAGATTGTATCTGAACTGTATCTGCAAGAAAATCTGGAATGAGTATCAGAATGAATTTGTATTTAGATTGCATCTGAACTGTATCTAGAAGAGAATGAACCGTTTGTGATCTCCCTCTGTTTGGGAACTGGCATGATGTGTGTAATTTATTTTATGAAGATTACTTTGTGGGGATAATCCATGGAAATGGCCCTGTGGGGGATTTGTGGACAACTTGAACTTTATCTTATCTCCTAGAGTCCTTAGTAAATGTTGATCAGAGTGACAAATCTTTTACTGATAGACAAATGATGAGATAACAGGACATAGTCATACGCTTTAATCTTTAACTTTTTCCTGGACCGTCCTTTTAGATTTTCATTCCAACGGGATACCCTTTTTTGCCCAAGCCGCCTTTTCAGGTTTTCGACTTGCCAGGTGTACAATCTTTTGTATATATCCCTAATTTTTCCTAACTTTTTTTGTTTCATCGGGTAGCCCTTAATTTTTCCTAGGTATGTCAACCTAGCAGGTCATTCTTTATGCGTAGTATTTTTTTACTATGTCCGCATTCATAGGGTGTGGAGAGTTATCACTGCTTATGATAGCAAGTTGTATAGAAATGCCAGAAAATATTTGCTTGATCGTACGTGACCTTCCATATGTGGGAGCCCGTTTTCCCCTGAGGTTAGTCTGGTGCACTTGATGTTTGAAGTTTTGATCAAATTTCTGATAGTCTGGAACTTCCTAGGTGTCTTTTCTAAGAACTATCATGGAAGGATCCGAAGACATGATATGGACACCATCTGATACTACTGGCATAGACAAGCAATTTGGTGGCACCGAAGGCTTAATTTTGATCAAATTTATGATAGTCTTCCTTAGTATTTTCTAAGAACTGTCATGGAAGGATCCGAAGACATGATACTGAAACCATCTGATACTACTGGTACAGACAAGCAATTTGGTGGTACCAAAGATCATTGACATTCCTCGGTATTTTTTAAGAGATGTCATGGAAGGATCTGAAGACATGATACTGACACCATCGGATACTACTGGTATAAACAAGCAATTTGGTGGTACCAAAGCTCTTTTTGATCAACTGTCTTTTGTTAGAATCCCTGATCAATGTATTATTGCCCCAAGTGATTCAGATGGAGATCTGCCCCTGGTTATCCAACACTTTTTGAGAGATTCTTTGAATCTTGACTTGACTGCCCCATATATGTTGGAAAATAATCATGTCATGCCCCTTGATTGTCATTGGAAGCGTCTTTCCATTTAAAGTGATTTTGTTCATTGAGAGAATTTATGTTCATTGGATATTCATCGTGCGAATTTCTCTGTTGTCGAACAATTGGCCATATGAAAACAGTGGCATTCAAACAATGCAGAGTTTATGTCTGTCTTGAGAAAAAAAATTGAAAAATTCACTTTTAATAAGCAACACAAATTTGTAAGAATATGAATTCAACTCAGGATCTTCAGTAAGCCTTACAGGAGTCAGGATAGCTTTTGTAACAGTATGCTTTCAAACTAACCTATGCTTCAATTAGGACTTTTAAAAGGTTGTAACGTGGTCTAGTTCATGGTTTAAGAAACAAGGGATAAGGCTCAAAGTTTGTTTGTACCCAACCCGCTCTCCATGATGTTCTTCAGCCCTAAACTCAGTTAATTGTGCATTTGACTCCCAATAGAGTCTGGAATGGTATTTAGAGATGGTTTGTATACTGGAAGTTTATTTGAGAAGGCATTCATTTTTGCAACATTTTTCTGTTGTTGAGGATTTGTAATGACCTCCTTTTTTGATTTATTATCCCTAATTTTGCCTAACTGTTTTTGTTCTGAGACTACAGTCAGCGGGATGCCCCATTTTTTAAGTCTTCTTCATAAGTTTTGACTCATTGGGCTTTTCTTTTGAGAGATAATGATTTTCTATTTTACGGGGAACCATCGCCGTCTTTTGATTCAGAAGGATGTTTTTTGATGTCATTTGTCATGTACGAAGTGAAAGCTAACGACTGAACGCGCATTTGAATTAATTGAGAAACTACCCTGCCCCAGGTTATGATTAAAAATTTCAATTTATGTGAAAAAGAAAACTCCAACTTCTTGGGATCAAAGGGGTTGGCTAGGTATTATCTTCCTTATAACTCCATTGTCTAGGGTTTGAAAAAAACACATGTACATCACCAGCAAGGTCTGTTCAAAAGTATACTGTAGAGATTATGGTATTAGTTTCGTCACCCTCCCTCTAAAATGCTTATAGCTTGTAATCGAGAGTTGAATATCATACAAAAAGCATAATTTCAGTATAGTGGAAACATATGGATTAACTCAAGACAAACATATGCAATGCATTGATGAGAGCAACCAAAGTCTAACATAAAGATAAGTGTTTTAAGCAAACAAAGAAATTACAACCGGAAATTCAAATGAAAAAAAAATTTCACCGCCTAAATTTGTCACTTTAGATGGTGTGCCTTTGAGGGATGACAGAAAAGCTCAAGTTGACCATATTGTGTAAATTCTAACACTCATTTGTCGGTCAGGTCTTGAATCTTATTCTTTAACATCTAACAGATGTTAGTGTCGTATCCACGACTGTTGGAGTGGTATGCACACCTCTCTTCATGATTGTAACAGGGAGAATAAGTATTGGGCTTTTGAGGAGGCTCTTTCAATGTAACCAGCTTGGCATCCAACATACGATGCAATGCTTGAGCCAAGGACATGTTGATCTCGGTAAATTGTCTTTCGAGCGTATTCTGCCTACGCTGACGACCCTGTCATTGTTGGCGAGGTCTTTGTTGGGCTCGCGATGTAGCAGCAGTTTGGAAAAGTTTACTCTCAACCAAGCCAACTTCTTGTCTCGTCGGGGGCCAATTAATGACTTGATCCCCAATTCTATTCATTTGTTCCATACGGTTGCATTTGCCTTGATGAAGCTTGTTGATGAGGATTCTTAACTCTTCTTGTCCCCAAGCTAAGTTTTGAATCAGAGCCATCTGTCTCAACATCTGGATTCTTATTGTTGCTATCTCTGCTTGCAATTATTTTATATGGTCATCCTTGTTGTCTTCAAGATTCTTCTTGGTCATGCTCTCAATGAGCAGTGCTTTCACTTCTTCTTGCCCCGTGGATAGATTCAGGAATAATTCTTGAACCTGATCATTTTGGGTCTGAAGATCTTGGACAGTCTGTTTGAGAGCCATTTTTTTACTGAAATAAATAGTAAGCAGATGAGAAAACCTGTATGGAGAAAACCCGTTATGATATGATGCATGATATGTGGATGCGATGTTTTCAAAGATCTCGCGGGGTAAACACAAGAAAATGTCATAAGTTGAACTTTGATTACAGCTTTGAAGAACTTTGTATCGTTGAATGTCCTTCTACGAGAATCGAGCTTACCATGTCAAATGGGTCATAGCTCTTGACTCAAGTTATCTTGCTTTGTTCTTTGACAACATTTGGTTAGAGGAAAATAAATCCTCTTGCCCCTTGATAGACGTTTGGTTAAATTATGACCATGCATCACAAGCCCTTGAGACCCTTGAAATGGTTATTGAAAATGCTATGGCATGATGTCATGATGCATATGCTATGCACCAAGAAAAAGTGTAAGGTGGTGACTACAAACAAGCCCTGCAAGAAATTCAAGTTTGGTTAGATATTGAATACAAACAAACCCTGCAAGGAGTTTAAGTTGTCAGATCATAAATTTAAACAAGTCACACAAGTAACCTTAGGTTCAGGCTTGCAGGGGTTTATAGGTAAGTACCCTCTTGAAGTTTTAGTTGGTTCAACCTGTCCTAGAAAGTAAATGGGTTCTAGGGAATCTCAATATCATTGATCTTTCTTCATCAGGCATTGTTTCAGCGCAAGCCTCTTTATTAGCGACCGAAATATCCCGAAAGTCCGATCTCAATGAGCGTAGTATCGAGTATCAACCAACTTTAGACTGCACCAAAGCCGGCTATCTCACTACTTCCTAATGGAAAAGTTATTCAACTAAAGGTTCTATGGTCATATAGTGCTTCATGACACCACACAGCGGCCCCGTATACTCCTTGATACGCCACAAGGGATACTATTACCCACAAATGTGTCACACTAACATAGCTATTGTTTCAACCATACCGGTCTACGCCATACAGTCTCCACAATCTTTGCTACTTACCTAATGATGTTCCTAGATCCCAGTAGAGGATCTATTCAAAACCCAAACATGGATCCAAAAATTTAAAGCAAACAAATCAAACAAATGAAAGCATTTAAAGGTGATCTAGTCTCTAAGGTAACCCCGCTTTTAATACAAACTCCTTTTCCCCAGTAGATTCTCCAGTTCTGTAATACGATGGGAGAATTGACTTGGGGGGTTTTGCGTTTTATCGCAATTGTTGCGGATAGCAAGAGTCGCCACCGACTTTTCTTTTATCCAATAAAGGAAAGGATGAAAAGAACAAAAAAGACCTTTTGAGATATTTTCTTGAGTTCGGGGGATAGGGTATGAAAAGGGAAGGTGTTAGAACCCTTTTCATCTGTAGTTATCTATAGGCGCTTAGTTGCTAGCTTACTTTGTAATGCTTTGTAAATATGCTTGTGATTTGTTTTTAAAAGTATTTTTTGAAAAGTGCCTTTGTTTAGGCGAACTTTGTAATGATTCTCGTTTCGGCAAAAATGTATACAAAGTGTTGACTTTTGAAAATATTTCTTAAAGATCTTGGTGTGTTTATGAAAGATGTTTTTGTTTTGAAATGTTTGTGAGCAAGCAACTACGAACTTTTTACCTACTCAAAAAGTCTTTGTTCTTTTCCTCCTCCTTTATATAATGTTATATTACTATTACTTAGTAGGAAACCTTATCATTGGATATGAAGGGACAAGCGTGGGTCATCGTACAGTCATAAAAGGCAACATTGTAGGATACCTTAGCAATTTTTCGTAAGGGTCTAAGATCGTTTACCGAAGGCAACATCAAAGGGTCATCGAGGGACTATAATCTTGTAATCGAAGGTCTTTGCTAAAGTATCCCACGTTCGAGGGACATGAATGTTTTTATTCTAAGGCAACAAGTGTGGGTTAACCCTAGAGGTGCAAGTGTGCAAAGTATATCGTTTTTCATGCATTTTTCTTGAGTTATGGTTATATACTTGTCGATTTTATGTCTTTCCATACAAACCCTAATTACTAGCAATAATATGGAAAGGGATAAATTGCGGAAATTAAAAGTCCTACGCTATTACATCAATTTAGGGGATGGGGATTTACAAATTACAAATGAGGATGAAAGCAATTAAAACCTAATTACTATTACAACCATATTGAATAATAGTATGTAAAATGTACAAGAATGTAAAGATAATGTAAAAGAAAAGAAAATTGTTTTCTACGGTTTTTTTTTTTGGTATGAAAAGGTGTTTAACCTAATTAAAAAAAGAAAGAAGTTAATTAATTAAAGTCTAAGCTAAACTAAAAAAAAGAATTAAAATAAATAAAAATTAAATTAATTTAATTAATAGGGAAAATTAGAATAAACCTTAGGTCTAAGTTAATTGAATTACGAAAAGAAATTAAATTTGTTAAGAATATATTTTTTATTATTTTTGCCTATAAATAAAAATAAAATGTGAAAATATAATTATAAAAGAAAGAAAATAAAATGAAAATATAATAATAAAAAAATGGGTCAGGGGTTAGAAAGAAAACAAGGAGGTTTGATGGAAAATGTTTTTATTTATTTAGGCCCAAAGCCCTTTTTTATTAAAAAATAAAACGAATAAGAATGAATGGGCCTGTATTGCAAAAATGAAAATGAGGAGTGTGTGAGCAGAAATGGAATTAGGCTTGGAGATGTATTTGGTTTAGGCCCAGTAGGGTTGTTGTCCTGTAACATAACAAAAACAAGGGGGTGTAGATCATGGGCTTCGTTTGGGCTTGGGGGTGAATTTGTGGGTGGCCCATTTGATAATTAACATCAAATAATAGAAAATAACAAAAGACAAATAATATGTCTTCATTATATATAAAAAACTCTCTCTCTTAATCTTAATGTTATCTCTCGTTCTCTGAAGGGCTCTTGCCGGAGAAGAAGAAACAGTTGCGCCGGAAATCGCCTCACAACGGTGACGGCAGTGGCGGAGCTCTGATCATGATTTTTCTTACATCTTTCGCTTCGTCTCGCTCTCCTCTTTGCTAATATGGGATTTGTTTTTGCAGATGGCCAAGGATTTCATGTAGATCTTGAAGGGGGTGAGCGAAACCCTAGCGGTTCCGGTTTGGCCTCTTGGTTGTTTTGGGTGAGATCTTTATTTTTCTTCTTCTTTCCTAATTTCTGAAGGGTTACCGGTTGGGAAAATGATGAATAGATTTAGGGTTTTGTATTGCTACTATGGCTCAGTTTTTGTATGTTTTTGTGAACTTGATGAAAATGATTTTGAGGGGTTTTGCGTGGCTCTGTTTCTGCATTACAAAAAAAGAATGAATGGAGGTTTTTTGTATTGTTGTGGCTCGGCTTCTTTTTGTATACTTGTTACAGAAAAAATGGAGGTTTTTTTGTTGTTGCCCCTATCAGTTTTTGTATGTTTATGTTGGTAAACTGTATCTGTATTTTTTCTGAAGGAATTTTGTGAGAGGAAAAATAATGAACAAAAGGGCTTTTTTAGACTTGTGAAAATTCCTTTCTCTTTTCTGTAAAAATTTTGACACTGACTTGAGAGAAACTGCCTTTGTTGGACTTATCACCTTGTTATGTTGCTTGTTGGCCTTGTTGGACTTATCATCTTTTCTGATTTTTCTGATATCAAATTTGTGGTACTTTATGACTCTGCTATGCTATACTGCCTCTATGCTTGTTGACCCTGTGCTTCTCTATTATGGTTGCTTGCTGACTTTTTTTTTTTGGTTTTGTACTGGTTGCTTGGTGACTTTTTGATTCTGTACTTGTGTAGTACAATATCTTTTAAGCTTTTTTCCAAAAAAATCCCTTTATTTATTTGTTTGAGATTTTACAGTATAGTTTTTGGCCTATAACTTTGACATTACAATTCTGATTTTTTGATTTAAACAATACAAATATGAGGCTTTTTGATTGTTGCGTGAAAGCATGACGTTAACTCTAATTCAGACTCTTTGATTTGTCTTTTCTTATTATGAACCAAAATTTTCTTTATGATTTTCATTAGGGATTTTCTTAGGCCAATGATAGAACAAAATTTGTTGGAGGCTTTTGTTGGGCTTGATAGTGAATTCTGACTTTTGAATTTTTGTCTCTTTGGGCCTTTGAACATGTGTTTGCTGTAACTGGGTTGTTTTGTAATGAAGTTATGTTTTGAACCTCTTTGTCTTTGTTTATTGTGAACCAAATTAGCTTGTGATTTGTAATAGACCAAGTTAGGCCCTAAAAATCTGATTCCTTAAGCCAAAACCCTAATGATGCACTAAAGTACTTTGCAAATTTCTTGTTCACCTTTGATTGCTTTCTAATGAATTCTTTTTCTCTTGTTTCATGTACTTGGCATTTATATGAGCTTGGAAAGATGATGAAAGGAGAATTTGAAGATGGAACTAAGGTAATACTTGAAATGGAGAGTACATAGGCAACTTTGCAACATGAATAACATTAGATATAGGAATTTATGATTAGGCCATTGAAGAATGAATGCCTTTGTAATATTAGGAAGTAGTTTGGAATTTAGGACTATGTACATTTTAAAATTTGAGTTCCATCTGAAACTTTGGGCAAGCTTTAATTATTTTCTTTTGTACTATTTGGCAAATCTTAAACAATTTGGAACAAATGTGAAGCTTTGTATTCTTTGAAATGTCAAATAGAAAGTTCCGCATTTTTGAATTTGATTCCAAATGAAACTTGTATGAAGAATGTATTTTAGTTTCTTGAAAGTGAATTTGAGATAACAAGTGAAACTTTGAGACTTGAAATACAAAATAAACCCCACATTTGTAATTGAATAGAAACAAATTCGAATTCATAAGCAAACATGTACTTTCTCATTTGTACCAAGTCCAAGAAACTGTTTTGTTTTTTAAATTGGAATTCAAAACTCTTGATGTCCATTATGCAATGATATTAAATTCAAACACTTCTAAATTCCAAGCAAATATTTGAATTCCCACTCAAAGTGGTGATGCCTTAGTGAACTTCAAAGATATGTGAGATTCGACATAAAGCTCCAGCAAATCATCCCTTGATAATTATAAACAAAACCAAACCAAAAGATGAGAAAACCATAATCTCAAATTAAACTTCGGTTAACTTTTTCTCAAGAAAACAATGTATCATCAAAGAGTCCTCAAACTTAACAGCTTTTATCATGAATCAAAACCTAACTCAAGATAAACTCAAATGTAAACCCTAATATTGCGCAACCATTGATCCATGAACCTTGGGTGCTTAAAGTGATTTAAAAGCCTAGGAGTATGGAAGGATATTTTTGAATGAAAGGAGAGGGAAAATTTTGGGGCACAATAATATGTAACACGGAATACGACTTGTTACAATGCACATGCATGTGGTACCAATGGAGAAATACTCCTAACTTAGAAATCTGCCAATTAATAGAGGCATCAATAAGGCATAAGCCTACAACTTAATTTTTCAATCCAGGCCAACTTATCGAGCATCAGCTCCAACTTGATATGCTATGTACGCGACCCAATATGAATGTCAAGATAGCAACAACAAAATTCCATTGCAACTCAACAACAAACCAACATTGGAAATAAACCCACAATTTAATATTTTGCCCATAAATAGAGGCAATAATATCACCTGCTAATTTACATTTTTCAACAAATAACACAATACAACGAGTCAACTAAAATTTACTACAAATAAACCACGTAATTATTCGGACTATTACGACTATTTCCGGTTAATTAATTATCTAAATGCTTATTTCTAATTACAAAACTTTTACAATTATTATACTATAATACTACGATACTACTATTTGAAAGTTGAAACACTTGGAAATGATGATGCAGTAATACTGGTACCGCAAGCAGACTCAATTTTTGATAGCTAAACAATAAACAAATACCACTCCTATTCTAAGAGGTATTTTATATTATAATTTAATTCACAATTTCAACAAATATATAACACACAAACATCTTACACTGCCAACTCTAAACATGTCAGAATTACGCAAAACCAATAAAAATATAATTCTTAATAACCCAAAACAACTCTGACAACTCTATTGATAACTTTAACAATACTATTTAAAACTATAACAATCCTATTGATAATTCAATTGACAAATCTATTGATAATTCTAACAACTCTATTAGAATAGAAATTAACCCAAGTTAACTATTTACCCAAATACTTATCTCTAATTTAAAAATCCTAACAATATTAAATTAATGGTATTAATTTATTATTAATATACTAATGAAGATGTGATTGACTAGTAAACATGAAATTTGAAGTTGGATTCTCAATTCTTCTCACGCTACTGTACATACCAATATATTATGTATTTTAACTTGTTATCTACAAAAGTTTTAGATGATTATTACAGTAACGTAAATGTTACTAAATTAGTAAACCTGAAATACAATAGGCACTTTGATTTAAAACATATATATATATATATATATATATATATATATATATATATATATATATATTGGTAAATTAAAATGATATACCGCTATAGTATTTGTCCATTATTATTGTAGTATTTCTATATACCAGTATGTGCATATTATTCTGAGTAAATGCCGTTATCGTACTGATGATTTTTATTGGCTCATTGCTACGACCTATAGATGTTGATAAACAAATAGAAACAACAGTAGTTTACAACCTAATCCCACATACCATTCATCACATACTCTATTATAGAGTCAGAACTCCACCCTTACCTTGGTTTGAAGGTTGCTCTAACTCTCCGATTGCACCTAGTTTTGCCTCCTCTTTGCACTTCTACGTATCTCTTCCAAAACCCTTATTTTCTTCTTCTGCCAAAACCTATTCTTCTTTCTTTCTACTGATTCTTCTATTTCTTATTATTTCAAAACTAACTCATATAATAATATTATCATTCTATTATTCTTATTTTGTCTTATTGGGCTTAAATTCCTACACCTCCCTTTCTATTACTTCTAACATTAAAATAACATTACATAAATAATAATAGTATTATTCAATATTAATCCTACAAATCAATCAACTAATTAATTCAACTAAAAACGACACAACTTAAATCAACATTTCACAACTTGGAAAATTTAATCGTAAAAATATTCGAAAATATTTAATTAAATAATTAATTAAATATTGGGCATTAACACTCTCCCTCACTTAGAATATTTTTGTCCTCGAAAATTTACCTTGTTCGAACATCTCAACTTATCACTACAATATAAACAACGGTTAGAATGGAATGCTTCACTTTAATCTTGGAAACAACGACATTCAATCACCTATAGTTCAGATACATAACACATAAAGTTCGGATGAACCGATAACAACCTGTTTAGTTTTTAACTTTCGTTACTATGCAACAGATTCACAAATTCAACTGAAAACACCATAACATCCTGTCCAACTCAACACGGATTTAAGACAACGAGTATTTAATGAAAATAACTTAAAAATTCAGAAACATAATGAAAACCAACAATAAATAAAACATGCGTTCATCCCCTCAAGTGCTGCGTGTTAGAGCGACAACACTGACTCGAACTAACGAAGGTAACAATTATCCTTCTTGATTACCTGCACGTTACCAACAAAGGGCAACATTCAAACATAAGGGATGAGATATCTAACGATATAATTAAGTGTATGATAAACAATTTACTAGATCAGATTATATAAAATCAACACTTCACAACTTTCAACAAACATCAATCATCACAAGTCAACAACACAACATGTTAAATATGCAACACGAAATACGACTCGTTACAATGCACATGTGTGATACGGTGGGACAACTGACTTAAAGGTTTTGCGTTTGATTGCAAATTTTGTGGTTAGCAAGAGTCGCCACCTTTTATTTTATCCAAAAGGAAAGGTGAAAAAGCACAAGAAATACCTTTCAGATTATTTCTTGAGTTCGGGGGGTAGATTATGAAAAGGAAAGGTATTAACACCCTTTTCATCCATGGTTTTCCATGGGCTCTTAGTTACTTGCTAGATCACTTACTTTTTTTTCAAATTGTGCTTCATGTGATTTTTGAAAGTATTTTGTAAAGAGGCCATTGTTTAGGCAATCTTTGTAATGATTCTTGTTTGTAAGAATGTATACAAAGATGTTGATCTTTTGAAAATGTTTTCAAGTTTTGTAAGATGTTTTGAATGTGTAGGTGTTTGTTTTGAAAATATCAAGGATGTTTTGTTTTGAAATTGAGAAAGTAATTAGGAGCATTCTACCTACTCAAAAGTCTTTCATGTTCATTTCCTTTTCCTTTGACATTGTTATCTTACCATCAATTTGGTAAGTAACCCTATCTTTGGATGTAAGCGGGACGGGCGTGGGTCATCGTATAACCATAATTAGCAGTGTTCCAAGGTATATTAGCATTATCTTTTAGGGACTAAGATCATTTAATAGGCAACTTAGATAGCGTCATCAAGGGACTATGATCTTGTATTTGCTTGTCTTTTGCTAAGATACCTTACATGCGTAATATGGTTATTTTGTATAAGGCAACCAAGTGGAATAACCCTAGGGGTGCTTGTGTGCAAGTGTATTGTTTTCATTCTTGTTTCTGTCTTGAATTAGGGTTTTCTAAGTATTGGTTTTAGTCTTTCCATACAAACCCTAATTACTAGCATATTATGTATAAAAGCGATAAATTGCGGAATTTAAAGTTACTACGCTATTACAACATTTCTGGGAGGGGGTGTACAAATTGAATGGGGATTGCAAAAATGTAAACCTAGTTAGTTTATTACAACCATATTGAATTGGTATCAATGTACAAGGAAATAAATAAATACAAAGTACAAAATGAATAAATGTACAAAAATGCAAAATATAAAGAAAACGGATCTTTGTTTGGTTTTCATAAGAAAAAGGGAAATTGTCTTAACTTAATTAAATAAAGAAAATAATTAATTAAACTTAAATTTATTAAGAAAAGATTTTAAATAAAACCCTATTTCTATTAATTGATCAAAAGAAAATAAGTTTAAGAAAAGTATTTTTTGGTATTTTTGTCTTGAAAATATTTATAGCATTATAAAATACTTTTGGCCTTTTTTATATATAAATAAATATATTATAATAGGTGTAAAAGAAAAATAATTACTAACCTAGTTTTAATTAAATTTACAAGATGATTTGTAAAAAATAAATAAAGTATAATTAAATAAAATATTTTTGTGAGAAAAATAAAATAAACAAAGTTAAAATGAAAATCTAATTTTTGTTTTTTTTATGATTTTTTAGTATTATGAAAATAATTAAGAAAATAAAAGGAAATAAAAAATAAGAAAATAAAATAAATTGGGCCAGAGGCGTATAAATGAAGTAGGGGGGTTAGCTAGCAAAAATAAAAACAAGCCAGGCCCAAAGAGGCCTAACGCCTGCCAAAAAGACAAAAAAAATCAGAAAGCAAAATGTGAAAAATTAAAAGGGTACCACTGGGGCTCGAACCCATGTCCCAAAGGTTACAGGCACGTGCTTCTACCATTGAGGTGGCTATACATCCATTAACATAGGCAAATCAATAAATATATGAGGCAAAACGCGCCCTGATGACTTCATCTTCAACCTCCAGCCAGACCAACTGTAACTTGCTCATTTCTCATAAAAAATGAAAACTGTAAACATTAAACTTATAGAAAATTTCCTCACAATTTCAGAAATGTAAAGCATTAAAACTATAGATCAAAGATAAGCATGAATTTTATTGGCCCTAAATTGAACCCTAAAAATCTCAGAAATTTCAGTCTCAAAATTCTCTAAGCATAAGCAAAATTAATTGAAACTATGGACATGGTTAGCTTCAGGGCCATCATATCTACATGTTTTGTTCACAAATAAATCATTGATGATGCCTGTATGAAGAGTTCAAAGTTAAGAAAACTCACCTCAAAACTGGAAATCGTGTTTTGAGTTTGAGCTTTTTTTCAAGTGATGGTGATGATCAGGTTAGCTTCCTTGAGGTCCCAGGAAGCTAATGCAATGATTAGCTTGAGCAATGGATGGCTGAAATGGTCTGGAGAAGTCAATGTGCAGAACTCTATTTTTGGAAATGGAGGATGGTGTTAATGGTGTTACAGTTCTGTAACAGGGTGTGGGATCAACTCTATATGATGTTTAGAAACTTTAGAAACCAAAAGGCCAAGAAATGCACGAGTAGATTATGAGTTTCAAGTTTTTGGTTAGTTTGTGTGAAAATGGAAGTATGAGATGAATTTCTGAGTTCTAGGTCTTTTTAAGGCTTGAGCATTCGTGTATTTGGTGCAAATAGTTTATGTATCTATAAGCGAAAGTGTTTGGGAGCTTTGGACAATCAGAAGTACAAGTTTCTAGATTTTGGCTAGGTTACTTGATTTTGAAGAAAAGAGGGAAACAAGTTTCAAGAAGAGGTACAAGCATGGGATGGGTGATTGTAAGTGTTTGAAACATTTCTCATGAGTTATAGGACTTTTTTTATCAGAAGAGAACAAGTGCAAGGCTCAAGAACAAGTTTTTTACAAAAAGTCACTTTATCAAAATAGCAATGTAACCTATCTTCCAAAAATGGATAGAAAGCATGTCCATCCATTGAATGCTTGAAGTGAGGCCTCTAACAGCTGTGTAAACCATTAGTTATGGAGTGCCTAACAAGTTTGAGGCCTGCAAAGTAGTGTTTATGAAGCATAGTTTGAATTTAAATTTTGTTCATCACTAAAATGACTTGTAATTAAAGTGATAAAACCCTAACTTCACCTCTTCGATTCTCCCTACTAAAGAATGATCTCAAGAAGTTCTTGGATATTTTGGAAAGCTTGAAATGTGCTATATAACCCATATTTGAATTGCTTTTGAATATTCCCCTAGGAACTATATGCAAAAGTTCCATGAAGTTGGGTCAAAATCCTGATCAAATTAGGGCAAAATTTCACTAAGTGTTTAGTTTCATGACCACATGTTCACAAAATTATAACTTGAGATCAAAGCAATTTTGGAAGAAGTTGTGTAAAGAAAAGTTGTAGATTTCATGGAGATCTACAACTTTCATGTTGGAAGTTTCTCTTGAACCATCTTACATCATGGTGAAAATTTTGCTCAAAGTTATGAAAAAATAAGAAATTTCCAACACTTAGAAAAATTTCTAAGTTTAGAAATTTTGACTTTTCAAAATGAAATCTTGACTTTTTAATTTTTTGATGAATAAGTTTCATATTTTAACATGTTTTAATGAATTATCATCTTTGGCACTTGAATTTGACAAAAAAGTCAAAGTTTGACTTTTCAGTATAGAGTTGACTTTTGATCAATTGACTGAAAAATTCATCTGTCAATCCAATGGACTTACAATGTTTTGAACCATGTCATTAGTTCAAAATGATGCAATTGGACTCTTCAGATCATGCCTTAAACCAATTGACCATTTCTAGGTCAAAAATCAGAAATTTCTCTTTCCCAATCAAAACCCTAATTTTGACCATTTTACCCTTTTAGAGATTTGATCAAATTTCTTGAGGAGTTGTGATCCAAACTTGATCAAATGATACATATGAGTTTAAAATGTTGATGTGGATAAAAAATTATTAATTTTGACTGTAAATTGGCCATAGTTGACTTTTTTCCCAATACAATTGATTTTTAGGTCAATTGCTCAATTGACTGATCAAAAATGTGATCCAAGGCTTGAAGCTTGACATGAGTAATATTTGGGGTCCATAATGATCCATGAAAATCATATGGGGCATAAAAAGTTCAAAAGTTCTTGTGCAAACTCAAACGCTAATTTTGGTCATCAGTGCTTAAGGAGGTGTCTTGAGCTGATCAAACCCTAGTGCAGTCTTGAGTCAAGGAAATCTTGTGAGCAAATTCTTGATAAGTGAGAGAGAAAATTTTGGGGTACAACAAAATTCATGTGGTACTAATGGAGAAAAACTCCCAACTTAAAAATATGCCAATTAATGGAGGCACCAACAAGGCATAAGCCTTCAACTTAATTTTCCAATCCAGACTAACTTACCGAGCATCAACTCCAACTTGATATGCTACGTATGCGACCCAATATGAATGTCAGGATAGCAACAACAAAATTCCATAGCAACGCAACAATAAACAATCATTGGCCATAAGCCCACAACTTAATATTTTCCAATAAATAGAGGCAATAACATCACCTGCTAATTCAAATTTTTCAACAAAGAACACAATACAACGAGTCAACCAAAATTTACTACAAATAAACCGCGTAATTATTCGGACTATTACGACTATTTCCAGTTAATTAATTATCTAAATGCTTATTTCTAATTACAAAACTTATACAATTATTATACTATAATACTATAATACTACAATACTACTACTTAAAAGTTGAAACACTTGGAAATGATGATGCAGTACTACTGGTATCGAAAGCAGGCTCAATTTTTGATACCTAAATAATAAACAAATACCACTCCCATTCTAAGAGGTATTTTGTATTATAATTTAATTCGCAATTTTAACAAATATATAACACACCAACATCTTACACTGGAAACCCTAAACATGTCAGAATTACGCAAAACCAATAAAAATATAATTCTTAAAAACCCAAAATAACTCTGACAACTCTATCAATAACTTTAACAACACTATTGACAAATCTAACAACCCTATTGGTAACTCAATTGACAATTCTATTAATAGTTCTAACAACTCTATTAGAATAGAAATTAACCCAAGTTAACTATTTACCCAAATACTTATCTCTAATTTAAATATCCTAACAATATTAAATTAGTGGTATTAATTCATTATTAATATACTAATGAAGATGTGATTGACTAGTAAACATGAAATTTGAAGTTGGCTTCTCAATTCATCTCACGCTACTATACATACCAATATATTATGTATTTTAACTTGTTATCTACCAAAGTTTTAGATGACTACTACAGTAACGTA
This sequence comes from Vicia faba, assembly GCA_948472305.1. Taxonomy (NCBI): domain Eukaryota; kingdom Viridiplantae; phylum Streptophyta; class Magnoliopsida; order Fabales; family Fabaceae; genus Vicia; species Vicia faba. The sequence goes on from OX451738.1 coordinate 988,801,429, forward strand.
AATGTTACTAAATTAGTAAACCTGAAATATAATAGGCACTTTGATTTAAAACATGAAATGCTATATATATATATATATATATATATATATATATATATATATATATATATATATATATATATATATATATATATATATATATATATATATATATATATATATATATATATATATATATATATATATATATATATATATATATTGATAAATTAAAATGATATACCGCTATAGTATATGTCCATTATTATTATAGTATTTCTATATACCAGTATGTGCATATTATTCTCAGTAAATGCCGCTACCGTACTGATAACTTTCATTGGCTCATTACTACAACCTATAAATGTTGATAAACAAACAGAAATAACAGTAGTTTACAACCTAATCCCACATACCATTCATCACATACACTATTATAGAGTCAGAACCCCACTCTTACCTTGGTTTAAAGGTTGCTCTAACTCTCCTATTGCACCTAGCTTTGCCTCCTCTTTGCACTTCTACGTATCTCTTCCAAAACCCTTATTTTCTTCTTCTGCCAAAATCTATTCTTCTTTCTTTCTACTGATACTTCTATTTCTTATTATTTCAAAACTAACTCATATAATAATATTATCATTCAATTATTCTTATTTTTTCTTATTGGGCTTAAATTCCTACACCTCCCTTTCTACTACTTCTAACATTAAAATAGAGCCACATAAATAATAATAATAGTATTATTCTATATTAATCCTACAACTTAATAAACTAATTAATTCAACTAAGAAAGACACAACTTAAATCAACATTTTACAACTTGGAAAATTTAATCGGAAAAATATTCGAAAATATTTAATTAAATAATTAATTAAATATTGGGCATTACAACTCTGCTCCACTTAGAATATTTTCGTCCTTGAAAATTTACCTTGTTCGAACATCTCAACTTATCACTACAACATAAACAACGGTTAGAACTCAAGTTAACAATACTCGATTTTTAGACAAAACTACGACTCAACAACTTGGTCGGACGGACCGACCTGCTCTGATACCACTAATGTAACACCCCATTTCTACCCAATGAATTATATAAAATCAGAGTTACAAAATTTTCAACAAACAAATGGAATGCTACACTTTAAACTTGGAAAAAACGACATTCGATCACCTATAGTTCAAATACATAACATATAAAGTTCGGATGAACCCATAACAATCTGTTTAGTTTTTAAAAATAAAACAACTTTCGTTACTATGTAGCAGATTCACAAATTCAACTGAAAACACCATAACATCTTGTCCAACTCAATACAGATTTAAGACAACAAGTCTTTAATGAAAACAACTTAAAAATTCAGCAACATAATGAAAATCAAGAATAAATAAAACATGTGTTCATCCCCTCAAGTGCTACGTGTCAGAGCGGCAACACTGACTCGAACTAACGAAGCTAACAACTATCCTTCTTGATTACCTGCATTACCAACATAGGGCAACATTCAAACAGAAGAGATGAGATATCGAACCATATAATTAAGTGTATGATAAACAATTTATTAGATCAGATTATATAAAATCAACAATTCACAACTTTCAATAAGCATCAATCGTCACAAGTCAACAATACAACATGTTAAACATGCAACACGAAATACGACTAGTTACAATGCACATGCATGTGGTACTAATGGAGAAAAACTCCCAACTTAGAAATCTGCCAATTAATAGAGGCACCAACAAGGCATAAGCCTTCAACTTAATTTTCCAATCCAAGCCAAATTACCGAGCATCAGCTCCAACTTGATATGCTATGTATGCGACCCAATATGAATGTCAGGATAGCAACAACAAAATTCCATAACAATGCAACAACAAATCAACATTGGCCATAAGCCCACAACTTAATATTTTTCCCATAAATACAGGCAATAACATCACCTGCTAATTCAAAATTTTCAACAAAAAAACACAATACAATGAGTCAACCAAAATTTACTACAAATAAACCGCGTAATTATTCGGACTATTACGACTATTTCTCGTTAATTAATTATCTAAATGCTTATTTCTAATTACAAAACTTATACAATTATTATAATATAATACTATAATACTATAATATTACAATACTACTATTGAAAGTTGAAACACTTGGAAATGATGATGCAGTAATACGGGTATCGCAAGCAGACTCAATTTTTGATACCTAAATAATAAACAAATACCACTCCTATTCTAAGAAGTATTTTGTATTATAATTTAATTTGCAATTTTAACAAATATATAACACACCAACATCTTACACTGGAAATCTTAAACATGTCAGAATTACGCAAAACCAATAAAAATATAATTCTTAAAAACCCAAAACAACTCTGACAACTCTATTGATAACTTTAACAACACTATTGACAACTCTAACAACCCTATTGGCAACTCAATTGACAACTCTATTGATAGTTCTAACAACTCTATTAGAATAGAAATTAATCTAAATTAACTATTTACCCAAATACTTATCTCAAATTTAAATATCCTAACAATATTATATTAGTGGTATTAATTCATTATTAATATACTAATGAAGATGTGATTGACTAGTAAACATGAAATTTGAAGTTGGCTTCTCAATTCATCTCACGCTAATGTACATACCAATATATTATGTATTTTAATTTATTAACTACCAAAGTTTTAGATGACTACTACAGTAACGTAAATGTTACTAAATTAGTAAACCTGAAATACAATAGACACTTGGATTTAAAACATGAAATGCATATATATATATATATATATATATATATATATATATATATATATATATATATATATATATATATATATATATATATATATATATATATATATATATATATATATATATATATATATATATATATATATATATATATATATATATATATATATATATATATATATATATATATATATATATATATATATATATATATATATATATTGATAAATTGAAATGATATATCGCTACAGTATATGTCCATTATTATTATTATAGTATTTCTATATACCAGTATGTGCATATTATTCTCAGTAAGTGCCGCTACCATACTGATAACTTTCATTGGCTCATTGCTACAACCTATAAATGTTGATAAACAAACAGAAACAACAGTAGTTTATAACCTAATCCCACATACCATTCATCACATATCCTATTATAGAGTCAGAACCCCACCCTTACCATGTATTAAAGGTTGCTCTAACTCTCTGATTGCACCTAGATTTTCCTCCTCTTTGCACTTCTACGTATCTCTTCCAAAACCCTCATTTTCTTCTTATGCCAAAAGCTATTCTTCTTTCTTTCTACGGATACTTCTATTTCTTATTATTTCTAAAATAACTAATATAATAATATTATCATTCTATTATTCTTATTTTGTCTTATTGGGCTTAAATTCCTACACCTCCCTTTCTACTACTTCTAATATTAAAATATGCTCACATAAATAATAACAGTATTATTCAATATTAATCCTATAACTTATTCAACTAATTAATTCAACTAAGAACGACACAACTTAAATCAACATTTCACAACTTCGAAAATTTAATTGGAAAAATATTTGAAAATATTTAATTAAATAGTTAATTAAATATTGGGCGTTATACGATTCACAATAATAAGCACGCCGTGTACACATATTCATAAAGCAGAAAAGAAGAGGAAGTGAGTATCGTAGAAGAAGGAGCATAAGAGCTGAACAAATACTTACTTAAATTTCTCTTTAGCGGCGTTATCGAAGAGCCATCGGAGTTATCCGGGTGGTAAGTCTTACTCATCCATGGTCTTTGCATCATTTTTGTTATCACATTGAATCTACACCGCCAGCATTAGGTTCTTATTCGGATCCCGAGCATAATTTATTTATTTTATTCGATTTGGAAACGGTGAGGTATGATTCATAGGATGTCAAATTAACTGAATCTTAAGTGAGATGGCGGTGACCATTGAGGGTCAACAGAGTTGGTGAAGCGAGACAGACTAAGAGACGAAGAACTTATGACGAAGGAAATCGATGATTAGAAGAGGACTCGTCGAAGAATCAGCGACTGAAGCGGAGATGATAGCCACGTGGTGGTGTTTTGGTCGGAAAAAGAGAGAAAGGGTGTCATTGTGTATGTTAGAAGTGTGTTATCGCGTTTGAAGAAGATGAAGAGACACATTTTCTCTCTTCACTCTAATCCCTTTTCTTGTTCCAGTTAAATTCTTTTTTTATTATTATTTTTTTATATGCTGAATAAAGATAAAAACGAATCAAATTAACCTTTGGCCATAGATCGGATTTAATACTACACCCCAATCCCGTTATTGTTTTTTGGTATACTTGGTATCCTTGAAAAAACAACTTCATGGACCTCACTTTGATGGGCCTAACGCCTAGCTCTGATCCTGCTTAAGTTCACCACCCAGATCCGGACTGCCCCCCCCCCCCCCAAAGCCCATAACAACTGATTTCTTGGCAGCATGTTAGCTTGTGTTACAAAAATAACTTATTGGATTCAAATTGATGGGCCTTAGCGCCTCCACTACTACAGCACCCCCTGATTCTGATTCTCACCCCTCCTATTTAGAATTTTAGAGTTTTTCTTAAATTTTCATGCTCATTTTTTTAAATAAAAATTGGTGATTTTAGGAACTAATAAGGGCAATAAAAAATATGTAGAATTTAGGACTTTCTTTTAATTTTTTATAATTTTTTTTTCATGATAAAAAATGATAAGATCAATAAAAATTTGTTAGATTTTTTTTATTAGTTTTAGGAATTAAATCTCGATTATCCGATTACTTAAGATTTGTAATTCACCTTTGCTTATTGAGATCTGAGTCTTATACAGGTTTAGTTTGCAGTATGCAGATATGCTTGAGATTTAGATTGTGATTTATTTTCACATCGATGATGCTTTGACACTTATTCCAAGCATTTGATTTCTGACTCTTTTCTTTGATTGATGAAGCTTTCACGAAGATTGTCGGGTTTCTTTGTTTTGATACGCTTCGCTACAGATTGATATCTGTTTGGTATTTTCTCTTGTTTATCTCATTTCAGTACTTTACTTCTTTATAGATATCATGAGAAGTAGGAAATAAAGAACGTGCACTCGAAGTCAATGTTTAAAGTCCTGTAGCAGGCACCGATTTTTGTATGCTATTTGTGTTTATTTAAAATCCTACCATTGAAGTAGGTATTCTGCACGTGTGTGTACATTTGTTCCCACATTATATTACAGATGATAAGTCCTAAAAAGGAGGCGAGCGGAAAGGGTCCATAATTGACCCCTGCACATTCTAGTCCATGTCATCCTTAGCTCACGTTGTACGTCGATGCTTCGAAGTCGTGCATATCATATGTATCGAGTCGGTCATGTGGAGAAGGGTTCGCACCCAACCCCCACACTTTGTCAGGAGTTCACAATGGCCATTACTGATACTTCGCTACCCGCTTGTTTGCTTCGGATGATCCGCTCCCCTTAGCTAAGAAATTTCTTTTCTTTTTTATTTCATTTGTCTCCTGCTTGTTTGCTTCGGTGATCCGTTCCCTTTAGCTAAAGCATTTCTCTTGTTTCCCCCATCCCTTTAAGTCAGTATGTTCTAGTCATGTTTGTGTGTGTTGTACCCCAAAATTTTCCCTCCCATTTTTACTCAAAGCATGCTCCTAGAGATCCTCAATTGCTCAAGGTTGACCAAGAATTGACCAGACAAATTCTCCTCCTAAGCAATGAACCTCTAATTAGGGTTTCACTTTTCATCAAGATGTGTGAGCTCCAAAGGTATAAAATGTTTTCCATTGTCCTAATATGCCTTCAAGATTGTCCATGACAAATTTCATGCCTTACACTACAAGTTTGCTCAGTCAATTACCCAAATACTTGAAAATCAACTATTTTAGGTCAAAAGTCAACAGTGGCCCAAATACATTCAAACTTCATGATTTTTGGGCAACATCAATATTTTGAGGTGATATCTATTATCTGATCAAGGGTTGATCATGATTCCTCAAGAAATTCTCCTAATTCATTAAAAGTCAAAAATTGCTAAAATAGGGTTTCTATAGGAAAAGTCAACTGAACTTTGACCAGGCATAACTTTCACATACTTAATCTATTTTTCCCCAACCAAAGTTCATATTTAAGAGAATATCATTACCTACAACTTCTCTTCAGCCCTCAAGTCCAAGAAATGCACCATTTGAAAGATACAAGCTCAAAAATTACAGGTCATTTTTCAGAAAGTCAACAAAAGCCACTTTTTTCCAAGACCTCTTACATCAAGATAACATCTTCAAATGCAAAATTGATCAAAAGAGGGATTTAAGTAGGCATCTTATGCTTTCCAAAAAGTCCAAGATAATTATCATGAGTTGAAAATTGAGCAAGTTATGGCTTTCAAAAGTTGGGTAATTTTCAAGAAAATGCATGGAGTCAACTTTAGGAAAAATCATTTTTCAAGATAATGAGCCTATGGGCCTAAACATGTTCATGACATCTATAAGGACCCCTAAAACCATTTTTGCATAAACTTGATCTTATTTGAAATTTATATTAATTTTATTTAATTAAAAATCAAATAAATCAAAATTAATGCAAATTATATGGGCCATTATTGATTGGGCTTGGGTTGATGCATGGAGGAGCCCTACATTTCGTGAACAACAAGGCCAGCATGTCCAAATTCATTCAAATTTCAAAAAAAGACAAGTTTGTATGCTTTTGGCAAAGTTACAAATTTTCATTCATGGCTCTTAAAGAACATAATGGAGCATGCTTCTTTCCCTCCTACCTTGTCCATTCTTTCTACTATATAAATACCAAGCGTCTTGCAAGCATAAAACATGCCTACACAGCCTAGAGAGGAATCTACAAATTTTGCCAAAAATTGTCAAAGTTGCAAAATTCGCATCTCTAATTCCAGCCATCATCTGTCCAAACCAAAGGTTCAAATACCTTCCTGAGACTTCCAGGAACTCAACCCAGCCATTATTCAAGCCATCCCACGCCTAGAAGCACCAAACCAGATCACTCATTATTGGTATATTTTTTGAATTCGTATTTATGATTTTACGATGAATTAATCTTTTTCAGTGCTTGATTCGTGTTCAGGGGATTCATTGGAACCAGTTTGACATATTGTATGCAATCTTTGACGCGTAAAACATAAAATTCCATTGTTAGGGCATCTATGTCCGTTGAGCTTCGTTCTCCTCGATACGATGAGTTTCAGACCAAACTAACCCTGCCATCGGGTTCACAAGGGTCCAATTAGCCTAGTAGGGTTATTAGTTTGCTTGTTTTCATTGATTTATGCAGGATTTGTTTTTTTGAGGACATCAGAGAAGATAAACGGAGTTTTGACTCCGGTCTGGTCTGATCGGTTGACTCTGGTGGCACAAACGTCACTACCCTATTTTCCTGTTTAAATCCTTGCTAGCGCACGTTTGAAATTTGACAATCTGACCAATTTTCCTTATATTATATTATTCTTTTACTTTATATAACGAATCAATTGGTAGCTCATATGGCAGGTAAGGTGTGCATATGAGGAGAGGACCTGGGGTTCGAGTTCCAGGTCAGGTGTTTTGTATTTTTCCTAATATATTCATGCAGATCCCATGCTTCAATGGCCAGGAGCATACTATACGCCTTCAATTTGCAACCAATAGATCATGGGTGATCTAGATCAAAGGGCTTCAACACACAGATTCAGCATATGCCCTCAAGGATTCATTTCACCAGATCAAACACAAATCTGGGCTTCACAATTTAGGCCCAACAAAATTTCAAATCAGCACCCCCTTTTCTCTTTTACATACCTAGGCCCATTTAGCATTTTTTTTGAATTGTTTTAATTTCTTTTATTTTATTTATTTAATTAAAAAAATAATAAAATAAAAACTCACAAAAAAATTTATTAGGCTTAGACTTTTTAATTAAAGGATTAATTTCTTTAATTAATTAATTAATTAAATTTTAACTATTTTCTTAATTTAAAATGAATTAGAATGTAGGATTTAATTTAATTTTAATTATTTTCTCAAATAAAAAAAAGAACAATAAAAATATTTTCTTATTTCATTTTTACTTACTAGGTTTTTAGACGTACTTTTAACTTTCGCGCGTTATTTAATTTCTTTCGTATTTTTACATTATTGTACATATACACTGGATGTAATAGTTAATAGGATTTTATCCACTTTCTTTGTTTTTCTTCCCCCAATTTTTGTACATTATAAATCCCCTCCCCGAAGCCATGTAATAGTGTAGGTTTATACTTTCGCACTTTATATTCTGTACATATTTACTGCTAGTAACTAGGATTGCATGACAAGATTGAAAAACCAAAAACGCTAGCAAACCCTAAATGCATAAGATAAACACTTGAACTAAACACAATTGCACATATACACCTCTAGGGTATCCCACTTTGTTGCCTTTGGAAATAAAGCAGTCATGTCCCTTAAAACGGGGACGCTTTAGCAAAGACCCGTAAATCAAAAAGATCATAGTCCCTTGATGGCCCTACAGTTGCCTCTCAGTAAATGATTTAGTCCCTAAAAAAAATTGCTAAAGCATCTCCACAAGTTTCCTTCGTGATTGTAACGTTCCTTCGAATGTCCCTTATACATCTAATGATTAGGGCTTCCTACTCACTAATAGTAGGATAGCGCTGTCTAAAGGATGGGAGGAAAAGAATAACCTTTTTCGAGTACAAAGTAGATAGCTGTTAGAAGTTTGCTCAAAACATTCTACACTTACACATATACTACTTTTCAAAAACATTTTTCAAAACACTTTGTATACTTTCTCCACTATCCCGAGAAACATTACAAAGTTCTCCATACTAAGGCATTCTCAAAACATTTTCAAACACGCAAAGCACAAAGGTATTTCAAAATGAGCAAACCTCTAAGAGCCCGTAGATAACTACGGATGGAAAGGGTACTAACACCTTCCCTTTCCATAATCTACCCCCCTTACTCAGAAAACTCTCAAAAAGGTATTTTTCTATTATTTTCACCCTTTCCTTAACTTGGATAAAACAAAAGTCGGTGGCGACTCTTGCTTACCGTAACATTTACGAACATAAACGTAAAACCAATATTAAATAGTCGATTCGGCCACCGTATCACAGTGTGATTTTGCCAAAGTACTTGTTTTCTTATTTGTTTGTTATACCATGATTCCCTTAGGATTGATCGATTAGAGTAGCTTTTGAGCTAGACATTAGGATAGGTATCCATGCATGCTAACATAGGGTAGAGACTTCCCTTTCAAAACTCAACCATAGGATCAATCATTGTATGATAACATTAGGGATAGATTTAGGATAGTCTCCCTTAGATGGTTTTCTTTCTTTTGCATCCTTGCATTAAGACTAAAATTCTTTTCTTGGAATAGGCATAAAACATCTAACAATTTTCAAATCCTTTTTCAAGGTAAAAAACATCAACTAATGCAAATTATTTTGCGCCTTCGGGATTTTCTTTCAAGTTTTTTCAAAAGAATATGTTAATTCACTTATGTGCTGACACGTGAGTCTCCAAAGGTCGAGTTGTGACAGAAGAAGAAATTAATATTGTTCATTAAAAATACAAACCAATAGAAACTTTTGAGCCGAACTACGGTTGCTCTGATTCCTTAAAAGGGATACACAGGCATTGAGGTAGGGCCCGAACAAGCACAATTTTATTTTCCCTACATTATTTTCTCTTTTCTTTTGCATGCATTCCCTCTTTGCATTTTCTTTTAGCGCTTAAGTTTAGATTTTGAACACACCCTTAGATTAGAACAACAAGAGTGGATATCGTAGAGTACTACGGGTGTATGGGGTGCTAATACCTTCCCCTCACATAACAGACTCCCTTACCCGATCTCTCAGTCGTTTGATCGTGATTTCACTCTTCTCAGGTTTACTCGATGTTTACCTTTCCCTTCATGTGGGATAAAAGACGTTCAATGGCGACTTCATTGATTTCATCTCGATGGTTTGTCCAGCCAGTTGTTTCAGCTGGCGACTTTATTGGGAATAGATTGACCAAATGCTGGTTCATCCCGGAGTCTCTCTTAGCTCTTGTTTTATTTTCTTTGGGTGTTTATTTTTATGCTTTCAGTTTAGTCATTTTGTACATGTTTATCTGAGCATATGTTTACATTGTATTTTACTGCTTTCCATATTAATTATTTGTTGTGCTGACTTCTGGTTTTCCATGTTTGATGGGTGTTACAGGAGGTAAAAGGCACAATACCAAGGCCAAGTGACAACCATAGGAACCCTAGGAATAGAGTGGAACATGAACGGCTAGTTGACTTAGGTTTCACTATTCTTGTCTGTTGTACCCCAAAATTTACCCTCTCATGTTTTCAAAGGTCTTCCCTTACATGGTTGGTCACAAACCCTTGCCTAAGGAAAATAAAGTTTTTTGAAGATGAACAAAGTGTCTTTCGATTGGCATATGGGAAAAGTCTTCGATTGGGTATCCAAAATCCTTCGATACAGGCTTGACTCACCAGTCTTCGATTGGGCATTTGGCACTCTTCGATCGGGCTTTGATTAGTAAGCTTTGATTAGGTGTTTGGAACCCTTCGATCAAGCTTTGGTGTGCAAGTCTTTGATTGGGCATTTGGAACTCTTCGATCAGGCTTTGATTAGTAAGCTTCGATTAGGTGTTTGGAACCCTTCGATCAAGATTTGGTGTGCAAGTCTTCGATTGAGCGCTGGACCCCTTCGATCAAGTGAATTTCACAATGCTTCGACTAGTACTTCAGAGGGTCCTTCAACTGGAACTTCATACTTTACCTCAATCAGAACATCAGAACGAAATGACCTTCGAATGGCATTTCAGTGCAGAGTTTCTCTTAATCTAAGATGATCTGATGAAGGAAGTTCTGGACACTTCGAATCAGAACTTAGACTCATCACAAGGCCAAGGGCTGGTCGAAGTTGTCTAATAGTGAATGTTCTAAATAGATTCGAATTGGACTTTGAAGCTGGCAAAGAAGGCAGATTCGAAGGAATGAAATGGGCTGGCATGACTAAGCAAAAACACATATCCTAACCTGTCCAGGTTCACCCAAAGTTCACAATGGCATGTGTCCCTTGCAAATATAGAAATAATTAAATGCTGATTGTGGATTCAATTCCTGAGTTAAAGGCCAGATTCTTGCCTTTTCTGTTCCTAACTCCACAAGAGCTGATTCGACCAGAGTGATTCTTTTCAAATCAAGCAGTCGAGGCATTCAGAAGGCCCATTCGAAGGGCACATAAGAAGTCCATTCGAAGGAGGCAACTCAAGACCAATCGAAGAGCAGGGCCTAAAGGCATTCGAAAATCAAAAGTGTCCAGGTTCATTCAAGATTCCAAAGAGACATGAATATTTCAAAAAAGGAAATCTTTTAATGTGTCTGATTCTTGTCTCATGGCTTTAAAGGCCTATTTAATTGGTTGTCTCTTGCCGTTACCAGACCATCATACTCCTATAAATACAAGGGCCAGCATACAGTGCCAGGGGACGAACAAAAAACATTACAAAAATTATAGAGAGGAAAAGAAAACTCTGCAGAAACAAAAAGAAACACACAAAAGCCCTGCAGAAACGAAAAAACCACGAAGAAGGCCACACATACCTTGCCTTGCAAAAGCACCAGCCTGCCCCACGAAAGTCTAGACTCCATTGCAGGAACCTTCCGTCCAAATCCAGGCGCCTCCAGTGGTATAATGTTCAATCTCACTTAATCTTAAAATTACTCATAATTGCATATTCATAGTTTTTTTTGTTATTACTTGTGAGCGATTTAACAAGGCATGTATAAGCTGCAGTGTTCATACGTTTGAACCCCCCCCCATGGATAAAGTTTCTTTCAAAGCAGGTTACATTTGAAATCCATGATCTTGGCTGTGACAAATTAAAACAAACCCAGACCCAGATTCAGCAGATTCAAATTGAGGAAGGATTCAAATTGGGAGGAGATTCGAATCAGGGGGTAAAATCCCCCTGGATCTTTAATGTTTGTCTTGTTTTTGCAGGAAATATCCTCTCAGAATTTTGTTCAGAGCTTCGAAGCTTAGCAGCTTAGCTTCAAACTGGATCCAGAGTTCCCAGATCGAAGGGTGACATATCCAGATCGAACACCCTCAAAGTGCAGCCCCTCATGCACCTTCGATCAAGCCTCTTCACTGGATCGAAAGACAGCCCACACCTCTTTCGATCCAGGCCTCCAGAATTATGCATTTCCTGCCTGTTCCTTCGATTTCATCTTTGTTTTGACTATTTTATTTCTTTTTTTAATCAACATAAAATCAATTAAAAAGAAAAACCACAAAAACATTAGGCTAGTTTTTTCTATTAAATTAACTTTGTTAATTAATCTTTTAATTATCTTAACATTTTCTCAAAACTAAAATTAAGTAGATTTAGATCATTTTCCCAAAATAAAATAAAACAACAAAAAGATTTTATTCTTAGGATTTTTAGAGGTTATTTTCAGATTCGCGCGCGTTTATTTTATTGTAACGGCCTACTGGTTTGTAATAGCTTAACTAAGACTTTTACACTTTACTGCTTTATTCCCCCAATTTTGGACATGTAAATAATCCCCCTCCCCGAAGCCTTGTAATAGCGTAGGATTTACAATTCCCGCACTTTAAATTCCTGTACATATATTAACTGTTTAGATGTATGCTAACTAGGATTGCATGACAAGATTAACCATTAAATTAAAATCAACTGTAGCTCACCATAACATGTACAAAGATAATATAAACTGAAAATTGACACACTCGCACATTCCACTCTTAGGGTACGCCTCACTTGGTTGCCTCGAACGTCGTCATTGAGTATAGGATGTTTTAGAGGTCTCCCTTTTGTCCAAAGATCATAAGTTGCCTCGAAACGGTTGCCTCGGATAAAATGATCTAAGGCATTAGGGTTACCACTAAGGCGTCCTAACATTGCTTTAGTGACCACACGTCCCTTAAATCGAATTGACCCAAAAAGCTCCAACGACGGTGCTACCTACTCCTCAATAGTGGGATAGCACTGTCTAAAGGACATTTGCACAGTTTAATTCCTTTTTGAGTAGGTAGATGTTCTTAAGTACTTGCTCCTTTTAAAACAAAACAAAACTTTTCGCACTTACACTCTCTTCAAAACAAAAAACTCTTTCCAAACCCACAAACACAAAGAAAATCAAACTTTTGAAAACATAGTGAGCAAGTACCTAAGAGATCGTGGATAACCACGGATAGAAAGGGTGCTAACACCTTCCCTTTCTATAATCTACCTCCCGAACCTGAGAAATATCTCGAAAAGGAATTTTTATGTGATTTTGTCCTTTCCTTGTTGGATAAAATAAAAGACAGTGGCGACTCTTGCTTACCACGACATTTTGCAAAAAACAAACACAAACGCGAACCAGCATTCCAAAACAGTCAGTTCTCATTCCCACCGATCACAGAACTGGCGACTCTGCTGGGGAATCATTCTATAAGTGAGGTGTACCTTAGGATTAGATCACTTGTGTTTTCAATTGTATTGCTTTGTATGCTTTTGATTTTGTGGGCTTGTATCGGAGTTCTATAAATCCTAACCCGGATTTGGGAAACATTCATAGATAGCAATACGTTGTGGAAACTGTGCGGGGTATACCGACACGGTCGAAGCAATAGCTATATTAGTGCGACATATTTGTGAGTACCGGTAGCCTTTGAGTCAATCAAAGAGAATACGGGGCCGCTGAGTGATGTCACTAAGCACTAATGACCTAGAACCTTACTTGACCATCCTGGCCTTTTTTAGGGGTAGTGAGATGACCGACTTTGGTGCAGTCCAAAGTTGGTAGATACTCGATACTACACTCATTGAGGATTGTTTTCTTGGAATATTTTGGTCGTTAGTTCAGTGGCTAAACCAAAACGATGAACATAGAAAACAATCCAATGATATTGAGCTCCTTAGAACCCGGTTACTATTTATAGGATAGGTTTTGAGCCAACTAAACTCAAGAGGGTACTTACATATGAAACCTCATGCAAGCCTGAAATCTAAGGGCTCTTTTTGTGTGACTTGTGTGCCTTCAAACTTGAACTACTTGCACATTCTTGTTATCTGACAACATGAGTTCCTTGCAGGTTTTGTTTACAGCCCTTATCCGATAATTTGGATTTATTGCAGGGTTTACTTACATCACTTCACACTTTTGCTTAAACGCATATCATACACATCATAACATCATGCCTTAACATTTCCTTAACCATTTCAAGGATCTCAAGGGCTTGTGATGCAGGTTATGGTAAATCAAATGTCCAACAAGGGGAAAAGGGGATTTATTTTCCTCTAGCCAAGGTTGTTTAGAAATCAAAACACGATAACTTGAGTCAGGGGCTATGACCCACTCGATATGGTGAGCTTGACTCTTGAAGAAGGACTCTCGACAACATGAAGTTCCTTCAATCAAAGCTACAAGATTCAAATTCTAACAGTTTCTTGTTTACCCCGCGAGAACCTTGAAAACATTGCATACATATATCATACATATCAGTGCATAACAAGTCTTCCAGTACAGGTCTCTCATGTTCTCGCTATTTATTTCAGCAATGGCTCTCCAACAAGACAACCAAGATCTTCATACTCAAGAGACTCAGTTCAGGGAAATCTTCCTAAACCTATCCAAGGGGCAGGAAGAGTTGAGAACACTCCTCATGGGGAATTTGGTCAAGAAAAGTCCTGAAGACAATAAGGACGAACGGCTGGAACAACTGCAAGCTGAGTTCAGTGCCATGAAAACCCAGATGCTGGGGCAGATGGCTCTTATCTAAGGCTTAGCTCAGGAACAAGAAGAGCTGAGAACCATTATCAGCCAGCTTCATCAAGATAGATACAACAGTATGAAGCAAACGGTCAAGGCTGGGGATCAAATCATTAATCAGCCTCCAAGAAGACAAGAGTTTGGTATGATGAAGAATGGACCTCTCCAAGTTGCTACTACCTCACGGGTCCAACAACAACCTTGCCATAAACAACAGGTTAATCAGAGGCAGTTTACCAAGCTCAACATGCTATTGTCCCAAGCTTTGCAACACCTATTGAGATTGAATCTAGTGACATTGGTAGGACCTCATCTGAATCCTAAGACTTCTTCACCCAACTACAATCCTGATGCAAGGTGTGCATACCATTCTAACAGCCCGGGGCATGATACTGACGACTGTTGGAAGTTGAAGTACAAAATTCAAAACCTGATTGATGAAGGAGCATTGGAATTCACACAAGATGGTCAGGCTGAGGTCTTTTGCCATCCCCCAAGGTTCACCATCTGAAGTGACAAGTACTTGTTGTACCCCAATTTTTGACCTAAGATCCAATTTTTATTTTTGCATTTTTTTTAAGATAAGTCAAGGTCACGAAATACAGCCGGTTTTAATCTCTCACCTTCAAGCATTGACTATGCGAAGATTGTCAAGTGTTTTGAACATTTTTAGCCCATGTATCACTAATTTCTAATCCATAAAAAGGTGTATGTTCATGTTTTCTTTTGCTTCATGTGCAGAGACAGGTCTGAATCAAGAGCATCAGGTGTCACGCCTCAATTAAGGTTTTGAGTCTCTCAAGCCAGAAGTACGGTTGATTGTGGATTCTCGAAGACTGATTCATCAAGGCACAACTGTTGCACCCTAAATTTCGCCCCTAATTTTTTCAGTCGCACATTCATACCATATTTTGTCATTTGGTCACAGTCATTAGTAAATATCTTCATTCATCATATTTTGCATCATTAGTCGTATTTAAGTTGACCAGAAAAGTCAGTTTAAATCAAAGTCTGCATCGTCTTTTAGTTAAAAAATACTTGACATTTCACTTCATGCATTTTTATCTCTTTACTCGTTTCTTGCATTGCTCCAAGTTGTTTATATGTTGAAAATAAAAATATTTTGGTTTTATAGACAAACTGTTAAAAACGATTCAACAATGTGCGAAAATTAGTGAGAAAAAATATTTCAAGTTTTCACCTTTTACTGATCATTTTATGAATCTGCGTTTCGCGTAGATTATGACGGTATGCTCGCTTTATTTTTTCGGTACAATTCGAAGTCTCGTTTTTAACCTTAAACGTCTGTTTAGTCTAATATTTTTATTATTATTTTATTTTTGATTTTTTGACTTCTTGAATATTTTTTCTTTAATCTTTGTGACATGTAGATTATTTTAATGTGTTCATTTTATTTTTTCGGATAAATTTTCGTCCGTTTTTTATCATTTTCGGTCATTTTTGGGTCTTTATTTTTTATTCATAAAATATTCAAAAAAATCATTTTAAATTGAGTTATTTTTTATACTTTCAAGTTTTTATTTTTATTTTTGTCATTAAAGGGCTTTTTAGTCACAAAAAAATATTAAATATACTATGCTTGATTTTCATTGGTTGCTGGCAGAATTTACGGATCGATACAAAAAATTGCCAAAACGATTTGAAAATCTGATATTTTTTTCCTCTGAATTTTCCTATTTTAACACTTCTTTCTTTCTTTGTAAAGGATGACAAGAGAAACTAACAGAAAGCAATTATCCCTCTTTTCTCTTTCTAACACAAAAACCAACAAATACAACTAGATGTAAATCTCCTTTCAATTTCAATAAATTCCTCTTCTCCACACATCTCAATTTCCCACCATTCTCCATCTTCAATCTTCCTTCCTTTCCATTTCCGTAATTCTTCAGCACTCACCATCAACACCATCCGCCAACCTTTTACTGTAAACCACTCACAAACCATCTCCACTCTACCTTTCCCTCTCTTCCTCACCAATTACACAAACACAAAACAAAAAAACAACAACAAAAAAAGGCAATACAATAATACTCCCTCATCTTCAATTATCTCTTCCTCTCCATCAAACCCCCCTCCGCGCCATCAGCTCCCTTGTTCATCTCACCACCATCCTCATCAGCAGCTACACCCTTCCGTCACCTCCCTTCACCCTCTGTTCTCCTCCGCCTAGTAATCCATCGCAACCTAATCTTCTGTTTCCTCTTCTTCATACTTCCATCCTTCAACCTTCATTGAACCATCATCTGCCACTGTTAAATCCGAACTCACTTCATCACAAACCCAGTTCGCAATCATCCCCAACCTTCACCGTGGATCTCCCTGCATCTCAGCCTCTACGGCACCCTTCAATTCATCATCACAACATCTTCAACCATAATCAACATCCCCGATTATCCTCGCGAACAACAATACCCTTCAACATCCATCCTCCGCTAGCAACTTGCCTCAACCACCATCAATGCATGAACCCAACCTCCCTTATTCCTCTCTCTGCGAAAATACCCTTCATCTTCACTGTGCACTAACTACCCAGCCTCACAAACAATGATATCCACCATCGTCAATCTCTGCCGGTCACTTTCTAACAACCTTCTTCTACTTACTTCCGTAACAGCAGCTGCCATTCTTCTACCCGTTCCCTCAATACTCTCATACTCCCTTCGTACAACATCCCCTTGAATCTTCCTCCTAACCTTCACCGCGCCAAACCCACCACGATTACGACCGACCACCGCAGATATACGATGCAAGCTCCTTTCGTAAAACATCCGACGAAACTGCACAGATCTGTCTCCTTCAACTACGTAGCTCCCCGGATCGCAGCACTGCCACAACACTTTCTGCAATGATATTTTTTGCTTTTGATTTCATAATGTTTTGTTTGGTTGGTATTTGATTGAGTTTTTATTTGAGGCAAAGAAGAATGATGAAATAGGGAAGAAGAAAAAGAGAGAATCCCAAGAAATCACAGCCATGGCCAGCTAAGAGGAAGAGGAAGATTGTTTCCGTTGGAGCTCTAGCAAAGGTTATGTTTGTTTTGAGTAAGCACATGAGGTGGAAATTCCTCACTGATGCGTGCGTTTTTTTTTTTTAGTTTTCTTTATTTTTGTTTATTAAATAAATTTTGAAACTAAAAAGAATAATGAAAAAATGAAATAAAACAATTGTTTATCTTAAAAAAATATATAAAAAAATATTAGTAAATCTTATATTCAGATTTAGTTTAGTATTAACTTAGAATTTTTTTTAATTAGTTTAGATTTATTTTATAACTTTAAAATATTTAGAATCATAATTAATAACTTTAGAATTTTAATTCAATTAGATATAAATTAGTAATGTTAGAACCTTTAATTAGTTTAGGTATATTTTGATAACTTCAAAATTTTAATTTGTTTAGATCTATTTTATAACTTTAGAACTTCCAATTAGTTTAGATACATTTTGATAACTTTAGAATTTTAATTTAATCTTAGAATTTTAATCTTTAATTTAGAATTAATTTAGTTTTGATTTAAGTTAGTAATTAATATAGTTTAGATTAACTTAGTAATTTTATAATGAATTTAGTTTATACTTAAACTAGTTTAGATGTAATTTAGCAACTTTAGAATTAATTTAGTTTAGACCTAATTCAATAATATTAGAGTGTTAACTTATTTTAGATTTAATTTAATAACTTTCGAATTTTTGTTAGTAACTTTAGAGTTTTAATTTAGTTTTAGTTAATAACTTCAAAATTTTATTTAATTTAGTTAGACACTTTAGAATTTAAGTTTAGTTTACTTAGTAACCTTAGAATTTCAAATTAGTTTAGATAATTTTTTAATTACACTTTTCTTTTATTCATGATTCTTCTTTGTCCATTCATTTAGTTTCTTACAATTTATCTTGTTATCTACCTTGTTCGTTTCTCGTGAATTTTAACTATTTATGATTTCTTACTCGAATATTAGATCTACCTGCTTATGATTAATTCCAAGGGAAATGTTTCAACTCAGCTGACTTCATGTCATCAAATACGTCTTCTATAATCGTGCGAATACCCTCATTCATTTTTTTGCTTGTTTACTATTTTTTCCAAACTTAAGATAATTTTCCCAAAAGACTCCATTTTCAAACTCATACCTTTTAAGCCAAAACATCGACACTAGGTCATCGTGTCTTCAAAAATCTCGTCCATACCCACCTTTTAGCCGAACGAATCATTTTAATCAAACAAACAATTTTAAACCAAAAAACAGATATTTCAAAAGGTTCCTGCGGAGTACCGCAGATGCATTGGGTGCTAATACCTTCCCATTGTATAACCAACCCCCGAACTCTCGATCTCTTTTCAAAACGCATTGTATTTTCATTACTTTTAAATATTACTTTACATTGCATATTTTAGGGTTTTATTTCGCTCTTTTCCGTTTTCCCTTGGAAATAATAAAGCGCGGTGGCGACTCTTGCTTTTTGTGAGTCAAGTTAATTAATAGCTTGATCTCTGATTTTCACCGCTACAGAATTGGCGACTCTGCTGGAGAAGATTGACCTCTTGCTGGTCCATCCCTAAGTGGGTTAAGCCTAACTTGTTTTATCTGTTTTATCATTATTTGATTGTTTGATTATATGTATATATTATGATTATTTGGGTGTTGATAATATTTACAAAGGACAAGTCCTATACCTGGACTAAGTTACACTTAGGAATAGGACGGGCGGTATAGTCATGTTAACTTTGAGGGAGTAATCCCGAAGAAGGAGGCATGAGATCCCCCACTCAGTGGAAGGCCCTTTTGAATGTAATATTTGTTTACCGAGTAATCGGGAAGACATTATTATTTTCGACCTGGGAGCCAGAGAAGCTGGGAACCGTAGAACCCTAACCCATCTTGGCCTTTTAGGTGTAGCGCGGAGATTATAACGGAGTAATCCGGAAATAATTGTTACGCGATGCTACGCTCGGATGAGTTTCTCTTGAGAATATTGCTGATTATTGAGTAATCAAGACGTTGGTAATATCCGAAGGAGGAATGTAGACTCCGGGAACTCTTAGAACCTTGTCTTGCAGGTGTGATTAAACCGTTAGTACATACCTTGGGGATGTTATTTACCTTTGACTCCATGCTCGTGACGTTGAACCTTTCGACTTTATTTGTGACCTTGCTTGTGGTTTTTGCATAGCCATGCATTCATGCATCCATAAAACCCTTTTCACTTGATTTTTAAGGAATTTGGAGGTCTTTCTTTGTAAACCTCACAAGTTTCGTCAATCTCAATGGATCCTGGGTGTTGATAGGGTGAAAACCCTAATCCACCAAAATGGATGATTGATCTTGATGATAACTTGATCAACGCTTTGATCCAATCTTCATACTTTGATGTTTACAACTTAATATCTCGAGCTCCTTGAAAGTCAGATAAAAACTCTCTTTTGCATATCATGCATCACTCTATGTTTTTTGTTTCACTTTCAAAGGTCTTTTTTCCAAGTTTTATTTTTTCCTTTGGTCTCACCAGTACAACACTCGCGCTAAGAAAACAATGGAGAATATCAAGCAAGAGGTTTCTGAACTCCGCAGAGAGATGACTATTTTGAAAGCTGGTATGGATCACTCGACTGTTTTGGGTTGAAATTTTGGTTACCGCCCAAGTCAATCCTTCTAAGATGGAGGAAGCGATGATAAAAGTCTTCACTGAAACTCTAAAATCATTCTCTCATGAGAAGGTGATGGTTAATGCACCTAATGACTTTCCTGACGAGGTGAATGTGGGAGTGCGTCTAGAAGAAGATGTTGGGAAAGGATGTTCATATGAAGATGGTAGCTCAGCTAATGGTGTGAAGAAGTTTGATAATAACTTTTCCAAGAAGAGAACCAGAGGAAGAAATAATCATCGTCAGAATCATCATGTTTCTCCTATTCATCAACAGAATCAGCAAGTTCCTAATCATAGGAAAACCCAATTTGATCCAATTCCAATTACCTATACAGAGTTGTTCCCTATCCTGATGCAGATGAATTTGGTTCAGACCCGACCTCCACCGAAGGTTCCTGAGAAGATACATTGGTACTATAAAGATGATTTGACTTGTACCTTTCATCAAGGTTCTCCTGGGTATGACTTGGAGGGTTGCTTTGCTTTGAAGATCAAGGTTCAGAAGTTGGTCAGAAGTGGTATCTTGTCATTCAAGGACGTTGGTTTTGAAGTTCAAATCAAGCATGTGCCAAAGAGTAAACACGATTGATGGTCACTTTGAGTTTTTGAAGGATGTTTTCGGTAATTCAAGTCCAAATGGAAAGCCTTCCCAGATTATTAACTTATTTATGCTTTTTGTAATTTTTCTTATTTATCAAAACATTGTTTGCATGTAAGAACTTGTTTGCATCTGAATGATTATCTTAATACAATGAGTATGTTTGTCTTGAAGAAATTCATTCGTTTCACTCATATTTGTTTTCAAATTTTAAATTGCTTTTGCACTATGATACCAAATTGTTGCTCATTCTCTTGCCTAGGCAGAGATTGAGGGGAGGATGATGATCTAAAAACACAAAATCTCTGGTTGTATGCTTTTTGAATAAAATCTTGCTGACGATGTACAGGCATTGTTTCAAATCCCTAAACATCGAAGATATAAGGAAGATAATCCCTTGTTAACCCCTTTTGAGCCTTTGAAGCAGAAGTTTCTTTTCTATACGAAAAAACCTTGAATTTTAACCTGGGGCAGGGTAGTTTTTAGTTAATCTGACTGAGTGTTCAAAATTCATAAGGAAGATGTTTTTTGAAGAGAAACTACGAGGGCTATCCTTCATGTATAATGAATCTAGAGGATGTAGAACCACAATGTTATCCCTCATTCATCAAGAAACGAGGCAATCATAATCCTCTCAACAAGCAAAGACAAGCTAATGTCACACATTTTGTTCAAAAAGTCAAAAATCAAGAAAAAGAAAAGCCTGCTAAGTCAAAAAAAAACATCAAAACGTGTGACTTAGGCAAAATTAAGGCATCCCGCTGGACTATCAATTCAAAAAATTAGTTCAGGCAAAAATTAGGGAAAATAAAAATTGCAAAGAAAGGACTACAAAGAAAAGTCCTCAGCAAAGAACAAATTGGTGACTACAAACACGAAGACATGAGGGTGGTTTCTACTCCGAAAACCTCGTCGTTTCCTTAACCGTCACAAAATCCTTTTGAGAGATGAACGCTCATATTGAATTAACTGAACATAGGACTGAAGAACATCATGAAGAATGGGCGGGCACTTATAAATTTTGAGCCTTAAAAACCTTTTTTCTAAAAAACCGTGAACCAGACCACGTTACAACCTTCAAAAGTCCTAATTGAAGCAAGGTTATTTTGAAAGCATACTTCAATGAGATGGTGTTCCTGACTCCCATGAATGTTTGTTAAATAGTTATGTTGGTATCATATGTTTTTGCTATACAAAAATTAATGGTGCTCTAACTCGCAAAATTTGTGGGATATCTTTTCAAAATCTTCAAGACTTACATAACTGTTGCATTAGAATTTTCATTCTCATTGTAAACTTTTTCTAACTGCAAAACATTTGTTTGATATCAAGGAGGCTCACATAAGCACCAGTGATGAGTTTATTCTTTTAAGGCCTGAAACTATGTTGAGTAATTGGCGGATCACGTCAAGAAAAAATCATATCCATGGGCATGTCACCTAAAGACCGTAAACACGAACATGTTGCTTCTCCCAGTTAATGCTTTTCCCAACTTGTTTGCTCGTTTGGGGCAAAAATTCGAAGACTTTGTTGTGCCGACTACAGTCAATCCGGGGCAATCACGTAGAGATTTGATGAATCTCTCTAAGAGTTTGAAGACACCATAGCATGGTGAATGCCAGGTCTTTTGTAAAATCCTCTTGAGACGATTTCTCCTCATCAACCATATAGCTCGGGGCATTTTAGAGGTGAAGCTATTCGCAAGAATTGTCGTGCATCACGCAGCTTATCAGCAGTAAACTTGGGGCATCCAAAATTAATCCTAGGGGCAATCCAGATTTATCAAGATATGTTTTTCATACATTATCAGAGGGTGGTGTTCCCAGTATCTCCAACTAAGCAAGACTTCTTTCCAGCTGAAACTTTGTTTGTGTTCTTATCCTTTCAATGGATTGTTTGCAATAGAAGACTGGACTTTGGGTTTTCTACCTGAAAATATCTTCCTCTCCAGAGATATTTAAGCCTTGTAAAAGGACCTTGCTCCAATGATGGCCTGTGTTTTATCTCCAGTAATGTTCCCCTTTTGTTGAGATTAGCTGAGCGTCGGGTTGTACTGGGACGTCTTATCATCTTCTGTTTATCTCCCCTGTCTGTTTTGTCAACATATACATGATATTCATTCATTCGTTCATACTTGCATCATGCATGCACAGTTGTATTTGTTGATATCTTTGAGTTCGTATACCTTGGTTATGTCTATTCAAATAGCATATTTGATCTTTCCAAATAGAGTGTCAACTTAAGCAGAAAGTGCGCCTCTTTTCTAATTCCCCACTGAGTTAACTCTCGTGGAAGAACCTTGCTTTAGCTTTCCTTTTCCATCTTTGGATAGGATAAATCCCCATTTGAGTTGTTTCCTCATTGGGTGGAGTCTTGTTTGACTATTTTCTCTCCAGTTTATTCCTGGATTGAGCTTTGTCTCTTGTGAACGATACCCTGTGAATATCTCTAGGCTGTGAAACCTAGATGGAAAGTGCAGTTATTTTGCAATGTAAATACTTGGTCTCCTCAAGAAGGATTTACTCATGGTTCCCCATTGAAGATGAACTTTATTCCCCAGCAGTGTTATCACAACCTTCTTCTGGAATATCGACATGACAACAAGCGACTGACTCTTTATTTGAGCAGTTTGATTATTTCTGATTTCTCTACGACAAATGGCGGTCTCTTCATGAGCAGTTTGTCCATCCTCAATGAAATTATTGATTCTCACCTCCAGCAATATCTTCATGATGTGTTATTTATATCTTTGAAAGTAACAAGTGACAGACTCTTCATGAGCAGCTTGTGTACTTTAATACCTTTGAAAAACAGCAAGTGGCGGTCTCTTCATGAGCAGCTTGTACAGAAAACGGCAAGTGGCAGTCTCTTCATGGGCAGCTTGGACGTTATTATTCTACAAAAAACGGCAAGTGGCAGTCTCTTCATGGGCAGCTTGTACGTTATTATTCTTCGAAGACGGCAAGTGGCAGCTTCTTTATGAGCAGCTTGTGGGTTATTGGCAACAAGTGGCAGACTCTTCATAAGCAGCTTGTGTGCTTTGATATTCTTTGAAGACAGCAAGTGGCAGCTTCTTTATGAGCAGCTTGTGGGTTTTTGGCAACAAGTGGCTGACTCTTCATGAGCAGCTTGTGTGCTTTAATATTCTTTGAAGACAACAAGTGGCGGTCTCTTCATGAGCAGCTTGTATGTTATTGACACCTCTGAAAGGAAGCAAGTGGCGGCCTCTTTATTTGAGCAGCTTGTGTATCCCCAACAATAATGTCTACTCAGCAAATGGCATCCCCTTCGGAAAAGTCCCGTGGGGAAGTTTGTTATTTTATCCTTTTCAAGCGATATCTTGGTTAAAGAAGAAATGTGTTACCGTTCTTGGTAAAATTCAGAAATCAGAGATGTTTATCTCCAGCCACAGTGCTGATATCAATCATTTTCCAGTCTCAGTGCTGATGTCAATCATTTTCCAGTCTCAGTACTGATGTCCATCATTTCCTTTTCCAGTCACAGTACTGATGTCAATCATATGATTTTCCAGTCACAGTACTGATGTAAATCATTACCTTTTCCAGTATCAATACTGATGTAAATCATTCAAGAGTCTCTCATTTGAAGTCTATGACTCTGTTTCCCCAGCGGAGTTACAACCTCTTCCTCTGTGGGATTACTGTATAATATGCTTGGTTTCTCCAGCATAGTTTGTCTCATATGGCGTCATCCCCCATAAAATTCAAAACATCACATTCATATCATATCATAAACATAATTGCGGTATCTTAAGGCCAAAAATTGTGTATTCTATATTTAAGTCCCTTCAATCTCGTCAGATAGAAGAAACTTAAATAGGGGCAGCTGTTGTACCCCAATTTTTTACCTAAGATCCCATTTTTATTTTTGCATTTTTTTAAAGATAAGTCAAGGTCACGAAATACAGTCGGTTTTAATCTCTCACCTTCAAGCATTGACTATGCGAAGATTGTCAAGTGTTTTGAACATTTTTAGCCCATGTATCACTAATTTCTAATCCATACAAAGGTGTATGTTCATGTTTTCTTTTGCTTCATGTGCAGAGACAGGTCTGAATCAAGAGCATCAGGTGTCACGCCTCAATTAAGGTTTTGAGTCTCTCAAGCCAGAAGTACGGTTGATTGTGGATTCTCGAAGACTGATTCATCAAGGCACAACTGTTGCACCCTAAATTTCGCCCCTAATTTTTTCAGTCGCACATTCATACCATATTTTGTCATTTGGTCACAGTCATTAGTAAATATCTTCATTCATCATATTTTGCATCATTAGTTGTATTTAAGTTGACCAGAAAAGTCAGTTTAAATCAAAGTTTGCATAGTCTTTTAGTTAAAAAATACTTGACATTTCACTTCATGCATTTTTATCTCTTTACTCGTTTCTTGCATTGCTCCAAGTTGTTTATATGTTGATAATAAAAATATTTTGGTTTTATAGACAAACTGTTAAAAACGATTCAACAATGTGCGAAAATTAGTGAGAAAAAATATTTCAAGTTTTCACCTTTTACTGATCATTTTATGAATCTGCGTTTCGCGTAGATTATGACGGTATGCTCGCTTTATTTTTTCGGTACAGTTCGAAGTCTCGTTTTTAACCTTAAACGTCTGTTTAGTCTAATATTTTTATTATTATTTTATTTTTGATTTTTTGACTTCTTGAATATTTTTTCTTTAATCTTTGTGACATGTAGATTATTTTAATGTGTTCATTTTATTTTTTCGGATAAATTTTCGTCCGTTTTTTATCATTTTCGGTCATTTTTGGGTCTTTATTTTTTATTCATAAAATATTCAAAAAAATCATTTTAAATTGAGTTATTTTTTATACTTTCAAGTTTTTATTTTTATTTTTGTCATTAAAGGGCTTTTTAGTCACAAAAAAATATTAAATATATTATGCTTGATTTTCATTGGTTGCTGGCAGAATTTACGGATCGATACAAAAAATTGCCAAAACGATTTGAAAATCTGATATTTTTTTCCTCTGAATTTTCCTATTTTAACACTTCTTTCTTTCTTTGTAAAGGATGACAAGAGAAACTAACAGAAAGCAATTATCCCTCTTTTCTCTTTCTAACACAAAAACCAACAAATACAACTAGATGTAAATCTCCTTTCAATTTCAATAAATTCCTCTTCTCCGCACATCTCAATTTCCCACCATTCTCCATCTTCAATCTTCCTTCCTTTCCATTTCCGTAATTCTTCAGCACTCACCATCAACACCATCCGCCAACCTTTTACTGTAAACCACTCACAAACCATCTCCACTCTACCTTTCCCTCTCTTCCTCACCAATTACACAAACACAAAACAAAAAAACCACAACAAAAAAAGGCAATACAATAATACTCCCTCATCTTCAATTATCTCTTCCTCTCCATCAAACCCCCTTCCGCGCCATCAACTCCCTTATTCATCTCACCACCATCCTCATCAGCAGCTACACCCTTCCGTCACCTCCCTTCACCCTCTGTTCTCCTCCGCCTAGTAATCCATCGCAACCTAATCTTCTGTTTCCTCTTCTTCATACTTCCATCCTTCAACCTTCATTGAACCATCATCTGCCACTGTTAAATCCGAACTCACTTCATCACAAACCCAGTTCGCAATCATCCCCAACCTTCACCGTGGATCTCCCTGCATCTCAGCCTCTACGGCACCCTTCAATTCATCATCACAACATCTTCCACCATAATCAACATCCCCGATTATCCTCGCGAACAGCAATACCCTTCAACATCCATCCTCCGCTAGCAACTCGCCTCAACCACCATCAATGCATGAACCCAACCTCCCTTATTCCTCTCTCTGCGAAAATACCCTTCATCTTCACTGTGCACTAACTACCCAGCCTCACAAACAATGATATCCACCATCGTCAATCTCTGCCGGTCACTTTCTAACAACCTTCTTCTACTTACTTCCGTAACAGCAGCTGCCATTCTTCTACCCGTTCCCTCAATACTCTCATACTCCCTTCGTACAACATCCCCTTGAATCTTCCTCCTAACCTTCACCGCGCCAAACCCACCGCGATTACGACCGACCACCGCAGATCTACGATGCAAGCTCCTTTCGTCAAACATCCGGCGAAACTGCACAGATCTGTCTCCTTCAACTACGTAGCTCCCCGGATCGCAGCACTGCCACAACACTTTCTGCAACGATATTTTTTGCTTTTGATTTCATAATGTTTTATTTGGTTGGTATTTGATTGAGTTTTTATTTGAGGCAAAGAAGAATGATGAAATAGGGTAGAAGAAAAAGAGAGAATCCCAAGAAATCACAGCCATGGCCAGCGAAGAGGAAGAGGAAGATTGTTTCCGTTGGGGCTCTAGCAAAGGTTATGTTTGTTTTGAGTAAGCACATGAGGTGGAAATTCCTCACTGATGCGTGCGTTTTTTTTTATTTTGTTTTCTTTATTTTTGTTTATTAAATAAATTTTGAAACTAAAAAGAATAATGAAAAAATGAAATAAAACAATTGTTTATCTTAAAAAAATATATACAAAAATATTAGTAAATCTTATATTCAGATTTAGTTTAGTATTAACTTAGAATTTTTTTAATTAGTTTAGATTTATTTTATAACTTTAAAATATTTAGAATCATAATTAATAACTTTAGAATTTTAATTCAATTAGATATAATTTAGTAATGTTAGAACCTTTAATTAGTTTAGGTATATTTTGATAAAAAAAATTTAATTTGTTTAGATCTATTTTATAACTTTAGAACTTCCAATTAGTTTAGATACATTTTGATAACTTTAGAATTTTAATTTAATCTTAGAATTTTAATCTTTAATTTAGAATTAATTTAGTTTTGATTTAAGTTAGTAATTAATATAGTTTAGATTAACTTAGTAATTTTATAATGAATTTAGTTTATACTTAAACTAGTTTAGATGTAATTTAGCAACTTTAGAATTAATTTAGTTTAGACCTAATTCAATAATATTAGAGTGTTAATTTATTTTAGATTTAATTTAATAACTTTCGAATTTTTGTTAGTAACTTTAGAGTTTTAATTTAGTTTTAGTTAATAACTTCAAAATTTTATTTAATTTAGTTAGACACTTTAGAATTTAAGTTTAGTTTACTTAGTAACCTTAGAATTTCAAATTAGTTTAGATAATTTTTTAATTACACTTTTCTTTTATTCATGATTCTTCTTTGTCCATTCATTTAGTTTCTTACAATTTATCTTGTTATCTACCTTGTTCGTTTCTCGTGGATTTTAACTATTTATGATTTCTTACTCGAATATTAGATCTACCTGCTTATGATTAATTCCAAGGGAAATGTTTCAACTCAGCTGACTTCATGTCATCAAATACGTCTTCTACAATCGTGCGAATACCCTCATTCATTTTTTTGCTTGTTTACTATTTTTTCCAAACTTAAGATAATTTTCCCAAAAGACTCCATTTTCAAACTCATACCTTTTAAGCCAAAACTTCGACACTAGGTCATCGTGTCTTCAAAAATCTCGTTCATACCCACCTTTTAGCCGAACGAATCATTTTAATCAAACAAACAATTTTAAACCAAAAAACAGATATTTCAAAAGGTTCCTGCGGAGTACCACATATGCATTGGGTGCTAATACCTTCCCATTGTATAACCAACCCCCGAACTCTCGATCTCTTTTCAAAACGCATTGTATTTTCATTACTTTTAAATATTACTTTACATTGCATATTTTAGGGTTTTATTTCGCTCTTTTCCCTTTTCCCTTGGAAATAATAAAGCGCGGTGGCGACTCTTGTTTTTGTGAGTCAAGTTAATTAATAGCTTGATCTCCGATTTTCACCACTACAGTACTGAGACGAGAAGACTTTTTGTTCATTAGAATTTTCAAGTTGTAATTTTTTTTTTATTGTTCGAACATTTATTCATGTCAAACTTTGTTACTTTATCAATGCATTACATATGTCTGTTTTGAATCAGTTCATTCGTATTCACTATATTCAAATTGCTTTCATTTTTGTGATGTTCAACTCTCGATTAAAAAAATTCTAAGCCTTTTGAGGGAGGATGACAAAAACGATACCACAATCTCTACAGTATGCTTTTGAACAGACCCCGCTGACGATGTACAGGCATTGTTTCAAATCCTAAACAATGGAGTTATAAAGAAGATAATCCCTCGTCAACCCCTTTGAGCCAAAGAAGTTGGAGTTTTTCTTTTCACAAATTAAAACCCTTAATTATAACCTGGGGCAGGATAGTTTTCTCAGTTGATCCAGGTGCACAATGAATGGCATCGAAGAAGTCCTTCCAAAACAAGAGACAGTGATGGTTCCGAATAATCGTAAGGACAGGCAGTCATTATCTCTCAGAAATAAAAGCCCATTAAGTCAAAACCTATGAAGGAGACTTACAAAACTGGGGCATCCCGCTGACTGTAAATACAAAAAGAAACAGTTCAGGCAAAAGACAGGGATAATAAAATTAAAAAGAGGTCCTAAAAACTCTCAACAAAAATGACTGCCTATTCAAAATAAATTGTCAGTATCCGAACCATCACTGGAATATCAGAGCAAAGACACAAACGGGGTCTAATGCACGATTAGCTGAGTTTAGAATCAAAGAACATCACGAAGAACGGGTGGGTACAAATAAAATTTGAGCCTTTATCCTTTGTTTCTTAAACCGTGAACCAGGCCACGTTATAACCCTTAAAAAGTCCTAGCTGAAGCATGGGTTAGTCCGAAAGCATACTGTTACAAAAGGTATCCTGACTCCTGTAGGGCTTGCTGTAAATCCTGAGTTGACGTCACATTTTTACAAAATTTTCCTATCTTACTGAAAAAATGCATTTTCAAAAACATCAAGACAGACATAAGCTTTGCATTCTTAAAATAACATTGTTTGCATATGACTATTTGTTCAAATAGCAGAGAAATTTACACAACGAATATCCAGTGAATAAAAACCTTCTCAATAAAAAAGGATCACCTCAAGTGGAGAAACACTTCCAATCAAGGGGCACGGCATGATCATTGTCCATCATCTGGGGCAGTCAAGTCAAGATTCAAGAAATCTCTCAAAATGCCAAATAGCCAGGGGCAAATCTCCATCTGAATCAATTGGGGCATTGGACATGAATTCCAGCAACGAATCTTGCATGATCAAACGAAGATCTTCTGGTAGTATGACAACACAACACTACCGACAGTGACACCTCTCCACATCCTGAGGGAATGGACATAGTCAAAGAATACCGCACGTAAATCAAAGACCCGCTAGGTTGACTGGCCTAGGCAAAAATAAGGGCATCCCGACGAACCAAAAGGGTTCGAGCAAAAATTAGGGATAAAAACAAAAAAGATTTGTACACCTGGCAAGTCGAAAACCTAAAAAGGAGGCTTGGGCAAGAAAGGGTATCCCGATGGACTGAAAATCTGAAAAGACAGTCCAGGAAAAAGTTAGGGATCAAAGCGTACAACTATGTCCCGTCATCTCGTCACTTGCCTACCAGAAGAAGATTTGTCATTTCAATCGGCAATTACCAAGCACCTCATAGGTTGGAATAATACTCAATCCACAAAGGCCTCCGCAGGCACCTTCTCCCGCAGATACAGGGACAGAAAAAGTCTCAATGCAAAGTCATTTTCATATCCTCAGCCCGCGTCCCAGTAACATCTACACTCCCCGCAGAGTAAGAAAAGGACATTGGTGTTAATTCTCCACAGCTGAGGCTCCCAACCACGAATGGGTCGACAAGATTCTCCCCAAGCAGAGTTTATCTATCACCAGCACTGGAAGATTATCCCCAGTGGAGTCTGGAAGATTATCCCCAGTGGAGTCTGGAAGATTATCTCCAGTAGAATCTAAAAGATTATCCCCAATGAAGTCTCCATTGGAAAATCATCCCCAGCGGAGTTCATTCCTTTCACAGACAAAAATTCAATCCCCAATAGGGCTCACTGTCACTAGCAATAGTAATTCATCCCCAGCTGAGTTTTATTTCTCTAAATCAGCAGATCTTCCAGCAGATTATGTCCTCCCCACAGAGACACTTCCTCGTCAGATTATTCCCCATCGGAGTTATCCTCTCCTGCAGGTTTATTCTCACAATCATCTTCATTCACTATCCCCAGCGGAAACGAAGAATTCAACTCTTTTTCTCCAGCAGCTATCCGGGATTTATTTTCCCCAGCTAAAAACATCACATCTTCATACATCATGACATGCATACGCATCATACAACACAAATCTCATTTATTTTGAGAACATCACTGCCTGATGCATATCATGCATTACATACAGCTAACCTTTACCTTTCAGGAAAGATACAATCAAATTCTCACAAAATTCAAGCTATGAAGCCTTACCTAGGTTTCTTCCCGGTTCAGATGCAGTTTTACCTAAACTCCTCATGAAGCAACCTTACCTAGGTTTCTTCCCGGTTCAGATGTAGTTTTACCTAAACTCCTCATGAAGTAGCCTCACCTAGGTTCCTTCTCAGTTCGGATGTAGTTTCACCTAGACTCATCCTGGAGCAACCTTACCTAGGTTCATTCTCTTTCCTGATGTAGTTTTACCTAGACTCATCCTGGAGCAACCTTACCTAGGTTCCTTCTCTTTCCTGATGTAGTTTTACCTAGACTCATCCTGGAGCAACCTTACCTAGGTTCCTTCTCTTTCCTGATGTAGTTTCACCTAGACTCATCCTGGAGCAACCTTACCTAGGTTCCTTCTCTTTCCTGATGTAGTTTCACCTAGACTCATCCTGGAGCAACCTTACCTAGGTTCCTTCTCTTTCCCGATGTAGTTTTACCTAGACTCATCCTGGAGCAACCTTACCTAGGTTCCTTCTCTTTCCCGATGTAAGTTTTACCTAGACTCATCCTGGAGCAACCTTACCTAGGTTCCTTCTCTTTCCCGATGTAGTTTCACCTAGACTCATCCTGGAGCAACCTTACCTAGGTTCCTTCTCTTTCCTGATGAAGTTTCACCTAGAATCATCCTGGAGCAACCTTACCTAGGTTCCTTCTCTTTCCCGATATAGTTTTACCCAAACTCCTCACAAAGCAACCTTGCCCAGGTTCCTTCTCGGTTCAGATGCAGTTTTACCCAAACTCTTCACGAAGCAACCTTACCTAGGTTCCTTCCCATCCAGGTTCCTTCTCATAACCTCACCATCCAGGTTTCTTTTCTCTTATCTCCAGACAGCAGTCCACAATACTGTAAGACTTGTACCTGATCAAATACGATCGGTTTCACCTTTCCCCATTAGGTCGCGACGTAGCCTATACACTGACCAGATATGCAGTTCACCTTCAAAGTTAGACTTCCCCAGCGGAATCTTCTACAAACAACAGGTATGCAAGTTCTCGCTAAGGAATCTCTTATACGATCGACACTCCTGCAGATGACATCTATAAGCCCATCCTCCTACCAACCGTCTCCAAATGGCATATTTAAGCCCATTCCCGACATCACAATGCTGATACTACACCATGCGAGTGCAAATTTCTGGGCACTCTAGTGTTCAATTATCTTCCACCTTCGGATCACGAAAGGCTCGAAATCCAATCTATATCCTCAGGTTTAAGAAAATTGAACAGGGGCAACTGTTGTACCCCAAAATTTTCCCTCTCATGTTTTCAAAGGTCTTCCCTTACATGGTTGGTCACAAACCCTTGCCTAAGGAAAATAAATTTTTTTGAAGATGAACAAAGTGTCTTTCGATTGGCATATGGGAAAAGTCTTCGATTGGGTATCCAAAATCCTTCGATACAGGCTTGACTCACCAGTCTTCGATTGGGCATTTGGCACTCTTTGATCAGGCTTTGATTAGTAAGCTTCGATTAGGTGTTTGGAACCCTTCGATCAAGCTTTGGTGTGCAAGTCTTCGATTGGGCATTTGGCACTCTTCGATCAGACTTTGATTAGTAAGCTTCGATTAGGTGTTTGGAACCCTTCGATCAAGCTTTGGTGTGCAAGTCTTCGATTGAGCACTGGACCCCTTCGATCAAGTCTATTTCACAATGCTTCGACTAGTACTTCAGAGGGTCCTTCGACTGGAACTTCATACTTTACCTCAATCAGAACATCAGAACGAAATGACCTTCGAATGGCATTTCAGTACAGAGTTTCTCTTAATCTAAGATGCTCTGATGAAGGAAGTTCTGGACACTTCGAATCAGAAATTAGACTCATCACAAGGCCAAGGGCTGGTCGAAGTTGTCTAATAGGGAATGTTCTAAATAGATTCAAATTGGACTTTGAAGCTGGCAAAGAAGGCAGATTCAAAGGAATGAAATGGGCTGGCATGACTAAGCAAAAACACATATCCTAACCTGTCCAGGTTCACCCAAAGTTCACAATGGCATGTGTCCCTTGCAAATATAGAAATAATTAAATGCTGATTGTGGATTCAATTCCTGAGTTAAAGGCCAGATTCTTGCCTTTTCTGTTCCTAACTCCACAAGAGCTGATTCGACCAGAGTGATTCTTTTAAAATCAAGCAGTCGAAGCATTCAGAAGGCCCATTCGAAGGGCACATAAGAAGTCCATTCGAAGGAGGCAACTCAAGACCAATCGAAGAGCAGGGCCTGAAGGCATTCGAAAATCAAAAGTGTCCAGGTTCATTCAAGATTCCAAAGAGACATGAATATTTCAAAAAAGGAAATCTTTTAATGTGTCTGATTATTGTCTCATGGCTTTAAAGGCCTGTTTAATTGGTTGTCTCTTGCCGTTACCAGCCCATCATACTCCTATAAATACAAGGGCCAGCATACAGTGCCAGGGGACGAACAAAAAACATTACAAAAATTATAGAGAGGAAAAGAAAACTCTGCAGAAACAAAAAGAAACACACAAAAGCCCTGCAGAAACGAAAAAACCACGAAGACGGCCACACATACCTTGCCTTGCAAAAGCACAAGCCTGCCCCACGAAAGTCTAGACTCCATTGCAGGCACCTTCCGTCCAAATCCAGGCGCCTCCAGTGGTATAATGTTCAATCTCACTTAATCTTAAAATTACTCATAATTGCATATTCATAGTTTTTTTTGGTATTACTTGTGAGCGATTTAACAAGGCATGTATAAGCTGCAGTGTTCATACGTTTGAACCCCCCCATGGATAAAGTTTCTTTCAAAGCAGGTTACATTTGAAATCCATGATCTTGGCTGTGACAAACTAAAACAAACCCAGACCCAGATTCAACAGATTCAAATTGAGGAAGGATTCGAATTGGGAGGAGATTCGAATCAGGGGGGTAAAATCCCCCCTGGATATTTAATGTTTGTCTTGTTTTTGCAGGAAATATCCTCTCAGAATTTTGTTCAGAGCTTCGAAGCTTAGCAGCTTAGCTTCGAACTGGATCCAGGGTTCCCAGATCGAAGGGTGACATATCCAGATCGAACACCCTCAAAGTGCAGCCCCTCATGCACCTTCGATCAAGCCTCTTCACTAGATCGAAAGACAGCCCACACCTCTTTCGATCCAGGCCTCCAGAATTATGCATTTACTGCTTGTTCCTTCGATTTCATCTTTGTTTTGACTATTTTATTTCTTTTTTTAATCAACATAAAATCAATTAAAAAGAAAAACCACAAAAACATTAGGCTAGTTTTTTCTATTAAATTAACTTTGTTAATTAATCTTTTAATTATCTTAACATTTTCTCAAAACTAAAATTAAGTAGATTTAGATCATTTTCCCAAAATAAAATAAAACAACAAAAAGATTTTATTCTTAGGATTTTTAGAGGTTATTTTCAGATTCGCGCGCGTTTATTTTATTGTAACGGCCTACTGGTTTGTAATAGCTTAACTAAGACTTTTACACTTTACTGCTTTATTCCCCCAATTTTGGACATGTAAATAATCCCCCTCCCCGAATCCTTGTAATAGCGTAGGATTTACAATTTCCTCACTTTAAATTCATGTACATATATTAACTGTTTAGATGTATGCTAACTAGGATTGCATGACAAGATTAACCTTTAAATTAAAATCAATTGTAGCTCACCATAACATGTACAAAGATAATATAAACTGAAAATTGACACACTCGAACATGCCACTCTTAGGGTACGCCTCACTTGGTTGCCTCGAACGTGGTCATTGAGTATAGGATGTTTTAGAGGTTGCCCTTTTGTCCAAAGATCATAAGATGCCTCGAAACGGTTGCCTCGGATAAAATGATCTAAGACATTAGGGTTACCACTAAGGCGTCCTAACGTTGCTTTAGTGACCACACATCCCTTAAATCGAATTGACCCGAAAAGCTCCAACGACGTTGCTACCTACTCCTCAATAGTGGGATAGCACTGTCTAAAGGACATTTGCACAGTTTAATTCCTTTTGAGTAGGTAGATGTTCTTAAGTACTTGCTCCTTTTAAACCAAAACAAAACTTTTCGCACTTACACTCTCTTCAAAACAAAAAAATCTTTTCAAACCCACAAACACAAAGAAAAGCAAACTTTTGAAAACATAGTGAGCAAGTACCTAAGAGCCCGTGGATAACCACGGATAGAAAGGGTGCTAACACCTTCCCTTTCTATAATCTACCTCCCGAACCCGAGAAATATCTCCAAAAGGAATTTTTATGTGCTTTTGTCCTTTCCTTGTTGGATAAAATAAAAGACGGTGGCGACTCTTGCTTACCGCGACATTTTGAGAAAAACAAACGCAAACGCGAACCAGCATTTCAAAACAGTCAGTTCTCATTCCCACCGATCACACTGTCATGTCGTCCACGCTCAGATGAGGTTACAAATGAGGTTGTTGTACCCCAAAATTTGCCCTCCAATTTTTCATGCGAGATACTATCCTAGGGTTTCTCGTATACTCAATTTGGCTCAAAGGTTGATCAGACAGATTCTCTTCTTAGGAAGGCTTTGAAAATTATCAAACCATCGCAAGTCATTCGTTTGATTTCAGATGTTCTTAAACACAATTTGCTGAAGTTTGTTAATTCTACAAGATTGACGAATGTTCTTAAAACATTGTTTGATAATGAAGTCCCATTTTGATCAAGTATGACGTGCGAACTCATTTTGATTACCAATTAGACATTGGACAAAAGTTGAAGATTAAGGCTTTTGTTTTAAATGACCATGGTTTTTGGATTCAAGTTAACCAAGTGGAATTAAATTCTTAAACATTTATTTTGTTTTAGAAATTTGATTGGAGTACAAGGCGCTTATTTTGTTTGATCATTTTTTGTGATCGCTTGAAGTACAAGTTACCCAAACCAAGGTGTTTTACTCAAAGCATTCAAATGAGGTTTTCAAAGTTCAATTAGAATTTGAGATTGGTACAATAATTTCATCACACCAAGTTTATTCAAAGGACATTGTGTTCATTACATTACAAGTAAGGTGAATTTACAAATTTTGTCTTGTTTACAAATGAAATAAATTACAAAGATTTGTTTTATTTACAAAAGGGAGAAATTTTGTTTCTTAAAAGGCTTTGTTGCTTCATCTTCAAGCAACCCATCCAATCTTCGCTTGCTGCCCACGCCTCATGTTCATGAAACAAAGAAGAAGAGAAAGTTAGCAAGCATTTCAAATTAAAAAAAATGATATATAAAAAAGAGAGAAGAAATTCATCATTAGGGTTTAGGTTTAGGAATCAGATTTTAAGGGCAAGCAAGCAAAGCAGGCTGCATAGCAAACTGCAGCAAACAGCAGGGCAGGCTGCAACAAGCAGCAAACAACAATATGGCAAACTGCAACAAACAGCAGGGCAGGCTGCAGCAAGCACAAACAACAACATGGCAAACTGCAATAAACAGCAGGGCAAGCTGCAGCAAGTAGCAAACAACAACATGGAAAACTGTAACAAACAGCAGGGTAGGCTGTAGCAAGCAGCAAACAACAACATGGTAATCTGCAACAAACAACAGGGCACACTACAAGCTGCAAGAACAAAACATGTGCAAAATCTAAAGGCAACAAAGTACCAAAGTTCAGAAAAAGAAGGTTTTGTGTTCTAAGGCCTCAAACAATGTCAATTTTATCATAGGCTAAAATTATATTACAAATCTCAAAAGAATTAGTTCACAATAGTGCAAATAGAATTTCAAGTCCAACACAAGTGCAAGCCCAACAGATTTCAGCCCAACATAATTTAAAACAACTAAAAAAGGCCTCAAACAATGTCAATTTTATCACAGGCCATTGCTTATTGCAAATCACAAAGTTTAGTTTGGTTCACAATAAACTAAAAGGTGCAAAGCAGAATTCAAGCTCAACCAAATAAAAAAAAGCCTCATAATTATGAAAACTCAGAGATGTAATGTCAAAATCATAGGCCAAAGATAATGGCACTGCAAAATCTCAAAAGATAATGCTTTTGTTCACAAGAAAATCAAAGTTATCAAAGTCTCAACAGAAAACCAGTATAGCAAGCAATAAAAAAAAAGCCTCATATCTTGTTTGTTTCAGAGAACTCATAATTTGTAATATCAAAATCATAGGCCAAAAACAACTTTACTGCAAAATCTCAAAGACCATGCTTTTGTTCACAGAAAAGAGGAAAAATAGAACTTAGAAAAGTCATCACAGTATAACTAGCATCACAGAAAAAGTAAAGTATCAAGGTACAGCAGGTACAACCCCATAAACCAGCAAAATCACCAAGTACAGAAAAAGGGGCCATCAAATCCAATTCAAAAGCCACAAAACCAGCAAAAGTACCAAGTACAGAAAAAGGAACAAAGGCAAACCATGGTATAAATATAGCAAGACTGTTTTGAGAAAGAAGAAGGATTTTTCACCACACAAAAAATATAGAGGCAAAAAACCCAATACAGAAAACAACCAACCATCAAACCCTTTAAAATCACATATAAAATAGAACCACAAACCTTAACCTACTTCATCATTTTCTCAAATAACCAACCTCTCAAAATCGTTTTCAAGCTTTCTCCAACAAACCAGCAAAAAATATACAGTCACAGAACATACAAACAGAATACAAACCGCATGCAAACAACAACAAAACCCTAAACACAATTTTATCATCATTTTCTAGAAACATAAAACCTTCAGAATCATACTAGAAGAAGATTAGAAAGATCTCACCCAGGTATTGAAAGATTTCCGCAATTGGAGCAATTAGGGTTCCATTTTCCCTTTCGTGATTTATCCAATTTAGGGCAACATCTGCAAAAATCAACCACGGATTAGTAACCTAGAAGACAAGGAGAACCAGAAGATATAAAAAAATCACGATCGGAGCTACGCCGCCGCTGTCACCGTCGTGAGGCGATTTTCGGCGCGGCGCGTCTTTCTTCTTCGGCGAGTGAATTTCAGAGAGAATGAGAGAGAGCGTTAGGGTTAGAGAGAGAGTATTATTGTAAAATGAGACAACATTTTATTTTTTTTTGTTATTTTATTTCTTTTTCTTTTTACCAATAATCAGGCCCATCTCAAACAAACTCTCCAGACCCAACTCTGTTCTGCTTGCATACCCCCTCTTTTCTCCAACGTTGCGCAAATAACAACTCGCTGGACCTTACCACTTTACTCAAAACACCCCCCTGCTTACTAACCATCACGCATGCCCTACTGTTTTTTTTAATTATTTTTCTGACTTACAAAAAACCCCTCTTGGGCCAGACTCAACCAAAAATCTGTTTTTACACAAAAAAGAACCCAAATTCAAGTTTCACCCATCCTGACTTATTTTATTTATTTTATTTTATTTTCTTTTTTTTATTATTATTAATATATTTTTACAATATTTATTTTTATTAATAAAAAT
The DNA here is from genome assembly GCA_948472305.1 of Vicia faba. Lineage (NCBI taxonomy): Eukaryota > Viridiplantae > Streptophyta > Magnoliopsida > Fabales > Fabaceae > Vicia > Vicia faba. The sequence goes on from OX451738.1 coordinate 988,840,281, forward strand.
CTCAAAAATATTTTATTTATTTACTTATATTAAATATACTCATATTTATTTCTTTTAGACTAAAGGACCAAAATGTTTTCTTATTAAATTCATTCTCTTTTTCTTAAAATTAATTAAATAATTAGATTTAGGTTTATTTTTATTATATATTTAGAACTTAGGTTTCTTTTAATTAATTAGTTTTCATGTATACTATTTCTAATGTAATTAAAACCACTTTCTGCAAAATCCTAAAAAAAATTATTTCTTTAAATTAATTTCTTTTACTAACTTAATTTTAATTTTCTTATTTTTAGTTAGTTATTTTCTTTTAAGTTAATTAGGTCAAAACAAAATCCATTCCTTATCCATTCATGCTTGTATATTATATTCATTTCATTTCTTGTACATTTATTCAAATTCAATATGGTTGTAATAGATAATTAGGATTTAATTTCTTGCAATCCCCATTTATAATTTGTACACCCCCTCCCACAAGTATTGTAATAGCGTAGTAACTTTAAATTCCGCAATTTATCGTTTTTATATACAAATGCTAGTAATTAGGGTTTGTATGGAAAGACTAAAACCATTGCTTAGGAAACCCTAATTCAAGAGAAAATCAAGCATGAAAATAATACACTTGCACACAAGCACCCCCTAGGGTAAATCCACTTGGTTGCCTTTATAAAATGGCCATATTACGCATGTGAGGTATCTTAGAAAAAACAAGAAAAGTATAAGATCATAGTCCCTCGATGACGCTATCTAAGTTGCCTTTCAAATGATCTTAGTCCCTAAAAAGAGAATGCTAAGATACCTTGCAACATTGCTAATCATGGTTATACGATGACCCACGCCCTTTCCCTTTTACATCCAAAGATAGGGTTATCTACCAAATCAATGGTAAGATAACAATATCAAATAAAAAAGGAAATGAACATGAAAGACATTTGAGTACGTAGAATGTTCCTAGTTACTTGCTCAATTTCAATTCAAAATATCCTTGCTATTTTCAAAACCAACACCAACACTTTCAAAAAACATCTTTCAAACTTGAAACATTTTCAAAAGATCAACACTTTCTATACATTCTTACGAACGATAATCACTACAAAGTTTCCCTAAACGATGGCGCCTTTTCAAAATACTTTCAAAAACCACACAAAGCACATTTTTCAAACAAAAGCAAGTGATCTAGCAAGTAACTAAGAGCCCATGGAAAACCATGGATGAAAAGGGTTCTAATACCTTCCCTTTTCATAATCTAACCCCCGAACTCAAGAAATAATCTCAAAGGTATTTCATGTGCTTTTTCACCTTTCCTTTTGGATAAAAGAAAAGTCGGTGGTGACTCTTGCTAACCGCAACATTTGTGATCAAACGCAAAACCTTCAAGTCAGTTCTCCCACCGTATCACAGAACTGGCGACTCTGCTGGGGAGTATTCTAAAAGTGGGGTTACCTTAGGGTTAGATCATATTTAATTGCTTTCTTTGTTTGAATTGTATGATTTACATTATGGTTCTTTGTTTGGGTTTGAATCCTCTACCCAAATTTTGGGATACCTTATAGGTAAGTAGCAATACGTTGTGGAAACTATGCGGGGTATACCGACATGGTCTAAGCAATAGCTATGTTAGTGCGACATATTTGTGGGTACCGGTAGCCCTTGAGTTAATCAAGGAGAATACGGGGCCGCTGAGTGATGCCATGAAGCACTAATGAACTTTTAGAACCTTTACTTGACTAACTTGGCCTTTAGGACGTAGTGAGATGACCGGCTTTGGTGTAGTCCGATGTTGGTAGATACTCGATACTACACTCATTGAGGTTTTGTTTTTTGGGATATTTCGGTCGCCATTAAAGAGGCTTATGCTGAAATAATGACCAAGGAAATGAATCAATGATATTGAGCTCCTTAGAACCCGATTACTATTACTAGGACAAGTTTAAGCCAACTAAACTTCAAGAGGGTACTTACCTATGAGACTTCGTGCAAGCCTAAACCTAAGGACTTGTCTGCTTTGTGTGTTTATACAAGCTTTCTTACTTTGCATACTTGTACATAACATCATGACATCATACCATAAGAATTTTTAATAACATTGAACCATAGAATTTCAAGGATCTCGAGGGTTTTTTATGCAGGGTCACGTTGAACCAGGCGTATATCAAGGAGTAAGAGGATTTATTTTCCTCTAACCAAGCACCTTCAAAGATCAAGTACAACAACTTAAGTCAAAGGCTATGACCCACTCGACATGGTGAGCTTAATTCTCGTGGAAGGACATCCACTGATATAAATTTCTCCAATCAAAGTCGTAAGCGACTACTAACGTTTACCCCGCGAGATCCCTGAAAACATTTGCATGTCATATACGTCATTGCATAACAGGTAGTCTCCAGTACAGGTCTCTCATGTTCTCGCTGTTTATTTCAGCAATGGCTCTCCAACAAGACAATGGAGATCTTCAAACTTAAGAGGCTCAGTTCAGGGAAATGTTCCTTAACCTATCTAAGGGGCAGGAAGAATTGAAAACATTTCTCGTTGGGAATCTGACCAAGAAACATCCTGATAACAACAAGGATGACCAGGTTGAACAGGTGCAGGTTGAGATGGAAGCAATGAGAATCCAAATGTTGTGGCAGCTGGCTCTTATCCAAAGCCTAGCTCGGGGATAAGAAGAGCTGAGGACCGTTGTCAATAAGCTCCATCAAGACGGATGCAACCGTATGAAACAAATAGTCGAGGTTGGGGACCAAGTCATTGGTCAACCTCCAAGAAGACAAGAGGTTAGACCTTATCAAATCTCTACTACCTCACGGGTCCAACAACAACCTCGCCAACAACAACAGGGTAATCGGCATAAGAGGAATACATCTGAAAGACGTTTCACCGAAGTCAATATGTCATTAGCTTAAGCACTGCAATACATGTTGGAGGACAAGCTGATTACATTAAAGGACCCTCCTCAGAATCCTAACACAGCTTCTCCAGGGTACAATCCAAATGCAAGATGTGCGTACCACTCCAACAGTCCCGGACATGACACCAATGGCTGTTGGACGTTAAGAAATAAAGTTCAAGACCTGATTGATGAGGGAATGCTAGAATTCACACCAGATGGTCAACTGGAATTCTTCTGCCACCCCTCAAAGGCTCACTACCTAAAGTGACAAGTTCAGACAAAAAGGCTTCTGTTCGTTTGAATTTTCAATTGTAATCTCTTTGGTTGTTCAAATAATTATCTATTAATGTCAAACTTTGTTTCATTAATGCATTGCATATGTTTGTCTTGAATCCATCCATTCGTTTTCACTATATTTAAACTATGCTTTTTACTCTCTTTATGACATTCAACTCTTGCTAAAAGTTACAAGCCTTTAGAGGGAGGATAACGAAAACAGTGCCATAAATCTCATACAGTATGCTTTTGAACAGACTTTGCTGACGATGTACAAACGTTCTTTCAAATCCTAAACACTGGAGTTATAAGGAAGATAATCCCTAGTCAACCCCTTCGAGTCAAACAAGTAGAAGTTTTCCTTTTTTTTTCACAAATTGAAACCTTTAATGAAAAACTGGGGTAGGGTAGTCTCTCAGTTAATTCAAATGTGCGTTTAGCCGTAAACTCTCATCCCGTAAATGCAATGAATGACATCAAAACATTCCTATGGAATCAAAAGAAAGTGATGGTTCTCTATCACATAGGCAGTCATTATCTCTCAAAAAAGAAAAGCTCACTAAGTCAAAACGTACAAAGGAGACTTAAGAAAAACTGGGGCATCCTGCTGACCATAATCTCAAAACAAGAATAGTCAGACAAAAATTAGGGATAACAAATCAAAATAAAGAGGTCACTACAAATCCTCAACAACATGAAAAAAAATGTTGCAAAAATGACTGCCTTCCGACAAACTTAACTTGCTTGAACCATCACCAAAACGTCATTCCAGACTCAATTGAAGTTCAAACGCATAATTAACTGAGTTTAGGACTGAAGAACGTCATGAAGAGCGGGTGGGTACAAATACATTTTGAGCCTTTATCCTTTGTTTCTTAAATCGTGAACCAAGCCACGTTACAACCCTTTAAAAGTCCTAATTGAAGCATGGGTTAGTTCGAAAGCATACTGTTACAAAAGGTATCCTGACTCCTGTAGGGCTTTACTCTAAATCTTGAGTTGAATTTTTCTTACAAAATTTCTTTACTTGCTAAAACGCATTTTCAAAAAAAAAAATTTAAGACAAACATAAACTTTGTATTACTTGAATATCACTGTTTGCATATGGTGATTTGTTTGACAACGAAGAAATTCGCACAACGAATATCCAGTGAACGAAAGCTCTCTCAGTGAACAAAATCATTTCAATTGGGAAGACACTTCCAATGAAAAATCTCTCATGATCAAGGGGCACGACATGACCTTTTGTCCAACACATCTGGGGCAGTCAAGTCAAGATTCAAAGAATCTCTGAAAGAATTGTTGAATAACCAGGGGAAAATCTCCATATGTATCACTCAAGGGGCAATGTTACGTTAATTAGGGGTTTGAACAAAATCTACTATGAAGACTTTCAGTACCATCAAATTACTTGTCTGTACTAGTAGTATCATATGGTGTCAGTATCATGTCTTCAGGTCCTCCCATGACAGTTCTTAGAAAATTCTGAGACTTGACCAAAGATCTTGGGTACCACCGATTTTCTCGTATGTGCCAGTAATATCAGATGGTGTCAGTATCATGTCTTCAGATCCTCCCATGACAGTTCTTAGAAAATTATGAGACTTGACTAAAGATCTTGGGTACCACCAATTTGTTTATCTGTTCCAGTAGTATCAGATGGTGTCGGTATCAGGTTTTCATTTTCTTCTACAACAGTATTAGAAAATATCTCTAGGAAGTTCAGGGCTACCGGAAATATGATCAAAATCTCAAGCGTCGAGGTGCACCAGATTAACTCTGGGGGAAAATAGGCTCCCACATAAAGGGTCATGTGCGACCAAGTAAACATTTTCTGGCATTACTACAACACTTGCTACTAGGGGCAATGACAAATCTCTCCAAGATCCTTCTCATAGGATGACTCCTAGCTAGAGTTTCAATCTCTAAAAACTTCTCACCAGCTGAGTCGACCTCAAGAACCCTCGAGGATTATCCCTAGTGAAGAAGAAACCTCTCCAACGGACCGACCACAGGGTTTATTTCCCCAACAAACTATAGATTCCCCAGTTTGAGTTCGCCTCTCCAACTACTACAAATCAAAGGACTACAACTCCTCTTCCCAAGTAGACTACTCTACAACAAGTTACTGTAAAGTCTGGACCCGACCAGATATCAGTTCAACTTCGACTCCCCAATAAAGTAACGAACAACTGAGACTCCTAAACTCTTTTTCCCCAAGCAAGAATCAACACTCTCCACAGAGTTTTCAACATTCCCCAGTGGGGCTCCCCTCAAACAACAAAACAGGAATTCTTGGTGGAAGTTATTCTAAGCAAAACATGAAGACTTAAACTCCATATCCCCAGCAGCAGCCAGGGATTTATTTTCCCTAATCCAACAGTATTACAGCAGAATAGTTTACATGCGCATTCCCCATTTATAATTTGTACACCCCCTCCCATAAGTATTGTAATAGCGTAGTAACTTTAAATTCCGCAATTTATTGTTTTTATATACAAATGCTAGTAATTAGGGTTTGTATGGAAAAACTAAAACCAATGCTTAGGAAACCCTAATTCAAGACAAAATCAAGCATGAAAACAATACACTTGCACACAAGCACCCCTAGGGTAAATCCACTTGGTTGCCTTTACAAAATGGCCATATTACGCATGTGAGGTATCTTAGCAAAAACAAGCACAGTATAAGATCATAGTCCCTCGATGACGCTATCTAAGTTTCCTTTTAAATGATCTTAGTCCCTAAAAAGATAATGCTAAGATACCTTGCAACATTGCTAATCATGGTTATACGATGACCCACGCCCGTCCCCTTTTACATCCAAAGATAGGGTTATCTACCAAATCAATGGTAAGATAACAATATCAAAGAAAAAAGGAAATGAACATGAAAGACATTTGAGTAGGTAGAATGTTCCTAGTTACTTGCTCAATTTCAATTCAAAACATCCTTGCTATTTTCAAAACCAACACCAACACTTTCATAAAACATCTTTCAAACTTGAAACATTTTAAAAAGATCAACACTTTGTATACATTCTTACGAACGATAATCATTACAAAGTTTTCCTAAAGGATGGCACCTTTTCAAAATACTTTCAAAAACCACACAAAGCACATTTTTCAAACAAAAACAAGTGATCTAGCAAGTAACTAAGATCCCATGGAAAACCATGGATTAAAAGGGTGCTAATATCTTCCCTTTTCATAATCTACCCCCCGAACTCAAGAAATAATCTCAAAGGTCTTTCCTGTTCTTTTCACCTTTCCTTTTGGATAAAAGAAAAGTTGGTGACGACTCTTGCTAACTGCAACATTTGCAATCAAACGCAAAACCTTCAAATCAGTTCTCCCACCGTATCACAAAGGTGCTATCATTTTACGTAGGTGCTTCGAAGATAGTGGCTTCAGGCATACCCATGATTCTGAGTTATCCTTGCCTTACCTTGACCTAGTCTTTACCCGTGAGTGGGGAGGGATTATTATTACAGGTACAAATGGTGATTATTTGTTATGTCGGTGACCGTATGTTCTGTTGGTGACTATTTATTTTGATGGTGACTGTATGTTCTGTGGGTGACCTAGTTTTCTTTTTTCAGAGATTATACAATGGTTATTCATGGTATTTGGTTCCGTTGTGTTCTGAAACTGGTGTCGAACCTTTGATCATGTGATATTCACATTAATCAACTGATTGATACAGTAGTTCTCTAGGAGTCTATATGCGGTTAGTATTCCTTCTTTGATATATTCAGTTGAAATTTCTGTTTTAGATTTCTTCCTTCTTTGATATATATGGTCGAGATCGCTTTGTTAGATCTCTTCCACCATTGATATCTTCGATCAAGTCCGCTGTGTTAGGTCTCTTCCTTTTTTGATATATTTGGTTGAAATTGTTGTGTTATATTTCTTCCTTCCTTGATATATCCGGTCGAGATCACTTTGTTAGATCTCTTCCATCTTAAGAATGATTCCAACTTAATTTGTAATGTTCCTGGAATCGATTTGGATGGTTGCTTGCCCATGAAGATGGCTGGAAATAGGATTTCGAGTTTGCCCTATCTTTGACAAAATTTGAGGTTTTGAGAGAGTGTTCTTGAGAAGATTTTTCTATGTCCTCTTGTCTGAATATCAGGGATATATATATGAGAAGAAATTAGGTAAAAAGATATGGGCTTGGACATCTTGTAAAACAATATTTGATTTTGTTTGAAAATAGATTGGAATTAGACAAAAGCATGAAGATTTGTTTTGCAAATAACTCCACACGGCTTGAAAATGATCTTGGGGATCCAAATAAAATCAAATCTCAAGCCTTTTGTACCTTATCCATTTATTTCATATTTATTTGATTTAATTTTGAATTGAAATGAATAAAATCAAACTAAATGAAATAAAAATAAAAAATGGTGCATGAATGGACTTAGAGGTTCATTATGAGGTCAGGAACATGTTTGGACCTTAAAAGATAGGCCCATTAGCCCAACAATTCAAATTTTCTCAAATTGGATTTCATGCACTTTCTCAAAATTTCCCAACTTGTACGAATCATATCTCACTCAATTTTTATCACATGAAGGTGATCTTTGACTTTTTAGAAACCTTAAGATGTCCCCTACAATCTTCATGTTAGTCATTTTTTATTTGAAGACTTTATCTTGATGTAAATTGCTTTGACAAAAAATGGCTTTTTGTTGACTTTTAAAAGAACCTGTAATATTTTGGCCCATGTCTCTCAAATGAAGCATTTTTTACCTTGATCTTAGAGATACAAAGTTGTAGAGAATTGAATTTCCTTCAATATTAGTTTTGTTTGAGAAATTTATGATGAAGTATGTGAATGTTATGTTTGGTCAAAGTTGAATTGACTTCTCCTTAAGAAAACTCTAATTTAGTAACTTTGACTTTTGATGAATCTTGAGTTTTCTTGATGAATCATGATCAAACCTTGATAAAATGATGAATGTGACTTCAAAATGTTGATGTTGACCAAAAATCTTGAAGTTTAACTGTAAATTGGTCAAAGTTGACTTTTTGCCCAATACAGTTGATTTTCAATAATCTGACTAATTGACTGAGCAAACTTGTGCTGCAAGCTTGGAATTTGACATGAGGATTCTTTGAGACACATGAGAAACCATGAAATCTATTTGAGGCATTAGAAGTCCAATTTTCCTTGAGAAAAGCAAAATCCTAGTTGTAGGTCAACTGCTTAGGAGGAGGATTTGTCTGGTAAATCCTTGAGTAGTCTTGAGCAATTGAGAATCCTAGGAGCATGGGGAGACCTCTTGAAATAATTTGTCTTGAATAATGGGAGGGTAAATTTTGGGGTACAACAGAGGGGTTAGGGTAATAGGAGTTAGTTATTGAGATGTGGTGGCATAGAATGTGTGTTGTTATGTGGTTTAGGTGTGCTATGTTTGTTTGGGGAATGAATATGTTTGGGATTGAAATTGTGGATGGTACATCTGGGGATTTTGTTGATGTACATGCGGCGGGGTTGTTTGTTGAGTTGAATATGAGGCATACTGACGTGGGTTATTTAAAAGTAGTGGTTGAGAAATATGCATTAATGGAATATTTCTAAAGCATTGGATATATTCGTCGCTATGCCGATATTTATTATTAGTTACTATGTTCCCAGTAAAACAAGATCTCTTCTTCTTCTATACTCGTTGTTCTCATTGATGTTCACGACAGTCCATGCAACACCCCGTGTATCTTGTATTTATGTGTCGTGGTGTTCCGAAAGACATCTTGGTGGAGGAGGAATTTCTTGTTCAAACCTAAACTGAAATTTTACTCTATTTGCTTGATGCATTTCAACAATATGAAAATTTATTATAGGTGTCGTCGCACTCCAAACTTGACTATCGCATTGAACATAACGTGGGTACTGTGGGTAGGGTCTCCATAAAAACTGTTACACAAAATTTAATAGTTAGAGTGTGAATATGTTTCCACGTATATGAAAACGTAAAGACATTGTACGAATATAAACTTATGTCAGAATCATATGATCAAATGAAAAATGATAGCCACGTAGATGAGCACGAGGATTTGAATGTGTAATTTTGGAACGATTCATACACTATAATAAAGAACTGTACAATGTAATTAAGGTGTTTTATTTTATAGAGTTTGTATTTGATAATGTGATTTTAAAAACTATCTTAAAACTTTTTGAAAAAATAATCTACTATATGAGCCAATCCAGTAAACTCATAGGCAAAATGTTTTTGTAAATATTTTAACAACAAAATATTTATAAGAATAGATCTATCCACAAAACAAAACAATAAGATCATTCATAATGTTGAAATGGCCCAATAGTTTGGGGATTAATGACGCAATTTTATTTGCTTTCTAAATGTGAAGTGGGAACGAAGTGGTCCTCTTCAAGACTAATATTTCATCTAATTTAAAATGAATATAGTTTAAGATTTGTATATATAAGTTAAAGAATATAATTATATTGTCATGAGATATTGTATTTTTATTAAATTAGTTTTATTAATTTATTGAAATTAGTGTTAAAAATAATAATTATATAATATAATTATAAAAATAACTATTATTTCTATATTGAAAAATAAAAATAACATTTATTTTAAAATAATTTTTTTAAAAACGATATTTATTTTAAAACCGAAAAAATATTTGTTTTCTTTTAATCGTGAAATAAGTATGTGCAAATACTATTTACTTTAAAACGGAGAAAGTATTTGTTTTCTTTTAACCGTGAAATAAGCATGTGCAAACACTATTTACTTTCAAACTCTATAATACCATCTTTTAACACCCACCCTATCATAACGTACTATGCTGCTCTTGCCTTCAACTCCTTTTTGGTTGACTGGCTACCTAGTTATACGTTCATAACTCATTACTAGTTTCTTACTTTTACTTTTCTCTATCATCATCATGGGTGGATATCAATTATAATGGGCCTAAATAAATAAATAACGTGATGTTCTTTATAGGTTAAGGCTAACTAGAGTACTAGACTACCTTTTATTTAAAACTTTTATTGAATAATGAATGCTTACTCTTTTTTGTTCATGAATATAGTAGTAGTAATAAAGTATGGGGGCATAGTTACACGGTGCATTGATAAAATAATTTTGTACCTAGCGTAACCACCACATTTCATTCATTAGAGTGGCATATCACTTTCATCTTTAAATTATACGTGTACAATGGTATATGTTTTTGTTAAGAAACTAGAAATGGGTAGTGAAGTGGTTGAATAAGGTTTTGGTGCGGTGGAATAATTTTTTGCTATGATAGAAAGAGGGAGAATCTCAAAGGTTAACTTTACAATCAAACCAGTAATGGAGTGAAAAGTAGTTTGAAAGAGAAATGAATTGAATATTTGAAATAATACAATTTGATCTTTGTTTTTTATTGGACTCGTATTTGATTCAAACATCATATAAGATCCAAATTCAACTATACTGCAAGAGAAAATCAGCAGAAGTGAATTTATCTTTGATCATGTCGGACAGTGATTACATTTCTCATGCCGAGGATATGTCTTCCGAAGACATCTTCGCCACATGACTGTCAAGGAGGATCAGTGGCACCCATGAGGTCCTCTCGAGTACCCTCCTCGTAAGACAGGCACCCAACGAGTCTTCTTGACTCCTAAAAAACCGCATCCACGTTTTTTTTATTATAGTTCGGAGCAGTTCATTGAGGATGGAGACTACGTGTTAGTCTCCACTACACACGTAGGTCCTGACAGTCTCCATTTTGAGCCTGCTCAATCAGCTTAACATGGGGACCTTGGTCCAGCGTTGGGGGCTATAAATACCCTCTCCCTTGAGAGGGCCAGGTAGGTATTCATTCATTCACTCTACTATAGTACTTGCACTCTGATTGTTCTCATTCTCACTTTGTCATCGGAGTACCTTGCAGGTACACCCCCTCCATTTCACTCTCAACAACTGTCGTTCAACTCAAACTCGTGGGCCAGTGACGATTCCTCCTAATCATGTACGATCAGAGGCGTCGTCTGTGAGAAAAACTGCTTCCCCGTCTTTTCTTAGCTCAAGACTAAAGTAACTGTCAACCTTCCGATCGTCATGGCCTACGAAGTCAACAATGGTGATCAAAATGTTCACTTCGCCAACACTGACAATAACAACGATACCAACGGTCACGAGCTCGACTTTAGGGACGGGATGAACGCGTCATCTTCCGCCCGCTTGCAACCGCACGACAACGCCAACCCTCCTCGGAAAAACTACAAGCCCACGGTATATCAAGAGATCCCCGTACTTGTGAAAGCCGACCCTACGACCAAGGCCCCGTTCGCGGCGATCAACCAAATCAACTACATGATCTTCGCGCAGGGTGAACACCTTGGAATGCTGGAAAGGACTCGTTGGTCCCTCAAAAACATAGAAGATCGGACTCACGGTCTTCGTCACCCCGACGATGTGAGGACCTCTCCCAGTCTCCTTCGCAGAGACATCGACATGACGATTCTCAAAGCCCTTCTCCCCGCCGCACTAGGCGAGACCCTGCATTGGAGATGACCCAGCCCGAAGCTATCAAGAAGCGTGGCCACACTCCCCCGTGCAAGGAACGACGATGCCCTAAACATAAGAGGAACATGGGAGATAAAGAGAAGAAGACTCGGCTGAGGAATCCTCCCCGACATAAAGACCGTCGCTACAACTGTTCCCCCTCTCGCTCCCCAGAACGAAGCGACGAAGACGACCCCAGCAGTCCACTATCCCAAGTTATTATGGACACCTCCATTCCTAAGGGGATGGAACCCCCCCCCCCTCTCTGAAGGAGTATGATGGTGTTACCGACCTGTCGACCACCTCGACGACTTCGAGGCGATGCTTCATTATCACAATGTCGGGGGTCCTATCAAGTGCAGGTTGTTCCCCACGACACTGAGAAAAAAGGCCATGGACTGGTATAAAAGCCTCCCCCGTGTCGATCACCTCGTTGAGGACTCTAAAGAGCCAATTTGCCAATAGCTTCACAGCGTCTCGCCGACACCCTAAAACTGAGGGCATCCTCGAGGCAATCATCTAGAGGAGCGACGAAACTCTCAGAGAGTACATCGATCGGTTCAACCGCGAGGCCATTTAGGTCCCCAACATCAATCACATGAAGAGGTACTTGCTCGAGAGGGGACTCCTCCTGAGAACTAAGTTTAGAAAGGCAGTCCGCATCGAGCCTCCCAGGTCTTTTAACGCGCTCATCGATAAAGCCTGGGCCTATATGACCTACGAGGAAAAGGAGACCTCCAACAACGCCTGCGATTCAAGGAATCATGGACCAACTGGTGATAAAAGAAGAGAAGAGAGGCCTTGTAACTCACGCGAGCACAAAGGGCCAGCCGTGCAATTCACCGAGTACACCCTGCCGATTGCTCCCAGCAAGCGTATCCTTGTGGAGTACGCCAACACCAAATTCAAGGATGGCAGGGTCAGGCGCCCGGGACTGACTCTTGCCAAGCCTGGAGTCGACTGGATGAAATTCTGCCAGTACCACGGGAGTCATGGCCATATGACTGAGGACTGCGTCCACCTAAAGGATGCTACGGATACTCTCATCAAGATGGGGATACTCGGGAAGTACAAGAGGAACGACGCCCCTCGCCGTGATACCTGCGAGGTCAATGATATTGAGAAAGATAATTGGCCAACCGATGAATCTGGCCCCCTCAAGGTTGCCTTCTGTGTCTCCTGGCTCAAAGACTTCTACATCCCCGACGGCTTAGAGGACGACGAGCCCATGTTCACCCACAACAAGTGGGAGAAATTCCCCTCCGCCATGGTCATATCTAGCGGAGGATTCAACAATGTCTCAGTAAGTTCAACAAAGAGGAAATTCAGCAAGCTGATAGATGTAGCCCCGGTCCAGGCTGTAACCCATGAAAAGTTCAAGGAAAAATCGAAGCCAATCACTTTTTTACCTCGAGGAGCTGCCAGGGGAGCCCCTAACTCCAGCACCCCCTTGCTCGTGAGGGCAAGGATGAACAACTTTGATGTACATCGCATCCTGGTCGACGAGGGGAGTTCTATCAATGTCATGTACACCCATATGTTCCGCACCCTACAGCTCGACAGCTCTCGCCTGTCACCATACGTGGGGTCCGATCTGCAAGGTTTCAACGGTTCGACATCTAAGCCATGGGTTTATGTTGAGTTATTTGTCACATTTGGGGAAGAAAGTGCATCCCGACAGGTCAAAGTCCATTTCCTGGTGACCGACTGTCCCTCTCTCTACAATTTCATCCTGGGGAGACCAACACAGCTGAGCTGACCGCCGCACTCTCCATGGTGCACTTGAAGATGAAGTTCTATACCAATTGGACCCATGTCGCCAACATCCTTGGAGACATCGCAGCTGCCGGAAGATATTTCAATGCGGCTTCCAAAAGACAGAAAATGGTCGACACTTGGGTACACACGACCAACAAAATAACTTTCTTGACAACAACGGCTCCCTCGGCAAACAAACTTGCTCAAACTGAAGAACAATAAACTGAGTCCATTGACCTCGACACCCGTTTCTCCAAAGATGAAGTCGAGGTCCCCAATGGAAAACAAGATCCTCTCTGACCCGTCCTCGACGGAGACTTAGAATTCATTCCCCTTAGCAAAGACCTGAGTAAAGGTGTAAAGATCGGTGTTGAACTCCCCGACCTGGAGAGGAAGCAGCTCAAAGCATGTCTGAGGAAAAACGCTAATTTGTTTGCATAAAGGGCCGTAGAGATGCCCGGAATTGACCCTGAGGTTTCCTGTCACCAACTTGTTATGGATTCAACTGCTAGGGCAGTAGTACAACATAGGCATAGGCAGTCTCCAGTGAAAGTGGAGGCTTCTGAAAAGATGTAAAAGATCTCCTAGAAGCAAATTTTATTTCTGAGGCCCGATATTCAACTTGGCTGTCCAATGTTGTACTTGTTAAGAAAAATAATGGAAAATGGCGTATGTGTGTTGACTAGCATTCCCCAAAGATGAATGTCCTTTACCTAACATTGACATGCTGGTCGACAACTCATTCGACTACAAAATTTTATCATTTATGGACGCATATTCGGGCTACAATCAAATCCCCATGGCAATGAGCGACAAACATTGCACTACTTTCATGACTGGGTCGGGTAATTACTACTACAATGTAATTACCTTCGGCCTAAAAAACATGGGAGAAACATACCAGTGGATGATGAACAAAGTCTTCCGCGATGAGATCAGGGACATGCTCGAGGTATACATGAATGACATGATCATTAAATCTCGAGCAGAAACCGACCACACTGCCCATCTGAAAAGGGTTTACGACTAAGCAAGGTGGTGCAGGATGAGGTTCAACCTGGAGAAATGCACCTTCGGGGTTAAGGAGGTAAAATTCCTCAGTTTCTTTCTAATCGAACGGGGAATCAAAGCCAATCCCGACAAATGCAGGGCGTTCTCCGAGCTGTTGTAACCGGTTTTAAAATTTAGAGTCGCCACCCTTAATTTTTATCCTACAGAAGGGAATATAAAGGATAATCCTAAATAAGTCAGAGATTCTAGGTTATTTACTTGTTCTTAGACAAAGGGAAGGTATTATGCACCCCTCATCTACCTTGTTCACAAGGTTACTAGGGTTTAGATTTGCGGTTTAGGAAATATGGTTTTAATTTTTATTAGGGGAACTCGCCATGATTTTAGTCGTATGCCTACGTATACTCTTATGTGGAATCAAAGTCACAATTCATAGCCCATAGTGTTGGTTGATGTTTTTTTATAGGATTGCATAGAATTGATTTTGAATTTATCCTTGAACCTTGTCTGGGTTTGAAAATTGAGTGATCGTAGACGCATTTTGCAGTTAATTTTAAAAGTAATTCTCCTTAATCCTTTTTTCGAAAATATCTTGATTTTGATTATGTTAGTATAAAATGATTTGATGTTGTTGATTAGCTGTTTTGAGTTTCAATTTGATTAAATTATGTGGTATGACACAGAGCAGAGGAAGTCTGATATAGTCTTCTCATCACGTGGCCAGATATTGGCCACATGTCGCTCGTGGATGGAGTATTTAATTAGTCGCATGGATTTAAATGTCTTCTTGAACTATTGAATTAATTGTATTGTGAAAAGAAAGTGTTTGATTTATATACAAAGTTAGTATCTATTTACAAACAAACTTACAAAAAAAAAAACAACGTCTGTCTTTATATTTTATTTTTATTTTTAATGTTTAGGTAATGACTTAAATTACTAACCAAATTAAATCAACCTAAAAAACTAATTAAATTAGATGGTTCAAGAAATAGTAGAACAAATAAAAAAGCATAAGGGTGTAATGTTATAAAAATGGATAAAATGTTAGTGATATACAAGAGTAGGCTTAGAGCCCAAGAGCCCAACCCCAAATAAGAAACCTGTAATATGGTGGGAGAACTGACTTGGGATGTTTTGCGTTTGATCGCAATTATTGCGGTTAGCAAGAGTCGCCACCGACTTTTCTTTTATCCAAAAGTAAAGGTGGAAAAGAACAAGAAAGACCTTTGAGATTATTTCTTGAGTTCGGGGGGTAGATTATGAAAAGGGAAGGTATTAACACCCTTTTCATTCATAGTTATCTATGGGCTCTTAGTTTCTTGCTAGATCACTTGCTTTGTTTGAAAATGTGCTTTGTTTGAAAATGTGCTTTGTGGTGGTTTTGAAAGTATTTTTGAAAAGGCGCCTTCGTTTAGGAAAACTTTGTAATGGTTCTCGTTTCGTAAGAACGTATACAAAGTGTTGGACTTTTGAAAATATTTCATGTTTTGAAAGTTTGTTTTGAAAGTGTTTGGTGTGTGTTTGTTTTTTTGAAAATGGGCAAGCACCTAATAACGTTTCTACCTACTCAAAAGTATTTTGGTCATTACCTCATTTCCTTTGATATTGCTATCTTACCATTGATTGGTAAGAAGCCTTATCTTTGGATGTAAAGGGACGGGCGTGGGTCATCGTATAGTCATGAATAACAATATTGTGAGATATCTTAGCATTTCTCTTGATGGACTAAGATCATTTGTAAGGCAACACTCGTAGCGTCATCGATGAACTATGATCTTATATTTTGATTGTTTTTTCTAAGACATCCCACATGAATAACATGACCATTTTTTAGGCAACAAGTGGAGTTAACCTTAGTGGTGCAAGTGTGCAAGTGTTTTGTATTTCATGCTTGATTTATCTTGGATTACGGTTATCTACTTGTTGATTTTTATCTTCCCATACAAACCCTAATTACTAGCAATTATATGAAAGCGATAAATTACGGAAAGTAAATATTCTATGCTATTACAACCATTAGGGGGATGGGGTATACAAATTTACAAATGGGGATTGCAAGAAATTAAACCTAATTATCTATTACAACCATATTGAATAATGTACAATAAATAAATAAATATAATGTACAAGGATATAAATGGAAAAGGAAATGAATTTTTGCTTGGTTTTTGAGAAAAGAGTTTTAACATAATTATCTAAAAGAAAATAATTAATTAAAAATAAATAAAACTAAATCTAAAGTAATTAATAAAAGAAATAAAGTTAGAAAGCATTTTTTAGGAAAGGTTTTAAGTTTAATAGAAATAGTATAGAAATTAATTAATTAAAAGAAAACCTAAATTCTAAGTTAATTTTAATTAATAAAAGAAACTAACGAAACCTAAATCTAATTATTAATTTATTAAGAAAAAGAAATTAAGTTTGTTTAAGAAAATATTTTTTGTCTTTTTTAGTTTATAAAGAAAATAAAATAAGTATATTAAAGTATAAGTGACAAATAAATTATTTTTGTCTTTTTTATTACTAAAATAATATTTATAATAATATTAATAATAATAATATAGAAATAATGAAAAGAAAATGAATTAAATAAATAAAAATAAAAATTAAGTCACGGGGGGTTTGAAATGGAATTTGGGAGTTTGTTAGAAAAAAATAGTTTTCAGTCTGGCCCATTAACAATTTTTAATCAGCAAAAGAAAATATAATAAAAACAAACAATGGGCCGGCTGGAACAAGCAAAATGGGGGGTATGTCTCAGCAAAAAAAAAAAAACAAGGCCCAGGCGCGCATGGTGTTTGAAACAAGGAGAAAATAAATACTGAAAAATAACAAAAAGTGGCAGCGCTGGGGCTTGAACCCACACCCTTGACATGATACACGTGTTGCCTTACCACTGGGGTGGCTATACATCAGTTAACTTAAACAAAACCATAAATGTATAACATAAATCCAGTCCTAGAAATGACTTCATCTTCAAACTCCAGCAAGGATTCCTGTAACTCACTCATTTCTCATCCATTCACAAAATTTCCAACATCAAACTTGTTAGAAATTTTACCAGGATTCCGGAAATGTAAACAATTTGGACTAACAATCAAAGATGAGCATGTATTTCTAAAAGTACCAAATCCTGACCTAACTTTTTCATAGATTCAAACCTAAAATTCTATAAGCTTAGGCAATATAAATGAGAACTATGGATATATACAGCTTCAAGGCAATGATATCTATGTTTTTACTTCATAATGTATGCACAAAAAATGCTTGTATCAAGATATTGAAGTTTGAAAACTTACCTCTTGCAGCTGGGTTCGTGTATGGAGTTTGAGCAAAATTTGAGATAGCCTGATGATCTCCTTAGCTTGCCTGGACCTCCTTAAGTGTGTTCCAACTCCTACTTTGCTTTGAGGATGGCTGAAACACTCTACTCAAGTCCAGTTGCAAGCTTGAGTTTTGAAAATGGTGAATGGTGCAAAAGGAGTTATAGTCCAGAAACAAGGGCCTATATCATTTTTATATGATGTATATTAAGTGTTTGGATGGTTAAAACTCAATACGCACGAGTGGATTTGGAGATGGATATGTGAGGTTCAAAACTGTCAAGTTATGGCAGATTCTGAGTTGTAGAATGCTCGGGAGTGTTTTAGGGTGCTTGAGCTCGTGCGTTTTGTTGCAATAGACTTGTATAGTTATAAGCAAGAGGTCTTAGGGTTTGAAGTTGACAGATTTGTAAGATATAGAGTTATGGCTATGTTACTTGATTTTGAAGAAAAATGGGAAACAAGTTTCAATGTGTTGTACAAGCATGGTCTGAGTTGGTAGGAGGTTCTAGCCATGTTGATTTTGGTTTTTGACTTTGCTTGTGTTCAGATGAAACAAGTTAGGAGCTCTATGCATTGGCTTTGTGGTTAAAGTCACTTTTTCAAAATGGAAGTGTGAACTTTGTTCCATTAATGGAATAATCACTTGGACAATGACTCAAACACTTGGATCATAGCTCAAATAGTTGTGTAATCTTCTTATTATGGATAGATTTAGAGGTTAGAAGCCTGTAAAGTAAGATTTATGCAACATGGGTGTGGATTGGATCAAATGTTCATCATGAAAATGATTTGAAAAATAAGTTTGAAACCCTAACTTCTTGCCTTCGATTCTCTTAGCTCAAGTATATTCTTGATGAGTTCTTGGACATTTTGTAAAGCTTGTAACATCCTCTACAACATTTATGTTGGACATTTTTGAAGATTCATCTTGGAACTAGGTGAAAAATTGCCATGAAGTTGGTACCAAAATCTGCCTAACTAGGGCAAAAGTTCACTAAGTGTTTAAGTTTCATGAGCATGTCTTCACAAATTCATAACTTGAAATCCAAGTATTACTAGAAAAATTTATGCCCTACAATGTTTTAGATCTCATTGAGATCTACAACTTTCATGTTAGAAGTTTCCCATGATGGAAATTTGGCACAAAGTTATGAAAAAATGTTAATTTTCTAACACTTAGAAAAATTTCTAAGTCTTAGAATTTTGACTTTTCAAAGATAACTTTGAATTTTCTATTTCTTGATGAACAAGTTTCATATTTTGACATGTCTTGATGAAATATGATTTTTGAAACTTGATTTTGATCAAAAAGTCAAAGTTTGACTTTTCAGTACACAATTGGCTTTTCATCAGTTGACTGAAATTCCTCTGTCAATCCAAAAATCTTGAGATGTGATTTGCACCATGAAATTAGGTAAAGATGGTGCATTTTAATCCTTGAGATCATGTCTTAAACCAATAAGTCATTTTCTTGGTCAAAAGTCAAGAATTGAGCCTTCTCAATCAAAACCCTAATTTTGACCATTTTGCCCTTATGGTGTTCTGATCAAATTTATTTGAGGAATTGTGATCCAACTTGATCAATTGACATATATGAGTTCATAATGTTGATATGGATAAAAAATTATGAATTTTGACTGTAAATTGACCATAGTTGACTTTCCCCCTAATACAGCTGATTTTAGGTCAACTGATCAACTGACTGGGATTTTGTGATCCAAGACTTAAAACTTGACATGAGCAATCTGGAGAGTCCAAAATGATCCATGAAAGTCATTTTAGGCCTTGAAAGTCCAATTGTCCTTGTGAAAACTCAAACCCTAATTTTGAGTTGTCAATGTTGAAGGGGGTGTCTTGAGCTGATCAAACCTTGTGTAGTCTTGAATCAATGGAGATCTTACGAGAGATTCTTGAGAAATGAGAAGGAAAATTTTGGGGTACAACACAACCCTAATATAATTATCATATTTCTAACATATAAAATAAATAAAAAACCTGTACTGCATACCAGAGGCGGTGTATCACTTCTAGTGGCAAGAAGGAATTTTTTCTTGACTTTTGAATTTAAACAACAGCCAATAAGGGGTAAACACTTCTCATAGTTTAAGTTTGCAAAAAATAAGTAATATTATATTACACCATAATCAGAAGAAAAAAACCAATATAAACTTATTTTTACGCTTAAAGTAATAATGAAACCACAAGAGGACCATACCTCTCTTCTTCCTCAATCTTGGCTTCACCTAGACAGCCAAATAACAAATTGACCTTAAATCTCGATGCAAAATCGAATTAAGAAAAGGGGTTACCACAAATACAAGGAGGCAGTGGGTACTGAAGCCTGGTTATCAGTGAGATCTGGTGTGTGTATTGGAGGGAGCTTGTGATCGGAGGGACGCTTGTGGTAGAGCGTGGATGGTAGCTGTAGGAGTTTTCATTGTGGAGCGGTCGTGGATGACAACGTGGAGGCTGATGTCTGGTCGGAGGAGGTGATCTCGCAAAGTGTGAAGAGGTGCGTCCGTTGTATGCCCATGGTTGCAATTTTGAGTATTCTTCTTTTTTTGTTCAAATATCGATTGATTCTTTGCATCAATTCTCCTTCTTCTTGTTTCTGGAAAAAAAACTCCAACGATACTGTTAGTCATGAATTCAACATGGTTGTGTTGTCGTGGTCAGAAGTGATCGGTTGATAGCGTCGAAGGCGGGCGCAGATCTGGTCTTCTGATAATAAGTAGTTAGTAATTAGTTTCCTACTTTCCTGCCAAGTAACATTAGTGGAATAGGTCAGTAATTAGTTTCCTACTTTCATGCCAGTAACGTTAGTGGAATAGGTATTGATTGTTAGTTCCACTCCTTATTATTAGCATTCAGTTTCTCAATTCTTTGCTGTATATATTCGTGTAATTGTTTACCACATTAACATGGAATCATTAATTCAAATCCCTTCTCTACATGGTATCCAGAGCTTTAGGTTGAATTAAATTTATTTTTTTCAAACCACATTCACTCACATGGCTGGCAATATCTCCCACCTACTGGCCCTAGCCAATTTATCATCTTCCCAGATCAATTTTCAACTTCCTCCAATCAAAATCACTCTTTTGGCTCAATCATCTTTACCTCACGAATTTTGGGAACATGCTTTCAAAACTGCAACTTATCTCCACAATAGAACCATTACCCCCACCTTACACTACCATTCTCCATATCAATAATTATATCACAAAGATCCAAATTATGGTTTTCTCAAAACCTTTGGATGTCTTTGCTATCCTTTTCTTCGTCCATATAACAACCACAAAATTGATTTTCGTTCTCTTCCATGTGTGTTTATTGGTTACAGTACTTCTCACAAAGGATATCTCTATTTTCATAAACCTACTGAGCGTATATATGTTGCAAGGCATGTTGTTTTTAATGAGCATATATTCCCATATTTTGTTTCTTTACATAATTCGGCGTCTAACTTATCTACTCCTGCTTCTCCAGAATTAAATTCTGATTTGTTAGAGCAAGCTGCTGGGCTGCCCACACCTTCGGCCACGTTCCAAACTGCACCTACAATTCAACCAACAATTCAGCCCTCACTCACAATTCATCCCACTTCTCCGCCGGCCCCACAACAACATCAACAACATGTTCCTTCATACTACAGACCAGCCCAATCTTCCACTCACCCCATGACCACACGAGCCCAAACCGGCTCTCTCAAACCAAAAATCCTAGCTGCCACTCTTAAACCTGAACCTGATCCTCGTACATACAAACAAGCCGTCAAACATAAACATTGGCAAGAAGCCATGACTGTAGAATATAAGGCCCTTGTGAAAAATGGTACTTGGTCTCTTGTCCCTTGTCTTACTAATGTTAATGTTGTGGGTTGTAAGTGGATTTACAGGACAAAACGCAAATCCGACGGGAGTATCGAGCGTCACAAAGCTCGTTTGGTGGCACAAGGTTTTAGTCAGCAAGCAGGTAAAGACTTCTTTGAGACGTTTAGCCCAGTGGTTAAGTCAACAACCATTCGACTTGTCTTGTCCATTGCCTTATCCAACCAATGGTGTCTTCGGCAATTGGACATCAACAATGCATTCTTGAATGGTGAGCTCTCTGAGGTTGTCTATATGCGTCAACCAAAGGGTTTTGAGGATTCTCATCAACCTGATCATGTCTGTCAATTGCGGAAGGCTATTTACGGGCTCGAACAAGCACCCAGAGCTTGGTTTACCAAGCTTAAGCATTACCTTATCACACAGGGCTTTCGGGCTTGTCAATCTGACACATCCTTGTTTGTTCATCATTCTGCTGCTGCAACAATCTACATCCTTGTATATGTAGACGATCTGCTCATTACCGGCACAGATTCAGATTTGATTAATAACTTTATCATTAATCTTAACAAGGTGTTTGCTTTAAAGGATCAGGGAGACTTGCATTATTTCCTCGGTCTTCAAATCACACGTACTAGTTCTGGGGTACAACTCACTCAAGAAGGTTATGTTAGAGATATTCTAGAGTCCACCAACATGTCTGCTGCTGCTCCTATAACAACACCTGCTGACCCACAGCATCGTCTAGTCAAGGCGGGTGAACCATTTGATGATCCAGCCTTATACAGACGCACTGTCGGTTCTCTCCAGTACGCTACAATCACCCGGCCTGATATTACGTATGCGGTGAATCGCATTTGTCAATTTATGCATTCCCCGACACTTGATCACTGGCATGCTGTCAAAAGAATACTTTGCTATCTTACTGGTACTCTGTCACACTCTCTCCACTTCAGTCCAACTTAAGCAACTTCTTTTTTAGCATATTCAGACGCGGGTTGGATCTCGGATTCGGACGACAGTCGCTCTCAATTTGGATATGCAATCTTCCATGGATCTAATCTCATCAGCTGGACTTCTCGCAAACAGAAGGTTGTTGCTCGCTCAAGCACTGAGGCGGAATATCGATCCCTGGCATACACCGCCGCCGAACTTCTTTGGCTCAATCTTCTTGCTTCTGAGTTTCATGTGCCTATTATTGGTCCTCCGTTGCTTCTCTGTGACAATGTTGGTGCAATTTTCTTGTCCAAGAACCCAGTTATCAGCACACGGTCCAAGCATATTGCGCTAGATTTTCACTTCCTTCGTGACCAGGTTGATTCTGGTACTCTCAAAATTGGCCACGTATCATCTGTTGATCAGCTAGCCGATATATTCACCAAACCACTTTCCAAAGATAGAGTTTCTTTTCTTCGTTCCAAGCTTCGCGTTCTTCCGAATCATCAGCTTGCTGGGGGGTAATAAGTAGTTAGTAATTAGTTTCCTACTTTCCTGCCAAGTAACATTAGTGGAATAGGTCAGTAATTAGTTTCCTACTTTCATGCCAGTAACGTTAGTGGAATAGGTATTGATTGTTAGTTTCACTCCTTATTATTAGCATTCAGTTTCTCAATTCTTTGCTGTATATATTCGTGTAATTGTTTACCACATTAACATAGAATCATTAATTCAAATCCCTTCTCTACATCTGAGGTATGGGTAATGTCGAGTTCGTCGAAGGTTGCATGGAGGGTCGGAGTTGAGCAGAGAGTGTTTTCAGTTTCGTGGCTAGGTTCATCAGAATAGCGTCGGAGGGAGGATGGACTGAGTCAGGTCGCTTTATGGAAACAAAGAGAAGCCGCGGATCTGCTTTGTTGCAGCTTCTTGACTTATGATTTTCCAATTTCCTTTTGTATATTATTGGTTGAATTGTTGTATTGTTTTATGATATTGTTGAATTTATTGAAATAACGAATGGGTGATTGAATTTGTGATTAAGGTTTGAACTGTGTAAAAAAACATAATTGAAGAAAGTGTGTGTGTTGTATGAATCATGTTAAGTGAATTATATAATGGTTTGAGTTTTATATATCTTTTGTGAATCTATGTACCAGAATAGATTTGTGTGTAAAAATTGCACCAAATTTCTATACCAAGGGTATGTGATATTTACCGAATGAAAATGTGAGCATAGTGTGTACATGTACCATGTAAATATGAATGTATTTGTGGTTTGTGAGAATTTTTAATCATATAAATAACATAGAGAATAGGAAGCCAAACTGTGTGAATGAATATACAGTGAGAAATTGGTGAATAGTTATTGACATGGATTTAATAAAAAAATAACCATAAGAATATTCATCATCTGGTTAAAGAAGCAAACAAATTAAAATTAAAAGTAATTAAAAATAAAAGGCAAGGGTATCATATGAAATCATCGGTCATTTGTTGGTCATTTGTTGGTTATTGTCGGATATAGACAATAACAGGGTTTTAGGGTTTCCGTTTAGAAACCCTTTAATAAATCAAAACAAAAGTTTGAATTTATGATGATTGTGAAATTGTGGATTTTGTGTAAAATTGTTGATCTCTTGATGAAAAAAACAGGACAATAAGAGTCTTATTTATAGAGTTAGAATTAGGTTAAAAGACTTGGAAAGTAAGTCAACCCAAACACCAAGAAAAGCCCAAAGTCTGACTTCCAAAAAAGGAAAGAAAATTAGTAATAAAAAAACTAAAATAAAAAATGTTAAAATGCATCACAAGAGGTTCGAACCCGCGGCCTCATACTTGCAAGCTTCATTCTTTACCAATTGTGCTATGTTACTCATTTGTAAATAAAACCAATTAAAAGTATATGAATGGTGTGCAAGTATTTTATTCAAAAATACAAATGATCTGACATAAATTATTATATTTTTAAATAGGTTTGGAAGCGAATATTTATAAAAATCAAAGAATATTATAAAATCAATGTTGAAAATAATTTTGACCATAGAAATAAAGGGCAGGAAAATTTGGGGTATGACACGAGCTCCCCACGCCAAACTCGAAAAAATCCATAAAAGTCTTGAACGACATGCTCACCTCGCTCTCCCGCTGTAGTGGTAGAAATGTTGAGACTAAGCCATTGGATTGACTTAACTCACACAGATCAAATAAAATCGCCATCGCGCTTTATTTTTTCTAAAGGAAATAGGAAAAGAGCGAATAACCCAAAAAAAGAGGGAGAAAATCTAAGTTCGGGGGTTGGTTATGCAAAGGGAAGGTATGAGCACCCTAAACATCTACGGTACTCCACAAGAACCTCTTTGAAAATTTGTGTATTTTGGCTATAAGTGTTGTATACAAAAAAATAGATTGTGGGGGTGAGAAAAGAAGTATAATTTTACTATTTTTGCACCTGCCGCGGTTGCGAACCTTTAGTGCCTACGTACCACTTTCCGTGCAATAGGGGATCAGGGTACTCGTAGTTCACCTTTAAAAATTTTAAAACACAAGTGTGTTGGTTAATTTTAAGAGACGAGACATCATCGTCATATCCGAGTGGAAGGCGTACTTACTACCCACAATCATGAGAAAGTAGAATTTGCATCATCTCAAAGTGGAGGATATATCTTGGATTTTAAAATCAATAAAGCCTCTCTCAACGCCCAAGTGGAAAATATCTCACTTCACTACATATTGTAGAAGTATAGTAGCTCGCACCACTACAAGGATTGACATGAGTCTATTCCTTTGAGAAAATTTTGAAGTAAAAAGCCAAAGTGGCAAAAATAGTTTGAATGAGATTGATTGACTTTTAGTCTTCTCACAAAAATGTCAAAGTTTGATTAAGTTGGTTGAAGTTTGATTAAGAATTTTTTTTGAAAATGCATGGACCTAAGTCCAAGTTTATTGTGAAAACCATTCGAGTTTAAAAAAAAACAAGAAGAGTTTTCAAATGAGGGAGAAGATTTTTGAAATTAAAGAAGATGGGAGGAGCTGAAGGGACTATCCTAAAGCATAAAATAAAAGCTAGGAAAAAGAACCATCTAACCAACGAGAAGCCAACACTTGAAATAATGAGTCAATGTAGAGTTCCCATTCTTTGGATTTGAAAACCAAGCAAACGATACTAAACTTCTTGAGAAAACCAAGCTTCAAATGCATTAAGTCTTCACAAAAATTGGGCAGAGTGACGACTGTATACAGATGAATTCCTAATCACAGACAAAGCATATAATCATAATAACCTGAACACAAAGAAAACCAACAACCCAATATCTTAGGGTAAACCCCAAGAACTCCAGACAATGTATCAATAAAAGTCACAAGGTCTCAAGGTAGGTTAAGGTCTCTAATCCTAAGTCCAAGAGGTCCATAACTGCAAAATGCCAAGGATAGTAACCAAATAGTCCAAGTAACATTAAAGTTTTTTTATGGTTCAAGTTGATTATTAGGTATCTTCTAAAAGAAATGAAAAGCTCAAGTGAGCAAAATAAAAATGACATAAAAGTAAACACTCAAGTGAGCAAAAATGAAAATAGCATGAAATGTAAATGCTAAAATAAATGTTGCGTAAAAGTAAAGGCATAAAATAAAAGCATAAAATAAAAGGCACAAAGTAAAAGTTAATTGTTAGTGAATAAGTAATTATAGGTTAGTTGAATGACCATCTTGAAACTTGCATTTGAAAACTCATTAGAAGATTGATAAAATCAAAGCCTCGAAACAACAAGTTTCATTTGGTTTTTGTCAAGTATATCATTCATTTCAAGCTCTCAATGTAACAACATATGATCAATAATATTTAAATGATTCACTTATACCAAAGTTTATGAAGATTCATTAGAGGATTGATAAGACCAAAGCCTCCTAACAATGAATCTCAAGGTTATTGGATCAAAGGTTTCAAATTAAACATCCTTGGGCTTACAAACTAGAGTTTGGGCCACGAATGATCATTTCTCGAATCGGGACAAAATTTAGCGCTATGTTAAGCAATCGTAAGTGGACTTATGTAGAAGTCGTACCTATTTTGAGGTTGGTCAATAGTAATCTATGTGCCATATGTTTAGAGAGATGATATGTAGATCATCCTCTAACAACATGTAGCACAAGTAAGAAGGGGATAAGATGAAGAGGGAGGGGATATATTTGAATCAAATTTTTTTAATCAAACTATCATTAAAATCATCCATCCATTTTGGTGGAGTTAAACTCAACACCCAAGATCTAATGATATTAATGAAGTTTTTTGATCAACCATCACATAGTCATAATATATTAAAAAAATAAGTTGCATTTATTGAATAAAATAAAAAAGAAACTGGTTTTTTAAATTGTTTTCAAAATGAAAATAAGAGGTAAAATAGTAAACTATATTTAAAGTATCAAAGAAAAATTAAAAGAGACTATAGAAAAGTCAGAAGTGATCTCAAATATTTTTATTAATTTTTTGATATTTTTCTAAAACAGAAAAGTATTTTTAAACTAATTAAAATCACTCAAATAAGTAAAAAAAGATCAAAAATAGTAAAAGTCAAGATAAAAATCTATAAAAAAAATTCAAAAAGTCAGAAATGAGGAAAAAGATTTTTTATAAATATTTTAAGAATTTAAAAATATCAAAAAGTATTTTTAAATAATTAGAAACAAGTCTAGATAAAGGAAAAATCATAAAAAAAATTAAATCTAAAAATAAAATTATGAAAAAATAAAAATCAGAAAGAAGATATTTGACTATATTTTTGTGAATTTTTTCAGAATTTTCGAGTTAGAGATCAACTTTCTATGATTTTTTGAAGTTTGGTGTAAAAAACAGAAAATAAAAATAAGTTTAAAAAAATGTGGACCACTGGATGAGAGTCAAAACGCGCTACTGATAAGTTCCAAAGGATCAGGCACACTGTGCATATCATGGCTAGCTTTGGAAATTGCACCGGATCACTTTTTAATATTTAAAAACAACTAAAATTCGCGCGCGTTAGATGAAATCTGACTAATAGAAGTAATCAGATCCAAAAACTCTCAAAACGCGTGTATGATAAAAAAAACGTGCCAGATTAAATTCAAAAAATCACATGTCGCTCTTTCATTGGTTGAAGCACGACACGTAGGTCATCTTCAACCTCCAGACGCCCTAGATTGGGATTCCTCAAACTGTAAAATTAGAAGACCATACCAATGCCATTCTCTTCGTCTCATCAAGATGAAGAAAACTGTATCCTCGAGAAAAAATCATTTAAGGTGTAGCTCAGTCTATTTGCAAAAAACCAGAAGAAAAAAGTTGAATATGGATTTGAAAATCCATGGCCAAAACTCACTTCTAGTTGAAAACAAATGTTACGACTAGTATAAGAATGATAAGAGCTTCATTGTAGTAACAAAAATTTGAGAGAATTGATGAAGAAATCTACCTATTGAGGTTCAAATTCAGAGCTTTGAAACTTGACTTGGCTAGCACTATTTAGGATGCTTTAGGGCTTGGTTATTCTTTTGTTAGCTTTAGTGAAGTTCAAGGATGAAGAATTGACAAAGAAAATGGATTGAGGAAAGCTGTAAAACTAAATTCGAAGTTGCAGAAAAGTGGGTTAAAGAGTGAGTTTGATAGAGTGATTTTGGCTCTTCAAGTTTGAGAAAATGAGTGAGGTATAACCCTCTATTTATAGGGAAGCAAATTGGATGCTCAAGCGTGTGGAATAATGAAATTTGGCGGGAAATTGTGTGAAGTTGCAAGCATGAAAAGTGTGACTTCTATTTTGCTCAAAACTCAACCAAAGCTTGTGTTTTAAGGTGCTAATCACTTCTGGAAGATTGTTAAACATGATTAGAAGTAAAAATGCGCAGCAGTTTAGTGATTAGAAGTCAAATTATGGAAATTGCATTCTGACTATTTGAGAAACTTCAGTTCCAAGGTACCAACTTTGAAAACCTGGTACACCCAACTCAAGAGGCTTTATGACTTGATTCTTGATGTGTTGGAAACATCTTCCCACAATCTTCACAATGTGCCAAGAAAAGTATAATTTGCATGCTTGAGCAAGAAGTTATGATCATTTGAAATTGTGAAAAACACACTGACTTGTGGACTTAGAAAAATTCAAGTTTTGAGTTCAAAAGTGACCTATAATCTCTTGTCTTCGAACATGGATTTCCACTCAAAATTAGGTCTTGGTAAAAAAATATGGCATGAATTATGCTTCTTCAAGAGTATTATGAAACTAGAATCATTCAATAACTCCAAACAATGAAAGAGTTATGACTTTATAAAGTTGGTGAGAATTCATGAAGTGACATTTAATCTTTTGCATTCTTAGGACATTTTCCATCCATTTTCAAGCTTTGCACATGAAAGAAGAGTTGAAGTTCACATCGTTAAGATCATTTTGGAAAAATAATGGGCTCAAGGGGATAAAAATTGACCAAGTTATGATCTTGTGAAGTCACATAAGGGAATTTGATGGCCTATCTAGAGGACATGTAACCTTTCTTCATCATTAGGCATCTTCCACACAAAATTTACTTGAAACTTTTGAAGTAATTTGTTGATAACCATTTAAAGAGAAGCATATAATTGGAATCACTCAAAAATATCAAAAGATGAGCAAGATATAACCTTTAGAAGCTCAAAACCCTAGCTTCTAGAGCACCAAAATGCCTTGGAAACCATTTTCAATCTTGACAAACTTTCTTGAACAAATACTTTTGTCATGTGAATGGAATTTGTTGAGGATGATAATTAGAAATCATAGCAACCATAACCACTTCCAAATATGAAGAATTGATGGAATTATGCACTTGTGATCAAGAAATCAAGAACTTATCCAATCAGGTCAAACTTCTTCAATCAACCCTTACATCTTTTGATTTTCTTTGATCAAATGAGGGATGATGAATCATAGTAGACCTTGTCATGATATTAATTAAAATTATCTTCAATGATGATGCTTGAATCTTATTGAAATTTTATTGGAGAAGGCATGGAAATAAACTCATAAACCTATGAATCAACTTGATGAAATGTGTTGTGCTCTCATCTATAACATCATCAATTAGAGCAAACATGCATTGTATTTATTAGCCAAAAGTTAATCAATAAAAAACATAGATGATAATAATATATAAATCAAGGGGCTTAATGATTCCCCGTGAGCAAGCCTAAAGGTAGGGAGAAGAACCAAACCCTAGTGTGATCTTGTTGTAATTGAGTTGGTATGAGATGATGTAGGAATCTTAGGGGCAAACATTAGGGTACAACAGCTGGCCTTATTTAAGTGTCTTCTATCCAGAGATACGAAGGTTAAAATCTTTGTGCCAACGTGATTGAAGATACTTAAATATAAAACAAGCCCTATTTTTTGCCCTAAGATGCAATGCTTATGATTGTGCATGCAAACAAACAGAACCAATGGGGATACAAGACACCACTGGGGAAACATAAAATAAAAGTTTAAAAGTAAATTAGACCAAGAAAATAAATCACTGGTGGACAAAAAACTAGACTCAATTGGGGTAAAGCCCAAGGAGGATAAAAAGTAACATCAACTCAAACATTGAGGAAGACAGTAATGGATGACAAAGATCGACAGATAACTGTGAACTATCCACTCACAGAGAAGATAGAAAAAAGTAAAATCGAATCACAGAGAATGGAAGAAGTGGTAGGTTGATACTAGCAAACATCAATATTAGGGTAAGCCACAAGTGACTAGCATCTAAATTTATGATTGGAAACAAACAAACTTTTTCAGAGCAAAGTGAATCTCAACGATGAACTATCTCCCATAATGAAGAGACTACCATTCATAGGAGTAACCAATCTCAATAACGAACTATCTCCCATAATGAAGAGACTACCATTCATTGGAGTAACAAATCTCAACAACAAACTATCTCCCATAATGACGAGACTACCATTCATTGGAGTAACAAATCTCAACAATAAACTATCTCCCATAATGACGAGACTACCATCCATTAGAGTAAAACCATCTCAACAATGAACTATCTTCCATAATGACGAGACTACCATCCATTGGAGTAACAAATCTCAACAATGAACTATCTCTCATAATGACGAGATTACCATTCATTGGAGTAAAATCATCTCAACAATAAACTATCTCCCATAATGATGAGACTACCATCCATTGGAGTAACAAATCTCAACAATGAACTATCTCCCATAATGACGAGACTACCATCCATTGGTGTAAAACCATCTTAACAACAAACTATCTCCCATAATGACGAGACTAGCATCCATTGGAGTAACAAATCTCAACAACGAACTATCTCCCATAATGACAAGACTACCATTCATTGGAGTAACAAATCTCAAAAATGAACTATCTCCCACAATGACGAGACTACCATCCATTGGAGTAACAAATCTCAAAAATGAACTATCTCCCATAATGACGAGACTACCATTCATTGGAGCAAAACCATCTTAACAACAAACTATCTCCAATAATGACGAGACTACTATTTATCGGAGTAACAAATCTCAACAATGAACTATCTCCCACAATGACGAGACTAACATCCATTAAAGTAACAAATGAATCTTCTCTGGAAACTAACAGACTTACTGGGGAAGTACAAGTTGCTCAAATAAAGAGACCTGCCACTTGCTGTTATGAGAGGGATTTGTAATAATGACTTCCTAGGGAAAGAAATATGTCTTCCTGGGGGGAATGCCAATATATTCCTGCTGCGAAGATAAAGTCTTCTTGTGAAAAATAAATTCACAATCTCAAACCAGGGCTCAAAGCTTGCAAAAATCAAAATAATGTTGTTAGGGACCATAGATTCAAACCAGAAATAAACCAGAGTGAAACAATCAACCAAGATAGAACCTGGTGAGAAATAAACTCAAAAGGGGACCATATTCTAACCAGATAATGAGCCGAAAAGGGAGGTTACAACAAAATTCTCCCACGAGGGAAAACTCAGTGGGGAAATTGAAAAGATATACACTTTCTACTAAATCACATCCAGGATGAAGATTCCATAAAATAGTAAGCACCAACTGAGGAAACAAAGTCCTACTTCACGGCTTAAATCCACTGAGAAGAAAAATAATCCAAAAGTAATCAAATCAAAACAATAAAATCAGTAAAAATACAAGGATCTAACATCCTCTTCCAGGCTTCACCGGGGAACATCACACAGACTTCAATGGGGGAAACAAAAGTTTCAACATCTAGATTTCCACTAGAGAGTACAATACTGACTTCATTAGAGAAGAGGAAAACTACATCATCGAGATATCAATTGGTTATTTCAGGCTAACTTCATTAGGGAGGGAAACACCACCGCATTGAGGGGAACAAAAAATAAATTCTTCAATATCAAGAGTAATGGCTGCGCAAACTTCTCTGGGGAGAAATTGTGAAACCATATGGGGATAACAACTTTCAGGGAGAAACATTATCTCATCTTTACTTGGGGATTTAAGAAGTCAAACAATACCAAAATAAATTAAAATTATGGAGATTTTAAATCAAACCCAGCACTTGGCGAGAGAAAAACCCAAAAGTTGACAACTGTTTCAACACTTATTAGAAAAGATATTGTGCCTGTCTAGTTGCTTGGGAAATAAACAACAACAATAATCCCATTACTGTAAAGGGAGACATTTTGCATATAATTCCACCTCAGCACGCAAAGGGAGAAGGGACTTTCGTCACATGAGCGAAGACCTTATTGGGGAATCTGGGACAGAGGCTTCAGACCATGCAAACCCAAAATCAAAATGAACCAATATTTGACTAGGAAAAAAGGGATCACAAACCCAATATCGCACAATACACCAATTGGTATCATCTTCAACTATCTAAGAAACACACAAAGATCATACGCATACCAGCAAAAGTGACCTGAGAGAACCTTCCCGGGGAAAACAAATTTCCAAAATTTCAGATTTCGTCCATCCTTGGTGTAATACGATGGGAGAACTAACTTGGGTGTTTTTCATTTTATCGCAATTGTTGCAGATAGCAAGAGTCGCCACCGACTTTTTTTTATCCAATAAATAAAAGGGTGAAAAGAACATGAAAGACCTTTTGAGAATTTTCTTGAGTTCGAGGGGTAGATTATGAAAAAGGAAAGTGTTAGCACCCTTTCCATCCGTAGTTATCTACGAGCTCTTAGTTGCTAGATGACTTTGGAAATGATTTGTTTGAAATGTGTTTGTGATTTGTTTTTGAAAGAACCTTTGAGAAAGTGCCTTCTTTTAGGAGAACATTGTAATGATTATCGTCTCTATAAGAATGCATACAAAGTTTTTACTTTTGAAAATATTTCATTTGAAAGTGTTGTTGTAATTGAAATATGTTTTGAAAATGGTTGTGAGCAAGCAACTACGAGTGTTCTACCTACTCAAAAAGTCTTTATTCATTTCCTCCTCTTTTAGATATTGCTATCTTACCATTGATTGATAAGAATCCCTATCATTGGATGTGAAGGGACAGATGCGGGTCGTCGTACAATCATAGAAGGCAACATTGTAGGATACCTTAGTAATTTTGTCGTAAGGGTCTAAGATCCTTTATCAAAGGAAACATCGAAGGGTCATTGAGGGACTACAATCTTGTATTCAAGGGTCATTGCTAAAGTATCCCACGTTCGAGGGACATGACTTTGTTATCTTTAGGCAGCAAGTGGGGTTAGCCCTAGAGGTGCATGTGTGCAAAGTGTGTTCTTTTCATTTAATTTGTCTGGAGATTGGGGTTTTCTAATGATTGATTTTATCTTGTCATACAAACCCTAATTACTAGCATTTTATATTAAAAGCGATAAATTGCGGAAATGTAAAATTCTACGCTATTACATCATTTGAGAATGGGGATACAATTTACAAATGGGGAGTGAAAGTTATTAAAATCCTAGTTTACTATTACAACCATATTGAATAAGAGCAAATAATGTACAAGAATGTAAGATGATATACAAAGAAAAAGAAATTGTTTTTGTTTAAGTTTTTATATGAAAGAATTTTTTAACCTTATTAAACTAAAAAGAGAATGGTTAATTAATCTAAGTTAATTTAAGAAAACTAGATCTAAATTAAATAAGAAACATAAATTAATTAATTAAGAAAACAAATCTTAGATTTTTTTATGAAAAGATTTTAACCTATTTAATTAAAACTAAAATGGATGGAAAGAAATTAATTAATTAAACTCCTAAGTTCTAAATTAATTTTATTAAAATAAATTAAGTCTAATATTAATTTAATTAAGAAAATAAATTTGTTAAAGGAATGTTTTTGGTCTTTTTGTCTAAAAGAAATAAAATAAAAATATACTAAATATCTAATTAATAAGTATAAAATACTTTTGATATTTTTTGTGATTAATAAAGATATAATAATAATAATAATAATAATAATAATAATAATAATAATAATGATAAAGAAAAATAAAATAAAATAAAAATATAAAATTAAAGTCAGGAGGGTGTAAAAGTAAAAAAAAAGTGGTTTGAGTGAAGAAAGCAGTTTTTTGTTTGATTATAGGCCCAAATGTATTTTTGTATAATCATAAAATAAAATTAAAAAAAAGAGTGATGTGGGCTGCGTGGTTGTTAGCATATAGGGGGTGAGAGGAAGTAATTCAGGCCCAAAAGAGGGAAGCCCAGGCGTGCTAGCAAACAAAAAAAGTCAGAAAATGTAAGGAAAAATAGCAAAATGTGGCATTGGGGCTCGAACCCAGGTCACAAGGGTCATAGGCGCGCGCTCTCTACAACTGAGGTGGCTATACATCCAGTGTTATAAAAAAAACCATAAATATATATTACAAAACCAATCCTAGACCAGTATCATCTTTAACCTTGCACCAGAAAATTCCACAAGATTTTCAAAACCTGTAACTTCTTCATCTCTCAACCAAAATGGAAAATGTAAACATGAAAGTTGCGTAAAATTTCATCATGAATCCAGAAATGCAAATAACTAAAGCTATAGATTAAAGATGGATGAGAATTTCTAATGGTACCAAATTTTGACCTAACTTTTTCAGGAAGTTCAAACTTGAAATTCACACTACTCAGGCAATATAAATGAAATCTAAGGGCATGGTTAGCTTCAGGGCTATGATGTCTACATTTTATCTTCACAAATGGAAACCAAATGATGCATATATGAAGAGTTTAAAAGTCAGAAAACTCACCTTGAAAATGGAATTCGTGTTTTGAGTTTAAGCAGCTGTCAAGGTGTTGTAATGACCTGGTTAGCTTCCTTGAGTCCCTACGAAGCTATTGTAATGCTTAGCCCGGGTTGGGAGTGGCTAAAATGGCCTGGAGAAGTCAAGATGCAGACCTCTGTTTTTCGTAATGGAAGGTGGAGAAGATGATGTTCCAAAAATGTAACAGGTGTTTGGTTGAGTTATATTTGAGGTATAGATGCTTTGTGGAAGGTTTGGAAAATAAACACACGAGTGGATTTTGTGTTTTAAGTTTCTTGGCTAGAAATGACAACAATGGTGATTTTTGCACAGTTCTAAGTTTGGGAGTGTTTCAGGGAGTTTGAAGGCTTGTAAAAATCGTGTGGTATGTTGCAAATGAAGGTTCAATTTATAGGAAAAGGGTTTGGATGTTTGAAATGATCAGAACATAAAGGTCATATGTTATAGATTTTTGCTTGTTTTTGAAGCAAGCTTGAAACATCTTGTTCCAATGTGAAGCACAAGGCTTGTAGAGTGGTTGAGCACTTTATACATACCTCTTTTGATCTTTATAGACTTAATGTGTGCAGAAGGAACAAGCTAGGAGTTCAAGACAAGTTGACTTTGCATAAAGCTTGCTTTACAAAATGGAATGGTTACTTTCTTCCCAAAATGGAAAATTGCTTTGGATAATGGCTTAATCACTTGGATCATACTTCAAATAATTGTGTAAAAGTTAATTATGGAGTGATTTACAAGTTAGAAGCCTGCAAAAACAAGATTGTGCATCATAGGTTTGAGATTTGAATTCTTGTTCATCACAAAATGACATATAATTCAAGTTTGAAACCCTAACTTCATCTCTTCGATTATCCTAGCTCAAAATTGATCTTATTGAGTTCCTTGAAATTTTTAAAAGCTTGAAAAATTCTCTAAAAACTTTATGTTTACCATTTTGACAAAATATACTTGGAGCTTGGTGAAAATTGGCCAAGAAGTTAGGTCAAAAATCTCCCTAAACTAGGTCAAATTTTCACTGTGTTTTGGCAAAAGTGCATGACTTTATGGGCTTATAACTCAAAATATAAGCATTTTTTTGATATGAGTCCTCTAATAAAACGTTTTATATCTCATAAAGATCTACAACTTTCATGTTGAAAGTTTCTTTTGAATCATCTTACATTTTGGTGAAAAATTGGCATGAAGTAGTGAAATTATCATATATAAAAACACTTAGAAAATATTTCTAAGTCCTGAAAAGTTTGACTTTTCAAATTGACTTTTGAATTTCTTAATTTCTTGATGATAAAGCTTAATATTTTTGAATGTCGATGAATTGTGATCTTTGAAATCAAACCTTGATCAAAAAGTCAAAGTTTGACTTTTTATGCATCAGTTGGCTTTTCATCAGTTGACCCAAAATTCAACTATCAATCCATTGATTTTGAAAGATGATTTAAGACATGAGACTAGGTCAACATGTTGTATTTTAATCCTTTAGATTTTTCTTCAAACCATTAGATCATGTATTAGGTCAAAAACCCTTGATCAGTCAAATACAGTCAAAACCCCTAGTTTTCACCATTTCGCCCTTTTGATGATTTGGACATTTTTCTTGGGGAATTGTGATCCAAACTTGATCAATTGATACATATAACTTCAAAATGTTGATATTGGTCAAAAATCTTGAAGTTTGACTGTAGGTTGACCATAATTGACTTTTTTTTACCCAATATAGTTGATTTTGGGTCATCTGATCAATTGATTGAGCAATTTTGAGATGCAAGACTTGAAACTTGATATGAGCATTCTTGAAGGTCCATAATGATCCATGAAAGTCAATTTAAGCACTAGAATTCCAATTGTCCTTGTGAAAATCAAAACCCTAATTTGAGGCATCAATGTTGAGGAGATGGCTTGACTTAGTCAATTCTTGTGTAAGCTTGCACCATTGAAGATCTTTGTGAGAAAATTCTTGAGAAAAGAGAGGGAACATTTTGGGGTACAACAGTTGCCCCTGTTCAATCTTCTTAAACCAGAAGAGTTAGATTGACGAGTCTTCCATTCGTGACTTGAAGGTGGAAGATGATTGAACACTAGAGTGTCCAGAAATTTGCACTTGATGATATGTTAGTTGATTATGTCGGGAATGAGCTTAAAGATGCCATTTGAAGAAGTGCTAAAGAATTTGTCGGAGATGGGCTTACAAATGGCATACATTATGATTGTTGATAGAGATCGGAAGAAATATCAGAATAAATCTTTGGTCGATTTATACTGAATCAAGCAAAACTCTTGAATAATCTTTAACTAGATAACGAATCAGTATAAATCTTCAGAGCAATTTAAACTAAACCAGAGAAAGTGTCTACCGGAACAGAATCGGGATAAGTCATTGATCGATTTAAACTGAACCAACAGAGGTCTTGAATAATCTTTAACTGGAGAACAAATCAGTATAAATCTTTGGAGCGATTTAACTGAACCAGAGAAAGTATCTACAGGAACAGAATCAGGATAAACCATTGATCGATATAAACTGAACAAGCAGAGGTCTTGAATGAACTTTTAACTGGAGAAAAAATCAATATAAATATTTGGAGCGATTTAACTGAACCAGAGAAAGTATCTATCGAAACAGAATCAAGATAAACCATTGATTGATTTAAATTGAAAAAACAGAGGTCTTGAATAATCTTTAACTGGAGAACGAATCAGTATAAATCTTCGGAGCGATTTAATTGAACCAAAGAAAGTATCTACTGGAACAGAATCAGGATTAACCATTGATCAATTTAAACTAAACCAGCATAGGTCTTGAATAATCTTTAACTGGAGAAAAAATCAGTATAAATCTTCGGAGCGATTTAACTGAACCAGAGAAAGCATCTACTGGAATGGAATCAGGATAAACCATTAATTGATTTAAACTGAACCAACAGAGGTCTTGAATAATATTTAACTGGAGAATGAATTAGTATAAATCTTCGGAGCAATTTAACTTAACCAGAAAAAGTATCTACTGGAACAGAATCAAGATAAATCGTTGATCAATTTAAACTGAACCAGCAAAGGTCTGTTTGTCGCTGATGATATTTATCTAATGACTGATCTTTCCTGAAAAGGTAAATAATTAGTTGCGATGTCATTTCATGATGCATGCATTGCATAATGATGTTCTCAAAATAAATGAGATTATTCTATATGCATTTTGTATGCACATGTCATGATGCATGAATGTGAACTATTATTGAAGTAAATCTTTGTCTGAAAAATAAATCCTTGACAACTGCTGGGGAGATTTGGGAAGCTAAATCCTAAACTACTACTGGAGATGGAGAATATGTGTGTCTTCAACCCTACTTAGAATGCCTCTGCTGGGAATTCCTATTTGCTATTTGAGGAAACTCTGCGGGGAATGTCGATTTCTACTTGAGGAATAGAGTTCAGGAACCTTGGTTGTCCATTAATCTACTGGGGAATTATAACTTCGCTGGGGAGAGTAAAAGTTAACTGGTATTTGGTCGAATTCCATGCTTTGCATCAACTTTCTGAGGATAGTAACGACTCCGCTGGGGACAAAAGGGTTTTATCCGTTGACTTGTAACAATCTGAGAAAAGACTCGTGTTGGGGAATCTGTAGTTTGTTAGGGAAATAAACCTTGTTGAGGAGAATATTTTGCAGACCTTATTGGGGAGATGAATTATTTTGGGGATGACTTTAAAAGGTTTCTTTTTTCAGTTAAGACTAACTCAGCTGGGGAGAGGGTTTTCAGGAGATTATACTTTGTGGGGATAATCTTATTGAAGCAACTCTGTGGGGGTATCCCAAATCCTTAAGGAAATGCTTATTACCTGCATTTGTTAATAGTTAATCATGTCCATATGCATATATTCATTCAATTTTAATCATTGGACGTTTTTGCACTCAAAACATAAAAACAAAAAGTTTGCACTTCGAAGTATATTTGTATTGATGTTTTTCCTATAAATAAGCATTTTTGTACAAGGAGACAGAAATCCTAGTAAGAGGAAATCGTCGAAAGAATGAAAGGAATACAAAGTGAAAATAAAATAATAGCCATGTGGAAGTAATCTCGTTGGGTTCCAACTCCGCCATTGCCCCTATGTCTTCGAACATCATCCATTGTCCTTAAAAGAAATTGATTGAATTGATCTTATACCATTAAACTTGGACCTAGGTAATAAAGCTGGTTGTAGTGATTTTACGGGACATTGTCATACGCTTTGATCCTTAACTTTTTTCTGGACCGCCCTTTCGTGTTTTTAGTCCACCGTGATACCCTTTCTTGCCCAAGCCTCCCCTTCGGGTTTTCGACTTTCCGGGTATAAAATCCTTTGTATATATCCCTAACTTTTGCCCAAATATTTTTGATTGACCGGGATGCCCTTATTTTGCCTAGTTATGTCAACCTAGCGGGTGATTTTTATGCGTAGTATTTTTTAACTATGTGCGCGTTTACCGGATGTGGGAAATCTTTGTTGTCCATAGTGGTTAGCATCATAGCGCCAGCAGAGAATACTTTCTTGACAAAAAATGGCCCTTCGTAAGTGGGAGTCTATTTGCCCCTGGGATCGCCTTGAGGAAGAATGATACTCTTTATTACCAAATCGCCAGTCTGATACACTCGAGGTTTGATTTTTTTTGTTGAATGCCTTGATCATAAGCTTTTGATACATTTGACCATGACAAACAGCAGCCAATCTCTTCTCGTCAATCAAGTCAACTGATCCAACCTAGTCTGAAGTATCGTGGTTGCATTTGTACAGGGTCCCATTGCTTAGGAAGAATTTGGCTGAGAACCTTCGCAGGAATTTCTTGTCATTGACCGAAGCTCCATCAGGGTACTCTTGTTCTTCAAGATATCTCTTTACTTCATAGTACCAAGGCTTCTCCTCATCAGTGTCCATCTCATAACAGTGTGCTGATTTGTCAAATCTTTCAATAGTAATTTTGGGAGCTTCGTTTTCCCAATTGACATTGAACATAGATGACATAGTTGCTAAAGCATATGCCAACTGATTTTATTCTCTTGGGAAGTGTTCAAAGGTAACCTCCTCAAAGTATGGGATCAAGGTTAACACGAGCT
The DNA here is from genome assembly GCA_948472305.1 of Vicia faba. Classification (NCBI taxonomy): domain Eukaryota; kingdom Viridiplantae; phylum Streptophyta; class Magnoliopsida; order Fabales; family Fabaceae; genus Vicia; species Vicia faba. The sequence continues at coordinate 988,880,158 of OX451738.1, forward strand.
CTTTGTAAGGGGTCAAGTTTGGATGTTTGGTATCCCATTCTCCTTTAACTTGACTGATTACTAGAGCTGAGTCCCCGTACACGTCCAAGAACTTGATTCTTAGGTCGATAGCAGCTTTTAGACCCATGATGCATGCTTCATACTCGACCATGTTGTTTGTAAAGTCGAAGCATAGTCTGGTAGTGAAAGGCGTATGGCCATCTTCGGGGGAAATAATCATATCACCAATTCTTTTACTTAAAGCATTGGAAGCTCCATCAAAAACCATAGTCCATCGGGATCCTTGTTCAGATCCGTCATATGGTCCAAGCTTTTCATAATCAATTACTAGCATGATATTCTCGTCCGTGAATTCAAAGTTCATGGATTGATAATCATCAACAGCTTGGTGGGCCAAATGATCTGCTAGAACACTTCCTTTGATGGCCTTTGTGTAGTGTATTGGATATCATATTCAGTCAAGATTATTTGCCATCTAGCTATTCATTCGGAGAGAGATGGCTTCTCGAAGATATACTTGATTGGATCCGTCTTAGAAATTAATAAAGTGGTGTGAGTCAACATATATTGTCTTATCCAGAGAGCAGCCCATGCCAGAGCGTAACAAGTTTTCTCGAGCAGCGAATATCTTGTTTCACAGTCGGTAGACTTTATGCTCAGGTAGTATATTGCATGCTCTTTTTGGCCAGACTCATCATATTGGCCCAACACACACCCCATTTAATTCTCTAATACCGTTAAGTACATAATCAGAGGTCTTCCTTCAACTGGAGGCCTCAGGATGAGAGGTTCTTGTAGATATTCTTTAATTTTGTCAAAGGCTGCTTGGCAGTCGTCATTCCACCTGACTACTTGATCTTTCTTCAACAGTTTGAAGATTGTCTCATAAGTAGCATTTAGGTGAGATATGAACCGGGAAATATAGTTGAGTCGACCTAAGAAACCCCTTACCTCCTTCTCAGTAGAGGGAGATGGAATTTCTTGTATGGCTTTGACTTTTGCAGGGTCGATCTCAATACCTTTTCCACTGATGACAAACCCTAAGAGTTTTCCGGATCTTACCCCGAAGGTGCATTTGTTGGGATTCAACCTTAGCTTGTATTTCTTCAACCTCTCAAACTACTTGTGAAGATGATCAAGGTGTTGTTCCCCAGTTTGTGACCTTGCAATTATATCATCAACGTACACTTCTATCTCATGATGGATCATATCATGAAATAGAGCTACCATAGCTCGTTGATAGGTTGCCCATTCATTCTTTAAACCGAAAGGCATGACCTTATAGCAGAAAGTGCCCCACTGTGTGACAAAGGTGGTCTTCTCCATGTCCTCGGGAGCCATTTTGATTTGGTTGTAACCGGAGAATCCATCCATGAAGGAGAAAACTTTGTGTTGAGCCGTGTTGTCGACCAAGACATCAATGTGCGGTAGTGGGGAATCATCCTTGGGACTGGCCTTATTCAAATCTCTGTAGTCTACGCACATACAGACTTTTCCATCTTTCTTTGGTACCGAGACCATATTTGCAACCCATTGGGGATATGAGTAACTGCCAGAAAACCTGCATCGAACTGTTTCATTACCTCAACTTTTATTTTCTCAGACATGTCTGGCCACATGTGACGAACCTTTTTCTTGACTGGAGGACAATCTTCCTTCATTGGCAGACGATGAACCACAATGTCATTATCAAGTCCCAACATATCTTCATATAACCAAGCAAATACCTCAACATATTAGTGCAACATCTGAACCAATCTGCCCTTGATACTATCTTCCAAGTTAGCGCTGATCTTGACTTCCCTCTTGTCTGTCTCAGTACCTAGGTTGATCACCTCAATTGGTTCCTCGCGCGGTTGAATGGCCTTTTCCTCTTGCATCAGAAGTCTGGATAGTTCCCCAGGTATTTCATAATCTTCTTCGCCTTCGTCTTCGGATTCGTATATTGGTTGTTAAAATTCATAAATGGCAATAGCAGAGTCATTGTCAATGAGATCCGGAGTGGATGTGGATCTTCAGATGTGCGTGTATGCATGTAAGGTTACATGGCTATTTTGAAAATGGAATAAAGTGAAAGAAAGACAATGAGCGCAAAATTTGAATGCAAAAGAGTCCAATGGTTTTCATTAAATGATCATATGGCGTATGAAAATGAACAAACCCTTAAAAAAATGGACCATGATGCCCTGGGCATGGCACATGGCTTAAAGTCATTGCTTCAATAAAAATACAGACAAAGTTCTTAAATTGATAAAACAGTAAATGGTAATTACTCCTTGTTAAAGGAGATTGGAATGAAGTCCTTGGTATGCCAGTTGTTGAGCCCTTCATCAACAGTTGGGTAGATCCAGTCGTCAAAGTCACAGTCATCATCAGAGTCTTCAAGAGCATTTACTCCATGATTACCGATGCAAAGAGGTGGTTTCCCCGCCCAAGCACGTCTGACCTCCTTTTGAGCTTTGGAAGTGAAGCCCAAACCTCATTTGTCTGATTTGAAAGGGATGTCAGGGAGTTGTCTCTAAATGGTACAACCTCCTTCTTCAATCACAACGCGAGCATATTTGAGGGAAACCATTCTAGGCACATCTTTAACAACTTTTGGAACATCAGGAGTAGCCTTGGTGGTACCAACCATGGGAGAGACCATTGGGTTGAACTGCACATCAATAACATTCTTTAACACAACCCAAAAATAAATCGGCTTGTAGCAAATTTCCCTTGATTGTTGAGAGAGGAGTAACCACATCACTTACGGAGGTAACATACAAAACATCTTCAATAGAACTTATTCCTTTGTCGTGCCTAGGCATAGGTGCAGTAATCACATTTGGAGTCTCTGGAGGATCAAACTCAATTTCCTTGTTATCAATCATGCCTTGAATTTTGTTTTTCAGGGCCCAACAGTTGTTGGTGTCATGCCTAGGACTATTAGAATGATAGGCACACTTCGCATTTAGATTGTACTTAGAAGAGGATGTGTTGGGATTAGGAGGATGATCCCGTAGTGAAATAAGTTCAAACTTTAATAGATGTTGCAATGCTTGAGCTAATGGCATATTAATCCTGGTGAACTGCCTCCTCGGAGCGTCTGAACTACGCTGATTTCCTTGTTATTGTTGAACAGGTGCCGAATTAGAGATCAATACCGCTCCCATAGACTGATGGAAGACATTTTTACTACGGACCTTATAAAGAAAACTGATTTCTTTCTTACCAATGAATGGTTTCTTCACATTATTAGAAGATGTAGCCATTGGAATCTTCCCACTCTTGATGCCACTTTTAACTCGTTCGCCAGTTAGAATCAGCTCAGTAAACCCCGACGAAGAACTCCTAATCAGTAGATTAAAGAATGGACTCGTCAGAGTGCCTATGAACATATCCACCAATTCCCAGTCAGTCAAAGGAGGTTACACCCTTCCAGCTAGACCTCTCCATTTCTGTGCATACTCTTTGAACCCTTCATTCGAGCCCATGGACACGTTTTGCAATTGCACACGAGTCGGCGCCAGGTCAACATTATATTGATACTGCTTATAGAAAGCAACAACCAAGTCTTCCCATGTGTGAATGTTGGTTCCTTCCCGCTGATAGAACCATTCAAGTTGAGTGCCGGCCAAACTTTCTTGAAAGAAATGGACCCACGATTTCTGATCAGCAGTATGAGCTTGGATCTTTCGAACATACGACCTTAAATGGAGTTTGGGACAATAAATCCCATCATATTTAGCAAAGATGGGGACTTTGAACTTATGAGGGATGACCACCCCCGTGATCATATCTAGTTCTCCAAAATCCAATCCATGCACTTTTTGGATTTCCACAGCTTTGAGTCGGTCTTCCAACTACTTGTACTTGTTATCTGTAGGAGGATACTGTTCGTCGGAGTAGTCTTCATCTTCGGAACCCTGATTCTTTCTACCTTCAGGCCTGGTGCTTCTAACATCCTCTTCTTAGTTTTCGTCTGCCTCTGAGGAAACATCATCCGCTTGAACTGGTTGAGCAGGACCTTTGAACCTTCTCCCTATATTGAGGATAACAACCGACTTCTTAGTCTTCTTTTCCTTGGTGAGGAGCACCATCATCTCTTGTTTCCCTTTAGCCAGATTCAGAAGAGTCTCTTGAAATTGTGCATGCTGAGCCTGTAGATTATTGACATTTTGTTTGAGGTCTATCTTATAATGAAATAAATAGTAAGTAGATGAGAACACCTGTGTTGGAAAACCTATTTATGAAATGATGCATGATATGTAGATGCAATTTTTTCAAGGACCTTAGGAGATTTAAATTTTCTAACCGAGAGGAAACAAAAAAAAAATTCTCATTAGCAAGTTTAAAATTACAATTGCCTCTTAGGCTTACAATGAAAACAAAAGGGTCTCAAGGAGACAACAATATAAACTCCTAAAACCTAAAATTCAAGTCTCCCACGAATGCTTCCTCTTCGTGTCGATGTATGCATTAAGACTTCGATCTTCATGAAGTTGCTTTGTGAGCTCCAATACTTTCTTCTCGTTTTCATAAAACTGAGTCTCAAAGATGTCATGTACTTCCTCGAGTTGAATCCAGGACTTCTGCAATTCTTCAAGGTCAGTAGGTGTTGTACCCCAAAATTTTCCCTCTCATTTATCAAGACTTTTCTCACAAGACTTCTTGGACTCAAGATAAGATTAGGGTTTCGTCAGCTCAAGACATCTCAGCTTGCACTGATAACCCAAAATTAGGGTTTGAGTTTTCACAAGGATTTTTGGACCACTAATGCTTCATTTGACATTCATACATCATCTTGGACCCCTAAGATTGTTCATGTTAAGTTTCAAGCCTTGAACCACATTTTTTATCAATCAATTGGACATTTGACCTAAAAATCAGCTGTATTGGGGAAAAAGTCAACCATGTCCAATTTACAGTCAAAATTCATAATTTTTGATCCACGTCAACATTTTAGACTCATATGTACCATTTGATCAAGTTTGGATCACAACTCCTCAAGAAATTTGATCAAATCATCAAAAGGGCAAAATGGTCAAAATTAGGGTTTTGACTGAGAAAGGGCAATTTCTGATTTTTAACCTAGCCAATGACCAATTGAGTTCAAACATGATTTCAAGGGTTCAATGGCATCATCTTGACCTAATTACATGGTTCAAAAGATCTCAAGTTCATTAGATTGACAGATGAATTTTGCAGTCAACTGATCAAAAGTCAACTGTGCATTGAAAAGTCAAACTTTGACTTTTTGGTCAAAATCAAGTTCCAAGAGTCATAATTCATCAAGATATGTCAAAATATTAAACTTGTTCACCAAGAAACTCAAAATTGAAATTTAGGGTTTTAATTTGAAAAATTTCATAACTTAGAATTTTTCTAAGTATAAAAATTTTCTTATTTTTTCCCAACTTTTTACCACTTTTTCACCACGATGCATTTTGATTCAAAAAAAACTTCCACATGAAAGTTGTAGTCCTCCATGAAATCTACAACTTTGCTTCACAAACGTTTCCCAAAAGATGCTTGGATCTCAAGTTATGAATTTGTGAATATAGGTCCATGAACTTCTTAACTTAGTGAAATTTTGCCATAATTTAGGCAGGTTTTGGACCCAACTTCATGGACATTTTTCACCTAGTTCCAAGAGGTATCTAAAATTTCATTTCAAAGATGGATTATAGATCACATTTCAAGATTTCCAAAATGTTCAAGAACTCTCCAAGATCATTTTTGAGTAGGGAGAATCGAAGAAGGGAAGTTGGCATTTTCTCACTTTTGTTCAAGTCATTTTCACATAGCATCAAGTTGCAAATCAAATCTATGTTGGTTATATCTTGCTTTACAGGTCTTAAGCTTGCTGTACAATCCATAATTAAATGCATACTCAGAAGCTAAAGCCTTTATTTTTGCTTTTGAAGCTTTACACAAGATGTATTTCCCTTTTTGGCCAAAAGGTTACAATGTCATTTTCATAAAGGGGAACTTTTGCAACTTTGTCAATCTTGAGCATTGAACCTGTCCCTTTGGTACAAGAAAACTCTACAGCTCTCAAGCAATGTGTACCAACTCATTTCAGCCCTCAAGCAAGCAAGTACAAGCATGGCAAGTATAGTCACTTCACTTTACTTCAAATGCAAGAAAAGTTGCAAAAAGGTCTAAAGCTTGCACAGCTAGTAAGGGCTGACTTTGGATCACTTCTATACAAATATACAAACTTGTTACAAGGCATAGCACACTTGGCTTGGACTTGAAACACTCTGAAACTTAAAAACACCACAAAACTGCCAAAACACAGAGTTTCTGCAAAAGCACAACCAACTCTCATTTGGCTCGTGTGTTTCGTATTTAATCACTTCAAGCATCTTATACACTTGATAACTAACCAATCCAAGCCATCACCCTGGTTATGTAACCCCTGTTTCAGCATTTGCCATTTTCAATTTGGAAGCTTGCAGTTGGACTTGGTCAGAGAGTTCCAGCCATCCTCAGAGCAAGATAAGCATTGGAATAGGTTCAGGGAAGTTCAAGGAAGCTTAAACAATCACCAGGCCACCATTAAAGTCCCTACATTGCCCTACTCGATTCCAGCTGAAGGAGGTATTTTCTTAAACTCTATCTCTCTGAATAGGCAACTTCAAGCCACGATTTGTGAAGAAAAAATGGAGCTCTCATCATAACGAAGTTGTACATATCATTACTTTTCATTTATATTACTTGTGCTAAGAGAATTTGAAGATTGAAAACTCTGAAAAAATTAGGTCACGAATTAGGGATTCAAAAATTATCTTTGATCTTTAAGAGTTAGGTTACATAATTTATATGGTTGGAATCGTGAGCTTAAATGCCACATTTTTCATGTTATGAGTTTTTGTTTTTATGCAAGCATAAGCAAGTTACAAATTTGAACATGAACGCGTGAAGAAGAGAACGAAGGATAGGGATGAAGTGGCTTATGGGCTTTTTATTGCCTTTGGCCTTTTTGCTTTTTCTATTTGCACCCCCTGACTTGCTACTACACCCCCCTGACTTAACTATTTTATGTTTTTTGTATTTTTTTTATATTTTCATATTTTATACTTTCATTTATTTTTCTTAATGATAAAAAATACCAAAAAAATGATTTATTTATTTTCACATTTTTATTTTATTTTTTTAATTATTTTCTCACATGAAAAATAGTTTATTTTGATAAATAAAATTTATTTTCTTAAGATAACTTGTAAACGTAATTAAAAATACTTAATATTTTTATTATATATTTTATACTCATAAATACTTATTTTCTACACATATTTAATTTTTAATATTTACATACAATATTATTTATTATTTTCTTATACAAAAAATGTACAAAATAATAATATGAAACATTTATTTTCTTTGAATAAAAATTAGGGTTTCATCCCTTTCAAAAAGAATTATTTATTTTTTCCTTATTTTTTTAGGTTTAAGTTAAATATCCTTTTATACAAAAATAAGACATAAAACATTTAATAACATGAGCATATTGTATTGCATTTTAAATATTTGTCTTATATTTATTTAATTTGCGCAATATTCGATTTGGTTGTAATAATATATTTAGTTTTATATTTGTACAAATCCCCATTCAAACTTGTATTCCCCCCTCCCATAAAAATTGTTGTAATAGCTTAGTTTATTTTACGCAATTTATCGCTTTATACCATGATTAGTAAATTAGGGTTTGCATGACAAGAACAAAAACAAAGCAAAATAGAAAACCCTAAATACAAGACAAAAACATGAAAATGATACACTTTGTACACAAGCACCCTTAGGGTTTCTCCCACTTGGTTGCCTAAAATAAAATTTCCATGTTACACATGTGAAGTATCTTGGCAAAACAAAACAAATATAAGATCATAGTCCCTCGATGACGCTATCCAAAGGTTGCCTAAAAAAATGATCTTGGTCCCTCAAAAATGCTAAGATACTTAGCAACATTGCTATCATGGTTATACGATGATCCACGCCCGTCCCGTTTACATCCAAAGATAGAGTTGCTTACCAAATCAATGGTAAGTCAACAATGTCAAAGGAATAAAAATGCACAATAAAGACATTTGAGTAGGTAGATAGCTTCTAAGTTACTTGCTTCATTTCAAAACAATCCTTGCTATTTTCAAAAACAAACACACACACATTTCAAAACATCTTACAAAACATTGAAAACATTTTCAAAAGACAAACATCTTTGTATACATTCTTACAAACGAGAATCATTACAAAGATTGCCTAAACGAGTGGCCTCTTTTCAAAATACTTTCAAAACCAAACCAAACACCATTTCAAACAAAATAAAGCAAGTGATCTAAACAAGTAACTAAGAGCTCATGGAAAACCATGGATGAAAAGGGTGCTAGCACCTTCCCTTTTAATAATCTACCCCCCGAACTCAAGAAAACATCTCAAAGTTCTTTCCTGTGCTTTTTTACCTTTCCCTTTTGGATAAAAGAAAATTCGGTGGCGACTCTTGCTAACCGCAATATTTGTGAACACAAAACACAAAACCTTCAAGTCAGTTCTCCCACCGCATCACAGTAGGCATATCTAGATGAAGAATGGTATAATGAATATCCCCCTCGGCAACAGGCTCCATAATTACCGGTAAGACAATGGGATATGGCATTATAAGGTTTTAAGCACGAGATCATACCCATCTAATGTAGGGCTCCAAAGGGATGGAATTATTTCATCCCAAAGTATTGCTATCAATCTTGTTTACCATGCCCCAAGCACGCATAAACCTTTGATGATAACCTTGGAAATCGTTCTCGTAATCGAATACAATACCCTGGATAAGCATGTCATGGGGACCATCTTTTCAAGCATAACCAAATTGGCGTGAAGCTAGATAAGGGTTGTAAGTAATACCTCCCCTAATGCCAAGGTGCTGAACATTAGGGAATTCTCCATAGCGGTCAATGATAGTAACATCTTCCAGAGATCGGGAACACCAATAGATATCTGAATGAGAGAGTGACATCATCCTTTGAGATCACCTTAAACCTCGTTCAGTCTTTATTACTAATCGGGGAAGGTGAGAAATAAACCATCTGGATAGCAAAGGTATGCAACACATAAGAGTCCCTCGTTTTCTCATAGTACGAGTGTGAAGAGAATGCGTGGTGTATCTGAGCAAAGTAGGTACATGGTTGCGAGTGAGAAATATTTTGACGGTGTTCACATTAATGAGTTGGTCTGGATTAGGGAATAGCACCAAAATATAGATTAACAAAGCCAAGATTTCCTCGTAAGCTTGAAAACTCATAGCATCCAGAAACAGTCGAGCCTTCTCTAACATAAATTTAGCAAGAAAACCCTTGACTCCACTTCTTGTTTCCCAATTAGATACAATGTCATATTGATTCAAATGTAAGGCTACTGCAATTTCTTTAGGTTGTGGATCATTCCCTAAACTGGTGAAAGGTGTCTGATCAAGAACAGGTATTCCTAGTAGCTTAGAGAACTCTTCCATTATGGCTACCAGCTGATAATCTGGAAAGGTGAAACAATGATGTGCATGATCAAAGAACTGGAATAAAACACTCATCATGTCTTCTTCACAACCCGAGGTAACCAAACTGAGTAGATGACCATGCCTTTTAGTTAATTGAGAGCTTTCAGGAAATTTTGAGACTAACTCCTTAAGTTGAGAAGGTATTCTCACAAAACATATCCAGATAGTATTTTTGCGAGCGAAGGCCATAGTCTACAAAACAGAACAAAGATAAATCTCTTGGTCCTTGAAATGGTTAGTGAAAATGATATGTGTAATGATGTCATAATGTTATGTTTGAACAGTTTAATCAAACAAAAACAAAGCACACAAGGCCTTAGGTTCAGTCTTGCATGGTGTTTATAGGTAAGTACCCTCTTGAAGTTTTTAGTTGGCTCAACCTGTCCTAAAAGAAGTAACCGGGTTCTAGGAGCCTCAATAACACTGATCTTTCTCCCAGGCATTATTTCAGCACAAGCATCTAATTTGCGACTGAAATATTCCGAGAGTCCAATCATAATGAGTGTAGTATCGAGTATCAAACAACTTTAGTCTGCACCAAAGCCAACTATCTGACTACTTTCTAATGGCTAAGTTGTGTCAACTAAGGTTCTAAGGTCAGTTACTGCTTATGACACCACGCGGTAGCCCAGTATTCTCCTTGACTGACACTAGGGACACCAATACCAACTGATGTGTCGCACTAACATAGCAATTGTTTTAACCATATCAGTCTATGATGTACAATTTTCACGATCTATAACTACTTACCAAAAATGCCTCCAAATCCAGGTATAGGATCTATATAGTAAATAAACCCAAACAACCCTTTAAAAGTAAAGCAGGCAAGTCGAATAATGAAAGCATTTAAATGTGAACTAGCTCTAAAGGTAACCCCACTTTTTTAGTAAATCCTCAGCAGAGTCTCCAGTTCTGTAATACGGTGGGAGAACTGACTTTTGGTTTTACGTTTTATCGTAAATGTTACGGATAGCAAGAGTTGCCACAGACTTTTCTTTTATCAAATAAAGGAAAGGGTGAAAAGAACAGAAAAGACTTTTTGAGAATTTTTCTAAGTTCTGGGGGTAGGTTATGAAAAGGGAAGGTGTTAGCACCCTTTTCATCTGTAGTTATCTACGGGATCTTAATTTCTAGCTCACTTGTGAAATGCTTTGTGTTATTGTATGTTTGAAAATATTTTGAAAATTCCAAAGTGCAGCAATTTTGTAATGATTCTCGTATCATTGAGAATGTATACAAAATATTTGTTTTGAAAATATTTCAGAAAAGTGTTTATGAAAAATGTTTTGAAAATGCCAATGTAAGGCAATTTGCTTTATAATAACCCTTGTATCAGTCCTCAAGAGTGTTTATAAAGAGCTTTGAAAGTATTTGTTTTGAAAGTGTGAGTTGTGAAGATTTTTTTTAGTTTATGAGCAAGCGATTAAGAGCATTCTACCTACTCAAAAAGTCTTTGTTCTTTTCCTCCTTCTTTAGATAGTGTCGTCTTACCATTAGTTAGTAGGAAGTCCTATCATTGGATGTGAGAGACATGCGCGAGACATCGTACAATCATAGAAGGCAACTTGTAGGATGCTTTAGAAATTTTTGTAAGGGACTAAGATCGTTTACCGAAGGCAACATTGAAGGGTCATCGAGGGACTACGATCTTTTAATCGAGGGTCTTTACTAAAGCATCTCACGTTCAAGGGACATGACTGCTTTTATCCGAAGGCAAAAAGTGAGGTTAGCCTAGAGGTGCGTGTGTGCATAGTGTTTTGATTTTCAGTTAATTTTGTCTTGGGTTTATGGTTATCTAGCATTTTGTTTTAAATCTTGCCATACAATCCTTCTAAACTAACAGTAATAAGGAAAGCAGTAAATTACAGAAATTAAATGTCCTACGCTATTAAAATACTTCGGGAATGGGGGTACAAATTTATGAATGAGGATGAAAATCAATAAACCCTAATTATCTATTACAGACCATTGAGCAGTTATAATAATGGAAAATATTAATGCGAAAGTAAAGTGCATGAAGGTGGTGAAAAGGGAAAGAAATTTAAAACCCTAAAAAATTTCTAAGTATTTAGAAAATATTTTTGGTATTTAAAAAAAAAAAATTTTATAGTGTAAAATAATAACAAAATCTAATTCTAATTATTTTACAAATTGATTAATAAAATAGAACAAATATGTGTTTAAGTTAAATTAATTTTTGTTTGTAAAAAATTTAGATTAAGTAAAACCTAAATCTAGAATTTTTATGATTTTTTTATTTGAATAAAGTTAACTAAAAAAAAGAAACTAAGTTATTAAAAAAAAATAAAAAAAAAGAAATGGGCCTGAGTTGAAAAGAAATTTAGGGAGGGTACGAAAAGAAAAAGAAATATTAGGCCCAACACAAAAAGTTTGTTTGAAGTAGTAAAATAATACATAAAATTTCAAATGGGCTTGTGTTTGTAAAAGGAATTGTGAGTTGTAAGAAACAGACCCACTAGGCCCAACAAGCTTTAGCGTTGGATCCTGTGTGGGGAGTCCTTGAAGGCATAATGTGGGGAGCGTGTCCTGAAGCGCTTGATTAGATGAAGGTGATCTGAGGAATATTTGATGGTGAAGAGTCGAGGGTGCACCATGTGCGCATTAGACTTTCTTGCACTGGATCTGAAAGAACAAATATGTGAAAAATAAAAGGGTACCGCTGGGGCTTGAACCCAGGTCCCTAAGGTTAACGTGCGCTTGTTTTACCAGTGGGTTTGCTGTTTCATCCGGTTATAAAACAGTTTCAGCTAAATATATTATAAAACTTGTTTTGAAAAATGAAGAAATGGCGTCATGGCCATCATCTTCTTCGCTGAAACAAAAACAACAACATCCATGGCTTGATCTTTGTAACTTACTCATTTCTTAACCAAACACGAAAGTATAAACATGAAACTTGCTCAGAATTTCCTCACGAGTTCAATGGTATAATTTTCAGGAGCTAACAATTAACGATAAACACAAATTTCATCTAGTACCAAAATAAAACCCTAATAATTCAGAAACTTCAGTTCCAAAATTCTCATCACAAAGTCCATTAAAATGAAAACTAAAGATATGGTTATCTTTATATACATGATATCTTCATTTTTCCTTTAGAATGTAAGTGCAAATGATGCTTGTATCAAGATTTCAAAGTTTGAGAAAACTTACCTCTTGATGAAAAATCCAATGCCCTCTACACGACTTCCAGAGTTGAAATGATGATTTGGTGAGCTTGCTTGGACCCTGAGGAAGTTGTTTGGATACTCACTTGGTGCTGAGAAAATCTGGATACCTCTGACCAAGTCAACTTGCAAGTATGAAAAGTGAATATGGTAGATGATAAAGATGATGTTACAATGATGAAACCGGGGTTTAAACAAGTTTTAAATGATGACTATGAGGTGTTTGGATGGTTAGTCTGCAAAGATATGGCAAGGGTGGTGAATTTCAAAGTTAAGGTTTTCAATAGTTCAAAAATGGAAGTTTTGGCCAATTCTGACTTGAGAGATATTGAGGGGTATTTTGGAGGCTTCTATTCGTGCTATGGATTGCTAGTGACCTCTCTATTTATAGGAAAAAGGTTGGAGAGGTTGAAGTAACCAGATCTTTGAGATAGCAAGTTATGGTTTGAAAAGTGAAAAATTAAGTTTTGATGAATTTCTATGGTTCCAAGGTTCAAGTACAAGCATGGTCTGTAGTTGTTGGGTGCAAAGGGTTTTTTTATTTACTTTCCTATTGAGTGTAATCAGAGAGAAACAATTTATGAGCTCAAGGAGTTGACTTTGGTTTAAAGCTTACTTTTCCAAAATGGAAGTGTTAACTTTGTGCCCTTAATGGCAAAATGGATTGGATAATGCTTGAATCAAATGGACCATAGCTCAAAATATTGTGTAATATTCTTATTAGAGATAGATTTACAAGTTAAGCGGCGTGCAAAGTGAAATTGTGCAGCGTGGTTATGAGATTTGGTCATGAGTTCCTCACAAAAATGTCCTATAATTCAAGAATGACATGCCAACTTCATGTCTTCGAATCTCCTAGCTCGAGCATGATAAATTTATGCTCTTGGACATTTTGGAAAGCATGAAACATTGGCTACAACTTTCATGTTAACTACTTTGGATAAATCAACAGGGAAATTGATGAAAATTGGCCAAGAAGTTGAGATGAAAAACTGATCAAAACTTGTTGAAATTTTTTCTAAGTGTTAGATAAAAATATCACAACTTCATGGGTTCATATATCTCAATACAAGCACTTTTTGGATATCAACCCTCAAGGAAAAAGTTGTAGAGTTCATCAATTCCTACAACTTTCATGTTGAAAGTTTTCCTTGAATCAGCTTACATCTTAATGAAAAATGGCCATGAAGTTGTGACTTTGTTAAGAACAAAACACTTAGAAATTATTCTAAGTGTTGGAAAATTTTCCAACTGTGACTTTTGTTGACTTTTTCTTGATTTTATTGACTTTGTTGATTCTTGATGATCAAACTTGATAATTTTGAATTTTTTGATGATTCTTGATTTTTGAATTCAAATGTTGACCAAAAAGTCAAAGTTTGACTTTTGTGTGACTGTTGACTTTTCATCAATTGATTCAATTCTTCAACTATCAGTCAACGTGTATCTTTGGAAATGACTTGAGCCATGTAATTAGGTCAAGATTTTGTATTTTAGCCCTTGATATCATGCTTCAAGCCATTAGGTCATGCACTAGGCTAAAAGTCAATGATCAGTCATCTTCAACCAAACCCTAATTTTGGCAATTTTTGATCTTTGATGATTTAAGGGTTTTCCTTGAGTAATCATGATCAAAACTTGATAAAATGATGAATATCACTTCAAAATATTGATGTTGACCAAAAATCTTGAAGTTTGACTTTATATTGACCATAGTTGACTTTTTACTCAATACAATTGATTTTTAGTCACCTGAGCCATTGACTGAGCAAACTTGTGATGCAAGGATTGATATTTGGCATGAGCATTCTGAGAGACATATAAGAAACCATGAAGTCCACTTGTGACAATATAAAACCAATTTTCCTTGAGAAACACAAAACCCTAGTTATAGACCCTTGCTTAGGAGGTGGTTTTTACAAGTCAACTCTTGAGTAGTTTTGAGCAAATGGGGACCTCATGAGAATGTCTTGATGAAAATGGGAGGGAAAATTTTGGGATACAAGAGCATGGAAAGAAGAAGAGGATGAAGACTACTCCTCATAGAGATCAAGTTCATATGACAATAAGATTTCTCATATATGCTTAATGGCACTATAATACCTCCAAGTTATATGTCTAGAAAGAAACATTTTACCTCGGTTCGAAAAGGGATTATATGTCAGTTTCACATACGAGGTAACAAAGGGCATCATGAAAACTTGCCACTTTACCCCTCGGTTTATGTTTCACCAAGGGGACAGTTGTAAAGGTCATTAGTTTGATCCCTAACAACAACATTTTTTATTTTTAAAAGTATAAAGCGTGCGTTACATACCTCTCAGTTATTGTAAATATCAGAGTGAAAATGATTGTATTTACGTTGGTTATACACACACACACACACACACACACACATATAACCTATTTATTTGTCATTTATAATTTGTTTTAAATCATAATTTTATTGTCCTGTATTTTTTTTACACGAAAACTTCAAATTTTGTGACAAGATTATAACACTTTATTGAAGGTGTGAAAAACAGAAGAAAGGGGGGGGGGGTTGAATTGGGTTTTTAAAATAAAAACTTTTCTTTAAAAATATTCCCATTTAAATTAAAATCATTTTAATCTTCACTCTTGATGATAACAGTAAGTAAGAACATGAAGTAAAGAACAATGTATGTTTATACTAGTTCACTTGAAAATTATCAAGCTAGTCTAGTCCACCCGCCAAGGTGATTTAGCCTCACTCAATCGAGGACTTAATTCACTATAACCAAACTGATTATAATTTTCACAAGCTACCCGCAAGTGACTAACAACTTCTAAGACTCTCAAGTCAAAGACTTATTAAGGCTACAAACCTACCTGGTCCCTTAAGAAATATCAAACAATAATCAACCTGATTATTACAATGCATAAGCTACCCAAAAGTGACTAACAACTTCTAAAACTTGCAAGTCCTAGACTTCTTAAGAATACCGACCTACCTGGTCCCTTAAGGAATATCAAATAACTGTTTGAATACAAGTTTTATTTACAAGAATGTTTCTTCTAAAAAGATGAATATGTAAACTATTTTATGAATAATGACTTAAGAATATGAAAGCTATGAACAACGTTTGCGCGTGAATATTAAGTGAATTGGAAACTTTCTCTCTTAGTATTCTAGCCTTTATATATCCAATAAAATAATATATTCATTGAGAAATACTCTCGGGATTTCCAGAAACATTGGCAGCTTGAATAGTAACGTGGGGGACAAGATCGTGCGACACGTCCGTCCTTTCATGGTAGTGGAATGAAACATTGATTATACCATATACTATTTGTACCACATTAACATTATCTTCTTTCCTTCTGCACTTCAGAGGCTTCTACGAGCATGATTTTAGAAGCGAGAACATAAAATTAGCTAATCAGAACTTTAAGTCTTCAGAACTGCATCTTCAGAGTCTTCAGCACTTGGTTGTGAGAACCTTTTCTTGGAACCTTGAGTCTTTATAACTTCAAGTCTTTAGAATCTTTAGAACTTCTGTCTTTAGAGTCTTCAGTACTTGGTCTTCAGAACCCTTATCTTTAGAACCTTGTTATTAGAAACACAAGTCTTCAGCATCTGGACTTCAGTAGAAACTTTGTCTTCAGATCTTCTAACTTTGTTTCTTTGGAACATGTTGTATTTAGAAGCTTGAGTTTTTAACATTTGGACGTAAGTAGCTACTTCTGTCTTCAGATCTTCTGACTGGTTTCTTTAGACAAATATCAGAGCTTACACTTCAGAGCCTTCTAGAGTGTCTTGCTACTGTTCAACATAACTTATGTAGTGTAGAAGAGAAATTAATTATCTTCTAATGTCTTGGCCACGCCATCCACCAGAAGCACAACCTGTTTGTTAAGTACTCAACCATAACAAACATTAGAGTATCAAAATTGTTCATACAAACATACTCATTTTTTATCATCAAAACTCAGAGATAATATTGCAGAACTAAATCTTGTTCTTACAATCTCTCCCTTTTTGATGATGACAAAACTATGTATTTTGATGACATAATTTTGTTCTTATAATCAGAAAAAAATAGAAAGGTAAGGAATACTTATCCTTTTTATAATACTCCTCCTGATTCAATGACTTGATGAAGATCGAATATCATGACTCTGGACCATTTGAGTTAAACTCCCCTTGGTTCCAATAGATCAGATATCGAGATCTTTAGAGTTTTGACTCTTGATGCCAATGGAAAAATTGAGATCTTGAAGCCAATCGAACAATTGAGGACTTTATTTCATAGTACTTATTTTTATTAAATCTTGACTTTAGAATCCATTCAGAATGAAATCAAATTGAAATCTTTGAAAGTTTAATGTCACTAAGACAACTTCCAGATTCTCAATTTTGGAGTCTGATTCCATATCTCACTTCTTGGAGTCTGATTATGAATTGAAAAACATCTTCAGAGTTTGAAGACAATAGTCGCCTGAAGCCAATAGGTTAGACATAAGCCTTGAGTAATGCTTTCAGATCTTTGTCTTTAATCAGAGTTCTAATTTCCTAAAAAATAAAAACAATTCTAACTGAAATAGAAGTTTAACTAGGTTAGAATGTAAGCAGCTCTTTTCAGAGAACATTTTCCAGAACTTGATTATTGAAATAAAAATTATGCTCATTTAATTACTCCCCATTTTGTCATAAACAAAAAGGTAAGTATGTGTGAAAAACATAAAAACCATAAGAAACAACAGGAAAAGATAAGAAGTTTCATTGATATTCAAAAGAAAAACTTCATCGAAAGGAGTAGAACATACCAATATCCAAAGAGAAAAGTCTTGCAAACATCAAATAAGTATAGTCCTATGGTTTATAAGCAAAATCAAGGAGAAATACCTAGATCCTAAGGTTCAGAAGCAGGGGCATAAATCTTCTGCAGGATTAACTGTAGCATGTTTTGAACATTATCATTGACAACCTTCTGTTCAATGATACTTTTTCTGAACACTTGTTATTCTTCTTTAATTTAACCAGTTGCTTTTTCCACTCCCAACATGGAAGGATCAGAGGATGAGGCACCCAAATCATCTTCTTTAACCTTAACAGCTTCTTCTCCCAATCTGGCTTCTTCAACTTTTCTGGCTTCTTCTGCCTCTTTTAGCCTCTAGCTTCGGCTTCTCTTTGTTTTGCAGCAATTAGTTCAACATATCTAGATTTTTATCTTGTTTATTTTCTTTCTGTTACCATTTCAACATCCCCAATTCTGGATGCTTCAGCAAAATGATTTATTCTTTCAACTTCAGAAGACATCCACTTCTGAAATTTCTTCCAAGAACCATCCATATCTCGAGGCTCTGTAATTGTACTTACCTATGCTTTTAAATTAGAAATATTTTTCTTAGCCTTGTGTTATACCCTAAATTTCCCTCCCATATTTCTCAACACATGGCAAGTGAGGTCCCCAAATTGCTCAAGGAAGTTCAAAAGTTGACCAGACAAACTCTCTCCTAAGGTAGTCTACCTCAAATTAGGGTTTCCATTTTCATTAAGATGTGTGAACCACAAAGGACTCAAATGCTCACCATTGTCATAATATGTTCCCAAGATCATCCATGTCAAGTTTCAAGCCTTGCAGAAGGAGTTTGCTCAGTCAACTGCTCAAATGCTTAAAAATCAACTATACTAGGTCAAAAGTCAACTGTGGCCCATATACAGTAAAACTTTAATATTTTTGGTCAAACATCATAATTTTGAATTATTGTCCATCATTTGATCAAAGGTTGATCATGATTCCTCAAGGATTTCTCACAATTCATTAAAACACAAAAGTTGCTAAATTAGGGTTTTGTAGGAAAAGTCAACTCAAATTTGACCAAGCATAACTTTCTCATACTTTATCAGAAATGACCCATCCAAATCTCATTTTTAAGAGGATGCAATTCCCTACAATTCATCTTCAGCTCCCAAGTTCATAATATGCACTCACAAAAAGATATGAATTTTGACATTATAGGTCATTTTGAAAAGTCAACAACAACACCTTTTGGGTCAAAGCTTCATACATGAACATGGAAGACTAAATTGAGATTAGATTAAAAGGGTTGCTTATAGTACATCCTAAGCTTTCTAAAAAGTCCAAGAACACCTCTCTAGGGTCAAAATTGAGAGAGTTATGCATTGTCCAAGTTGACCATTTTTGCAAAATTGTCAAAAGTCAAATGTGCTCAAATTTGCATTTTTTGCTAAATGGGCCCAACTTTTTATGCTTGCACCTCAATTACAATGTGGTCCACGACTCAAAAAACTACCCACACATTATTTTCTTCATTTTTCAATTTATTTTTATTTTTCATTAATTTAAAAGTGAATTAAATCAAATAAATGATGAAAATTATCAAAGGATATGATTTGATTTGTTTTTTTTTACATATTGGAAATCAAGATATACTGAGCTTGCATGATCAATTCGAATCAATGGCAATTGGTAAAAGAAAGGCATGATTGGCATGAAAATAGAAAGATATCATACAAATTTAAAATCAAATCAAATCTTGGATAAATGCAAAGATTCATGCCAAGTTTGTTAACCTATTTCATTCTAGGTTATATAATAAAGCTTTGGAGATCAAAAGAAAAAGGTTAGAGGTCGTGAGAAGGGCAGAACGAAATTGAAAAGTTCCAAGAAAAGTGTGAGACAAATTTCACTCTACCGGCCAATTCAATGTGTACTAGCCATTCCAATCGCTTGCTAGACATCCCAGGAACCTATTCCAATCATTCCCAGGGCCTGAAACACTCAGAAACTCGTTCTAAAACTCACGCGGTTTGGTACATTTTTCAAATTCGATTATTGCAATTTACGCATCATTAGCACTTTTGATTTATATATTCTTGTTTATCATCATGTTTTCAAGCTATTGGTATCACTTAATTTCATTTTCAGTGCAGGAATCATGATATGCCATTGTTAGGATTCCTTTTCTCGTTTTAGAGGTTTTTAGTATAGGCAAAATTAGGCTTTTATTCTGGTACCATGATGCTCGTGAGAATGAGACGAGTTGATTGGTACCGTTACCTTTCATTTATATTGTACGTATAGGATTTTTGAATGTCATAGGTTTGTAGTTACAGCAAGATGCCCGTAGGTAAAAGTATTCTACCTAAAACGACAGGCCGGTGAAGAAGATGATGCATGGCAAAGCACCACTGGCTGGTTTGAATTTATGCGCGTGTTCTGGAAATTGATGTTGTTTTTCAATATATTTTATTTTTGTTATTGATATTAACAAATGAAACAATGGCCCAGTGGTACAAGGTAACGTTTCCCAGGCGCGTGTGCAGGAGGTCAGGGGTTCGAGCCCTGCCTCCTGCATTTTGTTTATTTCTTACAATTCTCTTGCAGATCATGTGCGCATCATTGTCCAACGCCTACCATACGCCTCCAATAATCAACCAGTGGATCCATCATGCAGCCAGATGTACACCCAACCTTGAGAGACCATGGTGCGCCTTCAAGTCCATGCCACACCTAATCCAGCGTGGTCAACACAGGCTTTGGAGTTTTGGGCCCAAAATTTCAACTTCATACCCCCCAGAATTGCTAACATACATGCCCATCTTTACTTTTTTATTATTTCTTTTTTAATTCTTTTAATATTTTCTTTAATTATTTTAATTAACCCCATTAATCATTCTATTTTCATAAAATCATAAAATCAAGAAATCATAAAAATTAGAATTAGGTTTTTTATTATCAAATTTAATTTAATTTAGTTTAATGTAATTTAGGGAAATTTTAACTTGTTTTTTTTTAATTAAAACTAATCAGCAAATTAGGTTTAAACTCTTGATTTAATTTTTCTTTCTTTCTCAATTAAATTAAAAAACACAAAAATAGGGTTTTTTAGAATGAACTATTTTTTTTCTTAATTTAAAATTAATTAGAGCTTTGTTTTTTTTCTTCTTTTTATTTCAATTATTTCATTGTTTTATCAAATAACAAAACATGACAAAACATCTTTTTTCAATCAATGGCAATTAGGTTTAGTCGAAGGGTCAAAACCCTAATCGTCTCGTATTTAATTCACCGCACGCTTTTTATTTATTTTGCCAATATTTTGTAACTGCTCATGGTTTGTAATAGTTAATTTAGGGTTTATTTTACTATTTAAATCCCCAATTTTTTTGGCTATGTAACTAATCCCCCTCCCCGAAGCCTTGTAATAGCGAAGGTTTATTTTCTCGCATTTTTAATTCCTGCAAATATTTAACTGACTAGATGCATGCTAATAGGATTGTATGGCAAGAATGCATGATAAATTAATACAGTTAGAAAACCCTAATGTGAAAAGATAAATAACTAAAACAAATCACTCGCACATATCACTCTTAGGGTATGCTCTCACTTCGGTTGCCTTTGGTAAACGATCATTAAGCATAGGGTGTCTTAGTGGTTGCCCCCAGTCTAAAAGATCAAAATGTCCTATTCGAATGTTGCCTCGGAAATGTTGCCTCGGAAATGTTGTCTCGAATATGATCTTAAGACTCTAGGGTTATTACTAAGGTGTCCTAATATTGCTTTAGTGATCGTACGTCCCTTTCGAATTGACCCTTACAATTCCAACAACGATGCTACCTATTTCTCAATAGTAGGATATCACTGTCTAAAGGAAACAAGGATAGAAACGATCTTTTTTCGAGTAGGTGGATGCTAGTAGGTACTTGCTGAAATCAAAACTTTTTCACACTTACACTTTTCAAACAAACTTTCAAAACAACTTCGTCACACCTTTGAGGACTGATACAAGGATTATCACGAAGTCAAACTTTTCAAAAAGACAAAGCACATACACAAGCAATATAAAAAATTAGTAAGTACCTAAGAGCCCATGGAAAATCATGGATAGAAAGTGTGCTAACACCTTTCCTTTCTATAATCTACCCCCCGTACTCAGAATATCTCGAAAAATGATTTTTTTTGTACTTTTTTCCTTTCCGGTTGGATGAAATAAAAGTCGGTGGCGACTCTAGCTTACCGCGACATTTTGCGAATAAAAAATGCAAAACACAAACTAGTATTAAAAAGTCGGTTCTGCCACTGTATCACCAGAACTGGCGACTCTGTTGGGGACTTAATAAGTGGGGTATACCTTAGCATCTAGGTCATCATAATTGCTTCTCTTGATTGCTTTGTTTGCTTTACTTTTGAGGGTTTTGTTTGGGGTTACTATAGATCCTACATCCGGATCTGAGGAATACCTTTTAGGTAAGCAACAATAGACTGTAAGGGAACTATACGATGTAGACCGATATGGTTGAAGCAATAGCTACGTTGGTGTGGCACTTTGGTTGGTACCGGTGTCCCTTGTGGAGAAACGAGGAGAATACGGGGCCGCTGTGTGGTGTCATTAAGCATCAACAGACCTTAGAACCTTTAATTGCCCAACTTGGCCATTAGAAAGTAGTGAGATAGTCGGCCTCGGTGTAGAGCTGAGAACTGGTTGATACTCGATGCTACACTCATTGAGATCATACTCTCGGAATAATTTCGGTTGCAAGAAAAGATTGCGTGAGCTGAAACCATGACCGATGGAGGATGGTCAGTGATATTGAGATCATCTAGAACCCGGTTACTTTTCTAGGACAGGTTGAACCAACTTAACTTCAAGAGGGTATTACCTTTGACCTCATGCAAGCCTTAAACCTAAGGGTTTTGTGTGATTTGACTGTGTTTGCAATACTTGTGTTTGCTATACCTGTGGTTTATCATGACATCATGCATCATAACATGGCATTCATGCTTCATTACACTAACCATTTCAAAGACCAAGGGAATTTATCTTTGCTCTGTTTTGCAGATCATGGCTTCCGTGCATAGAAATACTATCCGAATCAGCTTTGTATAGATACCATTCCAACTCAAAGAGCTAGTGTCAAGAGTTTCTGAAACTTCTACTTTCATTAAGAGACACGTTCAACTTCTCAGCCTGGTTACTTCAATCCTTGATGAACAGATGATGAGCGTACTATTTCAGTTCTTCGATCCCAAGCATCACTGCTTCACCTTTCCAGATTACCAGCTGGTACCCACCTTTGAAGAATTCTCCCAACTATTAGGCATATCCATTCTCGAACAGGTACCCTTCACAGGTATAGAAGAAGTTCCTAAACCAGAAGTCATTACCTCAACTTTGCATTTGAAACGGGTCGATGTGGTATCCAATTGGGAAACTCGAATCGGAGTCGAGGGTTTTCTAGCCAAATTTATGATAGACCAGGCTCAACTATTTTGGGATGATTTGGATTTTCAGGCTTTCGAGGATGTCTTGGCTCTTCTTATCTACGATTTAGTTCTCTTCCCTAATCCGGACTCTTTCATAGATGTGAACGCCATCAAGATTTTCCTTTCTCGCAACCCTATGCATACCTTTCTAGGAGATATTTTGCACGCTCTCTATACTCGTACCATGAAGAGAAGAGGGACTCTTATGTGCTGCATGTCGTTGCTGGCGAGGTGGTTTATTTCTCACCTCCCTAAGTCTGTACTGAAGAACGAAGAAGGTTTGGGTTGGTCGTGCATAATAATGTCACTCGCTCATACGGATATTCTTTGGTGTTCCCGAGCTATGGAAGACACCGCTGTTATTAACGGCTGTGGGGGGTACCCTAATGTCCCATTACTTGGTATCAGAGGGGGTATAACTTACAATCCTTGTCTAGCTTTGCGACAATTTGGTCGTGCTCGAAGGGATGGTCCCCATGAGTTACTTCTCGAGGACATCGTATTCGACTATAAGGATGATGTTAAGGAGCATCGCCGAAGGTTCATACGAGCTTGGGGCATGGTAAGTAGATCTGACCCCGAAGAGTTGAGACCGAAGACTTCCCTTCATATGCAGCCTTACCTCCAATGGGTCCGAGCTCGTGCCCAGAAGCTTATGATGCCTTATGAGGCCGTATTAGCTGTGATTGTGGAGCCCACTACTAAAGAAGGCATTCCTTACACGGTTCTCTATCCTTACATGCCCACTGATCTTGAGGAGTTACAAAGGTCTTGGATTCAGCTGATGAATGAGCGGGATACTTACAGGGAACAGTTCCATGATCAAGAGAGGAAGGTTTTAAAGCTCACCAGGCAGCTCGAGGAAAAAAGAGTGATCAATGATTACGTCAACACAAAGAGAAATCATCCATGGGACTTTTGATTTTTTTTCTTTTCTAGTTTTAGATTTGTTTTATTTACTTATTTTGTAATGCCTTAAAGGCATGTTGAACCTTCAAATTTAAGCTAATAAAGTTTTTTGTTTATTTTGGTTTGCAAATTTAAATTTCCCAAAGTCTTTGAAATCATTACATGCGCATCCCATTATCATGCACATCATTATAGGTACCACTACAGGTTTCTCATCTTCTTCGCCATTTATTTCAGCAGAAATGTCTTCCGATCAAGCCATCAAATATCTTCAGACACAGAACGCCCAGTTCGAACAGATGTTCATAAGTCTAGCTAAAGGGCAAGAGGATCTGAAAGCCCTCATTCTGAAAGAAAAGAAGAAGAAGAATGGTATCCTGAATATGGGCAGAAGATTTGGAGAAAGGTTGAAGCATCAAACTGATCTGACCTCTTCATCCAAGGAAGGGGAGAACCAAGAAGGAGAAAAGGACCCTAGTCTTGCAGTTTCTAACAACGATACTGATTACAACGATGAGCAATATCCTCCTATTGAGGATAGGTATAAGCAGTTAGAAGACCTTCTGAGTGCTATGGAAGTTCGGAAGATACCTGGTTTGGATTTCAGAGAACTGGGACTGGTATCGGGAGTGGTCATCCCTCATAAGTTCAAAGCTCCGATTTTTGCCAAGTATGATGGGGTGTCCTGCCCAAAACTCCATCTCCGTTCGTATGTCTGAAAAATCCAACCCCATACTGCCGACATAAATTTGTGGGTGCATTTCTTTCAAGATAGTTTGTCAGGGACTCAGCTTGAATGGTTCTACCAGTTAGAGGGAGCCAGTGTCCGAAACTGGGAAGATCTTGCTGCTGCTTTCTATAAGCAGTATCAGTATAATGCCGACCTTGCTTCCACTCGTACTCAACTCCAGACTATGTCCATGGGTGCAGGAGAAGGTTTTAAAGATTATGCTCAAAAGTGGAGATACTTGGATGGGAGAGTTCAACCCCCTTTGGTTGATAGGGAGTTGGTTGATATGTTTCTAGGGACGCTATCTGGTCCATTTTTCAATCACTTAATCGGCAGCTCGTCATCTGGTTTCACCGAGCTGATTTTAACTAGAGAAAGGGTAGAAGCGGGAATTCGAAGTGGTAAAATACAGAAGGATGCCTCCTCGAGTTCAGCAAAGAAGCCCTTCGCTGGTAAGAAGGAATCCAGTGCAGTCTATAGCCCGAGGGGCCAAAACAGATCTGAACACCGTCAAACGGTAAATACTGTAGTGATACCAAGACCCGCAGTTGCTCCATAACGCAACAATCAACAAAGGGAGGAAATACCACAACGGCAGTTTACCCGCATCAACATGACTTTGGCTGAAGTTCTGCCTCATCTGTTACAATCCAACTTGGCAACCTTGAGAGAGGCTCCCAAGAATCCAAACACTACTTCTCCCAGATACAATCCCAACGCGCGGCGCGCCTACCATTCTGAGAGTCCTGGCCACGATACAAATGATTGCTGGGCTCTGAGAAAAAAAGTACAAGACTTACTTGAAGCCAAGGAGATAAAGTTCGATGCTCCAGAAAATCTGAATGTTATAACTGCTCCCATGCCCAAACATGGTCGTGGAGTTAATGTTGTTGACACCGATTTGTTTGTGACCTCTGTTGAAGAAATTTCTACTCCTCTTATGACTGTTAAAAAGAATTTGTTGTTGGCCGGTTTATTTCCGGGTTATGGTGAAGGTTGCCACATGTGTTCAATTATACCTTCTGGTTGCCATTTGTTGAAGTCAGGTGTTCAGCTCCTGATGGATAATAAAGAGATTTTGTTCGAGAATATTGTGATCCCTGTTGTTCCTGTTGAAGACGTCACTATTATAACCATTTCCGCCAATCCTTCCAAGGTTTCCTCGAGAAGACCTGTTTGGATTACACCTGTTCAAAGAATTGCTCCGCTGGTAATCATTGTTCCTGGTCCCATCCCGTACACCTCAGACAAGGTTGTCCCATGGCATTACGGTGCTGATGTGTACTATCATGGTATTAAGAAAGATCTGAAGAATGAAGGAGCTGATACGGATGTCTGTAATATTTTCGGGACTAGTAAAGTTACCCGAAGTGGAAGGGTCTTCTCTCCCGAGATTTCCCCGAAGACTATCATCAAGCCTACTGTTATTCCAACCGCTACTCCAACCAGCACTCCTGACATTTCTCCTGTTCCTACTCTAGTTATTACACCTGCTACTATTCCTATTCTTGCTCCAGTTATCACCCCTGCTTCCGAGCCATCTGGGACTCGGGGCAAGGAAATTATAGGTGAGCCTTCCCGGACAGAGGCACCTAGGAAAGTCATTGTGGAAGCCTCTAAACAAGAAATAGAGGAAATACTGAAAATCATTAAGAAGAGCGACTACAATGTGGTCGAGCAGCTGAGGAAGACCCCATCAAAGATATTCATGTTGTCTCTGCTGTTGTATTCTGAAGCCCATGCGAAGGCTTTGATTGCATTTCTCAAGACTGCGCATGTTCCGCAGGAAACTTCAGCAGATCAGTTCAAAGATTGTGTGGCCAGCCTAACTACTGACAATGGGATGGGTTTGTCAGATGCAGATCTGACACCAAAAGGAAGGAATCATAATGATGCTCTTCATGTCTCGATTGAGTGCAGGGGCACCACTATGGCTCATGTGCTAGTAGATACTGGGTCTTCACTGAATGTTCTGCCGAAGAAAGCGTTGGACCGTTTGGATTGTGAGGGTTTGACTCTAAAGCCTAGTAACATTGTGGTAAGGGCTTTTGACGGATCAAAGAGAATGGTGCACGGGGAGGTGGACATCCCTGTCAAAGTGGGTTCTCAGACCTTTGGGTCCACCTTTTACGTGATGGATATAAGGCCTTCGTATTCTTGCTTGTTGGGTCGTTCTTGGATCCACGAGGCTGGGGGCAGTTACCTCCACACTCCATCAAATGCTAAAGTATTCGGTGAAGGGAAAGATTGTCACAGTGCGATGTGAAGAAGAATATATGGTGAGTCACCCCAATTCCTTCTGCTACATAGAGATGGACGGGGAATTCATAGAAACTCCTTGTCAGAACTTCGAAGAGGTCCCTCAGTTCTCAGCATCAACTGAAGTTACTACCAACAAACCTCCACTGAAGGTGGCTTCTCTCAAGGACGCTAGGGCTGTGGTTGAAGAAGGTGGGTGTACCAATTAGGTCCAGCTCCCTGATTTTACTCACAAAACTGACAAATTTGGTTTGGGCTTTACTACAGGGGCTCAAAGGGCTGTTAGGCGCGCTCGGGATGGAAGACCTCCTCTACACATCAGTAATCGGGGAATTAATGCAATTGAAGACAATGAAGAGGATTCAGACATTGACATATGGATCCACCCAACAACCAATGGTAGACCGAATAACTGGACGGCTAGGGACTTCATACATGTTTCTTTTATTCCGCAGTAATTCACTCATTTGTTTTGAGAGTTGTAATAAACAGTTTGAAACTTTATGGCTCGGTGCCTTGCCCGAGGCACATTGGCTTTGCTTGTGAGGGCTATTATTTGTCATTTCATATATCATTAATAAAGCATTGGACGTTTCTTGCATACAAATTTTGCGCTCCTTATTTTTCTTTTCTGTCTCTCACTTTATCAAAACAGCCATTCTCTTACACACACTCACGTATAAAACTGTAGATCCATATCCACTTTGGATCCCATTGATAACAGCTCTGCTATTGCCAGTTATGACTTCAAAAATCCGATCAACCAAGTCGAGGACAAAGGTGAGGATGATTGTGAAGTGCCTGGAGAACTTGCTAGACTATTACAGCAGGAAGAAAGGGCCATACAGCCGCACGAAGAGCCAGTTGAGTCAATAAATTTGGGTACAGAGGAAGACAGGAAAGAGGTTAAAATAGGGGCGAATTTGGAGCTTAGTGTCAAACAAAGGTTGGTACAGATGCTACACGACTATGTTGAGATCTTTGCCTGGTCCTATGAAGACATGCCTGGTTTGGACACTGATATTGTGATACATCGCCTGCCGACTAAAGAAGACTGCCATCTGGTAAAGCAGAAGGTCCGCCGTATGTGCCCTGAAATTCCAGAGAAAATCAAGGAAGAGGTCATGAAGCAGTTCGACGCAGGATTCTTAGCGGTCACTTCTTATCTACAGTGGGTTGCCAACGTCGTTCCGGTACCTAAGAAGGACGGTAAGGTACGGATGTGTGTGGACTACAGAGATCTGAACAGGGCAAGCCCTAAGGATGACTTCCCACTTCCTCACATTGATGTTCTAGTCGACAACACCGCACAACACAAGATCTTCTCCTTCATGGATGGTTTTTCTGGCTACAACCAGATCAAGATGGCTCCTGAGGACATGGAGAAGACAACCTTTATTACACAGTGGGGCACCTTCTGTTACAAGGTAATGCCTTTTAGGTTGAAGAATGCTAGGGCAACTTATCAGCGTGCCATGGTCGCTTTATTCCACGATATGATTCACCACGAGATCGAGGTTTATGTTGATGACATGATAGCCAGGTCTCAGACTGAGGAAGAGCACCTTGATCATCTCCATAAATTGTTTGATAGGTTGAAGACATACAAGCTGAGGTTGAATCCGAACAAGTGTACCTTCGGGGTAAGGTCTGGTAAGCTTCTTGGTTTTGTTGTCAGTGACAAAGGTATTCAGGTAGACCCTGCAAAGGTAAAAGCCATACAAGAGATGTTGGCTCCCCGCACAGAAAAAGAAGTTAGAGGTTTCTTGGGACGTCTAAATTATATCGCCAGGTTCATTTCACATATGACCGCTACTTGTGAGCCAATCTTCAAGCTGCTGAAGAAAGATCAAGTGGTAAAGTGGAATGATGAGTGCCAGACCGCTTTCGAAAGAATCAAGGAATACCTTCAAGAACCACCAATTATGATGCCTCCAGTTGAAGGAAGACCTTTGATATTATACCTGACAGTGTTAGACAATTCAATAGGGTGTGTGCTGGGGCAGCATGACGAGTCTGGTCGAAAAGAGCACGCCATTTATTACCTTAGCAAAAATTTTACCGAATGTGAGACTCGATACTCATTGCTCGAGAAAACTTGCTGCGCTTTAGCATGGGCTGCTCGCCGACTGAGATAGTATATGCTGACTCACACTACCTTGTTGATATCAAAGATGGATCCGATCAAGTATATTTTTGAGAAGCCCGCTCTCTCCGAAAGGATAGCAAGATGGCAGATGATCTTAACCGAGTACGACATCTAATACACAACCCAAAAAGAAATTAAGGGGAGTGTATTGGCGGATCATTTGGCGCATCAGGCCGTGGATAACTATCAGTCAATGAATTTCGAGTTCCCGGATGAGAATATCATGTTGGTAACCGACTACGAAGAACCTGGACCGGGTGAAGGACCCGAGGAGGGATCCCGATGGTCTATGTATTTTGATGGAGCCTTGAACTCATTGGGTAATGACATTGGCACTGTAATTATATCTCCCGAGGGCTGTCACACTCCATTCACTGCCCGATTATGTTTTAACTACACCAACAATATGGCGGAGTATGAAGCGTGTATCATGGGTCTTCGAGCGGCCATTGACCTGAGGATTAAGTTCTTGAGTGTATTTAGAGATTCCTCTCTGGTAATAAGTCAAATCAAAGGCGAGTGGGATACAAAGCACCCAAAGCTTATTCCTTACAAAGAGTATGTACTGACATTGCTCCCACACTTTGAGGAAATAACCTTTGAACATTTCCAAAGAGAAGAGAACCAGTTGGCGGACACGCTAGCTACTATGTCTTCTATGTTCAAATTTAGGTGGGACAATGAAGCTCCCCAGATTATCATTGAGAGGTTGGACGAACCCGCACATTACGGTGACATCGAGACTGAAGAGGTAGCAGATAAACCCTGGTTTCACGAGTTAAAGAAGTATCTTGAGGTTCAAGAATACCCCGAGGGGGAATCTGTTAATGATAAGAAGTTTCTGAGAAGATTCGCTGTGAAGTTCTTCATCAGTAATGAAATTCTCTATAAGTGTAACCATGATTCAACCTTACTGCGGTGTGTGGACAAGCGCGAGGCATAAAGGATCATGGCAGAGTTACACAAAGGTACCTTCAGAATTCATTCTAGTGGACATACCATGGCGAAGAAAATCCTACGGGCAGGATATTATTGGTCCACTATGGAAGCCGATTGTTATCAGCACTCTCGAACCTGTCATAAGTGCAAAGTCTATGCTAATAAGGTGCATGTATCTTCGGTTCCCCTGAATATTTTGACGGCTCCCTGGCCTTTTGTGATGTGGGGTATCGACATGATCGGCGAGATCAGACCTACTGCGTCTAACGGGTATCGCTTCATTCTGGTAGCAATTGATTACTTCACAAAATAGGTTGAGGCAGCTTCCTTTGCTACAGTAACCAAGAACACCGTGGCGCGATTCATCCGACACAATTTGATCTGTCGATATGGTATCCCAGAGAGAAGTATTACTGACAATGGTACAAATCTCAACAATACAATGATCACCGAGCTCTGTAAATAGTTCAAGATACATCATCATAACTCTTCTTCCTGCCGGCCGAAGATGAATGAGGCTGTTGAAGCAGCTAATAAGAACACCAAGAAAATTGTACAGAAGATGACGGTGACGTACAAAGACTGGCACGAGATGTTACAATTCGCTCTTCATGGGTACCGTACCTCAACACAGACGTCGACAGGGGCAACACCCTACTCTCTGGTATATGGCATGGAGGCAGTCCTACCCATCAAAGTCCAGATACCCTCTCTCAGGATTATGAAGGGTGCAGGTTTGAACGAAGACGATTGGATCTAAACCCGACTTGATCAGCTGAATCTAATCGATGAAAAGAGACTTACTGCTATTTGTCATGGTCAGACGTATCAAAAGCGAATGATCAAGGCTTTTAATAAGAAAGTCAAATGCCAAGAATTTCAAGTCGGGGATCTAGTGATCAAACGCATCATACTACCGCAAGGTGATCCCAGGGGAAAATGGACCCCCACATACGAAGGGCCATTTGTAGTTAAGAATATTTTCTCAGGAGGAGCTATGATCCTAACCACCATGGATGGTGACGACCTTCCTCACCCTATCAATGCAGACATAGTGAAAAGATACTATGCATAATCAAAGACCCGCTAGGTTGACTGGCCTAGGAAAAAATAAGGGCTTCCCAGCGAACCAAAAGGTTTCGGGCAAAAGTAAGGGATGAAAATGGAAAAAAATGTAAACCCGGCAGGTCGAAAACCTGAAAAGGAGACTTGGGAAAAAAGGATATCCCGGTAGACTGAAAACCCGAAATGGAGGTCCAGGCAAAAATTAGGGATCGAAGCTTAACACTATGTCTCATTGGATCATCTCGCATCTAGACTTCGGTATCGAATATCAAGCTCAGACGGCACCAATCAATCTGATCCACCTTCGACCAACCAACAAAGTGATGAGATGTCTGAAGATATAAAGGCAATAGCAGAGTTGGAACCCAATGGGGTCGATTCACATAGCTATTTTTCTTTCTTTTACACAAATTATAATTTCTCTCTTTCGGCGGCGTTCTCTTACTAGGACGTCAGCCTCCTTGTACAAAACGCCTATTACGGGCCAACTTCAAAAATCAATACAATTCATTTTTACAAGAAATTTCAATTTGTTGTTTCTTTTTTCTGTTTTGTTTTGCAAGAACGTCCAATGATTCATTTTTGATATATGCATTTGAAAATTATTGCTGCTCATAAACATTTACACAAGAAACAAAAGACGATTACTCGTAATGCTAAAAACAGGGAAAACAAGAAGTGCCTAAACCATACTATTAGTCTGCCCATCAGGTATCAAGATAGAACCAGCTGGAGAGCATGAGTAGTGGTACATACACTCCCACATAGTAAAAAGTATCCAAAGACAGTGATGTTAGCTTTCCCGAACCGGACATAACTCTCCCCAGCTGAGGTTCACAATCGCGAGTGAGTCAGTAAATTTTTCCCCAAGAAGAGTTTATTTCTCTCACAAGCAAAGATTCAATTGCCAACAGAGATCATTATCTCCAGCAGAGTATCTCCTTTCCAACATAGTTATTCTACCGCAGAGTTGTTCTCAAGCAGAGTCTTTCCTCGGCAGAATATCCATAAACGAGGGGTAAATCCCCAGCATAGTCATCTTTGTTCACCATCCCCAACAGAAGTAGAAGAACTATGGTTTTTTACAGCAGTCAAGAGTACTGTGATACGGTGGGAGAACTGACTTGAGGGTTTTATGTTTGATCGCAAATGTTGCGGTTAGCAAGAGTCGCCACCGACTTTTATTTTATCCAAAAAGGAAAGGTGAAAAAGCACAGGAAAGACCTTTGAGATTGTTTCTTGAGTTCGAGAGGTAGATTATGAAAAGGGAAGGTATTAGCACCCTTTTCATCCATGGTTTTTCATGGGCTCTTAGTTACTTGCTAGATCACTTGCTTTTGTTTTGAAATTATGCTTTGTGTTGTTTTGAAAGTATTTTGTAAAAGAGGACATTGTTTAGGCAATCTTTGTAATGATTCTTGTTCGTAAGAATGTATACAAAGATGTTTGTCTTTTTGAAAATGTTTTCAATGATTGTAAGATGTTTTGAAATATGTGTGTTTATTTTGAAAATAGTAAGGATAATTGTTTTAAAATGAAGCAAGCAACTAGAAGTAATCTACCTACTCAAAATGTCTTTCTTGTTCATTTTCTTTTCTTTTGATATTGTTGTCTTACCATTGATTTGGTAAGCAACCCTATCTTTGGATGTAAACGGGACGGGCGTGGGTCATCGTATAACCATGATTAGCAATGTTGCAAAGTATCTTAGCATTTTTGAGGGACCAAGATCATTTTGTAAGGCAACTTTGAGTAGCTTCATCGAGGGACTATGATCTTATACTTGTTTGTTTTGCTAAGATACTTCACATGCGTAATATGGCCATTTTTGTATAAGGCAACCAAGTGGAGTAACCCTAAGGGTGCTTGTGTGCAAGTGTGTTATTTTCATGCTTGATTTTGTCTTGGATTAGGGTTTTCTATTTGATTTGTTTCGATCTTTCCATTTAAACCCTAATTACTAGCATGGTATATAAAAGAGGTAAATTGCGTAATTTAAAGATTACTACGCTATTACAATACTTTATGGGATTTGTAATAATGTAAATCTAATTAAGCTATTACAACCAAATCGAATTTGTACGAATATTTGAATAAATAATATACAATATAAATATGCAATGGTATGTATGCAAGAAAAAGATTTTTGTTTTGTTTTTTCATATAAAGAAGAGTTTTGAATTAAACCTAATAATATTAAAAAAGGAAATTATTTCTTGAAAAGTGGTTAACCCTAATTTCTAATTTAAGAAAATAAAGTTCTTTAAGTATTATTTTTGTGTATTTTTTGTCTTAAAATAATAAATAATACTTATGAAAATATTAATCTTTTTATATGTCAAAATAAATATTTACAAGTATGAAGAAAAAGGGATAAAAATATATCTAAGTCTATTTTATTTTACAAGTTTATTTAAGAAAAATAGTTAGTATATAATTTAGTAAAAATATTTTTTATGTGAAAATAAAATAAAATAAACAAAATGCAATATTTATGATGTTTTATATTTTTTATGATTTTTTATGTTAAAGAAAATATTTAATGAAATGAACAAAAATAAAATAAAAAAATTAAAAAAAAATTGGGCCAGGGGTGTCCTGAGTAATCAGGAGGTAACATTAGAAAAAATATGAGCCCAAATGAACAAAAGCCCAGCGCTGCAAAAATGAGAAAAATGGCAAAAAAAATGAGAAAATATGCAAAAGGCAGGCACCAAGGCTCGAACCCATGACCTTGGCATTCTCAGCGCGCTGCCTTGTCACTGGGGTGGCTGTACATCCGTTAGTTCATATGAAATAAAAAATACATAACACATAATGCCTCCTTGCCCTGTACTTCATCTTCTTCCTCAAGCTAGCTAGAACCTCTGTATCTTTCTCATTTGTCCATGAAAATGGAAACTTCAAACATGAAAATGGTAGTACTTTTTCCCACGATTTCAACCATGTAACTCATGTAAACTATCAGTCAAAGATCAAAGCTAATTTCAATGGCCCTAATTTTAAACCTAGTTTTTACAGAAATTTAAAATCTAAAATTCTCTATACATAATGAACATAAATGAAATCTATGCACATGGTTGGCTTTAGCATAATAGTATCTACATTTTCCTTTCACAAATCGGGACCAATGGATGTCTGTATGAAGAGATAGAAGTTAGAGTTTTTACCTCATTCAGCTGAGATCGTGAATGGAGTTTGAGTGAGTTTTATGAAGGCCTGAAGATTCCTTTAGCTTACCTTAACCTCCCTGTGTGTGTTCCAATCCTTGCCTTTCTTTGAAGGTGCCTGAATCTCTCTATCCAAGTCAACCTGCAAGCTTGAAATGCACAAATGGAAGATGGAGAAGGAGGAGTTACAGTGAAGGGGTGATGGTCTGGAACACTTAGATATGAGGTAGGTTAAGTGTTTGAGTGATTAGAACTTGAAACGCACGAGTAGATTTCTGGATTGCTATGCTTGGTCTCAAACTGCAAGTTATGACAGGTTTTTGGTGATAGGGAGTTTTAGAGAGTTTCTGGCCTTGAGCAATCGTGTTTTAGGTTGCAATGTATTTGTGTATAAGTATAGAGAAGGTTTCAAGTCAACTCCACAACAGATTTCTCAATTGTAGGCTTTTTGCTCTATTACTTGTCCTTTAAGAAAAGTGAGGAGACAACTATCTACATGCTTGTACAGACCTGTTTGGAGTTGGTACAAGTCCTAGACAACTTGCTTTTGGTTTATAGGACTTGTGTGTGTAGAGGGAACGGGTGCAAAGCTCAAGAAGTGAAAAGTTGCAAAAGTTATGCTTTTCTAAAATGGCAATGGCAACTTTGTGCCATTTATGGAATTAAAGCTTGGACAAAGACTCTTATGCTTGGGTTAAGGCTTTATCAATCGTGTAAGCATTAAATTACGAAGTGAGAAACAAGTTTGAGACATGTAAAGCAAGGATTAGGCAGCATAGGTTCAGATTTGAATTTTGTTCTTCGTGGAATGGCTTGAAATCAAAGTGAGAAATTTCCAACTTCATATCTTTGATTCTCCTTAACCAAAAATGATCTCAAGGAGTTGTTGGACATTTTGGAAAGCTTGCAATGTGATCTATAACTCATCTTTGAAATGAATTCCAAGATTCATTTTGGAACTAGGTGAAAAGTTTCCATGAAGTTAGGTCAAAAACCTGCCTAAATTAGGGCAAAATTTCACTAAGTTATTTTAGTTCATGGGCATGTATTCACAAAATTATATCTTGAGATATAAGCATATTTAGGAGAAAATGTGTGAAGAAAAGTTGTAGATTTCATGGATATTTACAACTTTCATGTGGGAACTTTCTTTGAATCATCTTGTATCATGGTGAAAAATTAGCTTAAAGTTGAGAAAAAATAAGAAATTTTCTATACTTAGAAAATTTTCGAAGTTAAGAAAATTTCAAATTTCAAAACCAAATCTTCAATCTTTGATTTCTTGATGAACTAGTTTCACATTTTGACATTTTTTGATGAATTGTGATCCTTGGCATTTGATTTTGACCAAAAAGTCAAAGTTTGACTTTTCAGTATACAGTTGACTTTTGATCAGTTGACTGCAAATTTCATCTATCAATCCAATGGATTTGCAATGTTTTGAACCATGTCATTAGGTCATGATGATTAAATTGAGCCCTTGGAATCATGCTTCAAACCAATTGGTCATTTTCTAGGTCAAAAATCAGAAATTTCCCTTTCTTAGTCAAAACCCTAATTTTGACCATTTTGCCCTTTTGATGATTTGATCAAATTTCTTGAGGAATTGTGGTCCAAACTTGATCAAATGATACATATGAGTCTAAAATGTTGATGTGGATCAAAAATTATGAATTTTTACTGTAAATTGGCCATGGTTGACTTTTTCCCAAATACAACTGATTTTTAGGTCAACTGTCCAATTGATTGATCAAAAATGGGATTCAAGGCTTGAAACTTGACATGAGTAATCTTAGGGGTCCATGATGATACTTGAAAGTCAAATGAAACATTGATAGTCCAAAAATATTTGTGCAATTCCAAACCCTAGTTTTGGGTCATCAGTGCAAGATGAGATGTCTTGAGCTGATCAAACCCTAATCTAGTGTTGAGTCAAAGAGATCTTGTGAGAAAAGTCATGATAAATGAGAGGGCAAATTTTTGGGTACAACAGTTGCCCCTGTTCAATCTTCTTAAACCTGAAGAGTTAGATTGGCGAGTTTTTTCATTCGTGACTCGAAGGTGAAAGATAATTGGACACTATAGTGCCCGAAAATTTGCACTCGACGATGTGTAGTTGAAAGAATGGGCTTAAAGATGCCATTTTGAGAGGTGATAGAGTCTTGTTGGAGATGGGCTTGTAGATGCCATCCAAGAATGTTTGTTTAATTGTAAGTTATAAACTGAAATAATAAGTATCAAAATGGTGTCCGTGTCTGTAGCGTATCTGAACTGTATCTGAAAGGTTATATCTGAATAAGTATCAAAATGGCATCCGCGTCTGGAGCGTATCTGTACTGTATCTGAAAGTTGAATCTGAATTAGTATCAGAATGGCATCTGTGTCTGGAGCGTATCCGTACTGTATCTAAAAGTTGAATTTGAATGAGTATCAGAATGGAATCCATGTTTGGAGCGTATCTGAACTGTATCATGAAGTTGAATCTGAATGAGTATCAGAATGGCATCCGCGTCTGGAGCGTATCTGAACTGTATCATGATTGCATATGGTAGTTGTTAATCTTATCCTAAAAAGGGTAAAATGTTAGATGAAACACAAAGTTATGTTTGCATGAAATGTATGATGCAATGTATTTGCTTCATTAATTTTTATGATATATGGATGCAATGTATGCGCATGTGATCTGATTTGTTGTATTGCTGTCCGTTTGAGGAAAACAAACTCCTGAATGCTGCTGAGGATATGTTGAATTTTTATGTCTTAAAGTTGAAGTACTGATGAACTCTTGTTGAGAGAAGTAAATTCTGTTGTGAGGGCAGTGCCATGTACTGCTTGTAAGATCTGCTTGGGGAATCCTGAGAAATTTGACGATTTCTATTGGGGATTAAAAACTTGAAGTTTTGTTCCGCTGGGGATTTAAATGATGTACTATAGGGGATTACTTATGGAATAGCCTATAGAAATTTTCCTTTTCTTTCAACCCATTAGAAATTGTCTCTCCCATTTGTTTTATTTGTACACAGTAATTATGTTCAAATGCATATGTTCATCAATGAATCATTGGACGTTTTTTGTAAACAAAACACAAGCGTAAAGAAAAAGACAAATAGTTTTTGCACTTTCAAAGGGGTATCTTTGTGTTGACTTTGAATAAATATTTTGTACAGAGGGGACAAACATTCTAGTAGAGAATGTTGTCGTAAAACAAGAAAAATTTATACAGAGAAGGATAGATACGTGTAATAATCCCATGGGGTTCCCATTCTGCTATATCCTTCGCATTCTCCGAGTATCTTGTCTATTTTCCTTGTCCTAAGATGATTGAATTGATCAGAAACTCTGAGTTTGTCAGTGGAAGCCAAAGGTTGTTCGTCAAGTGATCCGACTGGACATAGTCATACGCTTTAATTCCCTAACTTTTGCCTGGACCTCCCTTTCGGGTTTTCAGTCCACCGGGAAACCCTTTTTTGCCCAAGTCGCCCTTTCGGGTTTTCAACTTGCCGGGTGTACAATTTTTTTTTAATCCCTAATTTTTGCCTGAACCTTTTGGTTCGCCGGGATTCCCCTTGTTTTGCCTAGGTGTGTCAACCTAGCGGGTCTCTTATGTGTAGTATCTTTTGACTATGTCTGCATTCGCAGGGTGTGGCAGGTCGTTGCCATCCATGGTGGTCAAGATCATTGCCCCACCGGAGAATATGTTCTTGATTACAAATGATCCTTCATAGGTAGGAGTCCATTTGCCCCTGGGATCACTTTGTGGAAAAATGATACGTTTGATCACTAGATCCCCAACTTGATATACTTGGCGTCTGACTTTCTTGTTGAAATCCTTGATCATCCGTTTTTGATACATCTGACCATGGTAAACAGCAGTAAGTCTCTTTTCATCAATTAAGTTCAGTTGATCAAGTCGAGTCTGGATCCAATCGTTTTCATTCAATCCTGTATCCTTCATAATTCTCAGAGAGGGGATCTGAACCTCAATAGGTAAGACAACCTCCATGCCGTAAACCAAAGAATAGGGTATTGCCCCGGTTGATGTGCGAGCCGTGGTACGATATCCGTGGAGAGCGAATGGTAGCATCTCATGCCAGTCTTTGTATGTGACTTTCATTTTGTGTATGATCTTCTTAATGTTTTTATTTGCAGCTTCGACATACCATTCATCTTTGGCCGATAGGGAGAAGAATTGTGATGCTTGATCTTGAATTTCTCACATAATGCGGTGATCATAGTGTTGTTAAGATTTGTACTATTGTCAGTGATGATCCTTTCCGGGATACCATACCGACAAATGAGGTTTTTCTTGATGAAGCGGGCAACAACATTCTTGGTAACGGAAGCGAAGGAAGCTGCTTCGACCCACTTTGTAAAATAGTCAATGGCCACTAGGATGAAGCGGTGTCCATTGGAGGCTATAGGCTTGATCTCTCCAATGATATCAATTCCCCACATAGCAAACGACCAAGGAGCTGTCAAGATATTCAGAGGAACCAGAGGTACGTGCACCTTGTCAGCATAAATTTGGCATTTATGATAGGTTCGAGAATGTTGATAGCAACCTGCTTCCATGGTAGACCAATAATAGCCTTCCCGTAGGATTTTCTTTGCCATTGTATGCCCACTGGAATGGGTGCCAAAAGTACCTTCATGTAATTCAGCCATGATCTTTTCAGCTTCAACCTTATCCACACACCGAAGAAAAATGGAGTCATGATTGCATCTGTACAGGATGCTATTACTAAGGAAGAATTTAGCAGAGAATCTCCTTAAGAACTTCTTATCATTGATTGAATGTCCTTTAGGATATTCTTAAGCCTCGAGATACCTCTTGACCTCATGAAACCAAGGTTGGTCCACTACCTCTTCAGTATTAAACTCGTGACAATGCATTGGTTCATCCATTTGTTCGATGGTGATATGGGGAGCCTCGTTATCCCAATCAAGTTTAAACATAGATGACATTGTGGCTAGAGCATCTGCTAGCTGATTTTCTTCTCGCAGGAAATGCTCGAAGGTAATCTTCTCAAAATGTGGTAGCAATGTCAAAACATGTTCTTTGTAAGGGATAAGGTTTGGGTTCTTAGTGTCCCATTACCCTTTGATCTGACTGATGACCAAAGCAGAATCTCCAAACACGTCTAAGGATTTGATTCCCAAGTCTATGGCAGCTCTGAGACCAAAGATGCACGCTTCATATTCCGCCATGTTGTTTGTACAGTTGAAGCAAAGTCTGGCAGTAAAGGGAGTATGACACCCTTCTGGAGATATGAGTACAGCGCTGATGCCATTACCAAGTGCATTGGATGCTCCATCAAAGAACAGGGTCCATCGGGATCCCTGTTTAGGTCCGTCATATGGTATGATTTCTTCGCAATTGTCTAATGCCATGATGTTTTCATCCAGGAATTCAAACATCATGGAATGATAGTCTTCTACAGCTTGGTGAGCAAGGTGATCAACTAATACACTGCCATTTATAGCTTTCTGGGTAGTATACTGTATGTCGTACTCCGTTAGGATCATCTGCCATCTCGCTATTCTTCCAGAAAGAGCAGGCTTTTCGAAGATGTACTTTATCGGATCCATATTAGATATCAACAAGGTAGTATGAGTCAGCATATACTGTCTTAGCCGGCGAGCATCCCATGCCAGAGTGCAGCAAGTTTTCTCGAGCAGTGAATATCTGGTTTCACAGTCGGTAAACTTTTTGCTCAGGTAATAAATAGCGTGCTCTTTTTCGCCAGACTCGTCATGCTGCCCCAATACACACCCCATTGAGTTTTCTAAAACAGCCAGATACATGATCAACGGTCTTCCCTCGACTGGTGGAATCAGTACAGGAGGCTCTTGTAAGTACTCTTTGATTTTGTCAAAAGTAACCTGGTATTCATCATTCCATCTGACTACTTGATATTTCTTCAATAGTTTGAATATTGGCTCACAAGTAGCTTTTAGGTGAGAGATGAATCTGGAAATATAGTTAAAGCGTTCTAAGAATCCTCTGACTTCCTTCTCAGTACGAGGAGAAGGCATCTCTTGTATTGCTTTAACTTTGGCAGGATCGACTTCAATACCCTTGTTACTGACGACAAAACCTAAGAGTTTACTGGACTGTACTCCGAATGTGCACTTGTTTGGATTCAACCTTAGCTTGTACTTCTTCAATCTCTCAAACAACTTTTGTAAGTGATCAAGGTGTTCTTCTTCTATTTGTGATCTGGCTATTGTGATCGATGGATCTGGAACTGACTGTTTAACGCCGGTTCGCGAAATGTCGCGAAAGCAAGAGTCGCCACCGTCTTTTATTTTCTCCAAATGGAAAGGACAAAAGCACAGAAAAATTCCTTATAGAGATTGCTCTCGGTTCGGGAGGTAGATTATAGAAAGGGAAGGTGTTAGCATCCTTTCTATCCATGGTTATCCATGGGCTCTTAGATACTTGCTCACTTG
The DNA here is from genome assembly GCA_948472305.1 of Vicia faba. Classification (NCBI taxonomy): domain Eukaryota; kingdom Viridiplantae; phylum Streptophyta; class Magnoliopsida; order Fabales; family Fabaceae; genus Vicia; species Vicia faba. Next base: position 988,920,805 of record OX451738.1, read on the forward strand.
TGTTTTCAAAAATGGTTTGTTTGCTTTTCAATTGTGGGTTTTAAAAAGTTTCTTTGAAAATTCCAGTTCGACTCTTGTATCGGTCCTCAAGAGTGTTTGAAAAATTGCTTTCGAAAGCTTTTTGAAAAGGTGTCGGTGTGAAAAGTATTTTTGAATTTGTTTTTGAAATTAGAGCAAGTATCTAGAGTCGTCTACCTACCCTAAGGAATTCGTCTGTGTAAATGTCCTTTAAAGTAGTGCCATCCCACCATTGAGAGGTAGGTAGCACCACCGTTGGAGGTGTTCGGGTCAATTCGAGGTTCGGGACATGGTGATCACCAGAGCAATGGGAAGACACCTTAGAAGCTACCCTCATGCCAGGTTCCCGGATCATGAGGACTTACTAAGACATCCTCTACTCGACGATCACCTTTTGAGGCAAGGCAACAGTGAGGCGTACCCTAGGGGTGGTGTGTGATTTGTGTGTCAGATTCATTTATTTTTGTCTTGTCAGGTTATGGGTGATCTATGCGTTTGTTTTTATTTTTTTGTCATTCATTCTTGCATGCATTTATTTAACAGTTAAAAAAGATGCGGAAATTGAAAGTTCTAAACTATTACAAAGGCGCGGGTCCACATCGCCAAAATTAAAATCCAGGACCCGATTTGACGGAAAGTAAATAAAGAAATAAAATAAAGTGCGAGAAATTAAGTTTACAAGGCTTTGGGAGAGTTACATAAATATTTAAAAGAAGGAAATAAATAAAAATGCGCGAATAGGAATTAAAATTGGAAACGAGGGCGTTGGACCCTTTTTAATGAAATTAAATTAAATGATTAAACTAATGAAATTAAAGAGAAAAAAGAAAATTTTTTTTTTTTTAGTTTTTGGTATTTATGTTTTTTATGTATTTTTATGAGAAAGATTAAATGAAATTAAAATATTAACCCTAATTCTAATTTTTTTTATTTATTAAGAAAAACATGTTAAAATTAAACCTAAAATTAATCTAATTATTTACATGCAATTTTGATTTATAAAAATAAATAATTAATTATTAGTGAAATTTATTTACAAAAAATATTAATTAAATAAATATATTTTGATTTTTATGACTTTTCTGTTTTTTACTATTTTTTATGTTTTATGAAAATAAGTTAAATTAAAGAAATTAATTAAAAAAAGAAATAATTGAAATAAATAAAATAAGGAAAAGAAAGAAAATACAATACCTTGGGGGGTTTCTGTCCCCTTTTTGGAGGTGAATTGGAGTGGCTTGGCCATTTGTGTTCTGGCCTCATCATGCATAAGTTGTTCTACTTTGGCCATTTGGCTTTTGGCTTTTGGTCATTTGCGTTTTGGCCTCAACGTTCCTTAATCTTCTCAGGATGTCTGTCTCGCCATGTATTGGTGTCATGCATAAGTTTTTCTACTTTGGCCATTTGGCTTTTGCCTTTTGGCCATTTGGCTTTTGGCCTCAACGTTCCTTAATGAACCTGGGATCCTGTCTAAATCTGCAGTTGAATCTCACGAACACATTAAATAAAATCATAAAATGCAAATAAAGCCAATATATGAAGAAATTTAATGTTTAGGCACAATATGGCATGTATGAATGATTATACCCTTTTGATCATGGAGATCAAATCAATCTTACCCTTATTGGAAAATCAGTGACCTGAATGCTTTTATGCCTTACTGGAAAATTAGGATCATGGAGATCAAGCCAGCCTTACCCTTACTGAAGAAGTAGTGAGGTGTTGGTTTGTAACTGTGATGGCTTGTTTGTAGTGAGAGAGGGATTTGTAATAAGGATTTCGAGGTTTTAGGGTTCTTGAAAGAGTTTGATATTCTAACAGTGTTGTGGCAAGGTTTTTTCTCTCTTTTCCTCCTCTCTTCTCTGGTTTGTGTGAAAAGAAGGTGATTATATAATGGAAATTAGGGTAAAGCAAATGGGCTTTGAATGTGCAATTGGGTCTCCAATATTCACTTGAATTCGTCACTTTCCAGGCTAAATCGCAGGGACTTAAGTGCATTTTTTGAAGTTGAAATGTGAAAACAAAATGTAGCTGACATCGATAACTAACTCCTATCCGAAAATCGGCTCAATCGGATAAAAGGTGAATTAGTTATGAATTTTTGAAGTTTCAGCTCAGACAAACTTATTTTGGGCTCCAGTGTCGACTCTGACACGTTCTTCAATAAAAAACTGGTATTGATCGGAGCATAATTCGGTCTCGACTTTTGAAGCAAAGTTGTAGATCTATGAGTTAGGGACCTTGTGTAAAAATATAAGCTCAATCCGATAAAAATTGACCGAGTTATGAATTTTCGAAGTTTCGGCCCAGATGAAATAATATTCAACATTCAGGATTTTCAGCGTGTCATGTACTCTGAGCAAAAAACGAAGGTCTTTTGAATACCGTTTGAACTCAATACCTTCTGTGAAAATATAGCCAATTCAATTTGTGAAATTTTGGCTTCGGAACCAGCTCGATACGATGAAAATCGACCAAGTTATGATTTTCTGAACATGACGCAAATAAATTTCTGTCACAAATTTTCTGTGCGAAAATACTTGATAAATCCACATTTTTGAAGACCTTCTGATCAAAATTGGCTTCCAGCTGTGAGAGATGAAAACATAGATAATGTCAAGACGGAATTTTGGCCACCGGAACGGGTTCAAAATGAGCCACGATCTTCAAGTTATGAATTTTTTAGCGCATAAAAACTGCACTTTCAGCACACTTTTTCACCATATTTCTTCGAGAAAACTCACACATTCAGATACCTTCTTTAAAGAATTGACTCTTGAGCCGAACCTGATTTTGAGAATACGTTATCAGAGATATCTTGGTGAAAGAACACCTGAATATGACGCGCCGGGTTGGACTTGTGAATTTTTCTTGAAATGTTTTGAGAAATATGGGAGGGCAAATTTTGGGGTACAACAGTTGCCCCTGTTCAATCTTCTTAAACCTGAGGATGTAGATTGGCTTGCGTGCCTTTCGTGATCTGAAGGTGGAAGATGATTGAACACTAGAGTGCCCAGAAATTTGCACTCGCATAGTAGAGTATCAGCAATGTGATGTAGGGGGAATGGGCTTACAGATGCCATTTGGAAAGATGATGGATAGGAGGATGGGCTTATAGATGCCATCTGGAAGTGTGACAGAACCTTGTCGGAAATGGGCTTATAGACGCCATTCGGAGGTTGTTGGTATGTGGATGGGCTTTCATATGCCATCTAGGTGTCTATCGCATAAGAGATTCCTTAGCGAGAACTTGCGTACCTGAGAAAAGAAAGATAATTATCTGGCCTGTTACAGGAGTTGATCTTCAATTTCTTTATGTAGATGTGCCCTGGCTGGTTACAGGAACCGAATCTTTAAACTCTTCAGACGTGCCCTGGCAATATACAGGAATAGAGTCCGGAGAATATAGTCGTCAACAGATACACCTTGGTGAGATACAGGAATCGGATCTTCGAACTCTTCAGACGTGCCCTGGCAAGATACAGGAATCGAGTCTGGTAATGTTAGTCGTCAACAGATACACCCTGGCAAGATACAGGAATCGGATCTTCGAACTCTTCAGACGTGCCCTGGCAAGATACAGGAATCGAGTCTGGTAATGTTAGGTTGGTGAGTTGTCTCTACTGACAGGTTATCCTCATGGACGAGTGGTCTTTATCGACGGGTGTCTATAACGACGAGTGTCTATAACGACGAGTGTCTATAACAACGAGTGTCTATAACGACGAGTGTCTATGACGACGAGTGTCTATGACGACGAGTGTCTATAACGACGAGTCTCTATAACGACGAGTGTCTATAACGACGAGTGTCTATGACGACGAGTGTCTATAACGACGAGTGTCTATGACGACGAGTGTCTATGACGACGAGTGTCTATGATGACGAGTGTCTATAACGACGAGTGTCTATAACGACGAGTGTCTATAACGACGAGTGTCTATGACGACGAGTGTCTATAACGACGAGTGTCTATCACGACGAGTGTCTATAACGACGAGTGTCTATAACGACGAGTGTCTATAACGACGAGTGTCTATGACGACGAGTGTCTATGACGACGAGTGTCTATAACACCGAGTGTCTATAACGACGAGTGTCTATAACGACAAGTGTCTATGACGACGAGTGTCTATAACGACGGGTGTCTATAACGACGAGTGTCTATAACGACGAGTGTCTATAACGACGAGTGTCTATGACGACGAGTGTCTATGACGACGAGTGTCTATGACGACGAGTGTCTATAACGACGAGTGTCTATGACGACGAGTGTCTATAACGACGAGTGTCTATAACGACGAGTGTCTATGATGACGAGTTGTATCCGAGAAATCTTTAGGCATTGATTTAACTGGATTTGTATTCTTTGACTGGGTTGGTCTCTTTTGACTGTATTCGTCTACATAGCTGATCTTTTCACTGTATCCTTCCTGAAAGGTAAAGGTCAGTCATATGCAATGCATGATATGGATCAAGCAATAATATTTTTCAACACATGAGATTGTATGATGCATGTATCATGATGTATAACAATGTGATGTTTATGAATGTATATTCGTCTAGGAAAATACATCCTTGACGGATGCCGGGAAGTCAAATCCTGGGCTGATGTTAAAGAGTGAGATTCTTCGTTTCTGTTGGGGATGATGATTGCAAGAATACCGGTCGGAGAAGACAACTCCGTTGGGGAATAAACTTGGCGAATAGATTACTCTACGGGGAGTGAACTTTGTGGGGAAAGAGAAGTACTTTGCTGAGGTTGATGAAGATAACTCCGCTGGGGATACCATTGATAAGTTATGTTGGGAGATTTGATGAACTCCGCTGGGGATAGGAAGACTTCGCCGAGGATGATCTTTCCGTGGCAATTGGCTGAGGATAATCCAGTTATAAGCTCTGGTGGAGAAATAACCTTTGAATAAAACCGGGGAGACGCGTTCGCTCTGCAGGGAGTGAAGGTATCTTGGTCGCATTCTTCAGCTGAACTTACCTTGGCACCTCGGTGGACAGGGCAACCGGATCATTTAGACAACTCATTATTGCCCCAGTTTCTGTTGGAGAAGAAGGTACCTGTGAAGGTGTTTGATGACTGCCGTTTGACAAATCTTCTTCTGGTAGGCAAGTGATGAGATACCGGGACATAGTCGTACGCTTTGATCCCTAATTTTTTCCTGGACCGCCCTTTCGGGTTTTCAGTCCACCGGGATACCCATTTTTGCCCAAGCCGCCTTTTCAGGTTTTCGACTTTCCGAATGTACAAATTTTTTTCATTTCATCCCTTATTTTTGCCCGAACCCTTTTGGTTTACCGGGAAGCCCTTATTTTTGCCTAGGTGTGTCAACCTAGTGGGTCTTTGATTATGCACAGTACTTTTTTTTCGACTATGTCCACGCTCTCAGAATGTAGGGAGTTGCCCCTGTTAGAAGTGTTTTGTTGCCATACCACCAGAAGATCTTCGTTTGATCGTCCAATGCCCCAAATGATCCGGATGGAGATTTGCCCCAAGTTGGTTGGCCTTTTGAGAGATTCTCCGAATCTTGACTTAACTGCCCCAGATGACGGACAATGATCATGTCATGCCCCTTGTTTGGGAGTGCTTTTTTTTATCCGATATTCGTCGTGTGAGCTTCTATGTTGTTCAAACAAATAGTCGTACGCAAACAAAGTTATGTTAAAAATGCAAAGCTTATGTCTGTTTCGAAGTTTTTGAAAATGCAGTTTTTTAATAAAACAAGTGAGTTCTTTTGTAAACTGTGATGTTAAACTCGTTATTTTACTGCGAGCCTTAAAGAGTCAGGATACCTTTCGTAACAGTATGCTTTCGAACTAACCCATGCTTCAGCTAGGACTTTTAAGGGTTGTAGCGTGGCCTGGTTCACGGTTTAAGAAACAAAGGATAAAGGCTCAAACTTTATTTGTACCCACCCGCTCTTCGTGATGTCCTTCAAACCTAAACTCAGCTGATCGTGCGTTAGACCTTGTTTGAGTATTTGCTCTGAAATTCCAGTGATGGTTCGGATGTTGAACATTTATTTGAATAGGCAGTCATCCCCTTTTTTTGTTGAGGGTTTGTAAGACCTCTTTCTTGTCTGATTTTTTGTTATCCCTTTCTTTTTTGCCTGAGCTGTTTCCTTTTTTGGAATTACAGTCAGCGGGATGCCCCAATTTTGTAAGTCTCCTTCGTAGGTTTTGACTTAATGGTTTTTTTATTTATGAATTTTTTGATAATGACTGCCTGTCTTTACGATTGTTCGGAACCATCACTGTCTTTCTTTTTTTCGTAAGGATCTCTTTGGTGCCATTTGTTGCGCACTTGGATCAACTGAGAGAACTACCCTGCCCCAGGTTATGATAAAGGGTTTTAATTTTCGAAAAGAAAAACTCTTACTTCTTTGGCTCAGAGGGGTTGACGAGGGATTATCTTCCTTATTACTCCAGTGTTTAGGAATTCAAACAATGCCTGTACTTCATCAGCGGGGTCTGTTCAAAAGCATACTGTAAAGATCGTGATATCGTTTTCGTCATCCTCCCTCAAGAGGCTTAGAACTATTAAACGAGAGTTGACATCAGAAAAAATATGAAAATAATTTGCGTATAGTGAATACGAATATATTGCTTCAAAACAGACATATGCGATGCATTAATGAAATAACAACGTTTGATATGAATAAATGTTTGAACAAAAGAAAGTTGCAACTTGAAAATCCTAACGAACAAAAGTTTCTCAATCCTAGCCATGTTTTGGCAAGGGAGCAGTGATCACGTTGGGAGTCTCGGCGGGCTCGAACTCGATCTCTTTAGCATCGATCATGTTCTGAATCTTGTACTTTAGTGCCCAACAGTTCTCAGTATCGTGCCCCGGACTACCAGAATGGTAAGCGCACCTTGCTTCTGGGTTGTAGTTTGGAGAGGAAGTCTTTGGATTTGCAGGAGGGTTGATCACCGCAATCAGGTTCATCCTTAACATGTGCTGCAAAGCTCGTGACCATGACATGTTGATGTAGGTGAATTGTCTCTTAGGCTCGTCCGACCTGTTCTGATCAACCCGCTGTTCTTGGCGAGGTCGTTGTTAGACCTGAGAAGTAGTAGCAACTCGGAGAGGTCTATTCATTGGACCCGACCTTTGCCTTCTTGGAAGCTGTTCCATGACCTGGTCCCTGATTTGGGCTGGTTGCTTCAGGCCTTGAGGAAGCTGGCTGATCATGGCTCTCAGCTCTCCTTGCTCCTGAGCTAAACCTTGAATAAGGGCCCTTTGCCCCAGCATCTGGGTTTTCAATGTGTCTACCTCAGCTTGTAGACGTTTCAGCTGTTCGTCCTTGTCATCTTCAGGACTCTTTCTGATCAGATTCCCCATGAGGAGTGTCCTCAACTCTTCCTGCCCCTTGGATAGTCCTAGGAAGATTTCCCTGAGCTGAGTCTCTTGAGCGGGAAGGTCCTAGTTATCTTGTTGTGAAGCCATTGCTGAAATAAACAGCGAGAAAGGTAAGTGACCTGCAACAAGGATACCTGTTATGCAATGATGAGTATGACATGCATGTAATGTTTTCAAGGACCTCGCGGGGTAAACAAGAAAATTTGTTAGCATTTGGATCCGGTAGCTTGATTGAAAGAACTTCATATTATTGAGAGTCCTTCTTCAAAGGGTCAAAGGCTCACCATATCGAGTGGGTCATAGCCCCTGACAACCTGGGCTAGAGGAAAATAAATCCTCTTTGCCCCTTGCTAGATGTTTGATTCATCATGACCTGCATCACAAGCCCTTGAGATCCTTGAAATGGGTTAGGATGTATGCAATGGTGATGTTATGTTGTGCATGGGGTAATGTGAGTAGCCCTGTTATGAGTCCCAATTAAGGACTGCAAACCAAAACCTGCAAGAAACTTAGTAAACCCTGTCATGAGTCCCAATTAAGGACTATAAACGAAACCTGCAAGAAACTCGGTAGACCTTGTTATGAGTCCTAATTAAGGACTACAAACAAAACCTGCAAGAAGCTCAAGTGTCAGACAACAAGCATGCAAATAGTCAAGTACGAAGGCACACAAGTCACACAAGAGAAACCCTTAGAGTTTAGGCCAGCATGGGGTCTGGGTAGTACCCTCTTGAAGTTGGTGGGCTCAACCTGTCCTATTAGAAGTAACCGGGTTCTAAGGGTCCCAATATCATTGGATTGCTTTCATTGTTCATCGTTTCGATTTAGCCACTGAACTGGCGACCGAAATATTCCAGGAAAACAACCCTCAATTGAGTGTAGTATCGAGTATCAACCAACCTCGGACTGCACCAAAGTCAGTTATCTCACTACCCTAAAGAGGCCAAGATAGTTCAATTAAGGTTCCTAAGGTCTATTGATGCTTTATGACACCACGCGGAGGCCCCGTACTCTCCTTGACTGAACTCAAGGGTTACCGGTACACACCAAAGTGCCACATCAATGTAGCAGACTGTTTCAACCATGTCGGTATACCCCGCACAGTTCCCTCACAGCCTTGTTGCTACTTTCTAAGAGGGTATCCCCCAGATCCGGGTTAGGATCTATAGAACTCCCAAGATAGTATCCACAATAATAAAGCAAACAATTCAGACAATTGAAAACACAAATGATCTTAGTCCTAAGGTACACCTCACTTTAATTTCCCCAGCAGAGTCGCTAGTTCTGTGATCGGTGGATCTGGAACTGACTGTTTAATGCTGGTTCGCGAAATGTCGCGGAAGCAAGAGTCGCCACCGTCTTTTATTTTCTCCAAATGGAAAGGATAAAAGCACATAAAAATTCCTTATAGAGATTGCTCTCGGTTCGGGAGGTAGATTATAGAAAGGGAAGGTGTTAGCACCCTTTCTATCCATGGTTATCCATGGGCTCTTAGATACTTGCTCACTTGTGTTTTCAAAAATGGTTTGTTTGCTTTTCAATTGTGGGTTTTAAAAAGTTTCTTTGAAAATTCCAGTTCGACTCTTGTATCGGTCCTCAAGAGTGTTTGAAAAATTGCTTTCGAAAGCTTTTTGAAAAGGTGTCGGTGTGAAAAGTATTTTTGAATTTGTTTTTGAAATTAGAGCAAGTATCTAGAGTCGTCTACCTACCCTAAGGAATTCGTCTGTGTAAATGTCCTTTAAAGTAGTGCCATCCCACCATTGAGAGGTAGGTAGCACCACCGTTGGAGGTGTTCGGGTCAATTCGAGGTTCGGGACATGGTGATCACCAGAGCAATGGGAAGACACCTTAGAAGCTACCCTCATGCCAGGTTCCCGGATCATGAGGACTTACTAAGACATCCTCTACTCGACGATCACCTTTCGAGGCAAGGCAACAGTGAGGCGTACCCTAGGGGTGGTGTGTGATTTGTGTGTCAGATTCATTTATTTTTGTCTTGTCAGGTTATGGGTGATCTATGCGTTTGTTTTTATTTTTTTGTCATTCATTCTTGCATGCATTTATTTAACAGTTAAAAAAGATGCGGAAATTGAAAGTTCTAAACTATTACAAAGGCGCGAGTCCACATCGCCAAAATTAAAATCCAGGACCCGATTTGACAGAAAGTAAATAAAGAAATAAAATACAGTGCGAGAAATTAAGTTTACAAGGCTTTGGGAGAGTTACATAAATATTTAAAAGAAGGAAATAAATAAAAATGCGCGAATAGGAATTAAAATTGGAAACGAGGGCGTTGGACCTTTTTTAATGAAATTAAATTAAATGATTAAACTAATGAAATTAAAAAGAAAAAAGAAATTATTATTTTTTTTTTTGAGTTTTTGGTATTTATGTTTTTTATGTATTTTTATGAGAAAGATTAAATGAAATTAAAATATTAACCCTAATTCTAATTTTTTTTATTTATTAAGAAAAACATGTTAAAATTAAACCTAAAATTAATCTAATTATTTACATGCAATTTTGATTTATAAAAATAAATAATTAATTATTAGTGAAATTTATTTACAAAAAATATTAATTAAATAAATATATTTTGATTTTTATGACTTTTCTGTTTTTTACTATTTTTTATATTTTATGAAAATAAGTTAAATTAAAGGAATTAATTAAAAAAAGAAATAATTGAAATAAATAAAATAAGGAAAAGAAAGAAAATACAATACCTTGGGGGGTTTCTGTCCCCTTTTTGGAGGTGAATTGGAGTGACTTGGCCATTTGTGTTCTGGCCTCATCATGCATAAGTTGTTCTACTTTGGCCATTTGGCTTTTGGCTTTTGGCCATTTGCGTTTTGGCCTCAACGTTCCTTAATCTTCTCAGGATGTCTGTCTCGCCATGTATTGGTGTCATGCATAAGTTTTTCTACTTTGGCCATTTGGCTTTTGCCTTTTGGCCATTTGGCTTTTGGCCTCAACGTTCCTTAATGAACCTGGGATCCTGTCTAAATCTGCAGTTGAATCTCACGAACACATTAAATAAAATCATAAAATGCAAATAAAGCCAATATATGAAGAAATTTAATGTTTAGGCACAATATGGCATGTATGAATGATTATACCCTTTTGATCATGGAGATCAAATCAATCTTACCCTTACTGGAAAATCAGTGGCCTGAATGCTTTTATGCCTTACTGGAAAATTAGGATCATGGAGATCAAGCCAGCCTTACCCTTACTGAAGAAGTAGTGAGGTGTTGGTTTGTAACTGTGATGGCTTGTTTGTAGTGAGAGAGGGATTTGTAATAAGGATTTCGAGGTTTTAGGGTTCTTGAAAGAGTTTGATATTCTAACAGTGTTGTGGCAAGGTTTTTTCTCTCTTTTCCTCCTCTCTTCTCTGGTTTGTGTGAAAAGAAGGTGATTATATAATGGAAATTAGGGTAAAGCAAATGGGCTTTGAATGTGCAATTGGGTCTCCAATATTCACTTGAATTCGTCACTTTCCAGGCTAAATCGCAGGGACTTAAGTACATTTTTTGAAGTTGAAATGTGAAAACAAAATGTAGCTGACATCGATAACTAACTCCTGTCCGAAAATCGGCTCAATCGGATAAACGGTGAATTAGTTATGAATTTTTGAAGTTTCAGCTCAGACAAACTTATTTTGGGCTCCAGTGTCGACTCTGACACGTTCTTCAATAAAAAACTGGTATTGATCGGAGTATAATCCGGTCTCGACTTTTGAAGCAAAGTTGTAGATCTATGAGTCAGGGACCTTGTGTAAAAATATAAGCCCAATCCGATAAAAATTGACCGAGTTATGAATTTTCGAAGTTTCGGCCCAGATGAAATAATATTCAACATTCAGGATTTTCAGTGTGTCATGCACTCTGAGCAAAAAACGAAGGTCTTTTGAATACCGTTTGAACTCAATACCTTCTGTGAAAATGTAGCCAATTCAATTTGTGAAATTTTGGCGCCGGAACTAGCTCGATACGATGAAAATCGACCAAGTTATGATTTTCTGAACATTACGCAAATAAATTTCTGTCACAAATTTTCTGTGCGAAAATACTTGATAAATCCACATTTTTGAAGACCTTCTGATCAAAATTGGCTTCCAGCCGTGAGAGATGAAAACATAGATAATGTCAAGACGGAATTTTGGCCACCGAAACGGGTTCAAAATGAGCCACGATCTTTAAGTTATGAATTTTTTAGCGCATAAAAACTGCACTTTCAGCACACTTTTTCACCATATTTCTTCGAGAAAACTCACACATTCGGATACCTTCTTTAAAGAATTGACTCTTGAGCCGAACCTGATTTTGAGAATACGTTATCAGAGATATCTTGGTGAAAGAACACCTGAATATGACGCGCCGGGTTGGACTTGTGAATTTTTCTTGAAATGTTTTGAGAAATATGGGAGGGCAAATTTTGGGGTACAACAGCTATCATATCGTCTACGTAGACCTCTATTTCGTAATGTATCATGTCGTGAAATAAAGCTACCATGGCGCGTTGATAGGTTGCCCCAACATTCTTCAATACGAATGGCATCACTTTGTAGCAAAATGTGCCCCACTGTGTGACAAATGTTGTTTTCTCCATGTCCTCAGGTGCCATTTTGGTTTGGTTATAACTTGAGAATCCATCTATGAAGGAAAACACTTTGTGTTGTACCGTATTGTCAACCAGGATATCAATGTGGGGGAGTGGAAATCATCTTTAGGGCTTGCCATATTCAAATCTCTATAGTCCACACATATTCGTACTTTGCCGTCTTTTTTAGGTACGGGAACAATGTTGGCAACCCATTAAGGGTAGGAAGTGACAGCCAAGAATCCAGCATTGAATTGCTTCATGACCTCTGCTTTGATCTTTTATGACATATCAGGTCTCATGCGGCGGACTTTTTGTTTTACTGGTGGACAATCTTCTCTTTTAGGAAGATGATGTACCACGATGTTTGTATCAAGTCCTGGCATGTCTTCATATGACCAGGAAAAGATCTCAACATAATCATACAACACCTGAATCAGACGCTCCTTGACACTAGGTTCCAGATTGGAACCCACCTTGACTTCTTTTTTATCCTCCTCGATACCCAGGTTGATTGTATCCACAGGTTCCTCGTGAGGCTGAATGGTTCTTTCCTCTTGTTGTAGTAGTCTGGCCATTTCTCCTGGTACTTCACAATCTTCCTCACCTTCGTCTTCGGCTTGGTAGATTAGATCCTCAGAGTCACAAAAAGCCATAGCAGTATCCTTACCCATGGGATCCAGAATGGAGGGGTACCTGCATTTGTGAGTGTGGGTGTGTGTAAGGGTATAGCCATCCTTAAAAATAAAATGTAAAAGAAAAACAATGAGCATAAAAGTTTGTATGCAAAAAACGTCCATGATTCATTGAATGTCATATGAAGATGAAATAATAACCCTTACAAATGGACCATTGTGCCTCGGGCAAGACACAAGGTTTTAAGAGTGTGAATTGTTTTTAAATATTACAGGTCCATTTAAAATGTAAAGATAAATTACTGAGGGATAAAAGTTATTGGGACAAAGTCTCTGGCCTCCCAATTGCAGAGTCCTCCATTGATAGTCGGAAAGATCCAATCCTCCAAGCTGCAATCCTATTCACCATCTTCTACCGCATTTACCTCTCGGTTGCTAATCTTCAAGGGTGGCCCTCCAGCACGGGCACGACGTACATCCTTCTGAGCACTTGAATAGAAACCTAAGCCAAATTTGTCAGATTTATACGGAATATCCGGAAGTTTCCCCCAGATGGTGCATCCACCCTCCTCTACTACTGCTTTGGCGTCCTTTAGAGATGACATCCAGAGTGGAGGTCTTGTAATCTTGGGAATCTGGTGAAGAAGTGAAAAACACAAGAAGGGGGGTTGAATTGTAAAACTTGAAATCAAATGCAGACAACACGTTATTTTTATCCTGGTTCGTTTGATCTCAAACTACTCCAGTCCACCCGTCAAGATAATTTCGCCTCTCTCCAACGAGGTCTTAATCCACTATATTCAACTGAATATTACAACTGCTTTAACAACTACTAAAGCCTTCTTGAGTCAAAACCACAAACCGGTTTCTCAAGGAAATACTTTCTTACAGATAAATAAAATCTAAGTGTGTTGAATGTTTTCTATAAAACTGTTTATCACAACTGTGATACTACACAATTTAAGCTTATGAGAACTGGAATGCTAAAACTATAGAATAAGTAATTTGGGTGCTTTTAGAAAACTGTGAATAAGGATGAATATGAATAGCTTTAGGCGTGTAGAGAGTTGTAGAGCATTAGCCACTTCATTCCTCACTTGCTTGTTTATATAGCATTGGAAATGGTACGTTGGAGTCAGTTATTCCGTTTAAATGCCAATTACATTCTTTCCATATTGAGCAGATCTTTGTCTGGAATAATGCCGTTGATAATAAAGTATCTTGAATGCACAATACCGTTTCCAATTAAGCGTGTTCTGGCTTTGGCTTATTCTGATGCTGCTAGGTGCTGATGAATTATTGTGGTCTTGATCAGAGTTTAGATTGTTACACGCAGATCTGTTCATCAAGCTTCAGTGTAAGCACATGCTTTGATCTTCTGATTCTGGCATCTGATATATCATCCTCTGATGCTGATGTTGATATTTCATCTTCTGATGCTGATGAAGATATTCTTATGCTGATACTCATCAGAGTTTCTGTAAAACAAAACATAATTTTTAGGTAGCATATGTGTCTTACATGAATCATACAATTTATATGTTCTTGCATTTTGTTATCATCAAAACTTTAACTTAGGGTAGTAGATTCAAACTTTGTTCTAACAATCTCCCCCTTTTTGATGATGACAAAAACTAGATTTTTTCAATTGAAAATTAACGAGAAAAGAGTCAGAGATAACCAAATAATAAATTGTATTAGAGATAAACAAGTAGGTATCAGAGATAAGGAGGAATAAAAGGTATCAGAGCTTAAGGGGATAAGAAAACAACTATCAGAGTTATGATCAGAAAGACTCCCCCTGAGTTTATTACTTCCCTTTTTAATTCCTTGAATCCTTTAGCATCAGATCTTTCTTTGAGCATCAGATCTTTCCTTTACTCGAGCAGAGCTTCAGTGTATCAGAGATAATTAACTTCTTGTACCTGTAAGCTTATGCAAAACAAGGAAACATTCAAGTATATCAGAGTGTTAGAATGTTTGAGACTTTTGTCTCAGTAATCCGTTATTGAAAAATATCATTCTTTTTCTCCCCCTTTTTGTCAGCAATCAAAAAGTGCAAGTAATTTAAGATAAAACAATCAGTGCAGAAAAATTGTTATATTTAATTCAAAGCTTAGAAGATAGTACAGAAAACATGGAAAGAAAACAATGAAAAACAAAATCTAAGGTTGGGGTGGAAAGCGTGTGAATAGAGCTTCTAGCATGTTCTTAATCTGATCAGTAGTTTCCTTCTGCTGATGCATCATGCTGACTACTGTGTCAATCTTGCCATCTTGCACATCCATCCTTTCCTTCATCCGTTGATCATTCTCATCCATTCTTTGCTGCAGACGAATATCATTCTGCTTCAGCTCTTCAAGAGTCTGCCTGTCCAAAGCAGCTTGAAAGTCGTCAGAAACAGGATGCTTCTGAGAGCTTTCTGCAACATCTTATGCTTGACTAACATCTTCAGCTTGAATTGTCTGATCTTCTGCTGGTTGAACTTTTAAAGTTGGACGCTTTTCAGACCATGGCTCACTATCCAGAAAGAGCACTTCCTCCTTCAGCAGCTGACTCATGACTGGACCTTTAACTTCTTTCAGCAGCTTGCTGAAGTTCTGTTGAGCCTGTTCATAGTTTATGTCTTGCAGCTTGAAGGTTTCAGCATGTACCCAATTTCTGAATTGTGTCCAGAGTTGGTTTGAAGCAGCAGGATCAATTATTCCAGGACAAACCTGCTTTAGAGAAGCAATCCAATTCTGCATTCCTGTTTCAAACTTCAAGATGCTAGAACCAACATCTAGTTGTTTGGGTTTGGGAATGGCTATTTTGTTTTTAAGGTCAGCAAGGCGGTCAAGGACTGTTAGGTCAATGAAGGTCTTGCTGTGGTCATCTGTATTTTGTTTGGGAGATGGAGTGGGAGAATCAGAAATGATTATTGGACTGTTTAGAGTATTTGAAGGGGTAGTTTCTGGTGAGGATGGCAGTTGGGGTATGTTTACAGTTGTACCACAAGGCAGTTGAATTGCCAAGGGTTGTGGTTCAGAGGATTGAGGTGATTGAGGTTCAGGGGTTTAAGGTTCAGAGTGGTGAGACTCAGAGTGTTGAGACTCAGGTTGTGGAGATGATGGTTGAGGTGAAGGTGGATTAAGTTCTGGTTGTGGAGAGGGAGGTGGATTTTCTGGTTATGGAGAGGGAGGTTGTGGAATTTATGGTATGGGTGAGAGTGTATGTTCTGGTTGAGGTGAGTGGGTAGTTTCTGGTTGAGTGTTTGGATTTTCTGAGAGGGGAGCGGAAGAATGTTGATCAATTTCAGAAATAACTTTATCAAGTTCTGATTCTATTGATGTTGTGGTTTCGGATTTTGGGGTTTGGTGCGGGATCTCCTGAGAGTTAGTGACTCAGAAGGGTCAAACTCTGGTTCGGTATCGTCAATGGTTGGTATGGGAATTGGGAGTTCATATGAAGTTGGGGTTGGGATCAATGTTGGAACAACAGATGAATTTAAAACATTAACAGCAGATAGATTACCTCTCTTCTTTGGTGTCTGCTGGGATGGTCCTTCTGAAGCAGCCTTCTTCTTCTTTGTCTTCTTCAAAGTAACCTCTGGTGTTTGCTGGTGCAGATCTTTGATGTTCAGATCAGGATCTGTGCCATCAGCTTTACACGCGTCCAAGTATCTGAGAACGATGACTGGTTTAGAGTCAATCTCAGAGAATATGGGAAAGTCGCTCAGAGGGACTCTTCTGCTGGTGATGTCAGCAAGAGGAGTGACGCTGGGCTCCTTTCTGATATTCTCTATCAGTTTCATCTTTTTCAGATTCTTGGCGTTCAGCTGCTTGCCAACTGCTGGTTCCAGAGAACTTATTTCCTGAGCTTCTGTAAGGTGTTCTATCAGCCTATTCTCAGTTAGAATATCGGATATTAATCTTCCGAAGGGTATCCAATCCCTTTTAGTCTTCTCTTCTTCTCTCGTCTCCTTGACGCTGGTCTTCAGATGATTGAACAGAAGATGAGCAAGGTTGATCTTGGTCTTCTTAGCAATAAAATAGAGCAGAAATTGCTGATCTATGTCTATGTAGTCAGGAGAGCTTGTAGGCTTCCTATGGTTGAAACAGCCCAAGATGATCTTTGCCTAGATTTTGTGCTGATCCATTAAATCTCTGATCTTGCTGCTGGGAACCCCATGAGTGAAAATCTGTCTAGCCACTATGCCAGTGTTTCCAGCTCTTTCTGCCATGTCAATACAGCGGATGCCACCACCATTGTATCCAATCAGCTTAGCAATGTGATCCTCAGTGATCACTATCTTCTTTCCCATGATGTATGATGTAACCTGATGAGTTGAAGAAGATGCATGAATCCAGAACTCCTTAACCAGAATAGGGAATGTTGGACCCACCAACCTGTCAAAATACCTCTCCCAGCCTTGAGCCCTAATTTCTTCAGTCAAGTCAAAGCCATTCTCTTTCAAACTGTTGAAATCAACGATCAGTTCAAACAGAACTTCCAAGTTCTTCACCGGAGTAAGTAGAGTTCTGAAGGGAATCTGGTATTGTTCAGATGAAGCCTCTTGCTGAGAACCTGCAGAAACATTGCTAGAAGTTGCCATGTTCACACTTAGGGTTTCTTTGAGAAAAGCTTGAAAGAGGGTTTCTTTGGAAAAAAGATGAACACACAGGTAAGAGTGCAGAAAATATTTGGATGATTGCAAGAGACGGTAAAAATTTAATGAATGATGTTAAGGCGTTTAAATAGATTTCAAATGATGTTTTGAAAATGTAAACGGTTTTAAGAGAGAGAATTAACTCATGATTACAATTTAACTCATGATTACACGCATTTAATGCTTGCTGATTTTGGGGGATTTGAGAAAGATATTTGGAACGGTTACCAGACATGTGTCTCAATGCATCCAATCAGCGTTTTGCCTTCTCAGAAGCATGCATGCGTGTTCTGCTTCAGAGATTAGCTGATGACTGGATGACACTTGTTTGATTTGGTGAACAGCACATCTATCCTTGAAATGAGACGCTCAGATCTTTATGGATAGACTCTGATACAATCTGCATGTCTAAATTTCTGAAAGAAGATTGATCAGAAGTTCACAGTAAAATAACACACATTCTGAAGGTTAATATATAAAATTAAAACATTTTCACTCTGGGCAGAGCTTCATGCTGAGATGTTTCAGAATGAAGTTGAACCTATCTTCAGAAAGTGGTTTAGTGAAGATATCAGCTCATTGATGGTCTGTATCAATAAATTTTAAGTTCAAAATTCCTTTCTGAATATAGTCCCTAATGAAGTGATGTTTTATTTCTATATGCTTAGCCCTAGAATGAAAAATAGGATTTTTACTTAAGCAAATGGCAGAAGTATTGTCACAGAGTATAGGGATGTTACTCTCAAAAATCTGAAAGTCTTCAAGCTGACTTTTCATCCAGAGCATTTGTGTGCTGCATCCAGCTGCTGCTATGTACTCAGCTTCTGCTGTTGATAGCGCAATTGTGGATTGCCTTTTGCTGGACCAAGAGATCAGATTTTCTCCCAGAAATTGGCAGCTTCCAGAAGTACTTTTACGCTCTACTCTGTCTCCAGCAAAGTCAGCATCGCAGTAACCTACTAAGCTGTAATCACTAGATTTTCTATAAAATAAACCCAGATTAGTAGTACCTTTCAGATACTTGAAAATTCGCTTAACAGTTGTTAAGTGAGGTTCTCTAGGATCTGATTGGAATCTTGCGCAAATACATACGCTGAATAAAATATCAGGCCTTGAAGTCGTCAGATAAAGAAGAGAACCAATCATACCTCTATGGACCTTCTGTTCTACCTTTTTGCTTACCTCTTCTCTTTCCAGAATGCACGTGGGATGCATTGGAATCTTTGATGACTTACATTCTGAGAGATCAAATTTCTTCAGAAGTTCTCTGACATATTTGCTCTGATGAATGTAAGTTCCCTCTGGATTTTGATTGATCTGAATTCCCAGAAAGAATTTCAGTTCTCCCATGAGGCTCATCTCAAATTCTGCCTGCATACACTTAGCAAATTTTCTTCCAAGAGAAGGATTAGTAGATCCAAAAATAATATCGTCAATATAAATTTGACAAACTAAGATGTCATTCTTAACTGACTTACAGAATAAGGTAGTGTCCACCTTCCCTCTGGTGAATTCTTTTTCTAACAGAAAGTTACTTAGTCTTTCATACCAAGCTCTGGGAGCTTGTTTCAGACCATATAGTGACTTCTTTAGTTTGAAAACATATTCTGGATTTTTTGTACTTTCAAAACCAGGGGGTTGGTGAACATAAACCTCTTCTTCTATATATCCATTTAAGAATGCACTCTTGACATCCATCTGATACAGAGTGATGCCTTTATTAATAGCAAACGAAATTAAAAGTCTGATAGATTCTAACTTGGCGACTGGGGAAAAGGTTTCTGTATAGTCTATTCCCTCTTGCTGACTATAACCTTGTGCTACCAGTCGTGCCTTTTTTCTGATGACTTCACCTTGTTCGTTCAGTTTGTTTCTGAACACCCATTTTGTTCCAATGACGTTGAATCCTTTTGGACTGGGAACTAGATCCCACACGTCATTTCTGGTGAATTGATTCAGCTCTTCTTGCATTGCTAGAATCCAATCGTTGTCCATAAGTGCTTCATCAATTGAGGAGGGTTCAATCAGAGAAACAAGTCCCATGAGGGATTCTTCAGAGTTTCTGAAGCTGGCTCTTGTTCTTATTGGATCATCCTTTCTTCCTAAGATAGTTTCTTCTGGGTGATCCAAGCTGCTTCTGGGTAGTCTTTTCTGAGGTTGGTCAACAGATGTTGCTGGATTGCTAGCAGTGCCTCTTTCTGAAGTTGAAGGAGTGTCTTTATTTAGAGCTTCTGATGACTTGTCTTCAGAACCTGTAAATTCAACTTCCATACCTGCAAAAACTTTATTCTGCTTTGACTTTTCAGAGTCAAGCTTATCATCAAAACGAACACTGATTGATTCTTCCACAATCTGTGTTTCTGTATTGTATACTCTGTACCCTCTTGAGCGTTCAGAGTATCCTAACATAATACACTTCGGTGCTTTAGAGTCAAACTTGTTCAAATAATTTTTTGTATTTAATATAAAACAAGTACATCCAAATGGATGAAAATATGAAATGTTGGGCTTTCTGTTCTTCCACAATTCATATGGAGTCTTTTCCAGAATAGGTCTTATGGAGATTCTATTCTGAATGTAGCACGCTGTGTTTATTGCCTCTGCCCAGAAGATCTTAGCAACGTTTGTCTCATTGATCATGGTTCTGGCCATTTCTTGCAATGTTCTGTTCTTTCGTTCTACAACTCCATTTTGCTGGGGAGTTCTAGGACAAGAGAAATCATGCAGAATGCCTTTGTCATTAAAGAATGACTCAAAATCTTTGTTTTCAAACTCTCCACCATGATCACTTCTGACTTTAACGATTCTAAGATCCTTTTCATTCTGAACTTGGTTACAGAAGGTGACGAACACAGAGTGTGACTCGTCCTTGTGTCTTAAGAACTTTACCCATGTCCATCTGCTATAGTCATCTACGATTACTAACCCATATTTCTTGCCACTGACTGAAGCAATTTTAACTGGTCCAAATAAGTCAATGTGCAGAAGTTCTAATGGCTTAGAGGTAGAAACAACATTTTTAGATTTGAAAGAAGGTTTTGCAAACTTGCCTTTCTGACATGCTTCACACAGAGCATCTGAATTGAACTTCAGATTAGGAAGTCCTCTGACCGAATTGAGTTTGTTAATCTGAGATATTCTTCTCATACTAACATGCCCCAATCTTCTGTGCCAGATCCATTGCTCGTTGTTAACAGACAGAAGACACTTTACATTCTGACTTTTCAGTTCAGAAAGTTTGATTTTATAAATGTTGTTTTTCCTCTTTCCATTAAATAGGATAGTCCCATCTTTCTGACTAACAGCTTTACATGATTTTTGATTAAAGATTATATCATAACGGTTATCACTTAATTGACTTATGGATAACAGATTATGCATTAATCCATCTACTAGCAGAACATTGTTTATAGAGGGAATATTTCCATTACCTACAGTTCCAGAGCCAATGATCTTTCCCCTCTGATTGCCTCCAAAGCCTACGTGGCCTCCAGGCTTAAGTTCCAGGCTTTAGAACATATGCCTTCTTCCCGTCATGTGTCATGAGCAGCCAGAGTCCAGGTACCATGAATGGTGTTTCTGATTTGCTGCTAAAGATATCTGCAACATGTATTATTTTATCCTTAGGTACCCATATTTTCTTGGGTCCTGATTTGTTAGCTTTACCAAAACTCTGGTTGAATTTTGGTTTCACAGAATAAGTACTACTAGTATATTTAATGTCATGTGTGTGACCATACACAAAGTGTGAATTCAGAGGAGTGCGTTTAATAATTAAATCCATGGCATTATTTGGTGTAGGAACCTTACCTTGGTATCATATTCCCTTTCTGTCGTTTCTGCTAACTCCATAGATCATTGAAGCCATTTTGCTTCTATATATGCTTTTAGCAAGGAACTTCTGAAAACTATGATCATACTCCTTGATGATCTCATCAATGCTGCTGGGAGTTTCAGAAATTGTTTCCTTCTGAGAGTTTTGTAAAACATTTTCTAACTTTGAAATTTTATTTTTCAGCTCAGAATTTTCCAATTTAAGACTCTCAGTTTTATCAGAGTCAGATTCAAGATTCCTTTTCAGGTTTCTGAATTTAACTCTGATCTGCTGGTACCTTTCCAGAATTTCGTTAAGGCTTTCAGCAAGTTCAGCCTTAGTAAAATTAATTGCAAAATCAGGAAATACCTCTTCGGTGTCTGATTCTGAGTCTGATTCAGAAGCTTCATTGCCTTCTGGTATGTTGGCCATGAGAGCTATGTTTGCTCTCTCATCATCTGATTCTGAGTCAGCTTCAGACGAGTCAGAGTCATCCCATGTAGCCATGAGACTTTTCTTATTTTCTCTTCCAAACTTCTTTTTGGGCTTTTCCCTCTGAAGCTTTGGACAATCACTCTTATAGTGTCCTTGCTCGTTGCATTCATAGCAAGTGATGTCCTTGGTGTTTGGCTTTCTGCTTCCTGAAGAGCCTTCAGATCTTCTATATCCAGAAGAAGAGTCTGACCTTCTGTATCTGGAAGAGGACTCATTCTGATCAGATCTTCTGGGATTCCTGAACTTCCTTTGCCTCTGCTTCCATAGTTGGTTCACTCTTCTAGAGAGGAGGGAAAGTTCGTCTTCTTCTGATGAGGACCCATCAGATGTTTCTTCAACTGCCTGCAAAACTTTAGAGTCAGATTTTCTGTTAGATTTTAATGCTAAAGGCTTACCTTGCTTCTGAGGTTCATCAGCTTCTAGCTCAATCTCATGACTTCTGAGGGAGCTGATAAGTTCCTCCAAAGAGATTTTGTTGAGATCTTTAGCTAGCTTCAGCGCTGTAACCATTAGCCTCCACTGTTTTGGCAAGCTTCTGACGATCTTCTTGACATGATCAGCAGTAGAGTATCCCTTGTCCAAAACCTTGAGACCAGCCACCAGAATTTGGAATCTTGAGAACATTGTTTCAATGGATTCACTTTCTTCCATTTTGAATGCCTCATACTTCTGAATGAGCGCAAGAGCTTTAGTTTCTTTGACTTGAATGTTGCCTTCATGCGTCATTCTGAGTGAGTCAAACATGTTCTTTGATGTGTCTCTGTTAGATATCTTTTCATATTCAGCGTAAGAGATGGTGCTGAGAAGAATGGTTCTGGCCTTGTGGTGATTTTTGAAGTCACGCTTTTGTTGATCAGACATTGCTTTCCTGTCAATCTTCTGACCGCTTGCATTCACTGGGTGCGTGTATCCATCTGTCACCATGTCCCACAGATCAGCATCATGTGCCAGAAAGAAGCTTTCGATTCTGTCTTTCCAGTAATCAAAATTCTCTCCATCAAAGACTGGAGGTTTTCCGCTGAATCTGTCTCTATCTTCATTATTGTCATTGTTGTTGTGTTGATATGTTCCTGCCATAGTGTTTTTCTGACGCTGGATCTTGTACTGACACGGTTAAGTGTTTTAGCTCAGAACCAGGCGCTCTGATGCCAATTGAAGAAGTGAAAAACACAAGAAGGGGGTTTGAATTGTAAAACTTGAAATCAAATGCAGACAACAAATTATTTTTATCCTGGTTCGTTTGATCTCAAACTACTCCAGTCCACCCGTCAAGGTGATTTCGCCTCTCTCCAACGAGGTCTTAGTCCACTATATTCAACTGAATATTACAACTTCTTTAACAACTGCTAAAGCCTTCTTGAGTCAAAACCACAAACCGGTTTCTTAAGGAAATACTTTCTTACAGATAAATAAAATCTAAGTGTGTTGAATGTTTTCTACAAAATTGTTTATCACAACTGTGATACTACACACTTTAAGCTTATGAGAACTGGAATGCTAAAACTATAGAATAAGTAATTTGGGTGCTTTTAGCAAACTGTGAATAAGGATGAATATGAATAGCTTTAGGCGTGTAGAGAGTTGTACAGAATTAGCCACTTCATTCCTCACTTTCTTGTTTATATAGCATTGGAAATGGTACGTTGGAGTCAATTATTCCGTTTCAATGCCAATTACATTCTTTCCATATTGAGCAGATCTTTGTCTGGAATAATGCCGTTGATAATAAAGTATCTTGAATGCACAGTACCGTTGCCAATTAAGCGTGTTCTGGCTTTGGCTTATTCTGACGCTGCTAGGTGCTGATGAATTGTTGTGGTCTTGATCAGAGTTTAGATTGTTACGCGCGGATCTGTTCATCAAGCTTCAGCGTAAGCACATGCTTTGATCTTATGATTCTGGCATCTGATATATCATCCTCTGATGCTGATGTTGATATTTCATCTTTTGATGCTGATGAAGATATTCTTATGCTGATACTCATCAGAGTTTCTGTAAAACAAAACATAATTTTTAGGTAGCATATGTGTCTTACATGAATCATACAATTTATATGTTCTTGCATTTTGTTATCATCAAAACTTTAACTTAGGGTAGTAGATTCAAACTTTGTTCTAACATCTGGGACACAGTCTTGGTCACTGCTACCTCTTGGGGGACCTCTTCGAAATGTTGAAAAGGAGTTTCAATGAACTCGCCGTCCAATTCCACATACCTGAAGGAATTGAGGTGGCTAATCATATACTCTTCCTCTCCGTGGACAGTGATAATCTTTCCTTGGACCGGATATTTCAGCATCTGGTGCAATGTAGAGGTGACAGCGCCAGCATTATGGATCCATGGCCGTCCTAGAAGACAGGAGTAAGAGGGGCGAATGTCCATTACATAAAAGGTTGAATTGAAAGTTTGAGTCCCAACCTTTATGGGGATATCCACCTCCCCGTGTACCATCCTTTTTGAGCCATCAAATTCCCTTACGACTATGTCACTTGGCTTTAACGTCAGTCCTTCGCAGTCCAGTCTGTCAAGAGCTTTCTTCGTTAAAACATTCAAAGATGAGCCAGTGACCACGAAAACATGGGCCAGAGTTGTGCCTCTATATTCCACAGAGACATGTAATGCCTCATTGTGCTTTCTTCCCCTTGTTGTCAGATCAGCATCTGAGAAGCCTAGGCCGTTATCCGCTGTCAAGCTAGCCACAAAATCTTGAAATTGATCAGCAGACGTCTCTTGAGGCACATGGGCTGTCTTTAGGAACTTCGCCAAGGCTTTCGCATGTGCCTCGGAACACAGTAGCAATGCCAGCATGGAGATTTTGGAGGGAGTTTGCCCCAACTGTTCACTACGTCGTAGTCGCTCCTTTTTATTATTTTTAGGATCTCCTCCATTTCTTTCTTGGAGGTCTCGGGGATAGTCAATGATTGAGCCTTCATCCGGATAGGCTCCTCTTGAATACTTTTTCCTCGAGTTTCACCAGCAGGAGTGTTGGTAGGAATGACAGCAGGGGTTATAACGGCTTCGTCAATAGGAGCACTTGCAGAGATGATTATTGGTATGGAAGTAACCTTTGGAGCAGCCACGGGTCCAAAAACTGCCTTTGGGGGGGCAATCTCTAGAGAAAAGATCTTACCGCTTCGGGTAATCTTACTAGTTCCGGCAATAATACCAATGTCGGAATCTTCTTCTTTTGAGTTTATCTCTACGGCGGCCAACCCATCTTGTTTGATGCCATGGTAGTAGATGTCCCCACTGTAATTCCACGACACGGTTTTTTCTAATTCATATGGTACTGGCCCAGGCATTGTGATTATAAGAGGAGTATTTTTCGGAACCGATGTAATTCTAACGGGTCTTTTGGGGACCCTGGAAGAATTTGTGGAGATGGTAATGATTGAAATGTCTTCAACAGGAACAAGTGAAACAAGAGTACTTTCAAACAAGATCTCTTTGTTGTCTATCAAGCGTTGAATGCATGTTTTCAATAAAGGGTAAACAATTGGTGAGGATAAACAGAGGTGGCGGTCTTCATTACAACCCGGGAATACACCGGCTTTCAACAAGTTTATCTTAATGATTGGGAGTGGAGTCACGAGTTCATCAACTGTGGTAACAAACAAATCTTCTTCAATAGCATTGGTGTTGTGACCATGTCTGGGCATAGGAGCAGAAATGATGTTTGGCTTCTCGGGCACATCAAACTCAATTTTTTTCGCCTCTATAAGGTCTTGAGTTTTGTTTTTCAAGGAACAACAATTGTTAGTGTCGTGACCCGGACTTTCAGAATGGTATACGCAACGGGCATTTGGGTGATGATGAGGGGACACTGTGTTGGGGTTTTTTGGAGCTTCTTTTAAAGTTGCCAAATTGGATTTCATAAGACGCGGTAATACTTGGGACAGAGTCATATTGATTCTGGTGAATTTTCGGACTGGCCTTTCCACCCTCGGTTGATTACTTCTTGGTTGATCACACGCAGGCTTTAGGATCATAACAGCCCCTACCATTGGTCGGTGTTCGACTCTCCCTTGGTTCCTTTGTGGATATACAACAGCTACTTCTTTCTTCCCAATAAAAGGCCTCCTCACAGCTGTAGAAGAAGATGAATCCTTCTGAACCTTTCCACTTTTTATGCCAGCTTCCACCCTCTCTCTGGTCAGTATTAACTCAATAAATCCTGCAGACGAGCCTTTAATTAAATGGTTGAAGAAAGGGCCCAATAGAGTGCCTAAGAACATGTCCACCAATTCCCTTTCAGATAGAGGGGGTTGAACTCTTCCATCTAGATCTCTCCATTTCTACACGTAATCCTCGAAACCCTCATTGGTAGCCATAGCCATAGTCTGAAGTTGAGTACGGGTAGGCGCTAAATCAGCATTATATTGATATTTCTTGTAGAAAGTTGCGGCAAGATCTTCCCAATTATGGACGTTGGCTCTCTCTAGTTGGTAAAACCAGTCGAGTTGTGTTCCAGATAGGCTATCTTGGAAAAAATGAACCCACAAGTATTTATCAGCAGAGTGTGGTTGGATCTTTCTCACGTGTGATTGGAGATGCATCTTAGGACATGATACTCCATCATATTTTTCAAACAAGGGCACTTTGAATTTCGGAGGGATCACAATTCCTGACACTAGCCCCAATTCTTCAAAGTCTAGGCCTGACACCTTTTGTATTTCCATAGAGCTCAAACGCTCCTCAAGATGTATGTACTTATCATCAACTGGAGGATATCGTTCCTCAGAGTAGTCCTCTTCTTCTTCCTCCTCTTTAGATTCTGACGGGACCGCTGTTTCCTTTCCTTTCCCCTCTCCTTCACCAGATGTTGTTGCAAAATTCAAGGATCTTCTAGTCTGCCCCTAAAATCTTCTCCCCATGTTTAGGACCCCGGTGACCTTCTCTGTTTTCTTTTTCCTCTCTTCAGCCACCAGAGTCTTCAACTCTTCTTGCCCCTTGGCTAGGGTCATGAGAGACTGTTGAAACTGCGTGTTCTGAGCTTGGAGATCTTTGACTGTTTGTTTGAGATCCATCTTACTGAAAAAAAACAGTAGAGAGATGAGGAAATTTGTTTCAAAAGACTTGTTTATGTTATAATGAATGATATGTGCATATGCAATGTTTTCAAGGATTTCAAAGATTCAAGTTCGTTTTAGACAAAAAGAAAACACACGTTATATTAATAAGATAAATTTTAAGTACATCAATTCTCCTTGGACAAAATAATACAAAACTCTAAGATGGAAAAGTAGTGTGCATCCTTTTCGGTGCTATGTAGGCATTTAGAGTCTGCTCCTCATGAAGTAGCCTACTGAGTTCCAAAACCTTCTTCTCGCTTGCGTAGAATTGGGCTTCGAAAGTATCCCGTTCTCCTTTGAGCTGTATCCAATCCCTTTGTAGGTCTTCAAGAGATGTGGGCATGTCAGGATGTAGGATAGTGTATGTAACATCTCCCTCCTTAACAGGCTCAATAATTACCGGAAGAATGGAAGGATAAGGCATCATAAGACTTTGAGCGTGGGTTCATACCCATTTGAGGTAAGGCTTATGAGGGATGGAATTCTTGTGTCCTAAAGTCTTACTATCGACCTTATTTAGCATCCTCCAAGCTTGGATGAATTTCTGGCGAAGACCTTGACCATCGTTTTCGTAGTCGAATACCAAACCTTGAATCAGCATCTCGTGCGGGCCATCCCTTCGGGTGTAACCAAATTGTCTTAAAGCTAAGCATGGGTTGTAGGTGATGCCTCCCCTAATGCCAAGTAGAGGGACATTAGGGAATTCCCCACAACGGTCAACAATGATAACATTCGCTTTGGATCGGGAGCACCAATGGATATTTGAATGTTTGAGCGTCATTAACCTATGTGACCACCTTGAACCTTGATCGTTCTTTAAGACTGATTGGGGAAGATGAGAAATAAACCATCTTGCCAGGAGATGAGTGCAACACATAAGGACACCTCTTTTCCTCATTGTGCAAGTGTGAAAAGAGTGTAGGATATCCCCTAGCAATGTAGGCACCGGGTTGCGTGATATGAAGATTTTGACGGTGCTCACATCTATGAGTTGGTCAAGATTGGGAAATAAGACCATCCCATAGATAAGAAGAGCCATAATTTCCTCAAAGGCTTGCAAGTCTAGGGAATTCCAACAACTTTGGGCTTTCTCAAACAGGAACTTTGCTAAGAAGCCTTTGACACCACTTCTAGTTTCCCAATGAGTTGTGACATCAGATGAGTGCAAGTGCAGACCTTGAGCAATCTCTTCTGGCTTTGGGTCTCTTTCCGTACCGTTGAAAAGTAGTTGATTGATAATGGGAATCCTCAAGAATTGAGAGAATTCTTCCAAAGTAGGCACAAGCTGATAGTCGGAAAATGTGAAACAATGGTGCAAAGGCTCAAAGAACTGAAAGAGCACCTTCATCATATCCTCATGTTTGTTGGAGGTGACCAATTTGAGTAGACGACCATGCCTCTCGGTGAATGGAGAGTTCTCAGGTATCCTTGAATCTAGCTCCTTAAGTTATGGAGGAATTCTTACAAGGTTGACTTGGATAGTTTTCCTGCGAAGTGAATCCATATCCTACAAAATCCTTGAAATGGTTAGTGGATGCATGTGATGTCCATGATGTCCATGATGTCCATGATGTTATGTACAAGTATGCATGTAAAAGCAAAGCAAACAAGTTCTTAGTTTAGGCTTGCATGGGGTTTTATAGGTAAGTACCCTCTTGAAGTTTAGTTGGCTTAAACCTGTCCTAATAATAGTAATCGGGTTCTAAGGAGCTCAATATCAGTGGATTGTTTCCTTGGTCATTGTTTCATCTCAAGCCTCTTTAATGGCAACCAAAATATCCCAAGAAACCAAACCTCAATGAGTGTAGTGTCGAGTATCTACCAACTTCGGACTGCACCAAAGCCGGTCATCTCACCATATCCTGAAGGCCAAGTTGGTTAAGTAAAGGGTTCTAGAAGTTCATTAATGCTTCATGACATCACTCAGCGGCCCCTTATTCTCTTTGATTGACTCAAAGGCTACCGGTACCCACAAATATGTCGCACTAACATAGCTATTGCTTAGACCATGTTGGTATACCCCGCACAGTTTCCATAACGTATTGCTATTTACCTATAATGTATCCCAAATCCGGGTAGAGGATTTCAAACACAAAAAAAGAACCATAATGTAAAGCATACAAGTCAAACAATGTTAGCAAATAAATATGATCTAGCCCTAAGGTAACCCCACTTTTAAAAAATCCCCAGCAGAGTCGCCAGTTCTGTGATACGGTGGGAGAACTGACTTGAGGGTTTTGCGTTTGATCGCAAATGTTGCAGTTAGCAAGAGTCGCCATCGACTTTTCTTTTATCCAAAAAGGAAAGGTGAAAAATCACAAGAAAGACCTTTAGAGATGTTTTCTTGAGTTCGGGGGGTAGATTATGAAAAGGGAAGGTATTAGCACCCTTTTCATCCATGGTTTTCCATGGGCTCTTAGTTACCCGCTAGATCAACTTGCTTTTGCTTTGAAAATTTGCTTGTGATGTGGGCTTTGAAAGTGTTTTGAAAATATATTTGTAATGGTTCTCGTTACTATAAGAACGCGTACAAAGTTTTGTTTCAAAAGATAGTTCAAAGATGTGTTTATGGATTGTGTTTTTGAAAGTGGTTTTCGGAAAGATATTTTGCAATGGTTCTCGTCTCTATAAGAACGTATACAAAATGTTTTATCTTTTTGAAAATGTTTTAGAAATGGAAGTGTTGATGTGTAAAAATGTTTTTGTCGTGAGCAAGCAAGTGACTAAGAGCGAACCTACCTACTCAAAAGATCTTAGATGTATTTTCCCCCTCCTTTAGATGTTGCTATCTTACCATTGATTTCGTAAGAAGCCCCATCGTTGGATGTGAAGGGACGGGTGTAGGGACGTTTATATAGTCATGGAAGGCAACTCGTGGAACGTTTTAGCAATGTTGTTTTATGGGCTAGATCGTTTACCGAAGGCAACATCGAGGGTCATCGAGGGACTATGATCTTTTATCGAGGGTCTTTGCTAAAGCGTCCATGTTCGAGGGACATGACTATTTTTCCGATAGGCAGCTAGATGGGATTACCCTAAGGGTGCATGTGTGAATAGTGTGTAAGTTTGCATGCATTTTGTATTGTATTCTAAAGCCGTCTATTTGTTGATTTTTATCTTGCCATGCATCCTATTTAGTAGCAATATATGAAAGGAAAGTAAAATGCGGAAAGTATAATCTAAGTTATTACATCACTTTTAGGGGGATGGGGGTACAATTTAACAATGGGGATGAAGTAGAAACTAAAATATTACAACCATATCGAATGAAAATGAAAGCAATGTGAAAACAGTGTAAAATAAAGGGAAAAATGCATTTTGAACTGCTATGTGTCGACCCATGCTGCTTTGCATCGACACATAGTTTTCCCTTGCTCCTTTAAAACAAAATTAGTTCAGTATGAGTCGACACATAATGGGATGTATCGACTCATACACCTTCTTGTATCGATGCGAAACACGTATGTATCGACTCATAGACTCTTTCAGCTTCTGTTTTGTGACCTGAACTCAGTATGGGTTGATGCATGAGGGTTATGTGTCGACTCATACCCTTTTTTCCACCAGGATGGATCGACACATGAGGATATGTGTCGATACATGCTGCATTTTTCTGCCTTAAACATTGTTTTACTGACTGTACAAGTTAGTTTATGGAATATGATGGATAAATGTAAATAACACATGATTGAAGAAACTTAAACCATAAGCAAATGATTAACTCAAAGGGATAATGAAATACTACATCTTATCCTCAAAGAACAACAGATTGTTAATGATGTAATGGCAAGATATCAAGTCAAAAGGACTTACCTCTGGGCTGCACTGGTTGTTTTAGATCTGAATGCTTTTTCCAAATGCTGTGATGACCTTGTGAGTCTTCAGAAAGCTGCTCTGGACTGCTGGAACTTAGTTGGACTGTACTATAATTTTTTTGGTATTTTTTGATGGTGAAGGTGGATAGCACTACAAGGACTGTTTTTATGTTTGGCCAAACTTTGTATGTGGTGAAGTGTTTGGCTTATGGAGAGTTTGTATGGTGGAGTAATGGGTTAGGGTTCTGTTTTGAATAGGAGCTGGTGTTGATTTTGAATTAATCAGTCAAGTTTACAGGGGATACTATTTTTTTTTGGGTCAACAAAAACTCTCTATGCTCTCTCCAGAATTTTTACCTCTGAAAAAAACTCTAAAAACCAACCTCTAAAATCTTATGAGACAGTCCTCTTTTGTAGACCCTTGACTGTGGTTTAGGGGGGAAATCACATAAGTTATTTTGAATTGTTTTTCTTACTGCTTTGACACTTTCTTCACACAATTTTGCTTTGCCATTTTGGTGTAATTTTTGGGGTTGTTGTGATGCAGGCTTGGGCAGACTGCATAGAGCAGTTTTTGGGCTGTATTGGGCAGCATGCTTCCTTGGGGTGCAGCATAGCACAAGATTTCTTGCAGGGAAGCATGGGGTGTTATAGCAATGTGGCACATCACATTTTGTTCAACTTGGATAGCATGGTTTGTAGCATGTCACAATTTTGATCTTGTGGAATATTTCAAGCACATTATATCAAGGGACAAAACATTGTGACAAGGTCTTTTGAGAAAATTCAATCAAGGCATAGTTTTAGAATTTGTAATTTTATAAGAATGCCACTTTATAATAACTTGAATTACTTGCATCATCTTCAATTATTTGGAATTATAATAAAATGCCATGAAGCAAAAATGAAATTAACCAAGTATAGGAAATACTTAGAAAATTTTCAAAGTCTTGCAAAGTTGGATTTTTGATCCTCTTGATTTTTGATGATCAAATTTCATATTTTGGATGTCTTGATGAAATATGATTTTTGGGACTCAACTTTGATCAAAAAGTCAAAGTTTGACTTTTTAGCGCATAATTGACTTTTCTCACTAGTTGACTGAATTTGTCTATCAATCCACTGATCTCAGGAGATGAATTGAAATATGAAATTAGGTCAAAATGACGCGCTCGGATCCTTGAGATCATGCTTCCAACCAATAATCCAGTTATTAGGTATAAAAAAAACAAAGTTCGGTCATTTTTCAATCAAAACCCTAATTTCGCCCATTTTGCCCCTTTTGGTAATTTGAATGACTTTCTTGGAAAATTGTGATCCCAAACTTGAAACTTGACAAAAATAAACCTGAGGGTCCATAATGATTCCTGAAAGTCATTCGAAACGTTAGCAATCCAACTACCTTTGTACAAACCTAAACCCTAATTTGAGGTATCAGTGTTGGGAAAATTGTTTGACCTAGTCGATACTTGCGGAAACTTGAGGTATTGAAGATCTTTATAGGAAATATCTTGAGAAATGAGAGGGAAAATTTTGGGGTACAACAACTGCCCCTGTTCAATCTTCTTAAACCTGAGGAGTTAGATTGGCGAGTTTCGCCGTTCGTGACTTGAAGGTGAAAGAATGATTGGACACTAGAGTGCCCAGAAATTTGCACTCGACGATGTGTGGTTGAGGGAATAGGCTTAAAGATGCCATTTAGAGAAGTGACAGAATCTTGTTGGAGATGGGCTTGCAGATGGCATCCAAGAATGTTTGTTGAATTACAAGTTGTAAGCCGAAAGAATAAGTATCAGAATGTTGTCCTTGTTTGGGATGTATCTGAATTGTATCTGAAAGGTTGTATCTGGATGAGTATCAGAATGACATCTGTGTCTGGAGCGTATCTGTACTGTATCTGAAAGTTGAATCTGAATGAGTATCAGAATGGCATCCGTGTCTGGAGCGTATCCGTACTGTATCTGAAAGTTGAATCTGAATGAGTATCAGAATGGCATCCGTGTCTGGAGCGTATCCATACTGTATCTGAAAGTTGAATCTGAATGAGTATCAGAATGGAATCCGTGTCTGGAGCGTATCTGTATTGTATCTTAAAGTTGAATTGTATCTGAAGTTGAATCTGAATGAGTATCAGAATGGCATTCGTGTTTGGAGCGTATCCGTACTGTATCTGAAAGTTGAATCTGAATGAGTATCAGAATGGCATCCGTGTCTGGAGCATATCTGTACTGTATCCTGATTGCATATTGTTAATGGTAGTTGTTTAATCTTATCCTGAAAAGTGTAATATGTTAGCTAAAACAAAGTTATATTGCATGAAATGTATGATGCAATGTAGTTGTTTTATCAGTGTTTATGATATGTGGATGCAATGTATGCGCATGTAAATTGATTTGCTGTTTGATTGAGGACAATAAATCCTTGAATGCCGCTGAGGATATGTTGAATTTCCATGTCTTGAAGTTGAAGCACTGACGAACTCTTGTTAAGAGAAGTAAGTTATGTTGTAAGGGCAATGCCATGTACTGCTCGTAAGATTTGCTTGGGGAATCCTGAGAATTTGACAATTTCTACTGGGGATTAATAATTTGAAATTTGTTCCACTGGGGATCTAAATGACGTACTGTGGGGATTACTTATGGAATAGCCTAGAGACGTTTTCCTGTCCTTTCAACCTATCAGTAATTGTCTTTCTCATTTTGTTTATTTGTAAACAGTAATTATGTTCAAATGCATATGTTCATAAATGAATCATTGGACGTCTTTGTAAATAAAACACAAGTGTAAAGAAAAGGACAAATAGTTTTCTGTACTTTCAAAGAGATATATTTGTATTGACTTTGAATAAGTATTTTATACAAAGGAGACAAACATTCTAGTAAGATAATGGTGCCATAAAACAAGAAAAATTTATATAAAGAAAGATAGCTATGTGTAATAATCCCATGGGGTTCCCATTCTGCTATAGCCTTTATATCTCCGAATATCTTGTCTATTTGTTGCTTCGTCCGAAGATGATTAAATTGATCAGAAACTCCGAGTTTGTCAGTGGAGGTCAGAGGTCGTCCGCAAAGTGATCCGACGGGACATAGTCATATGCTTTAATTCCCTAACTTTTGCCTGGACCTCCCTTTCGGGTTTTCAGCCCACCGGGAAACCCTTTTTTGCCCAAGTCGCCCTTTTGGGTTTTCAACTTGCCGGGTGTACAGATTTTTTTATTTTATCCCTAATTTTTTCCCGAACCTTTTTGGTTCACCAGGATGCCCTTGTTTTGCCTAGGTGTGTCAACCTAGAGGGTCTCTTATGCATAGTATCTTTTGACTATGTCCGTGTTCGTAGGGTGTGGCAGGTCGTCTCCATCCATGGTGGTCAAGATCATTGCCCCACCGGAGAATATGCCTTTGATTACAAATGGTCCTTCATAGGTAGGAGTCCATTTGCCCCTGGGATCACTTTGTGGAAAGATGATACGTTTGATCACTAGATCCCCAACTTGATATACTTGGCATCTGACTTTCTTGTTGAAAGCCTTGATCATCCGTTTTTGATACGTTTGACCATGGAAAACAACAGTAAGTCTCTTTTCATCAATTAAATTCAGTTGATCAAGTCGAGTCTGGATCCAATCGTCTTCACTCAAACTTGCATCCTCCATAATCCTTAGAGAGGGGATCTGAACCTCAATAGGAAAGACAACCTCCATGCCGTAAACCAAAGAATAGGGTGTTGCCCCAGTTGACGTGCAAGCCGTGGTACGGTACCCGTGGAGAGCGATGGTAGCATCTCATGCCAGTCTTTGTATGTGATTGTCATCTTTTGTATGATCTTTTTAATGTTTTTATTTGCAGCTTCGACATCACCATTCATCTTTGGCCGGTAGGGAGAAGAATTGTGATGCTGAATCTTGAATTGCTCGCACAAGGCGGTGATCATAGTGTTGTTAAGATTTGTACCATTGCCAGTGATGATCCTTTCCAGGATACCGTACCGGAAAATAAGGTTTTGCTTGATGAAATAGGCAACAACATTCTTGGTAACGGAAGCGAAAGAAGCTGCTTCAACCCACTTGGTAAAATAGCCAATGGCCACTAGGATGAAACAGTGTCCATTGGAGGTTGTTGGCTTGATCTCCCCAATCATATCAATTCCCCACATAGCAAAAGGCCAAGGAGCCATCAAGACATTCAGATGAACCGGAGGTACGTGCACCTTGTCAGCATAAATTTGACATTTATGACAGGTCCGAGAGTGTTGATAGCAATTTGCTTCCATGGTAGACCAGTAATAGCCTGCCCGTAGAATTTTCTTCACCATCGTATACCCACTCGAGTGAGTTCCAAAAGTACCTTCATGCAATTCAGCCATGATCTTTTCAGCCTCAATCTTATCCACACACTGGAGTAGAACGGATTCATGATTGCGTTTGTATAGGATGCCATTACTAAGGAAGAACTTAGCAGAGAATCTCCTTAAGAACTTCTTATCATTGATTGAAGCTCCTTCTGGATACCTCTTGACTTCATGAAACCAAGGTTGGTCCACTACCTCTTCAGTATTAATCTCATGACAGTGTGCTGGTTCATCCATTCGTTCGATGGTGATCTGGGGAGCCTTGTTATCCCAATTAAGTTTAAACATAGATGACATTGTGGCTAGAGTATCTGCTAGCTGATTTTCTTCTCGCAGGAAATGCTTGAAGGTAATCTTCTCATGATGTGGTAGCAATGTCAAATGTGTTCTTTGTAAGGGATAAGATTTGGGTGTTTAGTGTCCCATTCCCCTTTGATCTGACTGATGACCAAAGCTGAATCTCAAAACACATCTAAAGATTTGATTCCCAAGTCTATGGCAGCTCTGAGACCAAAAATACATGCTTCGTACTCCGCCATGTTGTTTGTACAATTGAAGCAAAGTCTAGCAGTAAACGGAGTATGACACCCTTCTGGAGATATGAGTACAACGCTGATACCATTACCAAGTGCGTTGGATGCCCCATCAAAGAACAGGGTCCATCGGGATCCTTGTTCAGGTCCGTCATATGGCCTGATTTCTTCACAGTTGTCTAATGTCATGATGTCTTCATCCGGGAATTCGAACTTCATGAACTGATAATCTTCTACAACTTGATGAGCAAGATGATCAGCTAGCACACTGCCCTTTATAGCTTTTTGGATAGTATATTGTATGTCATATTCTGTTAGGATCATATGCCATCTAGCTATCCTCCCAGAAAGAGCAGGCTTCTCGAAGATGTAATTTATCGGATCCATCTTAGATATCAACAAAGTAGTATGAGTCAACATATACTGTCTTAGCCGGAGAGCATCCCATGCCAGAGCGCAACAAGTTTTCTTGAGTAGTGAATATCTGGTTTCACTGTCAGTAAAGTTTTTGCTCAGGTAGTAAATAGCATGCTCTTTTCGGCCAGACTCGTAATGCTGCCCCAATACACACCCCATTGAATTCTCTAAAACGTTCAGATACATGATCAGTGGTCTTCCCTCGACTGGTGGCATCAAAACAGGAGGCTCTTGTAAGTACTCTTTGATTTTGTCAAAAGCAACCTGGCATTCATCATTCCATCTGATTACTTAATCTTTCTTCAATAGTTTGAAGATTGGCTCACAAGTAGCTGTTAGGTGAGAAATGAATCTGGAAATATAGTTCAAGCATCCCAAGAATCCTATGACTTCCTTCTTAGTACGAGGAGCAGGCATCTCTTGTATTGCTTTAACCTTGGCAGGATCAACCTCAATACCTTTGTTGCTGACGACAAAGCCTAGGAGTTTACCGGACCGTACTCCGAATGTGCACTTGTTTGGGTTTAATCTTAGTTTATACTTCTTCAATCTCTCAAACAACTTTTGCAAGTGATCAAGGTGCTCTTCTTCTGTTTGTGATCGGGATATCATATCGTCTATGTAGACCTCTATTTCATGATGTATCATGTCGTGAAATAAAGTTACCATGGCGCGTTGATAGGTTGCCCCAGCATTCTTCAGTCCGAATGGCATCACCTTGTAGCAGAATGTGCCCCACTGTGTGACAAATGTAGTTTTCTCCATGTCCTCAAGTGCCATTTTGATTTGGTTTTAACCTGAGAATTCGTCCATGAAGGAAAACACCTTGCATTGGGTTGTATTGTCAACCAGGATATCAATGTGGGGAAGTGGAAAATCATCTTTAGGGCTGGCCCTATTCAAATCTCTATAGTCCACACACATTCGTACTTTGCCATCCTTTTTAGGTACGGGAACAATGTTGGCAACCCATTGAGGATAGGAAGTGACAACCAAGAATCCAGTATTGAATTGTTTCATGACCTCTGCTTTGATCTTCTCTGACATATCAGGTCTCATGCGGTAGACTTTTTGTTTTACTGGCGAACAATCTTCTCTTGTAAAGAGACGATGTACCACAATATCCGTATCAAGTCCTGGCATGTCTTCACAGGACCAAGCAAAGATCTCAACATAATCATGCAAAAGCTGAATCAGACGCTCCTTGACACTGGGCTCCAGATTGGCACCCATCTTGACCTCTTTTTTATCCTCCTCGGTACCCAGATTGATTGTATCCACCGGTTCCTCATGAGGCTTAATAGCTCTTTCCTCTTGTTGTAGTAGTCTGGCAAGTTCCCCTGGTACTTCACAATCTTCCTCACCTTCGTCTTCGGCTTGGTAGATTAGATCCTCAGAGTCACAAAAGGCCATAGCAGTATCATTACCCATGGGATCCGGAATGGAGGGGTACCTGCATTTGTGAGTGTGGGTGTGTGTAAGGGTATAGCCATCCTTAGAAAATAAAATGTAAAAGAAAAACAATGAGCACAAAAGTTTGTATGTGAAAAACGTCCATGATTCATTGAATGTCATATGAAGATGAAATAAAAACCCTTACAAATGGACCATTGTGCCTTGGGCAAGACACAAGGTTTTAAATGTGCGAATTGTTTGTGAATATTACAAGTCCAATAGAAATGTAAAGATATATTACTGAGGGATGAAAGTTATTGGGACAAAGTCTCTGGCTTTCCAATTGTGAAGTCCTCCGTTGATAGTAGGAAAGATCCAATTCTCCAAGCTGCTATCCTCTTCACTATCTTCCACCGTGTTGACCTCTCGGTTGCTAATTTTCAAGGGTGTCCCTCCAGCACAGGCATGGCGTACATCCTTCTGAGCACTTGAAGTGAACCCTAAGCCAAACTTATCAGATTTATACGGATTATCTAGAAGTTTCCCCCAGATAGTGCATCTACCCTCCTCTACTACTGCCTTGGCATCTTTCAGAGATGACATCCGGATCGGAGGTCTTGTAATCTTCGGAATCTGGGATGCAGTCTTGGTCACTGCTACCTCTTGGGGGACTTCTTCGAAATGTTGAAAAGGAGTTTCAATGAACTCACCGTCCAATTCCACATACCTGAAGGAATTGAGGTGGCTAATCATATATTCTTCCTCTCCGTGGACATTGATAATCTTTCCCTGGACCGGATATTTCAACATCTGGTGCAGTGTAGAGGTGACAGCGTCGACATTATGGATCCATGGCCGTCCTAGTAGACCGGAGTAAGAGGGGCGGATGTCCATTACATAGAAGGTTGAGTTGAAAGTTTGAGTCCCAACTTTTATGGGGATATCCACCTCCCCATGTACCATCCTCTTTGAGCCATCAAACGCTCTCACAACTATGTTACTGGGTTTCAACGTCAGTCCTTCGCAGTCTAATATGTCGAGAGCTTTCTTCGATAAAACATTCAAAGATGAGCCAGTGTCCACCAAGACATGGGCCAGAGTTGTTCCTCTACATTCCACAGAGAAATGCAATGCCTCGTTGTGCTTCCTTCCCCTTGGTGTCAGATCAGCATCTGAGAAGCCTAGGTCGTTATCCACTGTCAAACTGGCCACACAATCTTGAAATTGGTCAGCAGACGTCTCTTGAGGCACATGGGCTGTCTTTAGGAACTTCACCAGGGCTTTCGCATGTGCCTTGGAGCACAACAACAGTGCCAGCATGGAGATTTTGGATGGAGTTTGCCCCAACTGTTCAACTACGTCGTAGTCGCTCTTCTTTATTATTCTCAGGATCTCCTCCATTTCCTTCTTGGAGGTTTCGGGGATAGCCAGTGGTTGAGCCTTCGTCCGGACAGGCTCTTCTTGAATACTTTTTCCTCGAGTTTCAGCAGCAGGAGTGTTGGTAGGAATGACAGCAGGAGGAGCACTTGCATATATGATTATTGGTACAGAGATAACCTTTGGAGCAGCCACGGGTCCAAAAACTGCCTTTGGGGGGGAAATTTCTGGAGAGAAGATTCTACCGCTTCGGGTAATCTTACTGGTTCCGACAATATTACTAATGTCGGAGTTTTCTTATTCTGAGCTTATCTCTTCGGCGGCCAGCCCATCTTGTTTGGTACCATGGTAGTAGATGTCTCCACTTTAATTCCACGACACAGTTTTGTCTGATTCATACTGGACTGGCCCGGGCATTGTGATTATAAGAGGAGTAGTTTTTGGAACCAATGTAATCCTAACGGGTATTTTGGGGACCCTAGAAGAATTGGCGGAGATGGTGATGATTGAAACGTCTTCAACAGGAACAGGTAAAACAGGAGTACTTTCAAACAAAATCTCTTTGTTGTCTATCAAGCGTTGAATGCTTGTTTTCAACAAAGGGCAAACAGTTGGTGAGGATAAGCAGAGATGGCAGTCTTCATTACAACTCGGGAATACACCGGCTTTCAACAAGTTTATCTTAATGATTGGGAGTGGAGTCAATAGTTCATCAATTATGGTAACAAACAAATCTTCTTCAATTGCATTGGTGTTGTGACCATGCCTGGGCATAGGAGCAGAAATGACGTTTGCCTTCTCGGGCGCATCAAACTCAATCTCTTTTGCCTATATAAGGTCTTGAATCTTGTTTTTCAGGGCCCAACAGTTGTTAGTGTCATGACCCGGACTTTCGGAATGATATGTGCATCTGGCATTTGGGTGATAATGAGGGGACGTTATGTTGGCGTTCTTTGGAGCTTCTTTTGAAGTTACCAAATTGGATTTCAGAAGGTGCGGTAAAACCTAGGCTAGAGTCATATTGATTCTGGTGAATTGTCGGACTGGCCTCTCCACCCTCGGTTGATTACTTCTTGGTTGATCAGATGTAGGCTTTGGGATCATAACAACCCCTACCATTGGTCGGGTTCAGCTGTCCCTTGGTTCCTTTATGGATAAACAGCAGATACCTCCTTCTTCCTAGTGAAAGGCTTTCTCACAGCTGTAGAGGCAGATGAGTCTTTCTGAATCTTTCCATTTTTTATGCCAACTTCCACCCTCTCTCCGGTTAGTATTAACTTACTAAATCCTGCAGATGAACTTCCAATCAGATGGTTGAAGAAAGGGCCCGATAGAGTGCCTAAGAACATATCCACCAACTCCCTTTCATACAGAGGGGGTTGAACTCTCCCAGCTAGATCTCTCCATTTCTGTGCGTAATCCTTGAAACCCTCATTGGAAGCCATGGCCATGCTCTAAAGTTGAGTACGGGTAGGTGCAAAATCTGCATTATATTGGTATTGCTTATAGAAAGTTGCGGTAAGATCTTCCCAGTTGTGGACGTTTCCCCTTTCCAATTGGTAAAACCAATCGAGTTGTGTTCCAGATAGGCTATCTTGGAAAAAATGCACCCACAGGTCTTTATCGGCAGAGTGCGGCTGGATCTTTCTCACATATGATCGGAGGTGCATCTTAGGACATGACACCCCATCATATTTTGCAAATAACGGCACTTTGAACTTCGGTGGGATCACAATTCCCGACACTAGTCCCAATTCTTCAAAGTCTAGACCTGGAACCTTTTGTATTGCCATAGCGCTCAAACGCTCTTCAAGATGTCTGTACTTATCACCTGCTGGAGGATACTGTTCCTCAGAGTAGTCTTCCTCTTCTTCTTCCTCTTCGGATTCTGACGGAACCGCTATTTCTTTTCCTTTCCCTTCTCCTTCCCCGGAAGTGGTTGCAAAATTCAAAGTTCTTCTAGTTTGTCCTTGAAACCTTCTCCCCATGTTCAAAACCCCAATCACCTTCTTTGTTTTCTTCTTTCTTTCTTCAGCTAACAGAGTCTTCAACTCTTCTTGCCCATTGGCTAGGGTCATGAGTAACTGTTGAAACTACGTGTTTTGAACTTGAACTGTCTGTTCGAGATCCATCTTACTGAAATAAATAGTAGAGAGATGAGGAAACTCGTTGCAAAAGACCTGTTTATGTTATGATGAATGATATGTGCATATGTAATGTTTTCAAGGATTTTAAAAGATTCAAGTTCGCTTTAGACAAAAAATAAACACACGTTATATTAATAAGATAGAGTTTGAGTACATCAATGCCCCTTGGGAAAAATAATACAACACTCTAAGATAAAAAAAGTAGTGCGAATCCTCTTTGGTACAATGTAGGCATTTAGAGTTTGCTCTTCATGAAGTACCCTAGTGAGTTCCAAAACCTTCTTCTCAATTGCATAGAATTGGGCTTCGAAAGTATCTCGCTCTCCTTTGAGCTGTATCCAATCCCTTTATAGGTCTTCAAGAGATGTGGGCATGTCAGGATGTAGGATAGTGTATGGAACTTCTCCCTCCTTAACAGGCTCAATGATCACCGGAAGGATGGAAGGATAAGGCATCATAAGACTTTGGGCGCGGGTTCATACCCACTTGAGGTAAGGCTCAAGAGGGATGGAATTCTTGTGTCCCAAAGTTTTTCTATCCACCTTGTTTAGCATCCTCCAAGCTCGGATGAATCTCTGGCGAAGACCTTGATTGTCGATGTCGTAGTCGAATACCAAACCTTGAATCAGCATCTCATGTGGGCCATCCCTTCGGGCGTAACCAAACTGTCTTAGAGCTAAGCATGGGTTGTAGGTGATGCTTCCCCTAATGCCAAGTAGAGGGACATTATGGATTTCCCTAAAACGGTCAACAATGATAACATTCTCTTTGGATCGAGAGCACCAATGAATATCTGAATGTTTGAGCGTCATTAACCTTTGTGACCACCTTAATCCTTGCTCATTCTTTAAGACTGATTAGGGAAGATGAGAAATAAACCATCTTGCCAGGAGATGAGTGCAACACATAAGGACACCTCTTTTCCTCATTGTGCGAGTGTGAAAAGAGTGTAGGATATCCCCTAGCAACGTAGGTACCGGATTGCGTACCATGAAGATTTTGACGGCGCTCACGTCTATGAGTTGGTCAGGATTGGGAAACAAGACCATCCCATAGATAAGAAGAGCCACAATTTCCTCAAATTCTTGCAAGTCTAAGGAA
Source organism: Vicia faba (assembly GCA_948472305.1). Lineage (NCBI taxonomy): Eukaryota > Viridiplantae > Streptophyta > Magnoliopsida > Fabales > Fabaceae > Vicia > Vicia faba. The sequence goes on from OX451738.1 coordinate 988,962,599, forward strand.
TTCCAACAGCTTTGGGCTTTCTCAAACAAGAACTTTGCTAAGAAGCCTTTGACACCACTTCTAGTTTCCCAATGAGTTGTGACATCAGATGAGTGCAAGTGCAGAGCTTGAGCAATCTCTTCTGAATTTGGGTCTCTTTCCGTACCGTTGAAAGGTAGTTGATTGAGAATGGGAATCCTCAAGAGTTGAGATAATTCTTCCAAAGTAGGCACAAGCTGATAGTCAGAAAATGTGAAGCAATGGTGCAAAGGGTCAAAGAACTGGAAGAGCACCTTCATCATATCCTCATCTGTGTTGGAGGTGACCAAGTTGAGTAGACGACCATGTCTCTCGGTGAATGGAGAGTTCTCATGGATCCTTGAAGCTAGCTCCTTAAGTTGTGGAGGAATTCTTACAAGGTTGACTTGGATAGTTTTCCTGCGAAGTGAATCCATATCCTACAAAACAAGAACAAAGATGAATCTCCAAAATCCTTGAAATGGTTAGTAGATGTATATGATGTTCATGATGTCCATGATGTTATGTACAAGTATACATACACAAGCAGGATAAACAAGTTCTTAGTTTAGGCTTGCATGGGGTTTTATAGGTAAGTACCCTCTTGAAGTTTAGTTGGCTTAAACTTGTCCTAATAATAGTAATCGGGTTCTAAGGAGCTCAATATCACCGGATTGTTTCCTTGGTTATTGTTTCAGCTCAAGCCTCTTTAATGGCGACCGAAATATCCCAAGAAACCAAACCTCAATGAGTGTAGTATCGAGTATCTACCAACTTCGGACTGCACCAAAGTCAGTCATCTCACTACATCCTAAAGGCCAAGTTGGTCAAGTAAAGGGTTCTAGAAGTTCATTAGTGCTTCATGACATCACTCAGTGGCCCCGTATTCTCTTTGATTAACTCAAAGGCTACCGGTACCCATAAATATGTCACACTAACATAGCTATTGCTTAGACCATGTCGGTATACCCCGCACAGTTTCCGCAACGTATTGCTATTTACCTATAATGTATCCATAATTCGGGTAGAGGATTTCAAACCCAAATAAAGAACCATAATGTAAAGCATACAAGTCAAACAATGTAAACAAATAAATATGATCTAGTCCTAAGGTAACCCCACTTTTATAATTTCCCCAGCAGAGTCACCAGTTCTGTTATACGGTGGGAGAACTGACTTGCGGGTTTGCGTTTGTGTTTGCAAATGTTGCGATTTAGCAAGAGTCGCCATGAACTTTTCTTTTATCCAATAAGGAAAGGTGAAAAAGCACAGGAAAGACCTTTAGAGATGTTTTCATGAGTTCGGGGGGTAGATTATGAAAAGGGAAGGTATTAGCACCCTTTTCATCCATGGTTTTCCATGGGCTCTTAGTTACTCGCTAGATCAACTTGCTTTTGCTTTGACAATTTGCTTGTGATGTGGGCTTTGAAAGTGTTTTGAAAATATCTTTGTAATGGTTCTCGTTTCTATAAGAATGCGTACAAAGTTTTGTTTCGAAATATAGTTCAAAGACGTGTTTGTGGATTGTGTTTTAGAAAGTGGTTTTCGGAAAGATATTTTGCAATGGTTCTCGTCTCTATAAGAACGTATACAAAATGTTTTATCTTTTTGAAAATGTTTTAGAAATGGAAGTGTTGATGTGTAAAAAAAAAAAATCCGTGAGCAAGCGAGTGACTAAGAGCGAACCTACCTACTCAAAAGGTCTTAGATGTATTTTTCCCCCTCCTTTAGATGTTGCTATCTTACCATTGATTTGGTAAGAAGCCCTATCATTGGATGTGAAGGCATGGGTGTAGGGACGTTTGTATAGTCATGGAAGGCAACTCATGGAACGTTTTAGCAATATCGTTTTAGGGGCTAGATCGTTTACCGAAGGCAACGTCGAGGGTCATCGAGTGACTACGATCTTTTGTCGAGGGTCTTTGCTAAAGCGTCCATGTTCGAGGGACATGACTATTTTTCCGATAGGCAGCAAGATGGGATTACCCTAAGGGTGCATGTATGAATAGTGTGTTAGTTTGCATGCATTTTGTCTTGTATTCGAAAGTCATCTATGATTTTTATCTTGCCATGCATCCTATGTACTAGCAATATATGAAAGACAAGTAAAATGCGGAAAGTAAAATCTAAGCTATTACATCACTTTTAGGGGGATGGGGGTACAATTTAACAATGGGGATGAAGTAGAAACTAAAATATTACAACCATATCGAATGATAATGAAAGCAATGTGAAAACAGTGTAAAATAAAGGGAAAATGCATTTTGAACTTCCATGTGTCGACCCATGCTGCTATGCATTGACACATGTTTTTCCTTGCTCCTGTAAAACAAAATTAGTTCAGTATGAGTCGACACATAATGGGATGTATCGACTTATACACCTTGTATCAATGTGAAACGCGTATGTATCGACTCATAGGCTCTTTCAGCTTATGTTTTGTGACCTGAACTCAATATGGATCGATGCATGAGGGTTATGTGTCGACTCATACCCTTTTTTTCACTAGGATGGGTCGACACATGAGGATATGTGTCGACACATGCTGCATTTTCTGCCTTAAACATTGTTTTACTGACTGTACAAGTTAGTTTGTGGCATATGATGGATAAATGTAAATAACACATGATTGAAGAAACTTAAACCATAAGCAAATGATTAACTCAAAGGGATAATGAAATACTACATCTTATCCTCAAAGAACAACAGATTGTTAATGATGTAATGACAAGATATCAAGTCAAAAGGACTTACCTCTGGGCTGCACTGGTTGTTTTAGATCTGAATGCTTTTTCCAAATGCTGTGATGACCTTGTGAGTCTTCAGAAAGCGGCTCTGGACTGCTGGAACTGAGTTGGACTGTACTGTAATTTTTTTGGTATTTTTTTATGGTGAAGGTGGATAGCACTACAAGGACTGTTTTTATGTTTGGCCAAACTTTGTATGTGGTGAAGTGTTTGGCTTATGGAGAGTTTGGATGGTGGAGTAATGGGTTGGGGTTATGTTTTGAATAAGAGATGGTGCTAATTTTGAATGAATCAGTCAAGTTTACAGGGGATACTGTTTTTTTTCGGGTCAATAAAAACTCTCTATGCTCTCTCCAGAATTTTTACCTCTGAAAAGAACTCTAAAAACCAACCTCTAAAATCTTATGAGACAGTCCTCTTTTGTAGACCCTTGATTGTGGTTTAGGGGGGAAACCACATAAGTTATTTTGAATTGTTTTTGCTTACTGCTTTGACACTTTCTTCACACAATTTTCCTTTGCCATTTTGGTGTAATTTTTGAGGCTGTTGTGATGCAGGCTTGGGCAGACTGCATAGAGCAGTTTTTGGACTGCATTGGGCAGCATGCATCCTTGGGGTGCAGCATAGCACAAGCTTTCTTGCAGGGCAACATGGGGTGTTGTAGCAATGTGGCACATCACATTTTGTTCAACATGGACAACATGGTTTGTAGCATGTCACAATTTTGGTCTTGTGGAATATTTCAAGCACATTATATCAAGGGCCAAAATATTGTGACAAGGTCTTTTGAGAAAATTCAATCAAGGCATAGTTTTAGAATTTGTAATTTTGTAAGAATGTCACTTTATAATAACTTGAATTACTTGCATCATCTTGAATTATTTGGAATTATAATAAAATGCCATGAAGCAAAAATGAAATTAACCAAGTATAGGAAATACTTAGAAAAATTTCAAAGTCTTGCAAAGTTGGATTTTTGATCCTCTTGATTTTTGATGATCAAATTTCATATTTTGGATGTCTTGATGAAATATGATTTTTGGGACTCAACTTTGATCAAAAAGTCAAAGTTTGACTTTTTAGCGCATAATTGACTTTTCTCACTAGTTGACTGAATTTGTCTATCAATCCACTGATCTCAGGAGATGAATTGAAATATGAAATTAGGTCAAAATGACGCGCTCGGATCCTTAAGATCATGCTTCCAACCAATAAGCCAGTTATTAGGTAAAAAAACAAAGTTCGGTAATTTTTCAGTCAAAACCCTAATTTCGCCCATTTTGCCCCTTTTGGTTATTTGAATGACTTTCTTGGAAAATTGTGATCCCAAACTTGAAACTTGACAAAAATAAACCTGCGGGTCCATAATGATTCATGAAAGTCATTCGAAACATTAGCAATCCAACTGCCTTTGTACAAACCTAAACCCTAATTTGAGGTATCAGTGTTGGGAAAATTGTTTGACCTAGTCGATACTTGCACAAACTTGAGGTATTGAAGATCTTTATAGGAAATATCTTGAGAAATGAAAGGGCAAATTTTGGGGTACAACACTGGCCAAGGGACAACAAGAGCTAATGACACTGTTGGTGGCCAAATAGAAGGCTAAAAAGAAGGCCCTTATCAACATGGGAAAAAGGTTTAAAGGCCTAGTCCGTCAGGCGCAGATAGTTAAAGAGTCATCTGAGGAAGACGAGAACCAGGTGGAAGAGGAAAAGAGCACTCGTGCTAGGGGTGCAAATGATCAAGCTTCTGAGGACAAAGACCACTTTGATAAACAGTACCCACCGGACGAGGATAAATACAAGTAGTTAGAGGATAGACTAGAAGCTGTTGAAATTCAAGCCGTACCTAGTTTGGATTTAGGTGATTTAGGCTTAGTACCTGGGGTCATCATTCCCCATAAGTTCAAAATACCAGTCTTTGCTAAGTATGATAGAGTTTCATGCCCGAAACTTCATCTAAGGTCCTACATCCGCAAGATACAACCTTACACTATTGACAAGAAGCTTTGGGTTCATTTCTTCCAAGAGAATCTGGCTGGGACTCAGTTAGAATGGTTTTATCAATTGGAGGGATCCCGCATTCACACATGGGAAGATATGGCCACTTCTTTTTATCATCAATATCAGTACAAAGCTGATTTAGCACTAACAAGAGTTCAACTTCAAGGAATGACAATGGGTACTAATGAAGGGTTTAAAGAGTACACGCAAAAATGGAGGGATCTTGCTGGTAGGGTCCAATCACCACTAAATGATAGAGAACTAGTTGATATGTTCATGGGTACGTTAGCTGGCCCCTTTTTCAACTTGTTAATTGGGAGTTCTTCGTCTGGTTCCACTGAGTTAATCCTAACTGGTGAAAGGGTCGAAAGTGGCATTAAGAGTGGGAAAGATTTTCCATGGCATCTGCTTCTGCATCCAAATCTGTAAAGATGCCTTTTACTGGTAAGAAAGAGACTAATGTTATGTATGGATCAAGAAGCCGTGCTAAGACTGACCACCATCACTCAGTGAGGGCAGTTTTAATTTCCAATCCTACACCTACTCAATCATAGCGAAAGGGTAGGCGTAGGACGAAATTTCAAGAAAGACAATACACCAAGATTGGTATGTCCTTACCACAAGCCCTACAACATTTACTGAAATATGAGCTCATTTCACTAAGAGAACCTCCATAAAATCCCAATACATCTTTATCTCAATACAACCCCAATGCCAACTGTGCTTACCATTCAAATAGCCTCAGACATGATACCAATGATTGTTGGACTCTAAAGAATAAAATCCAAGACCTAATTGATAACAAGACAATTGAATTCGACCCTCTGGCAACTCCTGCTCCCATACCAAATCATTGAGAGTGCTCAGTTCATTTTGAATTTTTTAGTTGTAATTTCTTTTGTTTGTTCGAACACTTATCTATTATGTCAAACTTTGTTTCATTAATGCATTGCATATCTTTGTCTTGAATTAATCCAATTGTTTTCACTATATTTAAACTGTGCTTTTATTCCGATTTTTTCGTGATATTCAACTCTCGTTAAAAGTTGCTAGCCTTTAGAGGGAGGATGATGAAAACAATACCACGATCTCATACAATATGCTTTTGGACTGACCTTGTTGACGATGTACATACGTTCTTTCAATTCCTAAATAGTGGAGTTATAAGGAAGATAATCCCTAGTCAACCCCTTTGAGCCAAAGAAGTATGCGTTTTTCTTTTTCACACAAATTAAAACCTTTAATCAGAACCTAGGGCAGGGTAACTTCTCAGTTAATCCAAATGTGCGTTCGGTCGCAAGCTTTCACTTAATACACAATGAATGACATCAAAAACATCCTTTTGAATCAAAAGCTGATGATGGTTCCCCGTAAAATAGGCAGTCATTCTCAAAAGAAAAGCCCACTGAGTCAAAACCTACAAAGGAGACTTAAGAAAAACTGGGGCATCCCGCTAACTGTAGTCTCAAAACGAAAACAGTTAGGAAAAAAATTAGGGATAATAAATAATAAAAAAACAGAGGTCGCTACAAATCCTCAACAATAGAAATATGTTGCAAAAATGAATACCTTCTCAAATAATATTCCAAGCATCTAAACCATCACCAAAATATCATTCTAGATTCAATAGGAGTTCACACACATAATTAACTGAGTTTAGGACTGAAGAATATCATGAAGAACGGGTGGGTACAAATAAACTTTGATCATTATCCTTTTTTTCTTAAACTGTGAACCAAGCCATGTTGCAAACCCTTAAAAGTCCTAATTGAAGCATAGGTTAGTTCGAAAGCATATTGTTACAAAAGGTGTCCTGACTCCTGCAAGGCTTACTATAAATCCTGAGTTGAATTCATATTTTTACAAATTCTTTTATTTGCTAAAAATGAATTTTCAAAACTTCAAGACAAACATATACTTTGCATTGTTTGAATACCGCTGTTTGCATATAGCTAATTGTTTGACAATGAAGAAATTCACACAACGAATTCTCTCGGTAAAAAGAATCACTTCAAAGGGAAAGACGCTCCCAGTGACAAATTTCACATAATCAAGGGGCATGACATGTTACTGTCCAACTTATCAGTGGAAGTCAAGTCAAGATTCCAAGAAATCTTTTGTAAAGTCCTGAATAACCACGGGCAGATCTCCATCGGAATTACTTGGGGCATTGAACATGAATTCCAGCAAAGGGTCATGTACGACCAATCAAACATTTTATGTTATTTCTACAACACTTACTACTATGGACAGTGACAAATCCTCACGAATTCCTTTTCATAAGGTGATCCAAGTGAAGTCGGCAGAGCCACCTCTATAAGGTTATCCCAATAGAATAATCTTCACGGATAAGGGTCCAAACCCCAAAAGGCCAAATTCATGGACATCCCCACAGAATTATCCCTACAAAGTTGGATTCATGCAATCCCCAGTCAGAGTTTCAATCTCCGGAAAACCCAATCCCCGGCCAAGTTAGTCTTAAAGGAAAAACCCTTATGGATTTCTCCCTAAAGGAAACACCTTCCCAGCAGGTCATTAAAATATTCTCTTCAACAGGGTTTATTTCCCCAACAAACTGCAAATTCCCCAGCTTGAGTTTTCTTCTCAGACTATTGCAAATCAATGGACAAAACCCCTTAACCTCCGATAGAATCGTTACAATCCCTAACAGAGTCGTTACTATCCCCGAAAGTGACTGTAAAGCCTGGAATCCCACCAGATAACAGTAAATCTCAATTTTAAGTTACTAAAGCCTGGACCCGACCAGATAATAGTTTAACTTCTTCAGTTACTACAAAGCCTGGATCCGACCAGAAAACCGTTTGAGTTGCTAAAACCTGGAACTGACCAGATACCAGTTAATCTCAAGATCAAATTGCTGAAACCTAGACCCGGACAGATAACAGTTCGAGTTGCTGAAACCTGGACCAGACCAGATACTAGTTAACCTCAAGATCAAATTGCTGAAACCTGGACCCAACCAGATAACAGTTCGAGTTACTACGAAACCTGGACCCAACCAGATAATAGTTTAACTTCTTCAAATCACTAACAAAACTCATATTCCCCCATTAGAGTTTTCCACTATCCCCAGTGAGTTGCTGCAACGCCTGGAATCTGACCAGATAACGTTTAACTTCTTTATCCCCAACAAGTTGTTGTGAAGCCCAGATCTGACCAGATAACAGCTAAACTTTCTTCCTCTCCAATCAAGAGATAACTCCCCGGTAGAGCAAAGGACGACTAAAACTCCTAAACTCTTTCCCTCAAGCAGAAATCAACATTCTCCACAAAGTTTCCCTCAAGCAAAGTCAATGTTCCCCATCGGAATTCTCCTCAAATAACAAAGCAGGAATACCTAGTGGAAACACTCTAAAAAAGGTTTGAAGATGCACATACTCTTCATCCTTAAGAGTGATCTGGGATTTAACTTCCCAAAACTCCCCAACATTTGTCAAGGATTTATTTTCCCGAACAAAGATGCACTTCAATAACATTTCATGATCATACATCATGACATATACATACAAAATGCATATAACACAATCTCATTTATTTTGAGAACATCATTATGCAATGCATGCATTATGACATTTCATACAACTAACTCTTTACCTTTTCGAGAAAAGATCAATCAATAGATGAACGTCATCAACTATCTGTAAACTTCTCCGAGTCAAAATCAAGGTTGGATTTTTTTCTGGTACTTATTGAAGTAGTAATCGTTAAGGATTCCTTCATTACCTGTTGAAGTAGTAGTCGTCCAAGATTCCTTCATTACCTGTTGAAGTAGTAGTCTTCAGATTCCTTCATTGCCTGTTGGAGTAGTAGTCATCAAAGATTCCTTCATTACCTGTTGAAGTAGTAGTCGTAAGATTCCTTCATTGCCTGTTGAAGTAGTAGTCGTCCAAGATTCATTCATTACATGTTGAAGTAGTAGTCGTCAAATTCCTTCATTACCTGTTGAAGTAGTAGTCATCATAGTCATCATATTCCTTCATTGCCTATTGGAGTAGTAGTCGTCCAAGATTCCTTCATTACTTGTTGAAGTAGTAGTCGTCTAAGATTCCTCCATTACCTGTTGAAGTAGTAGTCGTCTGATTCCTTCATTACCTGTTGAAGTAGTAGTCGTTAGATTCCTTCATTTCCTGTTGGAGTTATAGTCGTCCAAGATTCCTTCATTACCTGTTGAAGTAGTAGTCGTCAGTTTCCTTTATTACCTATTGAAGTATTAGTCGTTGGATTCTTTCATTTCCTGTTGAAGTAGTAGTCGTCAAAGATTCCTTCATTACTTGTTGAAGTAGTAGTCGTCAGATTCCTTCATTACCTGTTGAAGTAGTAGTCGCCAGATACCTTCATTACTTATTGAAGTAGTAGTCGTAAGATTCCTTCATTACCTGATGAAGTAGTAGTCATCAAAGATTCCTTTATTACATGTCAAAGTAGTAGTCGTCAAAGATTCCTTCATTACATGTCGAAGTAGTAGTCGTCAAAGATTCCTTCATTATACGTTGCAGTCAAGCTTTACACTTACCAGCAGTCACTTTGGATGGCATCTTTAAGCCCATTCCCGACACAATCAATCAACACATCATCGAGTGCAAATTTCTGGGCACTCTAGTGTTCAATCATCTTCCACCTTCAAGTCACGAATGGCGGACCCGCCAATCTAAATTTTCAGGTTTAAGATAATTGAATAGGGGCATATGTTATACCCAAAAATTTGCCCTCTCCTTTTTCAAGACATTCCTCACAAATGATCTCTACTTCTCAAGGATTCTCAAGGAATTGATCAGACAAAATCATCTCTGAAGCGCTAGGACTCCAAATTAGGGTTTTGACTGAGAGTGACAAATCTTTGATTTTTGACCTAGTACATGACTTATTAGTTTGAAATATGATCTCAAGGATTTAAGTGCATCATTTCGACCTAGTCGCATATTTCAATTCACCTCCCGAGATCAGTGGATTGATAGATGAAATTTGGTCAGCTGACGAAAAAGTCAATTGTACACTGAAAAGTCAAACTTTGACTTTTTGGTTAAATTTGAGTTTCAAAAATCACATGTCATCAAGGCATTCAAAACATGAAATTTGATCATAAAAAATCAAGAAGGTCAAAAAATCAAACTTGGCAAGACTTGGACAAAATTTCTAAGTATTTTCCATACATGAATAATTTCATTACCTCATGACATCTTTCTTCACTACAATTCAAAATAATTCAAGATGTTATAAATAATTCAAGATGTTACAAATAACTCAAGATGTTACAATAATTCAAGTTATTACAAGGTCGCATTTTTTAAGTTAGAAATTGTTAAGTTACAAATCCTAAAGCCTTGTCTTGTTTAAACTTTTCTCTTTGACTCAAATCCAGAAAAAAAACCCTGCTATACTGTCACAGTCTACTCCAAAACCTACAATGTTACCCTGAAAATCTGCATCATATCAGTCTCATGGTTACAACAAGTTAGCATATAAAAAGCTGAACCCAATATAGCTATGAAACAGCATACCCAAAAAGTTCAAAATTCATCTATTTCCCTCCCAAACTTCAGCCAACTTCATCTATAAATAAACAGTTTTTCACAACACAAAAAGTGGCTTTTATTGAGAGAGAGAGAGAGAGAGAGAGAGAGAGAGAGAGAGAGAGAGAGAGAGAGAGAGAGAAAGAGAGAAAAAACATAAGTCTTTGTAACCTTGTTCATTCAAAAAACTCTGCTCTTATGCATAGTATCTTTTGACTATGTCCGTGTTCGCAGGGTGTGGCAGGTCGTCTCCATCCATGGTGGTCAAGATCATTGCCCCACCGGAGAATATGCCTTTGATTACAAATGGTCCTTCATAGGTAGGAGTCCATTTGCCCCTGGGATCACTTTGTGGAAAGATGATACGTTTGATCACTAGATCCCCAACTTGATATACTTGGCATCTGACTTTCTTGTTGAAAGCCTTGATCATCCGTTTTTGATACGTTTGACCATGGAAAACAACAGTAAGTCTCTTTTCATCAATTAAATTCAGTTGATCAAGTCGAGTCTGGATCCAATCGTCTTCACTCAAACTTGCATCCTCCATAATCCTTAGAGAGGGGATCTGAACCTCAATAGGCAAGACAACCTCCATGCCGTAAACCAAAGAATAGGGTGTTGCCCCAGTTGACGTGCAAGCCGTGGTACGGTACCCGTGGAGAGCGATGGTAGCATCTCATGCCAGTCTTTGTATGTGATTGTCATCTTTTGTATGATCTTTTTAATGTTTTTATTTGCAGCTTCGACATCACCATTCATCTTTGGCCGGTAGGGAGAAGAATTGTGATGCTGAATCTTGAATTGCTCGCACAAGGCGGTGATCATAGTGTTGTTAAGATTTGTACCATTGCCAGTGATGATCCTTTCCAGGATACCGTACCGGAAAATAAGGTTTTGCTTGATGAAATAGGCAACAACATTCTTGGTAACGGAAGCGAAAGAAGCTGCTTCAACCCACTTGGTAAAATAGCCAATGGCCACTAGGATGAAACAGTGTCCATTGGAGGTTGTTGGCTTGATCTCCCCAATCATATCAATTCCCCACATAGCAAAAGGCCAAGGAGCCATCAAGACATTCAGATGAACCGGAGGTACGTGCACCTTGTCAGCATAAATTTGACATTTATGACAGGTCCGAGAGTGTTGATAGCAATTTGCTTCCATGGTAGACCAGTAATAGCCTGCCCGTAGAATTTTCTTCACCATCGTATACCCACTCGAGTGAGTTCCAAAAGTACCTTCATGCAATTCAGCCATGATCTTTTCAGCCTCAATCTTATCCACACACTGGAGTAGAACGGATTCATGATTGCGTTTGTATAGGATGCCATTACTAAGGAAGAACTTAGCAGAGAATCTCCTTAAGAACTTCTTATCATTGATTGAAGCTCCTTCTGGATACCTCTTGACTTCATGAAACCAAGGTTGGTCCACTACCTCTTCAGTATTAATCTCATGACAGTGTGCTGGTTCATCCATTCGTTCGATGGTGATCTGGGGAGCCTTGTTATCCCAATTAAGTTTAAACATAGATGACATTGTGGCTAGAGTATCTGCTAGCTGATTTTCTTCTCGCAGGAAATGCTTGAAGGTAATCTTCTCATGATGTGGTAGCAATGTCAAATGTGTTCTTTGTAAGGGATAAGATTTGGGTGTTTAGTGTCCCATTCCCCTTTGATCTGACTGATGACCAAAGCTGAATCTCAAAACACATCTAAAGATTTGATTCCCAAGTCTATGGCAGCTCTGAGACCAAAAATACATGCTTCGTACTCCGCCATGTTGTTTGTACAATTGAAGCAAAGTCTAGCAGTAAACGGAGTATGACACCCTTCTGGAGATATGAGTACAACGTTGATACCATTACCAAGTGCGTTGGATGCCCCATCAAAGAACAGGGTCCATCGGGATCCTTGTTCAGGTCCGTCATATGGCCTGATTTCTTCACAGTTGTCTAATGTCATGATGTCTTCATCCGGGAATTCGAACTTCATGAACTGATAATCTTCTACAACTTGATGAGCAAGATGATCAGCTAGCACACTGCCCTTTATAGCTTTTTGGATAGTATATTGTATGTCATATTCTGTTAGGATCATATGCCATCTAGCTATCCTCCCAGAAAGAGCAGGCTTCTCGAAGATGTAATTTATCGGATCCATCTTAGATATCAACAAAGTAGTATGAGTCAACATATACTGTCTTAGCCGGAGAGCATCCCATGCCAGAGCGCAACAAGTTTTCTTGAGTAGTGAATATCTGGTTTCACTGTCAGTAAAGTTTTTGCTCAGGTAGTAAATAGCATGCTCTTTTCGGCCAGACTCGTAATGCTGCCCCAATACACACCCCATTGAATTCTCTAAAACGTTCAGATACATGATCAGTGGTCTTCCCTCGACTGGTGGCATCAAAACAGGAGGCTCTTGTAAGTACTCTTTGATTTTGTCAAAAGCAACCTGGCATTCATCATTCCATCTGATTACTTGATCTTTCTTCAATAGTTTGAAGATTGGCTCACAAGTAGCTGTTAGGTGAGAAATGAATCTGGAAATATAGTTCAAGCATCCCAAGAATCCTATGACTTCCTTCTTAGTACGAGGAGCAGGCATCTCTTGTATTGCTTTAACCTTGGCAGGATCAACCTCAATACCTTTGTTGCTGACGACAAAGCCTAGGAGTTTACCGGACCGTACTCCGAATGTGCACTTGTTCGGGTTTAATCTTAGTTTATACTTCTTCAATCTCTCAAACAACTTTTGCAAGTGATCAAGGTGCTCTTCTTCTGTTTGTGATCGGGATATCATATCGTCTATGTAGACCTCTATTTCATGATGTATCATGTCGTGAAATAAAGTTACCATGGCGCGTTGATAGGTTGCCCCAGCATTCTTCAGTCCGAATGGCATCACCTTGTAGCAGAATGTGCCCCACTGTGTGACAAATGTAGTTTTCTCCATGTCCTCAAGTGCCATTTTGATTTGGTTTTAACCTGAGAATTCGTCCATGAAGGAAAACACCTTGCATTGGGTTGTATTGTCAACCAGGATATCAATGTGGGGAAGTGGAAAATCATCTTTAGGGCTGGCCCTATTCAAATCTCTATAGTCCACACACATTCGTACTTTGCCATCCTTTTTAGGTACGGGAACAATGTTGGCAACCCATTGAGGATAGGAAGTGACAACCAAGAATCCAGTATTGAATTGTTTCATGACCTCTGCTTTGATCTTCTCTGACATATCAGGTCTCATGCGGTAGACTTTTTGTTTTACTGGCGAACAATCTTCTCTTGTAAAGAGACGATGTACCACAATATCCGTATCAAGTCCTGGCATGTCTTCACAGGACCAAGCAAAGATCTCAACATAATCATGCAAAAGCTGAATCAGACGCTCCTTGACACTGGGCTCCAGATTGGCACCCATCTTGACCTCTTTTTTATCCTCCTCGGTACCCAGATTGATTGTATCCACCGGTTCCTCATGAGGCTTAATAGCTCTTTCCTCTTGTTGTAGTAGTCTGGCAAGTTCCCCTGGTACTTCACAATCTTCCTCACCTTCGTCTTCGGCTTGGTAGATTAGATCCTCAGAGTCACAAAAGGCCATAGCAGTATCATTACCCATGGGATCCGGAATGGAGGGGTACCTGCATTTGTGAGTGTGGGTGTGTGTAAGGGTATAGCCATCCTTAGAAAATAAAATGTAAAAGAAAAACAATGAGCACAAAAGTTTGTATGTGAAAAATGTCCATGATTCATTGAATGTCATATGAAGATGAAATAAAAACCCTTAGAAATGGACCATTGTGCCTTGGGCAAGACACAAGGTTTTAAATGTGCGAATTGTTTGTGAATATTACAAGTCCAATAGAAATGTAAAGATATATTACTGAGGGATGAAAGTTATTGGGACAAAGTCTCTGGCTTTCCAATTGTGAAGTCCTCCGTTGATAGTAGGAAAGATCCAATTCTCCAAGCTGCTATCCTCTTCACTATCTTCCACCGTGTTGACCTCTCGGTTGCTAATTTTCAAGGGTGTCCCTCCAGCACAGGCATGGCGTACATCCTTCTGAGCACTTGAAGTGAACCCTAAGCCAAACTTATCAGATTTATACGGATTATCTAGAAGTTTCCCCCAGATAGTGCATCTACCCTCCTCTACTACTGCCTTGGCATCTTTCAGAGATGACATCCGGATCGGAGGTCTTGTAATCTTCGGAATCTGGGATGCAGTCTTGGTCACTGCTACCTCTTGGGGGACTTCTTCGAAATGTTGAAAAGGAGTTTCAATGAACTCACCGTCCAATTCCACATACCTGAAGGAATTGAGGTGGCTAATCATATATTCTTCCTCTCCGTGGACATTGATAATCTTTCCCTGGACCGGATATTTCAACATCTGGTGCAGTGTAGAGGTGACAGCGTCGACATTATGGATCCATGGCCGTCCTAGTAGACCGGAGTAAGAGGGGCGGATGTCCATTACATAGAAGGTTGAGTTGAAAGTTTGAGTCCCAACTTTTATGGGGATATCCACCTCCCCATGTACCATCCTCTTTGAGCCATCAAACGCTCTCACAACTATGTTACTGGGTTTCAACGTCAGTCCTTCGCAGTCTAATATGTCGAGAGCTTTCTTCGATAAAACATTCAAAGATGAGCCAGTGTCCACCAAGACATGGGCCAGAGTTGTTCCTCTACATTCCACAGAGAAATGCAATGCCTCGTTGTGCTTCCTTCCCCTTGGTGTCAGATCAGCATCTGAGAAGCCTAGGTCGTTATCCACTGTCAAACTGGCCACACAATCTTGAAATTGGTCAGCAGACGTCTCTTGAGGCACATGGGCTGTCTTTAGGAACTTCACCAGGGCTTTCGCATGTGCCTTGGAGCACAACAACAGTGCCAGCATGGAGATTTTGGATGGAGTTTGCCCCAACTGTTCAACTACGTCGTAGTCGCTCTTCTTTATTATTCTCAGGATCTCCTCCATTTCCTTCTTGGAGGTTTCGGGGATAGCCAGTGGTTGAGCCTTCGTCCGGACAGGCTCTTCTTGAATACTTTTTCCTCGAGTTTCAGCAGCAGGAGTGTTGGTAGGAATGACAGCAGGAGGAGCACTTGCATATATGATTATTGGTACAGAGATAACCTTTGGAGCAGCCACGGGTCCAAAAACTGCCTTTGGGGGGGAAATTTCTGGAGAGAAGATTCTACCGCTTCGGGTAATCTTACTGGTTCCGACAATATTACTAATGTCGGAGTTTTCTTATTCTGAGCTTATCTCTTCGGCGGCCAGCCCATCTTGTTTGGTACCATGGTAGTAGATGTCTCCACTTTAATTCCACGACACAGTTTTGTCTGATTCATACTGGACTGGCCCGGGCATTGTGATTATAAGAGGAGTAGTTTTTGGAACCAATGTAATCCTAACGGGTATTTTGGGGACCCTAGAAGAATTGGCGGAGATGGTGATGATTGAAACGTCTTCAACAGGAACAGGTAAAACAGGAGTACTTTCAAACAAAATCTCTTTGTTGTCTATCAAGCGTTGAATGCTTGTTTTCAACAAAGGGCAAACAGTTGGTGAGGATAAGCAGAGATGGCAGTCTTCATTACAACTCGGGAATACACCGGCTTTCAACAAGTTTATCTTAATGATTGGGAGTGGAGTCAATAGTTCATCAATTATGGTAACAAACAAATCTTCTTCAATTGCATTGGTGTTGTGACCATGCCTGGGCATAGGAGCAGAAATGACGTTTGCCTTCTCGGGCGCATCAAACTCAATCTCTTTTGCCTATATAAGGTCTTGAATCTTGTTTTTCAGGGCCCAACAGTTGTTAGTGTCATGACCCGGACATTCGGAATGATATGTGCATCTGGCATTTGGGTGATAATGAGGGGACGTTATGTTGGCGTTCTTTGGAGCTTCTTTTGAAGTTACCAAATTGGATTTCAGAAGGTGCGGTAAAACCTAGGCTAGAGTCATATTGATTCTGGTGAATTGTCGGACTGGCCTCTCCACCCTCGGTTGATTACTTCTTGGTTGATCAGATGTAGGCTTTGGGATCATAACAACCCCTACCATTGGTCGGGTTCAGCTGTCCCTTGGTTCCTTTATGGATAAACAGCAGATACCTCCTTCTTCCTAGTGAAAGGCTTTCTCACAGCTGTAGAGGCAGATGAGTCCTTCTGAATCTTTCCATTTTTTATGCCAACTTCCACCCTCTCTCCGGTTAGTATTAACTTACTAAATCCTGCAGATGAACTTCCAATCAGATGGTTGAAGAAAGGGCCCGATAGAGTGCCTAAGAACATATCCACCAACTCCCTTTCATACAGAGGGGGTTGAACTCTCCCAGCTAGATCTCTCCATTTCTGTGCGTAATCCTTGAAACCCTCATTGGAAGCCATGGCCATGCTCTAAAGTTGAGTACGGGTAGGTGCAAAATCTGCATTATATTGGTATTGCTTATAGAAAGTTGCGGTAAGATCTTCCCAGTTGTGGACGTTTCCCCTTTCCAATTGGTAAAACCAATCGAGTTGTGTTCCAGATAGGCTATCTTGGAAAAAATGCACCCACAGGTCTTTATCGGCAGAGTGCGGCTGGATCTTTCTCACATATGATCGGAGGTGCATCTTAGGACATGACACCCCATCATATTTTGCAAATAACGGCACTTTGAACTTCGGTGGGATCACAATTCCCGACACTAGTCCCAATTCTTCAAAGTCTAGACCTGGAACCTTTTGTATTGCCATAGCGCTCAAACGCTCTTCAAGATGTCTGTACTTATCACCTGCTGGAGGATACTGTTCCTCAGAGTAGTCTTCCTCTTCTTCTTCCTCTTCGGATTCTGACGGAACCGCTATTTCTTTTCCTTTCCCTTCTCCTTCCCCGGAAGTGGTTGCAAAATTCAAAGTTCTTCTAGTTTGTCCTTGAAACCTTCTCCCCATGTTCAAAACCCCAATCACCTTCTTTGTTTTCTTCTTTCTTTCTTCAGCTAACAGAGTCTTCAACTCTTCTTGCCCATTGGCTAGGGTCATGAGTAACTGTTGAAACTACGTGTTTTGAACTTGAACTGTCTGTTCGAGATCCATCTTACTGAAATAAATAGTAGAGAGATGAGGAAACTCGTTGCAAAAGACCTGTTTATGTTATGATGAATGATATGTGCATATGTAATGTTTTCAAGGATTTTAAAAGATTCAAGTTCGCTTTAGACAAAAAATAAACACACGTTATATTAATAAGATAGAGTTTGAGTACATCAATGCCCCTTGGGAAAAATAATACAACACTCTAAGATAAAAAAAGTAGTGCGAATCCTCTTTGGTACAATGTAGGCATTTAGAGTCTGCTCTTCATGAAGTACCCTAGTGAGTTCCAAAACCTTCTTCTCAATTGCATAGAATTGGGCTTCGAAAGTATCTCGCTCTCCTTTGAGCTGTATCCAATCCCTTTATAGGTCTTCAAGAGATGTGGGCATGTCAGGATGTAGGATAGTGTATGGAACTTCTCCCTCCTTAACAGGCTCAATGATCACCGGAAGGATGGAAGGATAAGGCATCATAAGACTTTGGGCGCGGGTTCATACCCACTTGAGGTAAGGCTCAAGAGGGATGGAATTCTTGTGTCCCAAAGTTTTTCTATCCACCTTGTTTAGCATCCTCCAA
This sequence comes from Vicia faba, assembly GCA_948472305.1. Classification (NCBI taxonomy): domain Eukaryota; kingdom Viridiplantae; phylum Streptophyta; class Magnoliopsida; order Fabales; family Fabaceae; genus Vicia; species Vicia faba. The sequence goes on from OX451738.1 coordinate 988,980,555, forward strand.
GCTCGGATGAATCTCTGGCGAAGACCTTGATTGTCGATGTCGTAGTCGAATACCAAACCTTGAATCAGCATCTCATGTGGGCCATCCCTTCGGGCGTAACCAAACTGTCTTAGAGCTAAGCATGGGTTGTAGGTGATGCTTCCCCTAATGCCAAGTAGAGGGACATTATGGATTTCCCTAAAACGGTCAACAATGATAACATTCTCTTTGGATCGAGAGCACCAATGAATATCTGAATGTTTGAGCGTCATTAACCTTTGTGACCACCTTAATCCTTGCTCATTCTTTAAGACTGATTAGGGAAGATGAGAAATAAACCATCTTGCCAGGAGATGAGTGCAACACATAAGGACACCTCTTTTCCTCATTGTGCGAGTGTGAAAAGAGTGTAGGATATCCCCTAGCAACGTAGGTACCGGATTGCGTACCATGAAGATTTTGACGGCGCTCACGTCTATGAGTTGGTCAGGATTGGGAAACAAGACCATCCCATAGATAAGAAGAGCCACAATTTCCTCAAATTCTTGCAAGTCTAAGGAATTCCAACAGCTTTGGGCTTTCTCAAACAAGAACTTTGCTAAGAAGCCTTTGACACCACTTCTAGTTTCCCAATGAGTTGTGACATCAGATGAGTGCAAGTGCAGAGCTTGAGCAATCTCTTCTGAATTTGGGTCTCTTTCCGTACCGTTGAAAGGTAGTTGATTGAGAATGGGAATCCTCAAGAGTTGAGATAATTCTTCCAAAGTAGGCACAAGCTGATAGTCAGAAAATGTGAAGCAATGGTGCAAAGGGTCAAAGAACTGGAAGAGCACCTTCATCATATCCTCATCTGTGTTGGAGGTGACCAAGTTGAGTAGACGACCATGTCTCTCGGTGAATGGAGAGTTCTCATGGATCCTTGAAGCTAGCTCCTTAAGTTGTGGAGGAATTCTTACAAGGTTGACTTGGATAGTTTTCCTGCGAAGTGAATCCATATCCTACAAAACAAGAACAAAGATGAATCTCCAAAATCCTTGAAATGGTTAGTAGATGTATATGATGTTCATGATGTCCATGATGTTATGTACAAGTATACATACACAAGCAGGATAAACAAGTTCTTAGTTTAGGCTTGCATGGGGTTTTATAGGTAAGTACCCTCTTGAAGTTTAGTTGGCTTAAACTTGTCCTAATAATAGTAATCGGGTTCTAAGGAGCTCAATATCACCGGATTGTTTCCTTGGTTATTGTTTCAGCTCAAGCCTCTTTAATGGCGACCGAAATATCCCAAGAAACCAAACCTCAATGAGTGTAGTATCGAGTATCTACCAACTTCGGACTGCACCAAAGTCAGTCATCTCACTACATCCTAAAGGCCAAGTTGGTCAAGTAAAGGGTTCTAGAAGTTCATTAGTGCTTCATGACATCACTCAGTGGCCCCGTATTCTCTTTGATTAACTCAAAGGCTACCGGTACCCATAAATATGTCACACTAACATAGCTATTGCTTAGACCATGTCGGTATACCCCGCACAGTTTCCGCAACGTATTGCTATTTACCTATAATGTATCCATAATTCGGGTAGAGGATTTCAAACCCAAATAAAGAACCATAATGTAAAGCATACAAGTCAAACAATGTAAACAAATAAATATGATCTAGTCCTAAGGTAACCCCACTTTTATAATTTCCCCAGCAGAGTCACCAGTTCTGTTATACGGTGGGAGAACTGACTTGCGGGTTTGCGTTTGTGTTTGCAAATGTTGCGATTTAGCAAGAGTCGCCATGAACTTTTCTTTTATCCAATAAGGAAAGGTGAAAAAGCACAGGAAAGACCTTTAGAGATGTTTTCATGAGTTCGGGGGGTAGATTATGAAAAGGGAAGGTATTAGCACCCTTTTCATCCATGGTTTTCCATGGGCTCTTAGTTACTCGCTAGATCAACTTGCTTTTGCTTTGACAATTTGCTTGTGATGTGGGCTTTGAAAGTGTTTTGAAAATATCTTTGTAATGGTTCTCGTTTCTATAAGAATGCGTACAAAGTTTTGTTTCGAAATATAGTTCAAAGACGTGTTTGTGGATTGTGTTTTAGAAAGTGGTTTTCGGAAAGATATTTTGCAATGGTTCTCGTCTCTATAAGAACGTATACAAAATGTTTTATCTTTTTGAAAATGTTTTAGAAATGGAAGTGTTGATGTGTAAAAAAAAAAAATCCGTGAGCAAGCGAGTGACTAAGAGCGAACCTACCTACTCAAAAGGTCTTAGATGTATTTTTCCCCCTCCTTTAGATGTTGCTATCTTACCATTGATTTGGTAAGAAGCCCTATCATTGGATGTGAAGGCATGGGTGTAGGGACGTTTGTATAGTCATGGAAGGCAACTCATGGAACGTTTTAGCAATATCGTTTTAGGGGCTAGATCGTTTACCGAAGGCAACGTCGAGGGTCATCGAGTGACTACGATCTTTTGTCGAGGGTCTTTGCTAAAGCGTCCATGTTCGAGGGACATGACTATTTTTCCGATAGGCAGCAAGATGGGATTACCCTAAGGGTGCATGTATGAATAGTGTGTTAGTTTGCATGCATTTTGTCTTGTATTCGAAAGTCATCTATGATTTTTATCTTGCCATGCATCCTATGTACTAGCAATATATGAAAGACAAGTAAAATGCGGAAAGTAAAATCTAAGCTATTACATCACTTTTAGGGGGATGGGGGTACAATTTAACAATGGGGATGAAGTAGAAACTAAAATATTACAACCATATCGAATGATAATGAAAGCAATGTGAAAACAGTGTAAAATAAAGGGAAAATGCATTTTGAACTTCCATGTGTCGACCCATGCTGCTATGCATTGACACATGTTTTTCCTTGCTCCTGTAAAACAAAATTAGTTCAGTATGAGTCGACACATAATGGGATGTATCGACTTATACACCTTGTATCAATGTGAAACGCGTATGTATCGACTCATAGGCTCTTTCAGCTTATGTTTTGTGACCTGAACTCAATATGGATCGATGCATGAGGGTTATGTGTCGACTCATACCCTTTTTTTCACTAGGATGGGTCGACACATGAGGATATGTGTCGACACATGCTGCATTTTCTGCCTTAAACATTGTTTTACTGACTGTACAAGTTAGTTTGTGGCATATGATGGATAAATGTAAATAACACATGATTGAAGAAACTTAAACCATAAGCAAATGATTAACTCAAAGGGATAATGAAATACTACATCTTATCCTCAAAGAACAACAGATTGTTAATGATGTAATGACAAGATATCAAGTCAAAAGGACTTACCTCTGGGCTGCACTGGTTGTTTTAGATCTGAATGCTTTTTCCAAATGCTGTGATGACCTTGTGAGTCTTCAGAAAGCGGCTCTGGACTGCTGGAACTGAGTTGGACTGTACTGTAATTTTTTTGGTATTTTTTTATGGTGAAGGTGGATAGCACTACAAGGACTGTTTTTATGTTTGGCCAAACTTTGTATGTGGTGAAGTGTTTGGCTTATGGAGAGTTTGGATGGTGGAGTAATGGGTTGGGGTTATGTTTTGAATAAGAGATGGTGCTAATTTTGAATGAATCAGTCAAGTTTACAGGGGATACTGTTTTTTTTCGGGTCAACAAAAACTCTCTATGCTCTCTCCAGAATTTTTACCTCTGAAAAGAACTCTAAAAACCAACCTCTAAAATCTTATGAGACAGTCCTCTTTTGTAGACCCTTGATTGTGGTTTAGGGGGGAAACCACATAAGTTATTTTGAATTGTTTTTGCTTACTGCTTTGACACTTTCTTCACACAATTTTCCTTTGCCATTTTGGTGTAATTTTTGAGGCTGTTGTGATGCAGGCTTGGGCAGACTGCATAGAGCAGTTTTTGGACTGCATTGGGCAGCATGCATCCTTGGGGTGCAGCATATCACAAGCTTTCTTGCAGGGCAACATGGGGTGTTGTAGCAATGTGGCACATCACATTTTGTTCAACATGGACAACATGGTTTGTAGCATGTCACAATTTTGGTCTTGTGGAATATTTCAAGCACATTATATCAAGGGCCAAAATATTGTGACAAGGTCTTTTGAGAAAATTCAATCAAGGCATAGTTTTAGAATTTGTAATTTTGTAAGAATGTCACTTTATAATAACTTGAATTACTTGCATCATCTTGAATTATTTGGAATTATAATAAAATGCCATGAAGCAAAAATGAAATTAACCAAGTATAGGAAATACTTAGAAAAATTTCAAAGTCTTGCAAAGTTGGATTTTTGATCCTCTTGATTTTTGATGATCAAATTTCATATTTTGGATGTCTTGATGAAATATGATTTTTGGGACTCAACTTTGATCAAAAAGTCAAAGTTTGACTTTTTAGCGCATAATTGACTTTTCTCACTAGTTGACTGAATTTGTCTATCAATCCACTGATCTCAGGAGATGAATTGAAATATGAAATTAGGTCAAAATGACGCGCTCGGATCCTTAAGATCATGCTTCCAACCAATAAGCCAGTTATTAGGTAAAAAAACAAAGTTCGGTAATTTTTCAGTCAAAACCCTAATTTCGCCCATTTTGCCCCTTTTGGTTATTTGAATGACTTTCTTGGAAAATTGTGATCCCAAACTTGAAACTTGACAAAAATAAACCTGCGGGTCCATAATGATTCATGAAAGTCATTCGAAACATTAGCAATCCAACTGCCTTTGTACAAACCTAAACCCTAATTTGAGGTATCAGTGTTGGGAAAATTGTTTGACCTAGTCGATACTTGCACAAACTTGAGGTATTGAAGATCTTTATAGGAAATATCTTGAGAAATGAAAGGGCAAATTTTGGGGTACAACACTGGCCAAGGGACAACAAGAGCTAATGACACTGTTGGTGGCCAAATAGAAGGCTAAAAAGAAGGCCCTTATCAACATGGGAAAAAGGTTTAAAGGCCTAGTCCGTCAGGCGCAGATAGTTAAAGAGTCATCTGAGGAAGACGAGAACCAGGTGGAAGAGGAAAAGAGCACTCGTGCTAGGGGTGCAAATGATCAAGCTTCTGAGGACAAAGACCACTTTGATAAACAGTACCCACCGGACGAGGATAAATACAAGTAGTTAGAGGATAGACTAGAAGCTGTTGAAATTCAAGCCGTACCTAGTTTGGATTTAGGTGATTTAGGCTTAGTACCTGGGGTCATCATTCCCCATAAGTTCAAAATACCAGTCTTTGCTAAGTATGATAGAGTTTCATGCCCGAAACTTCATCTAAGGTCCTACATCCGCAAGATACAACCTTACACTATTGACAAGAAGCTTTGGGTTCATTTCTTCCAAGAGAATCTGGCTGGGACTCAGTTAGAATGGTTTTATCAATTGGAGGGATCCCGCATTCACACATGGGAAGATATGGCCACTTCTTTTTATCATCAATATCAGTACAAAGCTGATTTAGCACTAACAAGAGTTCAACTTCAAGGAATGACAATGGGTACTAATGAAGGGTTTAAAGAGTACACGCAAAAATGGAGGGATCTTGCTGGTAGGGTCCAATCACCACTAAATGATAGAGAACTAGTTGATATGTTCATGGGTACGTTAGCTGGCCCCTTTTTCAACTTGTTAATTGGGAGTTCTTCGTCTGGTTCCACTGAGTTAATCCTAACTGGTGAAAGGGTCGAAAGTGGCATTAAGAGTGGGAAAGATTTTCCATGGCATCTGCTTCTGCATCCAAATCTGTAAAGATGCCTTTTACTGGTAAGAAAGAGACTAATGTTATGTATGGATCAAGAAGCCGTGCTAAGACTGACCACCATCACTCAGTGAGGGCAGTTTTAATTTCCAATCCTACACCTACTCAATCATAGCGAAAGGGTAGGCGTAGGACGAAATTTCAAGAAAGACAATACACCAAGATTGGTATGTCCTTACCACAAGCCCTACAACATTTACTGAAATATGAGCTCATTTCACTAAGAGAACCTCCATAAAATCCCAATACATCTTTATCTCAATACAACCCCAATGCCAACTGTGCTTACCATTCAAATAGCCTCAGACATGATACCAATGATTGTTGGACTCTAAAGAATAAAATCCAAGACCTAATTGATAACAAGACAATTGAATTCGACCCTCTGGCAACTCCTGCTCCCATACCAAATCATTGAGAGTGCTCAGTTCATTTTGAATTTTTTAGTTGTAATTTCTTTTGTTTGTTCGAACACTTATCTATTATGTCAAACTTTGTTTCATTAATGCATTGCATATCTTTGTCTTGAATTAATCCAATTGTTTTCACTATATTTAAACTGTGCTTTTATTCCGATTTTTTCGTGATATTCAACTCTCGTTAAAAGTTGCTAGCCTTTAGAGGGAGGATGATGAAAACAATACCACGATCTCATACAATATGCTTTTGGACTGACCTTGTTGACGATGTACATACGTTCTTTCAATTCCTAAATAGTGGAGTTATAAGGAAGATAATCCCTAGTCAACCCCTTTGAGCCAAAGAAGTAGGCGTTTTTCTTTTTCACACAAATTAAAACCTTTAATCAGAACCTAGGGCAGGGTAACTTCTCAGTTAATCCAAATGTGCGTTCGGTCGCAAGCTTTCACTTAATACACAATGAATGACATCAAAAACATCCTTTTGAATCAAAAGCTGATGATGGTTCCCCGTAAAATAGGCAGTCATTCTCAAAAGAAAAGCCCACTGAGTCAAAACCTACAAAGGAGACTTAAGAAAAACTGGGGCATCCCGCTAACTGTAGTCTCAAAACGAAAACAGTTAGGAAAAAAATTAGGGATAATAAATAATAAAAAAACAGAGGTCGCTACAAATCCTCAACAATAGAAATATGTTGCAAAAATGAATACCTTCTCAAATAATATTCCAAGCATCTAAACCATCACCAAAATATCATTCTAGATTCAATAGGAGTTCACACACATAATTAACTGAGTTTAGGACTGAAGAATATCATGAAGAACGGGTGGGTACAAATAAACTTTGATCATTATCCTTTTTTTCTTAAACTGTGAACCAAGCCATGTTGCAAACCCTTAAAAGTCCTAATTGAAGCATAGGTTAGTTCGAAAGCATATTGTTACAAAAGGTGTCCTGACTCCTGCAAGGCTTACTATAAATCCTGAGTTGAATTCATATTTTTACAAATTCTTTTATTTGCTAAAAATGAATTTTCAAAACTTCAAGACAAACATATACTTTGCATTGTTTGAATACCGTTGTTTGCATATAGCTAATTGTTTGACAATGAAGAAATTCACACAACGAATTCTCTCGGTAAAAAGAATCACTTCAAAGGGAAAGACGCTCCCAGTGACAAATTTCACATAATCAAGGGGCATGACATGTTACTGTCCAACTTATCAGTGGAAGTCAAGTCAAGATTCCAAGAAATCTTTTGTAAAGTCCTGAATAACCACGGGCAGATCTCCATCGAAATTACTTGGGGCATTGAACATGAATTCCAGCAAAGGGTCATGTACGACCAATCAAACATTTTATGTTATTTCTACAACACTTACTACTATGGACAGTGACAAATCCTCACGAATTCCTTTTCATAAGGTGATCCAAGTGAAGTCGGCAGAGCCACCTCTATAAGGTTATCCCAATAGAATAATCTTCACGGATAAGGGTCCAAACCCCAAAAGGCCAAATTCATGGACATCCCCACATAATTATCCCTACAAAGTTGGATTCATGCAATCCCCAGTCAGAGTTTCAATCTCCGGAAAACCCAATCCCCGGCCAAGTTAGTCTTAAAGGAAAAACCCTTATGGATTTCTCCCTAAAGGAAACACCTTCCCAGCAGGTCATTAAAATATTCTCTTCAACAGGGTTTATTTCCCCAACAAACTGCAAATTCCCCAACTTGAGTTTTCTTCTCAGACTATTGCAAATCAATGGACAAAACCCCTTAACCTCCGATAGAATCGTTACAATCCCTAACAGAGTCGTTACTATCCCCGAAAGTGACTGTAAAGCCTGGAATCCCACCAGATAACAGTAAATCTCAATTTTAAGTTACTAAAGCCTGGACCCGACCAGATAATAGTTTAACTTCTTCAGTTACTACAAAGCCTGGATCCGACCAGAAAACCGTTTGAGTTGCTAAAACCTGGAACTGACCAGATACCAGTTAATCTCAAGATCAAATTGCTGAAACCTAGACCCGGACAGATAACAGTTCGAGTTGCTGAAACCTGGACCAGACCAGATACTAGTTAACCTCAAGATCAAATTGCTGAAACCTGGACCCAACCAGATAACAGTTCGAGTTACTACGAAACCTGGACCCAACCAGATAATAGTTTAACTTCTTCAAATCACTAACAAAACTCATATTCCCCCATTAGAGTTTTCCACTATCCCCAGTGAGTTGCTGCAACGCCTGGAATCTGACCAGATAACGTTTAACTTCTTTATCCCCAACAAGTTGTTGTGAAGCCCAGATCTGACCAGATAACAGCTAAACTTTCTTCCTCTCCAATCAAGAGATAACTCCCCGGTAGAGCAAAGGACGACTAAAACTCCTAAACTCTTTCCCTCAAGCAGAAATCAACATTCTCCACAAAGTTTCCCTCAAGCAAAGTCAATGTTCCCCATCGGAATTCTCCTCAAATAACAAAGCAGGAATACCTAGTGGAAACACTCTAAAAAAGGTTTGAAGATGCACATACTCTTCATCCTTAAGAGTGATCTGGGATTTAACTTCCCAAAACTCCCCAACATTTGTCAAGGATTTATTTTCCCGAACAAAGATGCACTTCAATAACATTTCATGATCATACATCATGACATATACATACAAAATGCATATAACACAATCTCATTTATTTTGAGAACATCATTATGCAATGCATGCATTATGACATTTCATACAACTAACTCTTTACCTTTTCGAGAAAAGATCAATCAATAGATGAACGTCATCAACTATCTGTAAACTTCTCTGAGTCAAAATCAAGGTTGGATTTTTTTCTGGTACTTATTGAAGTAGTAATCGTTAAGGATTCCTTCATTACCTGTTGAAGTAGTAGTCGTCCAAGATTCCTTCATTACCTGTTGAAGTAGTAGTCTTCAGATTCCTTCATTGCCTGTTGGAGTAGTAGTCATCAAAGATTCCTTCATTACCTGTTGAAGTAGTAGTCGTAAGATTCCTTCATTGCCTGTTGAAGTAGTAGTCGTCCAAGATTCATTCATTACATGTTGAAGTAGTAGTCGTCAAATTCCTTCATTACCTGTTGAAGTAGTAGTCATCATAGTCATCATATTCCTTCATTGCCTATTGGAGTAGTAGTCGTCCAAGATTCCTTCATTACTTGTTGAAGTAGTAGTCGTCTAAGATTCCTCCATTACCTGTTGAAGTAGTAGTCGTCTGATTCCTTCATTACCTGTTGAAGTAGTAGTCGTTAGATTCCTTCATTTCCTGTTGGAGTTATAGTCGTCCAAGATTCCTTCATTACCTGTTGAAGTAGTAGTCGTCAGTTTCCTTTATTACCTATTGAAGTATTAGTCGTTGGATTCTTTCATTTCCTGTTGAAGTAGTAGTCGTCAAAGATTCCTTCATTACTTGTTGAAGTAGTAGTCGTCAGATTCCTTCATTACCTGTTGAAGTAGTAGTCGCCAGATACCTTCATTACTTATTGAAGTAGTAGTCGTAAGATTCCTTCATTACCTGATGAAGTAGTAGTCATCAAAGATTCCTTTATTACATGTCAAAGTAGTAGTCGTCAAAGATTCCTTCATTACATGTCGAAGTAGTAGTCGTCAAAGATTCCTTCATTATACGTTGCAGTCAAGCTTTACACTTACCAGCAGTCACTTTGGATGGCATCTTTAAGCCCATTCCCGACACAATCAATCAACACATCATCGAGTGCAAATTTCTGGGCACTCTAGTGTTCAATCATCTTCCACCTTCAAGTCACGAATGGCGGACCCGCCAATCTAAATTTTCAGGTTTAAGATAATTGAATAGGGGCATATGTTATACCCAAAAATTTGCCCTCTCCTTTTTCAAGACATTCCTCACAAATGATCTCTACTTCTCAAGGATTCTCAAGGAATTGATCAGACAAAATCATCTCTGAAGCGCTAGGACTCCAAATTAGGGTTTTGACTGAGAGTGACAAATCTTTGATTTTTGACCTAGTACATGACTTATTAGTTTGAAATATGATCTCAAGGATTTAAGTGCATCATTTCGACCTAGTCGCATATTTCAATTCACCTCCCGAGATCAGTGGATTGATAGATGAAATTTGGTCAGCTGACGAAAAAGTCAATTGTACACTGAAAAGTCAAACTTTGACTTTTTGGTTAAATTTGAGTTTCAAAAATCACATGTCATCAAGGCATTCAAAACATGAAATTTGATCATAAAAAATCAAGAAGGTCAAAAAATCAAACTTGGCAAGACTTGGACAAAATTTCTAAGTATTTTCCATACATGAATAATTTCATTACCTCATGACATCTTTCTTCACTACAATTCAAAATAATTCAAGATGTTATAAATAATTCAAGATGTTACAAATAACTCAAGATGTTACAATAATTCAAGTTATTACAAGGTCGCATTTTTTAAGTTAGAAATTGTTAAGTTACAAATCCTAAAGCCTTGTCTTGTTTAAACTTTTCTCTTTGACTCAAATCCAGAAAAAAAACCCTGCTATACTGTCACAGTCTACTCCAAAACCTACAATGTTACCCTGAAAATCTGCATCATATCAGTCTCATGGTTACAACAAGTTAGCATATAAAAAGCTGAACCCAATATAGCTATGAAACAGCATACCCAAAAAGTTCAAAATTCATCTATTTCCCTCCCAAACTTCAGCCAACTTCATCTATAAATAAACAGTTTTTCACAACACAAAAAGTGGCTTTTATTGAGAGAGAGAGAGAGAGAGAGAGAGAGAGAGAGAGAGAGAGAGAGAGAGAGAGAGAGAGAGAGAGAGAGAGAGAGAGAGAGAGAGAGAGAGAGAGAGAGAGAGAGAGAGAGAGAGAGAGAGAGAGAGAGAAAAGAGAGAAAAAACATAAGTCTTTGTAACCTTGTTCATTCAAAAAACTCTGCTCTATTTTTATTCACTAAACAGAAAAACCCTCAAACCATTGTTTCACTTTGCAAACACTCTCATAAACCAGCTAAACATTTCATATCACATAGAGATTATTCAAGCACAAGAACAATTTATGTAGTGCCTTTGTCTTCACCTTCTAAACAAAAGACAATATTGTACAACTTGAAAATTTGGAGTTTGGTTCAACAACTTTCAATACTGAAGGAGGTTCAACAGCTTTTTGGAGGTTCATTGAAGTGAACACAACATCTTGAAAAGTGTTCAGACTCAAAACATAAAGTGCAGTTTCAAGGTAAGTCTTCTTGACTTCGCATTTTCCATACATCATCTTTGGTTCATTTGTGAAGATAGAATATAGTAATCACTACCCTTTGAAGTTAACCATTTACTTGTTGTTCATTTTTATCAAATATATGTTGAAAACTGACTGATACATGCAAAAGAATGATGATAGAGGCCAAAAACTGTAGCATGAGTCGACACATACCCACATGGGTCGACTCATTCTAGTGACAAAATAGGGTATGAGTCGACACATGGCCTTATGCATCGACTCATATTGTTATCTAGGCCCTAAAACAAAAGGATGCAACATGCATGAGTCGATACAAAACGCGTATTTGTCGACACAAATAGGTGCATGAGTCGATACATCCCATTATGCATCGACTCATAATTAGTTGATTTGAGATTTTTCAGAAACAGGAAGTGGAATGAGTCGACACATCCCTTTATGCATCGACTCATACTGAGTTGATTTTGTTTTACAAGAGCAAGAAGAGTTATGTGTCGATGCATAGCAGCATGTGTCGACACATAATAGTTCAAAATGCAATTTTTCTTTCTTTTTACAATGTCTTTACATTTTTCACAGATTTTCTTCATTGATGTCCATTTATTCGATATGGTTGTAATGATTAAAGCTTCTACTTCATCCCCATTTGTAAATTGTACCCCCATCCCCCTAATGATGTAATAGCGTAGGATTTTAATTTCCACAAATTTATCGTTTTTCATATAAATTGTTAGTAATTATGGTGTGTATGGCAAGATAAAATCAACCGCTAGAAAACCCTAATCTCAAAGACAAAAATGCATGCAATCAAACACACTTCACACACGCGTACCTTTAAGGTAATCTTGCTTGTTGCCTCGGAAAATAGTCATGTCCCTCGAATATGGGCGTTTTAACAAAGACCCTCGATAAAAAAGATCGGAATCGCTCGATGTTGCCTTCGGCAAACGATCTAGTCCCTTACGAAAATTGCTAAAACGTCTCATAAGTTTCCTTCTATGACTATACGATTGTACCATGCTCGTCCCTTCACATCCAATGATGAGGCTTCTTGCTAATCAATGGTAAGATATCAACATCTAAAGGTGGAGGAAAAGAACAAAGACCTTTTGAGTAGGTAGGACGCTTGTAGTTTCTTGCTAACCAAACTAAAAATCATTTTCACACTCACACTTTCAAAACATCTTCAAAAATCAAACATCTCTTTGAAATATTTTCAAAACCAACACTTTGTATGCATTCTTATAGAGATGAGAATCATTACAAATTTTTCCGCAACAAAGGCGTTTTCAAAATATTTTTAAACTTACACCAATCACAAACACATTTCAAAGTGATCAAGCAACTAAGAGTCCGTAGATAACTACGGATGAAAAGGGTCTAACACCTTCCCTTTTCATAAACTACCCCCCGAACTCAAGAAAAATTCTCGAAAGGTATTTCATGTTCTTTTCACCCTTTCCTTTATTGGATAAAAGAAAAGTTGGTGGCGACTCTTGCTATCCGCAACATTTACGATAAAACTCAAAACACCCAAGTCAGTTCTCCCACCGTATTACAGGTAGCAATATCTAAAGGAGGAGGAAAAGAACAAATACCTTTTTAGTAGGTAGAACGCTCGTAGTTGCTTGCTCACAAACAAAAATTATCTCCACACTCACATTTTTAAAACATCTTCAAAACAAACATCTCTTTGAACTATTTTCAAAACCAACACTTTGTATACATTCTTATAGAGATGAAAATCATTACAAAGTTTGCCGAAACAAAGGCGTTTTCAAAATATTTTGAAACTTACACCAATCACAAACACATTTCAAACAAAGTATTTTCTAATTTATCAAGAAACTAAGAGTCCGTAGATAACTACGGATGAAAAGGGTGCTAACACCTTCCCTTTTCATAATCTAACCCCCGAACTCAAGAAAATATCTCAAAAGGTCTTTCCTGTTCTTTTCACCCTTTCCTTTATTGGATAAAAGAAAAGTCGGTGGCGACTCTTTCTATCCGCAATAATTGAGATAAAACGCAAAACATCCAAGTCAGTTCTCCCACCGTATTACACATTCATAGATGATTTCAGTCGAAAATTATAGACTTACCTGATCAAGAAGAAAGTGAAGTAATCGAGGTATTTTCCAAGTTTAAGTCTACGGCTAAAAGGCAAAGTGGTCGAAAGCTCAAAGTTTTGAGAATTGATGGTGGTGGAGAGTATGTGTTGAAAGACTTCGACGGGTTATGTGAAAAAGAAGGGATTGTGCATGAGGTGGTTCCACCCTATACTCCACAGTAGAATGGAACTGCAGAAAGAAAGAATTGAACTATCATGAATATGGTGAGAAGTATGTTGAAAGGCAATAATTTACCTAAAGAGTTTTGGGGTGAAGTTGTGTCGACTGCAACATACATTTTGAACAGATGTCCTAAGAAAAAGCTAGAAGGAATTACTCTAGAAGAATGTTGGTATGGTGTGAAGCCTACCTTGGGTCATCTGAAGTTATTTAATTCTATTTCACAGAGACATGTGCCAGATCATTTGAGAATAAAACTTGATGACAAGTCAAATAATTTTAGTTGGATATCATTCGACAGGAGGTTACAAGTTGTTCGACCCAGTGAACAAGCAGAGTGTGATCACCAGAGATGTGATCATAAATGAGTTTAAAGAATGGGATTAGACTGAAAACATCAAGAAAGATGCAGTGAGAATCTTTCTTGAAGAACCAGAAACTCAATTCGAAAGAGAAGTTCGACAAGAGGAAGTTAGACAAGAGGAGATTAGAGATCAACCAAGTACAAGCAGAACTCAGCGAACAAGATGCATGCCTGCAAGGTTGCAAGATTGTGTTGTTACATCAGATAATGTAGTTAATAACGAAGGTAAATTGGTACAATATGCTTTCTATGTAGATGTTGAACCAAGAAGGATTCGAATTTGGTGAAAGTAGTGAACGAAGAAGTGAAGTCCATCGAAGACAACAACACTTGGTCACTTGTTGAATTTCCTCAAGGCAAGAAGGAATTGATGTCAAGTGGATATACAAAGTGAAGATGAATCACAAAGGGAAAGTAACTCGACACAAAGCAAGGTTCGTGGCGAAAGGATTTCTCCAAAAAGAAGGAATATACTTTGATGAAGTTTTTGCACCTGTGGCAAACAATCAGGTTGGTTATTGGTCTAGTAGAAATAAACAATTGGCACATATGTCAGGTGGACGTGAAGTGTGCATTCCTGAATGGACCCTTAGATGAAGAGGTTTATGTTAAAAAAACATGTTGGGTTTGTGAAACATGACAAAGACAGAAAGCTGTACATGCTGCATAAAGCCCTGTATGTTTTGAAACAAGCTCCAAGATCTTGGAATAAGAAGATTGATAGTTTTCTAAGGGAAAAGGATTTTGTGAAGTGCACAACTAAACATGGAGTATATGTAAGAAGAAGCAATAGTAAATTGCTTATACTATGTCTCTATGTCGATGACTTGTTAATAACAGGTAGTTGCAAGAAGGAGATTGAAGACTTCAAAGGTGACCTCAGCAAGGAATTCAAAATGTCTGATCTGGGTGACATTTCATATTTCCTTGGCATCTAATTATACAAGAGTATTATAGGTTTGATAATGCATCAAAGAAGATATACAAGAGAAATTCTAAAGAGATTTGAGATGGAAGAATGCAACTCGACTTTGACACCTGCAAAACCAAGACTGCAACTATCAAAAGATGCAGAAGAAGATGATGTCGACCCAACCCAATACATAAGAGTTATTGGTTCATTAAGATATCTTTGTCACACAAGGCCTGACTTAGCATACAGTGTAGGTATGGTAAGTAGATTCATCTATAAGCCAAAGGTATCACATCTAGTAGCGGTGAAGAGGATACTAAGGTATCTCAAAGGAACTCTCGACTATGGCATTTTATTTTCTGCATTTGATAAAGGAAAAGCGTGCAAGTTAGTGGGATACACTGGTTCGAGTTGGTGTAGTGATTTTGAGAATCGAAAATCTACAACATGATATGTGTTTATGCTAGGTGGTGCACCAGTTGCTTAGAGTTCGAGAAAGGAACCAGTAGTGGCATTATCATCATGTGAAGTAGAGTACATAGTTGCTTCTCTTTGTGCATGTCAAGCAACTTGGATGGTGAACTTGGTCGAAGAGATAACAAGGAAAGATCATGGAGCAATTACCATGAAGATGGACAGCATGTTAGCTATCAATTTGGCAAAGAACCCGATAGCTCACGGTCGAAGAAACCACATTGAAATAAGGTTCCACTATCTTCGAGAGCAGGTAGCAGATGGGAAGATGAACTTGGAACACTGCAGAACTGAGAATTAGATTGAAGACATCATGACGAAGGGTGTACAGGTCGATGTATTTCAAAGAATAAGAGTTATGATAAATGTAGATAGCTTAGACATAATGAATTTGGTGGTGTGTTGAAAGTAATTCCTTGTGTCGAAGCATTTTGCTCGACAGAGGCAAGGGAATGTCGAAATGATTTGATTTTATTTAGAAGTGTGGAAACAGTTTATTACACACAAATTTGCTTTTAGATCTAAAATAGATTGATTTGATTTAGTTCTAAAATAGGTATTTTGGGCTTTTATAGTTTTGTGATTTGGTTTAGGGAGAAAGCTAACCTAAATCTAAAAATAGAGGGAGTAACCCCTATTTTTGTAATCAAGTCAATTCATTGTATTAACAGAATTTGCAGTTGCAAGTGAATAATAAAGTTTTCCACAGTTTGTGGGCAGCGAGAAACTCTTCCGAAATACAATTGTCTTCTTTCTTTTATTTTGCATATAATGCATTGTCATTGTGTGGTGATATCAATCTTGTTCATCAAGATTGGTAGAAATTCATCATAGGTTTTGGTGGATTTCCAACATAATTGTGGTTTCTACACCAATTTTGCAAATGAATTTTGTTTGTAAATTCCTATTGAACTTCCATATGTTGATATTCGAATTTAATGCATTAAAACCTTGATTTTCTAATCAGTTCTCGGTGAATATCAACATACGTATAGTGTTGTCTGGAATTTGCAAGTATACCGTAACATGTGAATTAATTCCGGATTGTTGATTTTTCAAACTTGTTGGCACTTTTGATGGATACCGATACCAATTTAGGTGAATTTTATTCCAACTTTTCGAGCACTTAAAAGTTTACAACAATGCTTTCTGGAATTCAATTTTACATGAACCATGAGATTTAATTCTTGAATAATGCATAAATGTGCTTAGTCGGTCATTTCTTTGACACTGGTACCAAGTTTGGTTGCTTTTAATCCAGTTTTTGCATCGATGTCATATGTTACAATACATCTACCCGGAGTACTAAGTATGGCATGTAGCATAATTTAATTCCAATTAAATGCATATTGTACTTGGGGCATGTTTGCTTGAGACTGATATCAAGTACCGTTGATTTTGACTCAACTTTTGTGCATTTTCATGTGTTAAAAAGTTGTTGTCCGAAAAATACATTTTACATCTACATTGTGTTTTAGTTCATTCTAAATACATATTTGAGCTTAATTCTACAAGTACTTGATATCGTAGTTGAGTTTTTGCACTTTCATGATGACTTTTTGTGCACTTCCATGTGCTAGTGCGGTGCTGCCCGGTTTTCTACATCCATGTTTCGATACTTGTTCGGATGATATTTCTCCATATTATGATCTTATTTTAAGTTTTGATATTATTGCATGCATTCGATTACACTTTCTTGTTATCACTAACTCCTTTTGTGTACTTGTGCAAGGCTTTCCAAGAGAGTTTTCAATCGGTTAATTGATTCTTGGTTATTCGATTGAAACATATTATTCCACTTCCTTGTCATTCAATTTCGCTTTTGATGCAATTATTTTTTATTCACATGCCATGAGATGCATATATTTTTATTTGTTTGTCTGGACTTATGTTTGTGCAGGTTTATTGATTGACATTCGGATGTTTACTCTACACATTCCATTTGTGATTTATTTTCACATGATGCTTCGACGCATATTTTGAGCACCCGATTTTTGACTTCTTTTGCTATTGATGCTAGCTTGCTCGAAGTTTTCTGGGTTTCTTGTCGCTTACTTAGAAATTACGGATTGATATTTGTTTGGTATTTGCTTTTGTCTATAGCACTTTGCATTGTTTTTTGCTTTCCTTGCCATGAGAAGTAGGAATAGATATGCATGATCATTTATCGCTTTCCTTGCCATGAGAAGTAGGAATAAAGATACATGATTGGGAATCCCTACTTTGGGTGGGAAATGTTGTTTTAAAAGACCTTTCGAAGGCAATTCCTACTTGTGCTTGCTTGTTTAAAGTCCTTTATAAATGAAATTCTGTGTGTTTATCATTTGTGCCAAAGACCTCAATGAAGGCGTCCCATTCCCCTTCCCCATTGATAAGTCCTCAAAGAAGGCATAAGGCGAACAGTGGGTCTATAATCGACCCCGCCATTTCTAATCCACATATCATATGTAGCTCATGTTGTACGTCGATGCTATGAACCATGCTACTCTTATTATTGAGTCGGTTAATTCCCATAATTTGTCTATAAGCTCATGTCGATCAACGTTGATGCTTTCTACGTAATCTCATTATTGCCTTCTATCACCTACATCGATGACACAATATCTTGGTTAGGTGTTTAGTCGCCTATGATGATTCACTTTTGTTCTTCTCTTTCCTATATGACACGATATTTTGGTCAAGGGTCGACACCCCCTATTCTTCTTGCCTTGATGACATGATATCATGGCTAAGAACTATCGATTCCGCCAGTTTTGCTTACCTTGATCACTCGATATCTTGGGTAAGCCTCCTCTTATCCTACCTTGATGACATGATATCATGGTTAAGTGTCCCACTTCCCTTATCCTACCTTGATAACATGATATCATGGTTAGGTGTTATCTATCTCCCCTTCGTACCCTTGTGACATGATACCTCAGTTAGGTGTGTGTTGCTTGAGTGAGTGGATACTTCTCAAGCTTTGTGTGTTTGCTTTATATTGTGTGATCACATGCTCCCCTAGGATTGTTAGTCCACCCTATTTCAAGTTTTAACTAATTAGACCTTAGCTTGAATCTATGAATTCCAACACTAGGTAGATTCTCCCTTTGTTAATCCAAACTCTAGGACCATCATTACATGATAACAATAGGGATAGCACTAGGTTAGTCTCCCTTATACTTTTTACTTCCCTTTTTTTGCATGACTAAAATAAAAACTCTTTTCATTGGCAAATTAACAAAAACACTCTAAAAATACAAAACCCTTTTTCAAGGTAAAAAACATCAACCAATGCAAACTTTTTTGTCTGCAGACCTTTTTCTTTTGAAAACCTTTTCATATAAGAACATGTTGATTCTTTTCTACTACAAAGTGTGAGTCTCCGATGGTCGAGCGGTAATAGAATGCAACATTAGAATTATTCGTAAAAAACATACAACACACCAAAACTTTTGAGGTGAACTATGAGTGCCTTATCCTCATTGCACGGTCGGTGGTACATAGGCACAAAGGTCCGCAACTGAGGCAGGCACAACTAATAAAAACCTTTCTTTTTGTACATAATACATTGCATCCGTGCATTCCCTTTTTAGCATTAAGCTTTAGACATACATTAAACACACTCTTAGATTAGAACAAACTTAAGTGGATCCTGTGGAGTACCACAGATGTGAGGGATGTTAATACCTTTTTCTCGCTACCTTTTCTCTTGGTCGCGATGACCATGCTCTTTTCCTTCCCTCAGGTTTACTCAGTGATTACTTTCCCTCTCTTGGGATAAATAACATTGATGGTGACACTTCTTTATTTTGCCTCCTTCTCGCTTCGATGAAAATGCCAGGCGCGACAGACCTATAATGTGACCATAAGTTGGCATTAAAACACAATCACACATACCTAATTGAAACCCTTACTATCAAGGTAAACACCAAAAGACACATTTTTAAATTAAATAAAAAAAATAGCAAAGTGAAGTTAAAAATCAAACAAAAATCATGTACATGGTCTCCTAACACTCACAAGTAAGAAACAACTCCTTTCATAATTTTATCTTTGAAGGAAAATGGAAAACAAAAAATAAAAGAACAAGACTAGGTTTAAAAGTTAGCACGCTAGACACCTTAAGCAAATAAATTTGTGAAAAATATAAAATAAGAAGCTAAAATTAAACAAAAATTATTGAAGTGGCCTCAATACATCAAGGAACCTCAAACATATTTTTTTTGAATTTTTAAATGAGTAGAGAGTTTGAAATAAAATCAGACTTTAAACAAAAGTAAGAAAATCAACCCAATTAACAGTCTACCTCATTAAAATTTTAAAACAAAGAAAAATGAATAATAAAAAATGGTTTAAAATCACCACAATTAACTCAACACATTAAAGATCATGAAAAATATTCTTGTTCATTTTATTTGTCAAGAAATGATAAAAAATTGCACCAAAACATGGAAGGTATCATAGGAACGTCACTTCTAAACATATTGATAAAAAACAATTAAAAAAATGGAAACCAAATATAAAAAATTCACAAAAACCATGATAAAATTCCTAAGACATTAAAGAATCGTGAATGCATTTTTTAATGTTTTTTTATAAGTCACAAAATGGAAATTACAAGCAAAATTGCATAAGTGTCAAAAATCATGTGCATGCAAAACCGGGGGTACATTAGAAATATGCCACTTGAACTAAGTTTGGTTAAGCTAGCGCTGAGGCCCATCGACAGGGGGTGTAAATTGGAATTCGCTAAGACCATGATTCAAAGAGATTAATAATCAGAATTATTCACAATAAACCATGTCACGTTGTTAAACCATGTACTTCACACTTTTATCAAATGGATAAAGTTCAAGTAAATGAACTAAAAAATAATTAATTCCTAGCCAATCAAGCGTTAGTAGCTATTATCCTAATTATCAAAATACAGAAAATAACAAATTGCTGCAAAATCTGTTTGGTTAATGAGGATTAGCATGAGCCAACAAATGACGGACACGCCAATGGCAAGTGAGTAACACAGGTCACCGGAAAACAAGTCCGGTCATCTTCTTCCGCGCCTCAGGTGGCCAGAGTTGATGAACTATTATACTCATCTAAACATGCTGATTCCAAATCTAATTCTCAAAATCAAATATCCAAACAGATTCATCATGAAATCATGACATAATTAATAGATCTGAAAAATCAACAAACTAAATGCACACACAACCATCTCAAACATTTGAGCCTAGCTCCAGCCTCTGGTGGTGGAACTCACAGATGGAGTATGAACCTATCATGGATATCTAACATGCTGAGAAGGATTCAAGAATACTTACCTGTTTGAAGATTACAAAGTGATGAAGAAACTTTAGAAAACTCTACAAATCCTTGCTCTTGAGCTCTTGATGATGGTGAAGGTGAGTGGTTCAGCTTTCACTTCACTGAGAAATAAACTCAGTCCCTTCCTTGATTCTTGAGAAAATAGGGATGATGGTGTGTTGGAAATCCACCTAATACTATGATGAATTTCGACCACAATGATGATTAGTTATGAGAAAAATAAATAAAAGAAGACAAGATAAATATTTCTGCAGAGTTTCTCTCTGTCCACAAACTGTGGAAAACTTTCTTAATCACTTGCAACTGCAAATTCTGTGATTACAATGAATTGACTTACTTGACTTACTTTCAAAATAGGGGTTACTCCCTCTATTTATAACTGAGCTTACACCCTAAGCCCAAGGCCCAAAATATCTTTATGTTACTAAATCAAATCAAATCAAATATATTCTAGACTTAAATCAAATCTATTTAAATCTAAAACAAATCAAATCTTCTTTGACACTATGAATTACAATCTAACACACCACCTAATTCATTATGTCTAAACTGTTTATGTTCATCATGGCTCTTAGCTTTCTAAATACTTCGACTTGCATTCCCTTCGTCATAATGTCTGTAATCTGATTCTCAGTTCTGCAGTGTTCCAAATTCATCTTCCTATCTGCTACCTGCTCTCGAAGATAATGGAACCTAATTTCGATGTGCTTACTTCGACCATGTGCTATTGGGTTCTTTGCCAGATTAATAGCTGACATGCTGTCTATCTTCATGGTAATTGCTCCATGATCTTTCTCTGTTATCTCTTCGACCAAGTTCACCATCCAGGTTGCTTGACATGCACAAAGAGAAGCAGCTATGTATTCTGCTTCGCATGATGATAATTCCACTACTGGTTCTTTTCTCGAATTCCAAGCAATTGGTGCACCACCTAGCATAAACACATATCATGCTGTTGACTTTCGATCTTCAGCATCACTACACCAACTCGAATCAGTGTATCCCACTAACTTGCATTCTTTTCCTTTATCAACTGCAGGAAACAAAATGCCATAATCGAAAGTTCCTTTGAGATACCTTAGTATCCTCTTCACTGCTGCTAGATGTGATACCTTTGGCTTCTGCATAAATTTACTTACCATACCTACACTGTATGCTAAGTCAGGCCTTGTATGACAAAAATATCTTAATAATCCAATAAGTCTTCTGTATTGGGTTGTATCAACATCATCTTCATCTGCATCTTTCGACAGTTGCAGTCTTGGTTCTGCAGGTGTCGAAGTTGAGTTGCATTCTTCCATCTCAAACCTCTTGAGAATTTCTCCTGCATATCTTCTTTGATGCATCATCAAACCTCTACTGCTCTTGTAGAATCGATACCAAGGAAGTATGAAATCTCACCCAAATCAGACATTTCGAATTCCTTACTGAGATCACCTTTGAAGTCTTCGATCTCACTCTTGCAGCTACCTGTTATCAACAAATCATCTACATAGAGACATAGTATAAGCAATTTACTCTTGCTTCTTCTAACATATACTCCATGTTCAGTTGTGCACTTCACAAATTCCTTCTCCCTTAGAAAACTATCAATTTTCTTATTCCAAGCCCTTGGAGTTTGTTTCAATCCATATAGGGCTTTATGTAGCCTGTACACCTTTCTTTCTTCGTCATGTTTCACAAATCCAACTGGTTGTTTAACATAGATTTCTTCATCTAAGGGTCCATTTAGGAATGCACACTTCACGTCCATTTGACATATGTGCCAACTGTTGATTTCTGCTAGACCAACAACCAACCTGATTGTTTCGATCCTTGCAATAGGTGCAAAAACTTCGTCGAAGTCTATTCCTTCTTTCTGTAGAAATCCTTTCGCCACAAGTCTTGCTTTGTGTTGAGTTACTTCACCTTTCGAATTCGTTTTCACTTTGTATACCCACTTGACATCAATTGCCTTCTTGCCTTGAGGCAATTCGACAAGTGACCAAGTGTTGTTGTCTTCGATAGACTTTACTTCTTCGTTCATTGCTTTCACCCACTTCGAATCCTTTAATGCTTTAGCTGCATTAACAGGTTCGACATCTGCATAGAAAGCATAATGTACCAGCTCACCTTCATTATCTATTACATCATCTGATGTAATCACACAATCTTGCAATCTTGCAGGTATGCGTCTTGTTCTTTGAGGTCTGCTTGTACTTGGTATATCTGATGGTTCCTCTTATCGAACTTCTCTTTCGACTTGAGTTTCTGGCTCTTCGAATAGGATTCCCACTGAATCTTTCTTGACATTTGCAGTCCAATCCCATTCTTTAAACTCATCTATGATCACGTCCCTGCTGATCACAATCTTCTTATTCTCTGGATCGAACAACTTGTAGCCTCCTGTCGAATGATATCCAACTAGAATCATTTGATTTGACTTATCATCAAGTTTTCTTCTCAACTGATTTGGCACATGTCTATGTGCAATAGATCCAAATACCTTCAGATGGCTTAAGCTAGGTTTCACACCAGACCAACACACTTCTGGAGTAATTCCTTCTAGCTTCTTTGTAGGACATCTGTTCAAAATGTATATTGCAGTCGAAACATCT
Source organism: Vicia faba (assembly GCA_948472305.1). Classification (NCBI taxonomy): domain Eukaryota; kingdom Viridiplantae; phylum Streptophyta; class Magnoliopsida; order Fabales; family Fabaceae; genus Vicia; species Vicia faba. Next base: position 989,003,891 of record OX451738.1, read on the forward strand.
TCACCCCAGAACTCTTTAGGTAAACTCTTGCCTTTCAACATACTTCTCACCATATTCATGATGGTTCGATTTTTCCTTTCTGCAATTCCATTTTGCTGTGGAGTATAGGGTGGCACCACCTCATGCACAATCCCTTCCTTTTCACATAATCTGTCGAAGTCTTTCGACACATATTCTCCTCCACCATCAGTTCTTAAAACTTTGAGCTTTCGACCACTTTGTCTTTCGACCATAGACTTAAACCTGGTAAATACTTTGATCACTTCACTTTTCTTCTTGATCAGGTAAGTCCATAACTTTCGAATGAAATCATCTATGAATGTAACAAAGTATTTGTTACCTCCCATCGAATCCACCTCGATTGGTCCACATACATCAGAGTATATGACTTCAAGACTAGCCTTCGATTTTCTTCCCGCATCCTTGCTGAAGCTATTCTTGTGTTGCTTCGCCTGCACACATTCTTCACATACTTCATTTGGAATGTCAATTTCAGGCAATCCTGAAACCATATTTCTTCTCTTCAAATCTCTGATGTCTCTGAAGTTGAGATGACCTAGTCTATAATGCCATATCCATTCATCTCTGCTAGCTGCAGTCGAAAGGAACTTGTGCTCCATCACATTTAGTTCAATCTTGAAGGTTCGATTATGAGACATATGAGCCTTCAAGATTAATCTCCCATTTGCATCAACGACTCTCATCAACTTATCTTCGATTGACACTTTATAATTCTTTTCGACCAACTGCCCTATACTGAGCACATTGCTCTTCATGCCTGGTATGTACAATACATTTGAAATTACTGACTTCTTGCCATCTTTCCTCATGATCATAACATCACGAATACCTTCAGCTGCTAGGGTATTGTCATTTGCAAATTTTACCATATTTTTTGTTGAGGGTTTTATATTGACGAACCAGTCTTTCCTTCTAGACATATGTGATGAACATCCTGAATCCAAGTACCATTGGTCCTTGAATCTATCTTCATCTTTTGTTGTGACCATCAACATCATCTCTTCTTCTTCTTCATGTTTTGCAAGCTTTGCATCACTTTCTTGATTCTTTCATTTTTCTGGACAATCACTCGAATAGTGACCATACTTCTGACAATTGTAACATTGAATGTGACTCTTATCAGGTTTTCGACCACCACCTCTTCCTCTATTTGCAACACCACCTCTTTGGTTGCCTTGGTATGGTCTTCTTTGATTCGACACGTCTCCTTCGATTTGGTTTCTTCTACCATTCGATTTGTTGTAGCCACCTCTACCTCTGTCGAAACACTTTCCTTTGCCTTTTGTCTCTTTTGCTGCATGTGCCTGCAAGGCCACATCACTCTTCGATTTTCCTGCAGCTCTTTCGTTCATTCTTTGTTCATGAGATTCGAGCGTCCCTTGAAGCTCTTCCTTTGTCAATTTTGACAAGTCATTTCCTTATTCTATCGCCACCATTATATGGTCGAACTTAGGAACTAAAGATCTCAAGATCTTCGACACAACAACTCTTGTTGTTAACGCTTCTCCACATATCTTGATTTGATTTACTAGTTTTGTATCTCTAGTGAAGAAATCAGATACGTTTTCACTGTCTTCCATCTGAAGCAGTTCATAGGTCCTTTTGTGATTTTGTAACCTCACTTCTTTCACCTTCTCAGCGCCTCCAAAAGACTTCTCAAGGATCTCCCAAGCTTCTTTTGCAGATTCTGAATCACTAATCTTTTCGAAATTGTCTGGGCTGACACATTGATGAATTATAAATAATGCTTTATAACTCAGCTTCTCAGATTCTGTGTATTTCTTCTTTTCTTCTTCTGAAGCGTTTTCGCCAAGCGCTTCGACTCCATCTTTTACAAGGTCCCAAAGACCTTGACACCTGAATAAGACTTTCATCTGTTTGCACCAATTCTCATAGTTGTCAACTTTCAGAATTGGTAGCGTTGCTGGATAGTTTGCATTCCCATAACTTGTCATCGTGAATTCTTCAATCGTTCTTGATTGACACTTCCCTTTTGAATCAAAACAAAATCTCTTGATACCAGATGTTGGAAATCCACCTAATACTATGATGAATTTCGACCACAATGATGATTAGTTATGAGAAAAACAAATAAAAGAAGACAAGATAAATATTTCTGTAGAGTTTCTCTCTGCCAACAAACTGTGGAAAACTTTCTTAATCACTTGCAACTGCAAATTCTGTGATTACAATGAATTGACTTACTTGACTTACTTTCAAAATAGGGGTTACTCCCTCTATTTATAACTGAGCTTACACCCTAAGCCCAAGGCCCAAAATATCTTTTTGTTACTAAATCAAATCAAATCAAATCTATTCTAGACTTAAATCAAATCTATTTAAATCTAAAACAAATCAAATCTTATTTGACACTATGAGTTACAATTTAACATGGTGGAGATGATGAATGAGTCGGGAAAAAAAGAATGAGAGTGTTTTTTTTGTGAGAAAGAGTGAGAGCTCGTAGAAGATGAGAGAGAAGAGAGTTAGGAGAGATCCCCGTGTGCTTGCTACTCTTTTCGTGCGTGTAATAAGAATGAAGAGAGAATTAAATAGAGTGTGTTTTGTGAGGGAGAGTGGTGGACAAGCTCTCAAAATCGTTAGAGGGTAATTTGTGTCATTTTGCAAAAGTTGAGTCCACAATGAGAGAGCTGTGTTTTCAGTGTTAATGGTGCAATGTTGTGGTCATTTTGGATGAGCATATAGAGCGAGAAAAGTGTGAAGGGAATGCGTGAGTGTGAGATCACGTGGGAGGTTTGTACAACTCACATTTTCTCATTTCCAAATTTGGCCATTTATTTTAAATAAAAAACACGGACGCATAAAGTATGTTTAGGATTTTTTGGAAATCTAGTGATGATGTATGCGTGTGATATATGGTGTCTATGATGTCAAAATGGACTGAGAATTGTTAGAACATAGTTTGATTCTACAACTCTTAATTAGAGTTTTGATGATAACAAACACAAAGAACAAATATGCACTCTAAATTTGTGTTATTTTGTATGCAGAAATTCTGACCAAAGCAGAATCAGAAGTTAATCTATATAAGCTTTCAAGCTGAGGTAATCAGAATCTGCGCTGAAGAATGATTATCAGAACCTGTGTAGAAGTGAAGAATACTCTGATTCTAAACAGAAGTTTCATATACCATCAGATCCTCACATCTCTGAGTCGTCAATGTTCTGAAGCAATTGCAGCATGCAAGATTCTAAGATTCTGAAGCGTTACTATTCAATCAAGACAGCATCACATGCAACGGCTTCATTCAGACAAGAATCTTCTCAATATGGAAACAACATTGAATGTCCATTATCACGCTTTATGTTGGACATGATTTCTATACCTATATAAACAAGCTAAGAGGATAAATCGTTTACGATTTTGAAAACGACTGAAAGATATCTCTAAAAACGCTGCAAGCTTACATATTCTTTTCTACGCTCAAAATTGTGTAAAATATCACAGTTGTGATACTGCTTTTGTAAAGAAAAACAACCATGCACAAAATACTCTTTCATCTTGATTAAGCTAGTTTTTCCTTGAGATTAACCGGGTTGTGGTTGTACTCAAGAAGAATTTGGCAGTTGTCAAAGTAGTGATTGTAATCAGTTTTTGATTAGTGAATTAAGTCCTCTTTGGAGAGAGGCGAAATCACCTTGACGGGTGGACTGGAGTAGTTTGAGATCAAATGAACCAGGATAAAAATATCGTGTCTACTGCGTTTTTGATCTTATGTTTTCAATTCAACCCCCCCTTCTTGTGTTTTTCACTTCTTCAATTGGCGTCAGAGCGCCTGGTTTTGAGTTCATACACTTAACTGTGTCAGTATAAGATCCAAGCTTTAGAAAAACACTATGGTAGAACCAAGCCAAAACATCTCCAATGACTATCATGAGGACAGGGACAGAATCAGTGGCAAAGCTCTAGTCTTTGATGGAGAAAATTTTGACTACTGGAAAGACAGAATTGAGAGCTTCTTTCTGGCCCATGATGTTGATTTATGGGACATGGTAATTGATGGATACCACAACCAGTGTATGAAAGTGGTCAGAAGATAGACAGAAAAAGGATGTCTGACCAGCAAAAACGTGATTTCAGAAACCATCATAAAGCTAGAACAATACTTCTCAGTGCTATCTCATACTCAGAATATGAGAAAATCTCAAACAGAGAGACAACCAAAAACATGTTTGACTCTCTGAGAATGACGCATGAAGGCAACATACAAGTCAAAGAAACCAAGGCCCTTGCGCTTATTCAAAAATACGAAGCATTCAAGATGGAAGACAGTTAATATATAAAAGCAATGTTCTCAAGATTCCAGATTCTTGTTGCTGGGCTGAATGTTCTTGACAAAGGATATTCTAATGCTGATCACGTAAAGAAGATCATATGAAGTCTACCCAAGAAATGGAGGCCAATGGTCACAGCACTTAAGCTAGCTAAAGATCTCAATAAGATATATCTAGAGGAACTTGTCATCTCCCTCAAAAGTCACGAGATAGAGCTAGAAGAAGATGAGCCTCAAAAGCAAGGTAAGCCACTAGCATTAAAATCTAACAAAAAATTTGATTCTAAGGTTTTGCAGGCTATGCAAGAAACCTCTGATGGATCCTCATCAGAAGAAGATGAATTGTATCTCCTCTCCAGAAGGGTCAATCAATTGTGGAAGCAGAGACAAAGGAAGTTCAGAAATCCTAGATGATCAGAGAATCAAAATGAATCCTCCTCTAGATACAGAAAGTCTGAGTCCTCCTCTGGACACAGAAGATCTAAAGGTTCTTCAGGACACAGAAAGTCAAATAACAAGGACATCATCTTCTATGAGTGCAATGAGCAAGGGAACTACAAAAGTGATTATCCAAGGCTTCATAAGGAGAAGCCCAAAAAGAAGTTCTTCAAGTAGAAGAAGAAAAGCCTCATGGTAACATGGGACGATTCAGACACTTCTGATGCTGACTCAGAGTCAGAGGATGAAAGAGCCAACATAGATCTCATGGCAAACGTGTCAGAAGACAGTGAAGCTTCTGGTTCAGACTCAGAATCAGACACTGAAGAGGTATTCCCTGACTTCACTATTAATTTTACTAAGGCTGAACTTGCACAAAGTATGAAAGAAATTCTGGAAAGGTATCAGCAAATCAGAGTCAAATTCAAGAACTTGAAAAGGGATCTTATCTCTGACTCTGAAAAGACTGAGAGTCTTAGATTAGAGAATTCTAAGTTAAAAGAAAAGGTTTCAAAATTAGAAAACAATTTACAAAACTCTCATAAAGAAATAATCTCAGAGACTCCCAGTAATACTGATGAGATCATCAAAGAGTATGATCACAACTTTCAGAAGTTTCTGGCTAAAAACATAGATAGAAGCAAGATGACTTCAATGATCTATGGAGTTAGCAGGAATGGCAGAAAAGGAATAGTATACCAAGGTAAGGTATCTACACCTAAGAAAGTCATGGACCTTGTCATAAAATGCACACCACTAAAATCACACTTCACATATGGGCACACACATGACCTAAAATACACTAGTAATGATTACTCTGTCAAACCAAAATTCAACCAGAATTTTGGTAAAACTAACAAACCAGGACCCAAGAAGATATGGGTACCTAAGGACAAAATTATATATGTAGCATATATCTTTAGCAGCAAGGCTAAAACACCAGTCATGGTACCTGGACTCTGGATGCTCTCGACACATGACGGAAAGAAAGCATATGTTCCAAAGCCTAGAATTTAAACCTGGAGGATACGTGGGCTTTGGAGGCAACCAAAGAGGGAAGATCATTGGCTCTGGAACAGTAGGTAATGGAAATCTTCCTTCTATAAATAATGTGCTCTTAGTTGATGGATTAATGCATAACCTGTTATCCATAAGTCAATTAAGTGATAACGGTTATGATATAATCTTTAATCAAAATTCATGCAAAGCTGTTAGTCAGAAAGATGGAACTATCCTTTTTAATGGAAAGAGGAAAAATAATATTTATAAGATAAAACTTTCTGAACTAAAGAGTCAGAATGTAAAATGTCTTCTCTTTGTTAACAACGAGCAATGGGTCTGGCACAAAAGATTGGGGCATGTTAGTATGAGAAGAATATTTCAAATTAACAAACTCAATCTAGTCAGAGGACTTCCCAATCTGAAGTTCAGCTCAGATGCTTTGTGTGAAGCATGTCAGAAAGATAAATTTGCAAAACCTGCTTTTAAATCTAAAAATGTTGTTTCCACCTCTAAGCCATTAGAACTTCTGCACATAGACTTATTTGGACCAGTAAAAACTGCGTCTGTTAGTGGCAAGAAGTATGGGTTAGTGATCGTAGATGACTATAGCAGATGGACATGGGTAAAGTTCTTAAGACACATGGACGAGTCACACTCTGTGTTCGTTGCAATCTATAACCAAGTTCAGAATGAAAAGGATCTTAGAATTGTCAAAGTTAGAAGTGATCATGGTGGAGAATTTGAAAATAAAAATTTTGAATCATTTTTTAATGAAAAAGGCATCTTGCATGACTTCTCTTATCCTAGAACTCCCAAACAAAATGGAGTTGTAGAACGAAAGAACAGAACACTGCAAGAAATGGCCAGAACCATGATCAATAAGACTAACATTGCTAAGATCTTCTGGGTAGAAGCAATTAACACAGCGTGTTACATTCAGAATAGAATCTCTATAAGACTTATTCTGGAAAAGACTCCATATGAATTATGGAAGAACAAAAAGCCCAACATTTCTTATTTCCATCCTTTTGGATGCACCTGTTTCATTTTGAATACTAAAGATTATCTGAACAAGTTTGACTCTAAAGCACAAAAGTGTATTATGTTAGGATACTCTGAATGCTCAAGAGGGTACAGAGTATACAATACAGAAATACAGATTGTTGAAGAGTCAATCAGTGTTAGATTTGATGATAAGCTTGACCCTCAAAATTCAAAGCAGAATGAATTCTTTGCAAATATAGAAGTTGAATTCACAGGTACTGAAGATAACTCATAAGAAGTTCTCAATAGAGACGCTCCAAGAACTTCAAAAAGAAATGTTACAAGTGATTCAGTACCTTCTGTTGATCAACTCCAGAAAAGGTTATCCAGAAGCAGCATAGCTCACCCAGAAGATAAGATCCTGGGAAAGAAGGATGATCCAATCAGAACAAGATCAACATTCAAAAACTGTGAAGAATCCCTCATGGGACTGGTCTCCCTGATTGAACCAATAACAATTATTGAAACTCTTCTGGATAATGACTGGATTCTGGAAATGCAGGAGGATTTAAATCAGTTCACCAGAAATGACGTATGGGATCTGGTTCCCAAACCAAAAGGATTCAACGTCATTGGAACAAAGTGGGTGTTCAGAAACAAATTGAACGGGAAAGGAGAAGTCATCAAAAACAAAGCACGACTGGTGGCACAAGGTTATAGTCAGCAAGAGGGGATAAACTATACATAAACCTTTGCTCCAGTCTCCAGGTTAGAATCTATCAGACTCTTAATCTTATTTGTTGTAAACAATGGCATCACTCTGTATCAGATGGATGTCAAAAGTGCATTCCTAAATGGCTACATAGATGAAGAGGTATATGTGCACCAACCCCCTGGGTTTGAGAATTCCAAACACCCAGAATATGTTTTCAAACTAAATAAGTCACTCTATAGTCTGAAACAAGCTCCCATAGCTTGGTATGAAAGACTAAGTAACTTCCTGTTAGAAAAGGAATTCACCAGAGGGAAAGTGGACACAACCTTGTTCTGTAAGACATTTAAGAATGACATTTTAGTTTGTCATATTTATGTAGATGATATCATTTTTGGATCCACTAAACCTTCTCTGGGAAGAGAATTTGCTAAGTGCATGCAGGCAGAGTTTGAGATGAGCTTAATGGGGGAACTCAAATTCTTTCTGGGAATTCAGATAAACCAAACTCCAAAAGGAACTTACATTCATCAGAGCAAATATGTCAGAGAACTTCTAAAGAAATTTGACCTCTCAGAATGTAAGCCCTCAAAGACTCCAATGCATCCCACGTGCATTCTGGAAAAGGAAGAGGTAAGTAAAAAGGTAGAACAGAAAATCTACAGATGTATGATTGGCTCTCTCCTTTATCTGATGGCTTCAAGGCCTGATATTTTATTCAGTGTTTGCTTATGTGCTAAATTCCAATCAGATCCTAGAGAATCTCACTTAACAGCAGTTAAGCAAATTTTCAAGTATCTGAAAGGTACTACTAATCTGGGTTTGTTCTATAGAAAATCCAATGAATACATGTTAGTAGGATACTGTGATACTGACTTTGCTGGAGACAGAGTAGAGCGTAAAAGAACTTATGGAAGCTGCCAGTTTCTGGGAGACAATCTGATCTCATGGACCAACAAGAGACAATCCATAATAGCATTGTCAACAGCAGAAGCTAAATACATAGCAGCTGCTGGATGTAGCACTCAAATGCTCTGGATGAAAAGTCAACTTGAAGACTTCAACATATTTAAGAGTAGCATTCCTATCTTCTGTGACAACACTTCTGCCATATGTCTCAGTAGAAATCCCATTTTTCATTCTAGGGCTAAGCATATAGAAATAAAACATCACTTTATTAGGGACTATATTCAGAAAGGAGTTCTTATTTTAAAATTTACTGACACATACCATCAATGGGCTGATGTATTTACAAAACCCCTTTCTGAAGATAGATTCAATTTCATTCTGAAACATCTCAGCATGAAGTTATGCCCAGAATAAAATGTTTTACTTGTATATCTTAACCCTCAGAACTTCATTGTTTTCTGTGAACATCTGATCAACATGTCTTCAGAAGTTAGAAGTATCGTTGCCTTAGAACCTATCTATGAAGATCTGAAAGTTTCATTTCAAGGATAGAGGTGTGAAGTTCACATTGTTGTACCCCAAAATTTTCCCTCCCATATTCCTCAAGACATGTCAAGAATCATCTCCAAGTTGTTCAAGATGGCTCAAGAGTTGGACAGTCAAATCACCTCCTAAGGCAGTCAATTCAAAATTAGGGTTTTGTGTTGCATCAAGGTCCTTACATCCAAATGACCTCAAGTGCTAACCAATGTCATAATATGTTCTTAAGTTCATCCATGTCAAATTGCAAGCCTTGCAGAGGAAATTTGGTCAGTCAATTGCTCAAGAGGCCCAAAAATCGACTATGCTAGGGAAAAAGTCAACTGTGACCTAAATACAGTCAAACCTCAAGATTTTTTGTCAACATTCTCATTTTGAAGGATAATTCATCATTTGATCAAGGTTTGATCATGATTCATCAAGTATTGCTCAAGATTCATCAAGATTCAAAAGTTGCTAAATTAGGGTTTTGTAGGAAAAGTCAACTCAACTTTGACCAAGCATAACTTTCTCATACTTTATGAGAAATGACCCATTCAAAGCTCATTTTGAATAGGATTCAATTTCCTACAATCCATATTCACACCCCAAGATTAAGAAATTCTCTCACAAAAAGTTACAAATTTGGACATTATAGGTCATTTTTGAAAGTCAACAAAAACACCTTTTTTTCCAAAGCTTATAACTTGAACATGGTATATCAAAATGAGATAATACCAAAAAGGTTGGTTAGAGGACATCTCAAGGTTTCTAAAAAGTCTAAGAAAACCTCCAAAAGTTCAAAATTGAAGAAGTTATGCATTGTTGAAGTTGGGCATTTTTCCAAAATTGCCAAAAGTCAACTATCCTTAAAACTCCAATTTTTGACAAAAGGGCCCACTTTTTCCACTTGATATGGTCTTGTCATGCCACACACGTGTCCCATCTTTAATTTCATGGCCATTCATTTATTTTTCTATTTTATTTAATTTTTATTGATTTAATTCATTTTAAATCAATATTAAATCAAATAAAATCTAAAAATTGATGTAATGAGATTCTTGTGGTCATTATAGGTCTTCATTGTCAAGATACACCAAACCAAATCCGAATCATGCCTTATGGTGCACAAAATATTTGATTTGAGCCATTTTTGGAAGTTTGTTAATGGAAGATCATATCAAATCATGAATCTTCAATGCACATGGATTCAAGCCAAAAGGTTAAACCTAATTCATTCTATAATACTTGTACAAGCCAAGCATAACAGAACACGCCCTAGAGACTGCAGAAACGGCAAATTCAGAATTGAAAAAAACCTTGAAAAAGTGTGAGATCAAAATCAACATTAGAGCACGATTCAGTCCAAAAGCTTGACATAGCTCTCTTCCCTGACATCCAATGAAGCCAAAGGGATCAAAATCCAGCCTTGAAGCATCCCCAAACACACTGTAAGCGTTCTTGAATACAACTCTGGATATGGCATCGTAAATCGTTTTTCTTGCATCTTTTTGCCAATTTACTTGTACCATCATGCTTAACGTTCAAATTCTAACAATTCTGCATTATTCAATTTGATTTTCATAGCCTGTATTACAATGCCCGAATCTAGGGTTTTCATGTGTTGTTTTTAGGCGTTTGAGTTACAGGGAAAATTGGGTCAAATAATGGTTATAGGGATACTTAGGAGGCAGAGACGATCACATCCATGTTCTTGGATGGTATTTTGATGGCCTGGAATGAGTTTTGGAAGCGAGCTACGGATCTCCCTGCGGATAAAAATCCACAGGTAAAAAACCATGGGTTTGTGAAGAAGACGACCACGCGTCCTCTCCTAACCAGCCCATTCAAATCAACACGCCAATTTTTTTGTTTTTAGGCATAGTTGTTTATTTCCAATATGTTTTTGTTTGCTCATTATACTAACAACTATTAAGCAGTGGTGGAGTGGTTGGAGCGCTGGCATGTGAGCAATGGGACCTAGGTTCGAATCCCAGGTCCCCCAAAACATTTGTGTTATTTTGTTTCAGCTATTCCAGTGCATCCTCAAGCGTAGAGACTACCATGCTTCTCAAAGATCCACCTGCCAGATGGCTTTCAGATCTAATCCAGTGGCCAAGGATGGAGGACTACCATGGCCTCAAGTCAACAGGCATGTGGGCGATCCAAAAGGTCAAACAGGCTGAATGAAACTCTGAAATTGCCAAGCATACACCCAGATTAAGCCCACACCCACTGGGTTTATCTCTTTTTCTCTTTTACATTTTTTTTAATTGTTTGTTAATTATTATTTCTAATTAATCACTAACAAATTATTTATTTTCTTAATAACAAAAAATCAGAAAACCCAAATAAAAAATAATATTTTTATTAATTTCACTATTTCATTATTTTTGTAAATAAACTTTAACCAATTAATTTAGTTTTTTAATTAGGTACAATTTTAATATCTTTTGCAATAAATTAAAATTAATATAGAATTAGGGTTTTTTAATAACTTTTAGTCATTCTTATTTTATTTCCTTAATTATAAAAAATCCTAAAAATATCTTTTTTATTAATTAATTAATTAACTTAGGTTTAATTTCATTTAATTCAAAAAATAACAAAAATATGCTCTCTTTAATAAAAAAGGGTCAAAACCCTAAAAACACTTCGATTTAATTTTCTCGCACGCGTATTATTTTTGATCCATTATCCAATAATGTAATTGCTTTGGGAATGTAATAGTTTTTAAATTAGGATTTTATTTATTTATCGCTTTTATTTACTTTCCGCAATTTAAATTAAAGGGTTTGTCTTTGGCGATGTAAATACCCGACGCCTTGTGATAGCTTAGATTTAATTTCCCGCAATTTAACTTCCGGACAATATTAACTGTTAGATGTTTGATAAATAGGCAATGCATGACAAGATCAATCTTTAACTTAAAATCAACATAGCTCACCATTGACATGTATAGATAAAATTAACCGAACTAACACACTCGCACATGCACACTCTTAGGGTACACCTCACTTGGTTGCCTCGAACGTGGTCATTGAGTATAGAAAGTTTTAGAGGTCACCCTCTTGTCCAAAGATCATAAGTTGCCTCGAAACGGTTGCCTCGGATAAAATGATCTAAGACATTAGGGTTACCGCTAAGGCGTCCTAACATTGCTTTAGTGACCACACGTCCCTTAATCGAATTGACCCGAAAACTCCAACGACGATGCTACCTACTCATCAATAGTGGGATAGCATTGTCTAAAGGACACTCGTACAGTTTAATTCCTTTTTGAGTAGGTAGATGGTTCTTAAGTACTTGCTCTTTCAAAAAAACAAAATCTTTTTCACACTTACACTTTTCGAACAAAGTTTTCAAAAACACTTCATACGCTCTTGAGGACAGAAGTAAGAGTTAAATCGAAGTTTTCAAATAAACTTTTTCAAACCACAAGCACAAAGAAAGCAATTTTTGAAAACACAATGAGCAAGTACCTAAGAGCCCGTGGATAACCACGGATAGAAAGGGTGCTAACACCTTCCCTTTCTATAATCTACCTCCCGAACCCGAGAAATATCTCAAAAAGGAATTTTTCTGTGCTTTTGTCCTTTCCTTGTTGGATAAAATAAAAGACAGTGGCGACTCTTGCTTACCGCGACATTTTGCGAAAACAAACGCAAAACACGAACCAGCATTCCAAAACAGTCAGTTCTCATTCCCACCGATCACACACATCATCAAACATCTGCCATCCTCTCACAAGCTACCTTCCAAGGCTGAACACGCGTTCAAATTCTGAAGGGTCCAAGGATCTGATTGGATGCATTTAGACACTTGTCAGTGGTAACTGTTCAATATCTCTCTAAATCCCCTAAATTCGGGTTTCATTAATGCATATAATCATTACTTATTTTCTTGCTTACTGTTTGCGTTTTCTAAAAACCTATATGAACTCAATTTACTATTTCATTCACGCTTTCCCCTCTTCTATATTCTCTCTTGTTCTAGTTTATTTTTCAAAAACCCTTTCCATTAATTTACTTCAAAGAACCCGTGTGAACAATGGCAGCATCATCAAGTCTCAAGAATCTCAATGCTCCTAAATCTTCATCAACGGAACAATATGAAGAACCCATTAGAACGCTACTCACTCATGTTGACAACCTGGAAGTTCTCTCTGAATTGATCATTGATTTTAAAAGCTTACAAGAAAATGGGTTTAATCTATATGAAGACGTAACTGCACAGGGGTGGAACAGATATTTTGACCGTTTGTTGGGTCCAAAATTTCCCATTCTCGTCAAAGAGTTTTGGATTCATGCTACCTCATCCAACCACCAGGTTACATCATATGTTATGGGGAAGAAGATAGTGATAACAAAATATTTAATTTGGAAACTCATTGGATACAATGGCGGTGAAGTCAGATGCATTGATATGGATGATAGGTGTTCTGACCTAAAATCTATTGCCAGGGAAATCTTCACGTCTGGACAGCCATCCAGCAAGATCAGAGACTTGAAAGATCATCACAGAATCTGGGCTAGAATAATTCTGGGATGTATCAATCACAGGAAGCCTACAAGCTCTCCTGATTACATCAATATTGATCAGCAGTTCCTGATTTACTTCATTACAAAGAAGACCAAGATAAACCTTCCACACTTTCTCTTCAACCATCTCAGAACAAGTGTGAAAGAGACAAGAGAATATAGAGGGACTGGATTCCTCTAGGAAGACTAGTTTCAGATATTCTAACAGAAAACAGGCTGATAGAACATCTGACAAAGGCTCAAGAAATCAGTACTATGGAAGCCACCGCTGGGAAACCTTTTAATGTCGAGAATCTAAAGAAAATGAAGATTATTGAGAACATTAAGAAGGAACCAACAACTGGTCTCATGAGGCCATCACTTCTAGGAGAATCCCTCTGAAGGATTTTCCACTATTTTCTGAGATATATGCCTCTCCAGAAATCATAATCAGATACCTTGAAGCTTGCAAGGCTTATGGGACTATTCCAGAAATCAACATTCAAGATTTGCACAAGCCAGCTCCAGAGGTTGTGCTAAAGAAATCCAAAAAGAGGAAGGCAGCAGGAGAAATATCCCCTCAGAAGACACCTAAAGCTGCGAAAAAGAAAGGTAACCCTTCTTCTGTTTCTGCTTTAGAATCAATAGTTATTCCAACAACTGAACCATTCCCCCTCAACCAATAGAAAATCCTTAACCCCAAACATTTGAGGATTTTGACATAGAGTTTGACCCATCTGTAACTCTTGGAAACTTTTTGAATGAACCTCACTCCCCCAATCCAAATCCAAATTCAGAATATCATCAACCAGAACTTGCTAAAGTTCTATCTGACATTGAACTGTTTGATCAAGACTTTTCCTCACCAATACCAGAAAATCCAAACACTCAATCTCCACTCCCAGAAAATCCAAACACTCAACAACAACCAGAAAACCCACAACCACACTCACCTCAACCAGAAAATCCACAACCACACTCTCCTCAACCAGAACATCTGAACCTCAACTCACCTCAACCAGAGAATGGAAACTCACTCACTCCTTCTTCCGAAAACCCATCGTCTGAAATTCCTGAACCAGAAATTCAACACGCTACCGCAAACCAATCTGAAGACTCCCCTTCAGATTCTAATACCACTATCCTAATCCCTGGAATAACATAACCCCTTACGGTTCGCTTACCTCTCACTATTCATGATATTATAGAAATCCCTTCACCATATGAATCTACACTACCAAACACCCTTAACTCACCAATCCTAATTTCTGACTCTTCCACTCCATCACCCATCAACCGTCCAACTGATAACCTCAGACTTGTCATTGATCCACTAGTGCTGGACCAACTAGCTTTCACCTCAAACAAAATTTCCACTCCCAAACCTAAACCAACCTCAACCAAATCAGATGTTGGTAAGAATCTGTTGATTTTTAAAACAGAAATGCAGGAATAGATTAATTATTTGAAGCAAGCAAGTCAAGATATTTCTAATCCTGCTGCTTCTGAATCTCTGTGGGAATGATTCAGAAAATGGTTCAACTCTGAAACTCAGAAGATGAAAGAATTGGGCTATGAAAGGGCTCAGCAGAACTTCAGTGATCAGCTGAAAGCCTTCCAAGATCAAGTTCTGAGCCAATGGTACAAGAAAGAAATTCTTCCACTGGATAATGCTCCTTGGAAAGAGCACCATCCTTCAGAAGTATCTGAACCAGATTCTGATAGTCACTCTCTGACTACTGCTTCAGAAAACATGATTGCAACAAAAGAAGTTGTTCAATTAGAAGAGGCTGCAGAATGTTCTGAACAACATGCAACCCCTGAAGATACACCAGCTTCGTCTCTAGTCATGCAAACTCTGGAAGAGTAGAAGAAGGAGAATGCCTTAATCCATGCCGGACTGGATAAGCAAGAGGATACAAACAAAGAGATCAAGGGTATTTTGGATAAACAAGAAGATACAACAAAAGAAATCAAATACATTCTGGGAAAGCAGGAAGAATCTAGCACTTAGATCAAGAGCTTGTTGGAAGCATTGTTCACACGTCTTCCCCCTCCTTCTTATATTTTCTTTAAACTATATATCTATAAATTTTTTTCTTATCCTCCTTGTTTCTGAAAATTGTCATTGCATTCTGTTTTCAATATAATTCATCCTTTTTGACTATGATTATATTGCTTTTTGATACATGACAAAAAGGGGGAGAAAGTAAGATATTTTCAATAACAGTATACCGGGACAAAGTCTCAAACATTCTGAATATCTTATCCTCTATATTTTCTGAAAAGCTTGAATAGGAAAACATTCTGATAAGGACAGAAGGAGATGCATCAAAAGCTCTAACGAGAAGGAACTTCACGGAAGTAATCAACTCAGGGGGAGTCTCTCTTAAGCTTTTTGTTCTATATCTTTCATTGAAAATCCTAGTTTTTGTCATCATCAAAAAGGGGGAGATTGTTAGAACATAGTTTGATTCTACAACCCTTAATTAGAGTTTTGATGATAACAAACACAAAGAACAAATATGCACTCTAAATTTGTGTTATTTTGTATGCAGAAATTTTGACCAAAGCAGCATCAGAAGTTAAGCTATAGAAGCTTTCAAGCTGAGGTAATTAGAATTTGCGCTGAAGAATGATGATCAGAACGTGCACAGAAGTGAAGAATACTCTGATTCTGAACAGAAGTTTCATATACCATCAGATCCTCACATCTCTGAGTCATTAATGTTTTGAAGCAATTGCAGCATGCAAGATTCTAAGATTCTGAAGTGTTACTATTCAATCAAGACAACATCACATGCAACGACTTCATTCAGACAAGAATCTTCTCAATATGGAAACAAAATTGAATCTCCATTATCACGCTTTATGTTGGACATGATTTCTATTCCTATATGTTGTACCCCAAAATTTTCCCTCCCATATTCTTCAAGATTAGCCAAGTCAAAGCTTCAAAATCTCTCAAGGGTTGCACAGTTCAAGGGCCTCCTAACAGTCAAAATTAGGGTTTTGGTTCTGACAAAGTAAATGAAGTGTCCAAGGGTCCAATCAAGTCCCACATGCTTATAAACATGGTCAAGCATCCTCATATCAAGTTTCAAGACTTACAGCACAAAATTGCACAGTCAAAAACCCTAATTGCACTACAGTCAACTGTAGGGGCAAAATGGTCATTTGGCAGTCAAAAGTTCAAATTTTTGGTCAACATCTCATTTTGAAGCCACAAACATCATTTGATCAATGCTTGATCATGATTCTCAAAGCTTGGCTCAAAAAATCTCAAGATGCAAAAGTTTCCATATTTGGACAGTTGGAAAAGTCAACTGTAAATTGACCAGGGCATAACATCCACATGGATTATCAGAAAAATTCCAACCAAATCTCATTTTGAAGATAAAGACATTTCCTACAACTCCTCTTCACACTTCAAGTCCAAGAAATGCTCTCACAAAAAGTTATCAATTTCAACATTATAGGTCATTTTCAAAAGTCAACAAAAAGGGACTTTAAGTCAAAGGTCATAACTTGATATTGGTAAATCAAAATGACATGGTACCAAAGGAATTGGTTAGAGGACTCAAATACCTTTCCAAAATGTCCAAGAACATGAGCAAAGCTTAAAAATTGAGCAAGTTATGCCTTGTGGAAGTTGGGAAATTTTTGGATATTTTGAAAAGTCAACATTTATTCAAATGACCTAAAATTGCTAATGGGCCTCTTTTTCTTCCACAATTCATCATCCAAGACATGTGCACGACCATTTGGCCCAAAGGGAAGTTTTTTATCATTTTTATTTATTTATTTGGATTTTTTATTATTAATAATTCATTTAATTAAATAAAATACATGAAAAATACCAAACCTAATGTTTTGAATCTTTTTGTGCATAAAATAATCTCAATATTTCGTGCAAATCAGGTTAGGAAAGAATCAAAGGTGATTGGATATGATTGAGGCCAAAATAGCATGAAAAAGATTTGAAAGTTATGGCATGGAAAATCAAATATTGTTTCATCAATTCCTTGATTCTTTGGCTCAAATTCTTTGACCTAATCACTCACATACATATACACATGCTAACTCTCGTGCCCAAAGACTGGAAGCTGTGCCAGAAATCCCTAAGCAAACTTGAAATTTTTCAAGAAAAGTCCAATACTGAAAACCAATTTCTAGGTCGATTCAAGCCATAATATTGATTCCATTGGGTTCCTGAGGTTTCAAGGAACATATACAAATCAAAATCAACGTCCCTAACACAAGAAATAGGTAGCACGACCATGGCCGGTTCAAGCTTTTTTTCAGTTTCTTGAAACATAATTCATGCATCATTTGTAAATTCTAATATTGGATTTGTATTCATTATATCATTCTGAAGCTAACCACATAATTTGATTGCATTTTTATCACCCATACGCGAATCTGCCATTGTTGTTTTCTAGGGTTACCAAGCTTTTGATTTGGGCGTTTCTTCATACTGTAAAATTGGAAGCTCTCAATGCCATGACCATACTCAGCGCGCTTGGACGAAAAGAAATCAACCCTCGCGCCTAATTTATGTGGCCGGACGGCCTAATCGCTATTTTTCATAATGTTGCTTTTGGGGACGGTTCAAAAACCGTTGCCAGTTTCTTTGTGTTTCAGGAAAAAAACAAGCCAAGGAAGAAGAAGGATAGGTGGCCAGCGTTGATTGGATCATTCAAAAATTCGCGCTAAAAAAGTCATTAACGCGTTGTTCTATATTATAATGATTGTTTGTTATTTATTATACAACGCGTGTAGAGTGCTTCAGTGGCAAGGCTTGTTAGTGGTAATCTCTAGGACCTGGGTTCGATCCCAGGTCCCTCACCCTTTCCATATTATTTTTCCACTAATAATTCTGTGCAGCTTCAGCATTGTAGACCGCTATGCATCTCTCAAATCTAGCTTGCCACTTGGTCAATGGAACGATCAGAAGGCTATGATCTGAAGGACATGGTAGACACTAGTCAACGGAGCTCCATTCTAGTCAAAAAGTCAGACAAGGCCTTAAACAAATGGGCCCAAATTGCCAAGCCAAACCTCCTATTTGGGGACAGACCCCCATGGTTTGCATTCCTAATTCCTTTTCTTATTTTTTTTCTATTTTTTGTTTTAATTAGTTTTTTTTGATTTAATTCTTTAATTAATTATTTTCACAATAATATAAAAAACACAAAAAACCTTTATTAATTTTTTGTAAATAAAACCTCTATTAATTAATTAGTTTTAATTTAGGGTTAATCTTAATATTTTTTTTTAATAAACTTAAAACTTAGTAGAATTAGGGTTTGTAATAATTTTTATCCTTTTTTCTTTTCTTTCATAATAATTAAATATTTCCTATTATTTTTTATAAATTAAAATTGCATGTAAATAATTAGGTTAATTTAGGTTTAACTTTAATACTTTCTTAATAAACTAAAAACAATTAGAATTAGGGTTAGTATTTTAATTTCATTTAATTCTCATTAAAAAACCATAAAATACAAAGATACCAAAAATAATTCCCTTTCATTTTAATTTTCATTAATTTAATCATTTAATTTAATTTCGTTAAAAGGGTCCAACGCCCTCGTTTCTAATTTTAATTCATATTCGCGTATTTATTTCTTTTCCTTTTAATATTTATGTACCTCTCCCAAAGCCTTGTAAACTCGGACATTTTAATTTCTCGCACTTTACTTTTCATTATTTCTTTATTTTCTGTCAAATCGGGTTCTGGAAATTTTGGCGATGTAGACCCGCGCCTTTTGTAATAGTTTAGAATTTTACATTTCCCGCACTTTTTAACTGCTAATAAATGCATGCAAGAATGAATGACAATAAATAAAAACAAACGCGTAGCTCACTCATAACATGAAAAGACAAAATATCTGAAAACGACACACAAATCACACACCACCCCTAGGGTACGCCTCACTGTTGCCTTGCCTCGAAAGGTGATCGTCGAGTAGAGGATGTCTTAGTAAGTCCTCATGATCCGGGAACCTGGCATGAGGGTAGCTTCTAAGGTGTCTTCCCATTGCTCTGGTGATCACCATGTCCCGAACCTCGAATTGACCCGAACACCTCCAACGGTGGTGCTACCTACCTCTCAATGGTAGGATGGCACTACTTTAAGGACATTTACACGGACGAATTCCTTAGGGTAGGTAGGTTATCGTAGATACTTGCTCTAACTTCAAAAACAAATCAAAATACTTTTCACACCGACACCTTTTCAAAAAGCTTTCGAAAGCAAATTTTTCAAACACTCTTGAGGACCGATACAAGAGTCGAACTGGAATTTTCAAAGAAACCTTTTTTAAAAACCCACAGTTGAAAAGCAAACAAACCATTTTTGAAAACACAACGAGCAAGTATCTAAGAGCCCATGGATAACCATGGATAGAAAGGGTGCTAACACCTTCCCTTTCTATAACCTACCTCCCAAACCGAGAGCAATCTCTTTAAGGAATTTTTCTGTGCTTTTGTCCTTTCCATTTGGAGAAAATAAAAGACGGTGGCGACTCTTGCTTCCGCGACATTTCACGAACCAGCGTTAAACAGTCAGTTCCAGATCCATCGATCACAGAACTGGCGACTCTGCTGGGGATGAATTAATAAGTGAGGTGTACCTTAGGATTAGATAATACTTATGTTTTCAATTGAATGTTTTACTTGCTTTATTCTTTGTGGGTTTTGTCTTGGAGCTTCATAGATCCTAACCCGGATCTGGGGATACCCTGTTTAGGTAGCATAAGCTGTGAGGGACCTGTCCGGCGTATACCGACATGGGTGAAGCAGTGGCTACGTTGGTGTGGCGCCTTGGTCTGTACCGATATCCCTCGTGTTGAAACGGGGAGAATATGGGTCTTCCAAGGAGTCATCAAGCACCAACAGACCTTAGAACCTTAAATGACACAACTTGGCCATTAGAACAGTAGCAGTATGCTACGCCCATTGAGGATAAACTCTCGTGATGGTTCTGGCCGCAAGAAAAGATTGCGATGCTGGAGTTATGACCGATTGAGGGTAGTCAATGATATTGGGATCCTCTAAGAACCCGGTTACTTTGATAGGACAGGTATGAACCAACCAACTGAAAGAGGGTAACACCTAGACCTCATGCTGGCCTAAACTATAAGGGTTTCTCTTGTGTGACTTGTGTGCCTTCCAACTTGACTACTTGCATGCTTGTTATCTGACACTTGAGTTTCCTTGCAGGTTTTGTTTATAGTCCTTAATTGGGACTCATAACAGGGTTACTAAATTCTTGCAGGTTTTGTTTATAGTCCTTAATTGGGACTCACAACAGGGTTTGCTAAGTTTCTTGCAGGTTTTGTGTATAGTCCTTAATTGGGACTCATAACAGGGTGTACTAAGTTTCTTGCAGGTTTTGTTTGCAGTCCTTAATTGGGACTCATAACAGGGTTACTCACATTACCCCATGCATACCATGACATCATACCATTGCATACATCCTAATCCATTTCAAGGATCTCAAGGGGCTTGTGATGCAGGTCATGGTGAATCAACTACCCCAGCAAGGGGCAAAGAGGATTTATTTTTCTCTAGACAAAGTTGTCAGGGGCTATGACCCACTTGATATGGTGAGCTCTGACTCTTGAAGAAGGTTCCCTTAACCAAGGTTGTTTGGAAATCAAAACCAGACATGATGACTAAAGTCAGAGGCTATGACCCACTGGATATGGTGAGCCTTTGACCCTTGAAGAAGAATTCTCAACAACATGGGTTTCCTTCAATCAAGCTACAAATTCCAACTCTAACAATTTTCTTGTTTACCCCGCGAGGTCCTTGAAAACATTGCATGCATATCATACATATCATTGCATAACAGGTACCCTTTGGACAGGTCACTTACCCTCCCTGCTGTTTATTTCAGCCATGGCTTCCCAACAAGATAACCAGGACCTTCACACTCAAAGGACTCAGTTCAGGGAAATCTTCCTAAGCCTATCCAAGGGGCAGGAAGAATTGAGGACACTCCTCATGGGGAATCTGATCAGAAAGAGTCCTGAAGATGACAAGGACGAACAGCTGAAGCGTCTACAAGCTGAGGTAGACACATTGAAAACCCATATGCTGGGGCAAAGGGCACTCATTCAAGGTTTAGCTCAGGAGCAAGGAGAGCTGAGGGCCATGATCAGTCAGCTTCATCAAGACATGAAGCAACCAGCCCAAGTCAGGGACCCAGTCATTAATCAACTTCCAAGAAGTCAAAGGTTTGGGCCTCTCCAAGCTGCTATTACTTCACAGGTCCAACAACGACCTCGCCCAGAACAACAGGCTGATCAGAGCAAACCAGACAAGCCTAAAAGGCAGTTCACCAAGATCAACATGTCGCTGGATCAAGCACTACAACAAATGTTGGAGGCAGGGCTGATCACCTTAAGGGCTCCTCTCCGGAATCCAAACACTTTTGCTCCTAACTATCATCCCAACGATAGGTGCGCATACCATTCTGATAGCCCGGGGCATACTACGGACAACTGCTGGCCTCTCAAGAACAAGATTCAAGACATGATCGACGCTGGAGAGATTCGGTTTAAAGTACCTGAGACTCCGAACATAATCACTGCTCCCTTGCCAAATCATGGCTAGGATTGAGAAATTTTTGTTCATTCGAATGTTCAAGTTGCGATTTTCTTTTGTTCAGACATTTACTCATGTTAAACATTGTTATTTCATTAATGCATCGCATATGTCTGTTCTGAAACAATATATTCGTATTCACTAAATGCAAATTATTTTCATATTTTTTCTGATGATCAACTCTTAAATAATAATTCTAAGCCTCTTGAGGGAGGATGACGAAAACGATATCACAATCTTTACAGTATGCTTTTGAACAGACCCCGCTGATGAGGTACAGGAATTGTTTCAATCCCTAAACACTGGAGTTATAAGGAAGATAATCCCTCGTCCACCCCTCTGAGCCAAAGAAGTAGGAGTTTTTCTTTTCGAAAATTAAAACCCTTTATCATAACCTGGGGCAGGGTAGTTCTCTCAGTTGATCCGAGTGCATAACGAATGGCACCAAGGAGGTCCTTACAAAACGAAAGACAGTGATGGTTCCGAACAATCAACAAAGAAAGGCAGTCATTATCAAAAAGTTCATAAATGAAAAGCCCAATAAGTCAAAACCTATAA
Source organism: Vicia faba (assembly GCA_948472305.1). Classification (NCBI taxonomy): domain Eukaryota; kingdom Viridiplantae; phylum Streptophyta; class Magnoliopsida; order Fabales; family Fabaceae; genus Vicia; species Vicia faba. Next base: position 989,026,464 of record OX451738.1, read on the forward strand.
AGGGGACTTACGAAACTGGGGCATCCCGCTGACTGTAATCCCAAAAAAAAAAAGGAAACAGTTCAGACAAAAAAAATATATAGGGATAACAAAGTCAAAAAAAGAAAGAGGTCTTACAAACCCTCAACAAAAAAAGGAATGACTGCCTATTCAAAATAAGTTATCAACATCCGAATCATCACCAGAAAATCAGAGCAAAGACTCAAACAAGGTCTAACGCATGATCAGCTGAGTTTAGGTTTGGGGAACATCACGAAGAGCGGGTGGGTACAAATAATTTGAGCCTTTATCCTTTGTTTCTTAAACCGTGAACCAGGCCACGTTATAACCCTCAAAAGTCCTAGCTGAAGCATGGGTTAGTTCGAAAGCATACTGTTACGAAAGGTATCCTGACTCCTTAAGGCTCGCTGTAAATACGGAGTTGACATCACGTGTTACAAACATTCACTTGTTTTATGAAAAAGAATGCATTTTCAAAATCTTCAAGACAGACATAAGCTTTGCATATTTAACATAACTTTGTTTGCATATGACTTTTTGTTTGAACAGCAGGAAAATCCGTACGAAGAATACCTAGTGAGCAAAAGCACTTCCAATCAAGGGGCAGACCTGATCATGGTCCAATCATCTGGGGCAGTCCGATCAAGATTCGGAGAATCTCTCAAAGGGCCAGCTAGCTTGGGGAAAATCTCCGCCTGAGTCACTTGGGGCATCCCAACAATGAATCTGGCTTGATCAAACACCTTCTGGTGGCATGACAGAACACTGCCAACAGGGGCAGCTCCCTACATTCGGAAAGCATGGACATAGTCGAAAAGATACTACGCAAAATTAAAGACCCGCTAGGCTGACATGCCTAGGCAAAAATAAGGGCTTCCCGGCGAACCAAAAGGGTTCGGGCAAAATGAAGGGATGAAATGAAAAAATCTGTACACCCGGCAAGTCGAAAACCTGAAAAGGCGGCTTGGGCAAAAATGGGTATCCCAGTGGACTGAAAACCCGAAAGGGCGGTCCAGGCAAAAGTTAGAGATCAAAGCGTACGACTATGTCCTTTCATCCTGTCACCTGCCTACCAGAAGAAAAGTTGGTCCATCAACAACTATCATCACCTCACAGGTCTTCTTCTCCCACCTCAGAAACAGGGGCAATAAAGAGTTGTCTAAGCAATCTAATTGTTCTGTCCTCCAAGGTACCAAGGTAGGTTCAGCTAAAGAACATAACCAGCACATCTTAATTCCCCAGAGAGTGAGCCAGCAAGTCAGTGCACTCTCCCCAAGCTATATTATCAAACCTTAAGGAAATTGGGTATCCCCCGCAGATCTCAACATTCCCCAGTACAGTATACGGGCACTCTTAACAGGCATCCCCGGCAGTCTTGGTCTAAAGATTGTTCCCCGGCGGTATATCAAACATTCAACGGAGTCACTTTCCCGATACAATTCAAAACTTCCCCAGGAGAGTCCAATCCAGCTCCCCCAGGAAGGTTGGAATCATCTCCCCAGCAGTAAGCTTATCCCCAGTAGATTCTGGAAGCTTATCCTCGCAGAGCACGAACGCGTCCCCCGGCCTTATTCAAAGAGTTATTTCCTTACCAGGATATAACTGGGTTATCCTCAGCCGAAAGCCACGGAAAGAGCGTCCCCGACGAAATCTTCTCATCCCCAGCGAAGTCTATCAACACTTCAAGGGTATCCCCAGCAAGTTATTATCAACAATTCAACAAAGTACCTCTCTCCCCACAGAGTATTGCTCCCCAACAAGATCGCTAAATTACTTTTCTCCCCGCAGAGTAATCCATTCGCCAAGTTTATTCCCCAACGGAGTTATCTTCTCTTACCGGTATTCTTGCAACTATCATCCCCAGCGGAAGTAAAAGCCTATTCTTCAACATCAGCCCAGGAGTGACTTCCCGGCACCCGTCAAGGATTTACTTTCCTAGACGAAAACATGCATAAACATCACATACATCATTATAGCATGCATGTACGCATCATATCTTACAAATCTCATTTATGTTGAGAACATCATTGCTTGATCCATATCATGCATTGCATATGACTGACCTTTACCTTTCAGGAAAAGATTCAGTTAAGTTCTCGGCTATATTTCAAGACCTAGACCGGTTCAATTAAATCGATTCCAAATATTTCTTATCCAGTCAAAGGCCTTCTCTGGTTCAGTCAGATAAATCCCAAGATCTCCCTGTTTCTTATCCAGTTGAAGACATTTCAAGACCTAGACCGGTTCAGTTAAATCGACTCCAAAGATTTCTTATCCAGTCCAAAGCCTTCTCTAGTCCAGCTAAATCGACCCCAAACAGATTTTCCTGATAAAGACTTAGTAGAAGATACCCAAGATTCTCTCAATGTTTGCTGTTGAGGTTGTAGTCGCCTATGGTTCTCTCCCTGATCCTGCGGAGGTGGTAATCCCAGATTTCGCTCAACGATTGCTGTTGAAGTGAAGTTATCCAAGATTCTCTCAATGATTGCTGTTGAGGTTGTAGTCGCCTATGGTTCTCTCCCCGATCCTGCGGAGGTGGTAATCCCAGATTTCACTCAATGATTGCTGTTGAAGTGAAGTTATCCAAGATTCTCTCAATGATTGCTGTTGAGGTTGTAGTCGCCTATGGTTCTCTCCCCGATCCTGCGGAGGTGGTAATCCCAGATTTCACTCAACGATTGCTGTTGAAGTGAAGTTATCCAAGATTCTCTCAATGATTGCTGTTGAGGTTGTAGTCGCCTATGGTTCTCTCCCCGATCCTACGGAGGTGGTAATCCCAGATTTCACTCAATGATTGCTGTTGAAGTGAAGTTATCCAAGATTCTCTCAATGATTGCTGTTGAGGTTGTAGTCGCCTATGGTTCTCTCCCTGATCCTGCGGAGGTGGTAATCCCAGATTTCGCTCAACGATTGCTGTTGAAGTGAAGTTATCCAAGATTCTCTCAATGATTACTGTTGAGGTTGTAGTCGCCTATGGTTCTCTCCCCGATCCTGCGGAGGTGGTAATCCCAGATTTCACTCAATGATTGCTGTTGAAGTGAAGTTATCCAAGATTCTCTCAATGATTGCTGTTGAGGTTGTAGTCGCCTATGGTTCTCTCCCCGATCCTGCGGAGGTGGTAATCCCAGATTTCACTCAACGATTGCTGTTGAAGTGAAGTTATCCAAGATTCTCTCAATGATTGCTGTTGAGGTTGTAGTCGCCTATGGTTCTCTCCCCGATCCTGCGGAGGTGGTAATCCCAGATTTCACTCAATGATTGCTGTTGAAGTGAAGTTATCCAAGATTCTCTCAATGATTGCTGTTGAGGTTGTAGTCGCCTATGGTTCTCTCCCCGATCCTGCGGAGGTGGTAATCCCAGATTTCACTCAATGATTGCTGTTGAAGTGAAGTTATCCAAGATTCTCTCAATGTTTGCTGTTGAGGTTGTAGTCGCCTATGGTTCTCTCCCTGATCCTGCGGAGGTGGTAATCCCAGATTTCGCTCAACAATTGCTGTTGAAGTGAAGTTATCCAAGATTCTCTCAATGATTGTTGTTGAGGTTGTAGTCGCCTATGGTTCTCTCCCCGATCCTGCGGAGGTGGTAATCCCAGATTTCACTCAATGATTACTGTTGAAGTGAAGTTATCCAAGATTCTCTCAATGTTTGCTGTTGAGGTTGTAGTCGCCTATGGTTCTCTCCCTGATCCTGCGGAGGTGGTAATCCCAGATTTTGCTCAACAATTGCTGTTGAAGTGAAGTTATCCAAGATTCTCTCAATGATTGCTGTTGAGGTTGTAGTCGCCTATGGTTCTCTCCCCGATCCTGCGGAGGTGGTAATCCCAGATTTCACTCAACGATTGCTGTTGAAGTGAAGTTATCCAAGATTCTCTCAATGATTGCTGTTGAGGTTGTAGTCGCCTATGGTTCTCTCCCCGATCCTGCGGAGGTGGTAATCCCAGATTTCACTCAATGATTGCTGTTGAAGTGAAGTTATCCAAGATTCTCTCAATGATTGCTGTTGAGGTTGTAGTCGCCTATGGTTCTCTCCCCGATCCTGCGGAGGTGGTAATCCCAGATTTCACTCAATGATTGCTGTTGAAGTGAAGTTATCCAAGATTCTCTCAATGTTTGTTGTTGAGTTTGTAGTCGCCTATGGTTCTCTCCCTGATCCTGCGGAGGTGGTAATCCCAGATTTCGCTCAACGATTGCTGTTGAAGTGAAGTTATCCAAGATTCTCTCAATGATTGCTGTTGAGGTTGTAGTCGCCCATGGTTCTCTCCCCGATCCTGCGGAGGTGGTAATCCCAGATTTCACTCAATGATTGTTGTTGAAGTGAAGTTATCCGAGATTCTCTCAATGATTGCTGTTGAGGTTGTAGTCGCCTATGGTTCTCTCCCTGATCCTGCGGAGGTGGTAATCCCAGATTTCGCTCAACGATTGCTGTTGAAGTGAAGTTATCCAAGATTCTCTCAATGATTGCTGTTGAGGTTGTAGTCGCCTATGGTTCTCTCCCCGATCCTGCGGAGGTGGTAATCCCAGATTTCACTCAACGATTGCTGTTGAAGTGAAGTTATCCAAGATTCTCTCAATGATTGCTGTTGAGGTTGTAGTCGCCTATGGTTCTCTCCCCGATCCTGCGGAGGTGGTAATCCCAGATTTCACTCAATGATTGCTGTTGAAGTGAAGTTATCCAAGATTCTCTCAATGATTGCTGTTGAGGTTGTAGTCGCCTATGGTTCTCTCCCCGATCCTGCGGAGGTGGTAATCCCAGATTTCACTCAATGATTGCTGTTGAAGTGAAGTTATCCAAGATTCTCTCAATGTTTGCTGTTGAGGTTGTAGTCGCCTATGGTTCTCTCCCTGATCCTGCGGAGGTGGTAATCCCAGATTTCGCTCAACAATTGCTGTTGAAGTGAAGTTATCCAAGATTCTCTCAATGTTTGCTGTTGAGGTTGTAGTCGCCTATGGTTCTCTCCCCGATCCTGCGAAGGTGGTAATCCCAGATTTCACTCAACGATTGCTGTTGAAGTGAAGTTATCCAAGATTCTCTCAATGATTGCTGTTGAGGTTGTAGTCGCCTATGGTTCTCTCCCCGATCCTGCGGAGGTGGTAATCCCAGATTTCACTCAATGATTGCTGTTGAAGTGAAGTTATCCAAGATTCTCTCAATGATTGCTGTTGAGGTTGTAGTCGCCTATGGTTCTCTCCCCGATCCTGCGGAGGTGGTAATCCCAGATTTCACTCAATGATTGCTGTTGAAGTGAAGTTATCCAAGATTCTCTCAATGTTTGCTTTTGAGGTTGTAGTCGCCTATGGTTCTCTCCCTGATCCTGCGGAGGTGGTAATCCCAGATTTCGCTCAACAATTGCTGTTGAAGTGAAGTTATCCAAGATTCTCTCAATGATTGCTGTTGAGGTTGTAGTCGCCTATGGTTCTCTCCCCGATCCTGCGGAGGTGGTAATCCCAGATTTCGCTCAACAATTGCTGTTGAAGTGAAGTTATCCAAGATTCTCTCAATGATTGCTGTTGAGGTTGTAGTCGCCTATGGTTCTCTCCCCGATCCTGCGGAGGTGGTAATCCCAGATTTCGCTCAACGATTGCTGTTGAAGTGAAGTTATCCAAGATTCTCTCAATGATTGCTATTGAGGTTGTAGTCGCCTATGGTTCTCTCCCCGATCCTGCGGAGGTGGTAATCCCAGATTTCACTCAACGATTGCTGTTGAAGTGAAGTTATCCAAGATTCTCTCAATGATTGATGTTGAGGTTGTAGTCGCCTATGGTTCTCTCCCCGATCCTGCGGAGGTGGTAATCCCAGATTTCACTCAATGATTGCTGTTGAAGTGAAGTTATCCAAGATTCTCTCAATGATTGCTGTTGAGGTTGTAGTCGCCTATGGTTCTCTCCCCGATCCTGCGGAGGTGGTAATCCCAGATTTCACTCAATGATTACTGTTGAAGTGAAGTTATCCAAGATTCTCTCAATGTTTGTTGTTGAGGTTGTAGTCGCCTATGGTTCTCTCCCTGATCCTGCGGAGGTGGTAATCCCAGATTTCGCTCAACAATTGCTGTTGAAGTGAAGTTATCCAAGATTCTCTCAATGATTGCTGTTGAGGTTGTAGTCGCCTATGGTTCTCTCCCCGATCCTGCGGAGGTGGTAATCCCAGATTTCGCTCAACAATTGCTGTTGAAGTGAAGTTATCCAAGATTCTCTCAATGATTGCTGTTGAGGTTGTAGTCGCCTATGGTTCTCTCCCCGATCCTGCGGAGGTGGTAATCCCAGATTTCACTCAATGATTGCTGTTGAAGTGAAGTTATCCAAGATTCTCTCAATGTTTGCTATTGAGGTTGTAGTCGCCTATGGTTCTCTCCCTGATCCTACGGAGGTGGTAATCCCAGATTTCGCTCAACAATTGCTGTTGAAGTGAAGTTATCCAAGATTCTCTCAATGATTGTTGTTGAGGTTGTAGTCGCCTATGGTTCTCTCCCCGATCCTGCGGAGGTGGTAATCCCAGATTTCGCTCAACGATTGCTGTTGAAGTGAAGTTATCCAAGATTCTCTCAATGATTGCTGTTGAGGTTGTAGTCGCCTATGGTTCTCTCCCCGATCCTGCGGAGGTGGTAATCCCAGATTTCGCTCAACGATTGCTGTTGAAGTGAAGTTATCCAAAATTCTCTCAATGATTGCTATTGAGGTTGTAGTCGCCTATGGTTCTCTCCCTGATATTGCGGAGGTGGTAATCCCAGATTTTCTCAACGATTGCTGTTGAGGTGAAAGTCATCCAAGGTTCTCTCACCGTTCCTGTTGAGGTAGTAACCATCCCTGGTTCATTCATCATCGTTTGAAGCTCCATATCTAGCTCCTGACACGTCTACACAAAGAATTTGAAGACCAGCTCCCGTAACAGGTCAGGTAATCATTTTTCTTTTTTGCAGGTATGCAAGTTCTCGCTAAGGAAACTCTTACGCGATCAACATCCAGATGGCATCTACAAGCCCATCCACCTTCCATCATCTCTTAGCATGGCATCTATAAGCCCATCATCTTATCCATCAAGCTCCAAATGGCATCGATAAGCCCATTCCCATCATCACACTGCTACTATGTGAGCGCAAATTTCTGGGCACTCTAGTGTTCAATCATCTTCCACCTTCGGATTACGAAGGGCACGTCAGCCAATCTGCATCCTTAGGTCTAAGAAGATTGAACAGAGGCAACTGTTGTACCCCAAAATTTGCCCTCCCATATTCTTCAAGATTAGCCAAGTCAAAGCTTCAAAATCTCTCAAGGGTTGCACAGTTCAAGGGCCTCCTAACAGTCAAAATTAGGGTTTTGGTTCTGACAAAGTAAATGAAGTGTCCAAGGGTCCAATCAAGTCCCACATGCTTATAAACATGGTCAAGCATCCTCATATCAAGTTTCAAGACTTACAGCACAAAATTGCACAGTCAAAAACCCTAATTGCACTACAGTCAACTGTAGGGGCAAAATGGTCATTTGGCAGTCAAAAGTTCAAATTTTTGGTCAACATCTCATTTTGAAGCCACAAACATCATTTGATCAATGCTTGATCATTATTCTCAAAGCTTGGCTCAAAAAATCTCAAGATGCAAAAGTTTCCATATTTGGACAGTTGGAAAAGTCAACTGTAAATTGACCAGGGCATAACTTCCACATGGATTATCAGAAAAATTCCATCGAAAGATCATTTTGAATATAAAGACATTTCCTACAACTCCTCTTCACACTTCAAGTCCAAGAAATGCTCTCACAAAAAGTTATCAATTTCAACATTATAGGTCATTTTCAAAAGTCAACAAAAAGGGACTTTAAGTCAAAGGCCATAACTTGAGATTGGTAAATCAAAATGACATGGGACCAAAGGAATTGGTTAGAGGACTCAAAGACCTTTCCAAAATGTCCAAGAACATGAGCAAAGCTTAAAAATTGAGCAAGTTATGCCTTGTGGAAGTTGGGAAATTTTTGGATATTTTGAAAAGTCAACATTGATTCAAATGACCTAAAATTGCTAATGGGCCTCTTTTTCTTCCACAATTCATCATCCAAGACATGTGCACGACCATTTGGCCCAAAGGGAAGTTTTTTATCATTTTTATTTATTTATTTGGATTTTTTATTATTAATAATTCATTTAATTAAATAAAATACATGAAAAATACCAAACCTAATGTTTTGAATCTTTTTGTGCATAAAATAATCTCAATATTTCGTGCAAATCAGGTTAGGAAAGAATCAAAGGTGATTGGATATGATTGAGGCCAAAATAGCATGAAAAAGATTTGAAAGTTATGGCATGGAAAATCAAATATTGTTTCATCAATTCCTTGATTCTTTGGCTCAAATTCTTTGACCTAATCACTCACATACATATACACATGCTAACTCTCGTGCCCAAAGACTGGAAGCTGCGCCAGAAATCCCTAAGCAAACTTGAAATTTTTCAAGAAAAGTCCAATACTGAAAACCAATTTCTAGGTCGATTCAAGCCATAATATTGATTCCATTGGGTTCCTGAGGTTTCAAGGAACATATACAGATCAAAATCAACGTCCCTAACACAAGAAATAGGTAGCACGACCATGGCCGGTTCAAGCTTTTTTTCAGTTTCTTGAAACATAATTCATGCATCATTTGTAAATTCTAATATTGGATTTGTATTCATTATATCATTCTGAAGCTAACCACATAATTTGATTGCATTTTTATCACCCATACGCGAATCTGCCATTGTTGTTTTCTAGGGTTACCAAGCTTTTGATTTGGGCGTTTCTTCATACTGTAAAATTGGAAGCTCTCAATGCCATGACCATACTCAGCGCGCTTGGACGAAAAGAAATCAGCCCTCGCGCCTAATTTATGTGGCCGGACGGCCTAATCGCTATTTTTCATAATGTTGCTTTTGGGGACGGTTCAAAAACCGTTGCCAGTTTCTTTGTGTTTCAGGAAAAAAACAAGCCAAGGAAGAAGAAGGATAGGTGGCCAGCGTTGATTGGATCATTCAAAAATTCGCGCTAAAAAAGTCATTAATGCGTTGTTCTATATTATAATGATTGTTTGTTATTTATTATACAACGCGTGTAGAGTGCTTCAGTGGCAAGGCTTGTTAGTGGTAATCTCTAGGACCTGGGTTCGATCCCAGGTCCCTCACCCTTTCCATATTATTTTTCCACTAATAATTCTGTGCAGCTTCAGCATTGTAGACCGCTATGCATCTCTCAAATCTAGCTTGCCACTTGGCCAATGGAACGATCAGAAGGCTATGATCTGAAGGACATGGTAGACACTAGTCAACGGAGCTCCATGCTAGTCAAAAAGTCAGACAAGGCCTTAAACAAATGGACCCAAATTGCCAAGCCAAACCTCCTATTTGGGGACAGACCCCCATGGTTTGCATTCCTAATTCCTTTTCTTATTTTTTTTCTATTTTTTGTTTTAATTAGTTTTTTTTTATTTAATTCTTTAATTAATTATTTTCACAATAATATAAAAAACACAAAAAACCTTTATTAATTTTTTGTAAATAAAACCTCTATTAATTAATTAGTTTTAATTTAGGGTTAATCTTAATATTTTTTTTAATAAACTTAAAACTTGGTAGAATTAGGGTTTGTAATAATTTTTATCCTTTTTTCTTTTCTTTCATAATAATTAAATATTTCCTATTATTTTTTATAAATTAAAATTGCATGTAAATAATTAGGTTAATTTAGGTTTAACTTTAATACTTTCTTAATAAACTAAAAACAATTAGAATTAGGGTTAGTATTTTAATTTCATTTAATTCTCATTAAAAAATCATAAAATACAAAGATACCAAAAATAATTCCCTTTCATTTTAATTTTCGTTAATTTAATCATTTAATTTAATTTCGTTAAAAGGGTCCAACGCCCTCGTTTCTAATTTTAATTCATATTCGCGTATTTATTTCTTTTCCTTTTAATATTTATGTACCTCTCCCAAAGCCTTGTAAACTCGGACATTTTAATTTCTCGCACTTTACTTTTCATTATTTCTTTATTTTCTGTCAAATCGGGTTCTGGAAATTTTGGCGATGTAGACCCGCGCCTTTTGTAATAGTTTAGAATTTTACATTTCCCGCACTTTTTAACTGCTAATAAATGCATGCAAGAATGAATGACAATAAATAAAAACAAACGCGTAGCTCACTCATAACATGAAAAGACAAAATATCTGAAAACGACACACAAATCACACACCACCCCTAGGGTACGCCTCACTGTTGCCTTGCCTCGAAAGGTGATCGTCGAGTAGAGGATGTCTTAGTAAGTCCTCATGATCCGGGAACCTGGCATGAGGGTAGCTTCTAAGGTGTCTTCCCATTGCTCTGGTGATCACCATGTCCCGAACCTCGAATTGACCCGAACACCTCCAACGGTGGTGCTACCTACCTCTCAATGGTAGGATGGCACTACTTTAAGGACATTTACACGGACGAATTCCTTAGGGTAGGTAGGTTCTCGTAGATACTTGCTCTAACTTCAAAAACAAATCAAAATACTTTTCACACTGACACCTTTTCAAAAAGCTTTCGAAAGCAAATTTTTCAAACACTCTTGAGGACCGATACAAGAGTCGAACTGGAATTTTCAAAGAAATTTTTTAAAACCCACAATTGAAAAGCAAACAAACCATTTTTGAAAACACAACGAGCAAGTATCTAAGAGCCCATGGATAACCATGGATAGAAAGGGTGCTAACACCTTCCCTTTCTATAACCTACCTCCCGAACCGAGAGCAATCTCTTTAAGGAATTTTTCTGTGCTTTTGTCCTTTCCATTTGGAGAAAATAAAAGACGGTGGCGACTCTTGCTTCCGCGACATTTCGCGAACCAGCGTTAAACAGTCAGTTCCAGATCCACCGATCACACTATATAAACAAGCTAAGAGGAAAAATTGTTTACGATTTTGAACACGACTGAAAGATATCTCTAAAAACGCTACAAGCTTACATATTCTTTTCTACGCTCAAAATTGTGTAAAATATCACAATTGTGATACTGTTTTTGTAAAGAAAAACAACCATACAACAAATACTCTTTCATCTTGATTAAGCTAGTTTTTCCTTGAGATTAACCGAGTTATGGTTGTACTAAAGAAGACTTTGGCAGTTGTCAAAGTAGTGATTGTAATCCGTTTTTGATTAGTGAATTAAGTCCTCGTTGGAGAGAGGCGAAATCACCTTGACGGGTGTACTGGAGTAGTTTGAGATCAAACGAACCAGGATAAAAATATCGTGTCTACTGCATTTTTGATCTTAAGTTTTCAATTCAACCCCCCATTCTTGTGTTTTTCACTTCTTCAAGAATGACTTGTGCCAAAACTGACCAAATATAACAATATTAAGAAAATGGACCCCGTGATCCTACTGCTTCGTTTCCATGCTCATAAGTTAATGATTCTTGCACCAAATGCTAAACTATCAGGCTCAATGGAAAGAGTGAATGGAAATGAAGAACTTTCATGTTGAAAGAATTTGGAATAGAGGTCTGGAAGCTCATTAAAATCACCCTCGAAAATGCTTTCTTGCAACTGAACATGAGCATGTGAAATATTAACTAAGAGTTTGCAAATTTGACATATCGATGAACCAACTTTGAACCATTATATCTTGAAATTTAAATTACCAAAAGAGATGGTTATAAGATGGATAGAGAGCTGGAAGAGTGTAGGACAACTCTTGTGTTGAATCAAACTTGAAATATAACCTAGATCAATAAGAAAATCAAACATGAACATGGTCATTTGAATCTAATCAAAATTTCAAATATTTCATTAAGTTATTGACATTCTCCATATCCAAACATCAAACTTTAAGGCACCGTATCTTGAACTCTAGAGATCTAATTAAGAAACTTTCTGAAGCAAAGTTGTTGAGCAAAGCTTAATCTTCATCTTTTGTGTTGATCACGAAACCAAATACAAATTGAATCATGGAGACATGTGGTTGGCAATATATGATGGTGAACTAGGTTGAGATTCTTCTAAATTTCTCAAAGTACCAGAATTCAAAAATTAATGATCAACTAACTTCAAAGCTTTCTAACCCAAAAACCATGACTTTTTTGGACATGGGTCCTTAAGGACAAAATTATGGTATGAAATGTCTTCTTTTCATTGAGCAAAAGTTTATAAATTTCTGACTATTTAAGAGTAAGATATGGACTTGGCAAGATGAATGATTTCAACCTAAAATCTCCACACTAAGAAATTTCCATGAATTTAAAAGAAAAAGTCAACAACAGTAAACCTTGTTGATTTTCTTGATCTTTGTGATTCTACTTGGACAAATCTCAACCATTGAACATTCTTGACTTATGGGAGACAAGTTTGACCATAAAAATTCAGGAGTTGACTTTTTTATTGCACATTTGACTTTTTCCCTTATTCAACTGATTTGCAATCATCTGATCAATTGAATTTCTTCTAATTAAAAATGAGGGTCAATCTTCCATCCATAGATGTTTAGGAACATGTAAAATACCATGGAACCAAGTTTTTCTTAAAAAGTCAGTGATAGATTGACTTTGACCAAAACCCTAGTTATTAGTCAAAATTATAGGAGATGAGTGCACAACCTCAAAACCCTAATTCCTCTGGGCATGATGGAGAATCTCTTGAGTAAAGATGTCTTATTTGACACGATGAAGATAACAATGCTCCAAAACCTTGCTCTTCTAAGTGTTTCACACTCAATCAATCACAAAAATACTCAAGGGCCATAAAGATAAGAGGGATTGGTCAACTTCAAAACTCTGATAATCTTCAATCAACTGATGAAATGATAGGCATTTCGAGATGTCTTGAGGTATAGAAAACCTTTGTAAGTTGAATGACCAAGAGAAATGAGGATATTGGATTCTCCTTGCACTGATTGACAATACAACCATCTTCTATTGCTTGAAGAAGACCATAAAGATAAGAACACCTTGATCCCATCTCAAATGCATGAATGTGTATGGTGAAACATAAGTCATTTAAGGTCAAAATATAAGAGGGCAAATTTTGGGGTGCAATAAGAGGGAAGAAAGAAGAACACAATGAATTGGTAATAAACTATTATTCTTTACTTTCTCTTCAAAACAAGATTACAAGTGTTACAGAATAACAAATAAACCTTTCTCACCCTAATTAGGATTTTCAGTGTACAATAATGAAAGACTAGTATAATATTTATAAGAAAACTAACACGCTAAACTAATGGGCTTTTTCACATAGTCCCATTACAAGATAACTTAGGGAACAAGCTAACTTAAACAATTGGGCGTGACAAACAAGCCCTATTCGAGATGGTATGCGAGAAGCTAAATGCCAATGCTATTATTGGGCTCTTCTTCTATTTTTTTGTTACTAAGCTGGTGAGAGGCAGCTGGGTGACTCTGAGCAACCTGCAGGCCCAAGGTCTTTTTACCTCTCACTCTAACAAATATAAATACTAGAATCACAAATTTGTCAAGGTGGGGTTCCTAGAGGATTCTCTTGGTACATTAGAATCTGATGGTGTTCCCCTCTTCCTGTTATCTTAGACGAAGACCCTTTTAATAGTCATTGACTATGAATGGTCATTTTTGTCCCTTGCAAAGAGGTGAACCGTTTATTTCTTAGGATAGTTTAAAGTCTTAATCTGTCGGCAAGTGATTAAACTCTAGCGAGAGGGTAGTGGTGATCTCATGGCCTACTTAGGTAGGAAATTAATTTTCTTTCCACTTTTGGTGCCTCATATCCCTTACTAACCCATGTTTTTGTCTATGTAGACCAAATGGCCAAGACCTCTGCTCAGGAGCGCAGGGAGATATATGAGAAGATTAAGTCGCCAACTCTGGTGTCAACAGTCTTAAGAGCCATCCTGGGGGGGGGGTGACTGTTGTACCTTAATTTTTGACCTAAGATACCACCTCATTTTTCATCATATAAAAATCATATCATTCATCTATATATCACTAACATCATAAAAATACAGAAGTTTATCTTGTTGTGTTTGTTTCTCATACAAGATTGGTGTGTTGGAGCAAGGAGTCTTCAATTATGTATCACTCAAGGCTTCATCATATCATGGACTTTAAGGATATCTTAGCATGCTAGGGATTGCATCACGGTTACAATATTCCTTTGAAATTAGAAGACTTGAATTCACTTTGAAAAGTCAATTGCCCAAAGTCAAATTTTGACTTTTGAGATTTTTGGTCAAATATGGACTTCCCGAGTTAAATTTCATGAAAATATGATTAATATGTGGATTTGATCAAGGGAAACCACAAAATTGGAGATTACTTGCAAAAACGACAAAGTTGAGAATGTTGGGAATTTCACTAAGTCACCATATTCTCATGTTTAAGTGCACTACTTTACAAGCTTGTACTCATCAAGAAATCATTTTTCTTACTTTGATGCTCAAAATGAAGATGGTATTTCATACTACAACTTTGTTAATCAGGGCTTATCTCCCAAAAATGCATGGATAAGAATATATGAGCTCATAAAGTCATGACTTCACTAACCAAAACTTAGAGAAAATTTTACAACATTTTGTCCTTGTCAAGTAGTTGACTTTATTGAAATTTATCTCCATGATCCAAATTGATTCAGTCCAAGTGCTCAACATGAAAGTTGTAGATAATGTTTCAAGTTTTCAAAAAGTCTAGGAGCATGAAAATATGATGCTTGAGCTGAGAGTTTCGAAGCCACAAAGTAGACATGGAAGAGAGATTTGGAAGCCCAATTATATCCTCAAGTTCATGCAAAATTTTATGCCCAACCTCATGATCCATAAAACCTTGCGTTGAGACCTCCAAACCTCAAAATTTATGATGTGTTAAACACTTTAACACTAGATTATTCAAGGATTATGTGCATTGTCCAAGTTCCACATCATAAATGGACCAAAAGCATAAAGTGAATTTTGTCAAAATCTCCAAAAATCTTGCTTTGTGATCTTGAGCCTTACAATTTGAATTTGTATCGGCCCATACTCCATCTAAAACATCTATAACACTCAATCAAAGAACATCCAAGAAAGCCATACCATTTTTGTTCATTTACAGATAAGTCACAATGCATTTCTTGACACTTTTGTTTGAATTTGAACTAAACCAAGCTCTCCATTGTTTGTACTAGTTAAAAGCCTCTCCCTAAGCTCATTGCATTCACTATAAATAAAGCCTCAAGCATCATTTCTAAGACACACCAAGTTTACACACAAAAACCACCATTGTTGCATCCTTCAACCTCAAACACAAAATTCCCAATCCTTGTAAGTTCTTTGCAAACAAACCTTCCATAAATCATATAGAATCTACTATAACCTTAAGTTTCATTCTGTAACCACCCAATCCATAGCTCAATTTCTCATTTTTTGATTTTTCACCTTAAATTGGTTAGAAAGTTTGATTTTGTTTCAAAGTAAAGTAAGCACATCAATAGCTTAATTGAGGTTTAAGGAAGCTAGTAGGATCATCATATTGTTGCTGAAAGATCATTTAAAGGGGCAACAGACTTACTTTGTTTATTAAATTCTCTTAACTTTGAACTCAAAGTTTAAGCTATCATTTTCACTCATTATTGAAATTAATTTATGATGTCTACATTTCTTTGAAATCCTTGTAAAAAACCAAGCAACTTTGATCTTTACACTTTTGCATTTGATTGAGAAATGAAAGAGTTACCATTTTTGGAAGTTTGAGCTTAAGGTTTGTGTTGCTGAAAAACTAAAAAAAAAATATTTTTCGAAGCAGAAACCGGTTTCCCAAAACAGGGTAACCGGTTTCCAAGGCTAAATTTTGTTTCCGTTTCTGGATTTTTTGCAACAGGAAGCGGTTTCTTGAAATGGGGAAACCGGTTTCCAAAGTTGATTTTTGCCTTCCAACGCCTCTGTCAAGCAGATTTCACAAGGGAAACAGGTTTCCCCATTTCTAGAAACTGATTTCCTGAGACTTTTTACCCAAAATATTTTTTTCAATCACTTGCTTTGCCATTCATCTTCAACACTTTTTTTTCAAAATTCCCACATGATTTTCAAGAACCAAATCAACTCCTTTTGGATTAATTTTTTGCATGCTACTTGAACTATATGTGTGTTTTGATAACATTTGAAAAAAATATGAAAAATATGTTTTATTTTGTTTATTTTATTAAAAAATCCAAAAATATATCTTTTATACTTTCTTTTAAGACTTTCTTGTTGATTTCTTGATCATTCCAAATTTGAATTTGTCTAACATGCCATGTTTTGACTCTTGCTTTATAACATAATGTTTGTGTATGTTCATTACCATGCATGATTAACAATTGTGTCAAAAATCCAAGGAAAAGAGATAATTTTGTTGAATTTATAAGTCATGTGCATATGCATTACCTTTTGTATAAAACCTATTTATAAATGTTCACCCTATGTATTCTCATATCCTCTAAATACCTCTTAACCATACAAAAAGTTAATTTTTAAACTTTCACCACTTTCATATAAAAAACTTTGACTTTGTTTCATTTCATTTTCAAACTTTATTTTTTATCAAATGCTTCAATGTATATAAATCTTATCAAAACTCTTTCAAAAGACTAAAAGTGACGTAACCTCACCCAAATCTTTTTGCCAATTGACTTTTCAATTTAAAACATTTTCTAAAAGAGATTAGATATAAATCCTCTTTATAGTTGAGATATGATTCTCCTATCCCCATAGTAATTTTTGAAATAAATGTGATTTTTTCCACATGAAGATGTTATTTGGAAACTTGGTGATCTTTATATCCAAGTTAGTAGCCCTTCCTTCATGGTGATGCAAGATCCATCTTATCGTACTTGTGGTGGTATTGGTTGATCTTTCTCTCTTAAAGATGATGAAATATCTCTTCTCCTAAAATCAACCACAACAAACCATTTTTTTATTTTTACCACGAACTACGAGGTTTTGATCCTTAATTGGTACATAAGTATAAGACTATTTCTTCCCAAACACAAATATCCTAAAATATGTTTCTTTCCTAATCTCCACACTCATTTAACAAACAAACAATTTTAAACTAAAAACAGATATTATAAATGGTTCTTATAGAGTACTATAGATAAATATGGTTCTAATACCTTCCCTTTGTATAACCAACCCTCGTACCTTGGATCTCTTCCTTATGCTTTGCTTTTAGTCTTTACTCCTTGCATTGCATGTTAAATAATATGGTTTCGATCTTTTCCCTTTTCCTTGGAAACAATAAAGTTTGGTGGTGACTTCTTAAGTCTTTGTGATTCAAGTTCCTCTATAGCTTGGTCTCCTCGATTTTTCACCGCGACACTAACCATTTAAGGGCAAAAGATAGAGGCTAAAACTCATGCCTTGGCATTGCTGAAAGCTAAGGCTCATCATTTGGGGGATAAGCCTTCTCTTGTTTTCGGCCAGGCGATTGATCCCACTAGGAGCGCGAACTTTTCACTTTGGTGGAGAAATTGAAGGTAGAGAAAACACAAGAAAGGGGGGGGGGGGGTTGGAATGTGTTCATATAAAACATTTCCCTTTAGAAATTCTAAGCACTCAAATGATAATAGCAATAAAGAAAATGAAGAGTAAAAGACACAAGTAATTTATCCAGGTTCGGTGTTAACTAGGATACTCTTGTCCACCACCTCAAGGATGATTTCATCTTATCCAAGGACTTAATCCACTATAACCAAACTGATTACAAATGCACGAGCAATAGCCGATGAATAATATACAATGACACGTTCATAGATCCCGCAGTATATAATGTTCATTGACCCAATAGAATCAGATCCCTCAAGATCATCTATTCGGATTTCCTCATAATGATATCCATCGTTGATCTCTTAAGAATTTTGGCCTTCACTCGCCCCCCTAAGAGATATAACTACCATTAACCCAATAGAATATGATCCCTCAAGATCTTCTATTAGGATTTCCTATAATGACCGTAACCATTATCTTCTTGAGATCAAATATTCACCCGGTCTCTCAAGGAACCTTCAATGATATGTTCAGTGACCTGATTTAACAAATATAACAATCATTGACCCAATAGAATCAGATCCCTCAAGATCATCTATTAGGATTTCTTTTAATGACCAACATTCATTGTCTTCTTGAGATTAGACCTTCACTCAGTCTCTCAAGGAACTAATCCATAACATTTGATGAGGTTCTACAGTTTACATGATTTCTTCTTCTAAGCAAATTACACAAGTGTTTTAAGCACGTATTGTTTAACACATTTTCAATCAACAACTCTAGTGTTAAAATAATTTACATGAAGAGATTTAAACTGAAACACAATACGAGTAACAACTCTTGTGTTCATAACAATGTTCTACAAAGATGTATATGATCAGAATTTGAGTAGAATCTTGTATTGTTCTTCTTCTTTATCTTCTTATTGCGCAAGCTACAAGCAATAACTCCTTGCTACTTCTGAGATCTACCAAGATGTATTTGATCAGAAGTTGAATAACATCTTGCAATCTTCTTCTTTATCTTTCTTTATTTTCTATCATTTTTGTATAGTGGTCTTCAGAATGTTTAGCATTGTAGCTTTGACATCTTCAGCATCCATAGAATTTAAGCTTGATGGCTAACGGTGGCAGCGGCAGCTGCTACAACAACAATGGCACTACGCTGACGATGGCACTTTGGTGATAGCAGCACTAGGCTTGGAATCTTTGATCTTCTTTTATAGCCTTCAGAGAAAGACGTTTTGAGGATAGAGAAGTCTTTTCCTGCACCAACAGTTAGTTCTAACAAATAGAATAAGGTGTAAGAGTTAACAAGTATAAAATAATAGTTTTTGTATCTTGTCACAGTTCAATGATAGCTTTCCACCTTTTCTCTGAATAATGTTTTTATGATAAGCTTGTAAACAGAGATTCGTTGAGTAAATAAAGATAGCTGGTAATCCAATTGTTTGTTCTCAATGGTCACAATGATAGTGGTTGACAATATAATATATAGGACTGTCCTTACGCCATCCTAGATGGTAGAGGTTGCAAACACTCTATATACCTTTTGTACAACATCACATGTTAACCATTTTGTACTTCTTCTTATCATTAGAGGCTTCAGATATTTAAATGTTGAACTTTGAAGCTTGTTGTAGAAGATTTACTCTTAAGTATTAGAACCTAAGTCTTGGAGTCTTCAGAACTTGTCCTATCAGAACCTTGTCTTCAGAGTCTTCAGAACTTGTCCTATCAGAACCTTGTCTTTAGAGTCTTCAACACTTGGTTATTAGAAATTGCTTGTCTTCAGATCATCAGAACTTGTTCAACAGAACCTTATCTTCATAATCTTCAGAACATGTAACACACATAAGTAAAGCTTTAGAAGACCTCCAAAGCTTAACCATAAAGTCAAGATCATAACCTCTTGTACTAACGTTCCTAAGACACACTGCAGAAGACGTATTCAGAATATTGACTTCAATTGTAACACGTAACCACATGTTTTCTTCCAGTAATGTATGTTTAGAACTTGATGATGTCACATGCCTTGATACCAGAGTCAGAACATTATAACAGCAGCTACACACTATAACAAACCATTAGAGTATACAATTTTTCTTCAAGATAACATGTAAAGTTATCATCAAAATCTTAAGGCTGGATGTAGAACACTTATTATTCTTATAGAAATGTCAAATCAAACTTACTTCGGTTCAAAATCTTGCACCTTCCCTTTTCCAAAGAGATTCCTGCAGAGTACCTGACTTTCTATTCACAATCTCCTTCAGCCCTCAAGAATATGAAAGACACAATTCTGCTAATGGTGTTGATGCTTTCGGATGTGGAACAAGGGCGGTATGACAAGAATGATAACGACTTAGAGGAAGAACTCTAGGAGCAAACAAAATCATACAATAAGAGCCCACGGTTGCTACAGTACCTTCAGCAAGACGATGAGAAGTGGAAAAAGAAGCTGGAGGATGCCTAGGCTAAAGCTAGAGAGGTTTCTGCCGAGAATATATCTTTGCAGGAATTTTTGGATGCATGCCTTCTTCACCAAAAAGGTTTGGAGAAAGAGGTCTCAAATTTAACTGATGATTTGGTTTCAATTGTCAGAGTGTCCTTTGATAAGGCTAGGGAGTAAGTCCTCTTTATGTACCTTGATTTGGAATTGAAAGTTTTTTACCCTTCCAAGGTTATAAAGGATGGGGTGGTGGTGGATTCGAAGGTGATGAACTTCCTTGATCTAGATACTCTCCTCTCATAGGAGGAGAGAGAGGTCAGAGATGACGACGATCTTAGGAGCCTGCAACTGGAGCTTACTGTCTTGGAGTAGGAAGTTTCTCAGAAAATGTGTGTGAGGATAAAGTATGCTGAAAAGAACCGTGTTGGTTTGTGGTGTCAGTCAGTAATCCTAAAATAAATATAGGGTGCTACAAATTGTATCATAGAAAACCTTTTCTGGTACGATGTGGTTCAGGGACGAACCAAGAAGAAGATGGCGGGCATGTAACACATGAGGTCGACAAGGGTGGGGAATGGTCGTCGGTGCATAAGGTGTGACAATGAGCAAATCCTGGCAGCTTCTTGGAAAAAACCAAATTCACATCAAAATGAGAGGGATCTTGAGGTTGTGCAAGTATGAGACTACATGGTTGAATGAAGGCTTATAATGAGTGATCGGTACTACATATACGAATTAGATGCATCTTCTTTTCGGTAGCCTAAAAAATAAGAACTCTATAGTTAAGCATGCTTGACTTGGAGTAGTATTTGGACGGGCGACCTTTTGGGAAGTTTCTCAAAAAATGTGTGAGTGATCAATGGTTTTTCCACCTTAATTTACATTTGGTTTTAGTTATAGTTTCTTTATTTTGTCAAGTGTTTTATTTCATTCTACTATGTTTTATGCGTTGGTTGTGTATTTTGTTGTTTTCAGGCTCAGAGGAATAAAACCAGGAAAATCAGTGTGAAAAGTGAAAATTCGGAGTTTTGGAGGAAGTCTAAAAAACCAACTATAGGGTGTCTGACACGGGCCGTGTCAAGAGAGGATGCACAACTGCAGTTTGGGAGAAGAAGGCAGAGGCTGACACGGGTGCCCATATTAGAAGGTCTGGGCGAGAGGTTGTGGAGCAATGGACAGAGGCCAACACGGGTGCCCGTGTCAGGTGACACGGCCTGTGTTGGCCAGGATGCTGATTTTGAGTATTTTTATGATTTTTTATGATTTGGGACCCAGAGGGGCGTTTTGGGCATTTCTGACTGAGACAAATGGATTATTCACTATTTGGCCAAGTTTGAAAGAGGAATTAGGGGAATTTTGCTAGAGCGAAGAATAGTTTACACGATTGAAGATTGGGGAGATCAAGGTTCTTAGAGAGTGGAAGATTCTCATGAGCAGAAGCAATTGAAGACTCGAAGCTATCTAATTACTTGTAATGTCTAATCTTTATCTTGTAATTGTTTGAACAATATGAGTAGCTAAACCCCCATTGTTAGGGGATGTCCCTGATTTGACTCTGTAAATGATTTTGATTCCTGAATTTCTTTAATATAATAGTCTTCTATTTTCAATTTAATCATGCAACATTTTCATACTTTCCTGATCGGACCAATTAAGATTGATTTAGGGTTAACAACCAGCTGGACCACGATTGTTATGGTTTTCATACAATTAAGCTATAGTAGATATCACCTAGGACTAGGGATACCCTATAGTTACCAGATAAATCTTGATAAAACAAAGGCTTGAATCCATCAGATATCTCTAAGGACTTAGGATTTAGGATGAATTTTCAAATGTTTTCCCACTAAGGACTTTGAGGAAAATAACCTAAAGGGTTGGTAATTGAAGGATGTGAACTTTTTGAAGAGATTAGGGTTCAAGATAGTTATAGAGGAAATTATACACCTTATCCTAGCATGCTCCTCATATCTATGAAAAAGCCATTTTATATTTCTGCTATGTGTTAAGTGACAAATCCAAAACCAAAACCCATATCAAGTTTTGTTTAATTGAACTATGAATTTAACTCGGTACTTGCATGTAGTCATTGAGATCGACATTTGGGGAATATCTTTATTATTACAAGAGGCAAAAATAGTACACTTGCTATTTTTCCATCAAGTTTTTGGCGCTGTTGTCGGTGACTGCCTATCTATTCAGTGTAATTTGATTTCAATTAAAATTTTGTTGCTCTGCAAATGAAATTTCTTTTTTGAAATTTTTATATTTTTGTTATTACTGATTTTTCCTAACCTTTGCATGCGAGGAAAGCCCTCGGCTGAATTTCCTTTTGAAGCAGAAATCAAAATAAATATTTATGCAAGGTGCAGACAAGCTCGATTAGTTAGACATGAATCAGAAGCTTCATCAAATCATTCAGGTTCAGAGTCTGGAAAGGAAAAACCAATGATTGAAGGTCCATCACCACCTGAGAGACTTCTTGGGGATTATGGAGGAGAAAATGCTCCAGTAGGTCGGTTGACTATTGTAAATCAACCGGTAAATGTTGCAAATTTTCAACTGCATCCTTCAACCATCTGCCAGCTCGAGAACATATCTTTCACCCGAAAGATCAATGAAGATTCCAATAAGCATTTGTAGATATTCCTCACCATGAGTACTACTTTGAAGATTGAGGGGCACTCTGAAGAAGCCAAGAAATTAAGGATGTTCTCGTTCATGCTGTCTGAAGATACTGAAGAGTAGTTTTACGCATTGCCTACTGGAAGTATCACTACTTGGGAACAAATGGAGAAGACTTTTCTTGATGAGTACTTTCCTGATTCTTGTATTCGCAAAAGATATGATATTGTGAATTTTAAGAAGAAGGAAGGAGAGTCACTAGGTGATGCTTATAAGAGGTTCAAGAGGTTATTGGTAGCTTGTCCCACTTACAATATGGGTAAAATGGAGAAAATTGTAGCGATGGAAATGTTTAAGACTAAGCCATTTGATTGACTAGACTTATACAGATCAAAATAAAAATCACCACCGCACTTTATTATTTCCAAAGGAATGGGAAAAGAGTGAGTAACCCAAAAAGAGGGGGAAATATTCAAGGTAATGGGGTTGGTTATGCAAAGGGAAGGTATTAGCACCCTAAACATCTACGGTACTCCGTAGGAACCTCTTTGTAAAATATGTATATTTTGGCTATAAAATGTTGTATAAAAATAGATGGTGGAGGTGAGAAAAGAAATATATTTTTATGATTTTTTTCACCCGCCGTAGTTGTGAACCTTTAGTGCTTGCGTATCACTTTTCGTGCAATAGGGGATCAGGGTACACGTAGTTCCTCTTTAAAAATTTTAAAACATAATTGTGTTGGTTGATTTTGTGAGATAAGACATCATCGTCAATGTCTGTCTGGAAAACATATTTACTACCCACAATCATGAGAAAGGAGAATTTGCATCATCTCAAAGTGGAGGATATGGCTTGGATTTTAAAATCAACAATGCCTCACTCAACACCCAAGTGGAAAATATCTCTCCTCACTATATATTGTAGAAGTATAGTTATTTACATCACTACAATGATTGACAAGAGTCTAATCTTTTGGGAAAAAGTTTAAGATGAAAGCCAAGATGGCAAAATGGTTTGAATGAGATTGATTGATTTTTAGTCTTCTCACAAACAATGTCTAGGTTTTATTAATGTTGATTGATGTTTATTTGTGAAATATGTTTTTGAAAAAGCATTGACCTAAGTCCAAGTTTATTATGAAAATAGTTCAATTTTAAAAATAAGAAGAATTTTCAAAAAAAGAGGGAGAAGATCTTTTGAAATTTAAGAAGATGGGAGGAGAATAAGAGGCTATCCTAAAGCATAAAGTAAAAGCTAGGGATACGAACCATCTAACCAACAAGAAGTCAATACTTGAAATTATGAGTCAAGATAGAATTCTCATTCTTTGGATTGAAACCAAGCAAGCAAAGTTAATATACCTCTTGATAGAACCAAACTTCAAGTGTATTAAGTCTTCATAAAAATTGGTCAGAGTAACGGCTGTATACAGGTGAATTCCAGATTACAAACAAAGAATGTAATCACAATAACCTGCACACAAAACAAACAAACAACCCGATATCTTGAGGTAAACCTCAAGAACACCAGACAAATTATTAATTAAGGTCACAAGATCTCTAACATAGGCCAAGGTCTCTAATCCTAAGTCCAAGAAGTCCAATACTCCATAATGCCAAGGATAGTAACCAAACAGTCCAAATATCATTAAAGTTTTTTATGGTTCATATTGATTATTAGGTATCTTAGAAGAGAAAATAAAAGGCTCAAGTGAGCAAAAAATAAAATGATATGAAATGTAATGCTTAAGGTAAATGGTACATAAAGCACAAAAAATAAAAAGGGGCGTAAAGTAAAAACAATTTAATAATTAGTGGTTAGTTGGATAACCATCTTGAAACTTGCATTTGGAACTCATTAGAGGATTGGTAGAACCAAAGCCTCCACACAACAAGTTGCATTTACTTTTTGTCAAGTATATCATCCATTTGGAATCCTCAAAAGTACCATTTAATGATCAACGATGTTTAAGTGATCCGCGTTGACCAAAAGTGTTTTAGATCCATTAGAGGATTAGTAGAACCAAAGCCTCCACACAATGAATCTCAAGGTTATTAGATCAAAGAGATCAAGTTAACATACTTGGGCTTGTAAACATAGGTTTGAGCCACGAATGATCGTTTATTCGAATCGGGACAAAATTTAGCGCTATGTTAAATAATCGTAAGTGGACTTATGTAGAAGTCGCACCTATTTTGAGGCTGGTCAAAAGCAATCTATGCACCATTTGTTTTGAGACATGATATTGAGATCATGCTCCAATAACACTTAGTGCAATGAGAAAGGGACAAGATGAAGAGGGGTGGGAGAGAACATACAAACCACATTTGAATTAAATTTAAATCAAACTATTATTAAAATCATTCATCCATTTTTGTGGAGTTAGACTCAACACCATGGATCCAATGATGTTAATAAAGTTCATGATCAAAAATTCAACCCAAGGTCAACCAAAAAATAATCACAAAATAGTATTGCATTTAATATATATATATATATATATATATATATATATATATATATATATATATATATATATATATATATATATATATATATATATATATATATATATATATATATATATATATATATATATATATATATATATATATATATATATATATATATATATATATATATATATATATATATATATATATATATATATATATATATATATATATATATATATATATATATATATATATATATATATATATATATATATATATATATATATATATATATTTAAAAAAAGGTTTTAGAAATATTTAAAATAGAAATAAGGGATAAAAATATCAACTATGTTCAAATTATTCAAGAAATAAAAAGTAAGACCATAGAAAATCAGAAATGGACTCAAATATTTTAAAATAATTTTGATAATTTTTTAAAGTCAGAAACTATTTTTAAAATTAAAAGAAATGAGTAAAATAAACCAAAAACGATAAAAAAATACCAAAGTCAGAAATAAAAAATAAGTGAAGTCACCAATATTTGTCACAATATCATTGGATCATTCCATATTTTTTTCGGAATTTAAAAATGCATGAAAGTATTTTTAAACATTTAAAACAAATCAAATAAAGTGAAAATTTAAAAAAAAAAACAAAATACAAAATAAAATTGTGAAAAAATAAAAATCAGAAAGAGAAAAAACAAAAATATTTTTCATAATTTTTTCAAATTTTTTGGACTAAAAATGAATTTTCTATGATTTTTTGAAATTTAAAACAATTAAATATAAAAATCAGAAAAGAAAATAAAAACCAAAAAAAATATGGGCCATCTGATCAATCTCAAAACGCGTTAGTAAACAGATCAAGTGGACCTGGCGCGTTGTGCATGTTATGGACTTTAGTGGATACTGCATTGAATCATTAATTAAATCAGATTTCAAAAAAAGCAAGTGGCGTGCCATTATTGGTTGAAAGATGACATGTTGGCCATCTTCAACCTCCAGCCAACGTGAATTGCAGGTCTCTCAAATTGTAAAATCAGAAGCTCAGACCTATGTCATTGGCTTTGTCTCTTCAAGACGAAGACAACCACACCTTCGCGACCAATTTATATAAACTGTAGCTCAAGCAATTTGGAAGGAAATTTTTGAAAAGGGATTTGAAATTTCATGGTCAAGACATGTTTCCAGATGAAAATAAGTGTTATGACTAGAACCAGGGCAATGAGAGCATCACAATGATATCAAAGTTTTGAAGAATTGATGAAGGAATCTACCTATTAGAGTTGAGTTGTAGATCTCTGAAACTGGACTTCTATGGAGCAATATAGGGCACGATTCTTGAATCTAATTATATGGTTAGCTTCAGGGAAGATCAAGGAAGGTGAATTGATAGAAAAATTGGATTGAAAAGGGCTTTAAAGCAGATTTTGAAGTAGCAGAATCTTGAGTTATCGAGCAAGTTTGGAAGGGTGATTCTGGCTATCTAAGCTTGAGGAAATGAATGGGGAATGACCCTCTATTTATAGGGAGTCAAATGGAATATCCAAGCGTGTGAAATGATGAAGTTTGGAGAGAAATAGTGTCAAGTTGCAAACAAGAAAAGTGTGACTTCTAATTTGATCAAAACTCATCCAAAACGCGCATTTTGTTGTGCTAATCAATTCTGGAGCTTCACTAAACATGTTTAGAGGCAAAAACGCGTGGAAAACTTGTGATTAGAAGCCAAAACAAAGACTTCAATTTCTGACTTATGGAGAAACTTCAGTTCCAAGTTACCAAGTTCAATCCAATGGTATTCTCAGCTCAAGGGGTCTTAAGGCATGATTCTTGATGCTTTAGAAAGACGAGGTTACAAGCTTTGCAATGGAAAAAGAATGGAATCAAATGGATGTTTGAGCTGAAAGTTGCATTGAGTCAAAGTTGGGAAAAAGAAGTTGACTTTCCATACTTAGAAATATTTCAACTTTTCCTTCAAAAGTGACCTATAATGTTTTGCATCCAAACATGGGTTTCCACTTGGAATTCACTCTTGACCAAAAAATATGGCATGAGATAGACATATTGAATGACATTTTGAAACTTTAACCATTCAAAATATCCAAAAATTGAGAGAGTTATGAGTTGTTGAAGTTGGCAAAAAATCATGAAATTACCTATAATCTTTTGTATCCTTAGGGTATCTTCCATCCATTTTCTTACTTTTCATATCAAAAAAGGCATAAATTTCACATCCTCAAGATTATTATGGAAAAATAATGGGCTCAAGGTGATAAAAATTGACCAAGATATGATCATTTGAAGTCACACATGAGAATTTGGGGGTTCATCTGGAGGACTTATAATCTTTCTTCATCGTCAAGTTTCTTCCACATGAAAACTCCTTGAAACTTTTGAAGTGATTTTTTCATAACCATTTGAATAGAAGGATGCCTTTGGAATCACTCAAAAATACCAAAAGATGAGAAAAATATACTTCTTTGAAGTTCAAAACCCTAGCTCCTAGATCAAGAAAATGCTTTGAGGAACCTTGGCAATTTTGAACCACCTTCTTGTACCAACGTTCTTGCTTTATAAATTGAAGTTATTGAGGATGAAAATTAGAATTAATAGCCACCAAGACCACTTACATATCTTGATAATTTAGAGAAATATGCACTTGTGACCAATGGGAACAAGGCCTTGTCCAACCATGACAACTTCTTCAATCAATCCCTTTCACTTTTGGATCAATCATGATATCTTGGAATGTAGTGAACCAAAATAACCTTGCCATGCCATTTCTTCCAAAACAAGTCCAATGGTGAGGTTTGAACTTCTCAATCTTTATTGACTAGGGCATGGAAATAAATTCATGAACCCTTGGAGCAACTTGCTAAATCTCGTTGCCTTTACATACATAAGTAAATAGCAAGACAAACCAACATTGCATTTTATTAATTAAAAGAAGAAATCAAGACAAAAATATTCATGATCATAAAAGAACACAAGTCAAGGTGCTTGGTGATTCCTCAAAGAGCAAAGCTAAAGATAGGGAGGGGAACCAAGAATCCTAATGTGATCTTGTTGTGATGGAATCAACATGGTATGATGAGGGGATCTTAGGGGGAAAATTGGGGTACAACAGCTGCCCTTATTTAATTTTCTTCTATCAAGAGATACGAAGGTTGAAAATCTTTGTGTCGACGCGATAGAAGATACTTAAACATAAAACAAACCTTATTTTTGGCCCTAAGACGCCATGCAGTACTTTTGAGCATGAATGCATATGAAAAAAACCAAATAGACGCAAAACACCACTGGGGATATAACAAAGAAAATACATAAACAAAAGAGAAACCCGACCAAGAAAATAAATCACTGGTGGATCAAAAGACCTGACTTATAAAGGGTAATAAAAAGTCAAAGAATACACCAACTTCTACTGAAGGCGACCTACCAACTTTCGCTGACGGTAGAAAGAAGAAATAAATAACAACACCGACATTCACTGATGGTGAGCTACCAACGTTCACTGAAGGTAGAAGAAAAAGAAATATCATAGCATCGCCGTTCACTGACGATGAACTACTAACATTCACTGAGAGTAGCAAAAAGATAACAATCACCAACTTTCACTGAAGGTGACCTACCAACTTTCACTTAAGGTAGAAAGAGAAAATATCATGACATCACCGTTCATTGACGATGAAATACCAACATTCATTGAGGGTAGCAAAAAGATAACAATCACCAACTTTCACTGAAGGTGACCTACCAACTTTCACTCAAGGTAGAAAGAGAAAATATCATGACATCACCGTTCACTGACGATGAACTATCAACGTTCATTGAGGGTAGCAAAAAGATAACAATCACTAACTATCACTGAAGGTGACCTACCAACTTTCACTGATGGTAGAAAGTGAACATATCATGACATCACCGTTCACTAACGATGAATTACCAACGTTCACTGAGGGTAGCAAAAAGATAACAATCACCAACTTTCACTAAAGTTGACCTACCAACTTTCACTGATGGTAGAAAGATAATATATCATAGCACCGCCGTTCACTGACGATGAACTACCAACGTTCATTGAAGGTAGAAAAAAGATAACAATCACCAACTTTCACTGAAGGTGACCTACCAACTTTCACTGAAGGTAGAAAGAGAAAATATCATGACATCGTGGTTCACTGACGATGAATTGCCAACGTTCACTGAAGGTAGCAAAAAGATAACAAGTTTCCCCAAAATTCTGGGATTTCACCTAGAACGGGTCTCAACTTCTTCTTTAACCAAAGCATTCTGCCTGGAAAGGGTAATGTATAAGCAGTCTCAAATAAAGAGACTACCACTTGTAAAGATTTCACAATGAACTGTCTCTGCGATATTGAAAGTCTTTCCATCCACTGGAGTAATTTGGCAATGGGCTGTAAACTATCCACTCATAGAGAAGATAGCAAAAAACAGTTACGTCAACTTTTACAGGGAAGTACAGGTTGCTCAAATAAAGAGACCTGCCACTTGCTATTATGGAGGATTGTAAAAAAAGGACTTTCTGGGGAAAGAAATATGACTTCCTAGGGAAATGCCAATATATTCTTGCTTGAGGAGATAAAAGTCTTCTCGTGCAAAATAAATGCACATTCTCAAACCAATGCTCGAAGCTTGCAGAAATCCAAAGTAATAATATTGCCGAGGATAAAAAATTCAAACCAGAAATACACTGGAATGAGACAGTCGTCCGAAACACTTCCTTTGAGAAATAAACTCAAGAGGGAGACCCAAATCATCCAGTCAAATAGTTGTACAAGAAGGTTAAAGCAAAAAATCTTCCACGAGGGATAACTTAGTGAGGAAGTCAAAAGAATATACGTGATGTGTGTATGAATGTATGAGTGTTTATCGCACATATGCTGACAAAACAGATATATAACACTGGGAGTAAATAGGCAAAACCAACTCGGGCACAATCAACACTCGACCAAATTACATCCAAGATGAACAATCCAAGAAAAAGTAAGCACCAACTGAGGAAACAAAACCTACTGCCTGGTTTAACTTTATTGGGGAGAAACACAATTCGGAAGTAAACAAAACATAGTGACCAAACAGTACAGATACAGAGATACAACATCCTCTCCCAGGTCTTTACTATGGAATAGCACTCAGTCTTCAACGAGAAATCAAATGTTTTCAAAAGTAACACTTTTACTGGGGATTCTGAAAAATCAATTTCAAGTAGAGCAGACGGACATCAAATCATCAAAACATTCACTGGGGAATTCGTGCCGACTTCATTGGGGAGGTCAACACCGCCTTCACAATGGGAAACCAATATACGTTCTTTACTGGGGAAAATAGAGGCATGTGTTCTTCGAGAGTAATCATTGTACCAACTTCTCAGGGAAGAAAGAACTTCTTTTAAACAAACGAAATCTTCACTGGAAAAATCATGGATTGGATCTTCGTATCATGCAAACTCAGAAAAGAGGAGAAATGAACCAAAACTTGACCGGGGATACTAGAGTTACAAACCCTATACGACGAAACATCTTGAGCAAAACTTTTCCGGGAAACAAAACTTCTTAAAAGCAACTGGAGTTCGTCCATTCCTGGGATCACCACTTTTGTTGTTTCTCTTGCGTCACAAATTTTAAAGTAAAAACAAATTGTAAATTCTTCTTGAAAATCAATTTTGTTATTCAATCTTTTCGCTTTGAAATTTATTATCAATAAAAAATGGAGTCTTTGCAAGCTAAATAAAATAAGAAATACCAAGAATTGGTTAAAAGCTCAAATTTCATTAATAGAATGGTAGTCTGCGAATGGCGAGACTCCGTGGATAATTACAAAGTTCGGAAAATGGTAATATATAATGGAAAAGATACATTGAGATACAATGACCACTATCCCCTCTAACATCTTTTGAAATCCTGAGCAGCAACTTCTGTTGAAGTATGATGAGGATCCGAGAAGATTGTTGCTCCCATGATCAAGTTCTGTCTAATGTAGTTACTTGCCAAGAAAATCCCTAACTTTTTCCTAAGCTGCCCTTGCGGGTTTTCAACTTAGCGGGAAATTTATTTTGTTTATGTCTCTAATTTTTTCATAGACCGCCCTTTCAGGTTTTCGGCCTACCGAGACGCTCTCTTTTTTCCTAAGCCGCCCTTTCAGGTTTTCAACTTAGTGAGTTGTTCTTTTATTTATTTAGGCGAAGTATTTCTTGACTGCATCAGAATTCATGGAACGTGGGAACTCCTCGCCATCCATAGTTTCAAGAATTAATGCACCGCCAGAGAAGGATTTCTTGACAACATATGGGCCTTCAAAATTGGGAGTCCACTTGCCCCTCGAATCAGCGTTAAAGGACATGATCTTCCTGAGCACGAGGTCGCCTTCTCTGAATTCACGAGGTTTGACCTTCTTATCAAAAGCTTTCTTCATCCTTTTCTGATATAACTGTCCATGACACAAAGTCGTCATCCTCTTCTCTTCAATCAAATTCAAATTATCAAACATGTTCTGGACCCATTTAGCCTCTGACAACTTGGTTTCCATTATCACACGTAAAGAGGGAATCTCAACCTCGATTGGGAGCACGACTTCCATTCCATACATAAGGGAGAGCGGGGTTGCTCCTGTTGAAGTGCAGACAGATGTTAGATATCCATGCAAAGAAAAATGGAGCATTGCATGCTAATCCTTATAAGTAACAACCATTTTCTAGATAATTTTCTTGATATTCTTATTAGCAGCTTCAGCAGCCCCGTTCATCTTCGGCTTGTACAGAGATGAATTGGGATGGAAAATCTTTAATTCCTCACAGAGTTATGTCATCATCTTGTTGTTCAGATTCGAGCCATTATCAGTGATGATTCTGCTCGGCACAC
This sequence comes from Vicia faba, assembly GCA_948472305.1. Taxonomy (NCBI): domain Eukaryota; kingdom Viridiplantae; phylum Streptophyta; class Magnoliopsida; order Fabales; family Fabaceae; genus Vicia; species Vicia faba. The sequence continues at coordinate 989,058,355 of OX451738.1, forward strand.
CATACTAACATATCAGATTATTTTTAATGAAGCGCATAATCACCTACTTGGTAACATTAGCGTATGAAGCAACCTCCACCCACTTGGTAAAGTAATCAATTTCTACCAAGATAAAGAGGTGTCCATTCGAAGCTTTGGGTTCTATCATTCCAATCATGTCAATACCCCACATAGAGAAAAGCCTTGGGGAAGAGATCCCATTAAGAAGTGTCAGAGGCACATGAACCTTGTCTGCATAAATCTGGCATTTATGACACTTCTTTGCAAATTTGTAACAATCAGATTCCATTGTCAACTAATAGTAACCTTACCTTAGCATATTTTTAGCCATCGAATGTCCATTGGCATGAGTACCAAATGAACCTTCATGAACCTCACGCATCAACATGTCTGCTTCGTGTCTATCCACGCATTTGAGCAAGACCATGTCATAATTTCTCTTGTACAACACATTTTCACTGAGGAAGAAACTTCCAACCAATCTTCACAATGTCTTTCTATCTTTATTCGAAGCACCAATCGGGTATTCCTGTGTCTGAAGGAAATTATTGATATCATAATACCAAGGTTTTTAATCTGCTCCCTATTCTGTTGTAAACACATGAGCGGACATATCCAGTCGCAAACCATAATTCGAGGTATATCATTCCAAGTATTCACTTGATACATAGAAGCCAGAGTTTCCAGAGCATCCGCTATTTGATTTTCATCTCTAGGAATGTGATGGAATTCAACTTTATTAAATAAGGGTAACAACCTTCTAGCATAATCTTTGTAAGGGATCAAGGCGGGGTGACGAGTATCCCATTCTCCTTTAATCTGGTATATTACCAAAGCTGAATTGCCATACACATCTAGAATTTTAATTCTGATATCAATAGCTTCCTCGAGACCCATGATGCAAGCCTCATATTCTGCCATATTATTAGTACATTCAAATGTCAACCTTACAGTTAAAGGAATGTGCGATCCCTGTGGAGGGACAATCACGACACCAATTCCTTTACCATAAGCATTCACAGCTCCATCAAATATCATACTCCAGTGAGATTCAGGATCAGGACCTTCCTCAGGCAATGGTTCATCACAATCTTTCACTTTCAAAAACATCACATCATCATCGGGAAAGTCATACTTCACAGACTGATGATCATCAACTGGTTGGTGAGCAAGGTAGTCTGCCAACATGTTGCTTTTAATAGCTTTTTGAGTGCGGTATTCGATGTCATATTCAGATAAAAGCACCTGCCAACGGGAAATTCTCCCGGTAAGAGCAGGCTTTTCAAAAATGTACTTGATTGGATCCATTTTGGAGATCAACCAAGTAGTGTGATTCAACATATACTGCCGCAAACGTTTGGCCGCCCAGGCCAGAGCACAACATGTCTTTTCCAGCATGGAATACCGTGACTCACAATTAGTAAACTTTTTACTGAGATAATAAATGGCATACTCTTTCTTCCCCGTTTCATCTTGTTGTCCCAGAATACAGCCCATGGAATTATCTAACACTGTCAGATACATAATCAACGGTCTTCCTTCGACAGGCGGGAGCAAGATAGAAATTTCAAGTAGATATTCTTTAATACTCTAAAATTTCCTTTGGCAGTCATTCATCCACACACAACCTTGATCTTTCTTTAACGAATTAAAGATCAGTTCACATGTTGCAGTCATGTGGGAAATGAATTTGGAAATATAATTAAAACGTCTGAGGAACCCTTTGACTTGCTTTTCAGTTCTTGACTCTGGCATCTCTTGAATTTCTTTAACTTTATTCGGGTTAACTTCAATTCCTTTCTGGCTAACAATGAAACCCAACAATTTCCCTTATCAAACACCGAAGGTACATTTATTTCGATTCAAGCGGAGACGATACTTCCTCAAACGCTGAAACAACTTCAACAAATCTTCTACATGCCCTTCTTCGGTCTGGGATTTAGCAATCATATCATCAACATACAACTCAATTTCCTTGTGCATCAGATCATGGAATAGGGTTGTCATAGCCATCTGGTACGTTGCACCAGCGTTCTTCAACCCGAAGGGCATCACTTTGTAACGGAATGTTCCCTGGGTTATGATAAACATTATTTTTCCATGTCCTCTGAAGCCATTCTTATTTGATTATACCAGGAAAATTATTCCATGAACGAGAATACTTTGAATTTTGATGTGCTATCCACTAACATATCAATGTGTGGCAATGGAAAATCATCTTTTGGACTAGCTTTATTTAGATCTCTATAATATACACACATGCAGACTTCTCCGTCTTTCTTTGGTACTGGGACAATATTGGCAATCCATTGAGGATACACTAACATCACAAGAAAATCGGCATTAATCTGCTTTAGAACCTCCTCTTTGATCTTTGTTGCCATAGAGATGTGGAGGGCCAGGTTGTGATTCTTTCCTTCGTCCGATAATTCATCGTCGCAGAAACTCAGGTTATTACATGATGTAATATTCCCTACTACGCTGTTGAACTGGTCTACAGGCATGTCACTTTCCACAAAAGCTTGGTCCAATACCCTCATCAAAGATTCTCTATGAACAGAGGAGTTCATCAATAAAGCCAAGATAGATATTTTTGAAGGAGTCTGTAGTAGCTGATCTATAATTCTATAGTCGCTCATCTTGATTATCTTCAAAATATCATCCACATCTTTCTCTAACGTAGCCCCACTAGTCTCACCCGTAGCCTTCTTGGGTTCAACATTCTCAATAATTTTCTTTCCTGTGCTAAATCTCCACGAACAACTGGTGAAAACACACAACTGCTGCGGGTCACTCTGCTAATCTCAGCTATATTTCCAACATCATACATTGGCTGGATGGGAATTTCCATACCATCTTCCAAGATTGTAGCGTTATATTTGTAGGGTACATCCTTATCTGATTTGTAGGGGACTGGACCCGGAAAACTAATCACCAATGGGGTAACAGCTGGCTTGCTATAATACTCAACTTCAAAATGGACGGGCAAAATAAAATCAAAAGAAACACAACAACATCATCAGCTACTCATTCTAGGCTACAAACTCTTCTTCGGTTAAGATTGCATCAATAGGTACTAATCTTGCACACTAAGGATATCGTAGGAACACTAATCTTGTCTCTTGAATATACAAACCAATTTGAATCATATTATTATGCCAAAGTCTAACTTACTCATCCTTCTTTTTTCTCTTTTTCATTCAGGCGCAATCACATTAAGCCCGTTATCTCCATACACTCATAGCAAGGAGACCGGTTAGTACTCTGATCCTTTTTGCACTGGGTTCTGGTACTTATGCGGCATAACCCTTTGCTTACTCGGTTGAATTTGCAGGGGATCGAACCGTAATCTGCCCTACCAAATTCAGCACCAGAAACCACTGGACCAACTAACAACGAGTCTTATTATCAACTTTTTTTGTAGGTTCTATAATCGTTGGATTAAGTGACCGGGTGAGGGTCACCAAACATAGAAGGCACATTCCTTTTTCTTTCCTTTTTTTTCTTTCAAATAAAACTTGGATCACACACTTATTTTCATCGGCTTCCCTGCGTATAGTGCGTGTGAGATGGTGCTGACTGCTGAAATAAACTACTCAAGAGCTATTAAAAGATGAGAATTCAAGGCTACGTCATAATAAAAATTCAAATTAACTTCTATATGCGTGAGACTTATAGTGTTAAGACGATATCGATCTTGTGAACTTTTCCCAAGTCTCCATAACTAACCTCAGATTAATCTATAACCCAAAACTTTCAAAAAGATGCATTTTTTATTTATTTTTTATAACTGAAAACAAAACAAGAAAACAGAGAACAAAAGCAAAGAAAACAAAAACAAATAAATGATTCCCTCCCCCACACTTAAAACACACATTGTCCTCAATGAAAGAAACAAGCATAAAATAAGAGAGAGGAGAGAGAGGAAAGAACACACCCGAGGAATCTAGGCGGATAGATGATTGCATAAGTAGCCTTTCCCAATGAGAGCTCTTTTATAGTTTCCTCTTCTAACGTGGGACTCTCATGGAATAGCTTGAGGCAGTGTCCTTTTACTTTGCAATTTTTATGAGTACCTTCACTTTTTATTCCTGGATCAAAGAATGTTCTTCTAAAAGTAAAAGTGTCAAATGGACATGTGAACATGATATCATCTTTCACAACATCAAGGATCAAAAGGTTACGGGGCTGCCTCCCTGCTTTTGCTACATCTTCAAGTGAGATCCTATGCATATACATGGACAGACTAATATCATAAATATCATCTAAGGTCCATCCAATTCCTTTCTTATGTTTCTTCAAAACGAAATAAGCGTATTTCAGGTTTTCAGGGAGTTGTTTCAGCTCTAAGGACGGGGGTTGCTCTATGGATGGAGTGTTTGGGGCAGCAAGGATGTCAAGGGCATCAGCTGCAAAAACAGATTCATCAATAACAGCTTCACCTGTAGGAAACACATCAGCCTGCAAAGCAGCATCAATCTCAGCACACACAACACACAAGTTATTGTCAGTACAATCAGAACACACGTAAACATCATCAAATCCAGATAAAGACGGAAAATCAATGGAAAATAATTCAGAACAAGTGTCATCATCCAATCTAGAGATCAACTCAATGTGAAAAATGGAACTCTCCTCCAGGGGATGTTTCATGGCATCAAAAATGTTAAATTTTTCCGATAATATCACCAAATTCCATGGACATGGTTCCATCGTCAACATCAATTTTTGTTTTTGCCATTTTCATGAACGGTCTGCCTAAAATAATGGGAGCTCTGCTGGATTTTGTTTCTCCTTCCATGTCTAGAATATAAAAATCAGCAGGAAAAATCAAATCTTTAACTTGAACAAGGACATCTTCGACTATGCCGGCTGGGCGAGTGTTGCTCCTGTTCGCCAATTGAATGATTAAACATGTATGTTGCAAAGGACCAAGATAAAGGTTATTATAAACAGAAGTAGGCATCACATTAATTCCCGCTCCCAAATCAAGTATGCAATTCTAAATTTTACTGTTCCTGATGGTGCAAGGAATAGCAAATGTTCCTGGATCCTTCTGCTTTTTTGGTAGAACCTGAGTAGTGAGGGCTAAAACATTTTGCTCGCCTACAACCTTTTCGGATGAAGGTTTGGGCTGAATAAAAGCATAAATATTTCTCCCTAAGTTGACTCTTTCACTTCCCTTAATCCTCCTCTTGTTGGTACACAAATCCTTCAGAAACTTAGCATACTTAGGAACTTGCTTAATTACATCAAGAAGTGGAATGTTTACCACGACTTTTCGAAAAACATCCAATATCTCTCTTTCTTTCTCTCCCTCCTCAATTCTTTTATTTTTCATAACTCTATGTGGGAATGGAACTGGTGGAACATACTCCTTTTCTTTAATTTTTTCAGTTTCCACCGCAACAGAAGAAGGTGAGGAAAGTTCAGGTGAAACAGATTCAGAAGGAGAAGGTTCAGATGTTACCTCAATATTTTTTTTTATTTTTTTCAGGGGCTGGTTCTGTAACCTTTCCAGATCTCAAAGAAATTGCACGGACATTAGAATTAGGACCATTTGGATTGACAACTGTTTGGGCTGGAAGTTGGTTTGACCCTTGGGATTGCATGGTGTTTATTTGAGTAGCAAGTTGTCCCATCTGTGTGTGCAAGGTCTGAATGCTAGAATCGGTCATTTGTTGGAACTGAAGGTTGTTGGCAGCCATTTGTTTGACAAGGTCCTCTAAGGATTGTCCCGAAGGTGCAGGGACAACCACTTGGGGTGGGTTCTGTTGTTGGCTGGTTTGTGGATTTCCATATCGAAGGTTGGGATGGTTCCTCCAATTGGGATGGTATTTTTTGGTGGACAGGTCAGGAGTGTTGTTGTACCTGTTTTGATTGTAAAGGTTGGCTGCATAAGCTTGAGGAAGCTCAGTAATGGACTCGTCTCTCATAATAGGATAGTTATCAGTAGGATGCTCATGAGAAGTATTAATACCACACAAATTTGCTGTTTAAGGTTTTTCTACTGTTTGACTAAGGCAGTGAGCTCGTCAATTTTGGTCTCTAAAGCTTTGTTGGAAGAAACCTGAATTTGATCCACGCCTTTGCTTTGAACATAATTGTCTCTAGTGGTAAACTGTTGAGAATTAAGAGACATATTTTTAATAAGGGCTTTGGCAGTAGCTGGAGTTTTATCGACAAGTGCTCCACCACTAGCAGCATCAAGAATGTTCCTATCCATCGGTAACAAACCTTCATAAAAGTACTGAATAAGTAGTTGCTCGGTAATCTGGTGTTGAGGATAGCTAGATACCAAGTGTTTGAATCTCTCCCAATACTCAATCAACGACTCATTGCCTTGTCTAATACCACAAATCTCCTTTCTTATTGAGGCAGCTCTAGAGGCAAGAAAATATCTCTCCAAGAACACTTTTTTCAAAGCATTCCAGCTTGCGATTGAATTTGGCTCAAGATAGTATATCCAATCTTTTGCCGCACCCTGTAATGAAAAAGGAAAAGCTCGAAGTTTGATGTGATCTTCAGTGATCCCTTCAGGCTTCAATGGTGTAGAACACACGACCTGAAATTCTTTCAAATGTTTGTGTGGATCCTCACCTGCAAGACCACTAAACTTGGGCAACAAGTGTATTAAACCTGATTTTAATTCAAAAGGAACAACAACATTATCATATTCAATACACATGCCATTATAATTCACATCAGGGGCAGCCAATTGACTTAAGGTTCTTTGGTCAGCCATATCAAAAACAAATTCAGAATTCGAAGCAAACAAGTTATGCAAATAGTCAGACTCAGAATCAGACTCAATTGTGGGTGGTGAACTAGTGGTAGCCAGGACGTTTCTACGCTGTGTGTGCAATATTTTCTCTACTTCGGGATCAAAAGCAACAAATTCAGAACAGCAAGACCTAGTGGCCAGGACTAATACACATCAATGCAGCAACAATGTTCAAAATGTCAACAATGTCCCTAATAATAAAAAACAAACACAATGAAGGAAATCGATTAAATAAAATTCAGAAAAATAAAATAACACCAGATTTAATCTAATTAGGACAAATAACAATTTTGAGAATTTTTTCGATTTTTTTCGACTCTATGAAAACAGTAAAAAATTCATTAAAAATAGAAAAAAGATGAATTTTCGGAACATCAGGAAAAAATTCGGAGCAAATCAAAACAGTAGGTTTCAAACTTACCTGGTGGGCTGAAAAACTGTACTGCAACCGAAATTACAATCCTGAAAATCAACAAACACAACAAAACAACAAAAAAAAGCCAAGAAAAAAATAACAAGAACACTAAACCTATAACTATAATATTAATTAATAACAACAAGAATCCCCGGCAACGGTGCCAATTTGATCCGCTGTCGCGGACAGATAAAAAACGAGTTACTTTAAAAAATGTAGTTTAGCGACAGTGACTCAAGTATCGTATTACGAGGATTCTTGTATTGTTATTAATCAACATAAGTGGTTATGGGGGATTTAATTCAGGATCAATTTTTAAAGAGCTGAGTAAATAAGTGATTATAAAAATAAGTCGATCTACTGTTTTCAGGTTCCTACTAATCATTGGTTTTTACCTTACCAATTCCCTAAGCGGCTTCGACCTCTATTCGATTTCAATACCAATTGACAAGCCCAATAGATATAAGATAGATTGAATTGTCGTTCCAAATTAAGCAAACGGATTAATACAATCGTGAATTAAGCAAACACGATATAGAACGCGATTTAACGACTAAGCAACGTAAACAACGATTAAAGATTAGAAATACAATCATATGAATTTAATCAAGACATTTCATGAAATAATAGATTAAGCAAATACAATTTCATAAAATAGAATTGAAAGAGAAACGAAATTGAATTGATAAATTAAAAACCTCAAAGCATCGGAACGCGATTACAGTAGATCAACTCTGGATGATTAGTTCTTCATTCAAGAGTAAAAGCAAAATGTATTTTTTCTCAATAATGAAAAAGGTCAAAAAAATAAATTACTATAGCGGCTGCTAGGTATAGCAAGGACAAGGATTCAGTTCATAATCCAACTGGGTCGAAAACATAACTCAGACCCAAAACAAATGATCTAAAACTTGAATATAAAATGCTGCAACTTCAACGAATTTTATTGCCCTGCTACACTCCGATTCAGCTCTCGACTTCTGAATGAAAATCGTAGATCTTTCTCTTAGCTTTCCAAACCAGTAGCACGCCTCATTCCGACTTTCGTAGCTCAAGTTATGAATTTATTCGTGCAGACTGCTAATGCTGAAAATAAAGTGCGAAAATCAAATAAGAGTAGAAATAAACTAAAATAGAAAAACACTATAAAATACAAAAATAAGCTAAATAAACCATGAAAGTGCATAAGTACAATCATGGAAAAATGTGCATCAAAATGCACTGATCAAGGGGACAGGACCCGACAAACTAATCACCAATGGGGTAACAGCTGGCTTGCTATAATACTCAACTTCAAAATGGATGGGTGCCCCGAAACAAGGAACAATGACGTTTACCCCTTCTTTAACATAATCAGTCATTATTGAGTCATCTCTGAAAAATAAATCATCATCTAAGGAGAAATACTCATCTGTAGAGGCATACTCATCTTCCGACTCTTCTTCAGCCAAACAAACTTCAATCATATCAACTTCATGGTAATCATCTATTTGACCTGTAACCTTGATAGTTTTATTGTCCAACAACAACTGAACACCTTTCTTCACGATTGAACATCCTCGTGAATCTCGACAGCAGATTCGGCAAGATCCATACTGATGCTCCACCTGACCAGCCATGTGATATAAAGTAGCATGCCATTGCACAAGGTCTTCATTCATATACTCCACATAAAAAATTATGAACTCTCCAGGACATCCAGAAACCATGTTCACCTCCTCTTCATACTCTGCCATAGGCCTGATTATATGGATAAGGCCCTTATCCATCATCTCCTGCAAATCATCCTTTATCTTGTCACAACCATGTATGTCTATACTGTAAATAGCACAACCGGAATGGTCATGCGTATAGTAGCTAAATTCACAGAGGTCTGCATGCATTTTCACCAAATCTCCTCTAACCAGATGAATATCAAAAATCTGGAAGTCGCCTGGACAACCTGCCACCATATTCACAGCGTTTGATCCTCCATGCTTGGGTAGAGGATTGTCTTTCACATTAGGACCCACATCCTTGAAAGATTAAATACTAGACTTCACCAATTTCTGCACCTCAGTCTTTAAAGGATAGCAATTCTCAACATTATGCCCTGGTGCTCCCTGATGAAAAGCACATGTTTGGTCTACTTTGTAATACCAAGGCAATGGTGATGGTACAGCGGGAGGTGGTTGGGTCTGAACCAACTTCTTCTAAATCAATATCGGTAGTAACTCTGTATAACTCATAGGAATAGGGTCATAACTCTCTCTTCTCTGATTATACCCTTGATTCCCCTACTGGGACGGTTTCTAATAAGCAACGGTGGTTGGAGCTATACCAATAACTGGAGTAACTGAGGCGACTTGTTGATGACGCTGATAATTTATTCTAGGAGGATTGGCCCTCCTTTCTTGCATAACAACGTTTGTATCTCCTTCCTTCTTCTTGGTAAACCCATAAGATGGCTTCTTCACACCTCCAGATTCTTCACTCTTCTTTAGACGGCCCTCTCTTACAGCCTCTTCTAAACGGATACCCATGCCTACCATTTCAGTAAAGTCACTTGGCGCACTTGCTACCATCCTTTCATAGTAGAAAGCACCCAGAGTTTTCAAGAAAATCTTAGTCATCTCCTTCTCTTCCATATGGGAGGAATCACTTGGGCGGCTACCTCACGCCATCTCTGCGCGTATTCTTTGAATGGTTCCCTGTCTTTTTGAACCATGTCCCTGAGTTGATCATGGTCAGGTGCCATGTCCATGATATATTTGTATTGTCTGATAAATGCTTCTCCCAAGTCATTGAAAGTATGGATGTTGATGCTTTCCAAACTCATATACCACTTCAGCGCAGCACCGGTCAAACTATCCTGGAAAAAGTGAATCAGCAGACGCTGATCATCAATATGGGTAGACATTCTCCTTACATATATCACAAGATGAGCATGAGGATAGGTCTTGCCCTTGTACTTCTCAAACTCTGGGATCTTAAACTTTGTAGGTATCTTAACATTCGGGACCAGACATGATTCATTCACATTCTTCCCGAATAACTCTTTCCCCTTGAGGGCCTTCATCTCCCTCCGCATCTTGTCAAACTGCTCTTGAAAATCATTCATTCTATCATAAAGACCCAAGTGTTCACTTGGTGGAGGAAAAGGACGACACACATCATCGTTAACAAATGGAACCAAATTCACCGAAGAAGGTGCGGCAGGAACATGCACCACAGGAGGTGGAGGAGTAATAGTAGTCTGAACAAATGGAGCTTCTTGAGGACCAAGATTGAAAACTTCAGGTGCAAAATTATCTGGCATTCCCCAGGGATAACCTTGAGGCATGCAATTCTGAACAACATTTGGAGTAGCGGACACAGGAACATCCAGAACCTCAGCAGTAACCCTTGTTGGTTGAGGTTGAACACTCGGTGTCTGATTCTGAGCCGCCACCAGATATTCCATCAGAGCAGTAAGATTGGCCATGCCGGTTGTGATACGGTGGGAGAGCTGACTTGAAGGTTTTGCGTTTGATTGCAAATGTTGCGGTTAGAAAGAGTTACCACTGAATTTTCTTTTATATAAAAGGAAAGGTGAAAAAGCACAGGAAAGACCTTTGAGATTATTTCTTGAGTTCGGGGAGTAGATTATGAAAAGGGAAGGTATTAGCACCCTTTTTATCCATGGTTTTCCATGGGCTCTTAGTTACTTTCTAGATCACTTGCTTTTTGTTTCTTTGAAATTGTGCTTAGTGTTGTTTTTAAAAGTATTTTGTAAAGAGGTCATTGTTTAGGCAAACTTTGTAATGATTCTCGTTCGTAAGAATGTATACAAAGATGTTGATATTTTGAAAATGTTTTCAAGTTTGTAAGATGTTTTGAAAGTGTAAGTGTTTATTTGAAAATAGCAAGGATGTTTTTGTTTTGGAAGTTATCAAGTAACTAGGAACATTCTACCTACTCAAAAGTCTTTCATATCCATTTCCTCTTTCCTTTGACATTGTTATCTTACCATTGATTTGGTAAGTAACCCTATCTTTGGATGTAAATGGGATGGGAGTGGGTCATCGTATAACCATGATTAGCAATGTTGCAAGGTATCTTAGCATTCTTTTAGGGACTAAGACCATTTGGAAGGCAACTTAGATAGCGTCATCGAGGGACTATGATATTGTATTTGCTTGTTTTTGCTAAGATACCTTACATGCGTAATATGGCCATTTTGTATAAGGCAACCAAGTGGAATAACCCTAGGGGTGCTTGTGTGCAAGTGTATTGTTTTCATGCTTGTTTTTATCTCGAATTAGGTTTTTCTAAGTATTGGTTTTAGTATTTCCATACAAACCCTAATTACTAGCATGTTATATATACAAGCGATAAATTGCAGAATTTAAAGTTACTATGCTATTACAATATTTATGGGAGGGGGTGTACAAATTGAATGGGGATTGCAAAAATGTAAACCTAGTTAGTCTATTACAACAATACTGAATTGACATCAATGTACAAGGAAATAAATAAGTACAAAGTATGAAATGAATAAATGTACAAAAAAATGCAAAATGTGAAGTAAATGGATATTTATTTGGTTTTCATGAGAAAAAAGGGAATTTGTTTTAACCTAATTAATTAAAGAAAAAAATTAAAAAAACTTAAATTTATTAAGAAAGAATTTTAAATAAAACCCTAAATTTGTTAATTGATTAAAAGAAAATAAGTTTAGAAAAAGTATTTTTTTGGTATTTTTGTCTTAAAAATATTTATAGTATTATAACATATTTTTGGCCTTTTTTATATATGAATTAATATATTTTAATAGGTGTAAAAGAAAAAATAAATATTAACCTAGTTTTAATTAAAGTTGCAAGATGAATTAAAAAATAAATAAAGTATAGTTAATAAAAACATTTTTTTGTGAGAAAAAAATAAAATAAACTAAGTTAAAATGAAAATTTAATTTTTTTTGTATTTTTTATGATTTTTAATATTAGAAAAAAATAATTAAGTAAAAAAATGAAATAAAAATAAGAAAATAAAAATAAATTGGGTCAGGGGTGCAAACAGCCTGCAAGGGGGTTAGTCAGCAAAAATAAAAACAAACAATACAAAGCCCAGAAGGCCCAGGCGCTTGCAAAAAAAGTCAGGAATGCAAAACATGTAAAAAAAATGCAAAAGAATACCATTGGGGCTCGAACCCAGGTTCCAAAGGTTACAAGCGCGCGCTTCTACCACTGGGGTGGTTATACATCCGTTAATGTAAGCAAAACAATAATTATACAAGGCAAAACGCGCCCTGATGACTTCATCTTCAACCTCCAGCCAGACCAACTATAACTTGCTTATTTCTCATCAAAAATGAAAACTGTAAACATGAAACTTGTATCAAATTTTTTCACAGTTGTAGAAATGCAAAGCATTAAAACTATAGATCAAAGATAAGCATGAATTTTAATGGCCCTAATCTGAACCCTAAAAATCTCAGAAATTTCAGTTTTCAAAATTCTCTAAGCTCAAGAAAAATTAATGGAAACTATGGACATGGTTAGCTTTAGGGCAATGATAAGTACATGTTTTGTTCACAAATAAATCATTGATGACACCTATATGAAGAGTTCCAAAGTTAGAAAACTTACCTCAAAACTGGAAATCGTGTTTTGAGTTTGAGCTTGTTTCAAGTGATAGTGATGATCAGGTTAGCTTCCTTGAGGTCCCAGGAAGCTAATGCAATGATTAGCTTGAGCAATGGATGGCTGAAATGGTTTGGAGAAGTCAATGTGCAGAGCTCTATTTTTGGAAATGGGGGATGGTGTTAATGGTGTTACAGTTCTATAACAGGGTGTGGGATCAACTTTATATGATGTTTAGAAACTTTAGAAACCAAAAGGCCAAGAAACGCACGAGTAGATTATGAGTTTCAAGTTTTTGGTCAGTTTGTGTGAAAATGGAAATGTGAAGTGTGATTCTCAGTTCTAGGTGTTTTAAGTGGTCGAGAATTCATGTATTTTATGTCAATAGTTTGTGTATGTATAAACAAAAGTGTTTGAGAGCTTTGGACAATCATAAGTACAAGTTCCTAGCTTTTGGCTAGGTTACTTGATTTTGAAGAAAAGAGGGAAACAAGTTTCAAGGAGAGGTACAAGCATGGGATGGGTGATTGTAAGTGTTTGAAACATTTCTTGTGAGTTATAGGACTTCTTTGATCAGAAGAGAACAAGTTCAAGGCTCAAGAACTAGTTTTGTCCAAAAAGTCACTTTATCAAAATGGCAATGTAACCTTTCTTCCAAATGGATATAAAGCATGTCCATGCATTGAATGCTTGAAGTGAGGCCTCTAAAAGCTGTGTAAACCATTAATTATGGAGTTCCTAACAATTTTAAGACCTTCAAATTAGATTTAATGCATCACAACTTTGAATTTGAATCTTGTTCATCACTAAAATGACTTGTAATTAAAGTGATAAAACCCTAATTTCATCTCTTCGATTCTCCATACTAAAGAATGATCTCAAGGAGTTCTTGGACATTTTGGAAAGCTTGAAATGTTCTCTACAATCCATCTTTGAATTTATTTTGAATATTCCCCTTGGAACTATATGAAAAAGTGCCATGAAGTTGGGTCAAAATCCTGACCAAATTAGGGCAAAATTTCACTAAGTATTTTGTTTCATGACCCTATGTTCATAAAATTATAACTTAAGATACAAGCACTTTTGGAAGGATTTGGGTAAACAAAATTTGTAGGTTTCATGGGGATCTACAACTTTCATGTTGGAAGTTTATCTTGAATCATCTTGCATCATGGTGAAAAATTTGTTCAAAGTTGTGAAAAAAAATGAAATTTCCAACACTTAGAAAAATTTCTAAGTTTAGAAATTTTGACTTTTCAAAATGAAATCTTGACTTTTTGATTTCTTGATGAATAAGTTTCATATTTTGACATGTTTTGATGAATTTTGGTCTTTGGTATTTGAGTTTGACCAAAAAGTCAAAGTTTGACTTTTTAGTATACATTTGACTTTTGATTAGTTGATTGGAAAATTCATCTATCAATCTAATGGACTTGCAATGTTTTGAGCCATGTCATTAGTTCAAAATGATTCAATTGGACTCTTGAGATCATACCTTAAAACAATAGACCATTTGCTAGGTCAAAAATCAGAAATTGTCCTTTCCCAGTCAAAACCCTAATTTTGACCATTATGCCCTTTTGGAGATTTGATCAAATTTCTTGAGGAGTTGTGGACCAAACTTGATAAAATGATACCTATGAGTATAAAATATTGATGTGGATCAAAAATCATGAATTTTGACTGTAAATTGGCTATGGTTGACTTTTCCCCAATACAGCTGATTTTTAGGTCAACTGCTCAATTGACTGAGCAAAAGTGTGATTCAAGGCTTGAAACTTGTCATGAGTAATCTTAGGGGTCCATGATGATCCATTAAAGTCATATGGGGCACAGAAAGTTCAAAAATCCTTATGCAAACTCAAACCCTAATTTTGGTCATCAGTGCTTAAGGAGGTGTCTTGAGCTGATCAATCCTAGTGCAGTCTTGAGCCAAAGGAGATCTTGTGAGCAAATTCTTGATAAGTGAGAGGGAAATATTTAGGGTACAACAGCTGCCCCTGTTCAATCTTCTTAAACCTGAAGAGTTAGATTGGCGAGTTTTACCATTCGTGACTCGAAGGTGGAAGATGATTGGACACTTGAGTGCCCAGAAATTTTCACTCGGTGATGTTGATGGTTGATGGAATGGGCTTAAAGATGCCATTTGAAGAGATGATAGAAAGTTATTAGAGATGGGCTTGTAGATGCCACCCAAAAATGATTGTTGAACTGAATCTGAAGGAGAATCTGAATGAGTATCATAATGGCATTCGTGTTTGAAGCGTGTCTAAACTGTATCTGAGAGCTGAATCTGAATGAGTATCAGAATGGCATCCGTGTCTGGAGCGTATCTGAACTGTATCTGAAAGCTGAATTTGAATGAGTATCAGAATGGCATCCGTGTTTGGAGCGTATCTGAATTGTATCTGAAAGAAACTCTAAATGAGTATCAGAATGGCGTCCGTGTCTGGAGCGTATTTGAACTGTATCTAAAAGTTGAAACTGAAAGAGTATCAGAATGGCATCTGTGTCTGGAGCGTATCTAAATTGTATCTGAAAACTTTGAACATTGTTAATGGTAGCTATTAACCTTATCCTGAAAAGGGTAAAATGTTAGCCAAAATGTAAAGTCATGTTGTATGAAATGCATGGTATGATGCATTCTTGTTATCAATGTTTATGATATATGGATGCGATGTATCCGTATGTGAGATAGTCAGCTGCACTGCTGTTGTATTAGGGAGAATAAATCCCTGGCCACTGTAGAGGATATGTAAGTCTTCATGCTGTGAAGCTGAAGTGTTGATGAATTTACACTTAGAGAAATAAACTCTCGTTGTAAGGGAAATGCCGTGTACTGTTTGTAAAAATCCTATTGAGGAATCTTGAGAAAATCGGCGACTTCTACCGGGGATTGATAAACTTGAAGTTTTGTTCCGCAGGGGACTAAATTGCACACTGTGGGGGATTTATGGAAATAGCATAGAGAGATTTCCCCACCTCTTAAAGCCATCAGTGACTGTCTTTTTATTTTGTTTATTCGTAAACAGTAATTATACTCAAATAAATATGTTCAACAATAAATCATTGGACGTTTTTGTAAACAAAACACAAGAGTAAAGAAAAATAGGTAGTTTTGCACTTTCAAAGGGATATCTTTGTAATGACTTTGAGTAAGTATTTTTGTACAATCAGACAAACATTCTAGTAAGAGAATGCCGTCATAAAAAATGAAAATTTTGATACAAAGAAAAGATAGCTATGTGCATTAATCCCATGGGGTTCCCATTCTGCTATAGCCTTCGTGTTTATGAGCATCTTGTCTATTTGTTGCCTCGTCTGAAGATGATTGAATTGATCAGAACCTCTGAGTTTGTCAGTTGAAGCCAAAGGTTGTCCTTAAAGTGATCCAATGGGACATAGTCATACGCTTTAATTCCCTAACTTTTTCCTGGACCGCCCTTTCGGGTTTTCAGTCCACCGGGAAACCCTTTTTTGCCCAAGTCGCCCTTTTCGGGTTTTCAACTTGCCGGGTGTACAAAAATTTTTTTATCCCTAATTTTTGCCCGAAACTTTTTGGTTTGCCGGGATGCCCTTGTTTTTCGTAGGTGTGTCAACCTAGCAAGGCTCTTATGTGTAGTATCTTGTGACTATGTCTGTGTTCGTAGGGTGCGGCAGGTCGTCGCCATCCATGGTGGTCAAGATCATTGCTCCACCAGATAATATGTTTTTTATTACAAATGGTCCTTCGTATGTAGGAGTCCATTTTGTTAGAACATAGTTTGATTCTACAACTCTTAGTTAGAGTTTTGATGATAAAAAATACAAAAACAAAATATGCACCCTAAAAATTATGTTATTTTGTATGCAGAAGTTCTGACCAAAGCAGCATCAGAAGATAAGCTATAGAAGCTACACGCTGAAGCAATCAGAATTAGCGCTGAAGATTGATGACCAGAACCTGCGCTTAAGTGAAGTAAACTATGATTCTAAACAAGAGCATAATAATCCAAGTCATCAATGTGCTGAAGCATCAGCAGCAAGCAAGGATGAAAGATTCTGAAGCGTTATTATTCATTCAAGACTGCATCAATTACAACGGCTTCTTTCAGACAAGATCTTCTCCAAATGGAAACTGAGTTAATGACATTTATCATGCTTAATGGTCAACGGGAATCCATTGCCTATATAAACAAACTCAGTGATCAAATCGATAACGATTTTGCAAGAGACTACTCATGTGAATTCAAAAAGGTGCAATCATACTCATCATACTTTCACGCTCTTATTTTGTGTAAATTATCACAGTTGTGATAACAGTTTTGTAACGAAAAACAACAACACAGTACTCTTGTTTATTTGATTAAAACAGTGTTCCTTGAGATTAACCGGATTGTGGTTGTACTCAAGAAGACTTTAACAGTTGTTAAAGTAGTGATTGTAATCCTTTAAGATTAGTGGATTAAGACCTCGTTAGAGAGAGGCGAAATCACCTTGATGGGTGGACTGGAGTAGTTTGAGATCAAACGAACCAGGATAAAAATATTGCGTCATTGCGCTTTTGATTTCAAGTTTTCAATTTAACCCCTCCCCCCTTCTTGTGTTTTTCACTTATTCAATTGGCATCAGAGCGCCTGACTCTGAGCTTAAACACTTAACCGTGTCAGTACAAGATCCAAGTTGCAGAAAAACACTATGGTGGGACCAAGCCAAAACATCAGTAATGGCTACCATGAATACAAGTACAGATTCAGTGGCAAACCTCCAGTCTTTGATGGAGAAAACTTTGACTACTGGAAAGATAGAATTGAGAGCTTCTTTCTGGCCCATGATGCTGATCTGTGGGACATGGTAACTGATGGATACACACATCCAGTGGATGGAAGAGGTCAGAAGATAGACAGAAAAATGATGTCTGACCAGCAGAAATGTGACTTCAAAAATCACCATAAGGCCAGAACAATACTCCTCAACGCTATCTCATACTCAGAATATGAGAAAATCTCAAACAGAGAGACTGCCAAGAACATGTTTGACTCTCTAAGAATGACGCATGAAGGCAACATTCAAGTCAAAGAAACCAAGGCCCTTGCGCTCATTCAGAAGTATGAGGCATTCAAGATGAAAGATAGTGAATCCATTGAAGATATGTTTTCAAGATTCCAAATCCTTGTTGTTGGACTGAAGATTCTTGATAAAGGGTACTCTACTGTTGATCACGTTAAGAAGATCATCAGAAGCTTACCCAAGCAATGGAGGCCAATGGTCACAGCACTTAAGCTAGCAAAAGATCTCAACAAAATATCTCTGGAGGAACTTGTCACCTCCCTCAGAAGTCACGAGATAGAGCTAGAAGAAGATGAGCCTCAAAAGCAAGGTAAGCCACTAGCTTTAAAATCTAACAGAAAATCTGACTCTAAGGTTTTGCAGGTTGTGGAAGAAACTTTTGATGGATCCTCATCAGAAGAAGATGAACTGTCTCTCCTCTCCAGAAGGGTGAACCAACTGTGGAAGCAAAGACAAAGGAAATTCAGAAATCCTAGAAGATCAGAGAATCAGAATGAACCCTCCTCTAGATACAGAAAGTCTGAGTCTTCCTCTGGACACAGAAGATCTAAAGGTTCTTCAGGATACAGAAAGCCAAATAACAAGGACATCATCTGCTATGAGTGTAACGAGCAAGGGCACTACAAAAGTGACTGCCCAAGGCTTCAGAAGGAGAAGCCCAAAAATAAATTCTTCAAGGAAAAGAAGAAAAGCCTCATGGAAACATGGGATGATTCGGACACCTCTGAAGCTGACTCAGAGTCAGATGATGAAAGATAAAACATAGCTCTCATGGTAAACGTGTCAGAAGAAAGTGAAGCTTCTGGTTCAGACTTAGAATCAGACACTGAAGAGGTATTTCCCAACTTTACCATTAATTTTACTAAGGTTGAACTTGCAGAAAGTCTAAATGAAATTCTGGAAAGGTATCAGCATATCAGAGTAAAATTCAAGAACCTGAAAAGGGATCTTGCCTCTAACTCTGAAAAGTATGAGAGTCTCAGATTAGAGAATTCTGAGTTAAAAGAAAAAAATTCAAAATTAGAAAATGATTTGCAAAATTCTCAGAAGGAAACAATCCTAGAGACTCCCAGTAATGCGGACGAGATCATCAAAGAGTATGATCACAGCTTTCAGAAGTTTCTAGCTAAAAACATAGATAGAAGCAAGATGGCTTCAATGATCTATGGAGTTAGCATAAATGGAAGAAAAGGGATAGGATATCAAGGTAAGGTATCCACACCTAAATAGGCCATGGACTTAGTCATAAATCACACACCACTCAAATCACATTTTACATATGGGCACACACATGACATAAAATACACAAGTAGTGATTATTCTATCAAACCAAAATTCAATCAGAATTTTAGTAAAACTAACGAACCAGGACCCAAGAAGATATGGGTACCTAAGGATAAAATTATATATGTAGCAGATATCTTTAGCAGCAAGGCTAAAACACCAGTCATGGTACCTGGACTCTGGCGGCTCTCGACACATGACGGGAAGAAGGCATATGTTCCAAAGCCTGGAATTTAAGCTTGGAGGCTACGTGGGATTTGGAGGCAACCAAAGAGGAAAGATCATTGGCTCTGGAACAGTAAGTAATGGAAATCTTCCCTCTATAAATAATGTTTTATTAGTTGATGGATTAATGCATAACCTGTTATCCATAAGTCAATTAAGTGATAATGCTTATGATATAATCTTTAATCAAAATTCATGCAAAGTTGTTAGTCAGAAAGATGGGACTATCTTATTTAATGGAAAGAGGAAAAACAACATTTATAAAATAAAACTTTTTGAACTAAAGAGTCAGAATGTGAAATGCCTACTTTCTGTTAACAACGAGCAATGGGTCTGGCACAGAAGATTGGGGCATGTTAGTATGAGAAGAATATCTCAGATTAACAAACTCAATCTGGTCAGAGGACTTCCAAACCTGAAGTTCAGCTCAGATGTTCTATGTGAAGCATGTCAGAAAGGCAAATATGCAAAACCTGCTTTCAAATCCAAAAATGTTGTTTCCACCTCTAAGCCATTAGAACTTCTGCACATTGACTTATTTGGACCAGTAAAAATTGTGTCTGTCAGTGGCAAGAAGTATGGGTTAGTAATCGTAGATGACTATAGCAGATGGACATGGGTAAAGTTCTTAAGACACAAGGACGAGTCACACTCTGTGTTTGTTACCTTCTGAAACCAAGTTCAGAATGAAAAGGATCTTAGAATTGTCAAAGTCAGAAGTGATCATGGTGGGGAATTTGAAAATAAAACTTTTGAATTATTTTTTAATGCAAAAGGCATCTTGCATGACTTCTCTTGTCCTAGAACTCCCCAACAAAATGGAGTTGTAGAACGAAAGAACAGAACATTGCAAGAAATGGCCAGAACCATGATCAATGAGACTAACATTGCTAAGATTTTTTGGGCAGAGGCAATCAACACAACATGTTACATTCAGAATAGAATCTCCATAAGACCTATTCTGGAAAAGACTCCATATGAATTGTGGAAGAACAGAAAGCCCAACATTTCTTATTTTCATCCATTTGGATGCACCTGCTTTATTCTGAATACAAAAAATTATTTGAACAAGTTTGACTCTAAAGCACAAAAGTGTATTATGTTAGGATACTCTGAACGCTCAAGAGAGTACAGAGTATACAATACAGAAACACAGATTGTTGAAGAGTCAATCAGTGTTAGGTTTGATGATAAGCTTGACTCTCAAAAGTAAAAGCAGAATGAATTCCTTGTAGGAATGGAAGTTGAACTCATAGGTACTGAAGATAACTCGTCAGAAGTTCTTAACAGAGACGCTTCCACAACATCAGAAAGAGTTACTGCAAGCAATCCAGCACCTTCAGTTGATCAAATTCAAAAAAGGCTATCCAGAAGCAGCATAGCTCACCCAGAAGATAAAATACTGGGAAAGAAGGATGATCCAATCAGAACAAGATCAACATTCAGAAACTCTGAAGAATCCCTCATGGGACTGGTCTCTCTGATTGAACCAACAACAATTGGTGAAGCGCTTCTGGACAATGACTGGATTCTGGAAATACAGGAGGAATTGAATCAATTCACCAGAAATGACGTATGGGATCTGGTCTCTAGACCAAAAGGATTGAACGTTATTGGAATAAAGTGGGTGTTCAGAAAAAAACTAAACAAGCAAGGAGAAGTCATCAGAAACAAAGCACGATTGGTAGCACAAGGTTATAGTCAGCAAGAGGGGATAAACTATATAGAAACATTTGCTCTAGTCGCCAGGTTAGAATCTATCAGACTTTTAATATCATTTGTTGTAAACAATGGCATCACTCTGTATCAGATGGATGTCACAAGTGCATTCTTAAATGGCTATATAGGAGAAGAGGTATACGTGCACCAACCCCCTGGGTTTGAGAATTCAAAACACCCAGAATATGTTTTCAAACTAAAGAAGTCACTCTATGGTCTGAAACAAGCTCCCAGAGCTTGGTATGAAAGACTAAGTAACTTCATGTTAGAAAAGGAATTCACCAAAGGGAAAGTGGACACAACCTTATTCTGTAAGACAGTTAAGAATGACATTTTAGTATGTCAGATTTATGTTGATGACATCATCTTTGGATCTACTAAACCCTCTCTGGGAAGAGAGTTTGCTAAATGTATGCAGGCAGAGTTTGAAATGAGCTTGATGGGGGAACTCAAATTCTTTCTGGGCATTCAGATAAACCAAACTCCAGAAGGAACTTACATTCATCAGAGCAAATATGTCAGAAATTCTGAGGAAATTTGATCTCTCAGAATGTAAGCCCTCAAAGATTCCAATGCACCCCGTGTGCATTCTGGAAAAGGAAGAAGTAAATAAAAAGGTAGAACTGAAGGTCTACAGAAGTATGATTGGTTCTCTCCTCTATCTGACGGCTTCAAGGCCTGACATTTTATTTAGTGTTTGCTTATGTGCTAGATTCCAATCAGATCCTAGAGAATCTCACTTAACAACAGTTAAGCGAATTTTCAAGTATCTGAAAGGTACTACTAATCTGGGTTTGTTTTATAGAAAATCAAATGGTTACAGCTTAGTAGGATATTGTGACGCTGACATCGCCGGAGATAGAGTAGAATGTAAAAGCACTTCTAGAAGCTGCCAGTTTCTGGGAGAAAATATGATCTCATGGACCAGCAAGAGACAGTCCACAATAGCACTATCAAGAGCAGAAGCTGAATACATAGAAGCTGTTGGATGTAGCACGCAAATGCTCTGGATGAAAAGTCAACTTGAAGACTTCAACATATTTGAGAGCAATATTCTCATCCTCTGTGACAACACTTCTGCTATATGTCTCAGTAAGAATCCTATTTTACATTCTAGGGCTAAGCATATAGAAATAAAACATCATTTTATTAAGGACTATATTTAGAAAGGAATTTTAACCTTAAAATTTATTAACACAGACCATCAATGGGCTGATGTTTTTACAAAACCTCTTTCTGAAGATAGGTTCAACTTCATTCTGAAACATCTCAGCATGAAGTTATGCCAAAAATAACATGTTTTATTTATATCTTAACCCTCAGAACTTTATTATTTTCTGTGAACAACTGATCAACCTGTCTTCAGAGTTTAGAAGTACAGATTGCATCAGAATCTATCCAGGAAGATCTGAACGTTTCATTTCAAGGATAGAGGCGTGCAGTTCCCAACATCAAACACTTGTCATCCTCTCACCTGCTACCTTCTGAAGCTGAACATGCGTTCAATTTCTAAAGGGATCAAGGCGCTGATTGGATGCATTGAGACACTTGTAAGTGCTAATCGTTCAGTATCTTTCTAAATCCCCTAATTTCAGGTGTCATTAATGCATATAATCATGACTAATTTTTCTTTTTCTGACTGCTTACGTTTTCAAGAAACCTTTTTAAACTCAAAATTACTTTTTACATTCATTCACTTTTACTCTCAATATTTTCTCTCATTTCAAGTTCTTGCTTTCAAAAACCCTTTTCATCTTCCTCAAAATCCCGTGTGAACAATGGCTTCATCAAGTCTCAAAAATGTCAGTGCTCATGAATCTGCTTCAACGGAACAGTATGGAGAACCCCATAGAACGCTCCTCACACCTATTGATAATCTGGAAGTTCTCTCTGAACTGATTATTGATTTTGAGAGCTTGCAAGAAAATGGCTTCAATTTGTATGAAGACGTTACAGCACAAGGATGGAACAGGTACTTTGACCGTCTCTTGGGGCCAACATTTCCCATTCTTGTCAAAGAATTCTGGATACATGCTTCTTCTTCAAATCACCAGGTTACTTCTTATGTCATGGGGAAGAAAATTATGATTACAGAAGACCTTATTACGAAGCTTCTTGGATTCAACGGTGGTGGTGTCAGATGCATTGACATGGCTGAGAGATGCTCTGACCTAAGATCAATTGCAAAGGAAATTTTTACTCATGGACTACCCTCAAGTAAAATCAGAGATTTGAAGGATCATCACAGAATTTGGGCCAGAATCATTATGGGATGTATCAACCACAGGAAGCCTACAGGCTCTCCTGATTATATCAATATTGATCAGCAATTTCTGATTTATTTCATTGCTAAGAGGACAAAGGTAAATCTTCCACATTTGTTGTTTAACCATCTCAGAACAAGTGTGAAGGAAACAAGAGAAGACAAAAGGACCAAGAGGGATTTGATTCCCTTAGGAAGGCTGATATCAGATATTCAAACAGAGAATAGGCTGATAGAACATCTGACGGAGGCTCGGGAAATCAGCACATTGGAAGCAACTGTTGGGAAGCCCTTGAACGCTAAAAATATGAAGAAAATGAAGATCATTGAAAATATCAAGAAGGAACCAGCTGTTACCCCTCATGAGACCATTACTTCAAGAAGGATACCTCTGAGGGATTTTCCTTTATTTTCTGAGATAGACTCCAAACCTGAAATAATAGTCAGATACCTTGAACCGTGCAAGGCTGATGGAACTGCTCCAGAAATCAACATTCAGGATTTGCACAAGGCCGCTACAGAGGTTGTACTGAAGAAATCAAAGAAGAGGAAAGCAGCATGAGAAGGACCCTCTCAGAGGATACCTAAAGCTGCCAAAAAGAAAGGTAATCCATCTTTTGTTTTTGTTATAGAATCAATAACTGTTTCAACATCTGAATCCATGCCTTCACAACCAGAAAATTCATCACCCAAACCTTTGAAGACTTTGTCATAGGCTTTGATCCATCCATAACTGTAGGTAATTTTATGAATGAACCTAACTCCCCTACTCAAAATCCAAATCCAGAACATCATCAACCAGAACTTGCCAAATTTCTGTCTGACATTGAATTATTTGACCAAGATTTTTCCTCTC
Organism: Vicia faba; assembly: GCA_948472305.1. Classification (NCBI taxonomy): domain Eukaryota; kingdom Viridiplantae; phylum Streptophyta; class Magnoliopsida; order Fabales; family Fabaceae; genus Vicia; species Vicia faba. The sequence goes on from OX451738.1 coordinate 989,082,553, forward strand.
CCATACCATAAAATCCAACCACTCAACAACCACCAGAAATCCCACAATCACCTCAACAAGAAATTTCATAACCACACTCTCCACAACCAGAAATTCCTCAACCAGAAATACCACAACCAAAAGATCTGAACTCTAACTCACCACAACCAAAAACTCAACCATCTGAAATTCCATCTTCTGATATTCCTGATTCAGAAACCCAACACACCTCCATAAACCAATCTGAAGACTCTCATTCAGACTCTGATACCACAATCCCAATACCTGGAATTACAGAACCTCTTGCGATTCACATGCCTCTCACCATTCACGACATTCCAGAAATCCCTTCATCCCTTGAATCCACACCTCCAAACACCCCCACCAGACCAATTATCATTCCTGACTCTCCCACTCCTTCACCCACTAACAGTCCAGCTGACAACTTAAGACTTATCATTGATCCAACTGTGCTGGAAAGACTAACTTCCATCTCACACAAAACTGCCATTTCCAAACCTAAATCAACTGCAACCACATTAGATGTTGGTACAAGTTTGTTGATTTTTGAAACAGGAATGCAGGAATGGATAAATTCTTTGAAGCATGCAAGTCAGGAGATGTCTAATCCTGCTGCTTCTGATTATATGTGGGCAAGATTCAAAAATTGGCTTAGCTCTGAAACTCTGAAGCTGAAGGAATTGTGTTATGAAAAGGTTCGGCAGAACTTTAGTGATAAGCTGGAGGATTTTCAAGACCAAGTTCTGAGCCAACTGTTTAAGAAAGACATCCTCTTGCTGGATAATGCTCCCTGGAAAGAGCATCATCCTTCAGATGTAGATGAACCAGAATTAGAAAGTCTATCTCTGACTACTTCTTCAAAAGACATAATTAGAGAAGAAGAAATGGTTCACTCAGAAGAAGCTGCAGAATGCTCTGAGCAACATCCAACTCCTGAAGAGACACCAACTCCCTCCTTAGTCATGCAAACTCTGGAAGAGTTGAAGAAAGAAAATGCTTTAATCCATGCAAGGCTGGATAAGCAGGAGGATGCGAACAAGGAGATTAAAAGTATTATGGGTAAACAAGAAGACGCCACAAAGGAAATCAGAGGCATTTTGGGCAAGCAAGAAGAGTCAAATACTCAGATCAAGAGCTTGTTGGAAGCGTTGTACACACATCTTCCACCTCCTTCTTAGATTTTATTTTAAAATTGTTTATCTGTAACTTTTATGTTTACCTCTTTGTTCTTGGAACTTGTCATTGCATTATGTTTTAAATATAATTCATCTCTTTTGGCTTTGATTATATTGCCTTTTTGATACATGACAAAAAGGGGGAGAAAGTAAGATATTTTCAATAATGGTTTACCTAGACAAAAGTCTCAAACATTCTGAATTACTTAACCTCTACTTTCTGAAAAGTTTGAACATGTATAAATTCTGATAGGAGATGCAGCTAAAACTCTGATGAGAAGGAACTTAAGGTAAGTAATCAACTCAGGGGGAGTTTCTCTCAAACCTTTTGTTCTTTATTTTTCATTGAAAATTCTAGTCTTTGTCATCATCAAAAAGGGGGAGATTGTTAGAACATAGTTTGATTCTACAACCCTTAGTTAGAGTTTTGATGATAACAAATACAAAGAACAAATGTTATTTTGTATGCAGAAGTTCTGACCAAAGCAGCATCAGAAGATAAGTTATAGAAGCTACACGCTGAAGCAATCAGAATTTCTACTGAAGATTGATGACCAGAACCCGTGCTTAAGTGAAGTAAACTATGATTCTGAACAAGAGCATAATAATCCAAGTCATCAATGTGATGAAGCATCAGCAGCAAGCAAGGATGAAAGATTCTGAAGCGTTATTATTCATTCAAGACTGCATCAATTACAACGGCTTATTTCAGACAGGATCTTCTCCAAATGGAAATTGAGTTAATGACATTTATCATGCTTAATGGTCAACGGGAATCCATTGCCTATATAAACAAACTCAGTGATCAAATCGGTAACGATTTTGCAAGTGACTACTCACGTGAATTCAAAAAGCTGTAAGTATACTCATCATACTTTCACGCTCTTATTTTTCGTAAATTATCACAGTTGTGATAACAGTTTTGTAATGAAAAAAAACAACATAGTACTCTTTTTTATTTGATTAAAACAGTGTTCCTTGAGATTAACCGGATTGTGGTTGTACTCAAGAAGACTTTAACAGTTGTTAAAGTAGTGATTGTAATCCTTTGAGATTAGTGGATTAAGACCTCGTTGGAGAGAGGCAAAATCACCTTGACGGGTGGACTGGAGTAGTTTGAGATCAAACGAACCAGGATAAAAATACTGTGCCATTGCGCTTTTGAATTCAAGTTTTCAATTCAACCCCCCCTTCTTGTGTTTTTCACTTCTTCACATTTTCCCCTGGGATCACCTTGCGGCAGTATGATACGTTTGATCACCAGATCTGCAACTTGATACACTTGGCATCTGACCTTTTTGTTGAAAGCCTTGATCATCCGTTTTTTAGACATTTGACCATGACAAATAGTAGTAAGCCTTTTCTCGTCAATCAAGTTTAGTTGATCAAGTCGAGTCTGGATCCAATCTTATTCATTCAACCCTTCATCCTTCATAATTCTTAGAGAGGGGATCTGGACCTCAATAGGCAAGACAGCCTCCACGCTGTATACCAGAGAATAGGGTGTTGCCCCGGTTAATGTGCGAGTTGTGGTACGATATCCGTGGAGAGCGAATGGTAGCATCTCATGCCAGTCTTTGTATGTGACTGTCATTTTTTGTATGATCTTTTTAATGTTTTTATTCGCGGCTTCGACAGTACCATCCATCTTCGGCCGATAAGGGGAAGAATTGTGATTTTTGATCTTGAATTGCTCGCATAAGGCGGTGATCATAGTATTTTTCAAGTTCGTACCATTGTCTATGATGATCCTCTCTTGGAAACCATACTGACAGATGAGATTCTGTTTAATGAATCGGGCTACAACATTTTTGGTAACGGAAGCGAAAGAGGCTGCCTCAACCCACTTCATAAAATAGTCAATGGCCACTAGGATGAAGCGGTGTCCATTGGAGGCTGTTGGTTTGATTTCTCCAATCATATTGATGCCCCACATAGCAAAGGGCCAAGGAGCCGTCAAGACATTCAGAGGAACCGGAGGTAGGTGCACCTTGTCAGCATAGATCTGACATTTATGGCAGGTTCGAGAGTGTTGATAGCAATCAGCTTCCATGGTAGACCAGTAATAGCCTTCCCGTAGGATTTTCTTTGCCATCTTATGCCCACTAGAATGGATGCCAAAAGTTCCCTCATGTAGATCAGCCATGATTTTTTCAGCTTCAACCTTATCTACGCAACAAAGTAACACCGAGTCATGGTTGAGTTTATAGAGAATGCCATTACTAAGGAAGAATTTGGCAGAGAATATCCTTAATAACTTCTTATCGTTTACTGAAGCTCCTTCTGGATATTCTTGAGCCTCGAGATACCTCTTGACTTCGTGAAACCAAGGCTGGTCCACTACTTCTTCAGTATTAATCTCGTGACAGTGTGTTGGTTCATCCATTCATTCAATGGTGATCTGGGGAGCTTCATTATCCCTTTTAAGTTTAAACATAGATGACATTGTGGCTAGTGCGTCTGCTAGTTGATTTTCTTCTCGCGGGAAGTGATCGAAGGTAATCTTCTCAAAATGTGGGAGAAATGTCAAAACATGTTATTTGTAAGGGATAAGGTTAGGGTGTTTGGTGTCCCATTCCCCTTTGATCTGGCTAATGACCAAAGTTGAATCTCTGAATACTTTCAAAGATTTGATCCCTAAGTCTGTGGCAGCTTTGAGACCAAAGATGCACACTTCGTATTTCGCCATGTTATTTGTACAATTGAAGTTGAGTTTGGCCGTAAAGGGAGTGTGACATCCTTCTGAAGATATAAGTACAACACTCTTGTACCCCAAAATTTTCCCTCTCACTTATCAAGAATTTTCTCACAAGATCTCTTTGACTCAAGACTGGATTAGGGTTTGACCAGCTCAAGACATCTCCTCATGCATTGATGACCAAAATTAGGGTTTGAGTTTGCATAAGGATCTTTGGACTATCAATGCTTCATATGACTTTCAAGGATCATTATGGACCCCCAAGATTACTCATGCCAAGTTTCAAGCCTTGAATCACATTTTTGATCAGTCAATTGGACATTTGACCTAAAAATCAGTTGTATTGAGGAAAAAGCCAACCATGGCCAATTTACAGTCAAACTTCATAATTTTTTATCCACACCAACATTTTAAACCCATATGTATCATTTGATCAAGTTTGGATCACAATTCCTCAAGAAATTTGATCAAATCATCAAAAGGGCAAAATGGTCAAAATTAGGGTTTTGATTGAGAAAGGGCAATTTCTGATTTTTGACCTAGCAAATGATCAATTGGTTTGAAGCATGATTTCAATAGTTAAATTGCATCATCTTGACCTAATGACATGGTTCAAAACATTGCAAATCCATTGGATTGACAGATGAATTTTTCAGTCAACTCATCAAAAGTCAACTGTATACTGAAAAGTCAAACTTTGACTTTTTGATCAAAATCAAGTGCCAAAGATAATAATTCATCAAAACATGTCAAAATGTGAAACTTGTTCATCAAGATATCAAGGACTTAATATTTGGTTTTGAAAAGTTGGAAAATTTTAACTTAGAAAATTTTCTAAGTATAGAAAATTTCTTATTTTTTCTCAACTTTAAGCCAAATTATCACCATGATGCAAGATGATTCAAAGGAAACTTCCAACATGAAAGTTGTAGATCTCCATAAAATATACAACTTTTCTTCACACAATTTCTCCTAAAGATTCTTGGATCTCAAGATATAATTTTGTGAATACATGCTCATGAACTAAAATAACTTAGTGAAATTTTGCCCTAGTTAGGCAAGTTTTTGACCTAACTTCATGCCAATTTTTCACATAGTTACAAGGGTAATATTTGAAAGAAATTCAAAGATGAGTTGTATATCACATTGCAAGCTTTCCAAAATGTCAGAGAACTCCTTGAGATCATTCTTGAGTAGGGAGAATTGAAGATATGAAGTTGGCAATTTCTCACATTGATTTCAAGCTATTTCATGATGAACCAAAATTAAAATTTAAGCCTAGGCTGCATAATCTTTGCTTTGCAGGCCTCAAACTTGTTTCTCACTCCATAATTAAATGTTTACACAGCTGATAGAGCTTTAATCCAAGCATTAGAGCCTTTGTCCAAGCTACATTTCCATTTATGGCACAAAGTTGTCATTTCCATTTTGATAAAGCACAACTTTTGCAAATTGTCAACTCCTTGAGCTTTGCACTTGTTCTTTCTGCACACACAAACCCTATAAACCAAAAGCAACTTTCCTGAAACCTCTACCAAACCATACCATGCTTGTAAAAACTTAGGGACTTGTCTCCTCACTTTTCTTCAAAAGCAAGTAATAGAGCCAAAAGGCTATAACTCAGAAATCTTGAGGAAGTTTGATGTAAAACCTTTTCTATACTAATACACAAGTGTATTACAACCTAAGACACGATTGCAAAATCTCAGAAACTCTCCCAAACACTCTATCACTGAAAATCTGCCATAACTTACAGTTTTTCACCTTACATAGCAATCTCAAAAAACCACTCGTGCATTTTGAGTTTTAACCACCTAAACACTTAATATACATCATATCTAAGTGTTCCAGACCCCTGTTCCCTCACTGTAACTACTCCAGCTCCATCTTCCATTTTTACATTTCAAGCTTGCAGGTTGACTTGAGTAGGGAGATTCAGGGACTTTCCAGACAAGGTAAGGATTGGAATACACTCAGGGAGGTCCAGGCAAGCTAAACAGATCCTCGGGCCTTCTCAAAACTTGTTCAAACTCCATTCACGATCTCAACTGAAAGAGGTAAAAACTCAAACTTCTATCTCTTCATACAAGCATCCTTTGGTCTTGATTTGTGAAAACAAAATGTAGATATCCTTACACTAAAGCTAACCATATTCATAGATTTCACTTATATTAACTGTGCATAGAGAATTTTGGATTTGAAATTTCTGTAAAAAATTAGGTTTTAAATTAGGTCAAGTAAAATTAGATTTGATCTTTGATTGTTAGTTTAAATAAGTTAGATGGTTCAACTCATGGGAAGAAACCCCATGATTTTCATGTTTGGACTTTCTATTTTCATGGAGAAATGAGAGAGTTACAGGTGGTCCGGCCATGGCTCAAGGTTGAAGATGAAGTTGCCTTCAGGAGGCGTTTTATAATATATATGTATGCCTTTGTTTATATGAACGGATGTACAGCCACCCCAGTGGTAAGGCAGCGGACAAATATGCCATAGGTCATGGGTTCGAGCCTTGGCGCTTCCTTTTGCAAATTTCCATATTTTTCAACCTTTTTTTGTTGTTTTGCAGCGTGGGCTTTAGACTTTGGGCCTTGTGTTTTTTTTGCTAACCTCCTGCCTCCTCTTTGCTTGCAGCACCCCTGGCCCAAATATTTTCATTTACTTATTTTATTTTATTTTGTTTTATTTTACCAAATATATTTTTCTTAATATTAAAAATCACAAAAAATATAAAAATGATAGATTTTATTTTGACTTATCTTATTTCATTTTTCTCAATAAAAAAATATTTTTTTATTTAAGTTATATACTATCTTTTTTTAATAAACTTGTAAATTAAATTATAACTAGTTTGATATTTTTTTAAATATTTATTAAACATATTATTTTTATGCAAAAAGACCAAGATACCTCATAAATACCATATATTATTTTTCAAGACAAAAAAATGCAAAAATACTTACTTTTTCCCAAAGAAATTTATTCCCTTTTAATAAAATAGAATTAGGGTTTAATCAAAATTCTTTCTAAAAGTAATTTCCTTTCCTAATTAATTTAAGTTTAATCTTGATTTATTTATTAGGTTTAGGTTACAACTTTTTTTTCACATAAAACACCAAACAAAATCTTCTTTGCATTCATACATCTTTGCATATTTAATTTATCTTGTATATTATTTATTCCAATATTTGTACAAATTCAATTTAGTTGTAATAGATTAATTATGTTTATATTATTGTAATCCCCATTCATAGATTATTGCAATCCCACAAATGTTGTAATAGTGTAGTAATCTTTAAATTTCGTAATTTATCGCTTTTATATAATATGCTAGTAATTAGGGTTTGTATGGCAAGAAGAAATCAACCAAATAGAAAACCATAATCCAAGAAAAAATCAAGCATGAAAATGACATACTTGCACACAAAACACCCCTAGGGTTATCCCACTTGGTTGCCCTACAAAAATGGCCATATTACGCATGTAAAGTGTCTTAGCAAAAATAAACAAATACAAGATCATAGACCCTCGATGATGCTATTCAAAGTTGCCTTACAAAAATGATCTTAGTCCCTAAAAAATGCTAAGATACTTTACAACATTGCTAATCATGGTTATACGATGACCCACGCCCGTTCCGTTTACATCCAAAGGTAGGGTTGTTTATCAAATCAATGGTAAGACAACAATATCAAAGGAAAATAAAATGAACAAGAAAGACATGTGAGTAGGTAGATTTCTCCTAATTACTTGCTCCATCTCAAAACAAATATCCTTGTTATTTTTAAAACAATCACATACACTTTCAAACATCTTACAAAATTGAAAACATTTTCAAAAGATCAACATCTTTGTATACATTCTTACGAACGAGAATCATTACAAAGATTGCCTAAACAAAGGCCTCTTCACAAAATACTTTCAAAAAAACCACACAAAGCACAATTTCAAACAAAAGCAAGTGATCTAGCAAGTAACTAAGAACCCATGGATAACCATGGATGAAAAGGGTGCTAATACCTTCCCTTTTCATAATATACCCCCGAACTCAAGAAACAATCTCAAAGGTATTTCCTGTGCTTTTTTACCTTTCCTTTTCGATAAAAGAAAAGTCGGTGGTGACTCTTTCTAAACTGCAACATTTGAGATCAAACACAAAACCTTCAAGTCATTTCTCCCACCGCATCACAGAATCGACGACTCTGCTGGGGAAATTTTTTTAAAGTGGGGTTACCTTAGGGATATATCACATTTACTTGCTTACATTGTTTTATTTGTATACTTTACATTATGGTTCTTTGTTTGGGTTTGAATCCTCTACCCGGATTTGGGATACATTATAGGTAAGTAGCAATACATTGTGGAAACTGTGTGGGGTATACCGACATGGTCTAAGCAATAGCTACGTTAGTGCGACATATTTGTGGGTACCGGTAGCCTTTGAGTTAATTAAAGAGAATACGGGGCCGCTGAGTGATGTCATGAAGCACTAATGAACTTCTAGAACCTTTACTTGACCAACTTGGCCTTTAGGATGTAGTGAGATGACCGGCTTTGGTGCAGTTCGAAGTTGGTAGATACTCGATACTACACTCATTGAGGTTTGGTTTCTTGGGATATTTCGATCGCCATTAAAGAGGCTTGAGCTGAAACAATGACCAAGGAAACAATCCAGTGATATTGAGCTCCTTAGAACCCGGTTACTATTGAAGAAGTGAAAAACACAAGAAGGGGGGTTGAATTGTTAAAACTTGAAATCGAATGCAGACAACACGTTATTTTTATCCTGGTTCGTTTGATCTCAAACTACTCCAGTCCACCCATCAAGGTGATTTCGTCTCTCTCCAACAAGGTCTTAATCCACTATATTCAACTGAATATTACAACTGCTTTAACAACTGCTAAAGCCTTCTTGAGTCTAAACCACAGACCGGTTTCTCAAGGAAATTCTTTCTTACAGATAAATGAACAATATGTGTGTTTGATGTTTTCTACAAAAACTGTATATCACAACTATGACAATACACAAATTAAGCTTATGATGATACTAGATTGCTAGAGTGATAAAGTAATCAATTGAGAGCTTTTGCAAACTGTATGAGTGAGGATGAAGATGATTGACTTTAGGCGTGTAGAGTATTGTAGAGCATTAGCCAATTCACTTCTCACTGATTTGTTTAAATACTTCTTGGAATAGATATGTTGATGCCAATAATTCCATTTCAATGCCCATTACGTTCTTTCCATATTGAGAAGATCTTTGTCTTGGAATAAAGCCATTGGTAATTAATCTGCCTTGAATGCAGTACCGTTGACACTTCAGAATGTTCTGCTTGATTATGATCAGAGCGTTCTTGGCTTTAGGCTTATTCTGATTGCTTCTGAGTGCTGATGACATTGATGAGATCCTGATAAGAGTCAGAGTGTGTTGAGCGCAGATTTTGTTCATCAGACTTCAGCGTAAGCATATGTAAGATCTTCTGGTTGACATCTTCTGATGCTGATGTTGATATTCTGATGCTGATTCCATCAGAGTTTCCTGTAAATAAACAGCATAATTTTAAGTAGCATCTATGTCAAATATAAAACTCATAATTAATTTAATCTTGTATTTTGTTATCATCAAGACTCTAACTGGGGGTTGTAGAATCAAACTATGTTCTAACAATCTCCCCCTTTTTGATGATGACAAAAACTAGATTTTTTCAATTAAAATAAAATGATGAAAGTATCAGAGTTTAAGAATAGAAAGGAAACAGTATCAGAGCTAATCAGATAATGAGAAAAAGTTATCAGAGCTGAGAGGGTAAGAAATAAAAAGTATCAGAGTAAAGATGAGAAAAGCTCCCTCTGAGTTTATTATTCCCTTTGATTCCTTGAGCGTCATAACTTTATTGAACCTTTCTTTAAGCATCAGAATTTTGCTTTTATCAGAGTTCTTCAGATTCTTGTACCTGTAAGCTTTTCAGAACAGAGAACTTCAAATATTTAAGAATGTTAGAATGTTTGAGACTTTTGTCTCAGTAAGCCGTTATTGAAAAATATCGTTCTTTCTCCCCCTTTTTGTCAGCTATCAAAAAGCATATATAAACAGAGTTTAAAATGATCAGGGTAAAAACACGTTTGTATTAAAACAGAAGCAATGATAGTTTAGAACAAGTAGAAATATTACAGACAAACATAAGAAAACAGGGAAAACATAAGAAAAATCTAAGAAGAAGAAGGAAGTCGTGTGAACAACGCTTCCAACATGCTCTTGATTTGTTCGCTGGTTTCATTCTGCTTAGCTACCATGTTTGCAATACATTCAATCTTGATATCCTGCTTGTCCATCCGTTCATTCATCAGCATGTCTGATCTTTTCAGATCCTCCAGAGTTTGCCTATCAATAGAGGAAGATTGAGGATCTTCAGATGCAGTCTGCTTTTTAGAGCTTTCTGTAGCTTCTTCTGCTTGACCCAAGTCTTCATCTTGAATAACCTGTTCTTCTGCAGCTTGAACTTGAGATGCTGGATGCTTTTCAGACCAAGGCTCACTGTCCAGATGCAGAACATCTTCCTTCAGCATTTTGCTCAGAACTGGACCTTCCATTTCCTTCAGCAGATTGCTGAAGTTCTACTGAACCTGTCTATAGCTCTGGTCTTGTAGCTTGAAAGGTTCAGCGCATACCCATCTTCTGAATTGAGTCCAGAGATGATCTGATACAGCAGGATCAACAACTTCCAAACTTGCTTGTTTCAAAGAAGATATCCATTTCTGCATATCTGTTTCAAAATTCAAAATGCTGCTACCAACATCTGGTTGTTTCGGTTTGGGGATGGCAGTTTTCTGGTTTATTGCAGCAAGGCGTTCAAGGATTGTTAGATCAATGACTGTCTTGTTGTGGTTTTCTGTATTTTTCTTGGGTGAGGGAGTAGGAGAGTCAGAAATAACGATTGGACTATGTGGGGAGTTTGGAAGAGTTGTTTCTGGTGAGGATGGTAGTTGAGGTATGTTAACAGTTGTACCACAAGGCAGTTGAATGGCCAAGGGTTGTGGTTCAGGGGACTCAGAGGTTTGAGCCTCAGAGTTTTGTGTCTCAGGTTGTGGAGTTTGTGCATGTGAAGTAGATGGTGGATTATTTTCTGGTTGGGGAGAGGAAGGTTGTGGAATTTCTGGTTCTGGTATTGGAGTGAGGGGAGTTTCTGGAATGGGTGAGAGTGGAATGTTAGGTTGATGAGAAGTGGGAATTTCTGGTAATGGATTTAGATTTTCTGTATGGGGAGCGAAAGAATGTTGTTCAATATCAGACAGAACTTGTGCAAGTTCTGGTTCTGGTATGGTTGTAGTGTTTGGATTTTGTGGTTTGGAGCGGGATCTTCTGAGAGTTAATGACTCAGAAGGGTCAAAGTCTTCAAAATATTCAAAGGTTTGGGGTGTTGGGATATCAGATGGAATTGGAGTAGGAATGGATGTGGAAACAACACTTGAACTTAAAACAGATACAGAAACAGGATTACCTCTTTTCTTTGGAGTCTATTGTGATGATCCTTCTGGAGCAGCTTTTCTCTTCTTAGTCTTCTTCAGAGCAATCTCTGGTGCCTTCTGCTGAAGATCTTGAATGTTCAGATTTGGTGCTGTTCCATCAGCTTTGCACGCATCCAAGTATCTCAGAACTTTTTGAGGCTTGGAGTTAATCTCTGAGAACAAAGGGAAGTCGTCTAGAGGAATTCTTCTGCTGGAGATTTCAGCAAAAGGAGTAACGCTGGGCTCCTTCTTAATGTTCTCTATCAGCTTCATCTTCTTGAGATTCTTGGCATTCAGCTGCTTGCCAACAGATGGTTCCAAGGTGCTGATCTCTTGTGCTTCTATCAAGTGCTCAATCAGCCTATTCTTAGTCAGAATATCTGATATCAATCTGCCCAGGGGTATCCAATCCCTTTTAGTGCGTTCTTCTTCTCTAGTCTCCTTGACGCTGGTTCTCAGATGGTTGAACAGAAGATGAGCTAGATTAATCTTTACCTTCTGATTGATAAAATAGATCAGAAACTGTTGATCTATGTTTATGTAGTCAGGAGAACTTGTGGGCTTCCTGTGATTGAAACAGCCCAGAATAATCTTTTCCCAAATTTTGTGCTTATCTTTCAGATCCCTTATCTTGCTGGAGGGAAGCCCCAGCGTGAAAATCTGCCTGGCAATAACAGCAACATCTGAGCACCTTACAGCCATGTCTATACAGCAAATGCCTCCACCATTGTATCCAATCAGTTTTGAAATCAGCTCTTCAGTAATCACTATCTTCTTCCCCATTATGTAAGAAGTGACTTGGTGATTTGATGAAGAGGTGTGAATCCAGAATTCTTTAACCAAAATAGGGAAAGTTGGACCCACCAACCTGTCAAAATACCTCTCCCATCCTTGAGCTTGAATCTCTTCTGATAAATCAAAACCATTTTCCTTCAAACTGTTGAAATCCACTATAATCTCTGACAGAACTTCCAAGTTCTTGACTGGAGTGAGTAGTGTTCTGAGAGGAACCTCATATTGCTCAATTGATGTGTCTTTCTGGGAACCAAATGAAATATTGCTGCTAGAAGCCATTGTTCACACGAGTTCTTGAGAAAAAAAATTTGAAGGGGTTTTCTTGACAGGAAGAACACAAACACAGAAATCAGAAGTATTGCTTGAAAGCGAAAGTTAGGGTAAATGTTGTGAATGGTGTGAATGGTGTTTAAATAGGTTTTGAAAAAGTTTTTGAAAACGTAAACGGTTAAGTGAGAGAAAATAAATCATGATTAAAAGCATTAATGATGGCTGATTTTGGGGGATTTCAGAAAGATACTTAAACAGTTACCAGTGACATGTGTCTCAATGCATCCAATCAGCGCTTTCCCTTTTCAGAAGCGTGAACGCGTGTTCTGCCTCAGGAAACAGCTGATGACTGGATGACACTTGTTTGCTTTGAATGGACATCACTTCTATCCTTGAACTGAAGAGCTCAGAGCTTCATGGATAGATCTGATACAATCTACATTTCTAAATACTCTGAAAGGAGATTGATCAGAAGTTCACAGAGTAATAAACATGATTCTGAAGGTTAATATATAAAATTAAAACAATTTTATTCTGGACAGAGCTTCATGCTGAGATGATTCAGAATGAAGTTGAACCTATCTTCAGAAAGTGGTTTGTAAAGATATCAGCCCATTGATGGTCTGTATCAATAAATTTTAAGTTTAAGATTCCTTTCTGAATATAGTTCCTAATAAAATGATGTTTTATTTCTATATGCTTAGCCCTAGAATGAAAAATTGGATTTCTACTTAAGCAGATGGCAGAAGTATTATCAGAGTATAGGAATGTTACTCTCATAAATCTGGAAGTCCTCAAGTTAACTTTTCATCCAGAGCATTTGTGTGCTGCATCCAGCTGCTGCTATGTATTCAGCTTCTGCTGTTGATAGAGCAATGGTGGATTGTCTCTTGCTGGACCACGAGATCAGATTTTCTCCCAGAAACTGGAAGCTTCCAGAAGTGCTTTTGTGTTCAACTCTGTCTCCAGCAAAGTCAGCATCACAGTAACCTACTAAGCTGTAATCACTGGATTTTCTATAAAACAAACCCAGATTAGTAGTACCTTTCAGATACTTGAAAATTCGCTTAACAGCTGTTAAGTGAGATTCTCTAGGATCTGTTTGGAATCTTGCACAAATGCATACACCGAATAAGATATCAGGCCTTGAGGCTGTCAGATAAAAAAGAGAACCAATCATACCTCTATAGACTTTCTGTTCTACCTTTTTGCTTACCTCTTCTCTTTCCAGAATGCACGTGGGATGCATTGGAATCTTTGATGGCTTGCATTCTGAGAGATCAAATTTCTTCAGAAGTTCTATGACATATTTGCTTTGATGAATGTAAGTTCCTTCTGGTGTTTTATTGATCTGGATGCCCAGAAAGAATTTTAGTTCCCCCATCAGGCTCATCTCAAATTCTGCCTGCATACACTTAGCAAATTCTCTTCCCAGAGAGGGTTTAGTAGATCCAAATATTATATCATCAACATAAATCTGACAGACTAGAATGTCATTCTTAATTGTCTTACAGAATAAGGTTGTGTCAACCTTCCCTCTGGTGAATTCCTTTTCTAACAGGAAGTTACTTAGTATTTCATACCAAGCTCTGGGAGCTTGTTTCAGACCATATAGTGACTTCTTTTGTTTGAAAACATATTCTGGATTTTTGAGCTTTCAAAACCAGGGGGTTGGTGCACATATACCTCTTCTTCTATATAGCCATTCAAGAATGCACTTTTGACATCCATCTGATACAGAGTGATGCCTTTATTAACAGCAAAAGAAATTAAAAGTCTGATAGATTCTAACCTGGCGACTGGAGCAAAGGTTTCTGTATAGTCTATCCCCTCTTGCTGACTATAACCTTGTGCTACCAATCGTGCCTTGTTTCTGACAACTTCACCTTGTTTATTCAGCTTGTTTCTGAACACCCATTTTGTTCCTATGACGTTGAATCCTTTTGGTTTAGGAACCAGATCCCATACGTCATTCCTGGTGAATTGATTCAGCTCCTCTTGCATTGCTAGAATCCAGTCATTGTCCAAAAGTGCTTCATCAATAGAGGATGGTTCAATCAGAGAGACAAGTCCCATGAGGGATTCTTCAGAGTTTCTGAAGCTGGCTCTTGTTCTGATTGGATCTTCCTTTCTTCCCAAGATTGTTTCTTCTGGGTGATCCATGCTGCTTCTGGATGGTCTTTTCTGAGGTTGATCAACATAAGATGTTGGATTGCTTGTAGTGCCTCTTTCTAATGTTGAGGGAGTGTCTCTGTTAAGAGCTTCTGATGACTTCTCTTCAGTACCTGTGAATTCAACTTCCATACCTACAAGTAATTCATTCTGCTTTGACTTTTCAGAGTCAAGCTTATCATCATAACGAACACTGATTGATTCTTCCACAATCTGTGTTTCTGTATTGTATACTTTGTACCCTCTTGAGCGTTCAGAGTATCCTAACATAATACACTTCTGTGCTTTAGAGTCAAACTTGTTCAATTAATTTTTAGTATTCAAAATAAAACAAGTACATCCAAAAGGATGAAAATATGAAATGTTGGGCTTTCTGTTCTTCCACAATTCATATGGAGTCTTTTCTAGAATAGGTCTTATGGAGATTCTATTCTGAATGTAGCACGCTGTGTTTATTGCCTCTGCCCAGAAGATCTTAGCAACGTTAGTCTCGTTGATCATGGTTCTGGCCATTTCTTGCAATGTTCTGTTCTTTCGTTCTACAACTCCATTTTGTTGGGGAGTTCTAGGACAAGAGAAGTCATGCAGAATGCCTTTTTCATTAAAAAATGATTCAAAATCTTTGTTTTCAAACTCTCCACCATGATCACTTCTGACTTTGACGATTCTAAGATCCTTTTCATTCTGAACTTGGTTACAGAAGGTGACAAACACAGAGTGTGACTCGTCCTTGTGTCTTAAGAACTTTACCCATGTCCATCTGCTATAGTCATCTACGATTACTAACCCATACTTCTTGCCACTGACTGAAGCAGTTTTAACTGGTCCAAATAAGTCAATGTACAGAAGTTCTAAGGGTTTAGAGGTGGAAACAACGTTTTTAGATTTGAAAGCAGGTTTTGCAAACTTGCCTTTCTGACATGCTTCACACAGAGCATCTGAATTGAACTTCAAGTTAGGAAGTCCTCTGACCAGATTGAGTTTGTTAATCTGAGATATTCTTCTCATACTAACATGCCCCAATCTTATGTTCCAGATCCATTGCTCGTTGTTAACAGACAGAAGACATTTTACATTCTGACTTTTCAGTTCAGAAAGTTTGATTTTGTAAATGTTGTTTCTCCTGTTTCCATTAAACAGGATAGTCCCATCTTTCTGACTAACAGCTTTACATGAATTTTGATTAAAGATCATATCATAACCGTTATCACTTAATTGACTTATGGATAACAGGTTATGCATTAATCCATCTACTAATAATACATTACTGATAGAGGGAAGATTTCCATTACCTACGGTTCCAGAGCCAATGATCTTTCCCCTCTGATTGCCTTCAAAACCTACGTGGCCTCCAGGCTTAAGTTCCAGGCTTTGGAACATATGCCTTCTTCCCGCCATGTGTCGCGAGCAGCCAGAGTCCAGGTACCATGACTGGTGTTTCTGCTTTGCTGCTAAAGATATCTGCAACATGTATTATTTTATCCTTAGGTACCCATATTTTCTTGGGTCCTGATTTGTTAGTTTTACCAAAACTCTGGTTGAATTTTGGTTTGACAGAATAGTTGCTACTAGTATATTTGATGTCGTGTGTGTGTCCATATACAAAGTGTGACTTAAGAGGAGTTTGTTTAATAACTAAATCCATGGCATTCTTTGGTGTAGGTACCTTACCTTGGTATCCTATTCCATTTCTGCCATTTCTGCTAACTCCATAGATCATTGAAGCCATCTTGCTTCTATCTATGCTTTTAGCAAGAAAATTCTGAAAGCTGTGATCATACTCCTTGATGATCTCATCAGCGCTACTGGGAGTTTCAAGAATTGTTTCCTTTTGAGAGTTTTGTAAAAGATTTTCTAATTTTGAAACTTTATTTTTCAACTCAGAATTTTCTAACTTGAGACTCTCAGTTTTATCAGAGTCAGAAGCAATATCCCTTTTCAGGTTTCTGAACTTGACTCTGATCTGCTGATATCGTTCCAGAATCTCATTAAGGCTTTCAGCAAGTTCAGCCTTAGTAAAATTAATAGCAAAGTCGGGAAATACCTCTTCTGTGTCTGATTCAGAGTCTGATTCAGAAGCTTCACTGTCTTCTGATATGTTCGCCATGAGAGCTATGTTTGCTCTCTCATCATCTGATTCTGAGTCAGCTTCAGATGTGTCAGAGTCATCCCATGTGGCCATGAGACTTTTCTTCTTTTCCTTGCCAAACTTTCTTCTAGGCTTTTCCTTCTGAAGCTTTGGACAATCACTCTTGTAGTGTCCTTGCTCGTTGCATTCATAGCAAATGATGTCCTTGTTGTTTGGCTTTCTGCTCCCTGACGAGCCTTCAGATCTTCTGTATCCAGAGGTGGGTTCTGACCTTCTGTATCTGGAGGAGGATTCGTTCTGGTTCTCAGATCTTCTGGGAGTCCTGAACTTTCTTTTCCTCTGCTTCTACAGTTGGTTCACCCTTCTGGAGAAGAGGGACAGTTCATCTTCTTCTGATGAGGAACCATCAGAGGTTTCTTCAACAGCCTGCAAAACTTTAGAATCAGATTTTCTGTTAGATTTTAGAGCTAAAGGCTTACCTTGCTTCAGAGGTTCATCAGCTTCTAGCTCTATCTCGTGACTTCTGAGGGAGCTGACAAGTTCCTCCAGAGAGATTGTATTGAGATCCTTAGCTAGCTTCAGCGCTGTGACCATAGGCCTCCACTGTTTTGGCAAGCTTCTGATGATCTTCTTGACATGATCAGCAGTAGAATACCCTTTGTCCAGAACTTTGAGACCAGCAACCAGAATCTGAAATCTTGAGAACATTGTTTCAATAGATTCACTTTCTTCCATCTTGAAGGCCTCATACTTCTGGATGAGCGTAAGAGCTTTAGTTTCTTTAACTTGAAGGTTGCCTTCATGCGTCATTCTGAGGGAATCAAACATGTTCTTAGCAGTGTCTCTGTTTGATACTTTTTCATATTCAGAGTAAGATATAGTACTGAGAAGAATAGTTATGGCCTTGTGATGATTCTTGAAATCACGCTTCTGTTGATCAGACATTGCTTTCCTGTCAATCTTCTGGCCATTTGCATTTACTGGGTGTGTGTATCCATCTGTCACCATATCCCACAGATCAGCATCATGGGCTAGAAAGAAGCTTTCAATTTTGTCTTTCCAGTAATCAAAATTCTCTCCATCAAAGACTGGAGGTTTGCCACTGAATCTGTCTCTTTCTTCGTTGTTGTCATTGCTGATGTTGTGATGTGTTCCTGCCATAGTGTTTTTCAACGCTGGATCTTGTACTGACACGGTTAAGTGTTATGAACTCAGAACCAGGCGCTCTGATACCAATTGAAGAAGTGAAAAACAAAAGAAGGGGGTTGAATTGTTAAAACTTGAAATCGAATGCAGACAACACGTTATTTTTATCCTGGTTCGTTTGATCTCAAACTACTCCAGTCCACCCGTCAAGGTGATTTCGCCTCTCTCCAACGAGGTCTTAATCCATTATATTCAACTGAATATTACAACTGCTTTAACAACTGCTAAAGCCTTCTTGAGTCTAAACCACAGACCGGTTTCTCAAGGAAATTCTTTCTTACAGATAAATGAACAATATGTGTGTTTGATGTTTTCTACAAAAACTGTATATCACAATTGTGACAATACACAAATTAAGCTTATGATGATACTAGATTGCTGGAGTGATAAAGTAATCAATTGAGAGCTTTTGCAAACTGTATGAGTGAGGATGAAGATGATTGACTTTAGGCGTGTAGAGTATTGTAGAGCATTAGCCAATTCACTTCTCACTGATTTGTTTAAATACTTCTTGATATAGATACGTTGATGCCAATAATTCCATTTCAATGCCCATTACGTTCTTTCCATATTGAGAAGATCTTTGTCTTGGAATAAAGTCGTTGGTAATTAATCTACCTTGAATGCAGTACCGTTGACACTTCAGAATGTTCTGCTTGATTAAGATCAGAGCGTTCTTGGCTTTAGGCTTATTCTGATTGCTTCTGAGTGCTGATGACATTGATGAGATCCTGATCAGAGTCAGAGTGTGTTGAGCGCAAATTCTGTTCATCAGACTTCAGCGTAAGCATATGTAAGATCTTCTGGTTGACATCTTCTGATGTTGATGTTGATATTCTGATGCTGATTCCATCAGAGTTTCCTGTAAATAAACAGCATAATTTTAAGTAGCATCTATGTCAAATATAAAACTCATAATTCATTTAATCTTGTATTTTGTTATCATCAAAACTCTAACTGAGGGTTGTAGAATCAAACTATGTTCTAACAACTATTGCTAGGACAGGTTTAAGCCAACTAAACTTCAAGAGGGTACTTACCTATGAAACTCCATGCAAGCCTAAACTAAGGACTTGTTTGCTTTTCTTGTATATGCATACTTGTACATAAAATCATGGACATCATGAACATCATATACATCCACTAACCATTTCAAGGATTTTGGGATTCACCTTTGTTCTTGTTTTGTAGGAAATGGATTCACTTCGCATGAAAACTATTCAAGTCAACCTTGTGAGAATTCCTCCACAACTTAAGGAGCTAGCTTCAAATATTCCTGAGAACTCTCCATTCACCGAGAGACATGGTCGTCTACTCAACTTGGTCACCTCCAACACAGATGAGGATATGATGAAGGTGCTCTTTTAGTTCTTTGATCCTTTGCACCATTACTTCACATTTCCCGACTATCAACTTGTGCCTACTTTGGAAGAATTCTCCCATCTCTTGAGGATTCCCATTCTCAATCAACTACCTTTCAATGGAACAGAAAGAGACCCAAATCCAGAAGAGATTGCTCAAGCTCTACACTTGCACTCATCTGATGTCATAACTCATTGGGAAACAAGGAGTGGTGTCAAAGGCTTCCTAGCAAAGTTTCTGTTTGAGAAAGCCCAAAGTTGTTGGAATTCCTTATACTTGCAAGCCTTTGAGGAAATTGTGGCTCTCCTCATCTATAGGATGGTTTTATTTCCAAACCCTAACCAAATCATAGATGTGAACGTCGTCAAGATCTTCATATCACGCAACCCAGTACCTACATTGCTAGGGGGTATCCTACACTCTTTTCACACTCGCACAATGAGGAAAAGAGGTGTCCTTATGTGTTGCATTCCTCTCTTAGAAATATGGTTTATTTCTCATCTTCCCCAATCAGTCTTAAGGAATGAGCAAGGTTCAAGGTGGTCACAAAGGTTGATGACGCTCAAACATTCAGACATTCATTGGTGCTCCCGTTCCAAAGAGAATGTTATCATTGTCGACCGTTGTGGAGAATTTCCTAATGTCCCTATACTTGGAATTGGGGGAGGAATCACCTACAACCCTTTCTTAGCCTTAAGGCAGTTTGGTTATGCTCGAAGGGATGGCCCGCATGAGATGTTGATTCAAGGTTTGGTATTCGACTATGACAACGACAATCAAGGTATTCGCCATAGATTTATCCGAGCTTGGAGGATGCTAAACAAGGTGGATAGCAAGACTTTAGGGCACAAGAATTCCATCCCTCTTGAGCCTTACCTCAAATGGGTACAAACTCGCGCTCAAAGTCTTATGATGCCTTACCCCTTCATTCTCCCGGTAATCATTGAGCCTGTTAAGGAAGGAGATATTCCATACACTATCCTACATCCTGACATGCCCACATCTCTTGAAGACCTCCAAAGGGATTGGATACAACTCAAAGGAGAGCGAGATACTTTTGAAGCCCAATTCTACGCAAGCGAGAAGAAGGTTTTGGAGCTCACTAGGCTACTTCATGAGGAGCAGACTCTGAATGCCTACATTGCACCAAAGAGGATACACATTACTTTTCTATCTTAGAGTTTTGTATTATTTTGCCCAAGGGCCATTGATGTACTCAAACTTTATCTTATTAATATAATGTGTGTTTCCTTTTCCTCTAAAACAAATTTGAATCTTTGAAATCCTTGAAAACATTTCATATGCATATACCATTCATCATAAAATAAATAGGTCTTTTGCAACAAGTCTCCTTATCTCTCTACTGTTTATTTCAGTAAGATAGATCTCGAGCAAACAGTGAAAGACTCCAAGTCAGAATACTCAGTTTCAACAGTTGCTCATGACCCTAGCCAAGGGGCAAGAAGAGTTGAAGACTCTGCTGGCTGAAGAGAGGAAAAAGAAAACAAAGAAGGTAACTGGATGTGATACGGTGGGAGAACTGACTAGAGGTTTTGCGTTTGTGTTCGCACTTGTTCGGTTTAGCAAGAGTCGCCACCGACTTTTTATTTTATCCTAAGGAAAGGTCAAAAAGCACAGGAAAGACCTTTGAGATGTTTTCTTGGGTTCGGGGGGTAGATTATGAAAAGGGAAGGTGCTAGCACCATTTTCATCCATGGTTATCCATGGGATCTTAGTTACTTGTTTTAGATCATTTGCCCTTGCTTTTCAATTGTTTGAAATGGTGCTTTGTGTGTGTGGTTTTGAAAATGTTTTGAAAAATATGCCTTGTCTAGGAAACCTTTGTAATGATTCTTGTTTGAATATATACAAAGGTGTGTGTCTTTTTGAAAAGACATTTCAATGTTTTGAAGTTTGTTTTGAAATTGTTTTGAAGTTGTTTTGAAATTGTTTTGAAGTTGTGTTGTGGAGTGTGTTTGAAAATGGCAAGGATGTTTTGGAAGATTTTTGATCAAGTAACTAAGAGTTGTCTACCCTATTTTAATCAAAGATATTTCTTATGTTTTCAACCCTTTTGATAGTGTTATTTCACCATTGTATTTAGTGAATAACCTTGTGTTAGGATGTTAAACGGGACAGGCGCAGGTCATTGCATACAATCATTGAAAGCAACTTGTGAGACGCTCTAGCAATTTTGTAAGGGACAAGATCGTTTTATCGAAGGCAACATCGAGGGTCATCGAAGGACTACGATCTTTGTTTACCGAAGGGGCATTTTCTAAAGTGTCTCGTATTCGAGGGACATGATTGCATTTTCCGAGGCAACAAGTGAGGTTACCCTAGAGGTGCAAGTGTGAATTGTGTATTGATTTTCATGCATTTATCTTGTATTAGGTCATCTAACGATTGATTTTGAATCTTTGCATACAAACCCTAATTACTATACAGTATATTGAAAGCGATAAATTGCGGGAATTTAAAGTCTAAGTTATTACAAAACAGTATCCGGGGATGGGGGTACAAATATTTACAAATGGGGATGAATCTCATCAGAATAATAATGTCCAGGTGTATGTTACAACCAAATCGAACTGTCGCATTTTCAATGTAAAATTATAACAAAGTATAAGATAATGAAAATCAAAGAAATATGAAATGCATGTATTTATTTGCAAATGATCAAATAAAATTTAACCTAGTGAAGATTAAGTATTATTATTATTATTTTTGTATTTTTATGAATTATGTAAAGGAAGGTTTAAAAGAAAGAAAAATTATTTTAATTAAAGTTTCTATCATTATTGTATTTTAATAAATGTAAAAAAATAAAATAAAATAAAAAAAAGAAAAATTATATGTGAGAAAATCAAAATAAGAATTAAGCTATTAATTGTTTCTTATTATTTAACAAAAATAAATATTTTAGAAAGAAAATAATTGAAATTTGTATTGGTTTTAGGAAAGAAAAGAGTTTAAGTAAGAAAAAAAAAGAGTGGGCTTAAGAATATATTTTTGGATGGCCCAAAGGAAGAAGAACAAAAAAATCCAGAAGGGGGAGAAAGAAGGGGGTGCGTGTTAGTAAGGATATGGGCTTAAGGCAAAGACGTGGGTCCGGCCCAAAAGGTGTTGCACAAAGTTTAGGGTTAATTCAGTTTAGGGTTTGTAACCTTTTGGCCACAGCGGCGCCTCCTTCTTCTTCGCTCTCTTCGTCTCTTTCAAACGAAGCATTGATCCTTACTCATGCCTCCAAGCTGCCAGAGCGCCACTGTTGTACCCCAAAATTTGCCCTCCCATAATCTTCAGAATTATGACAAGCAAATGGTTCAAAGTCTACTCAAGGGCTACACAGTCAACTATCCTCCTAAGCTAGTCAAACTAGGGTTTTGGTTCTTGCAAGGAAGTTGAATTTTTCAAGATCTCAATCAAGTCTCCTATGCTTATAAACATTGTCAAGCACCTACATGTCAAGTTTCAAGACTTTCAGCACAAAATTGCACAGTCAAAAACCCTAATTGCACTACAGTCAACTGTAGGGGCAAAATGGTCATTTGACAGTCAAAAGTTCAAATTTTTTGTCAACATCTTATTTTGAAGCCACAAACATCATTTGATCAATTCTTGATCATGATTCTCAAAGCTTGGCTCAAAAATCATCAAGATGCAAAAGTTTCTATTTTTGGACAGCTGAAAAGTCAACTGTAACTTGACCAAGGCATAACTTTTTCATGGTTCATCAGAAAAATCCCATCCAATGCTCATTTTGAAGGCGAAGACATTTCCTACAACTCATCTTCACACTCCAAGTCCAAGAAATGCTCTCACAAAAAGTTATCAATTTCAACATTATAGGTCATTTTCAAAAGTCAACAAAAAGGGACTTTAAGTCAAAGACCATAACTTGAGATTGGTAAATCAAAATGACATGGGACCAAAGACATTGGTTAGAGGACTTCAAGACCTTCCCAAAATTTCCAAGAACATGATCAAAGCTTAAAAATTGAGCAAGATATGCATTGGAGAAGTTGGGAAATTTTTGTGAAATGGCCAAAATCATTTATCCTTGAAATTTCATTTTTGACAAAAGGGGCCCACTTTTTCCACTTGAATTAACTTGGCCATGCTTCCCACGTGTCCTACCTTTTATTTCAAAATTTTTAATTAATTTTTTCATTTTTTATTGATTTTATTAGATTTAATTGATTTTAAATCTTTTAAAATCAAAGGAAAATCAAAAAGCCTAATTAAAGAGGATATCTGACCTTGATGGACTTTGAATTACCATTAAGCATATGCCAAATTCGTGCAAGGGGCCAAATAGAGCAAGGATTCAAAAATGGTTCAAAAATGGAAATTTGGTTATGGAGGTTTATGGAGAATCTTGAAATTGAATGCTATGCATTATGGAGCCATAATTCCTCTTCATACATGTTGCATAAGACCTAAGCAAGTGATCAGAAGGAATATAGAGGGCTAAGCTACGCAAGAAGACTCAGATCAAACTCACACTTTTTGCTTAAAATCTCAAAAAACTGAAAACAAGGCTAGAGGTTGATTCAAGGCAAAAGAGTTGTTCAAACACCTTCCTTGAGGACCATAGAACGTTTTCCAATCATTCACCAAGTCCCATACTCAAGAAAACACGAAATCACCATTGAAGTTGGTAAGGAAAATTCCAAAATCGTTTTCCATCATTCATGCATTTTTAACATGTTTCATTGTGGTTTTTGTGTTTAAAATGATGTTTGCAAGCTAACTGCATAATTTGATTGGAGTTTCGTGCCAAAACGAAGAAACCACCATTATCATATTTTAGGGTTTCAGGCTTGAAAATTTAGGGCTTTTAACTCAAGGAACAATTGGGGCATGATAATGGCACCATCAGGTTCAGGAGCTTCACGACAATCACATCCATATGTCGCACCTAATTTCTAATGAGAGGATTCCTATTCGCTATTTTCCAGAAACATGCCTTTTAGAACGGTGTAAAAACTGTTGCCAATGTTTTTTATATTTTCAAGAAAACAAAACAATGAGGAAGATGACTCGGTGGCATAAGCTGAATGGCTGGTTCAAAATCTCGCGCGAAAAAAGAAGCGTTGGTGTTTGTTTGTTTTATTATATTTATTGATTATATTATTTACAGATAAACAAAATAGCACAGTTGGTGAAGCGCTTGAGTGGTAATGTTCAGGACCTGGGTTCGAGCCCCAGGTCCTCACCCCCTTTCATATTATTTTCTATTTAATGTTCCTATGCAGCTTCAATACCAAAGTGCACCATGCATCTCCTAAATCAAACCTGCCACGCGTTCAATCTCTTCAATCAAGGGCCAGGACCTGTGGAACATGGTGGACTATGGTCAGCGCATGTGCATAATTCCTGGAAAGTCAAAGAGGCCAAGGACAAATGGGCCTGAATCACTACAACAAACCCTCACAATTAGGGGCAGACCCCCCTAGGTTTGCCATTATTTTTTATTCTTTCTTTTGCATTATTATTATTTTCTTTTAATTATTGTCTTTTAATTCAATTATTTTCATAAAAATGCAATACAATAAAAAAATCAGAAAAGATAAAAAAAATAATAAATATTTTTTATTTTTAGTATTTTGTAAATAAATTCCATAATTAATTTAGTTTTAATTTTAGGTTGTTAATTTAATTCTTTTTCTCAATAACCAAAAATAATAAAAATAGACCTTTAGCACTTTTTACCCTTTTTTTTAATTAATTAAATATTTTATTATAAGTATCATTAACCATTAATTTTGTAAATAAATTTTATAATTAATTTAGTTTTAATTCTAGGTTTTAACTTTAATGCATTTTCTTTAATAAATAAAAAAATAATTAGAACTAGAATTATTTGACTTTTAATTCCAATTTGATTTTCTTTAATGTCATAAATACAAAAACATAAAAAAATAAGTCATTGCCTTTATTTAACTTAATTATTTTAATAATGTTATTTTAATTCCTTTAAAGGGTCCAACGCCCTCGCATTTGAATATATTTTCTTTTCGCGCATTTTATTTATCTCTTTTTTTGTGTGAATATAATGTAATTGCTCCAAAGCCCTGTAATAGTTAATTAGGCATTTATTTTCTGCATTTCTATTTTAAATCGGGTCTGGATTAATTTGGCGATGTAGACCCGCGCCTTTGTAATAGCGTAGGACCTTTATCTTTTCCGCACTTTAAATTCCCGCACCTTTAACTGTTAAACAATAACATGAAAGAATGAATGCCCAAAAATAAAAATCAAAGCGTAGATCACCAATACATGACAAGACAAACAATAAACTGAAAATGACGCACAATTCACACACCACCCCTAGGGTACGCCTCACTGTTGCCTTGCCTCGAAAGGTGATCGTCGAGTAGAGGATGTCTTAGTAAGTCCTCATGATCCGGGAACCTGGCATGAGGGTAGCTTCTAAGGTGTCTTCCCATTGCTCTGGTAATCACCATGTCCCGAACCTCGAATTGACCCGAACACCTCCAACGGTGGTGCTACCTACCTCTCAATGGTGGGATGGCACTACTTTAAAGGACATCTACACAGAAGAATTCCTTAGGGTAGGTAGACGACTCTAGATACTTGCTCTAAACTTCAAAACAAATCAAAAAAATACTTTTCACACCGACACCTTTTCAAAAGCTTTCGAAAGCAACTTTTCAAACACTCTTGAGGACCGATACAAGAGTCGAATTGGAATTTTCAAAGAAACCTTTTTTAAAAACCCACAGTTGAAAAGCAAACAAACCATTTTTGAAAACACAATGAGCAAGTATCTAAGAGCCCATGGATAACCATGGATAGAAAGGGTGCTAACACCTTCCCTTTCTATAACCTACCTCCCAAACCGAGAGCAATCTCTTTAAGGAATTTTTCTGTGCTTTTGTCCTTTCCATTTGGAGAAAATAAAAGACGGTGGCGACTCTTGCTTCCGCGACATTTCACGAACCAGCGTTAAACAGTCAGTTCCAGATCCATCGATCACAGAACTGGCGACTCTGCTGGGGAACTAAAACTTAAAGTGAGGTGTACCTTAGGGCTAGTTCATAACTGTGTTTTCAATTGCATTGATTTGCTTGCTTTACTATTGTGGGTTGCATCGGAGTTACATAGATCCTAACCCGGATCTGGGGATACCCTGTTTAGGTAGCATAAGCTGTGAGGGACCTGTCCGGCGTAGACCGACACGGGTGAAGCAGTGGCTACGTTGGTGTGGCACCTTGGTCTGTACCGATATCCCTTGTGTTGCAACGAGGAGAATATGGGTCTTCTGAGGAGTCATTAAGCACCAACAACCTTAGAACCTTAATTGACACAACTTGGCCATTAGAACAGTAGCAGTATGCTACACCCATTGAGGCTAAACTCTCGTGATGGTTCTGGCCGCAAGAAAAGATTGCGATGCTGGAGTTATGACCGATTGAGGGTAGTCAGTGATATTGGGATCCTCTAAGAACCCGGTTACTTTGATAGGACAGGTATGAGCCAACAAACTGAAAGAGGGTAGTACCTAGACCTCATGCTGGCCTAAACTTTAAAGGTTTGCTTTGTGTGACTTGTGTGCCTTACCATGTTTGCCTTTGTATCTATTTGTGGTGTGCTTTATCATAGCATCATAACATCATGAGCATTGCATGCATCCTGCATAAGGACTGACCATTTCAAAGACAAGAGGGTTTCACCTTTGCTCTGTTTTGTAGGACACCATGATGCCTATGCGAAGGAATACTGTCCGGTTCAACTTTGTTCACTCACCTGAGTTGCTTGAAGAGTTGGTTAGCAGGATTCCAAATACCACTTCCTTCATTCAGAGGCATGGTTCTCTTCTCAGTTTAGTCACGGCAAAGCGGGATCAACAGTTGATGAGTGTTCTGACCCAGTTCTATGACCCTCTGTACCAGTGCTTCACCCTTCAAGACTTCCAATTGGTCCCTACCCTAGAAGAGTTCTCTGATCTGCTTGGTATCCCTATCTTGGATCAGACTCCCTTTACTGGTTGGGAAAAGAACCTCAGGCTTGAGGATGTTGCTACAGCTCTTCCCTTGACACATCAAGAGGTGATGGACAACTGGGTGACTAGAAGCGGAGCTAAGGGTTTCTTGGCCAAATTTCTGGTTGGTAAAGCTAACAGTTTCTGGAATGACCTGGACTTTAGGGCATATGAAGACATCTTGGCTCTCCTAATCTATGGGTTAGTCTTGTTTCCTAATCCTGACAACTTCATTAATGTCACTGCCATAAGGATCTTTATGTCTCAGAATCCCGTACCCACTATCTTGGGTGACATCTTGCAACAACTTCATGTTCGTACTATCTGAAGACGAGGAACCCTACAGTGTTGTATCCCTGTGTTGGTGAGGTGGTTTATTTCGCACCTCCCTAAGTTCGTACTGAAGAACCAAGAGGGAAGAGGTTGGGCTCATAGGTTAATGTCTCTCACCGACAAGGACATCATTTGGACTTGCAGAGGTTTGGATGAGATAGCTATTATTGATCGATGCGGGGAATACCCTAATGTTCCTCTGATTGGTACCCAAGGAGGAATCTCTTACAATCCATGTCTAGCACTCCGTCAGTTTGGAAGAGCAAGAAGAGCAGGGCCTCATGAAATGTTGGTGTCTCACATCAGTTTTGAGTTTCAGGTGGACAGTGACGAGCTGTGTCGTAGGTTCATCAAGGCTTGGGACAAAGTTCATAAAGCTGACCCACAAGAGTTGGGACCAAAGACTTCTTTACCTATGGAAGCCTATTACAAATGGGTTCGCACCCGAGCTCAGAAGTTAGGTATGCCATATGAAGCTGTCAGACCCGTCATTCTTGAGTGTCCTGACAAAGGTGGTGTTCCTCCAACTGTCCTGCCTCCCCAGATACCCACTGATTATGAGACATTAAAGAGGTCTTGGTCGCAACTGCGAGAAGAACGGGATTCTTACCGGGAAAAGTTCAACGAGCAGGAATTGAAGATCCAGAAGCTGACAAAGCAGTTGGAGAATGAGCGAGCTCTGAATGCCTACATCCGTACTGAGAAGAGGAGACCATGGGATCAATAAGGAGCTCTGGATGTTCTTTTTACAGTTTTACTTCCCTTTTCAGTATTTCCTTTCATGCAACGCCTAAGGGCAACCTGTTGAATAATTTCAGCTTCAAAGTTGAATCTAATGAAGTGTGTTCCTTTTTGTTTACAAAGTTGATTCCCAATTGTCTTTGAAAACATAAATCATACGCATTCCATTCATCATATGCATCACAGGTACTCTTCTTTTCAGGTTGCTGACTGTTCTTCGCTGTTTATTTCAGCATCATGAACCCTGAATCATCAACCGAGACATCTATCAAGGCCCTTCAGGCGCAGAACGCCCAATTTCAAGAGCTGATCATGGGTTTGGCTCAAGGTCAAAAAGAGCTGAAGGCTATGCTTCTGAAGAAGAATAAGAAGAAGAAGAGGACTGTGCTATTTAACACTGGGCGCAGACTCGGGAACACCTTGCAAAATGAGGCTGAGAGGACTACTCCATCTGTGGGGGAAGGTAGTCACCAAGAAAGGGAGGTCCCTACTCCTGTGGTCTCTGATACTGAAACAGACTTCAACGACGAGCAGTACCCTCCTGCTGAAGACCGGTACAAGAAGCTGGAGGACAGATTAAAAGCTATGGAAATTCAGCGTGTGCCTGGACTGGATTTCGGAGACTTGGGGTTATCTACTGGGGTGGTGATTCCACACAAGTTCAAGGCACCTGCCTTTGTGAAGTATGACGGGGCTTCCTGTCCCAAGATGCACCTCCGTTCTTATGTAAGGAAGATCCAGCCTTACACAGCAGACAGGAACTTATGGATCCACTTTTTCCAGGAGAGTCTTTCAGGGTCTCACCTCGAATGGTTCTATCAGTTGGATGGAACCAACATTCGTAACTGGGAGGATCTGGCCACTGCTTTTTACAAGCAGTATCAATATAACTCCGACCTCGCTCCTACGCGTACCCAACTCCAGGGTATGTCGCTAGGGTCGGGTGAAGGTTTTAAGGAGTACGCACAGAAATGGAGAGATCTGGATGGCAGGGTGCAGCCACCATTGACGGACCGGGAGCTGGTGGATATGTTTTTGGGGACCCTATCTGGTCCGTTTTTCAATCATCTCATTGGTAATTCCTCTGCTGGGTTTACTGATCTGATCCTGACTGGTGAAAGGATCGAGGCCGGTATAAAATCGGGGAAGATACAGAAGGTTGCCTCCTCCAATGTTGAAAAGAAACCCTTCAAAAAGGAGGCTAGTGCTGTATATGGCTCCCGGAGACCAGAGAAATCTGAGCGCCACCAATCTGTCAGTGCGGTAATGATTGCCAAGCCTGCTGCCGCTCCTCGGCCAACCAATCCTCAAAGGGCTGAAAGACCCCGGAGAGAGTTTACCCGCTTGAGCATGACCTTATCACAGATCTTGCCACAGCTGCTCTCAACCAACTTAGTAACCGTCAGAGAGGCTCCGAAGTTTGCAAATACTACATCTCCTAAGTACAATCCAAATGCTCGTTATGCTTACCACTCTGATAGCCCGGGGCATAACACAGATGACTGTTGGGCCCTAAAGAATAAGGTTCAGGACCTTATTGATGCAAAGGAGATACAGTTTGAGGCGCCCGAAAGGCCAAATGTTGTAACCGCTCCCATGCCCCAGCATGGAGTGAATGCTGTTGAGGAGGATTTGTATGTAGCTTCGGTGAATGATGTTGCTACTCCGCTGCTGACGGTCAAGAGGAACCTGTTGCTAGCCGGTTTATTTCCGGGATGTAGCAAAGGTTGCCCTCTATGTGTTGCTTCCCCTGCTGGTTGTTCTTTGCTGAAGTCAGGCGTCCAAAACCTGATGGATAGTAAAGAGATTTTGTTCAGAAAGACTGCTGTTCCTGCTGCTCCTGTTGAAGAAGTCTCAATTATTACCATCTTCAACAACCCTTCCAAGGCTCCCTCAAGGAAGCCTGTCCAAATTTTGCCTGTCCACAAGATTGCTCCCATCACCATTACTGTTCCAGGACCCATCCCCTAAAAATCTGATAAGGCTGTCCCATGGCACTATGGGGCAGATGTTTATGTTCTGGGTGTGAAACAAGAGTTCGACACTGATACTGGTGTCACCAACATCACCGGGCCTGCTAAGGTCACTCGTAGTGGAAGACTATTCTCACCAGACATTGCTCCTCCGGTAATTCAGAGGCCTTTGATCATCACACCTGCCAGTGTGCCTGTTTCTCCCCCTGACCAAGTTTCCACCCCTGCTGCCGAGTCATCTGATGCTCGGGGTAAGGGGATTGCTGCTGATGTGCCTGCCCGGACGGAGGCACCGAAGACCATTGTTGAGGCTTCCAGGCAGGAAATGGAAGAAATCCTCAAGATAATAAAGAAAAGTGATTTCAACGTTGTAGAACAGCTGGGGCACACCCCCTCCAAAATCTCCATGCTGTCGCTGCTGCTGTGTTCAGAGGCCCATGCCAAGGCCCTGATTGCTTTCTTAAAAACGGCCCACGTACCCCAAGAGACGTCTGTTGATCAGTTCACCGACTGTGTGGCCAACCTAACCGCTGATAATGGCCTGGGTTTCTCTGATGCCGATCTGACAGCAAAAGGGAAGAACCATAATGATGCCCTGCATGTCT
The DNA here is from genome assembly GCA_948472305.1 of Vicia faba. Classification (NCBI taxonomy): domain Eukaryota; kingdom Viridiplantae; phylum Streptophyta; class Magnoliopsida; order Fabales; family Fabaceae; genus Vicia; species Vicia faba. The sequence continues at coordinate 989,113,486 of OX451738.1, forward strand.
CCATTGAATGCAGGGGCACTACTCTTGCTCATGTGCTGGTTGACACTGGTTCTTCATTAAACGTGCTGCCCAAGAAGGCTCTGGATAGGCTGGACTGTGAGGGTCTAGAGCTCAAACCAAGTAACATTGTTGTCTGGGCCTTTGACGGGTCCAAAAGAATGGTACATGGTGAGGTGGACATCCCAATCAGGGTCGGGTCACAGGTCTTCGATTCAAAATTCTATGTGATGGACATCCGTCCATCCTATTCCTGTTTGCTGGGTCGCCCGTGGATCCACAAGGCTGGAGCTGTGACCTCCACGTTGCATCAGAAGCTCAAGTACCCGGTCAGGGGGAAGATTGTAACAGTGCAAGGGGAAGAGGAATACATGGTCAGCCACCTCAACTCCTTCAGGTACGTGGAAATGGACGGGGAGTTCATTGAGACCCCCTTTCAACATTTTGAGGAGGTGCCACAAACATTGGCAGCAGCAGAAGCAGTGGCCGAAGAGGTTTCTCCTTTGAAGATGGCCTCCTTAAAGGACGCCCAGGCTGTGATTGAAAGAGGTGAACGTGCAAACTGGGGCAAGCTCCCTGACTTTACTCCTAAAACTAACAAGTTTGGGCTGGGTTTCACTGCGGAGGCTCAGAAGGCGGTGCGCAAGGCGAGAATTGGAAGACCTCCTGTGCTCATCACCTACTCAGGAGTGAATACTATTGGAGAGGAAGACGAAGTGGAAGAGTCAGAGTTCGATAGCTGGATCTACCCAACGACTGATGGTGGATTGACCAATTGGACTGCTAAAGACTTTACACCCATAACTTTTGTTCCCCGGTAATGAACTTCTTTGTTTTGGATTTGTAATAAACAATAATTTGAAACTGTATGGCCCGTTGTCTTACCCGGGGCACCGTGGTCTTATTTATGAGGGCTTTTGTTTATCACTGTCATATATCATAAATAAAAGCATTGGACGTTTTTCACATTTCAAATCTTGCGCTCTTTTTTCTTTCCTTTCTTTATATATTGCAAAACAGCTGTATTTACACACACACTCACTCATACAGGTTTCAATCCACTCTGGATCTCACTGGTAACGACTCTGCTACTGCCAATTATGACTTCGAAAATCCGATCAACTTAGCCGAAGACGAAGGTGAAGATGATTGCGAAGTGCCTGGCGAGCTTGCAAGACTGTTACTTCAGGAAGAGAGGGCAATTCAACCACATGAAGAGCCAGTGGAAACAATAAATCTGGGTACTGAGACTGACCTTAAGGAAGTCAAGATTGGCACCAACCTAGAGCTCAACGTGAAGCAACGGTTGACCCAGATGTTACAGGATTATGTGGAGATCTTTGCCTGGTCCTACGAAGACATGCCCGGGTTGGATACCGACATTATGGTCCATCACTTGCCTACCAAAGAAGACTGCCCTCCGGTTAAGCAAAAGGTCCGCCGTATGCGTCCAGAGATGTCTGAGAAGATCAAAGCCGAGGTCATGAAACAGTTTGATGTTGGGTTCCTTGCATTGACTTCTTACCCTCAGTGGGTTGCTAATGTGGTGCCGATACCAAAGAAGGATGGTAAGGTCAGAATGTGTGTCGACTACATGGATCTGAACAGGGCCAGCCCCAAAGACGACTTCCCTCTACCTCACATTGATGTCCTTGTTGATAATACAGCTCAGCATAAGGTGTTTTCTTTCATGGATGGCTTTTCAGGTTACAATCAGATCAAGATGGCGCCTGAAGACATGGAAAAGACTACATTTGTTACTCAGTGGGGCACCTTCTGCTACAAGGTCATGCCATTTGGACTAAAGAACGCTGGGGCAACCTACCAACGTGCCATGGTTGCTTTATTTCATGATATGATCCATCACGAGATAGAAGTGTATGTTGACGACATGATCGTAAGGTCCCAGACCGAGGAAGAGCACCTAGATCATCTGCAGAAATTGTTTGACCGGTTGAAACTATACAAGCTGAGGTTGAACCCGAATAAGTGCACCTTCGGGGTAAGATCGGGAAAATTGCTAGGCTTCGTGGTAAGTGACGAGGGCATTCAAGTGGACCCTGCCAAGGTCAAAGCTATTCAAGAGATGCCAGTTCCTAAGATAGAGAAGGAAGTCAGAGGCTTTCTAGGACGCCTGAATTACATTGCTCGCTTCATCTCACATCTGACTGCTACCTGTGAGCCAATCTTCAAGTTGCTGAAGAAAGATCAGGTGGTACGTTGGAACGATGAATGTCAGGCTGCTTTCGACAGAATCAAAGAGTATCTCCAAGAACCACCTATCCTTATGCCACCGGTTGAAGGGAGACCTCTGATACTATATCTAACAGTGCTTGACAACTCAATGGGGTATGTGCTGGGGCAGCATGACGAGTCTGGCCGAAAAGAGCATGCCATTTATTACCTTAGCAAAAAGTTTACCGACTGTGAGACCCGATACTCACTGCTTGAGAAAACTTGCTGCGCTTTGGTATGGGCTGCTCGCCGGCTGAGACAGTATATGCTGACTCACACTACCTTGTTGATCTCAAAGATGGATCCTATAAAGTACATAATCGAAAAGCCTGCTCTGTCTGGGAGAATTGCAAGATGGCAAATGATCTTGACGGAATACGACATTCAGTACACGACCCAGAAAGCCATCAAGGGAAGTGTATTGGCAGACCACTTGGCACATCAGGCCGTAGATGACTATCAGTCAATGAACTTCGAGTTTCCAGATGAAAGCATCATGATAGTAACTGATTGTGAAGTACCTGGACCGGATGAAGGACCTGAAGAAGGATCCCGATGGTCTATGCACTTTGACGGAGCCTCCAACGCTTTGGGAAACGGTATCGGCGCTGTAATCATATCTCCTCAAGGCACTCATACTCCGCTCACTGCCCGACTATGTTTCAACTGCACCAACAACATGGCAGAGTATGAGGCGTGCATCATGGGTCTTCAAGCTGCGATCGACCTAAGGATTAAGTTTCTGAGTGTCTTCGGAGATTCCGCTCTTGTGATCAATCAGATCAAAGGAGAGTGGGATACGAAACATCCAAATCTTATTCCTTACAGAGAATGTGTGTTGACCTTGATCCCCCACTTCACGAAGATAACCTTTGAACACTTTCCGAGAGAAGAGAACCAGTTAGCGGACGCGTTAGCTACAATGTCTTCTATGTTCAAGGTCAAATGGGATAATGAGGCTCCCCGGATCATCATCTGGAAACTGGACGAACCGGCATACTGTTGTGACCTCGAGACTGAATTGGTAACTGAGAAGCCTTGGTACCATGAAGTGAAGAGATATTTGGAAGCTCAGGAATACCCTGAAGGTGCCTCTGTCAATGATAAGAAGTTCCTGAGAAGGTTCGCGGCAAAGTTCTTCCTTAGCAACGGCATCTTGTACAAGCGAAACCATGATTCAACCCTATTGCGTTGTGTGGATAAAACTGAAGCAGAAAGGATCATGGAAGAGCTACATGAAGGGACCTTTGGTACACATTCCAGTGGGCATACAATGGCAAAGAAGATCCTTCAGGCAGGGTATTATTGGTCTACAATGGAAGCTGATTGTTACCAACATTCTCGGACGTGTCACAAGTGCCAGGTTTATGCAGACAAGGTGCATGTTCCTCCAGTTCCTCTGAATGTCCTGACTGCACCTTGGCCTTTTGCAATGTGGGGCATTGATATGATCGGTGAGATCAGACCTACGGCATCTAACGGGCATCACTTCATCCTTGTAGCGATTGATTACTTTACAAAGTGGGTTGAAGCAGCTTCTTACGCTACAGTAACCAAGAATGTCGTGGCGCGGTTCATTCGGCATAATCTGATCTGTCGATACGGCGTCCCTGAAAGAATCATTACAGACAACGGTACCAATCTTAACAACAAGATGATCACTGAGCTCTGCGAGCAGTTCAAAATACAGCACCACAATTCTTCTCCTTACAGACCGAAGATGAACGGGGCTGTAGAAGCAGCAAATAAAAACATCAAGAAAATCGTGCAGAAGATGACAGTGACTTATAAAGATTGGCACGAGATGTTACCGTTCGCTCTACATGGGTACCGTACCTCAGCCAGGACGTCAACCGGGGCAACTCCTTTCTCTTTGGTCTACGGCATGGAGGCAGTCTTACCGATCGAAGTGCAAATACCCTCTCTCTGGATAATGAAGGATACAAATCTGAACGAAGATGATTGGATCCAGACACGACTTGATCAGCTAAACCTTATTGATGAAAAGAGACATGCTGCTATCTGTCATGGTCAGACGTATCGGAAACGGATGATCAGGGAATTTAACAAAAAGGTCAGACCACAGGAATATCAAGTTGGGGATCTGGTAATCAAGCGAATCATCCTTCCTCAGAGTGATCCAAGGGGCAAATGGACCCCTACGTACGAAGGGCCATTTGTGGTTAAACATGTGTTCTCAGGAGGAGCCATGATTCTAACCAACATGGACGGTGACGACCTTCCTCACCCCGCCAACGCAGACATAGTAAAAAGATACTACGCATGAAAAAAGACCCGCTAGGCTGACATGCCTAGGCAAAAATTAGGGCTTCCCGTCGAACCAAAAGGGTTCGGGCAAAATGAAGGGATGAAATGAAAAAAACTGTACACCCGGCAAGTCGAAAACCTGAAAAGGAGGCTTGGGCAAAAATGGGTATCCCGGTGGACTGAAAACCCGAAAGGGCGGTCCAGGCAAAAGTTAGGGATAAAGCGTAATACTATGTCTCATTGGACCACTTTGTATCCGGAATCCGGTATCAACATCAAGACCAGACGGCATTGATCAATCAGCTTCATCTTCAACTAGGTCATCAAGTGATGAGACGCTCGAAGATATAAAGGCAATAGCAGAGTTGAAACCCAGTGGATCATTCATTTCACACAGCTGTTTTATTTTCTCTTGTACAAACTTGTATAAATTCTTTTGTTCGGCGGCGTTCTCTTACTGGGACGTCAGCCTCTTGTACACAAACGCCTATTTTACAGGCAAAATTCAAAATCAATACAAAATTACTTTTCAGACAAATTGCCTTTTGTTTTTTCCTTTTCTGTTTTGTTTTGCGAAGAACGTCCAAGGTTCAATTTGTGGTATATGCGTTGACAATAATTTGCTAACTCATGAATATTTGCATACAAAACAAAGGATTAATTACAGGTAACATTAGAAACAGGGGCAATAAAGAGTTGTCTAAGCAATCTAATTGTTCTGTCCTCCAAGGTGTCAAGGTAGGTTCGGTTGAAGAACACAACCAGTATATCTTACTTCCCCAGAGAGTGAGTCAGCAAATCAATGCACTCTCCCCAAACAAAGTTACAGTCAACCTTAAGGAAGTTAGGTATTCTCTAGCAGATCTCAACAATCCTCAGCACAATATACATGCATTCTTAACAAGCATCCCCGGCAGTCTTGGTCTAAAGATTGTTCCCCGGCGGTATATCAAACCTTCAGTGGAGTTACTCCCGGTACATCTCAAAACTTCCCCAGGAGAGTCCAATCCAGTTTCCCCAAGAAGTTGGAATCCATCTCCCCAAGCAGTAAGCTTATCCCCAATAGATTCTGGAAGCTTATCCTCGCAAAGCACGAACGCGTCTCCCGGCTTTATTCAAAGGTTATGCTCCACCAGAGCTTATAACTGGGTTATCCTCAGCCAAAAGCCACGGAAAGATCGTTCTCGACACAGTCTTCTTATCCCTAGCGAAGTCTACTCACACCTTCAATACAACGACGGTATCCCCAGCGAAGTTACTACCAACATCTCAACAGAGTACCTCTCTCCCTACAGAGTTCTGTTCCCCAGCCAGATCGCTAGAATAATTTTCTCCCTGCAGAGTAATCCATTCGCCAAGTTTACTCCCCAACGGAGTCATCTTCTCCTACCGGTATACTTGCAACTATCATCCCCAGCGGAGGCAAATCTATTCTTCAACATCAGCCCAGGAGTGACTTCCCGGCACCCGTCAAGGATTTACTTTCCTAGACGAAAAATGCATTCATAAACATAGCACTTCCATACATCATTATAGCATGCATAGACGCATCATATCTTACAAATCTCATTTATGTTGAGAGCATCATTGCTTGATCCATATCATGCATTGCATATGACTGACCTCTATCTTTCAGGAAAGATTCAGTTAAATTCTCAATCATATTTCAAGACCTAGACCGGTTCAGTTAATCGACTCCAAAGATTTCTTATCCAGTCCAAGGCCTTCTCTGGTCCAGCTAAATCGACCCCAAACAGATTTTTCTGATGAAGACTCAGTAGAAGTTATCCAGGTTTTATCAATGATTGCCATTGAGACTGTAATTGCCTATGGTTCTCTCCCCGATCCTGCGGAGATGATAATTCCATTCCAGGTTTTCTCATTGATTGCTATTGAGATTGTAATCACCTATGGTTCTCTCCCCGATCCTGTGGAGATGATAATTCCATTCCAGGTTTTCTCATTGATTGCTATTGAGATTGTAATCACCTATGGTTCTCTCCCCAATCCTGCGGAGATGATAATTCCATTCCAGGTTTTCTCATTGATTGCTATTGAGATTGTAATCGCCTATGGTTCTCTCCCCAATGCTGCGGAGATGATAATTCCATTCCAGGTTTTCTCAATGATTGCTATTGAGATTGTAATCACCTATGGTTCTCTCCCCAATGCTGCGGAGATGATAATTCCATTCCAGGTTTTCTCAATGATTGCTATTGAGATTGTAATCACCTATGGTTCTCTCCCCGATCCTGCGGAGATGATAATTCCATTCCAGGTTTTCTCAATGATTGCTATTGAGATTGTAATCACCTATGGTTCTCTCCCCAATGCTGCGGAGATGATAATTCCATTCCAGGTTTTCTCAATGATTGCTATTGAGATTGTAATCACCTATGGTTCTCTCCCCGATCCTGCGGAGATGATAATTCCATTCCAGGTTTTCTCATTGATTGCTATTGAGATTGTAATCACCTATGGTTCTCTCCCCGATCCTGCGGAGATGATAATTCCATCCCAGGTTTTTTCTCAATGATTGCTATTGAGATTGTAATCGCCTATGGTTCTCTCCCCGATACTGCGGAGATGGTAATCCCCACCAAGATTCTCTCAACAATTGCTGTTGAAGTTGAAGTCGCCCAAGGTTCTCTCACCGTTCCTGTGGAGGTAGTAACCACCCCTGGTTCATTCATCACCATTTGAAGATCCAGATCCAGCTCCTGTAACCAGTTAGGATACATTTATACCAAGCATCTGAGGACCAGCTCCCGTAACATGTCAGGTAATCGTTTTTTTTCTTCTGCAGGTACGCAAGTTCTCGCTAAGGAATCTCTTACGCGATCGACACCCAGATGGCATCTATAAGCCCATCCCCCTATCCATCATCTTTCCAAATGGCATCTGTAAGCCCATTCCCGCCATCACACTGCTGATACTCAACTATGTGAGTGCAAATTTCTGGGCACTCTAGTGTTCAATCACCTTCCACCCTCGGATCACGAAAGGCACACAAGCCAATCTACATCCTCAGGTCTAAGAAGATTGAACAGGGGCAACTGTTGTACCCCAAAATTTTCCCTCCCATAATCTTCAGAATTATGACAAGCAAATGGTTCAAAGTCTACTCAAGGGCTACACAGTCAACTATCCTCCTAAGCTAGTCAAACTAGGGTTTTGGTTCTTGCAAGGAAGTTGAAGTTTTCAAGAGCTCAATCAAGTCTCCTATGCCTATAAACATTGTCAAGCACCTACATGTCAAGTTTCAAGACTTTCAGCACAAAATTGCACAGTCAAAAACCCTAATTGCACTACAGTCAACTGTAGGGGAAAAATGGTCATTTGACAGTCAAAAGTTCAAATTTTTGGTCAACATCTTATTTTGAAGCCACAAACATCATTTGATTAATGCTTGATCATGATTCTCAAAGCTTGGCTCAAAAATCATCAAGATGCAAAAGTTTCTATTTTTGGACAGCTGAAAAGTCAACTGTAACTTGACCAAGGCATAACTTTTTCAATGGTTCATCAGAAAAATCCCATCCAATGCTCATTTTGAAGGGGAAGACATTTCCTACAACTCATCTTCACACTCCAAGTCCAAGAAATGCTCTCACAAAAAGTTATCAATTTCAACATTATAGGTCATTTTCAAAAGTCAACAAAAAGGGACTTTAAGTCAAAGACCATAACTTGAGATTGGTAAATCAAAATGACATGGGACCAAATACATTGGTTAGAGGACTTCAAGACCTTCCCAAAATGTCCAAGAACATGATCAAAGCTTAAAAATTGAGCAAGATATGCATTGGAGAAGTTGGGAAATTTTTGTGAAATGGCCAAAATCATTTATCCTTGAAATTTCATTTTTGACAAAAGGGGCCCACTTTTTCCACTTGAATTAACTTGTCCATGCTTCCCACGTGTCCCACCTTTTATTTCAAAAATTTTAATTAATTTTTTCATTTTTTATTGATTTTATTAGATTTAATTGATTTTAAATCTTTTAAAATCAAAGGAAAATCAAAAAGCCTAATTAAAAAGGATATCTGACCTTGATGGACTTTGAATTACCATTAAGCATATGCCAAATTCGTGCAAGGGGCCAAATAGAGCAAGAATTCAAAAATGGTTCAAAAATGGAAATTTGGTTATGGAGGTTTATGGAGAATCTTGAAATTGAATGTTATGCATTATGGAGCCATAATTCCTCTTCATACATGTTGCATAAGACCTAAGCAAGTGATCAGAAGGAATATAGAGGGCTAAGCTGCGCAAGAAGACTCAGATCAAACTCACACTTTTTGCTTAAAATCTCAAAAAACTGAAAACAAGGCTAGAGGTTGATTCAAGGCAAAAGAGTTGTTCAAACACCTTCCTTGAGGACCATAGAAAGTTTTCCAATCATTCACCAAGTCCCATACTCAAGAAAACACGAAATCACCATTGAAGTTGGTAAGGAAAATTCCAAAATCGTTTTCCATCATTCATGCATTTTAAACATGTTTCATTGTGGTTTTTGTGTTTAAAATGATGTTTGCAAGCTAACTGCATAATTTGATTGGAGTTTCGTGCCAAAACGAAGAAACCACCATTATCATATTTTAGGGTTTCAGGCTTGAAAATTTAGGGCTTTTCACTCAAGGAACAATTGGGGCATGATAATGGCACCATCAGGTTCAGGAGCTTCACGACAATCACATCCATATGTCGCGCCTAATTTCTAATGAGAGGATTCCTATTCGCTATTTTCCAGAAACATGCCTTTTAGAACGGTGTAAAAACCGTTGCCAATGTTTTTTATATTTTCAGGAAAACAAAACAATGAGGAAGATGACTCAGTGGCATAAGCTGAATGGCTGGTTCAAAATCTCGCGCGAAAAAAGAAGCGTTGGTGTTTGTTTGTTTATTATATTTATTGATTATATTATTTATAGATAAACAAAATAGCACAGTTGGTGAAGCGCTTGAGTGGTAATGTTCAGGACCTGGGTTCGAGCCCCAGGTCCTCACCCCCTTTCATATTATTTTCTATTTAATGTTCCTATGCAGCTTCAATACCAAAGCGCACCATGCATCTCCTAAATCAAACCTGCCACGCGTTCAATCTCTTCAATCAAGGGCCAGGACCTGTGGAACATGGTGGACTATGGTCAGCGCATGTGCATAATTCCTGGAAAGTCAAAGAGGCCAAGGACAAATGGGCCTGAATCACTACAACAAACCCTCACAATTAGGGGCAGACCCCCCTAGGTTTGCCATTATTTTTTATTCTTTCTTTTGCATTATTATTATTTTCTTTTAATTATTGTCTTTTAATTCAATTATTTTCATAAAAATGCAAAACAATAAAAAAATCAGAAAAGATAAAAAAAATAATAAATATTTTTTATTTTTAGTATTTTGTAAATAAATCCCATAATTAATTTAGTTTTAATTTTAGGTTGTTAATTTAATTCTTTTTCTCAATAACCAAAAATAATAAAAATAGACCTTTAGCACTTTTTACCCTTTTTTTTAATTAATTAAATATTTTATTATAAGTATCATTAACCATTAATTTTGTAAATAAATTTTATAATTAATTTAGTTTTAATTCTAGGTTTTAACTTTAATGCATTTTCTTTAATAAATAAAAAAATAATTAGAACTAGAATTATTTGACTTTTAATTCCAATTTGATTTTCTTTAATGTCATAAATACAAAAACATAAAAAAATAAGTCATTGCCTTTATTTAACTTAATTATTTTAATAATGTTATTTTAATTCCTTTAAAGGGTCCAACGCCCTCGCATTTGAATATATTTTCTTTTCGCGCATTTTATTTATCTCTTTTTTTTTGTGAATATAATGTAATTGCTCCAAAGCCCTGTAATAGTTAATTAGGCATTTATTTTCTGCACTTCTATTTTAAATCGGGTCTGGATTAATTTGGCGATGTAGACCCGCGCCTTTGTAATAGCGTAGGACCTTTATCTTTTCCGCACTTTAAATTCCTGCACCTTTAACTGTTAAACAATAACATGAAAGAATGAATGCCCAAAAATAAAAATCAAAGCGTAGATCACCAATACATGACAAGACAAACAATAAACTGAAAATGACGCACAATTCACACACCACCCATAGGGTACGCCTCACTGTTGCCTTGCCTCGAAAGGTGATCGTCGAGTAGAGGATGTCTTAGTAAGTCCTCATGATCCGGGAACCTGGCATGAGGGTAGCTTCTAAGGTGTCTTCCCATTGCTCTGGTAATCACCATGTCCCGAACCTCGAATTGACCCGAACACCTCCAACGGTGGTGCTACCTACCTCTCAATGGTGGGATGGCACTACTTTAAAGGACATCTACACAGACGAATTCCTTAGGGTAGGTAGACGACTCTAGATACTTGCTCTAAACTTCAAAACAAATCAAAAAAATACTTTTCACACCGACACCTTTTCAAAAGCTTTCGAAAGCAACTTTTCAAACACTCTTGAGGACCGATACAAGAGTCGAATTGGAATTTTCAAAGAAACCTTTTTTAAAAACCCACAGTTGAAAAGCAAACAAACCATTTTTGAAAACACAATGAGCAAGTATCTAAGAGCCCATGGATAACCATGGATAGAAAGGGTGCTAACACCTTCCCTTTCTATAACCTACCTCCCGAACCGAGAGCAATCTCTTTAAGGAATTTTTCTGTGCTTTTGTCCTTTCCATTTAGAGAAAATAAAAGACGGTGGCGACTCTTGCTTCCGCGATATTTTGCGAACCAGCGTTAAACAGTCAGTTCCAGATCCACCGATCACAGCCACCTTCTCCCTCTCCTCTCCACGACTGTCCAAGGCGATGGTTTGAAAGGTACCGTTTTTTTGTTCTAAACGCGTTTTTACAGTTTACATTTGTGTGATTCTTGTGCGTTTTATTGTTTGCATGTTTTGATTTTTTGATGCTTCATGCGTGAGATGAAGAAAAATTGAGGGAAAGGAAACTAATACATTGGTGCTTCGTTTCTGGAGAATGGATGGAGGGTTGGAACGGCGGCGCTCTTGGTGGCCGGAGGCGGAAAGAGGATGAAGATGAACGTCGCTTATGGTATTTCTGTATATTCTTTCCTCTTTGAAGGTTTGATGATGATCGTGTTTCTGAAAACTATATTGTTTGAACTTTCGTTGATGATGAATATTTTCTGAAACTACTCTTGCTTCTGAATCTCTTCCCTTTTCTGGTTTTGATATGGATATCGATGATGATGATATTCTAAGATTTGCTTGCTGTTGATTTAGTTTTGTTGATTCTCTTCCTTCCTCTGAGTATGCTGATGTTTTATGATGATGAACCTGAAAACCAGTGTTGTTGTTTTGCTTGTTCTGCAAGCTCTTCCTTTCTCTTTGTATGCTGATTTGGGCTTGGAGGTTTGTTGTGTTTTGGCCTGGACTGTATGTTCGTTGAGCTTGAGATGCAGTTTTGTGATGTAGGTTTTGTGAGTTTGGCTTACAGTTCTGGTAAGTATTCTACAGTTTTGGAAGCAGGTTCTTTTGTTTTTCAGAAGTTTGCAGTTTATGCAAGTTTTGTAGTTTTGGTGGTTATGCAGGTCTGCTTTGGGCTTGCCTGTGTGTTTAGCAGGTTTGCCATTTGTAAGGCAGGCTTGAGTGTTTTTTGACTGTAGGTTTGTTTTTTGGTTTTTGACAGCAGGTTTGCAGGTTTGAGCTTTTGAGAAGTTTACAGTTTATGCAAGTTTGTGAGCTTAGCTTGCAGGTTTGTTGTGTTTGTGAGGCAGGCCTGAAGGTTATGCAGGTTAAGTTGGTTTGCAGTTTTACAGACTTGTAATGCAGGTTTGGAGGTCTGGGTTTTGGAAACAGGCTTATGCTTGTTTGAGTTACAGTTGGACACTGCAAGTTTGTAACTTGCAGTTTTTTTGGTAAGTTGCAGGCTGTTGAGTTTTGCTAGTAGGTTTATGGTGTTGAGATGCAGTTTGTTTGTTTGGAAGTCTTTTATGTTTTTGGAAGCAGGCTTCAAGTTTTGGGAGGTAGGCTTCAAGTTTGTTTTGTGTTGTTGGAAGCAGGCTTCAGGTTATGCAGGTTCAGTCGGAGGCAGGCTTGCTGGTCTGTTGTGTTTTTGGGAGGTTTAGCAGTTTTGCTCTATATCTCATTTTTTTATATTTGCTGGACTGTTAGACTATTATATATTTTCTTTTTGCTTTCTTTTACTGTCTTGAAAACAGCCTGCCAAAACTGCAAACTCTCACTTCACTAGGTCTTCTCTTTCTCTCTCTCTCTCCCAAAAGCACTTTTAATTGCTTATTATATTATAATTCTGAAAAGCTTGTTGGGCCAGAAAATGATGATGAAATTGATAAGTCCCTTTGGCTTGTAACTTTGGTTTATCTCTGCATTGTGTACTTGTTTCCATATTTCCTGCATTGTATACTTTCTTTGACAGCTTTGCAACTTTCTGCTTTGTGTACTTGGTGTGACAGTTTTGCAACTCAGTTTGACATTCGGTTAATGCATTTGAAATTCAGTTTGCAGTATAGTTTGACATGCTTGGTTACTACATTGTAGTTAGCTTGCCTATGCTTGCCTTGCTGACTTTTTGACTACTGCAGTTTGGTTTTGTTTGCAATGCAGCCTTATAGCTTTGTATTTGAACCATGTACATGCTTGCAATTTATTTTTTTACTTTTCTCTTTGTGAACCAAGAAGAGAAATCTTCTTGTGATTTGTAAAGAGAAAAAGTAAAACATGATGAATCCAATAGCATTTTGATTCCGGCCAACAAGCTTTAATGATGATTTTTCTTTCTTCCTTTTCTGCTTGAAAATTCTTATGCTAATTTCTTTTTCTGTCTTTTGCAGGTAAGTACCAGTTGGATGATAGATGAAGCAGTAGAAGTAGAAGATCTCAAAAGATTAGGCTTAGATTTATTTTTCCATTTATTGTAAACAAATTTTATTGTAAATACTATAAGTTGTAATCTTACAATATTCGAATAAAATTTGTAACAACACTTGAAATAAATAAAAGTCTTTATCCAAAAAGAATTCTCTACTGTCAAATATTCCAATCTTTCCTTGTATTGTCTATTTAATTATTTAAGACTCTTAAATTAAAATAACTGGAAATGTATCCCAATAACTTTAATCCAGATGAAATAAATAATCAACAAACTTTGCCGTCTCGCAACCTTGCATTAATCACAATACGCCTGGTATTCCAATTAACATATGCGTTGTACAGTTAAACAAACAAGCATTCCATAAAAAGGTAAACCTTTCACTCCACTTAATCAAGCAGATGCCTTAAAGTTCCAAACAAAAGTCTCAGTTCTTATCCCAGATAATTAGGATTTGAGAAACAACCAGTAATCTTGAACAAGCGTGAAAACAAAGTAACAGTTAACTGAATTTCTGAGGATTCAGTTTCTTCTGAGAAATGCGAGCGCAAACCCTAATCCTGGATTACTACCAAATAAAAATCTGTCTGATTGATTCCTGAGTCAATCTTAAAAAATCAGAGAAAACCCTAATTCTGGATTGACTGATAAAGAAAAGTCTATTTGACCGATTCTTGAGCCGATCTAAAAAATCATAGAAAACCCCGAGGTTGTGATTTCTTGTGAAAAAGGGAGGGAAAATTTTGGGGTACAACACTGGAGTCTTAAACATGGGGAGAAGGTTTCATGGGCAGACAAGAAGGACTTTGAACTTTGCAACAACATTCGGTGTAGGAGAAGGGAAAGGCAAGGAAACAGCTGTCCCGTCAGAATCAGAAGAAGAGGAAGAGGAAGAAGAAGACTACTCTTAGGAACAGTACCCTCCAGCTGATGATAAGTATAAATATCTTAAAGAGCAGTTGAGCGCGATGGAAATCCAAAAGGTGCCAGGTTTGGACTTTGAGGAATTGGGACTAGTGTCAGGGATTGTGATTCCTCTAAAATTCAAAGTGCCTATATTTTCCAAATATGATGGAGTGTCATGCCCTAAAATGCATCTCCGATCATATGTGAGGAAAATTCAACCCCATACTGTTGATAAAGACTTATGGGTGCACTTTTTCCAAGATAGTCTGTCTGGAACACAACTCGACTGGTTTTACCAACTAGAAAGGTCCAATGTTCACAATTGGGAAGACCTTACCGCAACTTTCTACAAGCAATATCAATACAATGCTGACTTGGCGCCTACCCGTACTCAACTCCAGAGTATGGCCATGGCTTCTAATGAAGGTTTCAAGGATTACGCACAAAAATGGAGAGATTTGGCTGGAAGAGTTCAACCCCCTCTGTCTGAAAGGGAATTGGTTGACATGTTCTTAGGCACCTTATCTGGTCCCTTTTTCAACCATTTAATTTGAAGTTCATCTGCAGCTTTACTGAACTAATATTGACGGGAGAGAGGGTGGAAGCTGGCATAAAAAGTGGAAAGATTCAGAAGGATTCTTCTTCTTCTACAGCTTTAAGGAAACCTTTCATCAGTAAGAAAGAGATAGTTGTTGTATATCCGCAAAGAAACCAAGAGAGGACCAAATGCCTACCAATGGTGGGGGCCATTATGATTCCTAAGCCTACGTCTGATCAATAAAGAAGTAATAAACCAAGGGTAGAAAGGCCAGTCAAGCAGTTTACCAGAATCAACATGACTCCGTCTCAAGTGTTACCTCATCTACTAAGATCCAATTTGGTAACCTTGAAAGAAGCTCCGAAAAACCCTAATACAACATCCCCTTATTATCATCCCAATGCCCGTTGCGCATATCACTCTGAAAGTCCTGGTCACGATACTAATAACTGTTGGGCCTTGAAGAACAAAATACAAGACCTCATTGAAGCAAAATAAATTGAGTTTGATGCGCCCGAGAAGCCAAATGTCATTTCTTCTCCTATGCCCAGACACAGCCACAATACCAATGCCATTGAAGAAGATTTATTTGTTACCACAATTGATGAACTCATGACCCCACTTCCGACTATTAAGATAAACTTGTTGAAAGTCAGTGTGTTCCCGGGCTGTAATGAAGTTTTCCATCTCTGCTTATCCTCACCAATGGGTTGTCCTTTGTTGAAGGCAGGCATTCAGTGCCTGATAGATAACAAAGAGATTTTGTTTGAAAAGACTCCTGTTTCACCTATTCCTGTTGAAGATGTTTCTATCATTACCATTTCTGCCAATTCTTCTAGGGTCTCCACCAAAAGACCCGTTACAATTACATCGATTTCGAAAGCAGCTCCTTTAATAATCACAATGTCGGGGCCAGACCCATATGAATCAGACAAGACCGTACTGTGGAATTACAGAGGGGACATTTACTACCATGGCGTCAAGCAAGACTGGCCGGCCGCCAAAGAGATAAACTCCGAAAAAGAAGACTCTGACATCCGTAATATTACCGGAACTAGAAAGTTACCCGAAGCGGTAGGATATTTTCTCCAGAAATTACTCCCCCAAAATCAGTTTATGGACCCGTGATCATCCCTGTAGCTGCTCCAAAGGTTACTTCCGTACCCATAATCATCTCTGCAAGTGATCCTATTGACGAAGACGTTACAACCCATGTTATCATTCCTACCAACACTCCTACTGTTGAGACTCGAGGAAAGAGTATTCAAGTGGAGCCTATCCGGACGAAGGCTCAATCACGGACTATCCCTGAGACATCCAAGAAAGAAATGGAGGAGATCCTTAAAATTCTAAAGAGGAGCGACTACGATGTAGTTGAACGATTGGGGCAAACTCCCTCCAAAATCTCCATGTTGGCATTACTACTGTGTTCTGAGGCACATGCGAAAGCCTTGGTGAAGTCCTTAAAAATAACCCATGTACCTCAAGAGACGTCTGTTGATCAATTCCAAGACTGCGTGGCCAGCTTGACAGCGGATAACGGCCTAGGCTTCTCGGATGCTGATCTAACACCAAGGGGAAGAAATCATAATGAGGCATTGCATGTCTCAGTGGAGTGTAGGGGCACAACTCTGGCCCATGTCTTGGTGGAAACTGGCTCATCTTTGAATGTATTACCGAAAAAAGCTTTGGATAGACTTGACTGCGAGGGACTGACATTAAAGCCAAGCAACATAGTAGTAAGGGCATTTGATGGCTCGAAGAGGATGGTACACGGGGAAGTGGATATCCCCATAAAGGTTGAAACACAAACTTTCAATTCAACCTTTTATGTAATGGATATCCGCCCTTCTTACTTCTGTCTGCTGGGCCGGCCATGGATCCATAATGCTGGCATTGTTACCTCTAAATTGCATCAGATGCTGAAGTATCCGGTTCAAGGAAAGATTATCACCGTCTGTGATCGGTGGATCTGGAACTGACTGTTTAACGCTGGTTCGTGAAATGTCGCGGAAGCAAGAGTCACCACCGTCTTTTATTTTCTCCAAATGGAAAGGACAAAAGCACAGAAAAATTCCTTTAAAGAGATTGCTCTCGGTTCGGGAGGTAGGTTATAGAAAGGGAAGGTGTTAGCACCCTTTCTATCCATGGTTATCCATGGGCTCTTAGATACTTGCTCATTTGTGTTTTCAAAAATGGTTTGTTTGCTTTTCAACTGTGGGTTTAAAAAAGTTTCTTTGAAAATTTCAGTTTGACTCTTGTATCGGTCCTCAAGAGTGTTTGAAAAGTTGCTTTCGAAAGCTTTTTGAAAAGGTGTCGGTGTGAAAAGTATTTTTTGATTGGTTTTGAAATTAGAGCAAGTATCTAGAGTCGTCTACCTACCCTAAGGAATTCGTCTGTGTAAATGTCCTTTAAAGTAGTGCCATCCCACCATTGAGAGGTAGGTAGCACCACCGTTGGAGGTGTTCGAGTCAATTCGAGGGTTCGGGACATGGTGATCACCAGAGCAATAGGAAGACACCTTAGAAGCTACCCTCATGCCAGGTTCCCGGATCATGAGGACTTACTAAGACATCCTCTACTCGACGATCACCTTTCGAGGCAAGGCAACAGTGAGGCGTACCCTATGGGTGGTGTGTGATCTGTGTGTCATGTTCATTTATTTTTGTCTTGTCATGTCATGGGTGATCTACGCGTTATTTTTATTTAGACATTCATTCTTGCATGCGATTTAATTAACAGTTAAAAAAATACGGAAATTAAAAGTTCTAAACTATTACAAAGGCGCGGGTCCACATCGCCAAATTAAAATCCAGGACCCGATTTGACATAAAATAAAGAAATAAAGTAAAGTGCGAAAGATAAATATTTACACGGCTTTGGGAGAATTACATCAATATTTAAAAGAAGGAATAAATAAAATGCGCGAATTGAATTAAAATAGAACGTTCGAGGGCGTTGGACCCTTTTGAAGTTAAATTGAAATTAAAAATTAATTAATTATTTATTGAAATAAAAGAAGTGTTTTTTAAGTTTTTTTGTATTTATGAAATAAGAAAATTAAAATTAAAATTAAAAGAAACCCTAATTCTAAGTTATTTTTAATTATTTGAGAAAAATGTTAAAGTTTAACTTAATTTACTAAAGAATTTATGTACATGTTTATTTACAAAATAAATTAGTAATTAATAATAATAATAATGATGAGAAAATTATTTATTAAAAAAAATGATGAAAAAGTTAAAAACCCTAATTTCTACATATTTAATTTATTAATAAAAATATTAAAGTTTTGAAACCTAAATTAATCTAATTAATTGTTTAAAGTTTATTTACAAAAATAATAATAGTGAAATTAATATTAATAAAATAAACATTTTTTTTGATTTTTCTGTATTTTATATTTATTATGAAAATTATTTTATGGAATTAAAAGAAAACAATTAAAAACAATTAAAAGAATGAAAAGGAAAAACAAATAAAAATTAAAAATTGAGCAAACCATAGGGGGTGTCTGGCCCAAAGGGAGGTTTTTTTGAAGTATTGACTCCTGAGTACCGTGGTCTGCATTCTTTGGCCATTGGATTGAGTTTCATGCATAAGTTGTTCAACTTTGGCCATTTGGCTTTTGGCTTTTGGCCATTTGTGTTCTGACCTCAACGTTCCTTAATCTTCTCAGGATGTCTGTCTCGCCACGTATTGGGGTCATGTGTAAAATATTCTGTTTTGGCCATTTGGCTTTTGGCTTTTGGCCATTTGGCTTTTGGCCTCAACGTTCCTTAATGAACCTGCATGGGATCATGTCTAAATCTGCAGTGTTGAATCTCACGAACACATTAAATAAAATCATAAAATGCAAATAAAGCCAATATATGAAGAAATTTAATGTTTAGGCACAATATGACATGTATGAATGATTATACCCTTTTGATCATGGAGATCAAATCAACCTTACCCTTACTGGAAAATTAGTGACTTGAATGCTTTTATGCCCTTTGGATCATGGAGATCAAGTCAGCCTTACCCTTACAGAAGAAGTAATAAGATGTTGGTTTGTAACTGAGATGGCTTTTTGAAAATGTGAGAGAGGGATTTGTAATAAGGATTTCAAGGTTTTAGGGTTCTTGAAAGAGTTTGATATTCTGACAGTGTTGTGGCCAAGTTTTTTCTCTCTTTTTCTCTCCTCTTTTTTCTCTGGTTTGTGTGAATGAAGGTGATTATATAATGGAAATTAGGGTAAAGCAAATGGGCTTTGAATGTGCAATTGGGCCTCAAATATTCACTTGAATTCGTCACTTTCCAGGCTAAATCGCAGGGACTTAAGTGCATTTTTTGAAGTTGAAATGTGAAAAAAAAATGTAGCCGATATAGAGAACTAACTCCTGTCCGAAAATCGACTCAATCGGATAAACGGTGAATTAGTTATGAATTTTTGAAGTTTCAGCTCAGACAAACTTATTTTGGGCTCCAGTGTCGACTCTGACACGTTCTTCAATAAAAAACTGGTATTGATCGGAGCATAATCCGGTCTCGACTTTTGAAGCAAAGTTGTAGATCTATGAGTCAGGGACCTTGTGTAAAAATATGAGCCCAATCCGATAAAAATTGACCGAGTTATGAATTTTCGATGTTTCGGCTCAGATGAAATAATATTCAGCATTCAGGATTTTCGGTGTGTCACGCACTCTGAGCAAAAAACGAAGGCCTTTTGAATACCGTTTGAACTCAATACCTTCTGTGAAAATGTAGCCAACTCAATTTGTGAAATTTTGGTGCCAGAACCAGCTCGATACGGTGAAAATCGACCAAGTTATGATTTTCTGAACATGACGCAAATAAACTTCTGTCACAAATTTTCTGTATGAAAATACTTGATAAATCCACATTTTTGAAGACCTTCTGATCGAAATTGGCTTCCAGCCGTGAGAGATGAAAATGTAGATAATGTCAAGACGGAATTTTGGCCACCGGAACGGGTTCAAAACGAGTCACGATCTTCAAGTTATGAATTTTTTAGCGCGTAAAAACTGCACTTTCAGCACACTTTTTCACTATATTTCTTCAAGAAAACTCGCACATTCGGATACCTTCTTTAAAGAATTGACTCTTGAGCCGAACCTGAATTTGAGAATACGTTATCAGAGATATCTTGGCGAAAGAATACCTGAATATGACGCGCCGGGTTGGTCTTGTAAATTTTTCTTGAAATATTTTGAGAAATATGGGAGGGCAAATTTTGGGGTACAACAGTTGCCCCTGTTCAATCTTCTTAGACCTGAGGATGTAGATTGGCTTGCGTGCCTTTCGTGATCCGAAGGTGGAAGATGATTGAACACTAGAGTGCCCAGAAATTTGCGCTCACATAGTAGCAGCGATGTGGGGAATGGGCTTATAGATGCCATTTGGAGGTTAATGGATAGGATGATGGGCTTATAGATGCCATTTGGATGTTGATCGCGTAAGAGATTCCTTAGCGAGAACTTGCGTACCTGCATAAGAAAAATGAGTACCTGACATGTTGCAGGAGCTGGTCTTCAGATACTTTGTGTAGATATGTCCTGACTGGTTACAGGAATCGGATCTTCGAATTCTTCAGACGTGCCCTGGCGAGATATAGGAATCGAGTCTGGTAATGCTAGTCTTCAACGGATACACCCTGGCAAGATTCAGGCATCGGATCCTCGAACTCTTCAGACACACCCTGACAAGATACAGGAATCGGATCTGGTAATGTTAGTCTTCAACGGATACACCCTGGCAAGATTCAGGCATCGGATCCTCGAACTCTTCAGACACACCCTGGCAAGATACAGGAATCAGATCTGGAATTCAGAAAGGTTGTGAGTTGTCTCTACTGACAGGTTATTTCCATGGACGGGTGGTCTATAACGACAAGTGTCTATAACGACGAGTGTCTATCACGACGAGTGTCTATAACGACGAATGTCTATAACGACGAGTGTCTATAACGACGAGTGTCTATCACGACGAGTGTCTATAACGACGAGTGTCTATGACGACGAGTGTCTATAACGAAGAGTGTCTATAACGACGAGTGTCTATAACGACGAGTGTCTATAACGACGAGTGTCTATGACGACGAGTGTCTATAACGACGAGTGTCTATGACGACGAGTGTCTATAACGACGAGTGTCTATAACGACGAGTGTCTATAACGACGAGTGTCTATAACGACGAGTGTCTATGACGACGAGTGTCTATAACGACGAGTGTCTATGACGACGAGTGTCTATAACGACGAGTGTCTATCACGACGAGTGTCTATAACGACGAGTGTCTATAACGACGAGTGTCTATAACGACGAGTGTCTATAACGACGAGTGTCTATGACGACGAGTGTCTATGACGACAAGTGTCTATAACGACGAGTGTCTATGACGACGAGTGTCTATAACGACGAGTGTCTATAACGACGAGTGTCTATAACGACGAGTGTCTATGACGACGAGTGTCTATAACGACGAGTGTCTATGACGACGAGTGTCTATAACGACGAGTGTCTATGACGACGAGTGTCTATAACGACGAGTGTCTATGACGACGAGTGTCTATAACGACGAGTGTCTATAACGACGAGTGTCTATAACGACGAGTGTCTATAACGACGAGTGTCTATGACGACGAGTGTCTATAACGACGAGTGTCTATGACGACGAGTGTCTATGACGACGAGTGTCTATAACGACGAGTGTCTATAACGACGAGTGTCTATAACGACGAGTGTCTATAACGACGAGTGTCTATAACGACGAGTGTCTATAACGACGAGTGTCTATGACGACGAGTGTCTATAACGACGAGTGTCTATAACGACGAGTGTCTATAACGACGAGTGTCTATAACGACGAGTGTCTATGACGACGAGTGTCTATAACGACGAGCGGAAGTAATTTTAACTGGACTTGTCTTCTTTTGACTGGATTTGTCTACTTTGACTGAATTTGTCTACTTTGACTGAATTCGTCTACATAGCTAATCTTTTAACTGTATCCTTCCTGAAAGATAAAGGTCAGTCATATGCAATGCATGATATGGATCAAGCAATAATATTTTTCAACACATGAGATTGTATGATATGATGCATATGTGCATGTATCATGATGTATAACAATGTGACGTTTATGAATGTATCTTCGTCTAGGAAAATAGATCCTTGACGGATGCCAGGAAGTCAAATCCTGGGCTGATGTTGAAGAGTGAGATTCTTCGTTTCTGTTGGGGATGATGATTGCAAGAATACCGGTAGGAGAAGATAACTCCGTTGGGAAATAAACTTGGCAAATAGATTACTCTGCGGGGAGTGAACTTTGTGGGGAAAGAGAAGTACTTTGCTGAGGTTGATGAGGATAACTCCGCTGGGGATACCGTTGTTGTGCTCTGTTGGAAGTTTTGATGAACTCCGCTGGGGAATAAGAAGAACTTTGCCGAGGACGATCTTTCCGTGGCTTTTAGCTGAGGATAACCCAGTTATAAGCTCTGGTGGAGAAATAACCTTTGAATAAAAACGGGGAGACGCGTTCGCTCTGCAGGGAGTGAAGGTATCTTGGTCGCATTCTTCAGCTGAACTTACCTTGGCACCTCGGTGGACAGGGCAACCGGATCATTTAGACAACTCATTATTGCCCCAGTTTCTGTTGGAGAAGAAGGTACATGTGAAGGTGTTTGATGACTGCCGTTTTGACAAATCTTCTTCTGGTAGGCAAGTGACGAGATACCGGGACATAGTCGTACGCTTTGATCCCTAATTTTTTCCTGGACCGCCCTTCCGGGTTTTCAGTCCACCGGGATACCCCTTTTTGCCCAAGCCGCCTTTTCAGGTTTTCGACTTGCCGGGTGTACAGATTTTTCTTCATTTCATCCCTTATTTTTGCCCGAACCCTTTTGGTTCGCCGGGAAGCCCTTATTTTTGCCTAGGTGTGTCAACCTAGCGGGTCTTTGATTTTTGCGTGGTATTTTTTCGACTATGTCCACTTTCTCAGAATGTAGGGAGGTGCCCCTGTTGTTGTGTTGCCATGCCACCAGAAGATCTTCGTTTGATCGTCCAATGCCCCAAGTGACTTAGACGGAGATTTGCCCCAGGCTATTTGGCATTTGAGAGATTCTCTGAATCTTGACTTAACTGCCCCAGATGACGGACAATGATCATGTCATGCCCCTTGTTTGGGAATGCTTTTGTTCACTTGATATTCGTCGTGCAAATTTCTAGGCTGTTCAAACAAATAGTCATATGTGCAAGCAATGTTATTTCAAAAGTGCAAAGATTATGTCTGTCTTGAAGATTTTGAAAATGCATTTTTCATAAAACAAGTGAATGTTTGTAAAACGTGATGTCAACTCCGCATTTACCGTGGGCCTTAAGGAGTCAGGATACCTTTCGTAACAGTATGCTTTCGAACTAACCCATCCTTCAGCTAGGACTTTTAAGGGTTATAACGTGGCTTGGTTCACGGTTTAAGAAACAAAGGATAAAGGCTCAAATTATTTGTACCCACCCGCTCTTCGTGATGTTCTTCAAACCTAAACTCAGTTGATCATACGTTAGACCTTGTTTGAGTCTTTGCTCTGATTTTCCGGTGATGACTCGGATGTTGATAACTTATTTTGAATAGGCAGTCATTTCCCTTTCTTTTTTTTTTGTTGTTGAAGGTTTGTAAGACCTCCTTCTTTTTGATTTTGTTACCCCTTTCTTTTTTTGCCTGAACTGTTTCCTTTTTTGGAATTACAGTCAGCGGGATACCCCAGTTTTATAAGTCTCCTTCATGGGTTTTGACTTAATGGGTTTTTTATTTTGAAAGATAATGACTGCCTTTCTTTATTGATCATTCGGAACCATCACTGTCTTTCTTTGTTTTGTAAGGACCTCTTTGGTGCCATTCGTTATGCACTTGGATCAACTGAGAGAACTACCCTGCCCCAGGTTATGATTAAGGGTTTTAAATTTCGAAAAGAAAAACTCCTACTTCTTTGGCTCAGAGGGGTTGACGAGGGATTATCATCCTTATAACTCCAGTGTTTAGGGATTGAAACAATGCCTGTACCTCATCAGCGGGGTCTGTTCGAAAGCATACTGTAGATTGTGGTATCGTTTTCGTCATCCTCCCTCAAGAGGCTTAGAATTATTGAGAGTTGATCATCAGAAAAAATATGAAAATAATTTGCATAGAGTGAATACGAATATATGGTTTCAAAATAGACATATGCGATGCATTAAAGAAATAACAATGTTTAACATGAGTAAATGTTTGAACAATCAAAAGAAAATTACAACTTGAATTCAAATGAACAAAAAAGGTGCTTTCTATCCTAGCCATGTTTTGGCATGGGAGCAGTGATCACGTTGGGAGCCTCTGGAGAGTCGAGCTGGACTTCCTTGGCGTCAATCAGATCTTGAACCCTGTTTCTCAAAGTCCAACAGTCATCTGTAGCATGCCCCGGGCTGTCGGAATGATAGGCGCAGCGAGCATTGGGATTGTATCTTGAAGGTGTCCTGTTAGGATTCTTCGGGGGATCCATGAGAGTTATCAACTTGGTTTCCAGCAGCTGTGGCAATATCTGTGACAAGGTCATGCCGAGGGGAGTAAATTGCCTCTTAGGTCTTTCTTCCCTTTGTTGATGGTGGCGCTGAGGAGCACCGGCCGGCTTTACAATAGCTACTGCGTTGACCGCACTAGATTCTCTCTTGGATGGTTTCTTCTCAGCGTTCGAGGAATCACCATTATGTATTTTTCCTGACTTGATGCCAGCTTCTATTCTTTCCCCGGTCAAGACTAAATCTGTAAATCCAACAGCAGAATTCCCAATCAGGTGGTTGAAGAATGGATCGGACAGGGTCCCTAAGAACATGTCGACGAGCTCGCGGTCGGTTAGAGGTGGCTGTACCCTTCCAGCAAGGTCCCTCCACTTTTGAGCATATTCTTTGAAACCTTCGCCTGCACCCATAGACATCCCTTGGAGTTGAGTGCGCGTGGGGGCAAGGTCGGCGTTGTACTGGTACTGCTTGTAGAAAGCAGTGGCCAAGTCCTCCCAGCTGTGGATATTGGCTCCATTCAGTTGATAGAACCAGTCAAGCTGAGTCCCTGAAAGACTCTCCTGAAAAAAGTGGATCCATAAGTTCCTGTCGGCCGTGTAGGGCTGGATCCTCCTCATGTATGACCTGAGATGCAGCTTTGGACAGGATTCCCCATCGTACTTTGCAAAGGCAGGTGCCTTGAATTTGTGCGGGATCACTACCCCAGAAGACAGACCTAGATCCTCGAAGTCCAGGCCAGGCACTTTTTGTATCTCCATAGCACTTAGCCGGTCTTCCAACTGTTTGTACCTATCCTCAGCCGGAGGGTACTGTTCGTCGTTGAAATCTGTCTCATTGTCGGAGACCACTAGACTGGGAACCCTTTCCTCCTGATGACTGCCTTTCCCCACAGATGGAGTTGTCCTCTCAGCTTCATCCTGCAGTGTGTTCCCAGATCTGCGTCTAGGGCTGAACAAAACAGTCCTCTTCTTTTTCTTTTTCAAGAGCAGGATCTTCAGATCTTGCTGCCCCTGGGTCAGATTCATGATCAGCTCTTGGAACTGGGCGTTCTGAGCTTGGAGGGCCTTGATAGTGTGCTCGATTGAGGATTCAGGATTCATGACGAGACTGCTGAAATAAACAGCGAAGAAGGTAAGCAGCCTGCAGAGAATGGGTACCTGTTATGCAATGATATGTATGATATGCATGCAATGATTTCAAGGACCTCGAGGGGTAAACAAATTGTTAGAGTTGGAAACTGGTAACTTGATTGAAGGTACTTCATGTTGTTGAGAGTCCTTCTTCAAGGGTCAAGGCTCACCATATCGAGTGGGTCATAGCCCCTGACAACCTCGGCTAGAGGAAAATAAATCCCCTTTGCCCCTTGCTGGACAGTTGGTTCATCATGACCTGCATCACAAGCCCTTGAGATCCTTGAAATGGGTTAGTCCTTATGTAGGATGTATGCAATGGTATGATGTTATGCTATGCATGGGGTAATGTAGATAAACCCTGTTATGAGTCCAGATTAAGGACTGTAAACAAAACCTGTAAGAAATTCGAGTGTCAGATAACAAGCATGCAAATAGTCAAGTTGGAAGGCACACAAGTCACACAAGATAACCCTTAGAGTTTAGGCCAGCATGAAGTTTAGGTACTACCCTCTTTCAGTTTCAGTTGGTTAAGACCTGTCCTATCAGAAGTAACCGGGTTCTAGAGGATCCCAATATCACTGACTACCCTCAATCGGTCATAACTCCAGCATCGCAATCTTTTCTTGCGGCTAGAACCATCACGAGAGTTTAGCCTCAATGGACGTAGCATACTGCTACTGTTCTAATGGCCAAGTTGGGTCATTTAAGGTTCTAAGGTCTGTTGGTGCTTAATGACTCCTTGGAAGACCCATATTCTCCCCGTTTCAACATGAGGGATATCGGTACAGACCAAGGCGCCACACCAACGTAGCCACTGCTTCACCCATGTCGGTATACGCCGGACAGGTCCCTCACAGCTTATGCTACCTAAACAGGGTATCCCCAGATCCGGGTTAGGATCTATGTAACTCCCAGGCAACCCACAATAGTAAAGCAAACAAGCACAATAATTGAAAACACAAGTGATCTTAGTCCTAAGGTACACCTCACTTTAAAAGGTCCCCAGCAGAGTCGCCAGTTCTGTGATCGGTGGATCTGGAACTGACTGTTTAACGCTGGTTCGCGAAATGTCGCGAAAGTAAGAGTCGCTGCCGTCTTTTATTTTCTCCAAATGGAAAGGACAAAAGCACAGAAAAATTCCTTTAAAGAGATTGCTCTCGGTTCGGGAGGTAGGTTATAGAAAGGGAAGGTGTTAGCACCCTTTCTATCCATGGTTATCCATGGGCTCTTAGATACTTGCTCATTTGTGTTTTCAAAAATGGTTTGTTTGCTTTTCAACTGTGGGTTTAAAAAAGTTTCTTTGAAAATTTCAGTTTGACTCTTGTATCGGTCCTCAAGAGTGTTTGAAAAGTTGCTTTCGAAAGCTTTTTGAAAAGGTGTCGGTGTGAAAAGTATTTTTTGATTGGTTTTGAAATTAGAGCAAGTATCTAGAGTCGTCTACCTACCCTAAGGAATTCGTCTGTGTAAATGTCCTTTAAAGTAGTGCCATCCCACCATTGAGAGATAGGTAGCACCACTGTTGGAGGTGTTCGGGTCAATTCGAGGGTTCGGGACATGGTGATCACCAGGGCAATAGGAAGACACCTTAGAAGCTACCCTCATGCTAGGTTCCCGGATCATGAGGACTTACTAAGACATCCTCTACTCGACGATCACCTTTCGAGGCAAGGCAACAGTGAGGCGTACCCTAGGGGTGGTGTGTGATTTATGTGTCATGTTCATTTATTTTTGTCTTGTCATGTCATGGGTGATCTACGCGTTATTTTTATTTAGACATTCATTCTTGCATGCGATTTAATTAACAGTTAAAAAGATGCGGAAATTAAAAGTTCTAAACTATTACAAAGGCGCGGGTCCACATCGCCAAATTAAAATCCAGGACCCGATTTGACATAAAATAAAGAAATAAAGTAAAGTGCGAAAGATAAATATTTACACGACTTTGGGAGAATTACATCAATATTTAAAAGAAGGAATAAATAAAATGCGCGAATTGAATTAAAATAGAACGTTCGAGGGCGTTGGACCATTTTGAAGTTAAATTGAAATTAAAAATTAATTAATTATTTATTGAAATAAAAGAAGTGTTTTTTAGGTTTTTTTTGTATTTATGAAATAAGAAAATTAAAATTAAAATTAAAAGAAACCCTAATTCTAAGTTATTTTTAATTATTTGAGAAAAATGTTAAAGTTTAACTTAATTTACTAAAGAATTTATGTACATGTTTATTTACAAAATAAATTAGTAATTAATAATAATAATAATGATGAGAAAATTATTTATTAAAAAAAATGATGAAAAAGTTAAAAACCCTAATTTCTACATATTTAATTTATTAAGAAAAATATTAAAGTTTTGAAACCTAAATTAATCTAATTAATTGTTTAAAGTTTATTTACAAAAATAATAATAGTGAAATTAATATTAATAAAATAAACATTTTTTTTGATTTTTCTGTATTTTATATTTATTATAAAAATTATTTTATGGAATTAAAAGAAAACAATTAAAAACAATTAAAAGAATGAAAAGGAAAAATAAATAAAAATTAAAAATTGAGCAAACCATAGGGGGTGTCTGGCCCAAGGGGAGGTTTTTTTGAAGTATTGACTCCTGAGTACCGTGGTCTGCATTCTTTGGCCATTGGATTGAGTTTCATGCATAAGTTGTTCTACTTTGGCCATTTGGCTTTTGGCTTTTGGCTTTTGGCCATTTGTGTTCTGACCTCAACGTTCCTTAATCTTCTCAGGATGTCTGTCTCGCCACGTATTGGGGTCATGTGTAAAATGTTCTGTTTTGGCCATTTGGCTTTTGGCTTTTGGCCATTTGGCTTTTGGCCTCAACGTTACTTAATTAACCTGCATGGGATCATGTCTAAATCTGCAGTGTTGAATCTCACGAACACATTAAATAAAATCATAAAATGCAAATAAAGCCAATATATGAAGAAATTTAATGTTTAGGCACAATATGACATGTATGAATGATTATACCCTTTTGATCATGGAGATCAAATCAACCTTACCCTTACTGGAAAATTAGTGACTTGAATGCTTTTATGCCCTTTGGATCATGGAGATCAAGCCAGCCTTACCCTTACTGAAGAAGTAATAAGATGTTGGTTTGTAACTGAGATGGCTTTTTGAAAATGTGAGAGAGGGATTTGTAATAAGGATTTCAAGGTTTTAGGGTTCTTGAAAGAGTTTGATATTCTGACAGTGTTGTGGCCAAGTTTTTTCTCTCTTTTTCTCTCCTCTTTTTTCTCTGGTTTGTGTGAATGAAGGTGATTATATAATGGAAATTAGGGTAAAGCAAATGGGCTTTGAATGTGCAATTGGGCCTCCAATATTCACTTGAATTCGTCACTTTTCAGGCTAAATCGCAAGGACTTAAGTGCATTTTTTGAAGTTGAAATGTGAAAACAAAATGTAGCCGATATCGAGAACTAACTCCTGTCCGAAAATCGACTCAATCGGATAAACGGTGAATTAGTTATGAATTTTTGAAGTTTCAGCTCAGACAAACTTATTTTGGGCTCCAGTGTCGACTCTGACACGTTCTTCAATAAAAAACTGGTATTGATCGGAGCATAATCCGGTCTCGACTTTTGAAGCAAAGTTGTAGATCTATGAGTCAGGGACCTTGTGTAAAAATATGAGCCCAATCCGATAAAAATTGACCGAGTTATGAATTTTCGAAGTTTCGGCTCAGATGAAATAATATTCAGCATTCAGGATTTTCGGTGTGTCACGCACTCTGAGCAAAAAACGAAGGCCTTTTGAATACCGTTTGAACTCAATACCTTCTGTGAAAATGTAGCCAACTCAATTTGTGAAATTTTGGCGCCGGAACCAGCTCGATATGGTGAAAATCGACCAAGTTATGATTTTCTGAACATGACGCAAATAAACTTTTGTCACAAATTTTCTGTATGAAAATACTTGATAAATCCACATTTTTGAAGACCTTCTGATCGAAATTGGCTTCCAGCCGTGAGAGATGAAAACGTAGATAATGTCAAGACGGAATTTTGGCCACCGGAACAGGTTCAAAACGAGTCACGATCTTCAAGTTATGAATTTTTTAGCGCGTAAAAACTGCACTTTCAGCACACTTTTTCACTATATTTCTTCAAGAAAACTCGCACATTCGGATACCTTCTTTAAAGAATTGACTCTTGAGCCGAACCTGAATTTGAGAATACGTTATCAGAGATATATTGGCGAAAGAATACCTGAATATGACGCGCCGGGTTGGTCTTGTAAATTTTTCTTGAAATATTTTGAGAAATATGGGAGGGCAAATTTTGGGGTACAACACCGTCCATGGAGAGGAAGAATACATGATCAAATATCTCAATTACTTCAGATATGTGGAATTGGACGGCGAATTCATTGAAACTCCATTTCAACACTTCGAAGAGGTCCCGCAAGAGGTGGCAGTGGCCAAAGTTGTGTCTCAAATTCCCAAGGTTACAAGGCCTCCGCTTCGGATGTCAACACTAAGGGATGCCAAAGTAGTGGTAGAGGAAGGTGGATGCACTATCTGGGGGCAACTTCTAGATATCCCGTATAAGTCTGACAAGTTTGGCCTAGGTTTCACTTCAAGTGCTCAAAAGGCTGTACATCATGCCCGTGCTGGAGGGCCACCCTTAAAGATCAGCAACCGTGAGGTCAATGCGGTAGAAGATGGTGAAGATGGTTGTAACCTGGAGGAATGGATCTTTCTGACTGTCAATGAAGGGCTCAGCAATTGGGAGGCTAGAGACTTCATCCCAATCACTTTCATCCCTCAGTAATTTATCTTTACATTTTGTTGGATCTGTAATATTCAAAACAATTCGCACTCTTAAAACCTTGTGTCTTACCCGAGGCACAATGGTCCATTTGTAAGGGTTATTATCTCATTTTTCGTATGACATCAATAAATCATGGACGTTTTCGCATTCAAACTTTTGTGCTCATTGTTTTTTTTTACATTTTACTTTCTTTCAAAGATAGCTATACCCTTACACACACCCACATTCACAATGCAGGTATACATCCATTCTGGATGCCATGGGTAACGAAACTACTATGGCCTTTTGTGACTTTGAGAATATGATCTACCAAGCCAAAGACGAAGGTGAGGAAGATTGTGAAGTACCAGGGGAACTTGCCAGATTGCTACAACAAGAAGAGAGAATCATTCAGCCTCACGAGGAACCCGTGGATACAATCAACCTAGGTACCAACGAGGACAAAAAGGAGGTCAAGGTAGGTGGCAATCTGGAACCCAGTATCAAGAAGCGTATGACTCAGTTGTTGCACGATTATGTCGAAGTCTTTGCCTGGTCATATGAAGACATGTCAGGACTTAATGAAGATATTGTGGTACATCGTCTGCCTACAAGAGAGGATTGTCCACCAGTAAAGCAAAAGGTTCGTCGCATGAGGCCTGATATGTCAGAAAAGATTAAAGCAGAAGTCATGAAGCAATTCAATGCTGGATTCTTGGCTGTCACCTCTTACCCCCAATGGGTTGCCAATGTTGTTCCCGTACCCAAAAAGGACGGCAAAGTGCAAATGTATGTGGACTACCGAGATTTGAATAGGGCAAGCCCTAAGGATGAATTTACACTCCCCCACATTGATATCCTAGTGGATAATACGGCACAACACAAAGTGTTTTCCTTCATGGACAGATTCTCAGGTTACAACCAAATCAAAATGGCACCTGAGGACATGGAGAAAACAACATTTGTCACACAGTGGGGGACATTCTGCTACAAGGTAATGCCATTCGGACTGAAGAATGCTGGGACAACCTATCAACGTGCCATGGTGGCTCTATTTCACGACATGATACATCACGAAATAGAGGTCTATATGGACGATATGATAGCTAGATCACAAACAGAAGAGGAGTATCTTGATCACTTACAAAAGTTTTTTGAGAGACTGAAGAAGTACAAGCTGAGGTTGAATCCAAACAAGTGTACATTTGGGGTACGGTCTGGTAAACTCCTAGGCTTTATCGTCAATAACAAGGGAAGCGAGGTCGATCCTGCCAAAGTTAAAGCAATACAATAGATGCCTTCTCCTCGTACTGAGAAGGAAGTCAGAGGATTCTTGGGACATTTGAACTATATTGCCAGATTCATTTTTCACTTAACAGCTACTTGTGAGCCAATCTTCAAGCTATTGAAGAAAGATCAAGTAGTCAAATGGAATGATGAATGCCAAGTTTCTTTTGACAAAATCAAAGAATACTTACAAGAGCCTCCTGTGTTGATTCCACCAGTCGAGGGAAGACCGTTGATTATGTATCTGACTGTTTTAGAAAACTCAACGGGGTGTGTATTGAGGCAGCATGACGAGTCTGGCCGAAAAGAGCACGCTATTTATTACCTGAGCAAAAAGTTTACTGACTGTGAAACCAGATATTCACTGCTCAAGAAAACTTGTTGCTCTTTGGAATGGGCTGCTCGCCGACTAAGACAATATATGCTGACTCATACTACCTTGTTGATATCTAAGATGGATCCGATAAAGTACATCTTCGAGAAGCCTGCTCTTTCTAGGAGAATATCGAGATGGCAGATGATCCTGACAGAGTATGACATACAATATACTACCCAGAAAGCTATAAAGGGCAGTGTACTAGACGGTCACCTTGCTCACCAAGCTGTGGAAGACTACCAGTCCATGAAGTTCGATTTTCCGGATGAAGACATCATGACATTAGACAACTGTGAAAAATTCAGGCCACATGACAGACCTGAACAAGGATCCCGATGGACCCTGTTCTTTTATGGAGCATCCAATGCACTTGGTAATAGTATCGGTGTTATACTCATATCTCCGGAATGGTGTCATACTCCCTTTACTGCCAGACTTTACTTCAGTTGTACGAACAACATGGAGGAATACGAAGCGTGCATCTTCGGTCTCAGAGCTTCCATAGACTTGGGAATCAAATCCTTGGATGTATTTGGAGATTCAACTTTGGTCATCAGTCAGATCAAAGTGGAATGGGAAACCCAAAACCCTAACCTTATCCCTTACAAAGAACATGTTTTGATATTGCTACCACATTTTGAGAAGATTACCTTCGAGCATTTCCCGCGAGAAGAAAATCAGCTAGCAGACGCTCTAGCCACAATGTCATCTATGTTTAAACTTAATTGGGATAACGAGGCTCCCCAGATCACCATTGAACGAATGGATGAACCAGGACACTGTCACGAGATTAATACTGAAGAAGTAGTGGACCAGCCTTGGTTTCACGAAGTCAAGAGGTATCTCGAGGCTCAAGAATATCCGGAAGGAGCTTCAATCAATGATAAGAAGTTCTTAAGGAGATTCTATGCTAAATTATTCCTTAGTAATGGCATCCTGCATAAACGCAATCATGACTCTATGTTACTTCGGTGCATAGATAAGGTTAAAGCTGAAAGGATCAAGGCTGAATCACATGAAGGCACTTTTTCCACCCATTCCAGTGGGCATACGATGGCAAATAAAATCCTATGGGTAGGCTATTACATGTCTACCATGGAAGCAGATTGCTATCAACACTTCCGAACCTGCCATAAGTGTCAAATTTATGCTGACAAGGTGCGTGTACCTCTGGTTCCTCTGAATGTCTTGACGGCTCCTTGGCCCTTTGCTATGTGGGGAATAAATATGATTGGGGAAATCTAACCGATAGCCTCCAATGGACATCACTTCATCCTAGTGGCCATTGACTATTTTACAAAGTGGGTAGAGGCAGCTTCCTTCGCTTCCGTCACCAAGAACGTTGTTTCCCGCTTCATCAAGCAAAATCTCTTCTGCTGATACGGTATCCCAGAAAGGATCATCACTGACAATGGAACAAATCTCAATAACACTATGATCACCGCATTGTGCGAGCAATTTGAGATTCAACATCACAATTCTTCTCCCTATCGGCCGAAGATGAATGGCGCTGTAGAAGCTACAAATAAAAACATTAAAAAGATCATACAGAAAATGACAGTCACATACAAAGACTGGCACGAGATGTTACCATTCGCTCTCCACGGATATTGTACCACGGCTCGCACATCAACCGGGGCAACACCCTATTCTCTGGTTTAAGGCATGGAGGTTGTCTTGCCTATTGAGGTTCAGATCCCCTCTCTGAGGATTATGAAGGATGCAAGATTGAACAAAGACGATTGGATCCAGACTCGACTTGATGAACTGAATTTTATTGATGATAAGAGACTTACTGTTGTTTGCCATGGTCAAATGTATCAAAAAGGATGATCAAGGCTTTCAAAAAGAAAGTCAGACGCCAAGTGTATCAAGTTGGGGATCTAGTGATCAAACGCATCATCTTGCCATAAGGTGATCCCAGGGGCAAATGGACTCTTACCTATGAAGGACCATTTATAATCAAAAACATTTTCTCTGGTGGTGTGTGATACGGTGGGAGAACTGACTTGAGATTTTGCGTTTGTTTTCGCACTTGTTCGGTTTAGCAAGAGTCGTCACCGACTTTTTAATTTATCCTAAGGAAAGGTCAAAAAGCACAGGAAAGACCTTTGAGATGTTTTCTTGGGTTCGGGGGGTATATTATGAAAAGGGAAGGTGCTAGCACCCTTTTCATCCATGGTTATCCATGGGCTCTTAGTTAATTGTTTTAGATCACTTGCCTTTGCTTTTCACTTGTTTGAAATGGTGCTTTGTGTGTGTGGTTTTGAAAATGTTTTGAAAAAGATGCCTTGTCTAGGCAACCTTTGTAATGATTCTTGTTTGAATATATACAAAGGTGTGTGTCTTTATGAAAAGATAATTCAATGTTTTGAAAGTTGTTTTGAAGTTGTGTAGTGAAGTATGTTTGAAAAATGGCAAGGATGTTTTGCAAGATTTTTTTGATCAAGTAACTAAGAGTTGTCTACCCTATTTTACTCAAAGATCTTTCTTATGTATTTAACCCTTTTAAAAGTGTTGTTTCACCATTGTGTTTGATGAACAACCTTGCGTTAGTATGTTTAACGGGACAGGCGCGGGTCATCGTATACAATCATTGAAGGCAACTTGTGAGACGCTCTAGCAATTTTGTAAGGGACGAGATCATTTTAACGAAGGCAACATCGAGGGTCATCGAGGGACTACGATCTTTGTTTATCGAAGGGACATTTGCTAGAGTGTCTCATACTCGAGGGACATGATTATATTTTCCGAGGCAACAAGCGAGGTTACCCTAGAGGTGCAAGTGTGAATTGTGTATTGATTTTCATGCATTTGTCTTTGTATTAGGTCAACTAGCGATTGGTTTTAGATTTTCGCATACAAACCCTAATCTCTAATCATGGCATATTTAAAAAAGCATAAAGTGCGAGAATTAAATTCTAAGCTATTACAAAAGAGTATCCGGGGATGGGGGTACAAATTATTTACAAATGGGGATGAGTCTCATCAGAATAATGTCCCAAATATTATGGGTTACAAATAAATTGAATCGACGCAATTCAAGTATATAAAAAAAATATGACAAAGTGTAAGATAATGGAAATCAAAGAAGTATGAGATGCGTGTACTTATTTACAAATGATCAAATAAAAATTCTAACCTAAAAGGATTAAGTATAATTATTATTTATTGTATTTTGGTTAACGTTATAAACAAGAGTTTTAAAGAAAAGAAAAATCATTTTTAGTTAAAGCTTATTGTATATGTACTTTAAGTGTAATAATTGTTTTAAGAAACTATTAAGAACATTTTATACAAAATTTAATATCTTATCTTTATTTAACAAAAGAGAAGAAAAAGAATTAGGTTATAGAAAAAATGAAAATAAGGTGATAATAAAAAAAGTATTGGTTTTCAAAACATTAAAAAAGTTAAATGGGCTTAAGGAATGCATTTGGCCCAAATAAAGGAAACAAAATTAGACTAAAGGGGGTGCAGGCGCTGAAAGCAATTGGGCCTTAGTGTTTTGGCTTGGGCAGAGGCCCATTTGAAACATACAGTTTTTTTAGGGTTTGTGTTTGTTCATTCAGAGTTAGGGTTTGCTTTGTACAGCGACATCGTTCCTTTCTTCTTCGCTCTCTCTTCCTCGTTCTCAAACGGAGCCATGACTAATCCTTCAACCTCCCGCCGCCAGAACGCTACCTCCAGCCATCTCCTCTCCACAACAGTACAGGACAGTGGTTTGAAAGGTTACGTTTCTTTGTTCTAAACGCGCTCTCTCTTACAGTTTGCATGTTTAATCTGGTACGTTTTGTTGTTTTTGCAAAGTTTTAATCTTTGATATTTTGGTGAGAGATGTAGAAAAAGAAAGAGGGAAAGGAAAATAATACCTTTGGGGTTTCGTTTCTGGAGAGTGGACGGCGGAACGGCGGTGCTCTCGGTGGCCGGAGGTGGAGGAGATGAGGTCAACGCTTGTCTGGTACTTCGTATCTTTTGGTTCCTCTTGAATCGTTTAATGATGAGTTTGTATTCTGAAAACCCTATATCATTCGCTTCTGAATCTTCTCTTCTTCTTTGAGTACCCTGATATTCTGATGATGAATTCGTTCTGAGGATGTTGCTATTGTTGTTGATTTGGCTTATGATTTTTTGTGATGATGCACTTGAACTGAAAAAGGGCTATTTGTTATTCTTGATTTGGATGTTTGATGATGAATGTTTTCTGAAAACTATGTCGTTTGGATTTTTATTTTGCTTCTACACTCTTCCTCTTTCTCTTTGTCAATGATGATGGTATTCTGATATTAACTGTCGTCGTTGCTTGGTAATGATGAGCTTGTTCTGAACTTTTGCTTATTTGATGTGTTTTTTGTTGGCTTGAGTTGAAACTTGTAGGTTCCTCCTTGTTTTGGCTAACTTATCTTGAATTTGTAGTTTGGACAGATTGCAGTTTTGAGAAGTTGCAGTTTTGAAGGTTTCTTGGTGTTTGCAGTTTATGCAGGTTGAACTGGCTTTAGGCAGGCTTGAAGGCTTGTTTGGTAAGGTTTTAGCAGGTTACAGGTTGGCTTGCTAAAGGTTTTAGCAGGTTACAGGTTTGGTGTCTTTGCAGTTGGGAAGCAAGCTTGCTACTTTGTGGTGCTTGTGTTTACAAGCAAATTTGCAGGTTATGCAGACAGGATGTGTTTTTTAGTTATGCAGGCTGGTAGTGCGGGTTTGAATGGTTTGGTGTCTTTGAAAAGGGAAGGCTTGTTGCTGGCTTTGGAAAACAGGCTTGCTTGAACAGGTTTTCTTGTTTATTGATAAAGCAGGCTGTGTGGAGGAAGCAGGCCTTTGAAACAGGTTTGACTTTAGGCAGTTTTGCAAGTTTTTATAACTTGCAGTTATGCAGGCCACAGGTTTGAACGCTTGTTTGGTAAGGCAGGCTTGCTTGAAGGTTTGTTTGGTAAGGCAGGCTTGCTTGAAGGTTTGTGAGGCTTCAGGCAGGCTTGTGTTTGCAAGGCAGGCTTGGTAAGCTTAAGCTTATAGTTTTGCAGGTTTTTTGTTGTGTTGAGAAAACAGGTTTGAAGGCTTGTCTATTTTGCTTGCAAGTTTGGAGGTTATGTAATCTGTCCTCTCTTGTGTTTTTTCACTGTTATATTATTTCTTTGGTTCCTCTTATCTCTCCTTTACAGCCTGCCAAAACTGCAAACTGCAAAACCTATTCACTAGGTTCTCTCATTCCTCTCTCTCCTTAAGCATTTTAAATTGCTTATTTATCTTTTGATTTCTGAAAAATTGGGTTGTCTAGGAAATGATGAAAAAAAGCATCTTTGACAAGTTTTTACTTGTCAAATAAACTACTTCCTGCTGTCTTGCCTTTTGTCTGCTGCATTGCTGTTTTTATGCTTCATTACCATTTTTATCAAATCTGTCTTGTAGCAATTTTGTACTGTAGCTGAATGTGGGACTTTATTTGCTGTTGAGTTTATGCCTTTGTTTTGACTCACCCTGGCAGTTTTGGCGCCTGTTTGCCTTTTTGAACTTTGTAACACATTTTGCTTGGTTAATGTAACTTGGAATTTGTAACTCAGTTTGCAGCTTGGAACTTTTTTCAGTTTGCAGCGTGGAACCTTTTGTGATTAGTTTGCTTGGCCAATGCAACTTAGAACTTTTTGTAATTCAACCATGTTTTTGCATTGAGTTTGACATGCTTGCATTTATATTTTATTTTTCTCTCTGTGAACCGAGAAGAGTGATCTTCTTGTGATTTGCAGAGAGAAAAATAAAGCGTGATGAAAAATAGGCAATCTGATTCTAGAAGGCCAATTTTAATGATGATTTTTTTCTTCTTTTCATTTAAAATAATCTTGTACTGACTTTCTTTCTCTTCTTTTTTCCAGGTAGGTACCAGTTGAATAAATGGAAGAAACAGTAGAAGATCAAAGATTTCAAGATTTAGGCTTTAGATTTATTTTTTCACTTATTGTAAAAAATATTATTGTAAACACTGTAAATTATAAATTTACAATATTCGAATAATAATTTGTAACAATATTTGAAATAAATAAATAAAAGTCTTTGTCAAATATTTCATTCTTTCTTTTGCATTGTCTATTTAATTATTTAAGTCTCTTAAATTAAAATAACTGGGAATGTATCCCAATAACTTTAATCCAGATGAAATAAATAATCAATAAACTTTTGCAGTCTCGCAATCTTGCATTAATCATCAGACGCCTGGCATTCCAATTAACCATGCTTTATATATTTAATCAAACAAGTGTTCCATACACTTTTCACTCCATTGATCAAACCAATGCCTCAAAGTTTCAAACAAAGCCTCAGCTCCTATCCCAGATATTTAGGTTCTTTGAGAACAACCAGCAATCTTGAACAAGCATGACAATAATGTAACGATTAACTGAATATCTGAGGATTCATTTCTTTCTGAGAAATGCGAATGAAAAAGAAACCTAATTCTGGATTGACTGATAAAGAAAAGTCTGTTTGACCGACTCTTGAGCCAATCTCGAAAATCAGAGAAAACCCTGGGGTTGTGATTTCTTGTAAAAAGGGGAGGGCAAATTTTGGGGTATAACATGGTGCAATGATCTTGACCACCATGGATGGAGATGACCTGCCACACCCTACAAACGTGGACATAGTCAAAAGATACTACGCATAAGAGACCCGCTAGGTTGACATACCTAGGAAAAATAAGGGCATCCCGACGAACCAAAAAGGTTCGGGCAAAAATTAGGGATGAAACAAAAAAATCTATACACCCGGCAAGTTGAAAACCCGAAAGGGCAACTTGGGCAAAAAGGGTTTCCCGGTGGACTGAAAACCCGAAAGGGAGGTCCAGGCAAAAGTTAGGGAATTAAAGCGTATGACTATGTCGCGTCAGATCACTTTATGGACAAACTTTGGCTTCCACTGACAAACTCAAAGTTTTTTATCAGTTCAATCAGCTTCGGAAAAGGAAACAAATAGACAAGATGCTCGGAGATACGAAGGCTATAGCAGAATGGAAACCCCATGGTATTTTTGTACACATAGCTATCTTTTCTTTGTATCAAAATTTTCATTTTTTACGACATCATTCTCTTACTAGAATGTTTGTCTCCTGGTACAAAAAATACTTACTCAAAGTCAACACAAAATATTCCTTTGAAAGTGCAAAAACTATTTGTCTTTTCTTTACACTTGTGTTTTGTTTACAAAAACGTCCAATGATTCATTGTTGAGCATATGCATTTGAACATAATTAATGTTTACAAATAAAACAAAATAGCAAAGACAATTACTGAAAGGTTGAAAGGATAGAGAAAT
Organism: Vicia faba; assembly: GCA_948472305.1. Classification (NCBI taxonomy): domain Eukaryota; kingdom Viridiplantae; phylum Streptophyta; class Magnoliopsida; order Fabales; family Fabaceae; genus Vicia; species Vicia faba. Next base: position 989,152,729 of record OX451738.1, read on the forward strand.
GTCTCTAGGCTATTCCATAAGTAATCCCCTGCAGTACGTCATTTAAATCCCCAGCGGAACAAAGTTTCAAATTGTGAATCCCCGGTAGAAGTCGTCAAATTTCTCAGGATTCCCCAATAAGATTTTACAAACAGCACATGGCATTGCCCTTATAACAAAGTTTATTTCTCTCGGCAAAAATTCATCAATACTTAGGCTTCAAGACATGAAGGCTTACTTATCCTCCACAGTCAGGGATTTATTTTCCCCAATCCAACAATAGTGCAGTAGATTAGCACGATCGCAATCATATATCATAAACATTGATAAGCACGAATACATACAACATAATCCCATTATGCATACATTTCATGTATCATGACTTGGAACTTTAGCTAACATTTTTCCTTTTCAGGATAAGATTAACAACTATCATTAACAATGTTCAGAGTTTTCAGATACAGTTCAGATACGCTCCAAACACGGATGTCATTTTGATGTTCATTTAAACAAGGTTTTCAGATACAGTTCAGATATGCTACAGACACGGATTCCATTCTGATACTCATTCAGATTAAGACTTCAGATATAGTACAGATACGCTTCAGACACGGACGCCATTCTGATTCAACTCTCAGATACAGTTCAGATACGCTCCAGACACAGATGCCATCCTGATACTCATTCAGATTCAACTCTCAGATACAGTTCAGATACTCTCCAGACACGGATGCCATCCTGATACTCATTCAGATCCAAACTTCAGACGCAATACAAATACACTCCAGACACAGATTCCATTCTAATACTTAATCAAAGCCTCTTCCAGATACAGTTCAGATACGCTTCAGACACGGACTCTATTCTGATACTCATTCTTTCAGCTTACAAATTACAATTCAACAATCACTCTTGGATGGAATCTTTTAAGCCCATCTCCCACAACTTTCTATCAGCTCTCCAAATGGCATTTGTAAGCCCATTCCTTCTATCATCACATCATCGAGTACAAATTTATGGGCACTCTGGTGTCCAATCATCTTCCACCTTCGAGTCACGAATGACAAGACTCTCCAGTCTAACTCTTCAGGTTTAAGAAGATTGAACAGGGGCAGCTATTGTACCCCAAAATTTTCCCTCTCACTTATCAAGATTTTTCTCACAAGATCTCTTTGACTCAAGACTGGATTAGGGTTTGACCAGCTCAAGACATCTCTTCATGCACTTATGACCAAAATTAGGGTTTGGATTTGCATAAGTATTTTTGGACTATCAATGCTTAATATGAATTTCAAGGATCATTATGGACCCCCAAGATTACTCATGCCAAGTTTCACGACTTGAATCACATTTTTTTATCAGTCAATTGGACAGTTGACCTAAAAATCAGTTGTATTGGGGAAAAAGCCAACCATGGCCAATTTACAGTCAAACTTCATAATTTTTTATCCACACCAACATTTTAAACCCATATGTATCATTTGATCAAGTTTGGACCACAGTTCCTCAAGAAATTTGATCAAATCATCAAAAGGGCAAAATGGTCAAAATTAGGGTTTTGACTGAGAAAGGGAAATTTCTGATTTTTGACCTAGCAAATGATCAATTGGTTTGAAGTATGATTTCAAGAGTTCAATTTCATCATCTTGACCTAATGACATGGTTCAAAACATTGCAAATCCCTTGGATTGACAGATGAATTTTTCAATCAACTGATCAAAAACCAACTGTATACTGAAAAGTCAAACTTTGACTTTTTGGTCAAAATCAAGTGCCAAAGATCATAATTCATCAAAACATTTCAAAATGTGAAACTTGTTCATCAAGATATCAAGGACTTAAGATTTGGTTTTGAAAAGTTGGAAAATTTTAACTTAGAAAATTTTCTAAGTATAGAAAATTTCTTATTTTTTTCTCAACTTTGAGCCAAATTATCACCATGATGCAAGATGATTCAAAGGAAACTTCCAACATGAAAGTTATAGATCTCCATGAAATATACAACTTTTCTTCACACAATTTCTCCTAAAGATGCTTGGATCTAAAGATATAATTTTGTGAATACATGCTCATGAACTAAAATAACTTAGTGAAATTTCACCCTAGTTAGGCAGGTTTTTGACCTAACTTCATGCCAATTTTTCACATAGTTCCAAGGGGAATATTTGAAGGAAATTCAAAGATGAGTTGTAGAGAATATTGCAAGCTTTCTAAAATGTCAAAGAACTCCTTGAGATCATTCTTGAGTAGGGAGAATCGAAGAGATCAAGTTGGCAATTTCTCACTTTGATTTCAAGCCATTTCATGATGAACCAAAATTCAAATTCAAGCCTAGGCTGCATAATATTTGCTTTGCAGACCTCAAAATTGTTTCTCACTCTATAATTAAATGTTTATACAGCTGATAGAGCTTTAATCCAAGCATTAGAGCCTTTGTCCAAGCTACATTTCCATTTATGGCACAAAGTTGCCATTTCCATTTTGATAAAGCACAACTTTTGAAAATTGTCAACTCCTTGAGCTCTGCACTTGTTATTTCTGCACACACAAACCCTATAAACCAAAAGCAACTTGCCTGAAACCTCTACCAAACCAGACCGTGCTTGTACAAACTTAGGGACTTGTCTCCTCACTTTTCTTCAAAAGCAAGTAATAGAGTCAAAAGGCTATAACTCATAAATCTTGAGGAAGCTTGATGTAAAACCTTTTCTATACTAATACACAAGTGTATTACAACCTAAGACACGGTTGCAAAAGCTCAGAAACTCTCCCAAACACTCTATCACTGAAAATCTGCCATAACTTACAATTTTGCACCTTACATAACAATCTCAAAAAACCACTCATGTGTTTTAAGTTTTAACCACCTAAACACTTAATATACATCATATCTAAGTGTTCCATACCCTTGTTCCCTCACTGTAACTCCTCCTTCTCCATCTGCCATTTTTACATTTCAAGCTTGCAGGTTGACTTGAGTAGGGAGATTCAGGGACTTTCAAGACAAGGTAAGGATTGGAATACACTCAGGAAGGTCCAGGCAAGCTAAACAGATCCTCAGGCCTTCTCAAAACTTGTTCAAACTCCATTCACGATCTCAACTGAAAGAGGTAAAAACTCAAACTTCTATCTCTTCATACAAGCATCCTTTGGTCTTGATTTGTGAAAACAAAATGTAGATATACTTGCACTAAAGCTAACCATATTCATAGATTTCATTTATATTAACTGTGCATAGAGAATTTTGGATTTGAAATTTCTGTACAAAATTAGGTTTTAAATTAGGTCAAGTAAAATTAGCTTTTATCTTTGATTGTTAGTTTACATAAGTTAGATGGTTCAACTCATGGGAAGAAACCCCGTAATTTTCATGTTTGGACTTTCTATTTTCATAGAGAAATGAGAGAGTTACAGGTGATTCGGCCATGGCTCAAGGTTGAAGATGAAGTTGCCTTCAGGAGGCGTTTTATAATATATATTTATGCCTTTGTTTACATGAACGGATGTACAACCACCCCAGTGGTAAGGCAGCGCGCAAAAATGTCATAGGTCATGGGTTCGAGCCTTGGCGCTAACTTTTGCAATTTTCCATATTTTTTCACCTTTTTTGTTGTTTTGCAGTGTGGGCTTCAGACTTTGGGCCTTGTATTTTTTTGCTAACCTCCTGCCTCCTCTTTGCTTGCAGCATCCCTGGCCCAAATATTTTCATTTACTTATTTTATTTTTTTGTTTTATTTTACCAAATATATTTTTCTTAGTATTAAAAATCACAAAAAATATAAAAAATGATATATTTTATTTTGACTTATCTTATTTCATTTTTCTCAATAAAAAAATATTTTTTTATTTAAGTTATATACTATCTTTTTTAATAAAATTGTAAATTAAATTATAACAAGTTTGATTTTTTTTTTATATTTATTAAACATATTATTTTTATGCAAAGAGACCAAGATACCTCATAAATGCCATATATTATTTTTCAAGACAAAAAAATGCAAAAAATACTTACTTTTTCTCAAAGAAATTTATTCCCTTTTAATAAAATAGAATTAGAGTTTAATTAAAATCCTTTCTAAAAATAATTTCCTTTCCTAATTAATATAAGTTTAATCTTGATTTATTTATTAGGTTTAGGTTAAAACTTTTTTTTCACATAAAAAACCAAACAAAATCTTCTTTGCATTCATACATCTTTGCATATTTAATTTATCTTGTATATTATTTAGTCCAATATTTGTACAAATTCAATTTGGTTGTAATAGATTAATTAGGTTTATATTATTGCAATCCCCATTCGTAAATTGTATACCCCCCACAAATGTTGTAATAGTGTAGTAATCTTTAAATTTCGCAATTTATCGCTTTTATATAACATGCTAGTAATTAGGGTTTGTATGGCAAGATAAAATCAACCAAACAGAAAACCCTAATCCAACACAAAATCTAGCATGAAAATGACACACTTGAACACAAAACACCCCTAGGGTTATCCCACTTGGTTGCCTTACAAAAATGGTCATATTACGCATGTAAAGTGTCTTAACAAAAACAAACAAATACAAGATCATAGACCCTCCATGACGCTATTCAAAGTTGCTTTACAAAAATGATCTTAGTCCCTAAAAAATGCTAAGATACTTTACAACATTGCTAATCATGGTTATACGATGACCCACGCCCGTCCCGTTTACATCTAAAGGTAGGGTTGCTTACCAAATCAATGGTAAGACAACAATATCAAAGGAAAAGAAAATGAACAAGAAAGACATTTGAGTAGGTAGATTGCTCCTAATTACTTGCTCCATCTCAAAACAAATATCCTTGCTATTTTCAAAATAATCACATACACTTTCAAACATCTTACAATTGAAACATTTTCAATAGATCAACATCTTTGTATACATTCTTACGAACGAGAATCATTACAAAGATTGCCTAAACAAAGGCCTCTTCACAAAGTACTTTAAAAAAAAACACAATGCACAATTTCAAACAAAAGCAAGTGATCTAGAAAGTAGCTAAGATCCCATGGATAACCATGGATGAAAAGGGTGCTAATACCTTTCCTTTTCATAATCTACCCCCTGAACTCAAGAAACAATCTTAAAGGTCTTTCTTGTGCTTTTTCACCTTTCCTTTTGGATAAAAGAAAAGTCGGTGGCGACTCTTGCTAATCCGCAACATTTGCGATCAAGCGCAAAACCTTCAAGTCAGTTCTCCCACCGCATCACAAACACCAATACCATTGCCGAGTTCGTTAGATGCCCCATCAAAAACCAGGGTCCATCGGGATCCTTGTTCAGGTCTGTCATATGGTCTAAATTCTTCATAGTTGTTTACCACCATGATGTCTTCATCTGGGAATTCGAACTTCATGGATTGGTAGTTTTCCACAACTTGGTGAGCAAGGTGATCAGCTAGTACACTACCCTTTATTGCTTTCTGGGTAGTGTACTGTATGTCATATTCTGTCAGGATCATCTGCCATCTCGCTATCCTCCCAAAGAGAGCAGGTTTCTCAAAGATGTATTTTATTGGATCCATTTTAGATATCAACAAGGTAGTACGGGTCAGCATATACTGTTTTAACCGGCGAGCAGCCCATGCCAGAGCGCAACAAGTTTTCTCGAGCAGTGAATATCTTGTTTCACAGTCGGTAAACTTTTTGCTCAGGTAATAAATAGCGTGCTCTTTTCGGCCAGACTCGTCATGCTTCCCTAGCATACACCCTATTGAGTTTTCCAAAACGGACAGATACATGATCAATGGTCTTCCCTCGACTGATGTCATCAAAACAGGAGGCTCTTGCAGGTACTCTTTGATCTTGTCGAAAGCAGTTTGGCACTCATCATTCCATTTGACTACTTGATCTTTCTTCAGTAGTTTGAAGATTGGTTCATAAGTAGCTGTCAGGTGAGAAATGAATCTGGTAATGTAGTTTAAACGTCCCAAGAATCCTCTAACTTCATTTTCAGTACGAGGAGCAGGCATCTCTTATATCGCTTTCACCTTGGAAGGATCTACTTTAATACCTTTATTACTAACGACAAAGCCTTGGAGTTTACCAGACCTTACCCCAAAGGTGCATTTATTTGGGTTCAACCTCAGCTTGTATATCTTTAGCCTCTCAAACAGTTTTTGTAAATGATCAAGATACTCTTCTTCTGTTTGAGATCTAGTTATCATGTCATCCACATAGACCTCTATTTTGTGATGTATCATGTCGTGAAATAGAGCTACCATGGCACGCTGATAGGTTGCCCCAGCATTCTTCAGTCTGAATGGCATAACCTTGTAGCAGAATGTCCCCCATTGTGTGACAAATGTTGTTTTCTCCATGTCCTCAGGCGCCATTTTGATTTGGTTATAACCTGAGAAGTCGTCCATGAAGGAAAACACTTTGTGATGTACCATATTGTCAACTAGAATATCAATGTGGGGAAGTTGGAAATCATCCTTAGGGTTGGCCCTATTCAAATCTCTGTAGTCCATGCACATTCGTACTTTGCCGTCCTTTTTGGGCACGAGAACAACATTGGCAACCCATTGTGGATAAGAGGTGACAGCCAAGAATCCAGCATTGAATTGTTTCATGACTTATGCCTTAATCTTCTCTGACATGCCTGGTCGCATGCGACGGACCTTTTGTTTCACCGGTGGACAATCTTCTTTTGTTGGTAGAAGATGTACCATAATATTTGCATCAAGTCATGGCATGTCTTCATATGACCAGGCAAAGACCTCAACATACTCGTGTAACAACTGAATCAGACGCTCCTTGACACTGGGTTCCAGATTGGCACCCACCTTGACTTATCTTTTGTCTTCTTCGATACCTAGGTTAACTGTATCCATTGGTTCCTCGTGGGGATGAATGGTCCTCTCTTCTTATTATAGTAATCTGGCAAGTTCCCCTGGTACTTCACAATCTTCCCGCCTTCGTCTTCGGCTTGGTAGATTATATTTTCAGAGTCACAAAAAGCCATAACATAACCGTTACCCATGGGATCCCGAATGGATGTAGACATGCATTGTGAGTGTGACTGTGTGTAAGAGTATAACTATCTTTGAAAGAAATGAAGATGTAAAAAAGAAAAACAATGAGCATAAATTTTGTATGCAAAAACGTCCATTATTCATTGATGTCATATGGAAATGAGATAATAACCCTTACAAACGGACCATTGTGCCTCGGGTAAGACACGAGGTTTTAAGAGTCTGAATTGTTTTAATATTACAGATCTAACAAAATGTAAAGACAAATTAATGTGAGATAAAAGTGATAAGGACAAAATCTCTAGCCTTCCAGTTTCTGAGCCTTCCACTGACAGTTGGGAAAATCCAATCCTCCAGGTTGTAGTTGTCTTCATCATCCTCCATAGTGTTGACTTGGTGGTTGCTGATCTTTAGGGGTGGTCCTCCGGCACGAGCACAGCGTACAGCCTTCTGGGCCCCTGAAGTGAAACCCATACCAAACTTGTCAGATTTGTACGGGATATCTGGGAGTTATCCCCTAATAGTGCACCCACCTTCTTCTATCACTACCTTGGCATCCTTTAAAGATGACATCCTAAGTGGAGGCCTTGTGATCTTGGGAACTTGAGATACAACCTTGGTCACTGCCACATATTGTGGGACTTCTTCAAAGTGTTGGAATGGAGTTTCAATAAATTCACCATCTAACTCCACATATCTGAAGGAATTGAGATGGTTGATCATATACTCTTCTTCTCCATGAACGGTGATGATTTTCCCTTGAATCGGGTATTTCAGCATTTGGTGCAACATAGAAGTAACAGCGCCAGCATTGTGGATCCACGGTCGGCCTAACAGTCAGGAAAATGAAGGGCAAATATCCATTACATAAAAATTTGAATCAAATGTTTGGGTTCCAACCTTTATGGGGATATCCACTTCCCCATGCACCATCCTTTTTGAGCCGTCAAAGGCCCTCACTATTATGTTGCTTGGTTTCAATGTCAATCCCTTACAGTCAAGCCTATCAAGAGCCTTTTTAGGAAATACATTCAGAGACGAACCATTGTCTACCAAAACATGAGCCAAGGTTGTGCCCCTGCATTCCACTGAGACATGTAATGCCTCATTATGCTTCCTTCCTCTTGGCGTTAAATCAGCATCTAAGAAACCTAAACCATTATCTGCAGTCAAGCTTGTTACGTAGTCTTGGAACTAATCGACAGATGTTTCTTGGGGTACATAGGCAGTTTTCAGGAATTTTACCAAGGTTTTTGCATGAGCCTCGGAACATAGTAATAGAACCAGCATTGAAATTTTTGATGGAGTTTGCCTCAGTTTCTCGACTACATTGTAGTCGCTTCTTTTTATGATCTTTAGAATTTCCTCCATCTCTTTCTGGGAGGTCTCAGGGATAGCCAATGATTGTGCCTTCATCCGGACAGGCTCAATCAGAATACTTTTACCTCGAGTCTCAGTTGACTCGGCAACAGGAATGTCAGTAGGAATGATAACAGGGGTTGTATCAGCTTTTTCAGTAGGAGTAGAGATGATTGTAGAACTGGGAACATCCTTTGGAGGAGCAACAACAACATGAATGATTACGGGTCCAGAAACTGCTTTTGGGGGAGCAATTTCTGGAGAGAATATTCTTCCGCTTCGGGTAATCTTGCTAGTCCATGCAATATTACTGATATTGGAGTTAACCTTCTCAGAACTTGAATCTTCGACAGTTGGCCAATCTTGCTTGATACCGTGGTAGTAGACATCCCCCCCATAATTCCATGCTACGGTTTTGTCTGACGAATACGTGATTGGTCCAGGCATTGTAATTATCAAAGGAGCTACTTTTGGAACTGATGTAATTCTAACGGGTCTTTTGGTGGAGATCCTGGAAGAATTGTCAGAAATGGTAACGATGGAAACATCATTATGAGAAACAGTTAGAACAGAAGTCTTTTCGAACAAAATTTCCTTCTTATCTATTAGGCACTGAACGTCTGCTTTCAACAAAGGACAACTGGTTGGTGAGGACAAACATAACTGGAAGCTTTCATCACAGTCTGGGAAAACACTGGCATTCAATACGTTCTTTTTGATAGTTAGGAGTGGGGTCACAAGTTCATCAACTGAAGTAACAAACATATCATCTTCAAGTGCTTTGGCATTATGGTTGTGTTTGGGCATAGGGGCGGAAATGACATTGGGCTTTTCTGGCGCATCGAATTCAATCTCTTTGGCTTCAAGGAGGTCTTGTACTTTGTTATTTAGAGCCCAACAGTTGTTAGTTTCATGGTCGGGACTCTCAGAGTGGTATGCACAGCGGGCATTAGGATGATTGTGAGGAGAGGTTGTGTTAGGGTTCTTTGGAGCTTCTTTCAAGGTCACTAGGTTAGATCTTAACAAATGCGGCAATACTTGATATAGTGTCATATTAATTTTGGTGAATTGTCTGAATGGTCTTTCCATTCTTTGTTGGTTGTTTCTTTGTTGATCAGGCGCGGGTTTAGGAATCATAACAGCCCCCACCATTGAACGACGTTCGGCCCTATCCTGATTTCTCTAAGGATATACAGCAACCACTTATTTCTTTCCAATGAATGGCTTCCTTACAGCAGTAGAGGATGCATCCTTTTGAATCTTTCCATTATTTATCTCGGCTTTTACCCTTTCTCCGGTCAATATCAGTTCAGCAAAACCTGTCGATGAACTCCGAATTAAGTGATCGAAGAAGGGACCAGACAAGGTGCCCAAAAACATGTCTACCAACTCTCTTTCAGATAGGGGAGGTTGAACTCTTCCGGCCAAGTCCCTCCATTTTTGCGCATAGTCCTTGAAGCCTTCACTTGAAACCATGGCCATACTCTGGAGTTGAGTACGGGTAGGTGCAAGATCAGTGTTGTATTGGTATTGTTTGTAAAAGGCTGCAGCAAAATCTTCCCAGTTATGAACATTGGCTCTTTCTAACTGATAGAACCAATCAAGTTGAGTTCCAGACAGGCTGTCTTGGAAGAAGTGTACCCAAAAGTCCTTGTCAGCGGTATGGGGCTGGATTTTCCTGACATAGGACCGGAGATGCATTTTAGGGCATGAAACTCCGTCATATTTGGCGAACACATGTGCTTTGAATTTTGGAGGAATTACAATCCCCGATACTAACCCTAACTCCTCAAAGTCCAAGCCAGGCACTTTTTGGATTTCCATTGCACTCAACCGTTCTTCTAAATGCTTATACTTGTCGTCGGCTGGAGGATATTATTCTTCAGAATAGTCTTCTTCTTCCTCTTCCTCTTCTGATTCTGACTGGACAACTGTCTCTTTTCCCTTCCCATCTTGATTGTCTTTTTCATCGGATGTCGTTGCAAAGTCTAAGGCCCTTCTTGTTTGTCCTTGGAATCTTCTTCCTATGTTCAGAACTCCGGTTATTTTCTTTTTCTTCTTTTTCTCTTCAACTAGCAAGGTCTTCAACTCTTCTTGTCCTTTGGCTAGAGTTAAGAACATCTGTTGAAACTGGGCATTCTAATCTTGGAGGTCCTTCACCATTTGCTCGAGATCCATCTTACTGAAATAAACAGTAGAGAGATGAGGAGACTTGTTACAAGAAACATGCTTATGTTATGATGAATGGTAAATGCATATGCAATGATTTCAAGGATTTTAAGACTCAAATTTGTTTTAGACAAAAAAGGAAACACACATTATATTAATAGATTAAAGCTCGAGTACATCAATGCCTTCTTGGGAAAAATAATACAAGAACTCTAAGATAAAAAGGTAGTACGCATCCTCTTTGGTGCAATGTAGGCATTCAGAGTCTGCTCCTCATGAAGTAGCCTAGTGAGTTCCAAAACCTTATTCTCGCGCGTAGGTTTAGGCTTTGAAAGTATCTCGCTCCCCCTTGAGTTGTATCCAATCCCTTTGTAGGTCTTCAAGAGAGGTGGGCATGCCAGGATGTAGGATAATATATGGAACATCTCCTTCCATGACAGGCTCAATGATTACCGGGAGAATGAAGGTATAAGGCATCACAAGACTCTGAGCACGAGTTCGTACCCATTTGAGGTAAGGCTCAAGAGGGATGGAATTTTTATGCCCCAAAGTCTTGCTATCTACCTTGTTCAACATCCTCCAAGCTCGGATAAATCTCTGGCGAAGACCTTGATTGTCGTTGTCGTAGTCAAATACCAAACCTTGAATCAACATCTCGTGTGGGCCACCCCTTCGGGCGTAACCAAACTGTCTTAAGGCTAAGCAGGGGTTGTAGGTGATACCTCCCCTAATGCCAAGTAAAAGGAAATTAGGGAATTCTCCACAATGACCAACAATAGTAACATTCTCTATGGATCGGGAGCACCAATGAATGTCTGAATGTTTGAGCGTCATCAACCTTTGTGACCACCTTGAACCTTGCTCGTTCTTTAATACAGATTGGGGAAGATGCGAAATAAACCATCTTGCCAAGAGAGGAGTGCAACACATAAGGACACCTCTTTTCCTCATAGTGCGAGTGTGAAAAGAGTGTAAGATGTCTCCTAACAAAGTAGGCACTGGGTTGCGGGACATGAAGATTTTGACGGTGTTCACATCTATGAGTTGGTCAGGATTTGGAAACAAAACCATCCCATAGATGAGGAGAGTCACAATTTCCTCAAAGGCTTGCAAATCCAAGGAGTTCCAACATTTTTGGGCTTTCTCGAACAAGAACTTTGCTAGGAAACCTTTGACACCACTCCTTGTTTCCCAATAAGTAGTGACATCAGATGAGTGCAAGTGTAGAGCTTGAGCAATCTCTTCTGGCTTTGGGTATCTTTCGTACCGTTGAAAGATAGTTGATTGAGAATGGGAATTATCAAGAGTCGGGAGAATTCTTCCAAAGTAGGCACAAGTTGATAGTCGGGAAATTTGAAGCAGTGGTGTAAAGGATCAAAGAACTGAAAGAGAACCTTCATCATGTCCTCATTTGTGTTGGAGGTGACCAAGTTGAGTAGGCGACCATGTTTCTCGGTGAATGGAGAGTTTTCTGGAATCCTTGAAGCTAGTTCCTTAAGTTGTGGAGGGATCCTTACAAGGTTGACTTGAATAGTTTTTCTGCGAAGAGAATCCATATCCTACAAAACAGAACAAAGATAAATCCCAAGATCCTTAAAATGGTTAGTGGATGAGTATGATGTTGTGATGTTCATTATGTTATGTACAAGTATGTATATACAAACAAAGCAAACAAGTCCTTAGGTTTAGGCCTGCACGGAGTCTCATAGGTAAGTATCCTCTTGAAGTTTAGTTGGCTCAAACTTGTCCTAGTAATAGTAACCGGGTTCTAAGGAGCTCAATATCACTGGTTTGTTTCCTTGGTCATTGTTTTAGCACAAGCCTCTTTAATGGAGACCGAAATATCCCAAAAAACCAAACCTCAATGAGTGCAGTATCGAGTATCTACTAACTTCGGACTGCACCAAAGTCGGTCATCTCACTATGTCCTAATGGCCAAGTTGGTCAAGTAAAGGTTCTAGAAGTTCATTAGTACTTCATGACATCACTCAGCAGCCTTGTATTCTCTTTGATTAACTCAAAGGCTACTGGTACCCACAAATATGTCGCACTAACGTAGCTATTGCTTAGACCATGTCGGTATACCCCGCACAATTTCCACAATGTATTGCTACTTACCTATAAGGCAACCCAAATCCAGGTAGAGGATTTCAAACCCAAACAAAGAACCATAATGTAAAGCATACAAGTCAAACGATGTGTGATATGGTGGGAGAACTAACTTGAAGATTTTGCATTTGATCGCAAATGTTGCAGTTAGCAAGAGTCGCCACCGACTTTTCTTTTATCCAAAAAGGAAAGGTGAAAAAGCACAGGAAAGACCTTTGAGATTGTTTCTTGAGTTCGGGGGGTAGATTATGAAAATGGGAGGTATTAGCACCATTTTCATTCGTGGTTTTCCATGGGATCTTAGTTACTTGCTAGATCACTTGCTTTTGTTTGAAATTGTGTTTTGTGTGGTTTTTGAAAGTATTTTGTAAAGAGGCCATTGTTTAGGCAATCTTTGTAATGATTCTTGTTCGTAAGAATGTATACAGAGATGTTGATCTTTTGAAAATGTTTTCAAGTTTTGTAAGATGTTTTGAAAGTGTATGTGATTGTTTTGAAAATAGCAAGGATGTTTGTTTTAAAATGGAGCAAGTAATTAGGAGCGTTCTACCTACTCAAAAGTCTTTCTTGTTCATTTTCTTTTCCTTTGACATTGTTGTCTTACCATTGACTTGGTAAGCAACCCTATCTTTGGATGTTAACGGGACGGGCGTGGGTCATCGTATAACCATGATTAGAAATGTTTATAAGGCATCTTAGCATTCTCTTTTAGGGACTAAGATCATTTTTAAGGAAACTTAGATAGCGTCATCGAGGGACTATGATCTGTATTCGTTTATTTTTTGCTAAGATACCTTACATGCGTAATATGGTCATTCTGTATAAGGCAACCAAGTGGAATAACCCTAGAGGGGCTTGTGTGCAAGTGTATTGCTTTCATGCTTGTTTTTGTCTTGAATTAGGGTTTTATATTTGGTTGATTTTAATCTTTCCATACAAAACCTAATTACTAGCATTGTATATATGAAAACGATAAATTGCAAAATTTAAAATTACTACGCTATTACAATACTTGTGGAAGGGGGTATACAATTTATGAATGGGGATTGCAATAATACCTAATTAATCTATTACAATCAAATTTAATATGTACAAATAATTGAATAAAAATATAAAGTACAAATGCTAATGGAAAGAAATGATTTTTGTGTTTGGATATTTATATGAAAGAGGTTTTAACCTAAACCTAATTAGAGAAAAATAATTAAATCAAAATTAAATTAACTTAAATTAATTAAGAAAAGAAATTAATTAAGAAAATATTTTTGAATAAAACCCTAATTCTATTTAGTTGATTAAAAGAAAGTAAGTTTAAATAAAAAGTATTTTTGTATTTTTGTTTTGAAAATAATATATGGTGTTGTGAAATATTTTTGACCTTTTTTATATTTAAATAAATAATAACCTATTTTTAATTTAATTTACAAGGTAATTAGTAAATATAAATAAAGTATAATGAATAAAAATATTTTTTTGTGGGGGAAAAATATTTAAATTATATCAAAACATAAATCTACTATTTTTATATTTCTTATGATTTTTTTTGTATTTTAGAAAATATATTTAAAAGAAAAATGAAATAAATAATTAAATAAAAATAAATGGGTCAAGGGGTGTCAAAAGTAGGCAAGGAGATGAGCTAGCAAATAAAAAAAACAATGTCAGGCCCAAAGGGCCCAGCGTCTGCAAAAAAAAAATGTTAGAAAGTCAGAAAATATGCAAAATGTAAAAATGGTCACGCTGGGGCTTGAACCCAGGACCAAGGGGTGAACAGGCGCGCGTTTTACCACTGGGTGGCTATACATCTGTTTATATAAATAAAACAACAAATATGTAAGGCAAATCAAGTCCTGATAACTTCATCTTCAACCTTCAGCCGGTATACCTGTAACTTCTTCATTTCTCAACAAAAATGGAAGATGACAAAATGAAAGTTGTTGCATTCTTCCTCACGAATCTAACCATGTAAATAACTAAGGCTAAAAGTCAAAGATAAATGAGAATTTCTCTGGCCCTAATTTGAACCCTAAAAATTTCAGAAACTTCAACTCTAAAATTCTCTAAGCTCGGGCCATATAAATGCAAGCTATGGATATGTACAGCTTCGTGGCAATGAGGTATACATTTTATTTTCACAAATGCAAGCCTAACAATGCCTAAGTAATGATATAGAAGTTCAAGAAAAATACCTCAAAACTGGAAATCGTGAAATGCAAATGAGCTTGTTTCAGGCAGTGTTGATGATCAGGTTAGCTTCCTTAGACCTCTAGGAAGCTAGTGCAATGGCTGGCTTGAACTGTAGGTGGCTGGAATAGTCTGGAGAAGTCAACTTGCAGACTCTGTTTTTTGGTTATGGAGGAAGGTGAAGATGGTGTTACAGTTCCAAAACTAGGACAGGGATGGAGTATATTTGAGGTATAGAAGCTTTGCAAATGAATTTGAGGGAAAACGCACGATGGAAATGAAAGATACAAGTTCAAGGTCAGAACTATGTATCAATGGTATTTTTGAGAAGATTTATGGTTTTTGAGTGTTTGAGATAGTTCCAGGGTACTAGTGTTCGTGTGTCATATTGAAAATAGTGTATGTACTTATAGGCAAGAGGTTTTGAGGCTTGAAACAACTCAGAAATTGAAATCACATGTTATGGCTTGGTTACTTGATTTTGAAGCAAAGTTGACAAACATGGTTTCAGTGTGAAGTACAAGGATTTTTAGGGTGGTTAGAAGGATGTAGATATGTTGCTTCTTGCTTTTAAATGTTTTTTAGTCAGAAACAACAATGTATGGGCTCAAGAAGAGTTGACATTGTGATTAAAGTCACTTTTCCAAAATGGAAGTGGTGACTTTCTTCCCAAAATGGAAATGCAACTTGGATAATGGCTCAAATACTTGGACAATGGCTCTATCAGTTGTGTAAATATTAAAATATTGAGTTATTAGCAAGTTTGAAGCCTGCAAAGCAAGATTTGTACAACATGCTTGAAGATTGGATCAAGTGTTCTTCACAAAATGGCTTGTAATTCATGTTTGAAAACCCTAACTCCTTGCCTTTGATTCTCCTTACTAAAGAATGATCTCAAGGAGTTCTTGGATATTTTGGAAAGCTTGCAATGTTCTCTACAATCCATATTTGAATTGCTTTTGAAGATTCCCCTTGGAACTATGTGAAAAATTGCCATGAAGTTAGGTAAAAAATCTGCCTATCTAGGGCAAAATTTCACCAAGTCTTTTTTAGTTCATGAGCATGTATTCACAAAATTATAACTTGAGATCCAAGCACTTTTAGGAGAAGTTGTGTGATGCAAAGTTGTAGATTTCCTGGAGATCTACAACTTTCATTTTGGAGGTTTCCTTTGAATCATCTTGCATCATGGTGAAAATTTGGCTAAAAGTTATGAAAATATAAGAAATTTTCAACACTTAGAAAAATTTCTAAGTTTAGAAATTTTGACTTTTCAAAATGAAATCTTGATTTCTTGATTTCTTGATGAATAAGTTTTCCTATTTTTACATGTTTTGATGGATTGTGATCTTTGGCACTTGAATTTGACCAAAAAGTCAAAGTTTGACTTTTCAATATACAGTTGACTTTTGATCAGTTAATTGCAAAATTCATTTGTCAATCCAATGGATTTGTAATGTTTTGAATCATATCATTAGGTCAAAATGATGCAAATGGACTCTTGATATCATGCCTTAAACCAATTGACCATTTTCTAGGTCAAAAATCAGAAATTGCCCTTCCCTAGTCAAAAACCCTAATTTTGACCATTTTGCCCTTTTGGAGATTTGATCAAATTTATTGAGGAATTGTGGTCCAAACTTGATAAAATGATACATATGAGTCTAAAATTTTGATGTGGATCAAAAATTATGAAGTTTGACTGTAAATTGGCCATGGTTGACTTTTTCCCCAATACAGTTGATTTTTAGGTCAACTGTTCAATTGACTGATCAAAAGTGTGATCTAAGGCTTGAAACTCGACATGAGTAATCTTGGGGGTTCATAATGATCCATGAAAATCATATGAAGCATTGATAGTTCAAAAATACTAGTGCAAACTCAAACCCTAATTTTGGTCATCAGTGCATAACGAGGTGTCTTGAACTGGTCAAACCCTAGTGCAGTCTTGAGCTCAATGAGATCTTGTGAGAAAATTCTTGATAAGTGAGAGGGAGAATTTTGGGGTACAACACAATGCACACAAGTAAATATGATCTAACCCTAAGGTAACCCCACTCGATTTCATAATCCCCAGCAGAGTCGCCAGTTCTGTGATATGGTGGGAGAACTAACTTGAAGGTTTTGTGTTTGATTGCAAATGTTATGGTTAGCAAGAGTCGCCACCGACTTTTCCTTTATCCAAAAGGAAAGGTGAAAAAGCACAGGAAAGACCTTTGAGATTATTTCTTGAGTTCGAGGGGTAGGTTATGAAAAGGGAAGGTATTAGCACCCTTTTCATCCATGGTTTTCCATGGGCTCTTAGTTACTTGCTAGATCATTTTATTTTTGTTTGTTTGAAATTGTGCTTGGTGTGGTTTTTGAAAGTATTTTGTAAAGAGGCTATTTTTTAGGCAAACTTTGTAATGATTCTCGTTCGTAAGAATGTATACAAAGATGTTAATCTTTTGAAAATGTTTTCAAGTTTGTAAGATGTTTTGAAAGTTTTGGTGTTTGTTTTGAAAATAGCAAGGATGTTTTGTTTTGTAAGTGAGCAAGTAACTAGGAACATTCTACCTACTCAAAAGTCTTTCATATTCATTTCCTCTTTCCTTTGACATTGTTATCTTACCATTGATTTGGTAAGTAACCCTATCTTTAGATGTAAACAGGACGGGCGTGGGTCATTGCATAACCATGATTAGCAATGTTGTAAGGTATCTTAGCATTCTTTTTAGGGACTAAGACCATTTGGAAGGCAACTTAGATAGCGTCATCGAGGGACTATGATCTTGTATTTGCTTGTTTTTGCTAAGATACCTTACATGCGTAATATGGCCATTCTGTATAAGGCAACCAAGTGGAATAACCCTAGGGGTGCTTGCGTGCAAATGTATTGTTTTCATGCTTGTTTTTGTCTTGAATTAGGATTTTCTAAGTATTGGTTTTAGTCTTTCCATACAAACCCTAATTACTAGCATGTTATATATAAAAGCGATAAATTATGGAATTTAAAGTTACTACGCTATTACAACATTTGTTGGAGGGGGTTGTGATCGGTGGAAATATAATTGACTGTTTTGAAATGCTGGTTCGCGTTTGCGTTTCGCAAAATGTCGCGGTAAGCAAGAGTCGCCACCGTCTTTTATTTTCTCCAACAAGGAAAGGACAAAAGCACAGCAAAATTCCTTTTCGAGATGTTTCTCGGGTTCGGGAGGTAGATTATAGAAAGGGAAGGTGTTAGCACCCTTTCTATCTGTGGTTATCCACGGGCTCTTAGGTACTTGCTCACTATGTTTTCAAAAGATGTTTGCTTTTCTTGTGTTTGTGGGTTTTGAAAAAAGTTTGTTTGGAAACTTCGATTTAACTCTTGTATCTGTCCTCAAGAGTGTATGAAGTGTTTGTTTGAAAACTTTTGTTTGAAAAGTGTAAGTGCAAAAAGTTTGTTTTGTTTTGAAAGAGCAAGTATCTAAGAATCTCTACCTACTCAAAAGAAATTAAGTTGTGTAAATGTCCTTTAGACAGTACTATCCCACTATTGAGAAGTAGGTAGCACCATCATTGGAGTTTCGGGTCAATTCGATTATAGGGACACGTGGTCACCAAAGCAATAGTAGGACGCCTTAGCGGTAACCCTAATGTCCTAGATCCTTTTTTATCCGAGGCAACCGTTTAGAGGCAACTTGGATCTTTAGACAGGAGGGCGACCTCTAAAACACCCTATACTCAATGAACACGTCGAGGCAACCAAGTGAGGCGTACCCTAAGAGTGGCATGTGCGAGTGTATTGTTTTTCAGTTAATTTTATCTTTGTACATGTCATGGTGAGCTACGGGTTGATTTTAATTTCAGAGATAAGTCTTGTCATGCATAGCCTAATTAACATACATCTAACAGTTAATAGTTGCGGAAAATAAATCTACGCTATTACAAGGCGTCGGGTATTTACATCGCCAAAAACAACCCTTTGAAAAGTAAATGCGAGAAAATAAATGAAAGCAATAAAAAGTCCTAGTTAACGCTATTACATCCTCGGAGCAATTACATAATAATGGTCAAAAAATAATACGCGCGAATAGAAATTGAATTGAAGAAGTCCTTAGGGTTTTGACCCTTTTTGAGAAAGAAAGAAGTTTTGGAATTTGGCATTTAATTAATATTAAACCTAAAACTAATTAATTAATTAATTAAAAGAAAAAAAGTATTTTTTAGTTTTTTATGTTTTTAATGAAAATAAAAGAAATTAAAATTGTCAAGAAAACCCTAATTCTATGTTGGTTTTAAATTATTGAGAAAAAGTTAAAATTAACCCTAATTAACTAAATAGATTAATTATGTATTTATTTACAAAAATAATGAATTAAAGGTGCAATTAATAAATAATAAAAATATTTTAGTTTTCTGATTCTACTATGAAAATAATTAATTGAGTTAATTAAATAATAATAGTTATTATTATTATTATTAGTAAAATAATTAAATGGAAATTATAAAAGAAAAGAAAAAAGAAAAAAGAATGAATGAACCAGGGGGGGTACTGGCCCAATATGGAGGTATTAGTTGCAATTTATGGCCCATTAAGCTGCCAGCCATGTTTGACTATCCTGATCAACCACACGCCTGTTGACTAGGGAGTATGGTGATCTTCTACCCAGCACCATTGGATTGTTGCCTGAAGCCACATGGCGCATGGATGTTTGAAGCACATGGTGGAACACTTCCTGAAGCCTGCATGTAATCATGTGAAGAAAAAGAACAAATAATTGTTGGGGGACCTGGGATTCGAACCCAGGTCCCAATGATTCCAAGCCAGCACATCAACCACTACACCATCACGCTTCAGTCATTATTAGTATAAAGGGCAATTATTATATATGACAAATAAATAATATGCTGAAACCAAAATAAAACGCGCATATTTTTCAAACCGGACAACCATGTACTAACACGTACTCATCTTCTTCGTTGTACCTGTAAAAACAAAATCAAATAGCGGGGGTTTTTAACCCCCACAAACTACAATGACGAAAAATAGCGATTAGAGCTATGGCTTATATAAATATTTCGCGAAGGTTGCATCATGTTCGTCTGGGTTCAACGATTCCAACCATGGGTCTTAAGGGTTCTAATTTTTCCTGGATTGCAAAGCCCCGAATCCAAAGCTCAGGAACCCTAGAAATCGTCCATGGTAACTTGTGATTCTGTACACTATAATTCAATTAACTTATACCATTAGCTTCATATGATTACTAGCAATGCAAAACGATCAAAAAATCATGTTAAATGCTCATAAATTAAGAGTTACGATTATGGATAAAATGTGCAAACCGTGGTTCTGTTCTTAGTGATTCTTTGAGCTTTAGCGTGTGATTTCAATTGTAAATCACCCCTGACACTTCCAGCAACGTGTTTGAATCAATATAATGCCTTGAATTGGCTTGGAACACAAGAATCAGTTTTGACTTTTCTTTGAATTTTGCAATATGCTATGGCCTCTTTTCTGCAGCTTTCTCACGTGTATGGCATTAGGGTTAGCTTGCATATTTATAGAGGAATGGAATTAGGTCAGAATCTTGCACAAAAATCCATTGGAATGATGTTTGAATATTTGATTGAAAATCAAATCTTTTTGCATTTTCATGATTGAATAAAGTTGCCAAATTTGGAGATTTTTGCATCTTTGATTTGTACACGAAATTGCCAGCATATCTTGACCACATTTGCTTCACAAAAAGATTGAAAAATCAAATCTTTGTATTTTCCTACAATTTAAATTAATTAAATGAATTAATATTGATTAAAAATACAATTAATTAATAAAAAATAAGAAAATAAATTCAATTAAGCTTGATGGGTCGTGCATAGGCCATGGATGAAGTTTCAACAAGAAATTTGAGGCCCATTAGCAAAAATAAGGTGTTTTGAGCAAAGTTGACTTTTGCAAATTCATAAAAATTTCCCAACTTCTCCAATGCATATCTTGCTCAATTTTGATCATATGAACATGTTATTGGACATTTTGGAAAGGTCTTGAAGTCCTCTAACCAATGCCTTTGGTCCCATGTCATTTGGATTTACCAATCTCAAGTTATGGTCTTTGACTTAAAGTGCATTTTTGTTGACTTTTGAAATTGACCTATAATATAGAAATTGATAACTTTTTGTGAGAGCATTTCTTGGACTTGGAATGTGAATATGGATTGTAGGAAATGTAATCCCCTTCAAAATTAGCATTGGATGGGATTTTTCTGATGAACCATGAAAAAGTTATGCCCTGGTCAAGATACAGTTGACTTTTCTACTGTCCAAAAATAGTAACTTCTTGCATCTTGATGATTTTTGAGCTATCCTTGTGGAATCATGATCAAGACTTGATAAAATGATGATTGTGTACTCAAAATAAGATGTTGACCAAAAATTCTGACTTTTGACTGTAAAATGACCATTTTGCTCTTTCAGTTGACTGTGGATCAAATGAGGCTTTTGACTGTGCAAATTGACCCTGTGAGCCTTGAAACTTGGCATGTAGGTGCTTGAGAATATGTATAGGCATATGAGACTTGATTGAACCATTGAAAACCACAAATTCCTTGAGAGAATCAAAACCCTAGTTTTGACTGGCTTAGGAGGTGGTTTGGACTGTACAACTCTTGAGTAGTCTTGAACCATTTGAAGATGATTCTTGACAAACCTTGAGGAATATGGGAGGGAAAATTTTGGGGTACAACAATTGCTCCTGTTCAATCTTCTTAAACCTGAGGATATAGATTGGCTTGCGTGCCTTTCGTGATCCGAAGGTGGAAGATGATTGAACACTAGAGTGCCCAGAAATTTGCACTCGCCTGGTGTAGTATCAGCAATGTGATGTCGGGAATGGGCTTACAGATTCCATTTGGAGATTGTTTGTTGAATTGTAACTTGGTAGGCTGAAAGAAAGAACTTGTGTAGGGTTGCCTGATAATGGTCAAGTAGATAGTTGTCCTGTCTGGTTTCAGGTATTAATCTACAATCCGTCGTCCACAGATATTTCCTGGCTAGTTACAGGTGTTGATCCGGAACATAAGAAGGCTTGGTCGAGAAGATAGTTTTCCTGTCTGGTTTCAGGTGTTGATCTCTGACCTGAGAAAGAAAGATGGTTTCCTGGCTTGCTACAGGTATTGATCTTCAGTCTCTTCAATGTAGATAACTTTCCTGGCTGGTTTCAGGTATAGATCTACAATCAATCGCTCACAGATATTTCCTGGCTAGATACATGTGTTGATCTGGAACTTGAGAAAGGTTGGTCGAGATAGCTTTCCTGGCTGGATACAGGTATTAATCTCTGACTTGAGAAAGAAAGATGGTTTCTTGTCTGGTTTCGGGTATTAATCTTCGATCTCTTCAATGTAGATAACTTTCCTGTCTGGTTTCAGGTATAAATCTACAATCAATCACTCACAGATATTTCCTGGCTAGATACAGGTGTTGATCTGGAACTTGAGAAAGGTTGGTCGAGGAGATAGCTTTCCTGGCTGGTTTCAGGTATTACTCTCTGACCTGAGAAAGAAAGATGATTTCCTGGTTTGCTACAGGTATTAATCTTCGATCTCTTCATGTAGATAACTTTCCTGTCTGGTTTCAGGTATAGATCTACAATCAGTCGTTCACAGATATTTCCTGGCTAGTTACTGGTGTTGATCTGGAACTTAAGAAAGGTCGGTCGAGGAGATAGTTGTCATGTCTGGTTTCAGGTATTAATCTCTGACCTGAGAAATAAAGATAGTTTTCCTGTCTGGTTTCAGGTATTAATCTTCAATCTCTTCATGTAAATAACTTTCCTGGCTAGTTACAGGTATAGATCTACAATCAATCGCTCACAGATATTTCCTGGCTAGATACAGGTGTTGATCTGGAACTTGAGAAAGGTTGGTCGAGGAGATAGATTTCCTGGCTGGTTTCAGGTATTACTCTCTGACCTGAGAAAGAAAGATGATTTCCTGGCTTGCTACAGGTGTTGATCTTCAATCTCTTCATGTAGATACTTTCCTGGCTAGTTACAGGTGTAGATCTACAATCAATCGCTCACAGATATTTCCTGGCTAGATACAAGTGTTGATCTGGAACTGCAAAAGTTGATGGTAATCATCTTTTGATTGACCTTTTCCTGAAAAGGCAAAACATTAGTTGTATGCAATGTCATGATGTATGAAATGCATGATGTCATGATGTTCTCAAAAATAAATGAGATTGTGTTGTATGCACTTTATCACGTATGTAAGCAGGAGATATAAAATGTGAAGTGTTTATTGAATATATTTCCGTCTCGGAAAATAAATCCTTGACAGACGCCGGGAAGTTTGTTAAATCCTGGGCTGATGTTGAAGAATAGAGTTTTTCGCTTCCGCTGGGGATGATGCACAAAGATGTTTGCCAGAATAAACCAGTAGGAGAAGATGACTCCGTTAGGGAATAAACCTGGTGAAGAGATTACTCTGCGGGGAATTACTCTGTAGGGAGAGATGCCTTGCTGAGAAACTCCGCTGGGGATTCCGTTGATAAGCTCTGTTGGGGAATTTGATGAACTCCGCTGGGGATAGGAAGAACTTCGCTGAGGACGATCTTTCCGTTGCAATTTGCTGAGGATAACGCAGTTAGACTCTGGTGGGGAATAACCTTTGAATATGGATGGGGAGAGATATTTATACTCTGCAGGGGACAAGCTTCCAGAATCTACTGGGTAAGATGATTCAACTCTCCTGGGGAAACTTTTGGGACTGCACTGGGGAAGTGGCTCCACTGGGGTGTCTGTATTCCGCCGGGGAACAATCTTATATTTCTGTCGAGGAATATTAAGACTGTCGGGGATACTTGCTGAGGAATATATGTATACTCCGATGGGGAATATTAAGATCTTCTGGGGATACCCAACTTTTTCAGGACTGATGGTAGACCAACTCTGCTCGGGGGAGAGTATTGCTGACTTGCTGGAGATACTGCGCCTTTTTAGGGCTGATGGGAGACCAACTCTGCTTGGGGAGAGTATTGTTGATTTGTCTTACTCTGCGGGGAGTGAAGGTATCTTGGTCATATTCTTCAGCTGAACTTACCTTGGTACCTCAGTAGACAGAGCAACTAGATCGCTTAGACAATTCTTATTGCCCCTGTTTCTGATATCACCCGTAATTAGTCCTTTGTTTCGTATGCAAGTATTTATGATCAGCAATTAATGTCAAATGCATATATCAAAAATGAACATTGGACGTTCTTTGCAAAACAAAACAGATAAAGGAAAAACAATTGGCAATTTGTATGAAAAATGAACTTGTATTGATTTTGAAATTTGCCTGTAAATAGGCGTTGTGTACAAGAGGCTGACGTCCTAGTAAGAGAACGTCGCCGAACAAAATAGAGTTTATACAATTTTGAAAAGGAAAACAAAACATCTATGTGAAAAATCCCACTGGGTTCCAACTCTGCTATCGCCTTTATGTCTTCAAGCGTCTCATCACTTTGCTGCTTAGTTGAAGAGGAATCTGATTGATTGGTGTCGTCCAAGCCTGATGGTCGATACCGAAGTCTGGATGCGAGATGATCCAATGAGACATAGTATTACGCTTATCCCTAACTTTTACCTGGACCGCCCTTTCGGGTTTTCAGTCCACCGGGATACCCATTTTTGCCCAAGCCGCCTTTTCAGGTTTTCGACTTGCCGGGTGTACAGATTTTTTTTATTTTCATCCCTTATTTTTGCCCGAACCCTTTTGGTTCGCTGGGAAGCCCTTATTTTTGCCTAGGCCAGTCGACCTAGCGGGTCTTTAGTCATGCGTAGTATCTTTTTACTATGTCTGCATTGGCGGGGTGAGGAAGGTCGTCACCATCCATGGTAGCTAGAATCATTGCTCCTCCTGAGAAGATATTCTTAAGCACAAATGGCCCTTCGTACGTAGGGTTCCATTTTCCCCTAGGATCACCTTGAGGTAGAATGATGCGCTTGATTACCAGGTCCCCAACTTGATACTCTTGTCGTATGACTTTCTTGTTAAATGCCTTGATCATCCGTTTTTGGTACGTCTGACCATGACAAATAGCGGTGAGTCTCTTTTCGTCGATTAGGTTTAGTTGATCAAGCCGAGTCTGGATCCAGTCGTCTTCGCTCAAACCTGCATCCTTCATTATCCGGAGAGAGGGTATCTGAACTTCAATAGGCAAGACTGCCTCCATGCCATAGACCAAGGAAAAGGGTGTTGCCCCTGTTGACGTCTGTGCTTAGATATGATCGGTGAGATTAAACCTACGACATCTAACGGGCATCGCTTCATCTTGGTAGCCATTGATTAATTCACGAAGTGGGTTGAAGCGGCTTCCTACGCTACGGTAACCAAGACTGTTGTGGCACGGTTCACTCGGCATAATCTGATCTGTCGATACGGTCTCCCAGAAAGGATCATTACAGACAACGGTACCAATTTCAATAACAAGATGATCACTGAGCTCTGCGAGCAGTATAAGATACAGCACCACAACTCTTCTCCTTACAGACCGAAGATGAATGGGGCTGTAGAAGCGGCAAATAAAAACATTAAGAAAATCGTGCAGAAGATGACAGTGACTTATAAAGATTGGCACGAGATGTTACCGTTCGCTCTACATGGATACCGTACCTCAGCCAGGACGTCAACCGGGGCAACTCCTTTCTCCTTGGTTTACGGCATGGAAGCAGTCTTACCGATCGAAGTTCAAATACCCTCTCTCTGGATAATGAAGGATGCAAATCTGAACGAAGATGATTGGATCCAAACACGACTTGATCAATTAAACCTTATTGATGAAAAGAGACTTGCTGCTATCTGCCACGGTCAGACGTACCAAAAACGGATGATCAGGGCATTTAACAAAAAGGTCAGACCACAGGAATATCAAGTTGGGGATCTGGTAATCAAGCGAATCATCCTTCCTCAGAGTGATCCGAGGGGCAAATGGACCCCTACGTACGAAGGGCCATTTGTGGTTAAACATGTGTTCTCAGGAGGAGCCATGATTCTAACCAACATGGATGGTGACGACCTTCCTCACCCCGCCAATGCAGACATAGTAAAAAGATACTACGCATGAAAAAGACCCGCTAGGCTGACATGCCTAGGAAAAAGTTAGGGCTTCCCGGCGAACCAAAAGGGTTCGGGCAAAATGAAGGGATGAAATGAAAAAAATCTGTACACCCGGCAAGTCGAAAACCTGAAAAGGCGGCTTGGGCAAAAATGGGTATCCCGGTGGACTGAAAACCCGAAAGGGCAGTCCAGGCAAAAGTTAGGGATAAAGCGTAATACTATGTCTCATTGGATCACTTTGCATCGAGAATCCGGCATCTACATCAAGTTCAGACGGCATCGATCAGTCAGCTTCATCTTCAACTAAGGTCATCAAGTGATGAGACGCTCGGAGATATAAGGGCAATAGCAGAGTTGAAACCCAGTGGGATCATTCATTTCACACAGCTGTTTTATTTTCTTTTGTACAAATTGTATAAACTCTTTTGTTCGGCGGCGTTCTCTTACTAGGACGTCAGCCTCTTGTACACAAACGCCTATTTTACAGGCAAATTCAAAAAAATCAATACAAATCACTTTTCAGTTAAAATTGCCAATTGTTTTTCCTTTTCTGTTTTGTTTTGCGAAGAACGTCCAAGGTTCAATTTGTGATATATGCATTGACAATAATTTGCTAACTCATGAATATTTGCATACGAAACAAAGGATTAATTACAGATAACATTAGAAACAGGGGCAATAAAGAGTTGTCTAAGCAATCTAATTGTTCTATCCTCCAAGGTACCAAGGTAGGTTCAGCTGAAGAACATAACCAGTACATCCCAATTCCCCAGAGAGTGAGCCAGCAAGTCAGTACACTCTCCCCAAGCAAAGCTATTATCAAACTTAAGAGAGTTGGGTATCCTCCCGCAGAGCTCAATATTCCCCAGCAATATACATATATTCTTAACAAGCATCCCCGACAGTCTTGGTCTAAAGATTGTTCCCCGGCGGTATATCAAACATTCATTGGAGTCATTTCCCCGATATAGTTCAAAGCTTCCCCAGGAGAGTCCAATCTAGTTCCCCAGGAAAGTTGGAATTCATCTCCCCAAGCAGTAAGCTTATCCCCAGTAGATTCTGGAAGCTTATCCTCGCAGAGCACGAACGCGTCGCCCGGCTTTATTCAAAGAGTTATTTCCCTACCAGGATATAACTGGGTTATCCTCAGCCAAAAGCCACGGAAAGAGCGTCCTCGACGAAGTCTTCTTATCCCCAGCGAAGTCTATTAACACTTCCAACATATCAACAAGGGTATCCCCAGCAAGTTACCATCAACAACTCAACAAAGTACCTCTCTCCCCACAGAGTATTGCTTCCCAGCAAGATCGCTAGAGAACTTTTCTCCCCACAGAGTAATCCATCCGCCCAGTTTATTCCCCAACAGAGTTATCTTCTCCGACCGGTATTCTTGCAATCATCATCCCCAACGGAAACGAAGAATCTCACTCTTCAACATCAGCCCAGGATTTGACTTCCCGGCACCCGTCAAGGATTTATTTTCCTAAGACGAAAACATACATTCATAAACATCATTATAGCATGCATATATGCATCATATCTTACAAATCTCATTTATGTTGAGAACATCATTGCTTGATCCATATCATGCATTGCATATGACTGACCTTTACCTTTCAGGAAAGATCCAGTTAAGTTCTCATATATTCAAAGACCTTGACCGGTTCAGTTAAATCGACCCTAAGATTTTTCTGTTTCTAATCCAGTCAAAGGCCTTCTCTAGTTCAGTCAGATCGACCCTAAGATCTCCCTGATTCTTATCCAGTTGAAGATTTCAAGACCTAGACCGGTTCAGTTAAATCGACCCTAAGATTTTCCTGTTTCTTATCCAGTCAAAGGCCTTCTCTGGTTCAGTCAGATCGACCCTAAGATCTCCCTGTTTCTTATCCAGTTGAAGACATTTCAAGACCTAGACCGGTTCAGTTAAATCGACCCTAAGATTTTTCTGTTTCTTATCCAGTCCAAGGCCTTCTCTGGTTCAGTCAAATCGACCCTAAGATCTCCCTGTTTCTTATCTAGTTGAAGATTTCAAGACCTAGACCGGTTCAGTTAAATCGACCCTAAGATTTTACTGGTTCTTATCCAGTCAAAGGCCTTCTCTAGTCCAGCTAAATCGATCCCTAACAGATTTTCCTGATAAAGACTCAGTAGAAGATATCCAAGATTCTCTCAGCGTTACTGTTGAGGTAGAAGTCGCCCAAGATTCTCTCAGCGTTACTGTTGAGGTAGAAATCGCCCAAGATTCTCTCAGCGTTACTGTTGAGGTTGAAGTCGTCCCAGATTCTCTCAGCATTCCTGTTAAGGTAGTAATCGTCCCCAGATTCTCTCAGCGTTCCTGTTGAGGTAGTAATCGTCCAAGGTTCTCTCAGCGTTCCTGTTGAGGTAGTAACCATCCCTGGTTCATTCATCACCTTTTGAAGCTCCAGATCCAGCTCCTGTAACCAGTCAGGACATATCCACACAAAGAATTTGAAGACCAGCTCCTGTAACAGGTCAGGTAATCATTGTTCTTTTTCAGGTACGCAAGCTCTCGCTAAGGAATCTCTTATGCGACTGACATCCAGATGGCATCTATAAGCCCATCATCCTATCCATCAATCCCCAAATGGCATCTATAAGCCCATTCCCCTATCACACTACTATGTGAGCGCAAATTTCTGGGCACTCTAGTGTTCAATCATCTTCCACCTTCGGATTACGAAAGGCACGTCAGCCAATCTGCATCCTCAGGTTTAAGAAGATTGAACAGGGGCAACTATCGTACCCCAAAATTTTCCCTCCCATATTCTTCAAGGTTTGCAAAGACAATGCTTCAAAATCTCCCCAAGGGTTGCACAGTTCAAGGGCCTCCTAATAGTCAAAAACTAGGGTTTTGGTTCTGACAAAGAAAATGAAGTTTACAAGGGTCCAATCAAGTCCCACATGCCTACAAACATGGTCAAGCATCCTCATACCAAGTTTCAAGACTTACAGCACAAAGTTGCACAGTCAAAAACCCTAATTGCACTACAGTCAACTATAGGGGCAAAATGGTCATTTGACAGTCAAAAGTTCAAATTTTTGGTCAACATCTCATTTTGAAGCCACAAACATCATTTGATCAATGCTTGATCATGATTCTCAAAGCTTGGCTCAAAAAGTCTCAAGATGCAAAAGTTTCCATATTTGGACAGTTGAAAAAGTCAACTGTAACTTGACCAAAGCATAACTTTCACATGGATTATCAGAAAAATTCCATCCAAAGCTCATTTTGAAGATAAAGACGTTTACTACAACTCCTCTTCACACTTCAAGTCCAAGAAATGATCTCACAAAAAGTTATCAATTTCAACATTATAAGTCATTTTCAAAAGTCAACAAAAAGGGACTTTAAGTCAAAGACCATAACTTGAGATTGGTAAATCAAAATGACATGGGACCAAAGGCATTGGTTAGAGGACTTCAATACCTTTCCAAAATGTCCAAGAACATGAGCAAAGCTTAAACATTGAGCAAGATATGCCTTGTGGAAGTTGGGAAATTTTTGGATATTTTGAAAAGTCAACTTTGCTTCAAATGCCTTAAAATTGCTAATGGGCCTCTTTTTCTTCCAAGATTCATCATCCAAAGCATGTGCAAAACCATTTGGCCCAAAGGGAAGTTATTCATCATTTTTATTTATTTATTTGAATTTCAAATTGCTATTAATTCATTTAATTAATTAAAATATGAAAAAAATACCAAAACTAACTTTTTAAATCTTTTTATGCATGAAATATCTCCAAGATTTCGTGCAAATCAGATAGGGAAAGAATCAATGTGATTTGGACATGATTGGTATCAAATATGCATGGAAAAGATTGAAAAATATATGCATGAAAAATCAAATATCTTTCCATCAATGCAAAGGTTTTTTGGATCCAAATCTTTACCCTAATCATTCCATACATAAGCAGGATGCAAACCCTAGTGCTGAGGACCTCCAAGCTGCGCCAGAAAAGAAGAACAAAGTTTGCACTTTTTGTGAAAAATTCTAAAACTGAAAACGTGGTTCCAAAGCATTTCAAGGCAAGAAAATCATTCCATTGTGTTCCTGAGGCTTCAAGGAACGTGCCTGAATCAAAACCATCATCCATAACATCAAGAATTGGTAACT
Organism: Vicia faba; assembly: GCA_948472305.1. Lineage (NCBI taxonomy): Eukaryota > Viridiplantae > Streptophyta > Magnoliopsida > Fabales > Fabaceae > Vicia > Vicia faba. Next base: position 989,182,726 of record OX451738.1, read on the forward strand.
ATAAGTCAGACTGTGTCGTCTTTTTTGCATATTCGTGTTTCAGTTTTCAAGCATTCTCATTGCAATTTTTTTGTGGATTTACACTAATTGATTGATTCTAAAGCTAACTGTATACTTTAATTGAGTTTTCGTGCAAAATTGGAGGATCCACCATTGAAGCTTTCTAGGTTTTCAGAAACCTTGAATTGGGGTTTCTCAGTTATGGAAAAATCAGGACACGAGACTTGGACCATTAAACTCAGGAAACTTGGACGAATATAACTACCCTATCGCGCCTAATTTATGATCAAAGGGTTGCTAATCGCTATTTTTGTGCTTGTTATTTAGTGGGGGTTTAAAACCCCCGCTATTCAATTTGTTTTTTCAGATAAAATGCAGGGCCAGTGGAGAAGATGGTGATGTGTAAGGCGATGGTTGGTGTATTCAAATTTCGCGCGAAAATTGTCCACTAACTCTTGTTTTATCTCATATTAATTGTTGGTCATATAATAAACAAAGAAGGTGGCTGGTACAGTTGGTCAAAGCGTGAGTTGGTAATCTCTAGGACCTGGGTTCGATTCCCAGGTCCCTTCCTCTCTTCATATTATTTTTCTAACCTTACTTGCGTGCAGCTTCAATCCAAGCGTTCACCATACGTCCATCATCCAGGCTTGCCACGCGCTTATTAAGATTAATCAAAGGGCTATGATTTGGATACCATCATGGGCATGAGTCAACAAAGCCACACGCCAGCATAAAAGTCAACCAGGCCAGAAATCAATTGAGCCAGAATTACTGATTATACCTCCAATTTGGGGACAGAACCCCCCATGGTTTGCCTTTTTATTCTTTTTTCATATTTTTCTACTTTTATTTGTTTTAATTAATTCCCCTTTAATTCTTTTAATTAATTTATTTTCATAAAAATATAAAAATAATATAAAAACCAGAAAAGACAAAAACAAAAATATATTTTATTTTAAATACCTTTGTAAATAAATCTTATTAATTAATTAGTTTTATTCTAGGATTAATTTCAAGATTTTTCTTAATAAATTTAAAATTTGTAGAATTAGGGTTTTAATCAATTTTTATCTTTTTCTTTTCCTTCACCATTAATTATTAATCATTATATTTTTGTAGATAAAATTGTATTAATTAATTAGGTTAATTTTAGATTAAATTTTCATGCTTTTCTTAAATAAATAAAAATAGTTAGAATTAGGGTTAATTAATTTTTTAATTTCATTTAATTCTCTTATTAAAAATCCATAAATCCAAAAAACTCAAAAGTATTTTCTTTTTTATTTTAATTTAATTAATTTGTTAAATCGTAATTTAATTTCATTAAAAAGGGTCCAACGCCCTCGCATTCGATTTTAATTCCAATTCGCGCATTTATTTCCTTTCTTATGATTTTTATGTAATGCTCCCAAAGCCGTGTAAATTTGATATTTATCTTTCGCACTTTATTTTATGTCAAATCGGGTCCTGGATTTAATTTGGCGATGTGGACCCGCGCCTTTGTAATAGTTTAGGAACTTTATATTTCTCGCAACCTTTTAACTGTTAATAAATTTGCATGCAAGAATGAATGTCAAAATAAAACAAAAGCGTAGATCACCAATACATGAATAAGACAAAAATATCTGAAAACGACACACAAATCACACACCACCCCTAGGGTACGCCTCACTGTTGCCTTGCCTCTCGAAAGGTGATCGTCGAGTAGAGGATGTCTTAGTAAGTCCTCATGATCCGGGAACCTGGCATGAGGGTAGCTTCTAAGGTATCTTCCTATTGCTCTGGTGATCACCATGTCCCGAACTTCGAATTGACCCGAACACCTCCAACGGTGGTGCTACCTACCTCTCAATGGTGGGATGGCACTACTTTAAAGGACATTTACACAGACGAATTCCTTAGGGTAGGTAGACGACTCTAGATACTTGCTCTAAATTTCAAAACAAATCAAAAGAATACTTTTCACACCGACACCTTTTCAAAAAGCTTTCGAAAGCAATTTTTTCAAACACTCTTGAGGACTGATACAAGAGTCGAACTGAAATTTTCAAAGAAACTTTTTTTCAAAACCCACAGTTGAAAAGCAAACAAACCATTTTTGAAAACACAATGAGCAAGTATCTAAGAGCCCATGGATAACCATGGATATAAAGGGTGCTAACACCTTCCCTTTCTATAACCTACCTCTCGAACCGAGAGCAATCTCTTTAAGGAATTTTTCTGTGCTTTTGTCCTTTCCATTTGGAGAAAATAAAAGACGGTGGCGACTCTTGCTTCCGCGATATTTCGCGAACCAGCGTTAAACAGTCAGTTCCAGATCCACCGATCACAGAAGGCACCTTCATGCAGTTCTGCCATGATCCTTTCTGCTTCAGTCTTATCCACACAACGCAGTAAGGTTAAATCATGATTTCGTTTATAGAGAGTGTCATTGCTGAGGAAGAACTTTGCCGCGAACCTCCTTAGAAACTTCTTGTCGTTAACAGATGCACCCTCGGGGTATTCCTGAGCCTCAAGATACCTTTTTACTTCGTGAAACCAGGGCTTTTCTGTTACCTCTTCGGTCTCAAGATCACAGCAGTGTGCAGGTTCATCCAATTTCCAAATAATAATCCGGGGAGCCTCATTGTCCCATTTGACTATGAACATAGAATACATCGTAGCTAACGCGTCCGCCAACTGATTTTCTTCTCTTGGGAAGTGTTCAAAAGTTACCTCCTCGAAATGGGGAAGCAACGTCAATACATACTCCTTGTAAGGGATCAGATTTGGGTGTTTCGTATCCCACTCGCCTTTGATCTGACTGATCACGAGAGCGGAATCTCCGAAGACACTCAGAAACTTGATCCTAAAGTCAATTGCAGCTCGAAGACCCATGATGCACGCTTCATACTCCGCCATGTTGTTGGTGCAGTTAAAACATAGCCGGGCGGTAAGCGAGGTATGAGAGCCCTTAGGAGATATGATCACGGCGCCAATGCCGTTACCCAAAGCGTTTGAGGCTCCGTCAAAGTGCATAGACCATCGGGATCCTTCCTCAGGTCCTTCATCCGGTCCAAGTACTTCACAATCAGTCACTACCATGATATTCTCGTCTGGAAATTCAAAGTTCATCGACTGGTAGTCGTCCACTGCCTGATGTGCCAAATGTTCTGCCAATACACTCCCCTTGATTGCTTTTTGAGTCGTGTACTGGATGTCATATTCAGTCAAGATCATCTGCCATCTTGCTATTCTTTCGGACAAGGCAGGCTTTTCGAAGATATACTTGATTGGATCCATTTTTGAAATCAACAGAGTAGTGTGAGTCAACATATACTGTCTTAGCCGGCGAGCAGCCCATACCAAAGCGCAGAAAGTTTTCTTGATCAGTGAGTATCGGGTCTCACAGTCGGTAAACTTTTTGCTAAGGTAATAAATAGCGTGCTCATTTCGGCCAGACTCGTCATGCTGCCCCAGCACACACCCCATTGAGTTGTCCAGTACTGTCAAGTATAAGATCAGAGGTCTTCCTTCAACCGGTGGCATAAGAATGGGTGGCTCTTGGAGATACTCTTTGATTCTTTCGAAAGCGGCCTGACATTCATCGTTCCAACGTACTACTTGATCTTTCTTCAGTAGCTTGAAGATTGGTTCACAGGTAGCAGTTAGATGTGAGATGAATCGGGCAATGTAGTTCAACTGTCCTAGAAAGCCTCTGATTTCTTTCTCTGTCTTGGGAACTGGCATCTCTTGTATGGCCTTCACTTTGGCCGGGTCCACTTGAATACCTTTGTCGCTCACGACGAAACCTAGTAGTTTTCCAGATCTCACCCCGAAGGTGCACTTGTTCGGGTTCAACCTCAGCTTGTACAACTTCAACCGGTCAAACAGCTTCTGTAGATGGTCAAGGTGTTCTCCCTCAGTTTGGGACCTTGCAATCATATCATCGACTTATACCTCAATCTCATGATGGATCATGTCATGAAACAGAGCAACCATGGCACGTTGGTAGGTTTCCCCAGCATTTTTCAACCCAAAAGGCATGACCTTGTAGCAAAAGGTGCCCCACTGAGTAACGAAAGTGGTCTTCTCCATATCTTCGGGAGCCATCTTGAGCTGATTATAACTGGAGAATCCATCCATGAAGGAGAATACCTTATGTTGAGCAGTATTGTCAACCAGAACGTCGATGTGAGGCAGAGGGAAGTCATCCTTGGGGCTCGCCCTGTTCAAATCCCTGTAGTCAACACACATTCTGACCTTACCATCTTTCTTCGGCACTGGAACCACATTGGCAACCCACTGAGGGTAAGAAGTTACTGCTAGAAACCCGGCATCAAACTGTTTCATAACCTCAGCTTTGATTTTCTCGGACATCTCTGGACGCATACGACGAACCTTCTGCTTTACCAGAGGGAAGTCTTCCTTGGTAGGCAGATGATGAACCACAATGTCGGTATCCAACCCAGGCATATCTTTGTAAGACCAGGCAAAGATTTCCACGTAGTCATGCAGCATCTGAATCAACCGTTGTTTCACACTAGACTCCATATTGGCACCAATCTTGACTTCCTTTTTGTCTGTCTCAGTACCCAGATTTACCGTTTCCACTAGCTCTTCATGTGGCTGAATGGCCCTCTCTTCCTGGAGTAGCAGTCTTGCAAGCTCACCAGGCACATCGCAATCATCTTCACCTTCGTCTTCGGCTAAGTTGATCGGATTTTCGAAGTCATAACTGGCAGTAGCAGAGTCGTTACCAGTGAGATCCATAGTGGATTGGGACATGTATATGTGAGTGTGTGTAAATAGTTGTTTTTCAATATATATAATAAAGAAAGACAAGGAGCGCAAGATTTGAAATGCAAAAACGTCCAATGCTTTTATTAATAATATATGAAAATGACACACAAAAGCCCTCACAAATGAAGCCACGGTGCCCCGGGTAAGACACCGGGCCATAAAGTTTCAAATTATTGTCTGTTACAAATTTAAAACAAAGGAGTTCATTACTGAGTGACAAAAGTAATGGGGAGGAAGTCTTTCACAGTCCAGTTGTTCGGTCCACCGTTGGTTGTGGGGTAGATCCAGCTGTCGAATTCAGATTCCTCCACGTCATCTTCAATGGCATTTACTCCTGAGTTGTTGATGAACACAGAAGGTCTTCCAATCCTTGCCTTGCGAACAGCCCTTTGAGCTTCTGCAGTGAAACCCAAACCAAACTTGTCAGTCTTCTGAGCGAAATCAGGAAGTCGGCCCCAGTTTGCATACTCACCTTTCTCAATAACAGCCCGGGCATCCTTTAAGGAAGCCATCTTCAAAGGAGAATATTCAATCACAGTTTCTGCTAATGCCAGTGTCTGAGGAACTTCTTCAAAGTGCTGGAATGGAGTCTCAATGAATTCCCCATCCATTTCTATGTACCGGAACGAGTTGAGGTGACTGACTATATACTCTTCCTCCCCCTGAACTGTCACAATCTTCCCTCTGACCGGGTATTTCAGCTTCTGATGTAGTGTGGAGGTCACAGCTCCAGCCTTATGGATCCAAGGACGACCCAGCAAACAAGAGTAGGATGGTCGGATGTCCATAACACAGAATGTAGAGTCAAAGACCTGAGAACCAACCCTGATTGGAATATCAACCTCACCATGTACCATCCTTTTAGACCTGTCAAAGGCCCGGACAACAATGTTACTTGGCTTTAGCTCCAACCCTTCGCAATCCAACCTGTCTAGAGCCTTCTTGGGCAAGACGTTCAACGAGGAACCAGTGTCAACCAGCACATGGGCAAGAGTAGTGCCCCTGCATTCAATGGAGACATGCAGGGCATCGTTATGGTTCTTCCCTTTAGCAGTCAGATCAGCGTCAGAGAAACCCAGACCATTATCAGCAGTTAAGTTGGCAACACAATCGGTAAATTGATCAACGGATATCTCTTGTGGCACGTGGGCCGTCTTCAGGAAGGTAATCAGAGCCTTGGCATGGGCTTCTGAACATAACAACAGTGATAGCATAGAAATTTTTGATGGGGTGTGTCCCAGCTGCTCAACTACATTGAAATCACTCTTCTTGATAATCTTAAGAATCTCTTCCATCTCCTGTTTGGAAGCTTCAACAGTGGTTGTCTTTGGCGCCTCCATCTGGGCAGGCATATCAGTGGCGATCTCTTTGCCCCGAGCGTCAGATGGCTCGGCAGCAGGGGTAGAACTAGGAACTTGATCAGGGAGGGAAATAGGCACACTTGCAGGTGTGATGATAAGAGGTCTCTGGATTGTTGGTGGAGCAATATCAGGTGAGAAAAGCCTACCGCTGCGGGTGACTTTAGCAGGCCCGGTGATGTTGCTGACGCTGGTACTAGTATCAAACTCTTGTTTTACTCCAAGCACATAAACATCTTCCCCATAGTGCCAAGGGACAGCTTTGTCGGATGTATAGGGGATAGGCCCCGGAATAGTGATGATTATAGGTGCAATCTTTTGAGCAGGCATGATTTTGACAGGCTTCCTTGAGGGAGCTTTAGGAGAATTATTGAAAATAGTAACAATGGACACTTCTTCAGTAGGGGTAGCAGGAACAGCAGTCTTCTCAAACAAGATCTCTTTATTATCCATCAAGTTTTGGATACCTGACTTCAAAGATGGACAACCAGCAAGTGAAATGGAACATAGATGGCAACCTTTACTACATCCCGGAAATAAACCGGCTAGCAACAGGTTCCTCTTGACAGTCAACAACGGAGTAACAATATCATCCATAGAGGCTACATACTGGTCTTCCTCTACAACATTCACTCCATGCTTGGGCATGGGAGCAGTCACAACATTGGGCCTTTCGAGCGCCTCGAACTCTATCTCTTTAGCATCAATTAGGTCCTGAACCTTATTCTTCAGAGCCCAACAATCATCCGTAGTATGCCCCGGGCTATCGGAGTGATAAGCGCAGCGGGCGTTAGGATTGTACTTTGGGGATGTGGTGTTTACAACCTTCAGAGCTTCTTTTATAGTCACCAGATTGGTTGTCAGTAGTTGCGGCAATATCTGGGACAAGGTCATGCTGAGCCGAGTGAACTGCCTTCTGGGTCTCTCACCCCTTTGTTGGTTATGGTGCTGAGGAGCAGCAGCAGGCTTTGAAATTACCACCGCGTTAACAGCTTGGCGGCATTCCGGTTTATTCTGTCTCCTTGAACCATAGACAGCACTAGATTCCTTCTTGAATGGTTTCTTTTCAGTGCTCGAGGAGGCACTTTTTTGTATCTTCCCAGACTTGATACCAGCTTCTATTCTCTCACCAGTCAAGATAAGGTCTGTAAATCCGGCAGAAGAATTTCCAATCAAATGGTTGAAGAATGGACCAGACAGGGTCCCCAAGAACATATCCACAAGTTCACGGTCAGTCAAAGTTGGTTGCACCCTTCCGGCAAGGTCTCTCCACTTTTGAGCATACTCCTTAAATCCTTCACCCGTCCCTAGTGACATACCCTAGAGTTGGGTACGCGTAGGAGCGAGGTCCGAATTATACTGATACTGCTTATAGAACGCAGTAGCCAAATCCTCCCAGTTACGAATGCTGGCTCCATCCAGCTGATAGAACCATTCGAGTTGAGTCCCTGAAAGACTATCCTGGAAGAAATGGATCCACAAATTCTTGTCAGCTGTATAAGGTTGGATCTTCCTTACATACGAACGGAGGTGCAGCTTAGGACATGAAGCTCCGTCATACTTTGCAAAAGCAGGTGCCTTGAATTTATGGGGAATCACCACCCCAGAGGATAAGCCTAGGTCTCCAAAGTCCAACCCGGGCACATGCTGAATCTCCATAGCACTTAAACGGTTCTCCAGCTATTTGTACCTATCCTCGGCAGGAGGATACTGTTCATCATTATAATCTGTCTCGTTGTCGGAGACCACGGGACTAGGAACCCTTCTCTCTTGGGGACTGTCTTTACCTACAGAGGAAGTAGTCAGATCAACCTCATTTTGTAGTCCATTCCCAAATCTGCGTCCAATATTGAACAAGACGGTCCTCTTCTTCTTCTTCTTCAGAATCAGAGTCTTCAACTCCTGTTGACCCTGGGCTAGGCTCATAACCAACTCTTGGAACTGGGCGTTCTGGGCCTGGAGGGCCTTGATAGCTTGTTCAGTAGTAGGTTCAGAAGTCATGATGATTGCTGAAATAAACAGCGAAGAAGATAAGTGACCTGTAAAAAGTGTACCTGTTATGCATATGATGAAATGAAATGCGTATGATTTATGTTTTCAAAGACAATCGGGGTTTAACTTTGTAGACAAAAAGGAAACACACTTTATTAGATTTAACTTTGAATTGTTCAACAAATTGCCCTTAGGCGTTACAGGAATGGAAATACTGAAAAGTAAATAAAAGCTGTAAAGAAACATCCAAAGTCCATCAATGCTCCCATGGGCTTTTCTTCTCAGTATGGATATAGTCATTCAGGATCCGTTCGTTCTCCAGTTGCTTAGTCAGCTTTTGGATTTTCTGTTCTTGTTCATTGAACCTTTCCCGATAAGAATCCCGTTCTTCCTGCAGTTGCGCCCAAGACCTCTTCAGTGTACCGATATCAGTGGGTATCTGAGGATGGAGAACAGTTGGAGGAACCCCGTCTCTATCAGGAACTTCAAGAGTAATAGGTCTGACAGCTTCGTATGGCATACCTAACTTCTGAGCACGGATACGGACCCATCTGAAGTAGCATTCCATTGGTAGAGAAGTCTTCGGTCCCAACTCATGTGGGTCAGCTTTGTGAATTCTGTCCCAAGCCCGGATGAATCTACGACGCAGCTCGTCACTATCTACCTGAAACTCAAAACTGATGTGAGGTATCAACATCTCATGAGGCCCTGCTCTTCTGGCTCTTCCAAACAGACGGGGAGCTAAACATGGATTATAAGAGATTCCTCCCTGGGTTCCGATCAAGGGAACATTAGGATACTCTCCGCAACTATCAATAACAGCCACCTCATCTAAACCTCTGAGAGTCCAAATGATGTCATTATCAGTGAGAGACATTATCCTGTGAGCCCAGCCCCTTCCTTCTTTGTTCTTCAGCACGAACTTAGGGAGGTGCGAAATAAACCACCTCACCAATAAAGGAGCACAACACCACAAAGTTCCCCGTCTTCGGGCAGTACGAGCATAGAGCTGTTGCAGGATATCACCCAAGAGAGTGGGTACAGGGTTCCGAGAGATGAAGATCCTTATGGCGTTGACATTAACAAAGGTATCAGGATTTGGAAATAATACTAGCCCATAGATTAAGAGAGCCAGAATGTCCTCGTACGCCCTGAAGTCTAAGTCATTCCAGAAACTATTAGCTTTGCCAATCAGAAACTTAGCCAAAAAGCCCTTAACTCCACTTCTAGTCTCCCAGTTAGCCATTACCTCTTCTTTGGTCAAAGGAAAGGTTGCAGCAATCTCCTCAGGCCTAAGAGTCTTTTCCCAACTGGTGAATGGAGTCTGTTCCAAAACAGGGATACCAAGCAAATCAGTGAATTCTTCCAGGGTAGGGACCAGTTGGAAGTCTTGGAAGGTGAAGCAATGGTATAGCGGATCATAAAACTGGGCCAGGACGCTCATCAATTGTTGGTCCCACTTTGAAGTGACTAAACCGAGAAGAGAACCATGCCTCTTGATGAAAGAAGTAGTGTTTGGAATCCTATCAACCAAATCTTTAAGCAAATCAGGTGGTTGAACAAAGTTGAGCCGGATAGTATTCCTTCGCATAGGCATCATGATGTCCTACAAAACAGAGCAAAGATGAAACCCTCTTGTCTTTGAAATGGGTCAGTCCTTATGCAGGATGCATGCAATGTTATGATGGTATGATGTTATGATAAAGGCACACCACAAGTATTCACGAAAGGCAAACATGGTAAGGCACACAAGTCACACAAGACAACCCTTAGAGTTTAGGCCAGCATGAAGTTTAGGTACTACCCTCTTTCAGTTTCAGTTGGTTAAGACCTGTCCTAAAAAATAGTAATCAGGTTCTAGAGGATCTCAATATCACTGACTACCCTCGATCGGTCATAACTCCAGCTTCGTAATCTTTTCTTGCGGCCGGAACCATCGCGAGAGTTTAGCCTCAATGAGTGTAGCATACTGCTACTGTTCTATGGCCAAGTTGGGTCAATTTAAGGTTTTAAGGTCAGTTGGTGCTTAATGACTCCTCAGAAGACCCATATTCTCCTCGTTCCAACACAAGGGATATCGGTACAGACCAAGGTGTCACACCAACGTAGCTACTGCTTCACCCGTGTCGGTCTACGCCGGACAGGTCCCTCACAGTTTATTGCTACCTAAAGGGTATTCCCCAGATCCGGGTTAGGATCTATAAAACTCCGATACAAGCCCACAATATTAAAGAAAATAAGGCATACAATTGAAAATATAGAATGATCTAATCCTAAGGTACACCTCACTTATAATGTCCCCAACAGAGTCGCCAGTTCTGTGATCGGTGGAAATAGAACTGACTGTTTTGAAATGCTAGTTCGCGTTTGCGTTTCTCAAAAATGTCGTGGTAAGAAAGATTCGCCACCGTCTTTTATTTTCTCCAACAAGGAAAGGACAAAAGCACAGCAAAATTCCTTTTCGAGATGTTTCTCGGGTTCGGGAGGTAGATTATAGAAAGGGAAGGTGTTAGCACCCTTTCTATCCGTGGTTATCCACGGGCTCTTAGGTACTTGCTCACTATGTTTTCAAAAGATATTTGCTTTTCTTGTGTTTGTGGGTTTTGAAAAAATTTTGTTTGGAAACTTCGATTTAACTCTTGTATCTGTCCTCAAGAGTGTATGAAGTGTTTGTTTGAAAACTTTTGTTTGAAAAGTGTAAGTGCAAAAAGTTTGTTTTGTTTTGAAAGAGCAAGTATCTAAGAATCTCTACCTACTCAAAAGAAATTAAGCTGTGTAAATGTCCTTTAGACAATACTATCCCACTATTGAGAAGTAGGTAGCACCGTCGTTGGAGTTTCGGGTCAATTCGATTATAGGGACACGTGGTCACCAAAGCAATAGTAGGACGCCTTAGCGGTAACCCTAATGTCCTAGATCCTTTTTTATCCGAGGCAACCGTTTCGAGGCAACTCAGATCTTTAGACAGGAGGGCGACCTCTAAAACACCCTATACTCAATGACCACGTCGAGGCAACCAAGTGAGTCGTACCCTAAGAGTGGCATGTGCGAGTGTATTGTTTTTCAGTTAATTTTATCTTTGTACATGTCATGGTGAGCTACGGGTTGATTTTAATTTCAGAGATAAGTCTTGTCATGCATAGCCTAATTAACATACATCTAACAATTAATAGTTGCGGAAAATAAATCTACGCTATTACAAGGCGTCGGGTATTTACATCGCCAAAATCAACCCTTTGAAAAGTAAATGCGAGAAAATAAATGAAAGCGATAAAAAGTCCTAGTTAACGTTATTACATCCTCGGAGCAATTACATAATAATGGTCAAAAAATAATACGCGCGAATAGAAATTGAATCGGAGAAGTCCTTAGGGTTTTGACCCTTTTTGTGAAAGAAAGAAGTTTTGGAATTTGGCATTTAATTAATATTAAACCTAAAACTAATTAATTAATTAATTAAAAGAAAAAAAGTATTTTTTAGTTTTTTATGTTTTTAATGAAAATAAAAGAAATTAAAATTGTCAAGAAAACCCTAATTCTATGTTGATTTTAAATTATTGAGAAAAGGTTAAAATTAACCCTAATTAACTAAATAGATTAATTATGTATTTATTTACAAAAATAATGAATTAAAGGTGTAATTAATAAATAATAAATATATTTTAGTTTTCTGATTCTATTATAAAAATAATTAATTGAGTTAATTAAATAATAATAATTATTATTATTATTAATAGTAAAATAATTAAATGGAAATTATAAAAGAAAAGAAAAAAGAAAAAAGAATGAATGAACCAGGGGGGGTACTGGCCCAATATGGAGGTATTAGTTGCAATTTATGGCCCATTAAGCTGCCAGCCATGTTTGACTTTCCTGATCAACCACACGCCTGTTGACTAGGGAGTATGGTGATCTTCTACCCAGCACCATTGGATTGCTGCCTGAAGCCACATGGCGCATAGATGTTTGAAGCACATGGTTGAACACTTCCTGAAGCCTGCATGTAATCATGTGAAGAAAAAGAACAAATAATTGTTGGGGGACCTGGGATTCGAACCCAGGTCCCAATGATTCCAAGCCAGCACATCAACCACTACACCATCACGCTCCAGTCATTATTAGTATAAAGGGAAATTATTATATATGACAAATAAACAATATGCTGAAACCAAAATAAAACGCGCGTATTTTTCAAACCGGCCAACCATGTACTAACACGTACTCATCTTCTTCGTTGTACCTGTAAAAACAAAATCAAATAGCGGGGGTTTTTAACCCCCACAAACTACAATGAAGAAAAATAGCGATTAGAGCTATGGCTTATATAAATATTTCGCGAAGGTTGCATCATGTTCGTCTAGGTTCAACGATTCCAACCATGGGTCTTAAGGGTTCTAATTTTTCCTGGATTGCAAAGCCCCAAATCCAAAGCTCAGGAACCCTAGAAATCGTCCATGGTAACTTGTGATTCTGTACACTATAATTCAATTAACTTATACCATTAGCTTCATATGATTACTAGCAATGCAAAACAATCAAAAAATCATGTTAAATGCTCATGAATTAAGAGTTACGATTATGGATAAAATGTGCAAACCGTGGTTTTGTTCTTAGTGATTCTTTGAGCTTTAGCGTGTGATTTCAATTGTAAATCACCCCTGACACTTCCAGCAACGTGTTTGAATCAATATAATGCCTTGAATTGGCTTGGAACACAAGAATCAGTTTTGACTTTTCTTTGAATTTTGCAATATGCTATGGCCTCTTTTCTGCAGCTTTCTCACGTGTATGGCATTAGGTTTAGCTTGCATATTTATAGAGGAATGGAATTAGGTCAGAATCTTGCACAAAAATCCATTGGAATGATGTTAGAATATTTGATTGAAAATCAAATCTTTTTGCATTTTCATGATTGAATAAAGTTGCCAAATTTGGAGATTTTTGAATCTTTAATTTGTACACGAAATTGCCAGCATATCTTGACCACATTTGCTTCACAAAAAGATTGAAAAATCAAATCTTTGTATTTTCCTACAATTTAAATTAATTAAATGAATTAATATTGATTAAAAATCCAATTAATTAATAAAAAATAAGAAAATAAATTCAATTAAGCTTGATGGGTCGTGCATAGGCCATGGATGAAGTTTCAACAAGAAATTCGAGGCCCATTAGCAAAAATAAGGTGTTTTGAGCAAAGTTGACTTTTGCAAATTCATAAAAATTTCCCAAATTCTCCAATGCATATCTTGCTCAATTTTGATCATATGAACGTGTTCTTGGACATTTTGGAAAGGTCTTGAAGTCATCTAACCAATGCCTTTGGTCACATGTCATTTGGATTTACCAATCTCAAGTTATGGTCTTTGACTTAAAGTGCATTTTTGTTGACTTTTGAAATTGACCTATAATGTAGAAATTGATAACTTTTTGTGAGAGCATTTCTTGGACTTGCATTGTGAAGATGGATTGTAGGAAATGTCATCCCCTTCAAAATGAGCATTGGATGGGATTTTTCTGATGAACCATGAAAAAGTTATGCCCTGGTCAAGATACAGTTGACTTTTTTGCTGTCCAAAAATAGTAACTTCTTGCATCTTGATGATTTTTGAGCTATCCTTGTGGAATCATGATCAAGACTTGATAAAATGATGATTGTGTACTCAAGATAAGATGTTGACCAAAAATTATGACTTTTGACTGTAAAATGACCATTTTGCCCTTTCAGTTGACTGTGGATCAAATGAGGCTTTTGACTGTGCAAATTGACCCTGTGAGCCTTGAAACTTGGCATGTAGGTGCTTGAGAATATGTATAGGCATATGAGACTTGATTGAACCATTGAAAACCCCAAATTCCTTGAGAGAATCAAAACCCTAGTTTTGACTGGCTTAGGAGGTGGTTTGGACTGTACAACTCTTGAGTAGTCTTGAACCATTTGAAGATGATTCTTGACAAACCTTGAGGAATATGGGAGGGAAAATTTTGGGGTACAACAGTTGCCCCTGTTCAATCTTCTTAGACCTGAGGATGTAGATTGGCTTGCGTGAGGAATATGAGTCTTGAACCATGTCTGCATGAAAAGTTTAGAGATTCGATTCCTGTATCCAGCCAGGGCATATCTGTAGACGTCCAATTCCAGATTCGATTCCTGTATCTAGCCAGGGCATATCTGTGAGTGATTGATTGTAGATTCGACACCTGTATCCAGCCAGGGCATGTCTACATGAAGAGTTTAGAGATTCGATTCTTGTATCTATCCAGGGCATATCTGTGAGTAACTGATTGTAGATTCGATTCCTGTATCCAGCCAGGGCATGTCTGCATGAAGAGTTTAGAGATTCGATACATGTATCCAGCCAGGGCATATCTGTAGACGACTAGTTCCGGATTTGATTCCTGTATCTAGCCAGGGCACATCTGTGAGCAATTGATTGTAGATTTGATACATGTATCTAGCCAGGGCATATCTACATGAAGAGATTGAAGATCAACACTTGTAACAGGCCAGGAAATTATCTTTCTTTCTCAGGTACGCAAGTTCTCGCTAAGGAATCTCTTACGCGATCAACACCCCGATGGCATCTATAAGCCCATCTCCACAACTATCCATCTCCAAATGGCATCTATAAGCCCATTCCCGACAAGATTCTGTCGCATCTCCAGATGGCATCTATAAGCCCATCCTCCTATCCATCATCTCTCCAAATGGCATCTATAAGCCCATTCCCGACGTCACGCTGCTGATACTCCACTATGTGAGTGCAAATTTCTGGGCACTCTAGTGTTCAATCATCTTCCACCTTCGGATCACGAAAGGCACGCAAGCCAATCTACATCCTCAGGTCTAAGAAGATTGAACAGGGGCAACTGTTGTACCCCAAAATTTTCCCTCCCATATTCTTCAAAGTTTGTCAAGAATCCCCTTCAAATGGTTCAAGACTACTCAAGGGATTGCACAGTCAAACCATCTCCTAAGCCAGTCAAAATTAGGGTTTTGGTTCTTGCAAGGAAGTTGAGGTTTTCAAAGGCTCAATCAAGTCCCATAGGCCCATACACATTGTCAAGCATCTACATGCCAAGTTTCAAGGTTCACAGTATCAAGTTGCACAGTCAAAAGCCCTAGTTGCTCCACAATCAACTGTAGGGGTAAAATGGTCATTTTGCAGTCAAAAGTCAAAAAATTTGGTCAACATCTTATTTTGAAGCCACAATCATCATTTGGTCAAGTCTTCACCATGATTCCACAAGAATGGCTCAAAAATCATCAAGATGCAAAAGTTTCCATTTTGGGACAGCTGAAAACTCAACTGTAACTTGACCAGAGCATAACTTTTTCATGGTTCATCAGAAAAATCCCATCCAATGCTCATTTTTAAGGGGATGACATTTCCTACAACTCATCTTCACATTCCAAGTCCAAGAAATGCTCTCACAAAAAGTTATCAATTTCTACATTATAGGTCATTTTCAAAAGTCAACAAAAAGGCATTTTAGGTCAAAGACCATAACTTGAGATTGGTAAATCCAAATGACATGGTACCAAAGGCATTGGTTAGAGGACTTCAAGACCTTTCCAAAATGTCCAAGAACATGTTCATATGATCAAAATTGAGCAAGATATGCATTAGAGAAGTTGGGAAATTTTTGTGAAATGGCAAAAGTCAACTATCCTTAAAACTTCAATTTTTGACAAAAGGGCCCACTTTCTTCCACTTGATTCAGCCTTGTCATGCCATCCACGTGTCCCATGATTGATTTCAAGATCAAACATTTATTTTTCCATTTTATTTAATTTTTATTGATTTAATTCATTTTAAATCCATAAAAATTCAAATAAAATCAAAAAATTTAATGGAATAGCATCTTTTGGTTTGAATGGCTTTCATGTGTCATATGCCAGCTACCAAATTCATGCTAAGGCTATTTTTTGCATAAAATCATGGTTTTGCTTCAAGAATGGAAAGTCCTTTAATGGTGATCAAACAAAAAATCTCAAAACTTAATTCCATGGATCATTGGCCCAGCTGCTGACCTAATTCTATTCCCATACATATGCTGAACCTAAACCTAATACAATTCACGTGCAAAAGCTGCTGCAAGAACCATTACCATATTGAAAAAAATTCAAAGAAAACTGAAATCGGAATTCCACCTTCCAGGCCCTTTCAAAGCGATTTAAGAATTCTAATACGTTGCATAAGTCCCCAGAAACGTTTTAGAATCAAAACCAAGCGCTCAGTCCTAAGGAATCGCCCCACACGAACTCACGGTTTGCATAATTTTCTTGGAATCAAAATTCATTGTTCATGCATCATTAACATAATTTGTTACTTCTTTTGTGTTGTATGAGTCCACAGGAAACTAATGGTATGGTTCAATTGCCTTGAAACACCCTTAAACCGAAACCACCATTGATGAAATCTAGGTTTTCGAAGCTTTCAATTTGGGGATTTCCAGCACAGGAAAAATTTGCCCTTCTCACGCATATGGTTGAATTCGTCCAGGCCAGACGAATCAAACCCAACCCTCGCGATGAATTTATATTAACCATGAAGCTATTCTCTATTTTTGACATTTGCAGGTTGTGGGGGTTTAAAACCCCCGCTATCTAACCTTGTTTATTGCAGTTTCACGGAAGAAGACGGTGACGTGGTAATATACCATTGGTTGATTTAAAATACGCGCGCTCCTTTTTTTCTGTTTCAGCATATGACTTATTTTTCTTATATTATATTTGTTCCTTATTTCATTACCAAAAGCGTTCAAGTGGCTGAGTGGTTGGAGAGCTGGCTGTGTACCATTGGGACCTGGGTTCGATTCCCAGGTCCCCCATATAATTGTTTCCATTTTTTCTAACATGTTCATATGCAGCAAACGCCAAAGTGTTCCACCGTACACTCATCAATCCCAGGCGCCATGTGTCCTGAAGCACCAATCCAGTGGTCAAAGAGTGAGGAACATCATATTCCCAGTCAAACAGGTGCCTAGGCAATTCCCAAAGTCAACGTGGCTGAATGAACAAATGGGCCTGGAAACTGCTTCTACACCTTCAGATCTGGCCCAAACCCCCCCTTTGGGTTTGCATTTTATTTATTTATTTATTTTTCTTTCTTTTAATTGCTTTATTTATTTCTATTGTTTTTTTAATTAAACACTCACCAGCAAATTAATTAACATTTTTCACAATAAAAATTCAAAAAAACTAAAAAAAATGTAAATATTTCATTTATTACTATTATTATTAATTTCACCCTTTTATTTTATAAATAAATACTAACTTAAATTAATCTAGTTTAATTAGGTTTAAATTTTAATTTTCTTTTTACAATAAATAAAATTATTTAGACTTAGGTTTTTTTCTTTTGACACTTTTAATTTCCTCTTTTATCTTATTTCATTAAAAACATAAAAATACAAAAACATTTTTTTATTTTAATAAATAATTAATTAATTAGAATTAGGGTTAATATTTAATTAATTGAAAAAAAAAAGGACAAACTCAATTCTTTTCTCAAAAGGGTCAAAACCCTAGGACGTTCCCGATTCAATCTTTCGCGCGTATTTATTTTTTAATTCATTATTTTGTATCTGCTCAGGAAATGTAATAATTAATTAGAACTTTATCGCTTTCTTTTAAATTCTCGCATTTTATTTTCCAAACGGGTTGTTGTTTTTGGCGATGTATATACCCGCGCCTTGTAATAGTTAGATTTACCTTTCCGCAATTTATTTTCCGCACTCTTAACTGTTAAAAAATGCATGAAAGACTTGTATGAAAAATAAAATCAATCCGTAGCTCACAAATAACATGTACAAGACATTAACTGAAAAACAACACACATTCACATGCCACTCCTAGGGTACGCCTCACTGGTTGCCTCGACGTGGTCATCAAGTATAGGGTGTCTTAGAGGTTGCCCTCCTGTCTAAGATCCAGTTGCCTCGAAACGGTTGCCTCGGATAAAAAGGATCTAGGATATTAGGGTTACCGCTAAGGCGTCCTACCATTGCTTTGGTGACCACACATGTCCCTCATAATCGAATTGACCCGAATAACTCCAATGACGATGCTACCTACCTCTCAATGGTGGGATATCACTATCTAAAGGATTCTTACACAGCCTAATTCCTTAGAGTAGGTAGATTTCTCATGGGTACTTGCTCTCTCAAACAAACAAAAATACTTTTCACACTTACACTTTCAAAAAGTTTTCAAACAAATTTTTCACACACTCTTGAGGACAGATACAAGAGTTACTTAGAAATTTTTCAAACTAAACTTTTTCAACCCCACACGCACTTGAAAAGCAAACAATTTTTGAAAACATAAGAGCAAGTACCTAAGAGCCCGTGGATAACCACGGATAGAAAGGGTGCTAATACCTTCCCTTTCTATAAATCTACCTCCCGAACCGAGAGACATCTCAAAGAAGGAATTTTGTTGTGCTTTTGTCCTTTCCATGTTGGAGAACATAAAAGACGGTGGCGACTCTTGCTTACCGCGACATTTCGCGAACCAGCTTAAAAAACAGTTAGTTCTATTTCCGCCAATCACAAACATCCTCTCCCAGGTCTTTACCAAGGAATAGCATTCAGTCTTCAACAGGAAATCAAATATTTTCAAAAGTAACACTTCTACTGGGGATTCTGAAAAATCAATTTCAAGTAGAGCAGACAGACATCAAATCATGAAAACATTCACTGGGGAATTCGTGTCGACTTCATTGGGGAGGTCAACACCGCCTTCACAAAGGGAAACCAATATACGTTCTTTACTAGGGAAAATAGAGGCATGTGTTCTTCGAGAGTATCATTGTACCAACTTCTCTGGGAAGAAAGAACTTCTTTTAAACAAACGAAATCTTCACTGGAAAAATCTTGGATTGGATCTTCATATCATGCAAACTAAGAAAAGAGGAGAAATGAACCAAAACTTGACTGGGGATACTGGAGTTACAAACCCTATACGACGAAACATCTTGAGAAAAACTTCTCTGGGAAACAAAACTTCTTAAAAGCAATTGGAGCTCGTCCATTCCTGGGATCACCACTTTTGTTGTTTCTCTTGCATCATAAATTTTAAAGTAAAAACAAATTGTAAATTCTTCTTGAAAATCAATTTTTTTATTCAATCTTTTCACTTTGAAAGTTATTATCAATAATAAATGGAGTCTTTGCAAGCTAAATAAAATAAGAAATACCAAGAATTGGGTAAAAGCTCAAATTTTATTAATAGAATGGTAGTGTGCGAATGGCGAGACTCCATGGATAATTACAAAGTTTAGAAAGGTAATATATAATGGAAAAGATACATTGAGATACAATGACCACAATCCCCTCTAACATCTTTTGAAATCCTGAGCAGCAACTTCTATTGAAGTATGATGAGGATCCGAGAAGATTGTTGCTCCCATGATCAAGTCATGTCTGATGTAGTTACTTGCCAAGAAATTCCCTAACTTTTGCCTAAGCTGCCCTTGCGGTTTTTAAACTTAGCGGGAAATTTATTTTGTTTATGTCTCTAATTTTTGCCTAGACCGCCCTTTCAGGTTTTCGGCCTACTGAGACGCTCTTTTTTTGCCTAAGCCTCTGTGATACGGTGGCAGAACCGGACTGTTTTGGAAAATGCTGATTTGCGTTTTGCATTTTTTATTCGCAAAATGTCGCGATAAGCAAGAGTCGCCACCGACTTTTATTTTATCCAACCGGAAAGGAAAAAAGCGCAGAAAAATTCCTTTTTCGAGATATTCTGAGTACGGGGGGTAGATTATAGAAAGGGAAGGTGTTAGCACCCTTTCTATCCATGGTTTTCCATGGGCTCTTAGGTACTTGCTCATCTTTTAAAATTGCTTGTGTGTGTTTGTTTTGAAAAAGTTTTGTTTTACTTCGTTTTAACCCTTGTTTTTGTCCTCAAGAGTGTTACGAAGTGTTTTGAAAACTTTGTTTAAAAAGTGTTTGGTGTGAAAAAGTTTGATTTGAGCAAGTACCTACTAGCATCTATCTACTCGAAAAAATAATGTTTATGTTCTTGTTTCCTTTAGACAGCGATATCCCACTATTAAAGAGTAAGTAGCACCGTCGTTGGAGTTTGTAAGGGTCAATTCGAAAGGGAGGTACGACCACTAAAGCAATGTTAGGACGTCTTAGTAATAACCCTAGTGTCTTAAGATCATGTTCGAGGCAATAATTCCGAGGCAAAATTTCGGAGGCAACATTTCTGAACGGGACATTTGATCTTTGTTTAGATAAGAGGCACCCCACTAAGACACCCTATACTTAATGATCGTTTACCGAAGGAAACCGAAGTGAGAGTATACCCTAGGAGTGCGCATGTGTGAGTGATTTGATTTCAAGTTATTATCTTTTCACATTTAGGGTTTGCTAACCATTTTAAAATTAACATACAGTCTTGTCATGCAATCCTATTATCATACATCTAACAATTCATATTTGCGAAAATTAAAATGCGAGAAATAAAACTATGCTATTACAATGCTTCGGGGAGGGGGATTAATTACATAGCCAAAAAACCCGTAAAACGATAAATAAAAGAAAAATCCTAATTAAACTATTACATACCATGAGCAGTTACATTAATATCGTAAAAAATAATAAATGCGTGCGATGAATCGAGAACGAGAAAAAATTAGGGTTTTGACCCCGTCTAAACCTAATTAAAAGAAAAATCATTTTTTGTTGCTTTTGATTATTTTGAGAAAATAAGGTTTTAATTAAATAAGTACAAACCTAATTACTAATTAATTTAAATTAAGAAAAATAATTAATTTGACCTATTTTTATATTTTAGTTATTTTAAGAAAGGAAGATAAAAATTAAATCAAACAAACCCTAATTTTCTAATTTATTTTAAGTTATTTACAAAAAGGTTAAAATTATCCTAAAATTAAATTAAAATAATTATTAAATTAAATTTGATAAAAATAAACCTAAATCTAAATTGTTGAAAATTGATTTTATGAGTTTTTTTGTAAAAAAAAGGAATTAGTTTTATGTTAGAAAATAATTAATCAAAATAAATTAAATAAAGGAAATAGAAAAGAAAAATAAAGAAATGGGCCTGGTGTTAGTGGCAAGAAGGGAGTGTCAATAGCAGTTTTGGGCCCAATAAGCCTTAGCCCATGTTGACTTTCCAGATCCTGTATGCTGGCTTGACTATGGTGCATTGTGGACCTTCAGAGGATGGCCCTTGGATCCAGCTTGTTGGAGATCTGATGGTTGAATATTGAGGGCGTATGGTGGATGTCCTGGAAGCTTGTGCACTTGATCATGTAAAATAAAATAGCATTGAACAAATATGGGGGACCTGGGAATTGAACCTAGACCCTTTGGCTTTTCCAAGCGCCTCCTGACCAACTGAGCTAGCGTGCTTTGTTGTACAAAAGTAGCAAACAAACATTATATTGGAAAAAGGCAAAATAATATATTAAAATGCATGAAGTTTGAATGGGCCAGTCAGGGGGTGCCACGCCATCATCTTCTACCTCCTTCCATTGCTAAAAGTTTGGAAACTTTTACCTACGGACAAAAGGGCGTAGGTACAGCCCTGTGATCTTCCAAAATTCACTGCAAGCATGGTAAATGCATAACAATGGTACCAATTAACTCGTGACAACCTCACGAGCATCATGGTGCCACTCTCCATGGCTAATTGTTCCTGCAAGCAAAATCCCTAAAAACGAAACCTAAACCCTAATCATGGCAACTTTCTGTATGGTTAACCAAAATGCAATTAATTATTATCATTAGCTTGCAAATGTTTCAAGGATTCAGAATATATGAACAAATCATGCTAACAATGCCAAATTTATGAGATTCGATTTCAAGAAAACATGGAGTTCGTGGGATACTTACAGTGCGTATCTGGGCACGAAAACGCTTGCTAATGATTGGGATAGAGTCCTTAGATGTCCAGCAAGCGAATGGTGTGCTTGGAATGGCTTAAAGAAGCCTGGAAATTGGAATTTGATTCACCACTTTTCTTGTGTTTTTGCAAGCTTGCCTACTGTTTCTCACGCCTCTAATCCCCCGTTTTTGATCTGCAAATGCTCTATATGTACTCTAGAACGAATTAGGGTTGCAATTTGGCTTCAAATCTTTTCCAATAATGGTCATTGATTCAAGATTTGATCCTTTATGAAAATCTTTCCAAATTGAGAAAATACAATATTTTTGTGTCCATTTGAAGTTTGCACGATTTGAATCTTCTTCCAACTGTATAAGAGGCCTAAACATGCACAAAATCTCAAGCTTTGATTAGTTTTGATATTTTTCATGATTTTATTTTTATTTTATTTTATTTAATTGAAATAAAATTCAAATAAATGACAAAAATAAAATAAAGACAATTGGGAAGGATCATGGGTCGTGGATCATGTTACAAACTCAATGCAAGCACAAAAAGTTGGGCCCATTTGACAAAAATTGCAATTTTGGCCACTTTTGGCAATTTTGCCAAAAAGGTCAACTTTGCCAATGCATAACTCCTTCAATTTTGACCCTAGAGATGTGTTCTTGGACTTTTTAGAAATCTTGAGATGTACTCTAAGAAAACCGTTTGGTCTCATCTCAATTAAGTCTTCCATGTTCATGTATGAAGCTTTGACAAAAAAGGTGTTTTTGTTGACTTTTCAAAATGACCTATAATGTCCAAATTTGTATCTTCTTGTGAGTGCATATTTTGAACTTGGGAGATGAAGATTAATTTTAGGGAATTGCATCCTCCTCAAAATGAGCTTTGGATGGGTCATTCTTGATAAAGTATTAGAAAGTTATGCTTGGTCAAAGTTGAGTTGACTTTTTCTGCAAAACTCTAATTTAGCAACTTTTGGGTTTTGATGAATTGTGAGCAATACTTGAGGAATAATGATCAACCCTTGATCAAATGATGAATAATATTTCAAAATGAGTATTTTGAACAAAAATCTAGAAGTTTGACTGTATGTGGTCCATAGTTGACTTTTGCCCTAACATAGTTGATCTTCAGCCCTTTGAGCAATTGACTGAGCAAACTTCCTCTGCAAGGCTTGAAAATTGACATGGATGATCTTAAGAACATATTAGGGAAATGGTGAGCATTTTGGATCCTTTTGATTCAAATATATTGATGCAAACTGAAACCCTAATTTAAGGTAGACTGCCTTAGGAGAGAGTTTGTTTGGTCAACCCTTGTACCTCCCTGAGCAATTTGAGGATCTCACTTGAGATGTATTGAGAAATATGGGAGGGTAAATTTTGGGGTACAACTGCCTCCCTTTCTGGTTTTCAACTTAGCGAGTTGTTCTTTTATTTCTTTAGGTGATGTATTTCTCGACTGCATCAGCATTCATGGGACGTGGGAACTCCTCGCCATCCATAGTTTCAAGAATTAATGCACCGCCAGAGAAGGGTTTCTTGACAACATATGGGCCTTCAAAGTTGGGAGTCCACTTACCCCATGAATCAGAGTTAAAGGACATGATCTTCCTGAGCACGAGGTCGCCTTCTCTGAATTCACGAGGTTTGAACTTCTTATCAAAAGCTTTCTTCATCCTTTTCTGATATAACTGGCCATGACACAAAGTTGTCATCCTCTTCTCTTCAATCAAATTCAATTGATCAAACCTGTTCTGGACCCATTCAGCCTCTGACAACTTGGTTTCCATTATAACACACAAAGAGGGAATCTCAACCTCGATTGAGAGCACAGCTTCCATTCCATACACAAGGGAGAACGAGGTTGCTCTTGTTGAAGTGCGGACAAATGTTCGATATCCATGCAAAGAAAAAGGGAGCATTTCATGCCAATCCTTATAAGTAACAACCATTTTCTGGATAATTTTCTTGATATTCTTATTAGTAGCATCAACAACCCCATTCATCTTCGGCCTGTACGGAGATGAATTGTGATGGACAATCTTGAATTCCTCATAAAGTTATGTGATCATCTTGTTTTTCAGATTCGAGCCATTGTCAGTGATAATTATGATCGGCACACCATACTGACATATCAGATTATTCTTAATAAAGCACACAACCACCTGCTTGGTAACATTAGCATATGAAGCAGCCTCCACCCATTTGGTGAAGTAATCAATTGCTACCGAGATATAGTGGTGTCCATTCAAAGCTTTGGGTTCTATCATTCCAATCATGTCAATACCCCACATAGAGAAAGGCCATGGGGAAGAGATCACATTAAGAAGTGTCGGAGGCACATGAACCTTGTCCGTATAAATCTGGCATTTATGAAACTTCTTTGCAAATTTGTAACAATCAGATTCCATTGTCAGCCAATAGTAACCTACCCTTAGCATCTTTTTAGCCATCGAATGTCCATTGGCATGAGTTCCAAATGAACCTTCATGAACCTTATGCATCAACATGTCTGCTTCGTGTCTATCCACGCATCTGAGCAAGACCATGTCATAATTTCTCTTGTACAACACATTTTCGCTGAGGAAGAAACTGCCAGCCAATCTTCTCAATGTCTTTCTATCTTTATTCGAATCATCAATCGGGTATTCCTGAGTCTGAAGGAAAGGCTTGATATCATAATACCAAGGTTTTTCATCTGCTACCTCTTCTGTTGTAAACACATGAGCGGGCATATCCAGTCGTTGAACCATAATTCGAGATATATCAATCCAAGTATTCACTCTATACATACAAGCCAAAGTTTCCAGAGCATCCGCCATTTGATTTTCATCTCTAGGAATGTGATGGAATTCAACTTTATTAAAGAAGGGTAACAACCTTCTAGCACAATCTTTGTAAGGGATCAAGTCGGGGTGACGAGTATCCCATTCTCCTTTAATCTGGTTTATTACCAAAGCTAAATCGCCATACACATATAGGATTTTAATCTGAGATCAATAGCTTCCTCGAGACCCATGATGCAAGCCTCATATTCTGCCATATTATTAGTATATTCAAATGTCAACCTTGCAGTGAAAGGAATGTGCGATCCGTGTGGAGTGACAATCACGGCACCAATTCCTTTACCATAGGTGTGATCGGTGGATCTGGAACTGACTGTTTAACGCTGGTTCGCGAAATGTCGCAGAAGCAAGAGTCGCCACCGTCTTTTATTTTCTCCAATATGGACAGGACAAAAGCACAGCAAAATTCCTTATGAGATAGTTTCTCAGTTCGGGAAGTAGATTTATAGAAAGGGAAGGTGTTAGCACCCTTTCTATCCATGGTTATCCATGGGCTCTTAGATACTTGCTCATTTGTGTTTTCAAAATGTTTGTTTGCTTTTCAAAGTGTGAGTGAGTTTGAAAAAGTTTCGTTTAAAGTTTCAGATTGACTCTTGTATCAGTCCTCAAGAGAGTTTGGAAAAATTGTTTTTTGAAAGCTTTTTGAAAAGTGTCGGTGTGAAAAGAAATTTTGATTTGTTTTGAATTAGAGCAAGTATCTACGAGTCATCTACCTACCCTAAGGAATTAAGCTGTGTAGAAGTCCTTAAAGTAGTGCCATCCCACCATTGAGAGGTAGGTAGCATCACCGTTGGAGGTGTTCGGGTCAATTCGAGTTTAGGGACGGTGTGGTCACCAGAGCAATAGTAGGACACCTTAGAAGCTACCCTTATGCCATTGATCTTTTTATTCCGGGGCAACCGTTTCGAGGCAACTGTTTCGAGGCAACTGTTTCGAGGCAACTGTTTCGAGGCAACTGGATCATGGACATAAGGACCGCTAAGACGTCATATACTTGACGACCACAATTCGAGCTTGTAGGGACAGTGTGGTCACCAGAGCAACAGTAGGACACCTTAGAAGCTACCCTTATGCCATGTTCATGGACATAAGGACTTACTAAAACGTCCTGTACTCGACGACCACGTTTCGAGGGGCAAGGCAACAGTGAGGCGTACCCTAGAAGTGGTGTGTGAATTCTTGTGTTATTTTCAGTTTATGTTATATCTTGTCATGCATTTGGTGAGCTACGCTTTGTTTTTAATTGTCATGCATTCTTTCATACAAGTTAACAGTTAAAGGGGGTGCGGAAAATAAATTGTGGAAACGTAAATCCTACGCTATTACAAGGCGCGGGTCTATACATCGCCAAATTTTTACAAAGACCCATTTTAAGTAAATAAGTGCGGAAAATAAAAAAACAGTAAAAGGTCCTATTTACTATTACATATCCGGAGCAATTACATAATAATCGGACAAATTAAATACGCATGAATAAAGAAAAGGGAATTAACTTTTTTTTGTCTTTTTTTGGTAATTAAATGAAATTGAAAACTAATTAATTATTTTAATTACAAGAAAATATTTTTTGATTTTTTTATATTTTTTATGAAATAAAATAGAAATAAAAAGAAACAAAGTTAAAGATTAACCTAAATCTAAATCTATTTTAATTATTAAAATGTTCAAATGGCCTAATTAAAAACTAGTTCAATTATGATTTATTTACAAAATAAAAATAATAATAAAAGTGTTAATTATATTTTTTGTTTTTTATGAAAATGATTAATTAAATTAATTACTAATAACCAATAAAATAAAAGGGGTTAGAAATTAAATTAAAGAAATAAAATGAAAAGAAAGAAAAATGAACTCAAATGGAGGGGGTATTGGGCCAGGAATGGGGGTGTGTTGTTGAAACTGGAATCAAGTGTGCAAGCATTGACTGGGAACACCATGGTCCACGCCTCATAGCCATCAGATTGGCGTTAGTGGCCACTTGGCAGGATGATCACTTGAGATGCATGATGGACGCTGTTTGGAAGCTTGCATAGGAATACCTTAGAAAAAATAATATTGAGTTTTGGGGCATCTCAAAGCAATTGAACCATACCATTAGTTTCCTGTGGACTCATACAACACAAAACAAGCAACAAATTATGTTAATGATGCATGAACAAATGAAATTCGATTCCAAGAAAATTGTGCAAACCGTGAGTTCGTGTGGGGCGATTCCTTAGGCCTGAGCGCTTGGTTTTGATTCCAAAAGACTCCTGAGAGTTCCTGCAAAGTGTTAGAAACGAGAAAAGGCTTTGAATTGCCTTGGAAGGTGGATTTCAACTTTGACTTTTTGCTTGATTTTTTTTAATATGGTTTGAATATGGTTTTTTTCGTTTTAGAGATGCTTAGCCCTTGTAAATGGTATGAGAGGCTTGCATATATGTCTTTGAATGAGAATCAAGCAATAATGTGAGCCATTAACCATTGCAATGAAGTTTGAGGTTATGCCATGAACACCATTTAAACAACTTGCCATTCTTGTGAAAATTTGAATTTTTATGCCCATAATAGGTCTTGAACGAATTTTGTATATGTCTTATGGTGTATCAAAGTTATTCAAACCACAAAATATCCCTCCATTAATTTCTTTGATTTTTATTTGAATTTTAAAGATTTAAAATGCATTAAATCAAATAAAATTAAATAAAAATGGGAAAAATTAATTTTTAATCTTGAAATAAATTGTGGGACACGTGGGAGGCATGGCCAAGCTGAAACAAGTGGAAAAAGTGGGCCCCTTTTGTCAAAAATGAAATTTCAAGGATAATTGACTTTGGCCATTTCACAAAAATTTCCCAACTTCTCCAATGCATATCTTGCTCAATTTTGAAGCTATGAACATGTTCTTGGACATTTTGGAAAGGTCTTGAAGTCCTCTAACCAATGTCTTTGGTCGCATGTCATTTTGATTTACCAATCTAAAGTTATGGTCTTTGACTTAAAGTGCCTTTTTGTTGACTTTTGAAAATGACCTATAATGTTGAAATTGATAACTTTTTGTGAGAGCATTTCTTGGACTTGGAATGTGAAGATGAGTTATAGGAAATGTCTTCCCCTTCAAGATGAGCATTGGATGGGATTTTTATGATGAACCGTGAAAAAGTTATGCCTTGGTCAAGTTACAGTTGACTTTTCAACTGTCCAAAAATAGAAACTTTTGACACCTTGATGATTTTTGAGCCATTCTTGAGGAATCATGATCAAGAATTGATCAAATGATGATTGTGGCTTCAAAATAAGATGTTGACCAAAAAATTTGACTTTTGACTGCCAAATGACCATTTTGCCCCTACAGTTGACTGTGGAGCAATTAGGGTTTTTGACTGTGCAACTTGACTTTGTGAGCCTTGAAACTTGACATATAGGTGCTTGACAAAGTGTATGAGCATGTGGGACTTGATTGAGCCCTTGAAAACCTCAACTTTCTTTGCAAGAACCAAAACCCTAGTTTGACTAGCTTAGGAGAGTGGTTGACTGTGTAGCCCTTGAGAAGACTTGAGCAAATTGAGATGATGCTTGTCAAAACTTTGAAGAATATGGGAGGGAAAATTTTGGGGTACAACAGTTGCCCATGTTCAATCTTCTTAGACCTGAGGATGTAGATTGGCGTGTGTGCCTTTCGTGATCCGAAGGTGGAAGATGATTGAACACTAGAGTGCCCAGAAATTTGCACTCACATAGTTGAGTATCAGCAGTGTGACAGCGGGAATGGGCTTACAAATGCCATTTGGAGAGATGGTGGATAGGAGGATGGGCTTGTAGATGCCATCTGGAGATGTGACAGAACCTTGTCGGGAATGGGCTTATAGATGCCATTTGGAACTGTTGGTAAGTGGATGGGCTTATAGATGCCATCTAGATGTCGATCGCGTAAGAGATTCATTAGCGAGAACTTGCGTACCTGAGAAAGAAAGATAATTACCTGGCCCGTTACAGGTGTTGATCTTCAAACTCTTTATGTAGATGTGCCCTGGCCGGATACAGGTATCGAATCTTTAAACTCTTCAGACGTGCCCTGGCAAGATATAGGAATCGAGTCCGAAGAATAGTTGTCAACGGATACACCCTCAATGGGACGATGAGAGAACCTTGGACGATTACTACCTCAACGGGACGATGAGAGAACCTTGGACGATTACTACCTCAACGGGACGATGAGAGAACCTTGGACGATTACTACCTCAACGGGACGATGAGAGAACCTTGGACGATTACTACCTCAACGGGACGATGAGAGAACCTTGGACGATTACTACCTCAACGGGACGATGAGAGAACCTTGGGCGATTACTACCTCAACGGGACGATGAGAGAACCTTGGACGATTACTACCTCAACGGGACGATGAGAGAACCTTGGGCGATTACTACCTCAACGGGACGATGAGAGAACCTTGGGCGATTACTACCTCAACGGGACGATGAGAGAACCTTGGGCGATTACTACCTCAACAGGACGATGAGAGAACCTTGGGCGATTACTACCTCAACGGGACGATGAGAGAACCTTGGGCGATTACTACCTCAACGGGACGATGAGAGAACCTTGGACGATTACTACCTCAACGGGACGATGAGAGAACCTTGGACGATTACTACCTCAACGGGACGATGAGTGAACCTTGGACGATTACTACCTCAACGGGACGATGAGAGAACCTTGGACGATTACTACCTCAACGGGACGATGAGAGAACCTTGGGCGATTACTACCTCAACGGGACGATGAGAGAACCTTGGGAGATTACTACCTCAACGGGACGATGAGAGAACCTTGGGCGATTACTACCTCAACGGGACGATGAGAGAACCTTGGGTGATTACTACCTCAACGGGACGATGAGAGAACCTTTGGGCGGTTACTACCTCAACGGGACGATGAGAGAACCTTGGACGATTACTACCTCAACGGGACGATAAGAGAACCTTGGGCGATTACTACCTCAACGGGACGATGAGAGAACCTTGGGCGATTACTACCTCAACGGGACGATGAGAGAACCTTTGGGCGATTTCTACCTCAACGGGACGATGAGAGAACCTTGGACGATTACTACCTCAACGGGACGATGAGAGAACCTTGGACGATTACTACCTCAACGGGACGATCAGAGAACCTTGGGCGATTACTACCTCAACGGGACGATGAGAGAACCTTGGACGATTACTACCTCAACGGGACGATGAGAGAACCTTGGGCGATTACTACCTCAACGGGACGATGAGAGAACCTTGGGCGATTACTACCTCGGCAGAATGATGAAGGAATCTTGGACGTCTTCTACCTCAAACGGTAAAGACTTTTATCTGTTTATCGTTCTTTCCTGAAAAAGTAACGAGTTAGTTGTATGCAATGTCATAATGTATGACATGCATGATGTCATGACGTTCTCAAAAATAGATGAGATTGGGGTGATATGATGCGTGTATGCATGTATTATGATGTATGACAATGTGATGTTTATGAATGTATTTTCGTCTGGGAAAATGAATCCTTTGACGAATGCCGGGAAGTTTGTTGAATCCTGGGCTGATGTTGAAGAGAGTTCTTCGTTTCCGCTGGGGACGATGATTGCAAGAATAAACCGGTAGGAGAAGATGACTCCGTTGGGGAATAAACTTGTTGGAGAGATTACTCTGCGGGGAATCTACTCTGTAGGAAGAGATACTTTGCTGAGATGTTGAGGATAACTCCGCTGGGGATACCGTTGATAAGCTTTGTTGGAAGTTTTGATGAACTCCGCTAGGGATAGGAAGAATTTCGCCGAGGACGATCTTTCCGTGGTAATTAGCTGAGGATAACCCAGTTATAAGCTCTGGTGAGGAGTAACCTTCTGAATAAAGCCGGGGAGACGCGTTTGCTCGGCAGGGGATAAGCTTCTAGAATCTACTGGGGGTAAGCTTCAAGAATCTGCTGGGGAGACGGTTCAACTCTCCTAGGGAGACTTTTGAGACTGTACTGGGGAATGGCTCCACTGGGGTGTCTGGTATTCCGCCGGGGAACAATCTTATATTAAGACTGCCGGGGATGCTTGCTAAGGAATATCTGTACTCCACTGGGGAATGTTGAGATTTTCTGGGGATACCCAACTTCCTTAAGGCTGACAGTAGATTAACGCTGCTTGGGGAGAGTGTTGATGACTTGCTGGAGATACTGTGCCTTTTCAGGGTTGATGGGAGACCAACTCTGCTCGGGGAGAGTATTGCTGAAACCTGTCTTACTCTGTGGGGGAGTGGAGGTAACTTGGTCATGTTCTTCAGCTGAACTTACCTTGATACCTCGGTGGACATAGCAGCTTGTACCGTTCGGACAATTCCCATTGCCCCAATTTCTGCGGGAGAAGAAGGTACCTGTAGAGGTGCTTGATGACTGTCGACTTGACAAATCTTCTTCTGGCAGGCAAGTGATGAGATGCCGGGACATAGTCGTACGCTGTGATCCCTAACTTTTGCCTGGACCGCCCTTTCGGGTTTTCAGTCCACCAGGATAACCCTTTTTTGCCCAAGTCGCCTTTTCAGGTTTTCGACTTGTCGGGTGTATAGATTTTTTCATTTCATCCCTTACTTTTGCCCGAACCCTTTTGGTTCGCCGGGAAGCCCTTATTTTTGCCTAGGTGTGTCAACCTAGCGGGTCTTTGATTAGGCGTAGTATTTTTTCGACTATGTCCGTGTTCTCAGAGAGCAAGGAGTTGTCACTGTTAGTAGTGCCGTGTCGTCGTACCACTAGAAGATGCCTGATCAGGCAAGATTCATTGTCGGAATGCCCCAAGTGATCCAGATGGAGATTTTCCCCAAGCTGGTTGGCCTTTTGAGAGATTCTCTGAATCTTGACTGGACTGCCCCAGATGATGGACACTGATCATGCCATGCCCCTTGATTGGAAGTGTTTCTTCCACTGGAGGTGACTCTTTTGTTGAGAAGATTTTTGTTCATAGGATATTCGTCGTGCGAATTTCTCTGCTGTTCAAATAACTAGTCATATGTAAACAATGTTATTTTAAGAATGCAAAAGCTTATGTCTGTCTTGAAATTTTGAAAAATGCATTTTTTGTAAAAGCAAGTGAGTTTTGTAAAGATATGATGTCAACTCAGTATTTTACAGTAAGCCTTAAGGAGTCAGGATACCTTTCGTAACAGTATGCTTTCAAACTAACCCATGCTTCAGCTAGGACTTTTAAGGGTTATAATGTGGCCTGGTTCACGGTTTAAGAAACAAAGGATAAAGGCTCAAATTTATTTGTACCCACCCGCTCTTTGTGATGTTCTTCGACCCTAAACTCAGCCGATCGTGCGTTAGACCTTGTCTGAGTCTTTGCTCTGATATTCCAGTGATGGTTTGGATATTGACAGTTTATTGGGAATAGGCAGTCATTTCCTTTTTTTGTCGAGGTTTTGTAGGACCTCTTTCTTTTTTGATTTTGTTATCCCTGTTTTTTGCCTGAACTGTTTCCTTTTTTGGAATTACAGTCAACGGGATGCCCCAGCTTCGTAAGTCTCCTTCATAGGTTTTTTGACTTATTGGGCTTTTTATTTTGAGAGATAATGACTGCATGTCTTTATGATTATTCGGAACCATCACTGTCTTTTGTTTTGTAAGAACTTCGTTGGTGCTATTCGTTGTGCACTTGGATCAACTGAGAGGACTACCCTGCCCCAGGTTATGATTAAAGGGTTTTAATTTTTTTTTGAAAAGAGAAACTCCTACTTCTTTGGCTCAAAGGGGTTGACTAGGGATTATCTTCCTTATAACTCCAGTGTTTAGGAATGGAAACAATGCCTGTACCTCATCAGCGGGGTCTGTTCAAAAGCATACTGTAGATCGTGGTATCGTTTTCGTCATCCTCCCTCAAGAGGCTTAGAATTATTAATTGAGAGTTGAGCATCAATAAAAGCAATTTTAAGCATAGTAAACACAATTACTTCAAAACAGACACGTCTAATGCATTAATGAAATAATAAAGTTTAACATGAATAAATGTTTGAACAATCAAAAGAAAATTACAAATTGAAAATTCTAATGAACAAAAGACATTCTCGATGATTTGGTGTAGGATCAGTGTTCAAACTTGACCTCCTTGGCATCAATCAAGTCTTGGATCTTGTTCTTCAAGGTCCAATAGTCGTCGGTGTCATGTCCAGGACTGTCAGAATGGTAGGCACATCTCACACCCGGGTTGTACTTGGAAGAGGAAGTATCAGGATTTTGAGGAGGATCCTTTAGTGTGATCAGTTTTGCCTTCAGCAATTATTGTAATGCCTGAGACAAAGACATGTTGATGTCAGTATACTTCCTATCTTGATACTTTATCCTACGCCTATTGATCTTTCTTAGTTGAACGGGCGTGGGCTCAGAGATCTGGATTGCCCCTACATCATGACGACCCTTTTTACCATGTATAGCATTAGACTCTTTCTTCCCACTGTGGGGCTTTTTCTGAGCATCAGCAGGTGCGGTTTCTTGAATCTTCCCCGACTTGATACCATCTTCAATTCTCTCCCCAGTCAAGATAAGATCTGTGAACCCAGCAGAAGAATTCCCAATCAGATGGTTGTAGAATGGACCAGACAAAGTTCCCAAGAACATGTCAACGAGCTCACGGTCAGTCAGAGGTGGTTGTACCCTTCCAGCAAGGTCTCTCCATTTTTGGGCGTACTCCTTAAAACCTTCACCCGTCCCCAGTGACATACCCTGGAGTTGGGTACGCGTGGGAGCGAGGTCGGCATTATACTGATACTGCTTATAAAAAGCAGTTGCCAAGTCCTCCCAATTACGAATACTGGTTCCATCCAGCTGATAGAACCATTCGAGCTGAGTCCCTGAAAGACTCTCCTGGAAGAAATGGATCCATAGATTCTTGTCTGCCGTGTAGGGCTGGATCTTCCTTGCGTATGAACGGAGGTGCAACTTAGGACAAGAGGCCCCGTCGTATTTTGCAAAGGCAGGTGCCTTGAACTTGTGAGGGATCACCACCCCAGAAGATAAGCCTAGGTCTCCGAAGTCCAACCCAGGCACCTGTTGAATCTCCATGGCATTTAGACGGTCCTCTAGTTGCTTATACCTGTCCTCAGCTGGAGGGTACTGCTCATCATTGTAATTCGTCTCGGTGTCGGAGACCAATGGACTAGGAACCCTTCCCTCTTGGTGACTGCCTTCCCCAACAGATGGAGTAGTCCGCTCAGCTTCATTCTGCAGTGTATTCCCAGATCTACGTCTAGGGTTGAACAAAACAGTCCTCTTCTTCTTCTTTTTCAAGAGCAGAGTCTTCAATTCCTGTTGTCCTTGTGCTAAGCTCATGACCAGCTCCTGGAACTGGGCGTTCTGGGCCTGGAGGGCCTTGATAGCTTGTCCATTGGATGATTCAGGATTCATGATGACTGCTGAAATAAACAGCGAAGAAGGTAATTGTCAAAACTTTGAAGAATATGGGAGGGCAAATTTTGGGGTACAACAATAGGCATTCACAGCTCCATCAAATATCATACTCTAGTGAGATTCAGGATCAGGACCTTCCTCGAACAATGGTTCATCACAATCTTTCACTTTCAAAAAGATCACATCCTCATCGGGAAAGTCATACTTCACAGACTGATGATCATCAACTAGTTGGTGAGAAAGGTAGTCTTCCAATATACTGCTTTTAATAGCTTTTTGAGTACGATATTCAATGTCATATTCAGATGACAGCATCTGCCAACGGGAAATTCTCCAGGTAAGAGCATGCTTTTCAAAAATGTACTTGATTGGATCCATTTTGGAGATCAACCAAGTAGTGTGATTTAACATATACTGCCGCAAACGTTTGGCCGCCCAGGCCAGAGCATAACATGTCTTTTCCAGCATGGAATACCGCGACTCACAATCAGTAAACTTTTTACTGAGATGATAAATGGCATACTCTTTCTTCCCCGTAATATCTTGTTGTCCCAGAATACAGCCCATGGAATTATCTAACACTGTCAGATACATAATCAATGGTCTCCCTTCGACAGGCGGGAGCAATATAGGAGGTTCAAGTAGATATTCTCTAATACTCTCAAATGCCCTTTTATAGTCATCCGTCCATACACAACCTTGATCTTTCTTTAACAACTTAAAGATCGGTTCACATGTTCCAGTCATGTGGGAAATGAAACTGGAAATATAATTCAAACGTCAGAGGAACCCTCTGACTTGCTTTTCAGTTCTTGGCGCTGGCATCTCTTGAATTGCTTTGACTTTATCAGGGTCAACTTCAATTCCTTTCTGGCTAACAATGAAACCCAACAATTTCCTCGATCGAACACCGAAGGTACATTTATTTGAATTCAAGCGGAGACGGTACTTCCTTAAACGCTGAAACAACTTCAACAAATCTTCTACATGCCCTTCTTCAGTCTGGGATTTAGAAATCATATCATCAACATACACCTCAATTTCCTTGTGCATCAGATCATGGAATAGGATTGTCATAGCCCTCTGGTACGTTGCACCAGCGTTCTTCAACCCGAAGGGCATCACTCTGTAACAGAATGTTCCCCAGGGTGTGATAAACGTTGTTTTTTCCATGTCCTCTGGAGCCATTCTGATTTGATTATACCCGGAAAATCCATCCATGAACGAGAATACTTTGAATTTTGTTGTGCTATCCACAAACATATTAATGTGTGGCAATGGAAAATCATCTTTTGGACTAGCTTTATTTAGATCTCTATAATCTATGCACATGCGGACTTTTCCGTCTTTCTTTGGTACTGGGACAATATTGGCAATCCATTGAGGATACACTGATGTCACAAGAAAACCGGCATTAATCTGCTTTAGAACCTCCTCTTTGATCTTTACTACCATATCTGGGTGAGTTCTTCTCAACTTCTATTTGATTGGTGGACACTCTAGCTTCAACGACAAACGGTGCTCTACAATATCCGTATTTAGACCAGGCATATCTTGATAAGACCAAGAAAAGATATCCACATACTCCTTCAACAACACGATCAACCTTCTCTTCACATCAGGATGTAGCAATGCTCCAATCTTGACTTCTTTAGGATCTTCTTCTGAACCCAAATTGATTACTTCCAACAGTTCTTTATATGGCTGAATGGTATTTTCCTCGTGCTCAAGCAACCGTGAGACCTCTTTTGGAATCTCATCATAGTCTTCTTCTTCGGCCCCATACACAGGACATTCAAAATTGGGAGAGGGTGCAGGGTCATTGTATTCAACGAGTTTTTTAATTAATCTGCACATATGATTTATGTTTGCATTTAGAAACTGACACATATAACAAGTGATCATGCAGATTGTATTTCAGTTATTATTTATTTTGAAAGGTTTTTTCTGATTACCATTTTCCAAGAAAAAGCAGAAAATAAAGACACAATTTGGGAAATAAAGACAACTTTTATTATTGATTTTAAAAGTCACAGCAAACAGATAAGCCCTACAATATTAATACTTCAACCTTGGGTAGAGTGAAATATTTTCAAAAGGATTAACAAATCAAATTACTTTGAAACATGTATGCAAGAGGGAACATCAATGGTGATCTAGTTCTGAACCCTAACTCCTTGCATCACGTAATTTGGCATTTCCTGCCCTGCTTCATCTTCCACAATGGCATTAATCCCGGAAACAGTCGGATGAAGATAACCCCCACTACGGAAGATGTATTGATATTTGCCTGCCGCAGACTTCGGCTTTGTGCACTTACTTTTGTCATTCTTCAAAGAGAACCCCAATCCGGCTCTGTTCTTGTTCACGGGTGGGTCCACAATCTGTTCCCATACTTCGCTATGACCCTTACGCACAATCTGTTGCGCATCCTTGAGCAAAACCATAGAATTCTCATTTCCTCTTATGTTGTCAATGGATAAAGCTTGGAACTGGGTTCCAACGGAAGCTTCATCCGCTTCCACAATGCTGAAAGAGGACAAAGGAGATATCAATAATGCTTGTTCTCCATTTATGATCACAACTTTCCCCTCGCATACAAACTTCAGTTTCTGGTGTAAAGTTAAAGTGACGCCCCTGCCTCATGTATCCACGGCCTTCCTAGCAAGCAACTATAAGCATATACAATATCCATGACCTGGAAAGTAATCTGAAACAAATGTGGGCCTATATGAATAGGCAAGTCCACTTCACCAATAACAAATTTCCTTGATCCATCAAACGCTTTCACAATAATGCCACTTGGGCGCATGAGCGTTCCTTGATATTTCAACTTCATAAGCGTGCTCATTGGTATAACGTTCAATGCATATCCATTATCAATCAGCACATTGGATAGTGAATCATTCTTGCAATTCATAGAGATGTGGAGGGCCAGTTTGTGATTCTTTCCTTTGTCCGGCAATTTATCGTTGCAGAAACTCAGGTTATTACATGACGTAATATTCCCTGCTATGCTGCTGAACTGGTCTACAGGCATGTCACTTTCCATAAAATCTTGGTCCAATACCCTCATCAAAGATTCTCTGTGAGTAGAGGAGTTCATCAATAAAGCCAAGATAGATATTTTTGAAGGAGTCTGCAGTAGCTGATCTATAATTTTGTAGTCGCTCATCTTGATTATCTTCAAAATATCATCCACTTCTTTCTCTAACTTAGCCCCACTAGTCTCACCCGTAGCCTTCTTGGGTTCAACATTCTCAGTAATTTTCTTTCCTGTGCTAACATCTCCACGAACAACGGGTGCAAACACACAATCGTTGCGGCTCACTCTGCTAGTCTCAGCTATATTTCCAACATCAGGCATTGGCTGGATAGGAACTTCCACACCATCCTCCAAGATTGTAGTGTTATATTTGTAGGGTACAGCCTTATCTGATTTCTAGAGGATAGGACCCAGAAAACTAATCACCAATGGGGTAACAGTTGGCTTGCTATAATACTCAACTTAAAAATGGAGGCGTGCCCCGAAACAAGGCACAATGACGTGACGTTTACCCTTTCTTCAACACAATCAGTCATTATTGAGTCATCTCTGGAAAAAAATCCTCATCTGAGGAGAAATACTCATCTGTAGAGGCATACTCATCTTCTGACTCTTCTTCAGCCAAACAAACCTCAATCATATCAACTTCATGGTAATCATCCCTTTGACCTGTAACCTTGGTAGCTCCATTGTCCAACAACAATTGAACACCTTTCTTCACGATTGAACATCCTCGGGAATCTCGATAGTAGATTTGGTAAGATCCATACTGATGCTCCACCTGACCCACCATGTGACAGAAAGTAGCATGCAATTGCACAAGGTCTTCATTCATATACTCCACATCAAAAATTCTGAACTCTCCAGGACATCCATAAACCGTGTTCACCTCCTCTTCATACTCTTCCCTAGGCCTGATTATGTGGATGAGGCCCTCATCCATCATCTCCTACAAATCAGCCTTTATCTTGTCACAACCATGTATGTCTGTCCTGCAAATAGCACAACCGGGATGGTCATGCTTATAGTAGCTAAATTCACAGAGGTCTGCATGCATTTTCACCAAATCTCCTCTAACTAGATGAATATCAAAAATCCGGAAGTCGCCTGGACAACCGGCCACCATATTCACAGCGTTTGCTCCTCCATGCTTGGATAGAGGATTGTCTTTCACATTAGGACCCACATCCTTGAAAGATAGAATACCAGACTTCACCAATTTCTGCACCTCAGTCCTTAAAGGATAATAATTCTCAACATTGTGCCCTGGTGCTCCCTGATGAAAAGCACATGTTTGGTCTGCTTTGTAATACCAAGGCAATGGTGATGGTACAGCGGGAGGTGGTCGGTTCAGAACCAACTTCTTCTGAATCAATGTAGATAGTAACTCTGTATAACTCATAGGGATAGGTTCATAACTCTCTCTTCTCTGATTATACCCTTGATTCCCCTGCTGGGACGGTTTCTGATAAGCAACGATGGTTGGAGCTACACCAATAACTGGAGTAACTGAGGCGACTTGTTGATGACGCTGATAATTTCTTCTATGAGGATTGGCCCTCCTTTCTTGCATATTAGTGTTTGTATCTCCTTCCTTATTCTTGTTAAACCCATAAGATGGCTTCTTCGCACCTCCAGATCCTTCACTCTTTGTTAGAAGGCCCTCTCTTATAGCCTCTTCTAAATGGATACTCATGCCTACCATTTCAGTAAAGTCACTTGGCGCACTTGCTACCATCCTTTCATAGTAGAAAGCACCCAGAGTTTTAAAGAAAGTCTTAGTCATCTCCTTCTCTTCCATGGGAGGAATCACTTGGGCGGCTACCTCATGCCATCTCTGCGTGTATTCTTTGAACGGTTCCCTGTCTTTCTGAACCATGGCCCTGAGTTGATCACTGTAAGGCGCCATGTCCATGTTATATTTGTATTGTCTGATAAATGCTTCTCCCAAGTTATTAAAAGTATGGATGTTGATATTGTCCAAACTCATATACCACTTCAGCGCAGCATCGGTCAAACTATCCTGCAAAAAGTGAATCAGCAGACGGTGATCATCAGTATGGGTAGACATTCTCCTTACATACATCACAATATGAGCACGAGGAAAGGTGTTTCCCTTGTACTTATCAAACTCCAGGACATTAAACTTTGCAGGTATCTTAACATTTGGGACCAAGCATAATTCATTCACATTCTGCCCAAATAACTCTTTCCCCCTGAGGTCCTTCATCTCCCTCTGCATATTTTCAAACTGCTCTTGAAAATCATCCATTTTGTCATAAAGGCCCAAGTCTTCACTTGGTGGAGGAAAAGGACGACACACATCATCGTTAACAAATGGAACCAAATTCACCGAAGAAGGTGTAGCAGGAACATGCACCACAGGAGGTGCAAGAGTAACAGTAGTCTGAACAACTGGAGCTTCTTGAGGACCAAGATTAAAAACTTCAGGTGCAAAATTCTCTAGCATTCCCCACGGATAACCTTGAGGCATGCGATTTTGAACAACAACTAGAGTAGCGAACACAGGAACAGCCGGAACCTCAGCAGTAACCCTTGTTGGTTGAGGTTGAACACTCGGTGGTTGATTCTGAGAAGCCACCATAGATTCCATCAGAGCAGTAAGATTGGCCATGCCAGCCTTCAAAGCAAAAACTTTCTCGCGCAGCTCGCGATTCTCTTGTTCCAAGTTGTCCATCTTTCTTCAGAAATTAGCCCAAGTGTTGT
This sequence comes from Vicia faba, assembly GCA_948472305.1. Lineage (NCBI taxonomy): Eukaryota > Viridiplantae > Streptophyta > Magnoliopsida > Fabales > Fabaceae > Vicia > Vicia faba. The sequence goes on from OX451738.1 coordinate 989,222,766, forward strand.
AGTGGTGATTCAGCTTGCTGAACGAAGTAAAGAAGCTTGGTAATACACCTGGATATGCATAAAAAATGCAATAAATATGTGCAATATGATGCATGATGTGCAATGCACATGATTTTATTTCATTATTTAATATTTCAAGGGATTTAAAGTTTTAGAGACATATTGCAAATATCAAAGTAATAACGCATTTGAAATACTAAATTTTTTTATTATAATAACTTCAAAATGGGTTATAAGTCTCAACAATCACAAGTACAAGATGAAAATAAAGTCTAAAACCCTGAGAAGTAAAGCTGTCGGAGATCACCCTATACGTTGGGGCTTCCCTGTAAGCCTGGCAATCTGAGCCTTCAACCTCTGATTTTCTTCCGCATACCTGGTGGAAACCTCCTTCCAATCACCTAAATCAGGAAGTGAGTAATCAACATCTGATTGAGGCTTAGGAGAAAATAAATCCCCTTGCCTCTCCATAGTCTCTACGGCTCGACTCTCAAGGATCTCAATCAAGTCATCTTTCTCCTTCAAGTCTGCTCTATAGGAAATCTCTAAATTTTGGCACTTATTCTTCCAAGCATCCTTTTCCTGCTGTATCCTAACCAAAGCAAGTTGTAGCTCTTCTATATCATCCAATAAGGGAGGAGTGGTCTTCACAAATAAATCAGGCATATGTGTCTCTCGGGAATACGGCATCTTCAACTGAATATCTCTCGTTTGGACCCACTGAAGATATGGCTCTAAAGAAACATATCCCCTAGGTCCCAAGTCTTTCCTTCTCTTCTTGTGGATGTGATGCCAGGCCTTTGCAATCTGATCCATAGCCTCCTTATTGTCTTCTCCCTCCTTTATAAAGAAACTACTCAAATGAATACTCTTTGGTTTATCCCTCATTGGATAACCAAGTTGTCGTCGTGCAAGAACAGGGTTATAGTTAATTCCTCCCTTTGTACCGAGAAGAGGTACATTGAGGAAACTACCACAATTGCCAACAATCTCTATATCCTGGTAAGCTCGATGATACCAATCAATATCCGAGTGAGTAAGTGGCATGACCTTAGGATCCCAACGGGGTTCCTTCCTGACATCCCAGAAAGCATCATATTGAGGCATATGAGAGATAAACCACTGGTACAACAAAGGCGTACAACAGATAATCATCCCCCCATGATAAGAATTCCGAAGATGAATAGAGTAATAAGCATCACCCAACAATGTAGGAACTGGGTTTCCAATCATGAAGATCCTGATAGCATTGACGTCAACAAACTTGTCTACATTAGGAAATAAGAACAACCCATAAGCAAGTAGAGCAAAGATAGCCTCAAAAGCCACTGTACTCTTCATCCTGGCAAAGTAATGAGCTTTCTCCAATAAGAACTGGGCCGTTAATCCTCTAATCCCATCTTTAATAGTCATATGGGCTTCAACCTCAGACTTCCCTAGATGGATCAAAGCAGCAGTCTCGTGTGGTTTTGGCTCACCCTCCAAACCAGTAAAAGGAACACGATCGGTAACAGGTAAATCCAATAGATAAGAATACTCCTCCAGTGTAGGCATTAACTGATAGTCGGGAAAAGTAAAGCAATGATACATCAGATCATAGAACTAGACCAAGGTTGAGAGAAAACCCTCCTTCATCCTAAGCTTCATAAGAGGAATGATGGATCCATACTTCTTCCAAAAATCTACAGAACACTCGATCTCAGGAATTAGACTGATCAACTCATCTATCTTGAGATCCTTGAAACTGTATTTCCCGGTATTTCTTTTTCCAGAATCCATGGTCAAAAAGTACATGAGATATTCACAAATGGTCAACTTTTAAGTCCCTTGAAATAAGATTTCTTCAAAAGATGCTTATGAGTGCATGGATGCATGATACAACAATCACATACAAGATCACACATATAGGGTTCATAGGTTCAACGTCACGAGCATGGGGTCAAAGGTACTACCCATAAGGTGTTGGTCTAAAAGGTATCACCTTCCGATCAAGGTTCTAGAGGTTCCCAGAGTCTACATTCTTCCTTCAGATATTACCAACTTCTCAATTAACTCGGTAATTAGTAATATTCTCAAGAAAAACTCGTCCGAGCGTAGTATCGCGTGATAACTATTTCTGGATTACTCCATCATAGATTCTGCAGTACACCTAAAATGCCAAGATGGGTTTGGTATTCTACGGTCCTCAGCTTCAGCAGGCTCCCAGGTCGAAAGCAGTACGTCTTCTCGATTACTCGGTAAATCACACCACATTCAAAGGGGTCTCCACTGAGTGGGGGATATCATGCCTCCTTTTTTGGGATTACTCCCTCAAAGTTAACATGAATATACCGCTCGTCCTATCTTAAAGTTTCCCAAGTCCGGGTATAGGACTTATAAGTAATCACCAAGAACCCTGAAAACCAGGAAAATCCAGACAAACATATATACAACATATAACACATAAACAACAATAGCACATATACAGATAAAACAAAGATAGGCTCAACCCACTTAAGGATGGACTAGAAAGAGGTCAATCTTTCCCCAGTGAAGTCGCCATTTTTCTGTAGCGGTAGAAATGTTTAAGACTAAGCCATTGGATTGACTAGACTTATATAGATCAAAATAAAAATCGCCACCGTGCTTTATTATTTCCAAAGGAATGGGAAAAGAGAGAGTAACCCAAAAAGAGGGGGAAAGATTCAAGGTAAGGGGGTTGGTTATGCAAAGGGAAGTATTAGCACCCTAAACATCTACGGTACTCCGTAGGAACCTCTTTGTAAAATCTGTATATTTTGACTATACAATGTTTTATAAAAGTAGATGGTGGAGGTGAGAAAAGAAATATATTTTTATGATTTTTTGCACCCTCCGCGGTTGCGAACCTTTAGTGCATACATACCACCTTTCATGCAATAGGGGATCAGGCTACACGTAGTTTCTCTTTAAAAAATTTAAAACATAATTATGTCGATTGATTTTATGAGATAAGACATCATCATCATTGTCCGTGTGGAAAACATACTTACTAACCACAATCATGAGAAAGGAGATTTTGCATCATCTCAAAGTGGAGGATATGGCTTGGATTTTAAAATCAACAATGCCTCACTCAACACCCAAGTGGAAAATATCTCTCTTCACTACATATTATAGAAGTATAGTTGTTTGCATCACTACAAGGATTGACAAGAGTCTAATCTTTTGGGAAAAAGTTTAAGATGAAAGCTAAGATGGCAAAATGGTTTGAATGAGATTGATTGATTTTTAGTCTTCTCACAAAAAATGTCTAGGGTTTATTAATGTTGATTGAAGTTTATTTATGAAAGATGTTTTTGAAAATGCATGGACCTAATTCCAAGTTTATTATGAAAATAGTTCAATTTTAAAAATAAGAATAATTTTCAAAAAAAGAGGGAGAAGATCTTTTGAAATTTAAGAAGATGGGAGGAGAAGAAGAGGCTATCCTACAGCATAAAGTAAAAGATAGGGATAGGAACCATCTGACCAATAAGAAGCCAATACTTGACATTATGGGTCAAGATAGAATTCTCATTCTTTGTAATGAAACCAAGCAAGCAAAGGTACTAGACCTCTTGAGAGAACCAAACTTCAAGTGTATTAAGTCTTCATAAAAATTGGGCAGAGAAACGGCTGTATACGGATGAATTCCATATTACAAACAAAGAATGTAATCATAATAACCTACACACAAAACAAACAAACAACCCAATGTCTTGAGGTAAACCTCAAGAACTCCAGATAAAATATTAATTAAGGTCACAAGGTCTCCAACATAGGCCAAGGTCTCTAATCCTAAATCCAAGAAGTCCAATACTCCATAATGCCAAGGATAGTAACCAAACGGTCCAAATATCATTAAAGTTTTTTATGGTTCATATTGATTATTAGGTATCTTAGAAGAGAAAATAAAAGGCTCAAGTGAGAAAAAAATAAAATGACATGAAATATAATGCTTAAGGTAAATGGTACATAAAGCACAAAAAATAAAAAGGGCCATAAAGTAAAAACAATTTAATAATTAGTGGTTAGTTGGATGACCATCTTGAAAATTGCATTTGGAACTCATTAGAGGATTGGTAGAACCAAAGCCTCCATACAATAATTTGCATTTGCTTTTTGTCAAGTATATTATTCATTTGGAATCCTCAAAAGTACCATTTAATGATCAACGATGTTTAAGTGATCCGCGTTGACCAAAAGTGTTGTAGATTCATTAGAGGATTGGTAGAACCAACGCCTTCACACAATGAATCTCAAGGTTATTGGATCAAAGAGATCAAATTAATATACTTGGGCTTGCAAACATAGGTTTGGGCCACGAATGATCATTTATTCGAATCGGGACAAAATTTAGCGCTATGTTAAGCAATCGTAAGTGGACTTATGTAGAAGTCGCACCTATTTTGAGGCTGGTCAATAGCAATCTATGCACCATTTATTTTGAGACATGATATTGAGATCATGCTCCAATAACATTTAGTGCAATGAGAAAGGGACAAGATGAAGAGGGGTGGGAGAGAACATACAAACCACATTTGAATTAAATTTAAATCAAACTATTATTAAAATCATTCATCCATTTTTGTGGAGTTAGACTCAACACCATGAATCCAATGATGTTAATAAAGTCCATGATCAAAAATTCAACCCAAGATCAATCAGAAAATAATCACAAAATAATATTGCATTTAATATATATATATATATATATATATATATATATATATATATATATATATATATATATATATATATATATATATATATATATATATATATATATATATATATATATATATATATATATATATATATATATATATATATATATATATATATATATATATATATATATATATATATATATATATATATATATATATATATATATATATATTAAAAAAAGGTTTTAGAAATATTTAAAATAGAAATAAGGGATAAAAATATCAACTATATTCAAATTAATCAAGAAATGAAAAGTAAGACCATATAAAAATCAGAAATGGACTCAAATATTTTTATAAAATTTTTGGTAATTTTTTAAAGTAAGAGACTATTTTTAAAATTAAAAGAAATGAGTAAAATAAACTAAAAATGATTAAAAAAATACCAAAGTCAGAAATAAAAAATAAGTGAGGTCACCAATATTTGTCACAATATCATTGAATCATTCCATATTTTTTTCAGAATTTAAAAATGCATGAAAGTATTTTTAAACATTTAAAACAAATCAAATAATCTGAAAAATTATAAAAAAATACCAAAACACAAAATAAAATTTTGAAAAAATAAAAATCAGAAAGAGAAAAAACAAAAATATTTTTCCTAATTTTTTTAGGTTTTTTGGACTAAAAATGATTTTTCTATGATTTTTTGAAATTTAAAACAAATAAATATAAAAATCAGAAAAGAAAATAAAAACCAAAAAAAATATGGGTCATCTGATCAATGTCAAAACGCATTCGTAAACCGATCAAGTGGACCTGACGCGCTGTGCATGTTATGGACTTTAGTGGATAATGCATTAAATCATTAATTAAATCAGATTTTAAAAAAAAACAAGTGGCGTGCCATCATTGGTTGAAAGATACACGTTGGTCATCTTCAACCTCCAGCCAACGTGAATTGCAGGTCTCTCAAACTATAAAATAAGAAGCTCATGCCTATGCCATTCGCTTCGTCTCTTCAAGACGAAGACAACCACACTTTCGCGACCAATTTATATAAATTGTAGCTCAAGCAATTTGGAAGGAAAGTTCTGAAAAGGGATTTGAAATTTCGTGGTCAAAACATGTTTCTAGATGAAAATAAGTGTTGGGACTAGAACCAGGGCAATGAGAGTATCACAATGATATCAAAGTTTTGAAGAATTGATGAAGGAATCTACCTATTGAATTTGAGTTGCAGAGCTCTGAAATTGGACTTCTATGGAGCAATATAGGGCACGATTCTTGAATGTAATTATATGGTTAGCTTTAGGGAAGATCAAGGAAGATGAATTGATGTAAAAATTGGATTGAAAAAGGCTTGAAAACAGATTTCGAAGTAGCGGGATTTTGAGTTATGGAGCAAGTTTGGCAGGGTGATTCTGGCTATCCAAGCTTGAGGAAATGAATGGGGAATGACCCTCTATTTATAGGGAATCAAATGGAATGTCCAAGCGTGTGAAATGATGAAGTTTGGAGGGAAATCGTGTGAAGTTGAAAACAAGAAAAGTGTGACTTCTAATTTGATCAAAACTCATCCAAAACGCGTGTTTTGGTGTGCTAATCAATTCTGGAGCTTCACTAAACATGTTTAGAGGCAAAAATGCGTGGAAAACTTGTGATTAGAAGCCAAAACAAAGACTTCAAATTCTGACTTATGAAGAAACTTCAGTTCCAAGTTACCAAGTTCAATCCAATGGCATTCTCAGCTCTAGGGGTCTTAAGGCATGATTCTTGATGCTTTAGAAAGATGAGGTTACAAGCTTTGCAATGGAAAAAGAATGGAATCAAATGTATGTTTGAGCTGAAAGTTGCATTGAGTCAAAGTTGGGAAAAAGAAGTTGACTTTCCATACTTAGAAATATTTCAACTTTTCCTTCAAAAGTGACCTATAATGTTTTACATCCAAACATGGCGTTCCACTTGGAATTTGCTCTTGACCAAAAAAGATGGAATTAAATAGACCTCTTGAATGACATTTTGAAACTTGAACCATTAAAAATCTCCAAAAATTGAGAGAGTTATGAGTTGTTGAAGTTGGAAAAAAATCATGAAATGACCATAATCTTTTTTATCCTTAGGGCATCTTTTATCCATTTTCTCATTTTTCATATCAAAAAATTCATAAATTTCACATACTCAAGATTATTGTAGAAAAAGAATGGGCTCAAGGTGATAAAAATTGACCAAGTTATGATCATTTGAAGTCACACATGAGAATTTGGGGGTTCATCTGGAGGACTTGTAATCTTTCTTCATCATCAAGTTTCTTCCACATGAAAACTCCTTGAAACTTTTGAAGTTATTTGTTGATAACCCTTTGAAGAGAAGGATGTCTTTGGAATCACTCAAAAATACCAAAATATGAGCAAAATATACTTCTTTGAAGTTCAAAACCCTAGCTCCTAGATCAAGAAAATGCTTTGAGGAACCTTGGCAATTTTGAACCACCTTCTTGTACCAACACTCTTGCTTTGTAAATAGAAGTTATTGAGGATGAAAATTAGAACTCATAGCCACCAATACCACTTCCATATCTTGATAATTTAGAGAAATATGCACTTGTGACCAATGGGAACAAGGCCTTGTCCAACCATGACAACTTCTTCAATAAATCCCTTACACTTTTGGATCAATATTGATATCTTGGAATGTAGTGAACCAAAATAACCTTGCCATGCCATTTCTTTCAAAACAAATCCAATGGTGAGGTTTGAACTTCCCAATCTTTATTGACTAGGGCATGGAAATAAACTCATGAATCGATGGAGCAACTTGCTAAATCTCATTGCCTTTACCTACATAAGTAACAAGCAAGACAACCCAACATTGCATTTTATTAATTAAAAGAAGAAATCAAGACAAAAATATTCATGATCACAAAAGAACACAAGTCAAGGTGCTTGGTGATTCCTCAAAGAGAAAAGCTAAAGATATGGAGGGGAACCAAGAATCCTAATGTGATTTTGTTGTAATGGAATCAACATGGTATGATGAGGGGATCTTAGGGGAAAAAACTGGGGTACAACATAAATGCAAATGTTTGTAAATGGCCTTCGAATGAAGACAAAGCAGATTATTGATACAGCAGACGGTGGCTCATCTAACTTTACAATAGCCATTGGTGTGAAGAAGATTATTAAATACATTGCTGCAAATGAGCATCTGGAGCTATATGACAGGGCTGTGAGTAAACCAGAGGGGGTGATTGATCTGAAGTTAGAAATTAATAAGTATTTGAAAATTGAAGAAGCAATTGTTGCAGAAGTAGAGAAAAAGTTGAAAGCAATGAACATGGGTACTCAATAGGTAGCTCAGGTTCAACAGGTACAACAGGTTACTTATGAAATTTGTAGTGGACCACACCTTACTGTGCAATGTCTTGCAACTCCATAACAAATTGAGGGGATAAAATTCTTGAGGAAAAATAACCCATATTCTAACACCTATAATCCTGGGTGGAAGAATCATCCTAACTTCTCCTGGAAAGATCAGCAGCAACAAGCTCCTCATAATGCATGGTGGGATATGGCTATTGAAAAGATGGCTACCCACACCTCTCAATTTCAAGAAGAGACAAGGATTAATTATAGGAATACCACAGCTGCAATCAAAATTTTGGAAGTTCAAATGGGACAGATTGCATAATAGGTAGCATTGCAAGCACAAGAAAATCAGAAAAATCATGAGAATGTTAATGTTGTCACAATAAGGAATGAGAAAGCTACTGAAGAAAAGAAAGATGAGGTAAAATTTGATGATAGTATCATAGAATTAGATCTAGAAGTGAGAGAGAACAAGAAAAAACAGGAAGAAGTGGGATCACCTGTGAAGCCAGCTGAAGAGAAGACTAAATCGATGATTAAGTTGTCGTATCCCTATCGAGTGGCAAAGAAGGACACAAAAGAGAAAGGGTTTGATAAATTTGTCCAGTTGTTCAAAAAGCTAGAGATCAATATACCATTCTTTGAAGCACTTGAGAAAATTCCTTTGTATCAAAAATCATGAAGGAGGTAGTATCAAATAAGAGATCAATAAGAGAGGGATTGGTACCCTGTGATGAGAAATTGTGTGTAATTGCACCCGAGAGGAAAATACATGTCAAGCAAAAGGATATGGGGTCGGTTTCAATACCATGCACAATAAAAGACATTAACTTTAAGAGGGTTCTAATTGATTTTGGTTCTAGTGTGAGTTTGATACCATTGTCTATTTTCAAAAAGCTGGGTATTAAGAAGATAAGTAGGAGTGGGACAAATTTGAAATTTGTTGATCACACCATCAAGCAGTCATTTAGGATAGCTGAAGATGTATTAGTAGAAATTGACAATTTTGTTTTCCCAGTTGATTTTCAAATCATGGACATACCTGTAGATGAAGAGACTGATATCATTCTTGGTCGACCATTTATAATGACTAGTCGATGCAATTTTGATATCAAGACGGGTAATCAGACACTGAAATCATTGGATGAGGAGATAACTTTGAAGGTGTTGGAGATCAAAAAGCAGGGTGCAGGTGAAAAGAATCAAGCTTCAGTTGGTATGATCAAATTAGCAGGAAACAACAAAAGTTTGAAACCACCCCCAGAAAAAGTCTCAAGCATAATCTCTCTGGTGGCATCAATAAAAAGTCCTAAGCTCAGTCAAGAAGGAAATAAGAGAAAGAAGAAGGAACAGTGACCTGAGAAGATGGAAATTTGAAGTGGTTGGAAGCACAAATATATTGATACTTTTGATCTGAATGAGTTCTAGATTACGGAAGAGACATGCAACAAGGTGTGGAAGAGGAAGTATCCCCCATAAGGGGAAGAACCATCGAGCCATGCGATGTTAAACGAAGAGTTTTGTGGGAGGCAACCCACGCTTTTGAATAACTTAGTTTTTCTTTCTGTTTTTCTTGCAGAATATAAAAAGGGAGTCTTAATGCTGAAATCTAGGAGGCAACAGCTGGTGTTGCATTTCCCTCTCTGAGTCACCTTCCCTTCGCTTATTCTGAAACATTAGGGTCAATGTTTAGTTCAAGTTTGGGGTTGGGGGTTTATTGCTTTTCTTCTTTTTGAATTGTTGTGTAAATCCACGAGTTGAAGTCCTCCAAATTTGGCCAAAAAAATTTGTTTTGTTCAAGAACTTATTTCTCATAGAGTTCAGGAATAGTATATAGAGACAAAAGGATGGTTGTTCGAGGGTAGAAAGTTTAGAATAGCGTGACAGTGATACTAGTCTAATGTATAGATTTGTACCATAGTGCTTGAATCCTAAGAAGTACTTTTTGAGTAGTTTACCTTTACAGCCTGGCATAATATAGATTCACATGCAAGTATGATTGGTTGAGAAATAAATAAAGTGAAAAGGCGGTAAAAGACAACTAGCTCGCTAAGTTGGGTAAAGCTCACCAGGTTATTCAGTCCAAAGGGGGTTGATCCCCAAACGTCGTCCATAAAGGACAATATATAAACTGGAAAGTTTTGAAAATTTCATCTGAAATTAAAAAGGAGCAAAAGCTCTTATTTGGTGCCTGAATAAAAATTTTGTTGATCGGTCTTGTGCGTGTGATGATCATCAAAAATTTGCATTGCCTTAATTTAACTACCGAATGAAAAAGGAGGAAAGTCGGAAAAATAATTAAGTACAAAGCATAGTTAGAGAGATATCTGAAGAGGAAGCTCAAGATTTAAAGGTTCTTACACAAACTCTTCGCGTCATGTGAACATCAGACGAACTGCTTTTTGATCAATTAGAACGGATGTCTCACGTATGAATACCCGAAAGGGAGATCCAGGCAAAAGTTAGGGATTTAAAAGCGTATAACTATGTCCCGTTGGATCATCTTGCAACCAGGCTTTAGTATCAACTATCGAGCTCAAACGGTACCAATCAATCCAGTAAACTTCGGACAAGTAGCAAAGTGATGAGACGCTCAATGACATAAGGGAAATAGCAGAATTGAAACTCAATGGGATTATTACACATAGTTGTTTTCTCTTTGTATACTATTTTGTATAGCCTTCATTTTCACGATGGCATTCTCCTACTAGAATGTCAGTCTCTTTGTACAAAAAAAAACGCCTATTATAGGCAAACTTCAAAATCAATACAAATCATTTCTTTGAAAGTACACAACTTTTCGTTTTTATTTTTTCTGTTTTGTTTTGCAAAAAAAAAAGTCCAGTGATTATTTTTGACATATACATTTGAATATGGTTACTGCTTACAAATACTTACATAGTAAACAGAAAGACAGTTGCTAATGACTTTAAGAAACAGGACAAAGTCCAAAAAGCCATTTATAGTCCCCGCAGTTATGTTCTCCAGCAGGTACAAAGCAGAGTCATCCTACTGCAAAGTCACCACTACATCTTCAACATACGCCCTAATGATGTCTATGTTCCCCGGTAGAGTTTATTTCTCTAGTTGCGGAAGTTCATCCCCCAATGGAGTTTATTTCTCTACATTGGAGATGTGCTGCCCATAAACCCACCATAGTTATCAAAAATAATCTAAGAGGATCCAGTAACTCTAGTCCCCACACAAGTTCAATTTTCCAGCAAGGTAAGTCCCCCTGACCTTGCACCTTTCATTTTCAGCATGGCATGTAAATAACACCTATTTACCTTTTATTTCTGTCCTTTTCGGTTGCATGTTTTTTCTTGTCTAAATATACATGTTAGAGATAACCCTTGTACAGACTCAAACGAAAAGAAAAGGACTAGGGTGAAACGAAACCTTAGGCTTCGCCCCCCATTGCCTGACTGCCCCAAACAAAAGAGGCACCTTCATGATTGTTTTGCAGGTCCACATCCCTTCACAGTCCAAACAAACTAGGCAGAGGAGAGTCCAATGGAAGGCTGCTCACACCAGCTTCCCGGCCCAATCGAAGGAGGCCGGGAGAGTCCAATCGAAGGCTGATCACGCCATCTTCCTAGCCCAATCGAAAGAGACCCAAGAAGGGGTGAATCGAAAGCACATCATTCCCCTTTGAATCGAATGACTCATTTCCCCTTTTCTCTTTTGAATGCCTAAGCCCATTTGGCATTTTTCTTTTTTGTATTATTTCTTATCTTTGTTTTTATTATTGTTTTCAATTGTTTAATTAACCAAATATAAAATAAAATGCTCACTAAAAAAAGATTAGGTTTACTTTTCTTAAGTAAATAATTAAGTATTTTAGTTAATTAATTAATTGAAACTTTAACCTTTTTCTTAATTAAAAATGAATTAGAATTTAGGACTAATTATTTTCTTTTCATAATAAATAAAGAAATAACTAAAAAAGAAATTAGTTTATTTTTCTTAATTTAATTTTACTCTAGTGACTTTAAGATAATTAACTATTTTTCTTAAATCAAAAACAACAAAAAAAGATTTTTCTTATTAATTTTTTTAAGACAACTTTCAATCGTTCACTCATTATTTATTTTTCGTATTTTTGCATTATTGTATTTGCTGATAGTATGCAATAGATTAAATTATGATTTTTATCGCTTTCCTTTTTTTTTTCTCCCAAGTTTTTGTATATTGTAAATATCCCCCCCCCCCCCCTAAAGTCATGTAATAGTGTAGGATTTGATTTTTCGCACTTTACATTTTCCTGTATATATATTAGTAACTAGGCATGTATGACAAGATTAATAACAAAACGCTAAGAAACTTAACACAAGACATAAATAATTGAACACAACACACATTTCACATATACACCTCTAGGGTACCCCACTTTGGTTGCCTTTAAGAAATAAAACAGTCATGAGGCAGGAACGCTTTAGCAAAGACCCATAAATCGAAAGATCATAGTCCCTCGATGACCCTACAATTGCCTTTTCGGTAAATGATCTAGACCCTAAAGAAAATTGTTAAAGCGTCTTCACAAGTTGCCTTCGTGACTGTAAACGTCTCTTCGATGTCCTCAACATCCAACGATAGGGCTACCTACTCACTAATAGTAGGATAGCGTTGTCTAAAGAATAGGAGGAAAAGAATGACTTTTTGCGAGTATAAAAGTAGATAACTGTTAGAAGTTTGCTCAAAAACACTTTTTGCACTTACACAAATACTACTTTTCAAAAAAAAAATTCAAAAACATTTGCTTTGTTAACACACTTGAGAACTGATACAAGAGTTAAACGCAAAGCAAATCGCCACACTAAGGCATTTTCCAAACATTTTCAAAGGCACAAAGCACAAAGATATTTTAAAATGAGCAAACCTCTAAGAGCCCGTGGAAAACCACGGATGGAAATGGTGCTAACACCTTCCCTTTCCATAATCTACCCCCCTTACTCAGAAAATCTCTAAAATGTATTTTTCTGTTCTTTTCACTCTTTCCTTAACTTGGATAAAAGAAAAGTCGGTGGCGACTCTTGGCTTACCGCAACATTTGCAACACAAATGCAAAACCAGTATTAAACAGTTGGTTCTGCCACCGTATCACACCCACTGAGGACTTAGGGAAAAATAACCTAAAGGACTGGTAATTGAAGGATATGAAATTGTTGAAGAGATCAGGATTCAAGATAGTTACAGGGAAAATTATACACCTTACCCTAGCATGCTCCTCATATTTGTGAAAAATCCATTTATATTTCTGCTACGTGTTAAGTGACAAATCCAAAACCAAAACTCATATCAAGTTTTGTTTAATTGAACTACAAATTTAACTTGATACTTGCATGCAGTCCTAGAGGTCGACATTCAGGGAATCTCCCTATTATTACAAGAGGCAAAAATAGTACACTTGCTATTTTTTCCATCAGTGAGTATGGACAAAGCATGTTGAAAAGACTCGTATTAGTTTATGGAGTTAGTCGCTAATCCTGAAAGCAATCTAAAGTATTACAACAAACATTAAGTGTACATACATATTTTCCTTTCAATAAGCATAATTTTTGTCTTTGAAAATTTGGTCCCTACTATACACTTCCTTCAAATCATCACCACCCATATTCTCAAACTTTTGGGTCTCGTAGACTGATCAAAAGACCAGCTCTGAGAATGACAAGTTGAAATTTTTTTTGAAAAGTTTTAAGAATAGTTTGAAAAAATAAGATAGTTTGCGTGGCGAAACAAAGTGCGTATGAAATAATCATGCTTATTGATCGCTATATACATAAAAAAAACTTAATCGGTACACAATATGACAAAGATCAAATCAAAAAGTTAACCAAAATGAACAAACCGATGTATTATATTGAATTTATATTGAACTTACACAAGGCATGTAAATATACGAAATCTATACATATTAGAATTCTATGATCATAGTTTTCAGCCTTAATCAAGAAACAGAAAAATCAAAAGTTCTGATTCTAATAAAACATACACTTAATCAATAAATCAATATCGAGACAAGGCCTAATGACGTGCAATTTTAGGAAGCGGTAAAAATAACATAACTTGCAATTTCTGTGAAATTAAAATAGAGAGAGAAGTGTATGTTATATATATATATATATATATATATATTATATTATATATATATATATATATATATATATATATATATATATATATATATATATATATATATATATATATATATATATATATATATATATATATATATATATATATATATATATATATATATATATATATATATATATATATATATATATATATATATATATATATATATATATATATATATATATATATATATATATATATATATATATATATATATATATATATATATATATATATATATATATATATATATATATATATATATATATATATATATATATATATATATATATATATATATATAGTGATTCGGCTAATGTCCTTGCTAATTATGATCTAGAAGTGTCAACCTCCTTTCCCAACCACCTTATTTTCCTCTAGAATTGTCAAAACCATCCACAACACGACACACCTTGCAAACCTCTGAAATCCTAAAAAAATCTTCAAATAATCCTTAAACACAATAAAATAATCTCCTTAAGAATCATAAATATCCAAAGATGATATTTAGATTCAAATGAAAATGGAATTAGAATGAGGTAGAAGATGAAAGAAATCATTTTCAAACACTCAAGAAAAAACTATATGAAACTCATTTGTGTGATTTGATTCATAAAACCTGAGATCTAAATCACATAATTCAAGTCATAAAAAATTGTGATTCGAATCAAAGTTCCAGATAAAAACCAGGAAGTTTTTCAGTTCAGCAGGATTCGAATAAAGCATTCTCGTGATTCGAATCCATGTGTTGTGATCCGAATCATGAAGTTTGTGATTTGAATCATGAAAACGGAAAAATGATTCTTGACCTCTTTATGAGTATAATTTGAGTCAAATGAATAGTATGATTCAAATCACACTGGTAAAATCTCAATTTTAAAAAGTTTTTAAAGAATTTTGAAATTCTACTATAGTCATGACTTGAACCATTATCAAACATAGTTTTTGATCCAAATACTTAATAGATTGGCATGCATCATATTGCTTAGACTATAACAAAACACATTGATTTATGCATATGCTAAAATAGATTTAAAATTCAATCTAGAAGATGCACAATTTATGAGAAGAATCAATAGCTAAATAAACAAAACCAAAAACTTAATAGATAAGAAATCAAAACATCTAACTAATGAGGTTGGGACATGTAACATATAACTTTAGTTTTTTCACCAATAAGAAGAAGAAGAAAATTCAATAAGTCCATTTTATTTAAATTACTACTAAAATTAGAATTCCTTATTAAACAAAGGCCTAGAGAAAATTAAACATCAGATTTTGGAGAAAAAAATATTATTGTTGATGAAAAACGTAATGAATGTCAAGAGAAGGCATAATTCAACTAAAAAAAATCTAGAGTTGGACTTTCTCCCATCATTTGTTTATGTATATTATGCTTACTATTTTATTTAACTTGCTTATTTGAGCAATGAGTTGCTAATTTTCTATTTGTCAAGGAGGATTAATTTATTTTTGGATAATCTTGTATCCTTAAGTAACTTTTGCCTTTTGGATTATTATGATCATTTTATTTATCTATTTATTTGTAATTTTTTTCTTGGCTGATCACCTATAACCTGATTTATGGTTTGCTTTGTGAAACGAGAATGGAATTAGCAAACACTTTGAACTAGATATTTTCACCTACCATCCCATATACATAGAGAATGGAATTAGCAAACACTTTGAACTAGATATTTTCACCTACCATCGCATATACATAGAGCTGCATCCATGGAATCCATATATTTTTGTTAACTCTGAATACTTAATTTTAAAAAGTGTTTCACGGACTAACAAATTGGTATCTAGAGTTTTAGTTAGATTTTTTATCGTATTTTTAAGAATTACACGTCAGAGGTTAAGTTTTCAAGATCGTGGGTTATTATCAATCAATCGTTGTGAAGATGAATGGTACTAACGATATTCTGAATTCTCTTTCAACTCTTAACGACAAGAATTAGATTCGATGGAGAAAACAGATGTAATCTCTGTTTGGATTTCATGAAACCCTATAAGTAGTTACTAATGGTGTTATGTGCTGGCTGCGGATGCAACCGATACACTGAGAACTGCTCACAATGAAGCCAAGAAGAAGGACTGCAAGGCTACGTAATGCATTTAAATGACGATCGATGCGGAAAATTTTGATAGGATGTCTCATGCTGAATCAGAAAAAAAGAGGCATGGAATATTCTTGTCAAGTACTATAAAGGAGGTGAGAAAGTCAAGGTTGTCAAGTTGCAGACTTTGCATCGACAATATGAATTATTATCTATGGGAGAAGATAAAAAGACTGCAGAGTATGTGTCGAAGGTACAGAAACTCGTCCATCTCATAAAGAGTTGTGGTTAAACCCTAACTCATAAGATGATAGTTGAGAAGGTAATATGTACATTGACCTCTAACTTTGATCACGTTATCATAGCTATTCAAGAATCCAATCAACTTGAAACCCTAAAACTGGATATTTTGGTTAGTTCGTTGGAAGCGCATGAGATTAGGATTGTCGAAAGGAAAGGAGTTCAGGATTTAATACAAGCTTTGCAGGCTCATTCATGGAAAAAGAATGGTGGTTCCAACAAATTCAAAGGCAGAGTCGACAAGACTCAGGGCAAGAAGTCTTGTTCGAACCCTCATAAGCACCATGTCGATGATATGCCTTCTGAATCCTCGAAAAGAGGAGGGGGGAACTATCAAAAGGAAAAAGAAGATAAAAAAGGTGTGTTGTGCTAGAACTGTAAAAAGTGGGTTCACTTGGCCAAGTATTTTTGGTACATGAAAGACAAGGGATCAACAAAAGGCAAGGATGAAGGAGCGAACCTTGCACGCCAAGACTTAGATGATTCTGAAATATGATGGTTATGGATGCAATTGCAGATAACCATGTCGAATCCAAGATTTGGTTCCTCGACTTAGGCAGCTCGAATCACATGACTGGTCAAAATGTGTGGTTGGCAGATTTCGATGAGTCGAAGAAGAGAAAGGTAAAACTTGTTGAACATAGTTCGTTACAAGCAGAAGGTACTCGCAACATAGTTTTTCAAATGAGTAATAGATGGAAAGATATGATCAAAGATGTACTCTATGTATCTGGAATAAAGTGCAACCTATTAAGTGTTGGGCAACTGGTCGAAAAATGTTTCTCAGTTATCATGAAATATAGAGCTTTAAAATTATTCGACACTCAGAATAATTTGGTCTTAAAATCTCCGGTAACAAAGAATAGAACGTTTGAGACCATGACCAGTTCAACTTAAGTACAATGTCTAAAAATTATTATCGACCTCAAGGATAATTGGCTGTGGCATTTGAGGTTTGAAAATTTAAACTTTCGATCACTCAGCCAGTTGATTACTCAAGATATGGTAACTGGTATCCCAAGTCTTAAGAAGCTTGACAAACTCTGTGAAAGTTGTTTAGTCTGAAAGCAATCCAAACATTATTTCGTTTTTACTATGCCAATAAGATCATCTTGCATACTCGAAGTGGTACATTTAGATGTATGTGGCCCATTCGAAGAACATACCATTGGTATAAATATATATTTTATTTCGTTTGTCAATGACTTTAGTTGGAAGCTCTAGATATAGATTAAGAAAAAGGACGAAGTATTTGAAATCTTTAAGAGATTCATGATACTTGTTGAAAACCAGCGTGAGAAGAAAATCAAAGTTCTGCGAACAGATGAAGGTGGCGAATACATATCCAAGATGTTTGAAGATTTTTGTGCAGAACATGGTGTCGATCATGAGGTAACTACTCCCTATGCGCCTCAACATAATGGAATTGTAGAAAGAAGAAACAGAACCATATTTGAGAACAAGGTTCTTGAAGAAGAGTGGAGTAGAAAACGACCATCAGTAAGTCATTTGAAAGTGTTTGGCTCTATGTGTTACAAGCATGTTCTTGATGCGAGAATAAGAAAGCTTGATGACAAGAGTGAACCTATAATTCTGGTAGGATATCATAAAACATGTGCATACAGGTTATTCAATCTAGTCAATAAGAAAATTGTGATAAATCGAGACATTGTGATTTATGTAAATTCTTCCTGGGATTGGAATTCTAATGACGCAATTAACAGGCCATTAATGAACTATGGTTTCGACGAAGAAACTAATAAAGTCGAAGTCGAAGAAATTGCAAATATTCCAGTTGAAGTCGAAGAAATTGCAAAAATTATAGTCGAAGTCAAAGTAAATGCTGACATTGCCGACAATATCGAAGTCGAAGAGTGTGTGGCTAGCATAAGCCAAAGACCTCATAGAACTAGAGTTAGTCCAACAAGACTTCAAGACTATGAAGTGACTGGGGTTGATGGAGTAACACCAGGTGGAGAACTAGTTCATTTTTCTTTACTTGCAGGTGTTGAACCAATCAACTATAGTGAGGCTTTAAAGATTAAACATGGGAAGTATGATATGGTCGAAGAGTTACAGGCAATCGAAATAAATAATACATGGGAGTTATTCGAATTTCCAACAAATATAAAAGCTATCAAAGTAAAGTGGGTGTTCAAGTTGAAACACAATGTTGATGGGTCAATAGCAAGACATAAAGCAAGATTAGTAGCTCGGGGTTTTCTTCAAAGAGCATGACTTGATTATTCTGGAGTATTTACGCTAGTAGTAAGATTGGAGATTGTTCGACTAGTGGTAGCATTGGCATGCAACCAAAGTTGGTCAACATTTCATTTAGATGTGAAATCAGCATTTCTGAATGGTCCTAAAAGTCTATGTCACGTAACCTTCAGGGTTTGTGATTCAGAAGGAAGCGAATGAAGTATATAAGTTGCACAAAGTGCTTTATGGCCTCAAACAGTCACCTAGGGTATGGAACAAGAAGATCGACTCATACTTAGTTGAATTGAGATTTGTAAAATGCAAGTCTGAGAATGGTGTCTATGTTTAGGTTGTGGCACAAGATATAACAATTATCTGCTTATATGTCGATGACTTGTTGCTAATTGGAAATAGCTTGGAGAACTTGTCGAAGTTCAAAGAGCTGATGATGAGAGAATTTGAAATGTCGAATTTGGGGAAATTATCCTATTTCCTAGGCATGAAATTTTAAACGTGGAAGTAAGGTATGGTGCTACATCAAAGGAAGTATGTCAAAGAGATACTCAAGAGATTTATGATGGATGATTCGACTTCAACATCTTCACATGTCGAACCAAATTTGAAGTTGGAGAAGAATGGAGAGGAAGACAAAGTCGATGTAATTTTATTTAAAAAAATAGTTGAATCTCTGAGGTATGTGTGCTACAGTCGACCTGATATAGATTTTGTAGTCGAATTAGTAAGCAGATACATGAGTGAACCAAGAATTTCGCACATGAAGGCTACAAAAAGAATACTAAAATACTTTAAAAAATCGATAAATTACGAAATTCCATTTCGACAATATAATACACAAATAGAAGAACAATTTTAATTTTTACATCAACAAGAGAATCACGAAGAGCATCCATATTTGAAACGGTAAAAACCAAGTAAAATATTACTTTATTAGAAATGTGTTTGTTTTAAGAGAAATTATTAAGAAAGTTAACAAATAGAGAAATAAAAAAGAGATATCCAATTTCTCTTATTTGGCGTGCAGAAAAATAAAATAGAAAGACTAAATTTTAATAGAACTCACGTCTTTTTATAATCTTCTCTAATATGTGAAGAAATGAAATAAAAACAAACTCTTTAATTCCTTTTTCAATTATAGCCCTCATTAACCTTTACAAAAACTAATTGCCTGAATTTTTACACCAAAATATAATATTTATAAGACTAATTTTTTAAGAACAAAATCACCTCAAATTTTTTAAGGCCAAATTGTAGCGTAACGTTAACACCATGTTGATAAAAAAAATCATTTTAAAATCAAAACAATAAGTGACGCAATAATAATGATAAATTGAATTAAAATAATTAAATAATAAATGGGTAAAATAAAATAAATATGTAGCAGTATATATAAATAATATGAAAAAAAATGTAACATAAAAGCTAAAAAAATTTACTATTATATTTTTGTATTTGTTTTTATTAATATGAGATGTTTTTAGATATATGTATTTTTGTCATTTCAAAAAATTATTTTAAATCTCTCTTCTCTATTTTTTATATTTTTTTCTTATTTCAAACAATAAATCAAATCTTTTATATTTTTAATTTATTTCTCTTTTTTTCACATTCTTCTTTCAACCAAACACACCTTAAACATGTGTTTTCAAATTTTAGAATCTAACGTGCATATATGTCCAGGCTTCTCTGTGTACCGTTTTTAACATGCTTGGATTTTATAATATGAGTATAAAATATTTCCTCGATTCAAAGTAAATGTTATTTAAAATTTTTGTATAGATTAATGAATTCAATAATATTATCATGAGATATTATTTTTTTATTAAATTAATTTTATTAATTTATTAGAAATAATATACAGAATAATATTATAATATATAATTGAAAAAATAATTATTATTACTACATTAAAAAGTGATAATAATATTTATTTTAAAATAATTTTTTTTTAAAACGATATTTATTTTAAAACAAAAAGAGTATTTGATATAATTGAATTGTAAAACACTAAAAAATGCTATGAAGATATTTTAGAGGCATACGACTTTGTTTCAAAATAATTATTCATTTAAGATTTTTATACATAAATTAAAAATATAATTATATTATTATAAAATATTATATTTTATTAAATTAACTTATTAATGATTAGAAATAATATACAATTGAAAATAACTATTATTTTTACATTAAAAAAATATAAATAATAATCATTTTAAAATTAATAAAATTTACTAAAACAATAATCATTTTAAAATAGAAAAAATATTATTTTTATGCGTATAGTCTATTAATTATTTGATCATCATTTAAAACAAGATTTTGTGTAAACAACACATTTTCTTTAGGGTTGTGAAGAAAATGTGATAAATATGAGTTTCTAATCTAGACAGATTATTTATTGATTTTTTAATGGACTATGCGGTACACAATCTAAATTTCAAAAAATATTTTTGAATTTTCATAAAAATTTTGAAAAAATTAAAATATACACATAAAATTGATAACATTTGTATTATTTTCTTTCTATTTTTGAATCGAATTAATATTTAAATTTATGGTACTTAAACTCTTTTTGGCATTTTTTAAAATTTACTCCTTATAATTTTTAATTTTTAATTTTTTTGATAACGAATGTTCTAAAGATAATTTTTAAGAATTTTAAATAAAAAAATTTTAGAAAAAATAAATTATTTCGATTTTTTAATATATTCAATATATTAAAAAAATACTTTCCTTTTCAAGTCATTAATAAAATATTTTTGAAATATTCGTTAGTATTTCTCAAATCTAATTAATTTTATAAAATTAATTTTATTTAAAAATAAAAACAATTTATATTCAGAAATATTCATGAAAAATTATATAAATAATTAATTTTAATATTAAAATTCAAAAATTATACATAAATAGAATCGACTCAAAATGTAAAATCAATTTGTGTTACAAAAATAGAACCTATGATAATCAAATATATAATGTCAAAGGGTGTATTTGTTTATACGCTGAAAACAATTAACTTTAAATAATTTAATTATATATAATAAATTTTGATTAAAAATAAGTTTAAGTTAAAATAATTTATATTTTAGTTAATTTTTTAAAAAAATCAATTAAATAATATATTTTTGTTTAAAATTAACGTTTAGATTAAAAAATTATATTCGAGTAAAATCAAATTTAAAAGTTGTAATCAATCTTACTCAAAAATACGCAAATATTGTGAGCCTGTCAAGATTGTTTGTAGGGGCCCATCACGGAGCCACGCCGGCTAAACCGTACGCTGCTGACGGCGGATTACCGGCGGATATGGTGCCGGTAGAATCCTTTCTGAACCTCTGCCTCTGTGTGCATTGCTGACTCTACTGCTCTGATACTATCCTATCGATAGAGCATCGTAGACCTGATACAACCGTTATGATTCTGCCACGTGTATGATTGTCTTCAATGCTAGTCTGTCTTGTGTTGCTTTTCTTCAATCCCGTTTTCATCTTGCCACGTGGACTGTCTATTTTCTTGATATCCTAGCCAATAAATTCTGTCAATAAAACAAGGGACTGACTTATGTAATTGTGTTGCACTTTTCGAGAATTGAAATGTTTCTAAAATTTAACACTGTATAGATACTGTACTGTTTTTTATTTTTTAATACTCTTTCTATTATTTTTTAATTGTCATTTTTTAGAAAAATAATTATTTTTTTAAGTTTTATATTTTAAAATTCAAGATAATATTAATTATAGTTTTATTAAAACTATCTTTAATCATTATTATAAAAGATCGAAAACATTAAATAAATTATTAAAAAGTTAAAAATATTATAGAGAAAAAAATAAATATTATTTAAAAAATAACAATAATCTTTAGTTGTCTTGATATTTATAAAAAGTTAAAAAATAATAATTAAAAAAGAATTGAATGAGTTTTTTTTCTTTAATATCACATGTAAACGAATTTTAATTTATTTATCAAATTAGATTTTTGTTCTATGTGTGTTTAAATAATTTATCTGTTTTAATATAACTGTCGTTTAAAGTTTTTGTCCTCAGATTAAATAATGTAATAATATTGTTATAAAATATTGTATTTTTATAAAATTAATTTTATTAATATATTAAAAGTAGTGTTTAAAATAAAAAATCAATAGTACAATTGAAAAAATAATTATTATTATTATATTAAAAAGTGAAAATAATAATTATTTTAAAATAAATTTTATTTGTTAAAACGATAGTTATTTTGATACGGTAATATGTTTATTAAATAACATATTTCTTTTTTAAAAATAACACATTTTTTTACAACTCAAAAAATGAAAAAAAAATATTTGAAAAATAATATCACACTAACATGACCTAACATGAGTGATGATTTTAATATTTTTTTTTATAAAAGATTGATATGTCCATCATTATCAACCTTATGTTTGTTAGATAGTCAACACAAATATTCTTCTCTCTAAAAATATGTAATAGTTGAGTTCGAGATCTTTAATGTTGTGAAAAATTGTATCACAGTGATGTCAAATATTAACAAATTCTAAAATAAATTTGATAATAGAGTTGAAGTCAAAATAACACATCAGTTATTTGATGTCAAGTTTTCAGATCATGCGCAATTCAAATATAGTATCATCGGCTCAGCATAAAAGATGTTGGAGTAACCAACATTACCCGCAAAATCATGAATTCAAGCACCATCAGCATTTTGAATTAATCCATAAAAATTCGAGACGTCGGGAGTACCAAGGTTATTGTCATAAACATTCAAAATCATATTATTATCTTTGCATTTATTCCACATACTTGTTCTCGTTGGATGAGACAAATTATGCTTGAGAAAATATTTAGCTAATAGATTAACATAATTCATTGTGATGAGTTTCAAAGTACATAAAGATATCACTTCATTCGCTACATACAATTTGTTCCTAGAGTACCATGACCACCAGAAAGAATTCAAAATATATAGTCATCAATGATGTCATTTCTAATCCAATCATATAAACTACCCCCTTGGAATAATAAGGGGTCGCTAATAGATTTCCAAAAACAAGTAGCAAATTTACAGTCTCTCAGATAGTGTAAAGGCATCTCAGTGTCCTGATTGCATCTAGAATAGAGATTTGTCTTGAGCATTGCCACAATGACACAATGTCGATCTCGTAGGAAGGGTTATGTAAAATCGTTCAAAGAAAGAATTATATCTTCCCAAAAGCAGGAATATATCACACCCACTTCCAAGGGTTATTGTATGTTTTATTCTGAACAAATTCAAGTCTTATCAATTATAATCATCATGGGCAATATAAATATCATCTAAATTTTCTTTCCAACTTAACCGATCAAGTACTGGAGAATTCAAACAAATAGGAAACACTTTCAGTCGGTTACATTCAAATAGACGAAGATTATTATATAATGAGTTGAATTTTCAATTTTTATCCAAGTAAACAACATTTACTCGCATTTCCATGTCATGGATATCTACATATAGAACCGCCCCACTAATTTTCCCACCCTAGACCAATTAGAAAACTAGAACAAGGAGTTTTGATCCCCCAATCTAAATTTAAAGTCATCTTTTAGAGAAGAGAGAACTTTCATATGATGTTTTGTTGAATTATGACGCATGATGTAATTATGTGTGAATATATGATGATTTAATATGTGATGTATGTGTGGTGTATGGTGGGATAATATGGATTAAGGTGGAAATTATAATAATATAATAATTTAGATAATTAGTATAATTGTTTAGAATTACTAATTAGATGAATATTTGCAAATATATGATGTTTTGTTGAATTATTACGCATGATGTGATAATGTGTGAATTATTGATGATTTGATATGTGATGTATGTGTGGTGTATGGTGGGATAGTGTGGTTTAAGGTGAAAATTAGAATAATATAATAATTTAGATAATTAGTATAATTGTTTAGAATTACTAATTAGAATTATTATTATTTAAAATTAAATAAAATAGAATAATTGGAGAAGAGGTGTTAAGGGCTTAATAGTCATGTTATGTGGAGTGAGTGAGGGCAATAGTGGAATAACATATTAGGGATCAAATGGATAAGTTAGATAAAAAAGAAAAAGAGAGCGTAAGTGTTTCATTTTGCACAATCATGAAAATTGGGAAGCGAGTATCGAAGAGCTAAGGCACTAAGACAAGTGTGAGTATATATGAGTTAACGTAATATGATGTATGTTTTTATAATGAATCGATGTTGTTATGATGATGTTATGTATATTGTGAAGTATGTGAATATATTATATAGATTACATGGATGATGATGCATTTTGACTAGCGGTGGTCAGGTGTTATTTAGGTTGTTGCGCATCATGCATTCATGGCATATATTAGGACATTGGTCTAGTGATGTTATTAGGATGTTGGTTCAGTGATGGCATCAATTCCATGGTGTGGATTGAGTGCGGTTTTATGAATTCCTCCAGTTCCAAGCGGGAATCGATCCTAAGGTGAGGATCTTTATAGGAAAGATGACTCGGTCATCAGTAAAGTTTGGTACCACATGTATGAGTCAATGATCTTGCATTGAATTCTTTGTGACATTGCATGATTGTTGATTGAGTGATGTTGATGATGTTGTGATCTAAGTGATGTTTGATGATGAATGTTAATTGATGATGTAACGATATATTTTATGTGTGTTGGTAATGCGAAAGTGTGAGTATATATGTGAAGTATGATGAATATATGGAATCCTTGGTGATTATTGTTGTAACTACTATATTTATTTTGTATATCTTTTATAATGATTCGTGATTTCTCTCCCTTTCTGCTTGAAAATTTTGCCTCTATATGTGGGTAACTTGTAGGTAATCTGGAATAGCTCGTAGAAGTTTGAGGATAGCTTGGAGTTATTCATTTATTTTCGTTAATGATAGTGGTCATGCTCTAATATTGTAGCATCGGGTGGAGAAATGCTTAAGTTGAAATTTCAGTTGTTTTGATAAACATATTTTCCTTTGAGTTTTACTATGTTGGATTTATTTGATAATGACTTTCGATGTTAACCAAAAGGTTTTGATATTGATGAACTAAACAAAGTTATTTTGAGACTATGATTCCACTGCGAAGTTTGAATTGTTTGTTGATGTTACCAGAGGAATGATCTTTTATAATGATTTGAAAGCCCGTGTTATGGAGTAGGATGTTTTATATGATCTTTTTACGAAGATGTGACACCCTTGTTGGTGATTTATGTTTGATTAATATTATAATTATTCATGAATTATTCATTGGGTTTAGAAGGGTGTTACATTAGTGGTATCAGAGCAGGTTGGTTCGTCCGACCAGGTTTTCTTATGATGTGCATGTCCTGTCGATCGATTAGTATGAGTACACTTTCGATACTCTGTTTTTCTAACGTTGGTTTCTTATGTGTAGAATAGCTGGAAGGAACGATGCTACAATTGCAGCTGCTTTGCAGATTATTGCTCATGTTGTGCAACAACCGTCTCATGCTGGCGGGAATGATGGGTCTCGTGTCTTGGAGATGTTTAAGATTGAAAGGATATTTCGGGTCATGGATTGCTCAGAGGCATAGAAGGTGCAGTTTGGTACGCATATGCTGGCAGAGGAAGTTGATGACTGGTGGGTCGACACTAGTCAGAGACTGGTAGCGGTGGGTGAAGTCGTTACTTGGGATATGTTCATCAGAGATTTTTTGAGGAAGTACTTTCCCGAGGATATTCGCGGGAAGAAAGAGATTGAGTTCTTAGAGTTGAAATAAGAGAATTTGATTGTGACTGAGTATGCTTTGAGGTTCGTGGAACTGGAAAAGTATTATCTATATTACAGTGAAGCGAGTGCAGGATTCTTGAAGTGTATTAAGCTTGAGAATGGGCTGCATCCGAAAATCAAGTGAGCGATTGGATATCAGCAAATCCGTATATTTCCAGAGTTGGTGAATAGCCGCATAATTTATGAAGAGGATATTAAGGCTCATTATAAGATCATGAACGATAAGAGAGGGAAGAATCAAGACCATGGGAAGTGTAACACCCTTCTAAACCCACATATAATTTTCAAGTAATTACAAAAATAATTCAAATAAAACCACCAACAAGGATGTCACATCTTCATATAAACATCCTATAGAACATCATGCTCCGTAACACGGGTTTTCAAAATTAATTATAATGAATACTTCATTAGTAACAACAATGACCCTTTAACTACTTGCAGCGGAAATTCATAGTTTCAAAATGCTTTTATTAAAATACTTCATAGAAGCTTCATCATAATTCATCGTTCATAACTCATAATTAAAATAACTCAAATACCATGAAAGGTAGTTCAAATCTCAAGATAAACAAAA
Source organism: Vicia faba (assembly GCA_948472305.1). NCBI lineage: Eukaryota > Viridiplantae > Streptophyta > Magnoliopsida > Fabales > Fabaceae > Vicia > Vicia faba. The sequence continues at coordinate 989,249,879 of OX451738.1, forward strand.
GAACATAATTATTCCAATCAAACGATCCCAAACCCGATGTTACATATTAGAGCAAGACCCACTTTATTCAACAAGAACTAAATAACACACTCCAAAGCTATCCTCTAAGCTTCAACGAACTATTCCTGATTACCTGAAAGTTACCCACGTATGGAGGCAACATTTCCAAGTAGAAAGGGTGAGTAATCACAAATTATTATAAAATATGTATGGAATAGATATAGTAGTACATCAACAAATCATCATGGATTCTACATATCATCATACTTCACATATTATACTCACACTTTTGCATCATCAATACATATCAAATATATCATTATTCATCACTTAATCAATTATTATGAAATGTCACATATAATGCAATGCAACATCATTGACTCATGCACGTGGTACTAAAACTTCATTGATGACCAAGTCATCTTTCTCCAAAGATCCCTATCATAGAATCAATTCTCGCTTGGAACCGAAACAGTTCACAAAAATGCACTCAATCTATACTATAGGATTGAGGTTGTCACTGGACTAACATCCTAACAATCATCACTAGACCAACACTCTAACATATGCCTGAATGCATGATGCGCAACAACATAATATAACATGACCACTACTAGTCAACACGCATCATCATTCATATAATTGTCATTTAATCATCTTCACACGGCATGTATGCACATTAAACATGAAATTATCATCTCCATTCATCACAACAACATCAATTACTTCATAATACAACATAGCATCATCATAGCAACATCAATTCATCATTTACACATACATCATAATAAATCAATCACTAAATCGTCCAATTCATCAAAGCATAGATACTAGAAAATACATAATATGGTTCATTATACCACAGACAATTATAGTTCATCGCGTTAGCTTCCTAACGCTTCAAATGGCGCGTCAAACGGAGTCCTGAAACTCAAGTTACGATACTTTAAAAATCTAGCATGCCGCCCCTTGCACGAGGTTCTCCCCGCGAAACCGCTTGCTCACCTGAGGCTCGCCCGACGAGGCTGGGGAGAAACGCCTTCTCCTATACAAAATTCTACGAGCCATGTTTTTCCTTCGCCTCTTTCTCCCGACGACCCTATTCATTCGCTCGACGAGTTCGCACTCACCTATACCTCGCCCGGTGAGGCTGGAGCGAGTCACCTATCCCATACACTTTCTAGGAGAAACCCAAAATCACAAGTTCTTTTGCCTCACGCTCTCCCGGCGCATCATGGGAGAAGTCACCTCGCCCGACAATGCAGCACGACCAGGAACCTCCTGGTGCAATTTCTGCACTCCACCAGTCGTAAAATCCTTACAATTTCACAACATAACAGACTCAAAACTCACATAATTCACATGTTTTCACAGATACAACAACGACACATCATGATGGATATCATATACATCATTTCATAGTATTACAACATCAATCTATCACCAATTTCATACTCTATTTCATCATAATCATCATGTTATCAAATTCATCATAAAACTCTAAACAACCTCCATGCCTCTAAACCCTATATCAATCATAATAATAAGGATAACTCCTCTTACCTTAAATTATCCTAGCAATAATCATTCCTTTTCCGTGTTCTACATAATTCCTCCGAGTTCCTGTGCCATAGCTCTCGTTCACCGCTTCTTCCCAACTTTCACGATTGCACAAAATGAAAACACTGACACTCTTTTTTCCTAGTTTAACCCTTGGACCCTTTTTATGGTCTTCCCATCTTACCCTCATTTATCAATTCATAAATTACCACCTTGCCCTTATTATTTCTACACAATATATTATCTTATTTCACCAATTAAAATAATTCTAAATAATTACTCTAATTATTCTAAAATTATTAAAACACCCAATATCACTTAACTTCCACTATACCACACATAGCATCACATCACACATCATATTCATCAAAACATCACATATACTCACAAATACATCACAAATACTCATTATAAATCAATTACATAATTAAATAAACAATCTAATTATTTTGGGGTGTTACAGGAAGCCTTACAATGCTCCAGCTGATATAGGGAAACAAAAGGTTATCGATAGGAAGAGGACAAGTGGGGAAGGAGCTTCCACTCTTGTCAAGTGCTTTATCCTGGAAGATGAAGCCTTGATTCTTGCGATGTTTACATCATTGCAAGTTGATCGTGAAGCTATGATTGTTCATATACTTGTTGTCTGTGAATTTCTAGAGGTGTTTCCATACAATATAAGTGATTTACCTCTCGAATGTGAAGTGGAGTTTTCTATAAGTTGGTGCCAAGTACAAGTCTAATTTTGATGGTTCCTTACAGAATGTCATCTTCATAGCTAAGTGAGTTGAAGAAACAACAGGAAGAAATACTGGAGAAGAAGTTTGTTCGACCGAGTATTTCTGTATGGTGAACATGTGTTGTTAGTTAAGAAGAAAGATGGAAGTATGATATTGTGTGTGGACTAAAGGCAGTTGAATAAAGTGACTATTAAGAATAAGTATCCACTCCCGAGGATTGATGATTTAATGGATCAGTTGGTGGGTGCTTGTGTTTTCAGTAAGATTGATTTGAGGCCGGGTTATCATCAAATTCATGTTAAACTAGATGATATTCTGAAGATGGATTTTCGAATAAGGTATGGTCATTATGAGTACACTTTGATGTAGTTTGGTGTATCTAATGCGCCAAGTGTTTTCAAGGAGTATATGAATCGAACATTTCATTCATATCTAGACAAGTTTGTTGTAATTTTCATTGATGATATTCTGATCTATTCTAAATCAGAAGAAGAAAATGTTGAGCATTTGAGAATTATGTTGCAAGTGTTAAAAGAAAAGAAGTTATATGCAAATCTGTCGAAGTGTGAGTTTTGGTTTAAGGAAGTGGGTTTCCTTGGCCATGTGATTTCTAGTGGTGGAATTGTTGTAGATCCTTCTAAAGTTGATGCAGTGTTGCAATGGGAGACTCTGAAGTCTACGACTGAGATTCAAAGTTTTCTTGGTTTGGGGCATTATTATCGAAGGTTCATTGAATCAATTTCTAAGTTGGAGTTAGCATTAAATCATTTAACTCGAAAGGTTCAAGCTGATGTGTGAGATGTTGCGTGTGAAGAAAGTTTTGTAGAATTGAAGAAGAAGTCGACAACCGCTCCGATATTAATTTTTCCTAATCTGAGTGAGTCTTTCATGGTGTATTGTGATGCGTCTAAGATGGGTCTTGGTGGTGTATTGATGCAAAATGGGCAGGTTGTTGCTTATTCTTTTAGGCAACTAAAATTTCATGAAAGGAATTATCCTATGCATGACTTAGAGTTAGCAGCCTTAGTGTTTGTGTTGAAGATTTGGAGACATTACCTTTTTGGCTCTAAATTCAAATTTTTTAGTGACCACAAGAGTATGAAGTACTTGTTTGATCAGAAAGAGTTGGATATGAGACAAGGGAGATGGCTTGATTTGTTGAAGGATTATGATTTTGATTTGAGTTACCATCCTGGTAAAGCAAATGTGCTTGTTGATTCATTGAGTAGAAAGACTTTACACATGTCGATGCTTATGGTGCGTGAGTTAGAATTAATTGAACAATTCATAGATATAAGCTTGGTGTGTGAAGAGACTCCTGCTAGTGTGAAGTTGGGAATGTTGAAACTACCTAGTGGTATTTTAGAAAAAAATCGAGAAGGTCAAAAGTATGATTTGAAGTTCGTTGATCAGTTGACCTTGATTAACCAAGGTAATGGAAGTGAATTCAGGGTTGACGAGAATGGGGTAATGAGATTTGGTGATAGATTTTTTGTTCCGAATGTGCCAGAGCTTAAGAGGATTATTCTTGAATAAGGGCATCAAAGTGGATTGAGTATTCATCCTGGTGCTACGAAGATGTACCAAGATTTGAAGAAATTTTTTTGGTGGCCCAGTACGAAAAAGGAAGTTTTCAAATTTGTCTATGCTTGTTTGACTTGTCAGAAGTCAAAGATTGAGCATGAGAAGCCTTTGGGTCTAATGGATCCGTTGAATATTTCACAATGGAAATGGGACAGTAATTCTATAGATTTTGTGTCAGGTTTACCGAAGACTGCTAAGGATAATGATTCGATTTGGGTGATAGTGGATAGATTGACTAAGTCAACTCATTTCTTGCCGATGAAGATCAATTATCCTATGGAGAAGCTGGTTGAGATGTATATTGAGGAGTTTGTGAAATTTCACGGGATACCTTCAAGTATTGTATCAGATAGAGATCTGAGCTTTACGTTGAAGTTCTGGGAAGGTTTGCAGAATGCTTTTGGTACTAAGTTGAGGTTAAGCTCCACATATCATCCGCAGACAGACGGTTAGCCTGAGAGGAATATTCAGTCTTTAGAGGATTTGTTGAGGGCTCGTATGATAGAATAAGGAGAAGCTTGGGATAACCACTTTCCATTGATTGAGTTTAATTATAATAATAGTTTCCAATCTAACATTGGAATGGAACCGTATGAACCATTGTATGGTAGAAGGTGTAGAACTCTATTGTGTTGGTATGAGTCGGGTGAGAGTGTTGTGCTCGGACCTGAGATTGTGCAAGAAAAGACCGAGAAGATCAAAATGATACAAGAGAGGATGAAAGCTTCTCAGAGTCTTCAGAAGAGTTATCGTGATAAGAGGAGGAAGGCACTGGAGTTCCAAAGGATGATCATATGTTCTTGAGAGTTACTTTGGTGACTGGTGTTGGTAGGGCTCTAAAATCATGAAATCTTACACCATGTTTTGTTGGTCCATATTAGATTTCTGAGAAGATAGGTGAAGTGGCCTATCAGATTAATTTACCATTGTCGCTTGCGAATCTTCGTGATGTGTTTCATGTGTCTCAGTTGAGGAGATACATTTTGGACCCTTCGCATGTGATCGAAATGGATGATGTACAAGTGAGAGATAAATTGACTTTTAAAGCATCACCCATGAAGATAGAAGGTCAGGAAGTGAAGCAATTGAGGGGTAAAGACATTTCCTTAGTGAAGGTATTGTGGGGGTGGACTAGCTGACGAAAGTTGGACTTGGGAACGTGAGGACCATATAAGATAGTCTCATCTGATTTTGTTTCTGCCAAGTATTTTTCGAGGGCAGAAATTATTTTAAGCGGGGGAGAGTTGTAACACCCCAAGTTAATTAAGAGTATTTATTTAATTGATTATATGATGAATATTTGCGAATATATGATGTTTTGTTGAATTATGACGCATGATGTGATTATGTGTGAATTATTGATGATTTGATATGTGATGTATGTATGGTGTATGGTAGGATAGTGTGGATTAAGGTGGAAATTAGAATAATATAATAATTTAAATAATTAGTATAATTGTTTAGCACTACTAATTATAATTATTATTATTTAAAATTAAATTAAATAAAATAATTGGAAAATAGATGTTAATGGCTTATTAGTCATGTTATGTGGAGTGAGTGAGGGCAAGAGTGGAATAAAATATTAGGGGTTCAAAGGGGTAAGTTAGACAAAAAGGAAAAAGAGAGGGTCAACTTTTCATTCTGCACGATCTTGAAAATTGGGAAGAGAGCAGTGAAGAGCTAGGGCACGAAGAGAAGAGAAAAGAATCAAGCTTAGAGCTTGGAACATGAATTAAAGCTATAATCTAAGGTAAGGGGAGTCATCTTGATTATTATAATTGATATAGGATTTAGATGTATGTAAGGTTGTTTGAGGATTTTATGATGAACTTGTTAATATGATGATTTTGATGAAGTAAATTATGAAATTGGTGATAGATTGATGTTGTAACGCTATGAAATTATGTGTTATTGTTGCATCTATGAAAACATGTGAATTTTGTGAGTTTTGGATCTACTTTGATGTGAAATCGTAAGGATTTTGGGACTGGTGTAGTGCAGAAATCGCACCAGGAAGTTTATGATTGTGTTGCATCGTCGGGCAAGCTTCTCCTTCATCGGCCAATCTAATTCACCCGGGAAGCGCCAGACGAGAGTGAAGCGAGTTAACTTGTGATTTTGGGTGCTCCTGAAAATGTATGAGAGAAAGAGTCTCGCTCCAACTTTACCAGGCGAAGCGGAGGCGAGCGCGAACTTGCTTAGAGAGTTAAGAGGAAAAGGGAAGGGTGAAAAATAAAGATCCTAGAATTTTGTATGGGGAAAGTTGAGTGCCCCAGCCTCGTCGGGCGAGCCTCAGGCGAGCAAGCTACTTCGTCCGGCGAGCCTCAGGCAAGGGGCAGCAGACATAATTTTTAAAGTGTCGTAACTTGAGTTTCAGGACTTCGTTTGACGCATTTTTTGAAGCATTTAAGAGCTAACACGATGAACTATATTTTGGTAGACTAAACTGAGTAGAATGATGTATTTTCCAAGTACCTTTGCTATGATTAAATTAGATTTTTAGTGGTGAATTGTGATGTTTCTACAACAAATTAATGTGAATATGAGTTGACGTAATATGATGTATGTTTGTATAATGAATCAATGTTGTTATGATTATGCCATGTGTATTGTGAAGCACGTGAAGATATTATGAAGATTACATGGATGATGATTTGTTTTGACTAGATGTGGTCAGATGTTATTTAGGTTGTTGTGCATCATGCATTCATGGCATATATTAGGACATTTGTCCAATGACGTTGTTAGGATGTTGGTCTAGTAACAACCTCAATCTCATGGTGTGGATTGAGTGTATTTTTGTGAAGTGCTCCAGTTCTAAGCGGGAATCGATCCTAAGGTGGGGATCTTTAGAGGAAAGATTACTCGGTCATCAGTGAAGTTTGGTACCACATGCATGAGCCAATGATCTTGCATTGCATTCTTTGTAACATTGCCTGATTGTTGATTGAGTGATGTTGTGATCTAATTAATGTTTGATGATGAATGTTAATTGATGATATAACGATATATTATATGTGTATTATTAATGTGAAAGTGTGAGTATATATGTGAAGTATGACGAATATGTGGAATCCTTTGTGATTGTTGTTGTAACTACTATATTTATTCAGTATATCTTTTATAACGATTTATGGTTTCTCACGCCTTCTGCTTGTAAATGTTGCATCTATATGTGGGTAACTTGAAGGTAATTCGAAATAGCTTGTAGAAGTTTGAGGATAGCTTGGATTTATTCATTTATTTCCGTTAATGATAGTGGTCTTGCTATGATATTGTTGCATTGATTGGGAAACGCTTGAGTTGAAGTTTTAGTTGTTTTGCTAAACATATTTCCTTTGAGTTTTACTATGTTGGATTTATTTGATAATGACTTTCAATGTTGACTAAAAGGTTTTGATATTGATGAACTAAATGAAGTTATTTTGAGACTATGATTCCGCTGTGAGGTTTGAATTATTTGTTATGTTACTAAACATATGATCTTTTAAAATGATTTGAAAGCCCGTGTTACGGAGCATGATGTTTTATACGATATTTTTGCAAATATGTGACACCCTTGTTGGTGATTTATGTTTGATTAATATTATAATTATTCGTTGAGTTTAGAAGGGTGTTACAAATTTCTCCCCGAGGAAATCAAAGTCCTTGCGTCGAAGATGACCATGCATTATAGGAAAACCCAAGTACTTATTTATAGTAAGATTTCGCTTGATACCTATGTTAGAGATAATTTAATCCATTTTACTACTCTTAGTGGTAGTAGAGAAGAACACCTTTGATTTTGTAATATTAACTTTAAGGCCATAAAACATGGCAAAGCGATCAAGATATCATAAACGATCCATGCCTGGGAGTTAGAAACCTTCACAAAAAAATAACATCGTCACCAAAAAAATAAATGTGATAGAAGGGGTCCATTACGAGATAACTTGACAGGTTTCCAATAGCCTTTATCGACTACCCTGATGATTATCTATGACAAGAATTTCATGCAGATAAGAAAGAGATAGTGTGAAAGAGGGTCACCTTGTAGTAAACCTTTATTCGGAACAAAATTTGGTATCCCTCTCCCATTCCAAATATTAGACATAAAGAAGCTAGTAACACGGTGCATGATCAACTTTATAGTAATGGAAGGAAACCCATTTCACTTCAAACAAAATTCTAAGAAATCCTAATTAACATGATCATATGCCTTTTCAATATCTATTTTGAATACCATGTGAACTTTTCTTCTTTTTAGTTTTATGCATAGAATGAATTGCTTCTGGGAGGATAATGGTATTTTCTGTTGTCTCTTTACTAGGAAAAACACTACTCTAGAAGGGTCTAACTAACTGATTTAGATAAGGCTGCAAGACATTAACCATAATCTTCGTAATAATCTTGTAAATAGTGTTGCACAATATAATGGGCATAAATTTCTTAAAATTTTGGGGGCAATCCACCTTAGAAATAAAGTGATAAGAGTCTCAAAAAGAGAGGAATGGAATTTACTTGTCACAAAGCACTTGATATAAGTTGGGCAATGTCATCTTCAACTATATACCAAAATTGTTTAAAGAAAATACCTGGCGCCTTGAAAGGGTGCATTTGATTTAATGCTTAAGTAACTTATTCCCTCATCATGTGTTGAGTCAAAGAGATTATGGCTTCTTCAATAAGGATTAGAGACATTGTTGAGTCACCCATACTAGTGAGGAGTATAGGATATGTAGGGGAAAATTACTTTTAAAAAAGTCAGTGATTCTTCCTTGAGAATAGTATCGTTATTTCACCAAACACTATTGGGAAGATGAAGGTCGTGGACTTTATTTTCTTCTGATTTGATCTGGCCGTCT